>OZ005648.1:303645155-306045155 GCA_963930645.1 Salticus scenicus
TGGGCAATTGACGATGATCTGGGATTCACCATTAGGGGGTGGTCCTTATAATTAGAACGGGGTCTATCGCTTAAAGTAGTTTTGTTTATAGCCGGATTCGAACCCAAATCTGTGAATTGATAGACAAAGAATTAACCATTCAGCCACCTGTTTCTGTATTATAAGTTATGCATAAGCCTCGTCTGTATTCTATCTTATTTTCAACATAAAAAATTGAGATTTGAAATGTGTTTGAAGTGGAGAATTTCACACAAGTAAAATTTAGAAGTGGAGCGGAAAGCAAGATCCCTCGATTCCCTCCCCCCACGGCCAAGTAGAAGTACATCCGTGGCACATACACACGCATGCTATACTATATATATATTAATGCAAGAGCCCTCAAAACATATAAATACACCAAAATCTCATTGTCGAATTTTTTTATTGCTATAATATTTTATTTACATAGTATATATTCTAAAAATAAAAAAGACAGAAAAACATGTAAATGGTATTGCACTGCATTTTAACATGTATTTTGCCAATTTTGTATATATTCAACAACACAGCAGGAGCAAATAAACAGACGAACCGAATAAAGAGCAAAGGATAGACGGACGAACCGAATCCATAAACTCTTTTCAATTTCGCTATAAAAATGTTTAAAAAGCACAAGAGAAGTTTTTATGTCTTATAGCTCTTGCATACTTTGAATACTCATGGATTATTAGTATTCCGATATTTTTATGAAATGAAAAAGTTAAAAAGAGAGAGAGAGAGAGAAAAAATAGCAAAATCATATAAATGAAAAGGCACTGGGTTTGAACATGCTACAGAACAATTTTACATGCTTTCAACTACACAATAATTACTTGGTAAAGTGACAATTCTTTGGCATTTCTTTCAATTTAGCATAGCTATTTTTGCTCTTTAACTTAATTTTATTTACCTCCGAGATTATACTACTGGCCGACATATTAAGTAGAACCATGTGCTTGAGTGAATGACAACACTGATTTGTCTGACGGTTCGTATCTCAAGACATGTGCCTCCGGTTTTCTCTGCTTCGTTTCTCTTCTTCTTGATGTCAGATGAGAAATTTGATGAATGGGGCTTACTCTGCGAAATGACATCTAGAAATGTAGAAGAGACTTGGATGAGGGCCATAAATTTAAAAGATTTTTTTTTTTCCTAACCACTCATAAAGGAGCTATCCATCCTATATTTGTCTCAATATGATTATTGGTAGTGTCGTTCCAAGGGGAAACTAACTAGCTGACGTCTGTGGATTTTTTTGCAACTTTCCCATCCTAGCACTAGTTTTGGACGCTTGCATTAACTAAGCAATGCATGGAAATAAGGATATTTCAATTAAATTTCTTTTCCATAAAAATTCTATGTATCCATTAAGTAGTCAGCATATTAAATTATTGCACCTAAAACATAAATTTACAAAAGTTGTAACAAAGTTACGATTGTTGCCACAAAGTATGTAGCAGCAAGTAATAACAACATTAAAGCAATCTTCCGCTGAATTTTTTTTATTGTCATAACTGACAATATTACAAACTTTTTTTTTTCCTTAAAATTTGCTGTTGTGCACTATACACAAAGAAATACACGTTGTTTAGTTTAAGGTACTTATACTTCCAAAGCGATATTGGAATGATTTAAACATATTTCATACGGATGTGTTCCTTAGTTACAAACCATTCGCGAGATATTCTAGAGAAATTGTTTCAAATTAGTAGATTGGTTGAGATGAGCCAGTTAACCCATTAGATGCCGCTATCTTAATCTCCCTGAAAAATTTTGAATTTTCTCATGTTTTGGGTTACAATGTGTATCTCTAATCATATGTAGTTTAAATAAATTTTTTTAAAAATTATTTTGTTAGAAGATATAATATGGTTTCAAAATGACACACTTTTGGAGCCTAATGGAAGTACAGTCGGTAACAAAAGTCTCCGAACACTAGCAAAAATTCCTATGTAAAAAAGTACACTTAATACAGTTTTATTAAATAAATCCTTGTCGAATCCTGTTCTTAGACTGACTAAGAACAGGATTCGACAAGGATTTATTTAACAAAACTGTATGAAGTGTAATTTTTACATAGGAATTTTTGCTAGTGTTCGGAGACTTTTGTTACCGACTGTAGAATAGATGTAGATAAACTGCCAAAACCATTTCAAATTAGTTTTCTTGATCTCTATTTGTTATAATTTAAGAAAAGAACCTTTTTATTTCATATTTATTGTTTTAAACATCTACATTCAAATAAGGTTTTTTTTTTTTTTTTTTCCCTTTATGCAGTAAAAACAGGCAATTTTGTTTGTACAATTAAAAAATATATATAGAATTCACATTACAGACTTTTTGAAAAATTACCAATGAAGCTAGGCACTTCAATATTCATTGAAAAAAAATATATATATATATTTATTTATCTTAATTACTTGCAACCTGCCGTTGCGGTGATATCCAAGGACTACGTTATTCTATGGAGAAATTTGATAACAGAATAATTTATTATATAAAATACTTTTTAAATTCCGTTATCACATTTAAAAAAAAATCACAACCGTTAAATCTGTTCTTGTTTGCAAAAATTATTATTATTATTATTATTATTACTTTCAATATTTTATTTAGAAGCTAAACAGTGTAAAAAATGGAATTAGTACCACTTGCGCGATTCCCATTTGCGCGACTGGAAATTGTAGGACCGGGACTGCAGGTAATTGCTTCCTTTTTGACTTGATAATCTGAGAACGCCCGTAACTCTGTTCCGCGGCAATCACTACCACGCACGTAAATAAATAAATAAATAAATAAATAATCACTGGACAGCCCTACAGCGTTGTGCATGAATCTGAGAACACCCGTAACTCGGTTCCGCAGCAATCACTACCACGCACATAAAAAAAAAAAAAAAAAAATCTCTTGACACCCGAACCTCGCTGTGCATGAATCTGAGAACTCCCGTAACTCGTTTTCGCAGCAATCAGTATCACGCACGTATATACGCTTCGCGCACACGAAAAAAAAAAAAAAAAAAAAAAAAGGATTGGACATCCCTACCTCGTTGTGTATGAATCTGAGAACATATGTAACTCGTACTATTCTTGTATTTTTACTTTGTTCCCGCAAATGGGAATCGCGCATATGTGAAGACTCCAAAAAATGAACTAAATGCATTTTTCACACTCCATAATATCAAAATATATTATCGCTATTTTTATTAAACAAGAAAAAAATTAACAGTTGTGATTTTTCTGAATGCGAAAACTGAATTTAAAAAATACTTTAGACAATGAGTAATTCTGTTAACAAATTTCGCTACAGAATAAGACTTCATTTCACTGCCGGAGACGGAGAAACTGTAAGAAATAGAGCATTGATAACGTCTTTGGTGATTTTATGATATCGAGTAAAGAGCTTAAGCATAGTATAATTTCCTAATATGGAACCACATTACATTAAAAAGTCGCACTCTAGTGGGAAAATACTCAAACGTCAGCTTGTGAAGCCTGTTGGACAGTTTACAGAACGTTTCGTCCATTCTGCAGAGCAGAGTATAGCATCCATCCTCTTTCATACAGTGGGTGATCAAATTATTAGATTTTTTATTTTGACATTTTTTCGATTATCTAAAAAAATACTAGACGAAATGGTCTGAAAGTTCATACATGCAAAGAACGTTTAAAAACTCATATTTCCCACTATTGATTTAGTCCAGGGTGCAATTAGGGGACCAACCACAAATTGAAGGAGATCGAAAATACTTTGGATCACTCAGTATCACAAAAAACTACAAATGACTTGTAACTTTAATACGATGTTGCACATACTATGTACAGTGGTAATTACATAGTTATGTACTTTTGGTAATTATTTAAGCAGATATAATTTTTTTTTTTTTCAAAAATTACTTTTTTTTTTTTTTTTTTTTACAGGTGTTTTGCTTATAACTAGAACGGATTTCCATAAAGTTTTACAAAACTTGCTGAAAAATTGAGAAAACATTAGAGAAGCATTATTCTGAAACATAAAATCCACACATGTAACATTCGTTGAGATATGAGCATTTTTAGTAAATATTATTTTACTGCGTATGCGCGAAACATAGAAAAATTCTCATTGCAAAGGTTGAAAGCTAAATATATTGAAAACTTTTGTCAAAAGTTCGTTTGAATAGAGTAAAAATTAAGCAACTTGTCGGCAAAAGAACGACCTAGATTTTAGGTATTTTCCAGCGTTTAAATTTCATAAGATGTTTTACACATGCAGCGTATTTAATTTGAAGATTCGATTATTTCATATCACGTTGCGAAAGTTCTTTTTGTGAAGAACCACTTATGAACTCACAAATTTCAGTATATAAATAAAAAAATGTCAAAGTTACCAGCCTATAAGGGGTTATTCACAAAAAAGAAGTTTTGCAATGTGGTTGAAATATTTGGATCGTCAAATCAAATACGCAGCATGTGAGAAACCCCTCATAAAATTTCAACTTTGGAAAATACCTAAAATCTAGCTCGTTCTTTTGCCAACAATCTTTTGCAACTCAATTTTTACTCTATTCAAATGAGCTTTTGACAAAAGTTGCTCAATGTTTCTAGCTTTCAACCTAGGCAATAAAATTTTTTCTATCTTTCGGGCATGCGCAGTAAAATAATATCTACTAAAAATACTCACAAATATTACACGTGTGATTTTTGTATTTCAGAATAATGTGTCTCTAATGTTTTGTCAATTTTTTCTGCAAGTTTTGCAAAATGTTATATAAATCCGTTCTAGTTGTAAAAAAAAAAAAAAAAAAAAATGTCAAAAAAATTAGTGATTTTTGGAAGAAAAAAAAAAAAATATATATATATATATTTATATATACATATATCTTCCTAAATAATTACCAAAGCATACAAACATTGTACATAGTATGTGTAATAATATATTAAAGTTACAAGTCATTTGTAGCTTTTTACAATACAGGGTGATCCAAAGTATTTTCGCTGTTCTTTAATTTGTGGTTGATCCCCTAATTGCACTCTGAACTGAATCGATAGTGGAAAATATGAGTCTTTAAATGTTCTTTGCATGTATGAAATTTCAGACCATTTCATCTAGTATATTTTTAGATAATTGAAAAAAATGTCAAAAAAAAAAAAAAAAAAAAAAAAAAAAAAACCTGTTGACAATTATTTGGCTCGATGTTTAGTCAAATTTATTTCGAATCCCATAATCTTGAAAGAAATAAATGTCATTATAGGAATATTATTAATACTGTATAATGTATTTATACACCATAAGAAGAAATGGACATCTGCCGGATGCACGAGGCATCTTTACCAAAAATCTAGTGAGGAATGGCTAAAAGAAATAATTTATTTCTCAGAAAATATTAGACGCCACAGCCACTCAACTAGAGCCACAAAGTATAGAAAAATCATAACCAGTACTGTCCACTGAGGCTTTTATAGTATATCACATATACATTGTATAATATTATACGAGATGCTAGTAAAAAAAATGTATAGCCTTTCTATTCACTTCTCAAGAGAACCGAAGAAGAATGCTATCCAAGTAGTATTACAGATATTGAAATTATGCCTGAATTTAAACTTCAAAATTTTTTGGACCACATAGTACAAAGATACTATATATGCACAGTGCCTGATTTAAGGCAGGGCATTCGGGGCATGTGCCCTGGGCCCTCTCACTGAGGGGGGGCTCCAAGAAATTCAATCATACATTTAAAAAATAGTTAAAATGAAAAATTTCCAAAGTTTGCTATAATGATCATTGCTTTTTGTTTTTTCGTCGATAGATGGAGGTATTAATGCGCTGTTATATAAATCAGCTGTATAATCTTTCAAGGAAACTGTCAGTTCATTGAAAAAATTGCGATATTTTTGCTAAACGCAAATACAACTGCATACTACCGATACTGCATTGTCTTACTAAGGCTAACTAAATCCGAGGCACGAATCGCAGTGCAGATACGCGGGTGCGATGTACGTTGATCCGATAGACAAGCATCGGATCTAGTTAATTCTTACCAATAAAATGAAAAGTGGAGAAAATTTTTAGACACGTGAATCAAAAATATGCGGTTTGTTTTGTTTGTTGTAATATTAAAGTACGAGGAAAAGGGGCCCATGAACATGAGTGCCCTGGGCCTCCAACTGAGTAAATCGGTCCCTGTATATGCATCTTCTATATATGTAAATGTGTAGAAGATGCTTTCACACCTGCAAATTAATCAGAAATAATTTTAAAGCTTCTATTGAAATAGTTATGGTTCACAAAAACAAATGTTTAAAAAAAATATTTACAAACTCCTTTAATTCTGATGCAAACATTTTCGAAAGCTTTCTGTACACTTTTCCATAGGTGCCATCTCTCCCGTTTTTCATGGAAGACTTCGTACCTGATTTTTTTTTTTAGAATTCTTTTCACCTTATTTACTCGCGAAACTGTGTATGACAGATTTTCTTTTTAAAAATAGTGTGGATAAATCTGATTAAAAATTTAGAAAAATTGGCAGCTGTGCATTTTCGATTAACAACCAACTTAACATTAAGAGATTAAGACCTGCAGAAATCATAGTGGAAAAATCCTGTACTTTCATCCCCATAGAGAGGATGATCAGAATATTGATGATTGTAACAAAACAATATTTGCCAAATTCTTTGAAAACAATATATTTTATGATATGTTACAATATTTTATTTACTGAAGAATACGATAATTTTTAAAAAATATCTTTTACTCTTTTTTTGTCAGACAAATACTATTATGTGGCGAAATTACTCATTTTTTAATAAGAATAGAAAGTGTTTTAAAGAAGGTGGGGGGAAGTAAGGATAATTCCCGGTCATAATCAATACTTTCATCTAAAATATAGACCATAGACGTAACAGAGATGTAACGGGGATGTAACAGTTTACATGTTTCACTAATTAGAAAATTAGGCACACATCTACTCCATCAGGTGTTTCGGATTGGCGCGCGTCAGCTCGTGTCAAGTTTATTGAGAATAGAGACGGATTAGCTCTATGCCTCACACGGATGGCGGATGTTGATCCAGTAATGAGGGGAGGAAGAGGGAAAAAAAGCCGATGCTGATCTGTTCAAACATCATCCCTTTTATTCTTGGCTTTTATTTCTTGAAGAAGTTGTGTTTGCTTTAACCCCCGCGGATCCAACAAAACCCCGCTGTTTGTTGCTTTTTGGTCTGCATACCGTGTATACCAGAAGCAAAACTTTCGGAGAATGGAGGGTTTCTCCCTTTTATTATTTTATTTAAAGAAAGTAAAGTGCTCCGTTCTCTTATATAAGTTTATTTATTTAAACACTTTTTAAGTTGGGTGGTGGGAGAAATAGGTAAAAAAAAAAACTATTCGAAAGCGAATTTTTTCCATACCAAGCGTAAAGTGGTATCTGGTTTTTATTTCGGGATGTTAACCAGATCAAAAAAAAAAATAAAGTTCAGTTTTACTGATGGGGTTTATAATTAAATTGGAGTAAAGAGAGATGCCGCACCAAAAAAGACTTGCTGCTCTTTGAGGTGTTAGCGATATCATGTTATGTTCATTTATAAATATATAAATCCAGTAAAAATTTTTATTCAGACTCCAAGAAATGGAAGAATATTTTTAATTTTACTAAAAAGATCATGATATATCATCTTTCATATAATGCTATAAATTTGGTTATTTAAAACTTATTTGCTGAACATGATATCAGTAATGAACACTGTATTTGTGGATACTTTTTAATTTTAACTCTGAAAACAAGCTTCATATTTTTTGCAATTTCGTGCCAGCGTTCAGGGTTGGTGTTAGACTCTTCTACTATTAATGTCTTCTCTTCATTCAAGTATAAATATTTCAAGCTACCAGTTTTAGAATAAGATTAGTTTAACTGACAGTTTTGAACTTTTTGTCATTTTGCCGTTTTCTCTCGTAGTTTTGAATAAGTAAATAAAATGTTTGCTTTATCTATGCTTATTTTTAACCGATTTCTTGTACGCTTTGCTTTCATATGGCTAGAATAAGGATGCAGAATTCATTTGTTATTTGAATTTATGTGCTACATTTTAAATTTTGTACACTCTAGGACAAAAAAAAAAAAAAAAAAAAAAAAAAAATGACGCACCAAGAAGGAGTAATGCAAATTGGACACAAACTGACATGCATCGTTTCGATGTAAAATGCAAAATTTTAAAATTTGGCTGCCATCGAATGAGCATGTGACGTTGCAGTGCATCTCAACTGCTCAGTTGGCGGAATGTTAAAGAGGAGAAATTTTGATTCCAGGTCATAAATTCTTTGAGAATTTTGTTCCGTCTACTCAGATAGACAGTAACTATGCCTCGCATATAGGTGCGCAAACAATATGCGCAGATGTCAGCGTTTGAGAGAAGTGTGTAGTTGGACTCAAAGAAGCCGGTTGATCTTTTCTGCGAATTATTTGATAATTGGATATGAGCGATGCCACTGTTAGATAATATTGGCAGGAGTGGGTGAACCATGGTCGAACACAGCGTCAGGGAGGAAGCGGTCGGCCTAGAGAGAGGACAGAACGGGAAAAACGATCAATCGTCAAAGAGGTACTCGAAGGTCCAAATTCATCATTATTCATTATCATCGATCCTAAGTGCAACTGGTACTTCAGTGACTTCGAAGACGAGGCGACTCAGAGAAATGGGGCTGAGCTCACGGAGCCCGGGTCCTATACAACCAGCTCAAAATTTTGCCAGTCTAACGCACCGATTGGACAGAATTTGGCACGATATGTCGCAGAAGCACATCTGCCAGCTATATCAATTAATGCCAAGTCGTATAACTGCTAACATCATAAAGGCCAGAAGTGGACCAACGCGTTATTGACTTGTTTACTTTGTGAGGCGTTTTCTCTTGATTAAACCATCCAAATTTTCTGAAACTGTAATCATTTGTTTTTCTCCCCATGTACATCACATCTACCAATTATCGTCCCATTCGGATAACTCCTTCTTGGTGTGTAGTTTTTTTTTTTTTTTTTTTTTTTTTTTGTCTTAGATTGTATATTAATATTAATATTTTTATGGGCGTCCTTTAACGATATTTTAAAATATATTCATGACTAGTCAGCAGTAGACAGCACTGTCCATAACTGTCCTATTCGACTTTTCAGACAAGATCTAGTAGTGTACACAGCAAATTATTCTCCCAAATTATGAATGTGAAGCATAATATCTATTCATTTCACTCAAAACTAAATCGGAAAGTTTCAACACATTAATAGAAGGTGTTGTTAACTAAAACTTTTAGAAGATACAGTTAACTAACCCCCCTAAAACTTTTAGAAGATACATATATAGGATTTTAACTTAGTGTTATGGTCCTAATTGCTAACATTATCGTAAGTAATTTAAAATGAATTCATTTATTAATTGATATACTGTGAATGAATCATAAAAAAAAAAAAAAAAAAAAGAGTGCTAACATTTACATTGAATTAAAATAACTTTTATTTGAGTGTTGTTGGTATTATCATGCATCTATTAATTGCTAAATTTTATAATGTTCTTAAATTATTCACTATATATACAGGGTGTCCCATAAATATCGTCCAAACTCTGCACAGCGAGATTCCTCGTTGGGAGTACATAAAAAACGGCCAAAGAACTGTACCTGTACGTAGTCTGCACGGGCCGAAATTTTGAGGCCCGGCCCCGGCCCAGCCCGTACGAAAGCTTTGTATACCCGGCCCGGCATGAAATCGAAAATTCAGCAAGGGCCCGGCCCAGTCCGTTTATCTTTTACCAGTGTACGGCCCGGCCCAGACAAAAAGATAAAATCAGGCCCGACACGGCCCAGCTCGATTCAAAAATATGTAAAATGACAAAAAAAAAATTGTGCTGCCTTTCTATGAAAAAGATTTTTAGCATGTGTTTTATAGAGGTTTTATATAGCCAAGCAATAGAATGACAAAACAGCTGAACTTTTACAAGATAATTATATATAAACAGAAAGTCCTTATTACAGACGTACAGAAGGAACAAAGACATACAGAAAGTCAAATCGACAATATTAGCATTCATCAAACAATATAGTAAGGTATTTAAAATGGTCAATACTACTAAAAATACAATTTCAATCATTTCCTCTTATATACCGTAATGTATCCGAACCTTTCATGTGATCTGGTAAACAAAACTTTAATTCAATAGAAAAGATGCCCTTGCACACACTGCAAATGCGTGAAACAACTTTTGCAACGCTAAGTGAACACAATTCTAAACACTTTTAGACCAAAACCTTCTGATTGTATTGCGATTGTGTTGCGATTGTGTTGTGTGAGGAGAAATATAGTGTTTTAAAGTGTTGTTAGAAATTACAAGGACAAGAAATGTGTTTAGATAGTGTTTCGATCCAAATTTAAGAGCCCATTCAGATTCTAAACGCTTTTTAGAACACTTTTACAACACATGCACCTTTAATACTAAAGCGCCTTTGAAACACTTTTTAAACATAAAACTTAATCGCATAAAGTATTGTCCAGGCTTTTGTTAATAATGTGCTGAACATCTGTACAGCTAAGGCGTGCATTGAGAGGACGCTACAGAACGTAGGCAAAACTAAACTAGTATGTTGTACCCATCACAAAACTTTTTCATTTTTCTATTAAAATTAAAGCAGTGCAACATTTTTTTTTTTTTTTTTTTTTTTTTAATAATTATTTTTTTAAAAATTAGTATTTACTAATTTTCCTTTTCCAAAATGAATGTTGACGATTTTCTTCTCAGAGAAATGTAACAATAAATGTCCAAAGGATGTTAATTTTATCCCGTCACCTGAAACTATCCTTTATTTTCAGTTTTTTTTCCTTTAAAAATGAAAAAAAAAAAAAAAGAAAAAAAAATCCATAACTTTGTTTTAAATTAACACAAATATATGGCTCAACCGTTCGTTTTAAAGGTGTTGACGAGTTCTTTTGAAAGATATCCAAACGGGGGCTACCCGACCCCCCCCCCCCCCCACACACACACACACTCCAGAGGGATGTTCTCTCTTGCACACTTTTTTTCTCTAGTTTATTACTACAATTACCAATAATTTCTAATCATTTCACAATCATTTCATAAAAATAATTCTCATTATGTACATATTTATACGAAATTTTGCCCTATGCTATACCCTAGCACACAGTCAGACAGAAACGTTTTCTAAAAACGGTCAAATCGTGTTAAAGACCCCTCAAAAAGTGTAAAACCAGTGAAAACCAGAGTTCGAAAATTTTCTCGAATCCATTACTTTCTTCTTAGATATACAGAAGAAAGTATGAATAGTTAAATCGTGTTTGAGTCTTATCAAAACAGGTGAATCCATCAAAACCAAGAATTATAAATTTTTACTAATCTTTTTTTAAATGTATAGGAGAAAGTAAGGCTAAAAATTATGCTACTTTCATCTAGCGCACCGGAGAAAAGAAAAAGAAGCCTTTAGAGAAAAAGTTACAGAAGAAGGATTTTTATAGCCTTCATACCACCCAAACTCTACAGACCATAGGACACAAAGCCTTATACACATTAACGTATCTAATTTCTTTTGTTTGTACATGTGCGCAAACTAGTAGTGACATCGACATGCGTACTATTTTGAATAGGAAACCATCTAATATTACTTTAAATAAAATAATATTAATTTCGAGACATGCTAAAAATATTTGCGGAAAATCAGATCGAAAACAGAAAGACTGATAGACAATTAAATTGAAGTTACAGACATTTTGTAACAAAATAAAACTTTATGTGACATACCAACCTGTAAAATTTTGTAAAATAAATGACTGAAGAAATATTTTATCATTTTCCTTTTTCGTTGATTAACGAGGAAACCAGAAAAAGATTCGGGCCGATTCGGCCCGAAAAAAAATTCACCCAGGCCCGGCCCGAGTATACACAAAATAATTTAGCTCGAGCCTGGCCCGAGAGCAAATTGAAAATTTCGGCCCGAGAGCCGGGCCGGGCTCGGGCCGATAGGCAAAACTCTATCATTACTATCCATGTAGTTTACGAGAAAAATGCTATTGGCAGCAAAATTATTCGAGCGTTAGCAATAATTCCTATGTAAAAAAGTACACTTAATGCTGTTTTTTTAAATAAATCTTTGTCGAATCATGTTCTTAGACTGAGTAAGAACATGACTCGACAAGGATTTATTTAACAAAACTGTATTAAGTGTACTTTTTTTAGATAGGAATTATTGCTAGCGCTCGAATAATTTTGATAAGCAAAGTATGACATCACAGCCGGTGCAAGGAAAAAACACCGTATTGGACACATCAATAGCAGTATTTGCAAATATTTATAAAGTCAGATGTTCAAAGTGTCCTCCGTGCATATCGAAGATATGCAAATACTGCTGTTGATGTGTCCAATACAGGGTTTTTTCCTTGAACCGGCTGTGACGTCATACTGTGTTTTTCGTATTTTTCTCGTAAAATATGGATCGTACAGGTACAGTTCTTTGGGCATTTTTTATGTACTCCCAACGAGGAATCTGACTGTGCAGAGTTTGGGCGCTACTTATGGGACACTCTGTATATGTACATGCACGACACGCAGAGTTCTAGCAATTATCTTAAAGATAATTGTTAGGCTAGCCTTGGTTATTTATAAGATTATTACACAAGGGGGTTATCTATAAATTAAGACTCACTTTAAATGAAACAGTGGGCTATTGTAGCCACAGACATTTACAGAAATAATTACAGAGATTATTTGCAGAAATAATTCATTTTCAATTTATGATCTAAGTTTATATATTGTTTTCTTCTTAATAGAATGGAAAATAACTTTTGTTAATTTAACATGCATTTTTAACCCGCTGCCCGCTTCCATTTTATTTTGCCTTTTCTGAAAAGATTCAAAAGTTTGCATTACGAGTTTTGAAAAGTTCACTGGCGCTTTTTAAGCTATCAGTAAAATTAATTTTTCGGAATATAAAAATGATTTAATCAGAATTTTTCTCAGCGCTATCAGGTACAGAAAGTGTTAATTATTTAAGTATCAAATACTGATTATACTACTATTTACAGCTTCTGAAACTAAAAACAGTACACAAAAATAATCAGAAAATGTCAAAAGGGCCCAGTATATCGCTACAGTTACCCTATATAAAATATAAGAATTAGAACTTATTCAACTGTTTAGAAGAAGAAATACTAAGGAAAAATTTCTAGCATATACTATAAAAACATTTTAACTCCAGTATGAAATAAATAAGTCTTCTCCCGGTAATAAATATATATTTAAATTTGGAATTTTTCCACAGTCGAATTGTTCAAAATTTTTACTAATAACGTTTTTATAACAAACATTTTATAAACAAGAATAATAGTTAATCTAATGCAATATATTATTATTTTTGTTATTATCTATAAAAGACGGAAAATGTAGAGAAGACTTAATTTAAGCAATTTTACGTACAATTTTTAACACCAGAAGTTTTTTTTTTTTTTTTTTTTTTTTTTTTTGTCACGAGTAAATTATGAATGTTTTGAAAATAGATTTCCGTTATGAAGAAGGTTCTTCATATCTTGTTCTCCAAATAACTTTTATTCGTTAATATACAAAGTCTTCAGGTATTTTTAATAGATCAGAAAATGAAATATTGCTTTTTCTTTTAAATAAAGAAGAAGGAGCCATCAGAAGAAAGCATATGAAACGATAGCTCTTGAATCAATTTTATAAGTATTTTTGAAACACATTATACCAAAAAGAATAAAGATGCCCTTCCCCCCCCCCCCCCCTTAAAAAAAAAAAAAAAAAAAAAAAAAAAAAAAGTGAGAAATAAATAAGATACATTTCACTAGAGACCGAACTGGATATTAAAATATGTGAGGTCAGAAAGTCAAATAATGTTTTTTCTTTTATGTAAAGAAGTAGGACCTACCAAAAAATTCATAAGAAATGATAGTTTTTGACTTGATTTTATATGTATTCTTGAAACACATTTATACACAAAAAGATGGTCACCAGACAAAAATTGCCAGAAATGAAAAATATGCATTTCACTAAAGACAAAACTGAATATTTTAAAACTTCAAATAATATCTAGAATTATAAGCAATTAAAGATATATATATATATATTTTTTTTTTTTATATATACATTAAGCTATTTAAGTTATGTACCAAATAAGGAATATTTACCCTATTCTTGTTAACTTTTAAGAGTCATTCATCAAAATTAATAAACGTTATTGGAATATTATTACAAAATCAGTCTTAATCAGGCTATCCTAATACTATCAGAGAAAAGTAAACTATTGCTGTTTATGAAAATATTGTCAGTTTAATTGTTCGGTGAATTGATTATCTATTTCTCAAATATTGCAGTATAATCAACTCTTTCTACCTCAGGCGGTGTCATTTATAAGCATAATGTTTCCTGCCTCAATTTTTATCATATACTTCCAAAAAGATAATCTTTCTTGAAAAGCAGAATTCAGAAAAAGAAAACGTTATCAGTAAATTCTGATTAGTTCAGGGCTGGTGCGATTGAATGCACTTCTAAGAATGTAATTAGACGGTTTATTTAAAAGCGTCTATTTATCCTTCTAGCGGGTGCGCCTCTCGAACGTGAAAGGTCGCGCATATTTCCTTACAGTTAAACGCCGTTTATACGTCTTTCGTTTATACGTCTTCCATTTATACGCCCTTTTAAAGAAGTCCCGATTCATTTCTATTCTTATTAAGGCAAAAATTGTTCGTTTATACGCCGCTAATATCTGTTATACGTCTTTCCTGCTTTTTAAAAATTCTCAAAATTTCTCGACCTGTCATTATTTTCCATTCTAAATTAAAGGGATTTTTTTCCTAGAAAGCATCTCATGGAGAAACAGAGAAAAGATAGCAAAATACTGATCACTGATCAAAAAAACAATTGAATTTACAGTGCAATTTTCAATACCGACAGACAATCAGTACGTCAGACGAATTATTTAATTTTTTTAATGTAATTAAATAACTACCTGTATGGACATAAATCGTATAATGTTTATTATTAAAGATACGCAATAGATATAATTAATATTCAAGATGTGTTTTCATATAGTTCTTAAGAAATGTAATACAGTACTCAGTATATATATTCATAATAAGTACTTAGTCGTTTTCCTCACTTTTTATAATAAATCTTTTTTTTATTATTATTATTATTTAATTATTATTTAAAAAAAAATAATAAAAAAAAATAAATAAATAAATAAATAAAAATCCACTATAAAGTTTAATATACATTTACTAACTTAAGAAAGTTTATTCATATATAATTTCACATAAATTTTGCTTACGTGTCATTAAATTTGTATTAATCAAAGTGTTATTTTTAAAATTTCGATTATACATCTTTTCATTTATACGTATTTTTATGTCAGCCCCTTGTAAGACGTATAAACAGTGTTTTACTGCATTAGTAATGTAAACTATAGGATTTTAAGAAAATAAGTATAAGTTTGTGTTGCAGTTAATTAAATGTTAATAAGTTTTTACAATTTATTAAACAATTTTAACTTTGCAGATTGCGAAAATTAACTTTAATTTAATGTAACATACATGTGCCTGCTAAAAGTTTAAGAGAAATCAATTCATATTTAAAAGTAATTCTTTGAAATTTTGATGATGACAATCGTAGAATTTTTTATTGCAATAAATACAGCGAAGCATTATCTAGGAAGACCAGCTTTCCCAGTATTCCGGAAAACTTCAGAATAAATATGGAGAAAAATTATAATAATAATAATCTGGTGTGACATTCGCATGACTATCTCCTACACTACATTAGATAACAGATTTAGGCGTAAGGTAACGAGTACTGTAACTGTATAAGACTATACTTTAAAAACAGTTAAAAATTGATGTATACAGTAAATGATCAAACTATTAGTCATTTATTTTTATTTTTTCTCTATTTTCTAAAAATATACTAGACGAAACGGCCTCTAACTTCAGACACGCAAAGAACATTCTTAGACTTATACTTTCCAGTATCCATTTCGTCACGAGTGCAATTAGGAAGCCAACCACAAATAGAAGAAAAGAACGACTACTTTGTATTATTTTCGATCATGAAAAGCTACAAATGACTTTTAAATTTAATAGATGATTTCACTTATTATTTACAACATTTGATTCTTTTTTTGTGGAAATCGCACGATTATTTGGTTAGATAATAATAATAATAATAATAATAATATAAAATTATTATTATTTTGGCAAATTCTTTACTTATGAAAAGAATGAATTTCAACAAAATTTTAATAACCTTGTAGAAAAATTGACAAACAACCAGCGAAACATTATTCTGAAACATAAAATGCACATGTTTAATTTTCGCTGAGTTATGAGTAATTGTAATAAATTTTTTTACAGCGCATGAGCGAAAGATAGCTCTATTCCTTTATTATACATAGTTGAAAAGCGAGATATATTGGGCAACTTATGTCCATTTGAATACAGTTAAAATTAAATTAATTATCGACTAAGGAATGAGCTAGATTTTAGAGATTTTGCAGTGGAGAAATTTCAGAAGGACTATTTCACATGTCATGTATTTAATTTGAAGATCTAATTATTTTAACCACATTACGAAATTTTTTTTTTCATGAAATAAACCATTTATGAACTCACAAATCTTAGTAAATAAATAAAACTATGTTAGAATCACAAGCCCGCAATGGGTTTTTCACAAAAAAGAATGCTTTCAATGCAACTTAGATAATTGGATTTCCAAATTAAATACGGGACATGTGAAAAATCTCTTGGAAAATTACAACGCTGGAAAATATCTAAAATCTAGCTCATTCTATTGCCGACAATTTGCTTCATTTTTACTTCATTCAAATGAATTTTCGACGATAGTTGCCCAACATATCTACCTTTCGACCTACTTAATAACGATAAAAAAAAAAAAAAAAAAAATTGCGCATGCGCAGTAAAAAAAAAAAAATAATAATAATTATATTTATAATTTACATCATAAGAGATAATATTAGCTGAAATTTACTGACCATTATCACTGAAGCACATATACGGGAGGCAGTAATTGGCAGTAAAGTGAATAATTATAACATAAAAAAAAACTTTTTACAGAGGCTGTTCGCACATTTTTTAGACGATTTTGATGGAGTGTACTGAAGCAATTTCCCTCATATTTCGTGTTTTATTTGTTCAGTTTGATAGCCCTTGCTCTTAACTAACATTCTACATCATAATTTCTTTGATAATAATGCTTTTTATAATATCGGAAGAGGTATATTTTTCTACTCCTCTTGAACGGCTTTCCAGAGTCCACAAAGCGTTGTAGGTCGGTGTTTGGATAATGTTGATTTTAAGAATCGAAAAACACAAAAATCCAACAGTGATACATCAGAAGATTTAGCAGGAATGTCAGTGAAGGGTATGGTTTTAATTCCCGTTTTTTGTTCCATTTTTTTTTTTTTTTTTCTAGAAAAGCAATTGCAGATTGCGATGTGTGGCTGCTTGTTTTGTCTTGATGCAGTTCAACGGATTGATAGCATTGTGGATAAAGATCTGGATTTTCATTTTTTTAAATTGGAATTAAAATATGTTCTTGAAAGTATTTAGAGTTGATTTTAAGATTTTTGTCACATTTTTTTGCTTTTATCTTGCGCTTGTATGAAAAAACCAGTGGCAATCATTAATCCTTTAGAAAAACTCTCTTTTGATGCTTTGAGCCATGTAGCAAATTTTTTTTCTCCACTTTTGTGATAATAAATTGATCTTTTTTTATTGCAACCACTTAAATAGACCCAAGATTCATCTGTTGTTGCAACATTTTTCCATTTTTCTCCTGATAAATGCTTTTCATAAAGATTTCACTAAAAACTATCTTTGGAAAGAGTGGAAACCTATCCTTCCATCCACTGCCATTTTAAAAGCGCATTTTTGCATCTAAACAAAAATTATAAATATCAGAAGATAAATAAAACTTCCAAAAATATAACTGTTGTGAAAATAAAATTCTCCATGCAAACGATTTTTTCTTACTGCGAAATAAAATTGTCTAAAAAATGTGCGAACAGCCTATATAACCATGTTTTTAAATTTTCTGTTGAATTATATAAACTTGACAATTTTATGAATTAATAAATACTTTTTAAAAAATTTGTTGATAAATTATCCTATCAACTTGAAAGAAAATGATCAAATCCGTAATAAAGAGAGCAATTATAAAAAATTGTCAAACATTTGTTAATTGAATAAAAGTATTAAAAGAATGCATTCTCATCGTGTTCTGAGCTATTCTAAAAGTTTCTAATGTCTAGCTAGTCGGGAAGTTATAGCTATAGAACTATATTAGCACTTTATCAATGTGTATAAAATTTTTAAAATGATAATGACGTCAATTATTGTGAGATGCATAATTTAATTTTTTACAATTTTTTAAAGATTAAGTAAATGTATTTATTTTCCTGTCGAAAAAAAAAAAATAACTCATAATTTTTTTTCGCACCAAATAAATTATAAATAAGTCTTAAATGGTTAATTTTAAAGCTATTATGAGATAATTATTTTCACATTTTATTAATTAATTAAAAGGAAACCTTTATTAACTGAATAAAAGTATTAAAAAATGCATTGTCATCGTGTTCTGAGCTATTCTAAAAATTTCAAATGTCTAGCTAATCGGAAAGTTAGTTAAAAATCGATTACAAGATTTGTACTGGAAAAACAAACAAACAAACAAGAAAGCGAGTCAATAAAAATAATTACAAGATTAAAAAAAAAAAAAAAAAAAAAAAAAAAAAGCTTTTTATGCACCACGTTTTTAAATTTTTTGTTGAATCATATAAACTTGATACTTTCTTTACCCGAATAATTACAAATGAATTATCATCGTGTTCTGAGCTATTCTAAAAGTTACAAATGTCTTGCTAGTCTGGAAGTTATAGCTAAAAATCGATTGCAAAATTTGTACTGGACAAACAAGAAAGCGAGTTGAAAGCGATGTAAAAAAAAACGTTGGCTTTAAATATAAAATATTAATCATTTTATAGAACAACATATATTAGCATTAAAAATTTGCCACTCCCCCCCCCCCCCCCCCCCCACCAAAAAAAAAAAAAAAAAAAACTAATTTTAAGGTTTAAAAAAAAAGGGAAAAGAAAGAAAGAAAGAATTTTACATATGCCTAAAAAATCGTGCGTCAGACACCACTCACCCCCACCCCACCCCCCAAAATCCGAGGTGGGGGGGGGGGGAATACGAATATTGTACATAGTAAGTGAAATCATATGTAAAAGTTACAAAGTCATTTCAAGCTTTTTATGATACAGATACAGGGTAAACCAAGGTATTTGTGCTTTTCTTCAATTTGCAGTTGGTCCCCTAAATGCAATCGTGATTCAATTGATACTAACAAGGAAACATTCAAAAGGTGTCATCTTCAAAAAGTATTAAAAAAATATATATGTGATTCTACTCTTCATAAAACACCAGAAAATGAAAAAAATATCGGCTGAAATTAATTACAGCGACCACAAAATTTTTTCAAAATTAAGCATACTTGGCGATTTCACACTGCTAGGCGATTGGTTTCGAGTACTTGGCGGAAAAGCAAAACACGGTTCTGTTCGTACACGGCAATCTCAGTGCTAGCAAATGTATCGTCTAATAGCGCTAAATCGCCAAATATGCTTAATTTTGATAATTTTTAGTGATCACATAATTAATTTCAGCCGATAATTTTTTCATTTTCTGGTGTTTTATGAAGAGTAGAATCACATATATTTTTTTCAATACTTTTTGAGGATGACACCTTTTGAATGTTTCCTTGTAAGAAGTGTGAGTCTAAGAATATTCTTTGCATGTCTGAAGTTTAAGGCTATTTCATCCAGTATTTTTTAGAAAATAGAAAAAAAAAATTCTAATAACACTGCTTTGCAAAAAAAAAAAAAATTGTTTTTTTCCGAGTTCTGATACCATTCTTGCTGATTCTTATGTAAAATGACCTCCTGAATCCGAATATGACTGCCATTTTGCCCAGTCACCCACCGTTTTCTAGATACACCACCCCATCCCTCAATTTCTTTCCCAGTTCGATAATTTTATGACCATGAATTTGATTTGAAAAATGAAAAAGAATTAATTTAACACCTACAAAGAATTAAATATATAGCTTAAAAAATAACATTAATAACCGATTAAAAAAATATAAGATATCTAATGCATAATTTCAGTAGTAAATCCCCCCCCCCCAAAAAAAAAAAAAAAAAAAAAAAAAAAAAATCCCTCGTCGCAAATGTCCATGTTTTAGAATTTTCCAACTCTGTAGCCCCTGAGAAGATATTTAACGGTTAAAATAATCCTCCCCCTTCCTTGGGTGATAGGGCGAAATGGGCGTTATATTCGTGTTCAGGAGGTCATTTTACATAAGAATATGCTGAAATGGTGTCAGAGGCAATTTTCATGCCGAGTAGTGTAATTTGTAGAATTGTCAGATTGTAATTCTGTATGAGGGAAGCTTGAACATAGTACCTACATTCATGAAAAATTAGAACTATTATTAAATTTAAAGTTTATTCCAATTTATTATGACAACTCTCCCCTCCCCCCTCCTTGAAACTTACTAAACTTTTCAAGTGACAACCTCGACCCTCGAATGATTTTAAAAATATCGAAATGAAATGTCTTACAATTATCTGTTTTTAAGTTACGATGGTAACTGACAGGCACACAGATCAACCGCTAAAAAAATTATTTTCGTAATCAGGAAAGCCCAAAACGCGGTATTATAGCAAAAATTAATGTCGAAAATTGGATTTCAAACAATAATTTGTCTACTATTGGATATGATAAAGTAATTGTAATTCCTAAGCAGTTTTCTTGAGCTTGATAAAATTTAGTACTTCCATCAATTCCATTCAGGAGAAAGAATATATTCGCTTAATTTTGGATAACTCTGTTTATTGTTTATAAATTATATACACATCACGTAGTTATTGAAATTTAGCACAGTATGAAAAACACTTAATAAAATTTGTTTATCCGCTTTTCGGCAAAATATAGAAGAAACTGCTTTTTTTCGGAAACGGCTCAAACGACTTTTGTGAAAATCACGGATAAAAATATTTTTGAAGCTTGAAATCGATAGGGTTTATTGTTTTATTGCCCTTCTCTAAAATATGAATATATAATGCTAAAAATTCAATAAATGAATACCTCTAATGATTTCAGAAAACAAATAACTCTGTTTAAGCTATGAATATTTTTTGCAATGATATTCAGGTACTCAATATTTATATGAATTAAAAGTTAAAATAAAATTTGACGAATAATCCACTCTAATTAATATTTATTATTATTATAGAAAAATCGGTACTATAAACAAGGGGCTGTCCATAAATGATGTCACGCTTTTTTTCAGAATTTTGGACCCCCTCCCCCCCCTTTGTCACAAAGTGTCACGTTTCAATATACCCCCCCCCCCCTTGTCACATGTCACGGAACATGACATACATCAATAATTACTTGAAGTTCAGAAACAAAATATTAGACTAGAGATCATATTTCAAATTTTATTTTTAAATGTTGACTATGGATCTTAATGACATCTGTAAATATAACCATAAGGACTTATATCTTTTGTTGGACATTTCAAGAGTGTGAGAAGGGAAGGCTTTCTTCTAAGTAAAGATTTTCTATTATCATATACTAAAAACCTAGTCTGAATGCTTTTTTCTGAAAGAAAATAATGTATGAGGGGAGGGGGGAATCACAGGATAAAGTTACTTTTACCCGAATTAAAAAAATATCTTTAATCTTTGATAATTTTAAAATAACTTCAAAATTTCATCTGCTGAATATAATGTTTGTATTTTAACTGAAATATGTGATGTCACACTTTTTGTTACCCCCCTCCCCTCCCTTGTCACAAACTGTCACAATTTCACGACCCCCCCCCCCTCCAAGCGTGATATCATTTATGGACGGCCCCCAAGTACTATAACACCTCTCCTTTCTTTTATTTTTAATTGGAAAATAATATTTTTCATGTGTTTTAAATCTTTTTATGAACATTAGATAATTTTATATATGCTTATCATAACTATTTCCAGGAAAGCTGCCTATCCGGATTATTTTAGCTTTATGAGTAGAAATTACTCATAGTTACGTACGCATTTACTAGAACTATATTCTTTTATTTTGAAGATGAGTCCAAAATGTAGTTTTACCATAGACATTCTGCAAAAATAAATAAATAAATAAAATAAAATAAAATACATATTTTAACCTTTAAATGTCTGATTATTTTTTAAATCTCTTTAAGAATGTTTTATTCTTTAATCTCTTAAATAAATCACGGGAAAAATACATTTAAAAATCATACTTTATTTTAACTATGGTTTACAGTTAAAAAGCAATTTGTTGGCAATCAGCAAGCATAAGGTATTGGAGCTTCAATGTTATTCTAATAAAACTTTAGAAGACAAAATTGGGTAATGTTGCCGAAAAGCAACACACGGCATTTATTTGATCTATATATTTGAACTACTATGGCGATGTGTATGAAGACCCCTTATTCTGTACTTCAAAAAAAGCTTTTTGACTTTTTTGTCTAAGAGTCAAAAGCTAGCGAATTAGTCGACATTTCTATCAAAGAGGTGTCGTGTAGACTAGCCGTATTTGTAGTAAGAACCTCAGCTTACAATACAAAGACAACAATCCGTTCTATAGTTATTTTAGCGGCATTTTTAAAAAGAAAGGGTAGTGGTGGTGCAGAACTTTTCCTTCACTGTAGTTTCACTATTCTAACTTCAGGAATATACATACTTAGACTGGCTGGCATCGCAAGAGACAGTTCAGATTTTTCTCGCCTTTGTTATAGAATTATACCTTTGACACACCTAATCCTAAAGTAAACTCCTTCTTATAGATTTTACACAAAAAGGGTATACAATAAAAGAATTTTCGGAAGTTACCGCACTTTATGGTCTATATCATTGAAAAAAAAGATCATAGGTACACACCGCGGGTGAATGTATAACTTTTACGTGCCATTTTTCGAAAATCGCGTAACAACGAAAAACTCAAACGATTATTAAAAATTCAGCTATTAATAAATCCATTTTTCAGAAAGAAAATAAGGAACGACTTTTTCCTACTTTCCATTTATTCATTCTTTTTTTTATTATTATTATTAATTTTTTTCTTAATAACAATATAGAGATATAAAGTAGAGAATCCGTATATTCCTGTTACATGCAGTAATAAATATACGAACGAACACGAAATATAATTTTTTATTTTATGTCAACCGTGATGTTGGGATCTACAGAGAGAGTAACGACAAATGAAAATGAAATATGTTATTTTAAAACAAATTTACGAGATTAATTTTAGAAATAAATAAACTAAGAATGTTTTATTTCTTCATTAATTTCTTTTTAGATCTCTAATTAGATCTTTCGATTACAGTTAACTGAAGTAGATCGCCAATTTTTGTTATGAAGTTGTCGTGTCATCAGAAAAAACTACTTTTGATTGGACAGTACAAAGAAACAGGCTAGAAAATACAGAATCTCCCCTCCCCCTCCGAAAAGAAAAAAAGAAAAAGAAACGGTGTTTGATGTTTACTTACTAGAACATTAGAGGTAAGTAAGAAATGTAACATGCAAAAGTGTTCAAAACGAGGCACAAAAATATTAAAAATTTCTTCTTGTTAATTTTCATAAAGTTATAATTTTTAATTTTTATGTGACGACTGTAGGCAAATTTAATCAATCAGAAAGTTTTTACTCTTAATGCAAAACATCATTAAAAAGCCGTATGCACTTAATGAAAAATTGAATGCTGTGTATAGGGACAAATACGGAAATAGATATGTAAATTTGTGATTTTATAATAAAACAATAAAATGTATGATAATATTTACACTGATCTTAGAAAATAGTGCGTTCCTTTCATCCCCCACCCCCTGTTAAAAATGTGAATGATAATTATAATAATAATCTTAAGCTTAGTTTTAAAATGATCACGGCCATGTGTTCAACCACTCGTTTTAAAAGTATTGAAGAATTCTTTTGAAATATTGTAAATTTATATAGAACCATAAATTTACAATACTCATGTTGTAAATTTGCGATAGGCACCCACGTGTTGGTGCAGAGTAACGCCAACGTACACTATATATATATATATATTATATTTACATTTAAATTTAATCTGCTGCTTAAGCGCAAAATTTTTAAATGTATTTTAATTATATATTAACTTTATTTCAAAATTATTGCTTAATGTATATATTATTACATATATACACATAATGGCCTATTTTGGCATTAACACTATTTTTAAAAATTATATACACTTTGACTATAGCTGCTAATGCGCTTACACAAATGTGTATTATTTCAATTATTTTTCCTGACATTGATTTTATGCAATTCATGAATATTTTCTTATAATATTAATATTTGCATATTATACTTGGCATTTAATTCGTTGTTTGAAATACCAACTCTTTACCTCTAAATTGTAAATAGTTAATGACTCCAATTAGTATGAATTAATTTACATTCATTAAGATGTCATAATCTTCCTTAAGGTAATATTAACTGATTCTTGAATTAATCATTACTAATCGGTGAATTTTACTTAAATGGTATTTGTGACAATAACTTTATAAGTAATCCTTCTAAATATTAATATCATTGTTGGTATTTTCATCTTTCTCTTATTTGCTGAGTATTGTAAAGGAATTAAATTATTTATTATATATATATATATATATCTTTTATAATAAATCTTGATAAGAAATAAAACTTGATTTTTTATGAAAAACTTGAAACAGAGTATAGAGTATTTATAAATCAGTGCGCAAATGCAGCAACGGAAAATATAAAACCGAATTAAATAAAGAAACTGATAATAAATGTAAAATAATCCCAAAACACATGGGGGCCTTCTTCAGGTGATCCCCCCCCCCCCCTACCCAATGTAGGGAATAAAAAATGAGAAGTTTCTGAAGAAACGTATGCTTATTCGCCAAAAATTACTTTTCTAGTCCCCGATTTCTCACAGATAAAAGCAAAAATATATGCAAAGGAATTCAAGATTAGAATTGAATTAATACAAAGCATTAAAAAGCAATTAAATTCATAAATAAAATGCACTAGTAAATATATCAATATAAATATATAAATATGTATAATGGCAAATTTATGTGGCAAACATTGAACCCCCCTCCCCCCCCACACCCCACTAAAAAGAGCGAACCCTCTTCGGCTGGTTAGGTAGGGGGGGAACTTAACAGTTCTTAAATATCGCCCGAGATGAAGAAAAAAACCTAAAGCTAGATTATATTCAAGAAGGTTGAAATGTTTATCTAATTGGAAAACAGGATAGCGGTTGACAGTTAAAATGTTTTTGAGATTTTCAAGAGCTAAATTCAGGTATACGTATATATATATTACTATATTATAAAATTCTGTTCATTAGTTCTTGTGCTAGAGGTGCCATAAAATTTTCGTCACACCACGCACACACAAACGCACAGACATCCTTCCTTCCAAGAATAATTCAAATTCATTCAGGATCTCTTAAAACCTATAAAAGTGTCAAAAAGTGAAAGTCGACAATTTTTACGAATCCAATACTTTCTTCTTGTGAATAATAAAATGTTTTATAGTTTCACAGGTCCGAATGATCTCAGTTAGGTCTAATAACAATTAGGTCAGACGACGTTAGGTCTAACATCATAGCTACATGTGTTTTTATAAAAAGTCATAGATAATCATACTTCTATTTTATATAAATGCAATGATGCTTACACTTCAGTGTTTTTATTTGAATACAGACTTTAAATACAAGCCATAGCATTTTTAAAATTTCACTCTCATTTTATTATATTGTCACAACTAACGTAAAAAGAATTTTTTCTTGGATGTTTTAATGCTAAAATAGTGTAAAAATAAAAAAGAAGTGTGTAAAAAAGTATTGTTTTATGACAATACTTTTGGTGACAATATAATAAAATGAGCTTAAATTTTTGGGACACTACGACTGCGAGGCCTGTGAATATTAATAGACTGGAAAGTATTTCTTATTTTTCTATAAAATTAAAATATCTCTAAAATAATTATGTCATGTCAGTTTCCTAGTACGAATATCGTCCTGATAGTTTAAACAATTTTAATTCAAATTATATCATTAAAAAAAAAGAGAGAAACAGAAAATTTCGAGTTATTGAACGGCATTTTTTTACTTTCTCTTATACACATGTATGGTAGAGAAAGTTTTTTTTTTTTTTTTTTTTTTTTGGGGGGGGGGGGGGGGGAATCGAAGTTTTAAAACTAGGTTTTTGATATATTACATGTTTTCAGGTCCCCTGAATCCAGTTTTTTTTTTTTTTTCTCTATGTGTGCCTGTTTATGTGACTGATATTACCATAACTCAAAAACAAATACTTGCAGCAAGTTTGAACATGGTATTCCAAATCTGTAACATATGGAGATTCTACTTGAAACTTTTTATTAAAATTTTACGAATAGTTTGTATAAAGAAGGGCATCCGAGAGAAATCAAATACATTATATCTATAAGCAACATTCCAGTGGGTACAGTTTAACATTTTAAAACTTACTCAAAATAAAATAAAATAATTATAGATTCTTTTTATGTTAATAAAAGCATGTTTCATATAGAATATGGTTTGAAAATCTTTTAACATTTACATACAAAACCACACAAAAATTTGGATATGTTAAAGCTATAGGGGAGACCGGGATAAAATGGACCACTTTTGTAAATTTAAGCACTTACTCACAAAGTAATGATTTTGGGCTATTGATAATATATGTGTCATATTATCTATATATTGGGGTTCATTTTGCCCTCAGTCAAAAGTAATAATTACATTTACTTTTTTTTATAGAAGTGATAAAAATGGACCGGTCCATATCACGGGGTACTGTGGACCACAGAAAAAATTTAAAAAGTGTATTAATGCAGTGTGATTTTTAATAGTATAAAATGTATATAGAATGTATTATATTTGTTTTTGTTTTATATATATCTTCGATTCATACAAGTAATGTAAATTAATGAACATTAATATTAGAAAACGATACACCAAAAGATTTTTGTGTCACTGAAAATCTGCTGTTTTCTTGTGATGTTGTAGAGTCTGGAAGACTCATCATTACAATAGAATGAAAATTGAAAATTTACAAGAGATATATCAGCACTCTCAGGAAAAATGTAGAGATTTTGATTAAATTTTCGTTGCATGAATCTTACACAAAAACAGATTTTTCATCTTTTATTTCTGTGTGATTAACCACTAAAATGTACAATTATCTTTTTCGTCAAATTTTTGACGAAAATTTATTCACACTTATTTTATTAGTATTAAAATTAGCATCTTGCTGTGAAATTATATCCTTATCACTGAATTTTGTATCACTATAAACAGACATATTCTTAGAAACACTCGAACTTTCAAATTTACATATTTTTGGTTTGAACATGATGTGAGACTTCTCTGTTCTATTTTTATCTTTAACAGAAGATAACATTTTTCTTTTCTTTTTTTTTTAAATTGTGGCTCAAACTAAAGCGGCTTTATTTTTTATTGATTTATTTATTTTTTTATTCTTCTCCTTCAATAATCTGTTTTACTGGTGTATCAGTTAAATTTTTTTATATGCATCTTTATTTTTTATTTAGTTGTCGCTTTGCGCAAGGAAGTTATCAACAAGGGACGCAATTCGAAGGTACTACAATGCTTCATTTAGTGATTGGGATGTACTTCGTTGTAGAAGCATCGATTATATAATTTTCCACTATTTATTCTTCATCTTTCGAAGCTATCTGCTTAATGCATAGTTTGAGCTAAATCTAATAGTTGATTTATTATCGTTTTCCAGTTTAGGTAATTTAGAATTTTTATGTCTTTGTTTTCCAAATGCCTTATGCCTTGGAGTCTGAACAAATAGATTTTTTTTTTTATCATCCACAACCCTTCTTATTGCTTGCTTCATTAGCTGAATATTTTTTTTTTTTTTTACTTTACATTATTTGTGAAACTGTTCTTATGCGACAATTGTAAACTTCTTAAATAAAACATAGGTGTATTATTACTTTTTAATTGCATTATTTAATTCAGTTCGTTATAGTTGTATGATATTTGTAAACAATAAATAAGAATACAAAAGTAACTGAATGTTTATTAAAAATAAATAAGAAGAAACCTCAAAGTAATGGATCATGGTCAATTTTACCCCATGTGGAACTCTGACAACAAATGTTTAAAAAAAAAAAAAAAAAAAAAAAAAAAAATATTTTAGTTAGATTAAATATAATAATAGATGACTTTAGTTCTTTATTGTACTGACTAACCTCTTCTAGATCATAATTCTTGAATAATGAAAAGAAAAAATGTTTAGTTAAAAATATTTACTTTTGGCCACCACAAACTAAATTTCTCGAATAAAATGACTGAATTGCCAGTTAGGCATGGAGTTGCTATAGATACGTTTCACCATTGCAGTGCTGTTATCTATTTATCAAAATACGAACCATAAAAATAAATAATAGGGAATGGTCTATTTTACCCCATGGTCCATTGTACCCCTGTCTCCCCTACCTGTGGATTGCTGGAGGAGCATTTCAAGTTGTGATATGTGTTTTCCAATGGTTAAATTTAAGAACATGACATGATGCGTAAATAATTTTTAGACATTATGTTGGACTATACATAAAATAAGTGGAAACATTCTTTTCCTTTGATAGCATCCGTGCGTTAAGCGGAGGTGCCCGGGTTCGATTCCCGGCTCTGGTATTTTTCACATAGTTGGTAAATAAAAATATATCAACCTTTACATTCCAATTTACTATTAAAATGAATATTCACGGTTGATGAATTCATGAATAAAAAATTTCTAAATTGAAATTTCGTGGTCTATGGAGTTGTGCTACGATTATTATTGTCTCACCTGTTATATCTGCGTTTGCAGACTCGGTGACTTCGCCAACGAATATTATGTGAAAAATGCCTAGCTGGTTGTCAGCCAGGGTAGCTCTGTGGTAGAGCATCCGTGCGTTAAGCGGAGGTACCCGGGTTCGATTCCCGGCTCTGGTATTTTTCACATAGTTGGTAAATAAAAATATATCAACCTTTACACTCCAATTTACTTAAAATGAATATTCACGGTTGATGACTTCATGAATAAAAAATTTCTAAAGAAAAATATATGTTTAAAAAAAACTGTTTATAAAACTAATATTGAACTGTTTTAAAAGTATCTGTCTTTATACTATTCAAACGCAAAGTAAGAGAAAGTTTTATGATTGTCATTGTCACATCAAATTATTTTAAACTTAACCTGAATTTTTTGTCCTTATGCTCAATATATTCTCTTATTTATTCAAATTAAAATTTATTTTCATCATTTGCTATCAAGGACGATTAGTTTAATTATATCATTTCATAAGTGACAAGAATTATAACTTTTACCTATAGTGGAAAAAAAAATCTTCTGTTCTGAACAAGAGAACGTAAATAAGAATGCTTTAGTATATGAATAAAGAACTAAGATTTTAAAAATGACTGTAACTCAGTACCTATTAAATGTTTTAGTTTTTTGAGGTTTGAGGCATGTATTTTAGAGCCTTCACTCTTTACACTGTATTACCATGTGATTCTGACCAATGTACAGTCGGTAACAAAAGTGTCCGAACACTAGCAAAAATTCCTATGTAAAAAAAGTACACTTTATACGTTTTTGTTAAATAAATCCTTGTCGAATTCTCTTCTTAGAAAGTCTAAGAACATGATTCGATAAGGATTTATTTAACAGAACCATATGAAGTGTACTTTTTTTACATAGGAATTTTTGCTAGTGTTCGGACACTTTTGTTACCGACTGTATGTAATAATAAAAGAAAAAGTAGATTTTCTTTTAAAGGGAATTAAATAAATAAAAAACAAGTAAATTTTAATTAAACTTAAATTTTAATAAGTGTAATCCTTTCTACTATATACTATCATTTTTTTTTTTTTTTTTTTTTTACTGTAAATACTATAAATTAAAGAAAATAAATAAAATAATAAAATTAAATTAAATGAGTCCCTTTCAAAGGAATTAATTTAAAAAAAAAAATGTTATACACTATAAAAATTATATATTATACATAAACATAACTATTATAAATAAATTTTTAAATTTAAAATTTAATATACTTAATTCTTTCTACTGCATTACCATTTGATTTTCAATAAATATAATAAATTAAAAAAAGAAAAAATGATTTCGCCTTCTAATAAATTAATTAAATAAATAAAAAATAAATAGAGTAATAGCCGTTGCTACGATAAAGATAGGCAGGCAACTGAAATGAAATAATAAATTTTAGAAAAATGAAACAGGAAAACCAATATTTAAAATACAAAATAATAATTAATAATTAAAAAAATTCAAATTCGAAAACATTTCGATGAGACGTACACCTGCAGGGCCTACCCATTTGCCAAGTTTTGTAGCTCTGCGATCAGTCGTGTGAGCACCAGAGCGCAGACAGACACGCAGATACTTCTCTTTATTTATATAGAGGAAGAATGGCTTTAGTATATGAAAATAATTAAACTACTTTAAAGTTGAAGATTGTTCTTAATTAAATAATTAATTTAGAATTTTGAGATCTCTTGCCTCCTGATTTTATGGTTAGTATAATTTTCGAACTTATCGGATGCTGGATGCACCCTATACTTACAATTTACAAAAAGCTTTTTGGAAAAAAAAAAAAAAAAAGTTGTTAAACTTAATTTTGAATGTGCAGTATCGTATCTCACTCATTACCTCCAAAATAAATAAATGAATAAATAAAAATCAAATCAAATAAATAAATAAAAAATTAAAGGGTGCCTTCTTGATTTGATTAATTGTATTTTTCCTATTACATTGTTGCTAATGGTAATGATTAAATAAAATTCTTCCTCATGTAAGATAACAATTGTTTTCTTTCAGAATAAATAAATAAAAATAAATCTTTTGTCAAGTCGCATGACATGTGTTATGAATCCATTAGAAACAATTACACCTTCTCAATCTGGATTCTCATTAGACAGGAAATTGTTTAATAGACGTATATTTTATGTAATTCCAGACATCAAATGACATAAATGTCAAATTTTGTGAAATAATCTTTTCTAAGTCACAGTAGGCGTTTCCTGAACCTTTTCGCTGACACGAGATTGGTTAGTTCGATCTTCCTCTCCATTCAATCACAGCTCCCGATTCTTATTTTATCACGTGTTAGCTGTCAGATGGTTTCGCTTTTCGAAATCTAAACAAACGGCAGGGTTTCTAAAAAAGATCTTTTATCGCCATAAAAATGTGTAAGTTATTTTTCAAAAAAAAAAAATAAAAAAAGCATAATTTAGCAATAAATTTACATATTTACACCAAATCAACTGAACAAACCCAGTTTCGGGTTTAATATTTATTTCGAAAACAGCACCCTACATAAGAGTGTGTCAGGAAGAAAAATAATTTATCTCGTTAAAAAACGCGAAATTGTTTTTATATAAAAAACAGCAAATTGCGAAGGTTTTCTCCAAATTGAAATTCTGTTCTTAATCAAGTGGTAAACGTGGTATGAGTGATGTTCTATATTATTATGTTACTTATGAAGATAATGTTTTTATAATTTCCTATGGTAATTAAATTACCTAAATCATTTCATATGCACTTATTTACATGGTTCTTCAAAGAATAATCAAATGTTACCTTCTTGGAATATAGATTATAGTTTTGCAAAATATGCTTATATTTTTAAAACTCTAAAAGCCAGGCAATTTTTTTAAAAAATCATGGTGGCTGTTAGCTGCTGAGACATATCCAAATTTCATAGGTATAATCTACAAAATGGATGACTATGCAATATTGCAGGCAGAAAGGAATAGAAGTGTTACACAAAAAATAAATTAATTAAATACATTTAATATCTATATATTTCTCTAACGTGAACCAGTTACGCTTAAATTTTTATGAAAAGATACGATAGTGACGTAATGTAATAAAATACGAGAGAATAAAAAATAATAATTATATATAGGCAATATATTTAAGAACGCTGAATTAGTTCAATGATTTAATCAGGAAAATGGCGACATTTGTCTGGTGAGATCTTGTTAAAGAAAAATGTATTTTAAAAGTGTCATCTTTACAATCTTTGCAAGAGTCATTATGAAGCTAGCACTACTTTAAAGATATAAATAGAATATGAATTAATGTTATAAATTGGGTATAAAACGTAATAATAAAAAGTACAATCAATAACATATACGTACTAGGTTTTTTTAAACAAAAAATTATACCAAAATAAATAAATTAGTAAAAAAGTATCGTTAACATAGGAACAAAAATTTAAATGTCCCCATGGGGGTCCTATACTAAAGCTGTACTGTCTAAGAAAGTATAAAAATTAGTTTGTCAAACATGAATTTTATTTTGAAACCTTTTTTTGAATTATTTTGGTTTCACTATCATCTTTACTTTGGCTTCACTATCATCTATAGGGCACAAAATTAACTTTCTTTCAACATTTAGTGTTATGCTTCTCTGCGATGAAAATCGTCGACATTCATCGTGAAAAATAATTTTAATAAATACTGCATGAATTTGTATAGGAAAATATAGATTTTTTTTTTTGCGTGTGTGTGTTGTTTAATAGCATAATGAGCCGACGCAAAAGGGGAAATGTACACTTGCCCCTTCTAGAAAATTCTAATCGTTAATATATATATATATATATATATATATATTTAAATTTTATTTTAAAGCTTTAAACTATTATTAGAGTTTCGGTGATTGTCTAAATAGGCCAGATAAAATTTATATCATGGAACCAATCAGAGCCAAACTGTCCAAACCTATGGGTCAGGTTAGCTGCAACATTTTCCTGTGAGTGCGTGAGTAGAGATTAAGTGGACTTAACTAAATTTTTCGGGTTCAAATTGGTTTCGAAAAGCTGCATAATTTTCCTATGAAAAAGAAAAAGTATATACAGTCGAACCTCGTTAACGTGAACTATTTCTACAATCCCCGTCTAAATGAAGATTAGTTTAATTATATGAAGATTAGTTACTGGAAAAAAAAATAATAAAAGCTCTGCAAAAAAGACCTTCTGAATACGAACATGACTCCCATTTTGCCCAGTCACCCACCGTTTCCTAGATACACCACCCCCTCCCTCAATTTCTTTCCCTGTTCGATAATTTTATGACCACGAATTTGATTTGAAGAATGAAAAAGAATTAATTTAACACCTAAAAATAAAAAATATATAAAGTTTAAAAAATAACATTAATAACAGATTTAAAAAATATAAGATATGTAATGCATAATTTCAGTGGTAAATCCCCTCCAAAAATTTTCCCTTGTCGCAAATGTCCATGGTTTAGAATTTTCCAACTCTGTAGCCCCTCAGAAGATATTTAACGGTTAAAATAATCCTCCCCCCCCCTCCTAAAAATCAAATTTATAGTTATAAAATCACCGAAAAATGATGAAAATAGGGGGCCATTCCTAAAAGATGGTGGGTGATAGGCCAAAATGGGCGCCATATTTGGATTCAGGAGGTCATTTCACAAAGAGTATGCTGAAATAGTGTCAGAGGCAATTTTCATGCCGAGCAGTGCAACATACGTATGTACTACTGATAACACGAACAAAATTTTTATCCTCCTTGAGATTCACGTTAATGGGGTTCGACTGTATATATAAACATATTAACTTAAATTTTTTTACATAAAAATTTTTTGTTGCAGATGCTTAAACACAGAGCAGCTTAATGTGAGTAAAACTGGATTTATAAAATATACCTAAATTTTTGCCATTTTAAGTTTATTATCTCTTGAAAGATTTTCTGACTAAATACTTAATCCATTAAAATTCTACAGATTTTAAAATCTACAAATTTCAATCAAAGATAAAATCGTCATTATAAATATATAACTATATATGAATACATATATTCGTTCAAATAATATTCGTATACATGCAGATTCTTAAAATAAAAATAAAATTGAACACGCATTATTTCTTTTTGTTCTGAATCCACCTTTGTAATGAGAAACGCAAACGCTTTCTTATTGGCGAATATTCCTCGAACTTGGCGAGAGTATATTAGACTTCCAAACTTCCAATAGCCCTACTTCTTGCGGATGCAGAGCAGAAGACTGAGAGCGGAAAAATTCAAAAGCGCTCAATCTTTGAGAAGTGATCATAGAAGATTCTTCTATATGGAAAAGCTGTGTTTAGTTTGAAAGACTTTACGGAAAGTATGGATTGTCATCAGCTTACGTCCCCATCTGATTGTATTGCAGTTGAAGCATCAGTAGTACCTCAAGGATATCAGATACAACCTTACGGGTTACAGCATCATTATTTCCAAAATCATCATCAACCCAAATATCATCATGAACTAAATAATAAATCAAATGCATTCCGAATTGCGGAAACATATAGGACTGTTTGTGTACCACAAGCCAGAAGGCGAACTGGAAGGAAACCTATGATGAGATGTCGTTCACAAAGCACATCAAGTTGTGATAGGTAAATGTAAATTATTATTATTATTATTTTATTTTTTCTGATAAATTGTACTTCAAATTTAGAATGCATAGTTAAATAATTTTACTATAATACATAGTTACATAATTAAATAACACAGTTAAATGATTTTATAGAATAATTTTACTCTTGAAAAAGAGGAGGTTTTTTTTTTTTTTTTTTTTTTTTTTCCAAATGTACATTTATGCTGATAAAGTGCATGAGTTTCACCAGGCTCAATAAATGTTGATTAAACATTTTTTTTTTTTTCTTTGGGTGGGGGAGAGGTTTTCTTTTTTGTTCTTTCTTTCTTTCTTTCAATTTTTTTCATATTTTCCTGCTATCCGATAAATTTTGCAATGAAAGTTGATATTTCAGAAAGTTATAAATGTGTTTTAATCATATATTTATTTATATTTTTACTGTTATCAAACATATATTGTTATTATTTAGTAAGGATATAAACAATGACAAATAATGAAATACTAATAAAGAATGAAAATCAGAAGCTTATTATTTATTATTTTGAAATGCTAATCCATTTTTAAAAAGTATGTTAAAACTTTTTCTCTGGTTATTATCTTTATAAAATACATGTATGTATGATTTTGAGAGGAGATTACTGGACGATTGATTTGACTAAATCATAGACGTATAATAGGAGTAATAATACATTCTATAACTATGGATCAAGTTGTCAAATACCGCAAATTTAGTCATACTTAGTGCCGTACTGCGCTTTTTTTTTTTCCAAAAATAATTACTATTATTATTATTGAGATATTATGTTTTAAACCACATTATTACTAATAATTCGACAGGTCTCTAATCTGAGTAATTACTAATAACATAATTGTACATGAACAATTTATATATAATTTGAGTAAAATAAGACGTAAGACATTTTACAACGTATTTTTTAAACTTAAAATAATGCTCATGTATCAAATTTGACGCCCATTTTTTAAAATTGTAAAGTTCTCCAAAGAAGTTTTTTGGAATATAAAATTGTTAAAAAGAAATGTATAAAACTCACATCTGTTATATTCCTAATAGCAGAATCAGAATCAGTATGCAGCTCCACAACGAGTACTGCAGATTGTTTAATGCTCTGCAGATTAATATAACAATTCAAAAAGAAATGCTATGTTTAAAAATATTCTAATATAATTTTCATTAGGTCTCGAGATTACTGTATTTGTTGCATATTCTTAATTTTCTTTCTTTTTCAGATATAGATTTTACATAATTTAAATTGCTATACTTTTTTTCTGATATCTGACTTGATAAGGCATTTCTGGATCGCAGATAAATTTTGTTTTGCTGCCGATAGATACTGAAATTTCTGCTACTGGGGTTATATTGTTTGTTATATAAATATGTTTAAGAAAAACCAACAAAATTATACATTCTGTATAAAATTATGATTGGAAAAAAAAAGAAGTTATTTTACTATATAGTATTTTTATATGCGCATTTATATATAGCAGAAATTTATAAGAACAAATACTCTGTGATGAGGAACTGGGCAGAGTCCACGCATGCCAGCTAGTTTCAGTAGCATAACATTAAAAAAAAAAAAAAAAAAAACTAGTTGGCATAGGTGGACTCTGCTCAGTTCCCCATCATATTTATGTTCTCATAAATTTCTAGTGCGAGACATATTATAATCATGTTAAAAGAAATGAATTTGACCAAAGCTTGATACAGTAACAGAATGAAATCCCCGCCTAATAGGCTATCCACCGTTCACTTCGATATATTTATCTTATCCTAATCTATTAATTTATTTTATCAGGGTCAATTCCGTTGTTTAGTTTTCATGCTCTTATTTCCGATTCAATAATCATCGAAATTCATATTTATATGAAAAATTTACAATTTCGCTATATAAAATCGTAAATTACGAAATTTTCCCATTAGAATATTTGTATTCAATCATGTTCAAACAAATATCATAAATGTAATTTGGAAGTTGTCTAATGTATTTATGATCCTCAAAATGGAAGTTTAGGCTCAAATTTGCCTTATTCTGACATGTTAAGTAAATCGTAAATTCCAAATAACTTACGAATTTTTTAAATTGGAAAAACCATAGTCTGTTATATTCATGCTGGTATCCTAAATAATATTTACAAAGTGGTTTGACATCTTTACGATGAAAATATCCCTCAAGATTGACGTTTATGTGAAATTTTGCCCTATACTGCCATGTTAAGAAATTCGTAAATTTCCAATAACTTGCGAAATTTTCAAAGTAGCATATTTATAGTTACTGATGTTCATTCCGGCATCAAAACCAATATTTTAAAACTGGTCTGACATTTTTACAGCAAAAAGTTTCCATTTAATGCACGTTTAAGTGAATTTTTGTCCTATTCTCCCATGTTAAGAAAATCGTAAATTTCTAATAACTTACGAAGTTTTTAAATTCGAATGTTTCAAATGAATAGGGTTCTTGCCAGTGTCGAAAGTAATATTTTAAAACTGATCTGACCTTTCTGCGACAATTTTTTCTTGCGATATCGTGTACACAGGCTAACAAACTAACGGACTAACAGACACCATACAAATTTTGTCATGTTTAGATTCCTCACACCTGAAAACGTGTAAAAAAGTCAAAAAACCGAGGTCGAAAATTTTCACGATTACCTAAGTTCCCCATACCTATAGTATGATAGGGAACTGAAAGCAGATTGAATTTAAGATAATTAAGAGTAGAGGAATGGAGAAATAAGAAATGTGAAAAACGACTTATAAAATATATTTTTCTCTTATAAGGACTACAGTTTTAGTACTATACTAAATCAACATATAAATTTAAAAGACATATAAAAAAGATACATATAATATACATACACGGAATACAGCGAAGCGAGACATTCTTTTATACTAAAAACACACTTATGTTTGCAAATAAAATATCGAAAAAATAGAAAGGTTTGATGTTCTGAAAGTCTCATTTTTCTACTTTATGAAGCAATAAAAAAAATGTTTTTTCACTTTTAATCAAATTTGTTGAATTATCAAAGAACTTTTGCAGAACAGAAAAAGTTTCATTTGCCAGAAAATAAAATTTTTGAAGGCAACAAAAAAAAAAAAAAAAATAAACATAACATTCAATTAATCAGTTCAATCAAAATTATTTGTAATCGATAATTTTTGCCTGTTTTTAACGGATTTTCAAAGCATTAAAATCATTAGAACCTATATAGATGCCTTTAGTCAGGGTAATCATACTTGACTTCTACTTTCAAAAAAATGCTCATATGAATTTGAATGAGAACATTTTTACATTTCTTTTGTATTGTGGAAATGAAAACGATTTTGTAATAAATGTTGATGATGTTCTTGAGTATTCTTACTTCCTGCATTATTTTAAAGTTTTAAATTTTATACATTTTTGTTATAATTAAAGTAAATAATTATATTTATGTATATATATTTTTTTTTTCCTTCTCTCTTTCTAATTTTTAAGTAAATATATGAGGTTAAAAAATAAAATTTGAATACCTAATTAAGTTAAAGTTGTACATCTTGACTTGTTCTTAAATTCAAACTGTCTTGGTATACTTTTGTTTTTTAAGATCATAAAAGAATGATATTTGCAGGAAGTGTAATTTGAGTTCTTTAAAATCGATTGGTGTATTTTATTTTATTTTTTAAACAAAAGGGGGGGGGGAGTACCCATCTTGAGTTGATTTAATACTATTTTGGTACATGTCAGCGACGTAGAAGTGTCGTGATAAGGGACCTTTAAGATACTTTGATCAGAGATTAAAAAAAAAAAAAAATAGCAATCAATTTTTAATCATATCGAACGCAATAGTATTAATAATAAATGTTTATATATCTCAGTTTAATAATGCTAATAGTATCTGCAAATCTTACGCATTCTCGCTTAAAATCAATCTGCAATTTCTACTATAAATGTTCGCGCTGCTAGCGAGATATTTTTTCTTTTTCTTTTTAAGAACAACATTATGTAACATCGCATCGCAGCAAGAATTTTGAAATATGTGCGTGAAGTGCCCCAATGTGCTCATAAAGTGTCACATCTCTATCTCACATTTTATCCACCTGAAAGGCAACTGTCTCGTTTTATTGTGGGCTAGTTAATATTTTACGGTATTCTTTCAGTTGATTTTTCTCAAATACTGCATTTTTGAATCATGTCGCTTTTCTTGCTGGATGCGATATTATATAAACATATATTGGTTCAAAAAAAAAAAAAAAAAAAATTAGAAGGAGTGATGGATGACATCTAATTTTTGCGTTAGATAAAATTAAGTTTGTTCCATTATGTAATTTCCTTTAAGGGAAAAAAAAAAAAAAAAACAGCACCGAAGAGATAATTAATTTGAAATTTAAAGATTTGTGGAGTAATTGTCCTTTTAAATCATTCCCACAAAACGTCAAAATATCTCTCTTATACTCACTGGATGCTAATGCAATTATTTCATGATGCGTTTTAAAACCTTTTTAAGAGGCAATAAAACTCCTATATTTTGATGAAATATAATTTTATTATTGAATTTAAATGTATATTTATTGAGAAAGTCATTATTTGATTTTGAATCGAACAAAAATAAATAGTAATAATAATAAAATACCCACCAATATCTTGTCGGGAAAAGGTTTATTTTTTATAACTCCTAACAAGCAGATGTCAAGGGTGTGGGGGTATTGAAATGAAAGTAAGGTTACGTGTGTAAACAGTACTCAAAGAGAACTCATATGACCAATTCGTAGTGCGTACTACTTAGTTATTATTGAGAAAAAATTTTTTTTTCTCTTATTACTATAAGATATTTTGTTGTAATCATTTTTTTACTGCACTTTTTTAAGTTATTGAAGGACAAATTTAATAACTGATTACTTTTTAATAATTAAAATTTAAGACAAAGAAATTTAAATAGAACACTTATGAAATACAAAGTTATTACAATTTATTTCTCATTAAAAAATAAATAAATAAATAAATAAATATGAATACATACAATATAATGTTTATAGCATTAGAAATTATTGATTTAATCATTCACCTTTTGCAATACAAGAACCTAGATGATAGTTATCATAAAAACAAGAAAAACACCAATTGTGTCGACATCTTACACAAGAAATAAATGCAGCTTTTTTACAAGAACAAGGTGTCTTTAGAATTTCTTCAGGAAAACTGACTTTACATTCATATAAATATTTCTCGATAGTTTTGACGCATACCAGACATACTTGATCCTTTAAAAAAAAAAAATCTGGTGTGAAGCAACCACACGACTTCCTACACGTATTATATGCATTTTTTAGAAATAATGTGATCAGAAGACATAAAATTGACCTCACGAAGTACACACCTAACAAATTTCGTATAACAGAAAGCTGATATATATTTATATAAAGACATGTAAAATATATTTATATAAAGACATGTAAAATATATTTATATAAAGACATAGCGAGTTAAAAACTAAGAAAAATAATGATAGAGTTATTTTTTGAAACATCAATTTCCGAGATCTAAAACTGACCTATATACCTAAGCAGGATGTCTGTTAATTTTTCTGTAATAACCAACGGATATCTAAAATGGATTTATGTAAAAATTTTCAAGAAAATTGTTAGAGCCGTTTTTGAGATACTAACTTTAACCAAAACTTGGCATACTCAATTATTGATCGGAAAACAATAATTACATGCAAAAGGATGTTTAAAAGGGAGTTAAAATGAAGGGTTTGAAAAAAAAATCCGTACAGCCGTTTTTAAAAGAAGGCACTTGCGAGACCTGAAATTGAGCTATTTATACAGGGCGCCTATCAATTTTCCGGAACTAATCAACTAATATCATTCGAAAGGACATCTAATACAGTGTTTAAATAGCAAATTTGAAGAAAATCGTTAGAGCCGTTTTTGAGACACGGACTTACGGCCCACTTCCGGTTTTCCAATTTTTCACCGAAATTTGGAAAATTCATCTGTACACCAGTCTTGTCTCCCTTCTGAAGTTTTGTACTTACAACTTTATTAGTTTCGGAGATACAATTGCCAGAAGGTTCCACTTCCACTCATGACTCATACATACACACACACTGACCAATTGCCAGAAACTACTTTTTTAGACTCAGGAGATCTTAAAACGTGTAAATAAGGTGATAACTCAACATTGAAATTTTGGACTGAATACAATACTTCCATTACCTACTGTAGTCAGGTAATGGAAATAAAAATTGGAGAAGCGAGCTGACGATGAACGATTGAGTGAATTTGAATGCTATCCTTACGAGAACTAATTTCTCGATTTTCTACAATCAATTGCGAACAATTTTGTATTTTTTTTAATCAAAGTTTTAACTTGTCTGAAAAAGTAAACATCCCAAGGTTGTACTAACGGGGGACATTTTGGATGCATTACACGTAGGCATTTCTTCATCATCTTGAAAAATTTCATCATAAAAATGACTTAATGACTCAGTAGTGCGCGCTACGGCTTGGTTTGGTCATAAGAGTTCTCGTACTGAGTACTACACACATAACCTTACTTTAAAATTACGACGATTGTGGTGAAGAAATGCCCAGGGAAAATAGGATAAGCCATTTCGGATTGTGAAAAATGAAGGAGACATTTTTACAATCTCTCTCATCTTATTTATCTTTATAAACTATCAAAAATTTATTAAAGTATTGTCATCAGAAAACTTTAAAAATCTGTCTTATTAGAAAGCTCAATTGATGTACTCGCAGTCTCGCAGATGAAGTAAAATTTACAAAGTATTTACCTCATATGCTATAATGCAAATATAAAATGTGCCTTATAATACAGGCTTTAATTAGAGTATCGATATAATGCTTTATACTTAATGTGTATAAAAATCAATTCGTAATTCAGTCAGAAAATGTTTCGTGAAGGGATTTAATTGCGATACAGCTATTTTAACTTTTTCGTGAATTTTCGTGATATTGAATATTAAAACTGTAATAAAACAATATTTTGTTATATATCTTATTGCCACTTAGTAAGTAAAAATTATTGATGTTGTGGGGGAGAGAAAAAGTAAGAAAAGAAAGTAAAAGCAAAACCCGAAACAGCTGGAAAATTACTACAAAATATTTTTAACAAAATATTTTAATTTCATATTAAAATAGCCATACTTATAGTACAATGCTCCACAAATCCAAAATTATATTTACAGTTTTTTTTTTTTTTTTTTTTTTTTGTAAACAATTAGTAATTGTAACCTACACCGAATGAAATCTTTTATAGAAATTGACTTTCTTCAGTTTTCCTATACTTTCTCTCTTTAATTGGCAAATGGTTAACTTTAGTGTTGTTATCAATCAATAATCAATTATTTGAATGAAATCTTACTTCAGAATTATACAGGGATGAAACTTTTCAGGGGCTACCCCTGAATTCAGGGTTTTTGAAAATTTTGCTGTCTATGAATTTCATGTTAAATTATTTTGTTTTTGCAGAAATTCCTCATTTGAATCTTTAATTTGCCTTAAACAGTATTAAGAACTCTTCAAATATCACTTATTATAGGTAGCCATGTAATATATCACTAATAAGTGTCCCCTATGTGCATGCAAGTATTAGTTTTCAGGGTTTTTGCATGTTAGGTAGTTTCACCCCTGATTATATCTCATTTTAGATATTTACTATATTTTGAAAAAAAATCATCCATCATGCTATTCAACAGGGTTCATACTCATCAGGGAAAACAGGGAATATTCAGGGAATTTGGAATTTGTTAAAAAAAAGTCAGGGAAAACTCAGGGAAAATAAAAATTTTCACTAAAAATCAGGGAAAATCAGTTTTAAAAAACCTGGAAAAACAATTTTTTCCCCCTCAAGTTAAGTTTTTCTTGTATAGCTTCGTATCAAAATTTAAATGATTAAGTATTGTGAAAATACGCATGTAAATAATGATTTTTACCTGAATTTCTATCATGGTCGGTAGTAATATGACATCATACAGTGGAAGTAGCTGTATTTTGTCCGATCTAGAGGAGCGTTTCTTGTAATATGTCTCTAATATTTTCTTGAAAATCGTTTGGGAACTCGGGGAAAACTCAGGGAATTTTTTTTCCCCATATTTGAGTATGAACCCTGAATTATACTATTGACAGTGCAATTAAAATATCAATCAAAAATCAAAATAAAAGAACGAAATTTTAAAATGAGTAGCAGATTTCCTTTTTATTTTATTTATCTAAATAATAATAATAATTTATAAAATATTTTTTAGATTAATTTAAAATGTGGGGGGGGGGGACTTTTTAGTATATTTTGATTTGATATATATCCCTTTTGAAAAAAAAAAAAAAAAAAAAAATTCATTCTAAGTAAAGTAATCAACTTTTCAGTTACTAAATACATCACATTTAGAGAGACATACACTGTTAAAAACTTCAACAGAAAACTCTGTGTAATCTATTATCTTAAGTCTTACGTAAAATTACAGAGAAAATAAACAGAGATGTTAAAAAACTTATTTTATACATTCATTTTAATAACTAATATTAATTAAATTAATTATTGTATAAATATATTTCAGACTTGGAATGCTTTTTCAAAAGTAGAAACAGTCATTTTTAATTTTAATTAAATAATAAAATTACGTTAAAATACAGAATAAAGATTGAGAATCTCGATTATTCACTTTTAACTACGAATTATTGTAAATTTACAGAGACTCTGGATAAATATTTACATTAAATTTACAGAAATTTTTAACAGTGTAATAAATGACATTTCCCTAACACTCCCCACAAAGCTGTTCTTAATTCCAAACTGCCAATTTTCTACTCACTTACCCTATCTTTTCTGATGAAATGCCTATCCGGATATTGTGAAAATCAAATATTAATTGTTTTTTTTTTTTTTTTTTTTTTTTTTACTAAAGTGAAAAAAAAAAAAAAAAAAAAAAAGTCAGAAAATAGCATTTCGATCAAATTTTGATCACTGTTTTCGGTGTTGAGAAGTCATCAGGGTTGGCTTGATTTTGCCCGACACGGAAAAACCCCTGTGGGTATTTCCAATAAAACCCACTTGAAAAAACCCAAGTGGTTTTTTTTTTCAAGATCCTTATTTAAAATTAGACTTATTTAAAATAAGGATTACAATAAACACATAAATATAAAACAAATATTATACACAATATTAGAAAATGAACAAAGAATTTCTGAAATATTGGAAGTGCTCAAACTGCTTTATTAAATATATATATATTTAATAAAGAAATCTGAAAAATTCCACATGAAAAAAAAAAAATACACAAATAAATAAAATAAATAAAATTTTACCTTATTAAAATACAATAAGAAATTGTATATAAAAATATAAAAGCAAGAAAAAACAGAGTTGTTTGTCAATATAAAGAAAATTAGGGGATTTGAGGAATGCAAAATATAAATAAAAATCAAATTAAAAAAAAAATCTGAAAATTTTAACAGTGCAACACTGTTAAGTAATGTAGAAGGAACAATAATTAAAACTATTTTATGGAAATCTATTCAGTACAAAAAGATTAATGAAGCAACACTAAATAATTATTAAAATCCAGTTTCTGTTGTAAAGGGCTTATAAACAGAATTTTAGAATAATTAAAGTACAATTATTAAAAAAAAGAAATTCTTTATAACTTAATCATAAAAAGAATTTAAAATTAAATTTTTGAAATTTTGATTTTAGTGAAAAATTAATTATTTTTTTTAAATTGCCCTCGTATGAAAGATATTATATTAAAGTTTTAAAACTCTGATAAAAACCTCCAAAACCCTGATAAAACCCAAAAAATCCTGATAAAATCCGAAAAAACCCACTGGGCTGTTTTTTTTTTTTTTTTTTTTTTTTTTTTTTTAAATCTTAAACAAAACAAAAAAAAAAAAAAAAAAAAAAAACGGGTTTTTTCCAACCCTGGAAGTAACTGAAAAAAGACAATCACTTGTAAGTAAAAAAGTACTACATTTAGGTAAACACGATAAATACAATTCAAACTCTCATTATTTCGGAAAGCCTACCAATGAATCATGTGCTTGAAGATTAATCTTTCAGTACATTTTTACTTCCATCACCCGGCTACCGTAGATAATGGAAGTGTTGTATTCGGTCCAAAAATTCGATATCGAGATTTCACCTGATTTACATCTTTTAAGGTCTCCTGACTCCAATTGGTTTTGGCAATCGGTCAGTGTGTATGTGTGTGTGTGTGGGGGGGGGGGGATCTTCTGGCTGTTATATCTCGGAAACTAATAAAGATTGATCTACGAAACTTTAGAATTGAAACAAGTTAACATTATCTCCAAAAAGTGCATATAATGCGCGTAATGGTGGGTAATGGAAGTCGTGTGGTTGTTTCGCATTTGTTATTTGCAGTAAAAATATTCTGATTTCTACAAAGTTCAATTTCAACAGCAATTTCTTATCTTATACTATTAAGTGAGCAATATTTGTATATATATTTCACTGTTCTCGAAAACGGTAGCTCGGACAGTCACGAGATTTAACACAAAGGTGCCCCCCAAAGGATCATTGTGCACATCGAAGTCACAATTTCGAATTTCTGTTTAGTTTTCTTTTAATTAATAAAAATATGAAAATAATAAGCTAATAATAGCAAAAAATTAGCCATTTAAATTTAATCCGTAATTTAATTGTTGCCAAAAAAAAAAAAAAAAAAAAATAAATAAATAAATAAAATACAAGTTTATTGTTTTTTCCAACAGGAAAATAAATACATTTATCTAAACATGAACAATACTACACACTACTAATCGCAGAGCTTCCAAATTTGGCATATAGGTACCTGGGACCCTGCAGGTGTGCACCTCATCGAGATTTTTTCGAATTTCGAATCTGAAATTTTTAAATTAATGTTTTTTCGATTTTAAACATTGGCTTTTATGTTTCATTTTTCATGAATTTATTCTTCGATTGTAATCGTCTGCGTATCTTAGCAACGGCTATATTAAGCAATTTATTTTTTATTTAATATATTTATTTGAGGGCGAATCTTTTTTCTCTTTTTAATTTATTATATTTATTGAAAATAAAATGGTAATGCAGTAGAAAAATTAAATATATTAAATTTAAAATTTAAAAACGTATTTATAACAGTTATGTTTATGTATAATTTTTGTAGTATAACAACAATTATTTTTCATTTGTTAATTTAATTTCTTTAAAAGTTTTTTTTTTTTTTTTTTTTTTTTTTTCTAATTTATAGTATTTGTCAGGAAATAATGGTAGTATATAGTAGACAGGATTAAACTGATTGGAATTTATTTGTTTTTTATGTATTTAATTCCTTCTAAAAGAAAATCTACTTTTTATTTTATTTCATTACATTGGTCGGAATCAAATTGTAATACAGTGTAAATAGCATGAGCAATAAAATACTTGGTTCAAAAACTAAAATATTTAATAGACGCTGAGATACAGTTATCTTTAAAATCGTAGTTCTTAAATAATGGCAGACCCACCTATCGTCAATAAATACCCATATTGAAATACATAGGAAAGATATTTCTGCAGGCAGTGAGAACCTGCTCCCGATACAGTGCGGGCAGAGAAAGAGCTGCTGTAGTCAGCGAGTACCCGATGCGAGGTCTAGAGCGATTCCAATGTAATTATTTTAGTTTTTATTTATAATGTGATGTGAAAAATAAATAATGATCCAATTCTTTTGGAGATTCATTTAAATATAGTGGCCAGCGAAGCGGGCGTAGCCTGCTAGTTTTAATTAATCGTCGTAATAGAATATTTTTTTTATGTGAAACCGCATACATAAATTGAATATATTTTTAATGAGATCGTATTCGAATATGGAATAGATGATTTCTATCTTTATTTTAAAATACGAATATCAATTTCCTAGAGTAACATTTTAAAAATATAGTAGTCACAATGCTGCATATACCTTCTAAGAAAAGCCATTTAAAAAGAAAACTAATACAAATCCTTGAGAAAAAGTTCTCTCCCCCCCCCCCCCCATTTGAAAACCTGTCAACCATATTATGCTTTTAATTTTAAGGGGATCTTGCACCTTTGACTTGGCACCACTAAAGTAGTTTTCATATAAAATGCTATATTTCCATTTAATATTTATAAATCGAACTGTGTTAGGTTTGTTCAGCAAAATATCTATTCAGACAACAATTCTTATAGTTTCTGATACGTTTTTTTACAGATTTGAAATCTTTAATTTGTGTTTTCTCAGTTTGTAGTTTTCCATAAATTAATGATCTTCAAAATGCTAAAACTTCAACAAATATGGAAGAAACTATATATATATATATATATATATATATATATATATATATATATATATATATATATATATTTCTGGATTTTTAATGGAACCTACTTAAAAAAAATTAGAGATGGATTTTGAAATATAAATTAGTTCTTAAGAAAGAAAAAGAAAAAAAAAAAAAAAAAAAAAAAAAAAAGTTCATGTCTATGGAAGAAACAAAAAACATGATTTTTGTTACATTTTTATTTTTAATATTTTTTCTTTTAAAGATATTGTAAAATCCATCCTAATTCCTTTAAGTAGGTTTTATTAAACATCCAAATAACAATAATAATAATAACGTTAAGTTTTTTCTTAAATATATGTAGGAGTTTTAGCATTTTGAAGATCATGAAAAAATGCAATTCATGAAAAAATGCAAACTGAGAAAGCGCAATTTAAATATTTCAAATCTGTAAAAAATCCATCAAAAACCATAAGAATTGTTGCCTGAATATATATTTTCGCGAATAAACCTAGAGTTCAATTTATAAATATTAAATGAAAATATAAACTTTTATATGAACTCTACTTCAGTGGCACCAAGACCTTAAGTTACGAGAAATAAAATATATCATGTTGTGTATAATAGAGCATTTCCTCGTGACGTCATGTGGTTGGCAAAAAAGCGCGCTCGACTTTCCCGCGCCCCGCCCACCATTGATTTTCCGTTGCTAGTAATCAAGTAATCGCCATCGCTATGCTTTTCCCAAGCCTTTTTGCCAACCACTCATAAAAGTTGAGATGTTTGTTTACAAACAAGGAACTGCCCAATAGACAGTATTTAAAACTAAAATATGTCTGAGTGAATGGCAAAGAATTAGAAAACATATGCTATTATCTTTTGTGCTTCTAGATTGTTGTTAATAAGCCGAAAATTCCAGATAACCCTTAGTGTGCCGAGAAGAGAGAGAAAAGGGGAGACGTTGATCTAAATTAATACTAATAAATAATAAAAAATTTAAAAACATTCGTTTACTTTATTTTTCCTTTTATCACACAAAATGTGCTGCGATGCCACAACTTGGAATAGAGTAGGATGATATACATTCCTATTCCCATATTACGAGCTATTATTATAGTTGTTCACACAAAATCATGAATCATTCGTAAATTTTTATTTTTCTATATCTGTAAGAAAGAAATAGCCATTGTGAAAAAAATTACTGAAATTTGTAGGAGACAACATTTTGATTTTGGTTTACGATGGTTTTATTTATCTCTTTATTTATTTTATTGCAGTTCTCCAGATTCTCAATCACAGCGCAGTTTGGCCAATGTTCGAGAACGCAGGCGAACAGAAAGTTTGAATATAGCTTTCGCAAGACTTAGACAAATAATTCCCACGTTGCCTTCCGACAAACTGAGCAAAATCCAGACACTGAAGCTGGCCGCTAGCTACATTTGCTTCTTGAGTCATCTCTTGGGCTCCCACGGTGTATCAGGTATGACATTTGCCGCAGCACCAGGATCCTATGTACTATATCGGGACAAGTTGAGCCGAGAGTTTTCGGCGTGGAGAATGGACGGGGCATGGCAGGAACAAGCCCCTAGTAGATAAAATAGGTAATTTTTTTTTTGTATGATATTTTTATTTTAATTTTCTTTCATTCTTTTCTTTTTTTATTAAATTTCATTTTACATGATGCACGCCACTTACTCACCAATGATAATTTTTCTTTCTTTTTCTTTTCTTTTTCTTTCTTTTTTTTTTTTTTTTTTTTTTGTGGTGGTTTATTGGCATAGATAGAGCCAAGCTCTTTTTTAATCATACGATTGCAGATTTGACACCCGAGCTAGCCAAAGACCACCATGTGTCGTGTACATCAGTGGTGTTTGGTGCAAGCAAATTCTATCATGCTTGCAATCGCAATGTTCTTCATGTTTAGCAAAATTCATATCTCTGGGGGGGGGGGGGGGGTTACAGGAATTGGGATACTCTGCGGAGTATCAAAATTGTGGTTGCATGTCTCCGATTTATATTCATAGGGTGAATTACAGATCATCGCCAATAGCCTATTAGACAACGCTAGAGCGAAGTTAATGAATCGAACCCAATCATTAATCCCTTAGTCATTTAAATATGTTAATTACACTGCTCTGAAAAACAGAAAAACGAATTCTGATACTATTCTTGCTGATTCTTATGTAATATGACCTCCTGAATCCGAATATGACTCCCATTTTGCCCAGTCACCCACCGTTTCGTAGAAACATCACTCCCTCCCCTCCCTCAATTTTTTTCCCTGTTCGATAATTTTATGACCATGAATTTGATTTAAAGAATGAAAAATAATTTATTTAACACCTAAAAACAATATATATATATATATATATATAAAGTTAAAAAAAATAACATTGATTAACAGATTAAAAAAAATATAAGATATGTAATACATAATTTCTGTGGAAAATCCTCCCCCCCCCCCCCCCAAAAAAAAAAAAAAAAAAAAAAAAATCCCTTGTCGCAAATGTCCATGTTTTAGAATTTTCCAACTCTGTGGCCCCTCAGAAGATATTTAACGGTTAAAATAATCCTCCTCTTCCTCCCTCCTAAAAATCAAATTTATAGCCATAAAATCACCGAAAAATCAAATGCAAAGTAATATACAGAAAATGCACAAGTATGTAAATTCTATACAGAAATGTAAAATATAGTCGTATAAACTATAACGGTTCAATAGAAAATAGTATTTAAAAAAAAAAAAAAAGTATTAACATACATACACATAAATAAATTATCGTTTCAAAAAGAACGTTTGGGTTGTTTTCTTTTCTTTCTGTCTTTCTTTTTTTTCTTTTCTTAACTAAATTAGTTTTTACTTTAGATATACTGATAAATTTCTTTGCTAGATCAGTTTTCAACAAACCCTTACTTGCCGTTGCCACAGTGTTTCATTTTTATTTTCAGCTATGATGTGCACTTCCTCCAAATCTTTTCATTAATTTCCTCTTTTTTTTTTTTTTTTCTCTCTCTCATTAAAATTATGCTAACAGACCTTCAAAATACCATCTGAGAAAATTCTTCCTTTGTAATTTGTATGTGTTTTCTTCAGTTACTGTCTTTAGAATTTCGTTTTAGTGATTAAAAATTTATTATGTTAATTAGTATTTAATATTTAAAAAAAAAAGAAAGAAAGAAAGAAATTGTAACTATTTTGTGTAAAACACTTAAAAAAGTATCGAAAATAAATTTATGTTAGTTTATTGGAAACATTTGAAAAAGTTTTATTTATTTTTGCCTCTTTAATTAAAAGCGGCTTTCAGCTTTCTTTAAGCTAGAACTTTTCTTGTTCTTGTATTAAGTCGAATTGTTTATAGGACATTGTAGTTAAGCAGGAAAAATTGTGCATCACACATAGATTAGGATTTTTTTTTTTTTTTTTTAAATCTTTAACAGTATTTGTAGAGTTGTAGGGAGCAACTATGTAATAGAAATAAAGGGAATAATTCTCGTGGTCGTTCAACCATTGTAGAAATCAACGACCCGTCAACCCTTCTGAGATTTCAGTTTCACTAATAAAATCCCTCGGCGCCCTGTTAATTCTCTATCATCTTGTCCGCGGGCTCAGATGTCACTATGAAGTCAAGGTCATCATAATCTTACACCTCCCAAGGGGCATGACGTAATGCGCGTGCTATATAAGCAAAAATATAATTTAAAAAGATAATAACCCCTACGTCGCGGGAGACAGCCACTTCCGACCGCAACAGACGAGAATAGATAGAAAAAATAACAAAATAGGCGCGAAAATAGAGAAATCGAGCATCTGTGAGCTCTGCTTCAAAGGGTTTAACCACGTGTTTCAAAACAGATTCTCGGAATTTTCAAAAAAAAAAAAAAGATATTCTGCATGAGGGATAATGATTATAAAATAATTAAGCTATATTCAGCGCGAGGATATCCATGGCGCACCGGGTGATTTTTTCCCCCAACACACCTAGGAATCGTAGCGTCTAAAAAACATTTAAAAGAAAAACTATTAAATGTTAACAAATATTTTCTGTGTTCCCTTACCTATCGGCACTGCAAGTGTTCTAATTTCTCCTCAACAAATGGTAGGTGCTGGGTTCGAATCCCAGTTCAAACTTGGATGTTTTCAGAATGATTCGAAATTCACTACTGATCTAATTATTAGAACTTGAATGCGAAATGAAAAAATTACTTATTTCCATTGTGAGGTTAACACTTTAATTGCTTCGGGTATACAGGGCGCGAAATTTCCACTCGCCAGCTCGCCATTGGCGAGTGGCGAGTTTTACTGTGGCGAGTAAAAATTCGGTTTAGTTATAGATGGAATTCTTACACGATACGGTGACACAAAACATTCTTTTTATCGATTTAAATATGGCAAAATCTTGCCATTCTTATATAACCTCATATTTAACCTCCCTTTTTTCGCTTCTCGGAGTGCCGAGTCTATCCGACGATTGCCCCAGCCTCATTCCCTGACTCGCATCACAACACAGGGAAAGGAAAAATGCTTAGCGCATACATAAAAGTTCTATTCTTTTCAGCTGTTATGTTTCTCCAAGCAGAGTGAGACTAGACGAACAGAGAGCCTCTGCCTGTCGCCCACTATCCGAGAGAAGAGAAACGCAAAATTTGCCTATTAAAATGAGCCCGAGCCCTTTTTCAGGTTCTGCCTATGTTTATTTTGTTGAATAATCATAAAAAAAAACGTCAACATTTTCTTGTAAAAAAAAAAAAAAAAAAAAGAATATATCAACCTTTTTTTGTGGCGAATAAAACTTTTTTTCGGCTAGTGTAATCTGAGTGGAAATTTCGGACCTTGGTATATTATAATATTTAAAATATTATAATAATAATGATTTAAAAAGTTTATACACTAACACATAAAATCGATTTTCATGTTTATGTCATAAAATAATAGCTATTTAAATAATTATTTTTTTTCTTTTTATTTCAGATTTTTAAAGTTCAAGAAGAAACGAAAGAACTTCTTGGACCTCTATGAGAACTATACCAAAGAAAATATTCTTTGTACTTAATTTGTGATTACAGAGTTTAGTTAATGGATGTATTTATTTCTATAAATTTTATTATTTTTAGTGGATATCCGAGAAAAAAAAAAATATGATTGTTAAGTTCAATTTATATTTGTTTGTGTTTATTAAACTTTGAAATTTTTTCTAAAGTTATTAAGACAATGCGAATGTTCAAGCATAATTCAGTGTCTTGCTACAAATAAAAACGTTATTTTTAGATTTTTTTTTTTTTTTTTTTTTTTTTTCCCGAAAGAAATATACATTTTAATTTAAAGAGTTAATGCAATATTATGTTAAAAATTTAGCAAATATTAACTAACCAACTAATAACAACATTAACAAGAGAAACTAATGAATTTTATGAAAAAAAAAAAAAATATATATATATACATATATATATATATATATATATATATATATATATATATATATATATATATATATATATATATATATATACAGTAAAACCTCTCTAAGTTGGACACCTACGGTTCCAAGAAAAAGTGTCCAACTTAGAGAGGTGTCCAACTTATAGGGGTTATAAACTTTGAAAATACAGTGAAACCTCAAGTTGGACATCCCTATAAGTTGGACACCCCTCTAAGTTGGACGCTTTTTCTCGGAACGGAATGTATCCATTAACATTATGTCTAACCCCTATAAGTTGGACACTTTTTCTTGGAACCGTAGGTGTCCAACTTAGAGAGGTTTTACTGTACATATATTTCTTTTTAATACAGCACTGTATTTATTGGAAATTATATTTATTATGTACGTTTTCTTAAGTTTAGAAGATTGGAATTTCTATTTAAACATAAACTTTCAATAAATGGATTATTATTTGCTGAATAAATATTCCATTTTGCCATAGGATATAAATGATCATTTCTGTTTCATGTGGATTTATTATAATATCAATATATTCAAAAACAATAGTCTTAAATTATATCAAAATCTAGGAATATATATATAACGAATATGATAAGAAAGATGTTATAATTTAACATTCATAAATAATAAAATTACAAATAACTAGTTTTCCCAGCGAAAACATCTGCGTGATATATTTAGATACCTGATATGATTTTCAGAAAAATTTCGTAAATAAAATCACTGGAAAATAGCTTTCTTTTCTTTTCTTTTCTTTCAGTCAATAAAAGAGATTTAAGGGTACATGCAACATCTCGACATTATTTAAATTGCTTAATTGAAGCAATTTTTGCAAAAGATTCAACGATTTGTATTTTACTTAAAAATACAGATGGAACTGAGATTCCCCCCCCCCCCACAGTTAACATGTACATAAAAGCTAAAGAAATTAATTAGCTGAATAAATTAGTTTTATATAGATAATTAACTTTTTATATGTCTATATGAAAATTTTTTAACAATATGTCCATTCGGTACACTTTTCTAAAAATCTATTGAGTTTATCACCTTAAAATTTAGTATGGTAGCAGAAAATGTACTATTTGAGAATAATAAGCAGCAATTTTAAGCTTAGTTGAAAAGAAATAATATTAAAAAATTTTTTACTGAATAACTTTGAAAATCCTAAAAATTTTGAGAACATATTTCTCATTCTTTCCAAAAATTTTCCACCCAGATTTACATTGTTGGTATTTTTTATAGAAATAAATTAGTTACACTATTTTGGAAAATTTCAACTCTCTATGTTAAATAGATTTTTAGAAAAGTGTACCGAATGGACATATTGTTAAAAAATTTTCATATAGACATGTAAAAAGTTAATTATTTCTAGAAAACTAATTTATTCAGCTAATTTATTTCTTTTGCTTTAAATATGGGCTATAACGTAAATGTTAACCGTGGAAAAAAAAAAAAAAATCTCAGTTCCATCTGTATTTTTAAGTAAAATACAAATCGTTGAATCTTTTGCAAAAATTGCTTCATTTAACCTGTCGAGATGTTCCATGCACCCTTAAATCTTTCACGAGATTAAATTTACATTATAATTTCAATTTTAGAAAAATGTTAATTATTAAGTTTTTCCGCTGCTAAGTTAGGAATTCTTAGAATTAAATTAAATTATTGTTATATTAAAAATCAAGAAATAAATTTTGAAGGAATTAAATTACCATATTACCATACATAACCGAAATTCCATAGTTGTTAATAAATGTATCTACAAAATAAATAAATAAAAAGAAATAACGTTCATTCTATTTATAATGAATGGAAATTTAATACATATATATAATTTTGGCTTTCAAAAATTTAATCGCATTTTAAAATTGTTTTTAACACGCTTTTATTAGCTTCACCCTGTATGTATGTTTGTTTGTAACCGTTCTGGGAACAAACAAAAATCTATTTGTAAAAAAAAAAGAATATCCCTACGTGAACGCTGTAGCCGTGAGGTAAAGCACCGCGCTACGAACCTAATGGTCTAGCGTTTCGAGCCCTGTCAGGGAAGATTTTTTAAAAATGGTTTTTGTTTAATTCTAAATTATTTTAAAGATTTAAATGTATGTTAATATTGTGGTGTGTCACTCACACGATTTTCTCTTACCCTGCATTTTAATACTAAGATAGATATTTTGTGCTTTTTAGTTCACATTTCTATAAAAGCGTGCTTAATTTTTTTAAACTATAATATTATTTAATATGCTGATTTCTATTTCAATCAATAGATTTTGCCATCACCGTCCTGTCAAATAGACAAACACAAAATGCGAGTCTTAATTGGCTTTAAATTCTCCCATATGTATTTTCAGGGATGAGATTTTTCAGCTTTTCAGCTGATTTCAGCTTTTTTGTACATTTAACTTTTCAGATTTTTTTTTTTTTCCAGTTTTTTTATATTTTTGATGTATATTTGTTCTTTTTTTTTATACATTGAAGATTGAAATAAGTATTTATAACTCTAATATAACAGATTTTGTCATCAAAATTCTAGTATTTCATTTCAATGTCTTACCTTTGCGAACAGTTTCAGCTTTTTTGTATTTTTACTAATCTCATCCCTGATTTCTCAATATATGAGGTTTTGAGCCTACGTTTCAAGAAAGAAAAAAAAAAAAGAAAGAAAGTGTGCGTTTTAAGTGTATTAGATTAAATTTTTGTAGCCGAAATCTGTAGCAGCCAAATTTATGATTTGAACAATCCGATCTTGGTTTATTATAATATCATATTAATAGAATTGTTTTTAATGCATAAGATTGATTTTTTCTGATTTTGAATGGGTTGGATTTAATTTAACGTTATTTATTCATACTGTATTAATCAGTATATTATGATTCAAAATTTGTTTATATTGAATTTGTTTAAATTATTTATTATGTTCGTAATTCTTTTATGAAATCTTTTTTTAATGTTGGTAATGTAGTAATTAATATCATGAGTGTTGAATACTTTCATTCGTGCCGTAAATACTCTACTGTAAGCTATATTATAGCTAGAAAAACAACTTTAAAAAGTGGTAAATAATTCACTTTAGATAGTCTTTAAATTAACAAATTAAATTCTTAAAATTTTAAACTTTAAATTCTTAAAAAAAAAAAAAATCAATTTTTATACGATCAGATTTATATTTGACAAAATAATTTTAAGGCACGAAAGAACATTTAAAACTTATCGAGTAAGGCTAGAGGATCTTTGGTGCTAAAAAATGGGAAATATGTTCAGAAATGTTGTAGAACAATCATCAAAATGTTTAAAAAACTTTTGAAGAGAAACTTTAACATGAAGTACAAATTTTAAAATAAATTTCACTCCCTCCCCCTCGTCTTTTTTTTTTGTGTGTGTGTGTGTTTATAATAATAGTACACTGTAAAAAAAAATCCCGTAATATTACGGGGAAAGCCCGGCAGCAGAGATTCCAGACAAAGCCCGTAAAAAAAAAAAAAAAAAAAAAAAAAACATTGGTTTTAAGGGGAAAATGTTTTTTACAGGCATGTAACGGAATTTAAGGTTATCATATACTACTTAATTTACGGTCTAAGCGTTTCTTTTTACGGGCTTTGTCTGGAATCTCTGCTGCCGGGCTTTCCCCGTAATCTTACGGGATTATTTTTTACAGTGTATAAGAAATACGAGTATAGACATCCTATAGTACATGTATATTTCTAACATTAATGCATAGTAAAGATATATGTGTACGAAAAGTAAATAAACTAAGCTTACAAATGTGGCTAATATTACAGATAATTCTGATACATTATGTACCTATTTATTTATTGGTCACTATATATAAACTGCATATTTTATATATACATAAACAAAACGTTACTGTTTGTTTGTTATATCATGCGACGAAAACTTTAGTGTAAAATGAACCATTTTCTTGTAAATGAATTATATGTAAAATGAATTATAACCAAAGCATAGTTATTGTATTGTTATTTTCATTACTAAATGTAATTTATTGCCTCGTGAAAGCGAGACTTCTGTACCTATTTAGTGATATAAATAAAGAGCTTTTCTTTAACACTTTCTTGTGTTTTGAGAATTTTTAGAGCATGCTAATATCTAACTTCGTCAACAGCCAAACCCCATGTTATTCTATGGAAAAATTTGTTTCTACAACTACTGATAACTTTTTTTTTTTTTTTTAAGCCATTTTCACATTTAAAAAATTCCCAGTCGAAATAATAATAATAATAATAATAATATTTTAATACACTATCTACCACAATAAGTATTTGGACACTTTAGAATTTAAACGTTTTGTTAAATATCTAGATAAATTCTTCAGGAATCATCTTGAAACTTTGGGAGTACAAAGAACATTTTATACCACATATATTTCAGCAAAAGTTTTGTGCTAAAAAGGAAAAGGGTACCAGTAAAAAATTAAACGAAAATCAAAATGTTTTGGGTCACCCTGTGGAAAGTAACGCTTGAAATACGTTTTGACTGTAACATGTGATTATGAGAATTCATCTAATTATCTGTATAAATATTTATGAGACTGCCACATGCATTCATGGAGATATAAGGGTTTCTTTAAAAAACTGCAAATAAAATTACCACGTTTTTAATTATAACACGTAGGGTATTACACCAAGTGCAAAGCCATTTTTAACCGACTTCAAAAAAAGAAGGAAGGTTCTCAATTCAAACCGTATGTTTTTTTTATGTTTGTTAGCTCATAACTTCTTAACGGATGCTCCGATTTTCATACTTTTTGTTTTGTTGAAAAGGTCTTGGTCTGAAATAGGTCCCATTGTAATATCTTTACGATCTAAAAAAAATACAGGGTGCCCAAAAAAGTGAGTCCCGACTCTTTTAACTACTGAACGGCTGCAGCTATAGTCATAAAAGTTGCATGTAGGTATAGTATAGTAGTCATGCGCAACGTGATTCAACCGCTTATAGCACCATCTGGTGGAAAACAGCGGAGTTAGCGTTCCTATCTCGAAATCGGTTCAAGATAGGGAAAAAGTGAATTACAAAATTACAGGATGCCATCGATTTAGTAAGAAAAGACAGTTTGTAGACATTAATGCTAAAAATAGAACAATTAAAACGGAAATTTGTTTGTCCGCAAATTAATATTTCCTTCACACTTCAACAGCATTGCATACGTTGTAGCGTAGTGGGTGACATTTATGCTATGTAAAATTCAAAGTATGGTTATTGTAAGTTGTCACACCGATTGACGTATAAACGTTTTAAACCGACTTCATAAAGGAAGAGGTTCTCAATACAAACTATGTTTTTCATTGTTGTTGTTGTTGAAATTTGTTAGCTTATAACTTTGTAAGACATGCTTTACTTTTAATACTTTTTTTTGTTGTCGCAAAGATCTTGGCCTGAAATAGGTTTCATTATGATTTCATTAAGATATAAACAAATTACAGGATACTCACAAAAGTCTGTTCTCACTCTAACTTCTGAACGCATGCAGCTATGCTGGTAAAAGTAGTAAGTATGTAAGTATCGATGTTGAAACTTCTGTCCGTCAGCTGCAATTCATATTATGTTTGAACTTTACTCTGAGCAATTTCCAGAGTAGCGGGTAACACGTATTCACTGTAAAATTTAATAGTATATGCCTAACAGAATTTTTGGTTACGAATACAGCGTATCCGTTCTTTACATTTATAAAGCCTTTTTAATTTAAAGTATGTTCATTCAATATATATATATTTTTTTCTGATATCCGATAAAGGCAAGAAAAGTGACACAACTTAAAAATGCAGCATTTGAAAAATATTAACTTAAAAATAACTTGGCTAGAATAAGACTAGCACAACTGTCTCTCGAGTGGATAAATTTCTAGATGGAGATGTAACTTTTTTGTTCACATTGGGTGCATTTCATGTATTTTTCAGTGACATAAACCATTTTTTAAGTTATGTCATTTTTCTTGGGGGTTGTGATTTGTGAAACTGCCGTCGAACGTCTTCTGATGTTCTGCTATATGAATAAAGGTTCACTGAAAAGAGAAAAATAAAATCTTTTTGTATTAAAAATAGAACCGACTCCAAGAAGCAACTACTATTCAAGCAATTTAAAAAAAATTGGCATGAAATGAAACTGTAGATTGCGATTAAAAGTATAAAATAATTTCCTTCGCCAAACAACCTATAACACAACAATTAATAATAACTTTTGAAGTCGGCGCAAAATTAAATAAAAATTGATACCTGTATTCAATACAAAAGTCAAATTCTATTCAAAATACACATCTCACAATGTCACCTGCAAAACGCAGCCGAAAACTACTTTGATTCAAGAAAACAAATAAGATGTCGTAAACAGCAAGAGTTGGCGAAGCTGCTGGTATCTGGCGTCCTTGGTGAAAGAAAAATCGCAAAACTACCTGGCAAATATATTTAATTTCTTTCAAGAGAGCAATCAAGAATGTGAAACAATACTTCGTACAATATATATTAGGAAAATACCTTACGTGTATATTTTTGCATTACTTTTTGATCGACAAATCCAAAAGCCACCAAGGATAATAGTTATCAAAGTTATACCAAATTTGCAAAGGAAACTAACTTCGTAGAAATGCGAAGAATGTTCACTGTTCTATGTAGATGCTACTATAGGACCAATTGTATACAGTGATAAGTTAATAAAGGAAACATGAAATTGGATCATTCGAGACAACAGCATTTGTAGCTATCGATCTAAAAACAAATCTTTAAAAACTAATTAGATTTTATTGAATTTTGCGCCGACTTCAAAAGTTATGATTAATTGTAGTGTTATAGGTTGTTTGACGAAGGAAATTATTTTATACTTTTAATCGCAATCTACAGTTTCATTTCATGCCAATTTTTTTTTAATTGCTTGAATAGTAGTTGCTTCTTGGAGTCGGTTCTATTTTTAATACAAAAAGATTTTATTAGAATAATTGGTATACTACATTGGACATAGCATACTGATATCAGAATGCAAAATTTTAAATGTCTTACGAAATATGAGCAATTTTACTAAATAATTTTTACCTACGCATGCGCAAGCTTTTAAAAAATTTCACTTACATAATTTAATAGTCAAAAATATTGAGCTACTTAAATGAAACAAGTAAATATCGTGTCAATTCAAAAAGTTATGAGATATGGAATGAACAGAGTTTCAGTTCCTTACAAAATAAAAGCTAAACTATAAGGGGCTTTACTCACATTTTTATTTTGATTTAATCAATGATAATACAATGTTCGCTGACTGGAAATAAATGTTTATCATCATCCTTTATTTTATTTTATTTTATTTTATTTATTTATTTTGTGAGAAACTATCTCTTAAAACTTTTTTTATTTACACGATACTTATTTGGGGTTTTCATATTATTTCAATGCCTTTGGCTATTTAATTATGCAAATGAAATTTTTTAAAAGCTTGTGCCGTGCGTAGTTAAGAATTATTTAGTAAAAATGCTTATATTTCGTAAGGCATTGAACATTTTGGCATTCTTATGGCAATATGCTGTGTCTAATGTAGTATGCCAAGTTTCTTCAAAAATGTCTGCACTGGGTCTAATACCTTACGTGTTATAAATAAAAAAGTGGTAGGGTAAATGCACCAGTGATTGACACTTTTAGAGCAATCTCTGATGTTTTTAATGTTCTAGTCATCAGAAACTATTTTTAGAAATCTTAAGTTAGTACATATGGTATGAAAGACATTCAGAACCCCATATATGTTAAAATAAATATATTTGACAACAATTATTATTTTTTTATGAATTTTTATTTGACACTCACTCAATGTTCCAGTAATTGACGCTGCCACTTTTTCCTTTTATTAATAATTGGCACCCTATGTTCCAGTGTTTGACACTGCTAGTTATTCATTTTACCAGTTATTAGCACCCTGTGCTCCAGTGTTTGACATAAAGTGTTAAAATTCTTATATGTAAAATATATGATTTTATTATTTTTATTTATTAATTAATTATTTCGGGATAGATGCCAATTACTGGAGCACCTACCCTAACTTTATTTTCAACTTTTTAAAGAAACCGTTATATCTCCATGAATATATGTGGCAGCCTCATAAAAACGTATACAGATAATTTGATGAATCTTCATAATCATATGCTACAGCCAAAACGTATTTCAAGCATTACTTTCTACAGGGTGATCCAAAACATTTTGACTTTTGTTTAATTTTTTACTGGTCCCCCTTTCGTTTTTACGAAATACTTTTGCTGAAATATAATACCCTTCCTAAAGAAAGGGTTTTCCATTAAGAGTGATACAATAATAATAATAATAATAAATTAGTGAGACACTTTTTTTTTTTTTTTTTTTTTGAAAGCTTATATTATGCCATTAAAAGAGGCCTCCCCACTTATCGTCCCCAGAAGCCAGAGCCGATGTTATTCTATAGAAAATTTTGCCCCATTATAACTTATTAACTAATATATATTTTTAAATTTCGCTTTCACATTCAGAAACTTCACAACTATTAAACAATTTATCGCTTTCTAAAAATTATTCTTTAAAATTTTTAGTATTTTATTTCGAAGTTGTAAAATACGAATTTTCACAATGTGATATTTTTTATTTTTTAACTTAAAAATGAAATCTTAAAAAAAAAAAAAAAAAAACTTAGAAAGCGATAAATTGGTTAATAGTTGTGCATTTTCGGAAAGTGAAAACGGAATTTAAAAATATGTATTAGTTAATGAATTATAATGAGGCACAATTTCCCATAGAATAACATTGGCTTCGGCTTTTGGAGACGATAGGTAGAGAGTCCCTTTAAGTCTCAAAATAATATCGTTCATGCGAGCACCACGACTTCTCTGTACATACCGCATTCTGTCAACCCAATTTTCCATCACTCTTTTAGATAAATTTGGTGTTATTTCAAGAACAACACGGTGAATGTTGGTTTTTAATTGCTCATTGTTATTGGATTATCAGCATAAACTTGTGACTTAACATATCCCCAAAGAAAAAAAATGACAATCGATCGAGTCGATTAACTGAATAATGTCGTCCCTGAATTCTTCACAAATTTCTCTCAGTATACACATATGAACACTGATTTTGATAAAACAGTTTAATAATTTCGAAATATTCAAGCGTGTATCTTTGCATGATTAAATGGCATAGCACACTAAACACAAATGACACAAGAAATATCAAAAAATAATACGCAGTGTTACCATTCTAACCATTTAAAATTGTATCATCCCTATTGGCAAACCCTTTAGATCCCAGGTTCATTTTTGGTTAGATAGGACTTTGATTGTAGCCCAGAATACACCACATTCATAGAAAAATAAAAAAACGCTAAAATTATTTGGCACTTCATAAAGACTTTTTTTTTTCTTTTTTCTTTTTTTACTAATTTTCTTTCTTTCTTTTTTTTTTTTTTCAAGTAAATGAATTAAAATTTTATATTTTGAGGGGAAAATGCAGAGGACTTTTAAATTAATTCTAAGAAATAATGTGCAATCATGGCTATATATCAATTTTAGGATCTCTGCGGAGATAAAAGTACATAACACCTTAACTGGAATAAGGCATCTAAGTTTCTAAAAGAGTTATTCAATTATAATAATCATAAAAAAAAAAAAAGATAAGATAAAAACCATTAAAGAATATTCACCATGAACATAAAAAAAACTGTCTTCTTTGATGACTGTTGAAAAAGAGTACAAATAATTGCATAAACATTAACAATGTGCTATTAATTTTGAAGAAGCAAAAACGCTAGTTATACGAATTGTAGCTTAATTCTTATTTCACTTACTTCTTTGATAATATGAGCTTAATTCTGAGAAAATGAAATCATTTATATAAAAAAGAAAAATTGTCAAAACAGTAATATTTCTTTTGTCATGAGTGGTGACTGAAAACTCTTTCTTACTATAGCTTGTGTAACTGCCGTTCTTAAAAAACTAAAAGGCTATAATTTAGCTCTGAGCATCCGGTGGAAGTTAAGATTTGACATCTTGAAAGATATATTTTTTCTTCTTTCTTTCCTCTTTTTATTTATTTATTTATTTTTGAAAGATTATTTTGGATTCCCCCCCCCCCTTCCTTCTTTATCGATTTTCCAAAAAACAAAATTCTTCACCGTATTTTCATTGAATTTAACTATTCGCATAAGGGGGTATGAATATAGCTAAAATATTATTTCGAGTAGAGCAAAAGGTTACAGGCTAAAAACTGCACGTGAAATAATAACATAAAAAAGAGCTTGGACGGCAAGGACGCTTGCAAGTTTTTAGTTAGAGTGAGGGGCAGGGTTGGTCGGTTGTAGGATTTTTAAGGTCTATTGACTACGCTGGGGTCCTAGGCCTAAGGTGTGAGGGGCAAGGAAATATGGTGCTTACTTCGGCAGCGAAAAGCATATTTCCAGCAGGGGGAAAATTAATAAAAAGTATTTGTTTTATAAAATCTGCAGGCACAATGTAGTGGCGAGTTCTTTCAGAAACAAAGGGGGGGGGGGATAAAGAAATTTTGCATAATTTTATTTCTCTACTTATAATCTGAAAAGAAAAATGCAGTTCTGGTAGATTATAAAACATTTTCTAACTGTACTTACCAGTTATTTCATTTAACCTTAAACTGTGTAACTTTCTCGGAAAAAGTTAAAAACACATAATACAAACAAAAATATATTTCGAGCAATTTCCACCTATATTTTGTAATGTATCTGAATATTTTTATGTGGCCCAACAAAAGAATCATTAATAATCCTAATCGTAGCATATTCTATAAGAAATATAATTTTGTACCTATGAATAACTTGTTTTAATTTCATTATCTTTTGTACATTATAAAGATATGAAAATATAGTTAAGATATCTGAATTATTTTGGGAGGGGAATCTCTGTACAAAAAGACAGTAGTATTATTTATACAATAATAGGAAACATGCTATAAGTAACCTGGATAACATACATCAGTTTTAATGCACTGCAAAAAGTTATACGAAAATTAAAGCAAGGATTCATAAGCATTTACTTAGGAAATATCCTCCCTCCTCCCAACCCCCTAATAATAATAATAATAATAATAATAATAATAATAAATAATAATAATAAACTGAAATACAAAATGGAAAACCATCAGGATAAATCACAATTCATGGTTGATTAATGAGAAAAATAATTTTGTTAATAAATTTTCTCGTCAAAACTACATGTTCTTTTCACGCTATTCACAGGAATTTAACCCTTTACGGCGCAAGACAATTCGGAGCATTTAAATTATACTGCCACCGCAATTCATGAACTAAATTAAACTTAAAGAAATTTTAAGGTTAAAAAAACCGGCCTCTTCTGGTATGTTATAAACCTAAAGTTTTGCTAAAAAGTTTCCGGGATGAGCTGCTGGATCTTAAATTTTGCGTCCTGGCAGCGAGGACAACGCGCGTTAAGGGATTAAAGAGCTCCCTTCTTCAAGTATTACTCTTTCTCCAATAAATATACTGTGAAGCATTTGTTTTCAAAGATGCCTATTGAAAAGTGGCTTCAGGAATATAACTCGCCTTATATTTCTTTTCATTGGTCCTAGATATTATTTTTTAACTGCACCTATATGGTTTATAAAAGACTTTCTAGGTATAGACAGAAGAAATATTTTTGTTACCAAACAAGGAATCACGGAACAGTCATTGAAATTTTTTACAAAATTATATTAATAAAATCCCCCCCCCCCCCCAAAAAAAAAAAAATAAAAAAAAAAATAAAAATAAAAGTAAAATAAAATAAAAATAAATAAATAATAATAAAACCACAAACTTTATAAAAAAAAAAAATTCACTTTACAACACGTATAAAATGATACATTTAATTAAAATTATCAATTAAAATTACAACTTGTCAAGTCCTTTCGCCCTAACCATCAGGTCATCATCGGGACAAAGCCATTTTTTGTTACGAGTACAGCAACATTTGAATTATATATACAACTCGTAACAAAAACATGGCTTTGTCCTGATGATGCCCTGATGGTCAGGGCGAAAGGACTTGACAATTGGTAATTTTAATTGATAATTTTAATTAAATGCATCATTTTATAGGTTTTGTGGTTTTTCTACAAGGACACGTGTGTTTATGATACCTCTATGTGAGATAAGATTTTAAATAATAATAATAATAAAGTATACAGTAAAATTATGTCCTAAACAAAATTTTCTATTTTAGACAAAAAGTTTTTTTTTTTTTTAACTGTACGCTGCGGGACTCCCATCACATCTTCTTACACTGTCTAAGGATAAGTATTTGGACACTTTCGAATTTACACGTTATGTTAAATATCTAGAAACATTCTGCCAGAATTATCTTGAAACTTTGGAAATCTGGAGATCATGTTATTCCTCATATATTACAGCGAAAGTTTTGTCTAGAACAGGAAAAGGGAACCAGTAAAAAATTAACAAAAATCAAAATGTCTTGGATCATCCTGTAAAAAGTAATGCTCAAATTCGTTTTGGCGATAGCACGTGATTACGAAAATTGTTCTAATTATCTGTATAATTTTTTATAAGACTACCAAATATAGTCATGGAGATATAACAGTTTCTTTAAAAAATTGCAAAAAACAACAACAGCCGCTTTTTAAAATGTAACACGTAGGGTATTAGACCCAATGCAAAGCCATTTTTAAGAAACTTGTCATACTACATTAGACACAGCATACTGCAGTCAGAATGCAAAAATTTTAAATATCTTACGAAATATGAGCACTTTTACAGATTACATTTTAACTTTTTAGTACTTCCGCATGCGCAAGCTTATAAAAAATTTCATTTGGATAATTTAATTGCCACAAATATTGAGCTACTTACATGAAAACACCAAACAAATATCGTCTAAATTCAAAGAGTTAGGAGTTATAGAATAAACAAAATTTCAGTCTAAAAAAAAAAAAAAAAAAAGAGCAAGACGATAAGGGTTTTTATTAATATTTATCTACAATCAGCGGGCATTGATTGAATCAAAATAAAAATGTGAGTAAACCCCCTCACAGTTAAGCTTTTATGTTGAGAGGAACTGAAATTCCTTCCATTCATTTTCTCTCTCATAACTTTTTGAATTTACACGATATTTGTTGGGGGCTTTTATATAAGTAGCTCAATACTTTTGGCTATTAAATAACGCTAATGGAATTCTTAATAAGCTTGCGCATGCATAATTAAAAATTATATAGTAATAATGCTCATATTTCGTAATATACAGTACCCGCCGCTTATTAAAATCACATTTATCCTAAACTGAAGTGTTTATTAAGCGGCTGATTTTTTATATCCGGCGAACGTTTCTGCACTCAAGGAAAAGGTATTACTTCCCTGAATTTGGAAAGAAATTTCAAAAGGTAGCAAATAATGGAACTAATAAACAATATCGATTACTTTTTGATAGATAATTAATTAATTGTTCCTTCGATTAAAAAAAAAAAAAAAAAAAAAAAAAAAATCATAATATAAATTAAAAAAAAAAAAAAAAAAAAAAAAAAAAATGTGTGCAGAAATGAGATTTTTGCTGCTGAGATTTTTCTTGAGTTTATTAACCGGCGATGCTGATTTTATTAAACGGTGGTTTTAAATATAGTTTGTATTGATTTGATTCCGGTTCTGGCAATCTGATCAGATTAAGCGTCTAATTTTATTAACCAGTGAATTTATTAAGCGGCGGTTACTGTATTTAATATTTTTGCATTCTAAAGATACAGATATGCTGTGTCCAATGTAGTATGCCAAGTTTCCTAAAAATGGCTTTGCACTGGGTCTAATACCCTACGTTTTATAATTGAAAAAGGGGTCGGAACTTCCTCAGTACATGATAGAAAATATAAAGAAACGAAAATTAAAGCCCCGGAGCTGTGTATATTTTTTAGTTGAATTTCCGAGTTTTGCAAGGGCTTTGCTGCGGGACGATATCAAAGTTGGATTTCTATCTTTTTAGGAAATAGTAAATACTAAAACAGTATTCTAGTCTAGTAAATGACTCTGAAGCTATAATTTTGACAAAACTTTGATCATTTAAAAGATATTGTAAAGCTGGTATGTTGCAGCCACCATAAAATTTATTTCTATATTTTTCTATACAAATTCACGCAGTACAAATTATTTATTAAAATTATTATGTATTAAAATTATTGTTCATGATAAATGCAGACGATTTTCATCTCAGAGAAGTGTAAAACTAAATGTCGAAAGAAAGTCAAATTTGGTTTCACAAATGACATCTGATTTTTATTCTCTTTATTTATTTATTTGAAGAAAAAAAACGATATCTTTGTTTTTAAATTATCACAGAAAAAGGGTTCAGCTGTTTGTTTTAAGGGTATTGTCAAATTCCTTTGAAAAATATCCGCATTGAAATTTATTATATCCTCCCGGAGATAAGAGTACTCTTCGAGAAGGGGGGGGGGCACCGATGCGCCTACATATACAATTTTTTCTTTCTAGTTCTCCATTACAAACAATTCTTTTTAATTTCACAAGCGTTCAAATACGAAATTTTGTTCTATACAACCATATTAAAAGTTATTAAAAAAAAAAACAGGATGGCAACTCTACCTGTTGGGCGATTTTCACCAAAAGTTGATAGGCGCTAATTTATTTCAAGTTGCATGTACATATAAATTTATATAAATAATTGAGCGTTAGTTCTTGAGATAGCGATGTCACAAAAATTTCAACACACACCCAGAGAGACAGAGATTTTCTATTTTCAAAAAATGATCAAATCGTGTTTTGGAACTTTCAAAACGTGAGAATCCACCGAAAACCGGAAGTTGAAAATTTTTACGAATTGATAACTTTTTTCTATTGAATATAGACGAAAGTTAAAATATGCCTTTTCTGAATTTCGCAATAAAATCTAAATATATCTAACATGTTTTAGGCATAAGCTTCATGGAGTTTTGCTTACAATATGAACTGATTGGAATATATGCACAAGTTGATCGACGGGGGCGTAGCTCAGATGGTAGAGCGCTCGCTTAGCATGCGAGAGGTACCGGGATCGATACCCGGCGCCTCCACTTTTTCTTTCCTATAACACCTTGAATTTTTTTACACATTTCATATGTAACCTCATCCGAATTTATTTTTTTCAAAATTATATTTTAAAACTTCCGTTTCATATTTTCTTTTCAATTCAATGCGTTTTCAATTTTACATCTTTAAAATGAAATGTTCAAAATTTAAGCATTCAAATTTTTAAAAACAAAAGCAAATTAAATTAATTTTCTGAATGTAAAAACAAAATTTAAAAGAATACGTTAGATAATGGTCAATTCGGGTACCAAATTTCTCCACAGAATAACGGATTTAGAGGTGATGCTGATGATGAGTCTTCACAGTAAAAGTTACCCGAACCCCAGAAAACAGTAGATGAAGTTTTTACTTAGGACTATATTCCTTCCGTTTCCCGGAAACTTTAAAAACTATCATCTGTCTACCTTTTTCAAATTGATTTCTGTTAAATTAAAATCAACCAATCCAGAAAAATGACTGAAATCATCATTTAAAAAAAAAAAAAAAAAAAAAAAAAAATCTATTTTATATTTAAAACTAACAGTAGTTTTAACATCGTAACTTATCTTCAATTTGTTTCGACCATAGACATATAGTAATATAGTTTCGATTAAAAATATCATCAGTACACATGTTCATAGTGAACTTAGGATAGGATATATTCTAAAAATATGTTTTATTATTATTATTTGGGGGAGGAAAGGTAAGGGAGAAACTCTAATTAATACGATAAAATAACTCTTATCGTATTAATTTAATAACTTTAAAATTTGAGAAACTTTAAGCCCAGGCCTATTGTGCTCAAGCAAACTCTCTGCCTATCCTTGTTGGTAGCCAAATTCTAAGGGGGAGTTGTTAAGTAATGAAAATTACTCATTACCTGATGTATTTTACAAATTCTGTTTTTAGATCTAGAAAACTGACAGCAGTTAAAATTTGTTCTTGTTTTCCACAAACTAATTTTTTTTAATTTCATTTTAAGGCCATAAAATGCAAAAAAATCAGTTCATTTTTCGCATTTTTAGCTCTAAATTGAAATAATAATAATAAATAATATATCAATTTTGGAAAGCAAGATTATATATATAATGGTTTTGAATTTTTTGAATGTAAATATTGATGTAAAAAAATACATTAGATAATAATGAGACATTTTGTTAACAAATTTCCCCACATAATAAAACATTTAACTGACGGAGAAAGGGAAATTGTAAGAAGTAGAGAGTAGAGAAGAGCTTTAATGGAAAACCAGGGCCTGTCTTCCAGTAATTTAAACTCTAAAGAACATAATAATATTTTAAAAAATTTAAATAAATTAAAATATAATATCAGTGAGCATAATATCTTGTCAAAATTTGTCATTTTAGCCTTATTCATAAACATGACTATCATGGAAATGTAATAAACGGACAGAAATTGACTACAATAAAAAATAACCTGCATTTAAAAATGAATGAATAAATTTTGCGTCGTTGTAATTTATGTTTCTAACAAATTTTCAATCTTTAAATCGGGTATACATTTATTCATTTGTGTAAATTTTATAATGTAAAATCGTTTTTAAAATATGGAGATCGTGAAATTACATTAATATATTTTGCAAAAAGGGTTATCAGATAACATTTCGATCCATCCCATTTAATCAGAAAAGAAAAGAAAAAACTGATACTTTTTTTCTTTTGACAGTTAAGTACGTAAATTTTTATCAAAAACTAAGTACAATGTGTCAAAAATATTACTTTACAATAAGAAATATTATTTCGAAATGTAGATAACAGATGGCAGCATCAAATAACTGAATTACTTGGAAGTAATGATAACAGATGACAGCACCAAATAATTCTTATTAACCAACGTTTATAAGAATTGTAAACGTTTTATAATTTAAAAGTTTTTAAGTTATGAATTAAAGTAAATTTTCATTGTTTCATAAGTTGCTGAATCATTTTAAAAAGGATTAAAAATGTAATTACTAATATATTAAAGTAACATTTTAAAAATCTGAAAAATGGATTAGAAATTTTTTTTTTAACCATTCATGTATGTTGTGTAATTTAAGTGCACAAAAATGTGTGTCAGGTATAATATTTATAGTTTATTATTTAATGCTTATATTCTTTATTTGTTCATTAATTTTGTCCGATTTGGTAAGTTTACTTCACCATAATACTTTGGGTATGGCAGACTTCGCAGCGTTCCTAAAATTTTACACATTGCCACTACTCTTTTATATCAATACTTTTTGTAATTGTATGAAATAAACTTCTGCTTATTATGGTAAAATTTTGTTGAAAGATGTTCTCAAATCGACCCGACTCGTTGAAAACTAAAACCTACCAGCAATAAAATAATCTGGTGTGTCACTCACACGACTTTCTCTTACCCTGAAATTTAATACTATAAATACAGGTTGCAGATTAAGAGGTAAGATAACGAGTACTGTTATGTAAACCTGTGTTAAACAATTCAAATTAGGATTCGGAAGAGTTTTATATGATAATTAGTTCTGTGTGAGGGGGGGCTACCGCCCCCCTCAACCCCCCCGTTTCATTAATGCACCTACATTTATATAGAATTTAATTCGGCTATTAAAAAATAATTTATTAAAATTGTTATTTTAAAAAATTATCTTTTATGATAATGCAGACGATTTCCATATTAGAGAAGTAGTATAACACTAAATATCCAAAAAAAGTCCATTTTATTCTCAATATTAAAAAAAAAAAAATTTTTTTTTTGTTAAAAGTAAAAAAAATCGATAACTTTGTTAAAAATTATCGCACATCGATGGTTCAACCATTCGTTTTAAAGGTATTGGCGAGCTCTTTTGAAAGATACCCATCATGAAAATTTACTCGCCTCGAGGGCGGACTCCCCCCCCTATCCTACATACACAATTTTTTTTCCATGTTGACTATCTCTATTACAAAAAATATATATTCGTTTCATTTGGTTTAGTGCAGTCTATAGATGTTAAACTCCACCTGTAATTTAGACGTAATGTACTTGAATACTTTTGAGTGTCCCTGTACACGAACCCTTTGCTTGATCTTAACGAAAAGTTTAGTGTAGCATCCTTATATGATACACATTTAGAATACCAAGTTTGAACTTTCTGCCATAATTTTTTTTTTGAGATATGCTGATAACAGACAGACACACAGACCATTTGCTAAAAACATGATTTTCGTATTCAGGGGAATACGAAAGAGGAATACGTTCCCCAGAACATGTAAATATAACAAAAACGCGCGTTCGAAAATTTGACCCAAAAACAATACTTTCTCTACCTTATGGGCAAGAGGAAGAAAAACAAAAAAAAAAACAGTCAATACGACCCGATGCAGGACTCGTGCACATTTGGATGTGATGAGCATGAAGAAAGTCCTATTGAAAACAAAATTTACATTGCTCCTACAGAATAAGCCATCAGTACCAAAATCACACCAGGGATAGGCGTCTATAAATTATGCGGTAGTATTTTTGAAATTATGCGAGGTTGATGCGGTAATTTATTAAAATTTTGCGGACGACTGATGAAATGCTATACACCACACTGCACACACACACAAAATAAATTGAATGCAGTATTTATTACAGAAACTATTTATTAGCTTTCCTTGTTATGGTTACAAACAAACAATTATTCATGAACGAATATTTTAGTAATAAAATAATTCAACAATCACGATTATACAATGATTATTATATTACACTTTATTAAAGTAAACCAATGTTCGTCCAGTAGTCAAAATACTTTCAAGTCTGTCGTTGTCTAGTAAATATTTGACTGCAATCCTGCTCTGTCGCAGTCCAATACTGTTCTTTCTCAGTCTACAGAATGAGTACTTGCTTCTCTTTTCGTATTAGTCCTGGAAATTTTTGTGAAACTGCATCTAAATTCCAGTATTTGATTATATTTGGACCTGGAACATTCTTTCATACTTTTGTATTCAGCATATTTATTGGTGGATCTTACCGACTGATTATCTTATAATTGATGGATCATCAATTTCTGAAATACTTCTTAAAATTACATCGTCATCAATGCTCTAGTCTAGTTGGTCATTTAGACTCGGTCAAACCCTCGAGCAGCTTTCATAAAGTTCAAACTAGGTTGACAAAACTTGGCACCTGGCTTTTTCAAGACATACAGTTCTGGCTAACAGTGAATATTTTGCTATCGTTTTGTGAAACAATTCTTGCAGAAATAATTACTTGCAACTTTTCCAGTGCAGATGCCTGCGATTTTAATTTTACTTCAGATCGTAGATAGAGTACTCAGGACTCCTACCAATTTTTGTTATAAAACATTGAAAAGGACAAATGAGGACCAATTTTTTTTTTTTTTAACAGCTAAGGAGGAATCACTTTTTAAGAAAAAAAAAAAAAAAACCAAGATCGTTATGGCATTACGTTAGGGAAATATATTCTAGGGTATTATAGGTTATATGATAAGGAAAGTAATGCCTACATACAAGCCATGTTCATTCTAACAAGTCATTAATTACTTAAAAACCACTTTTTAACAAAATAATATTTTCATACAGTCCGCTGTCTTTTTTTAGTTTAAATGAGTCCTAATATCGTTTTCAATACCCTGAGCTAACAAATATTAATAATAAATAAATAATAATAGAATGAAACTTCCAATCATCAGATTTATACACAATTCATGGTTGCAAGGAGACTATTTAGATCTAGATAGTCAGAGATGAGAATAATCAAATAGCAAAAGAAGGATTTTTTACTTCCATCTATTACTCTCCCAAGCAAAATATACCGAAATGATTGTTTCTCATCCATTCTCCATAAAAAAAGAGCTCCCCCCCCCCCCCCCCCCACACACAAAAAAAAAAAAAAAAAAAAAAAAAATCAACTAAAGTTTTTTTTTTTTTTTTTTTTTTTAGGGGAGTGGGAGGCAGGCATACTGCATTTCAATTCTAGGTAAATGAAATTTATTGAAGTTTTTATTCCAATAATTTCTAGGCATTTAAAAAAATTATTTAATTACATGCAAGGCCGTATCCAGAAAAAAATTTCGGAGGGGGCCCAACTTTCACTCAGATGTTGGTCGTACACCCGCACCATAGCGGGTGCATTAAAGTTTGTCCCCCTCCCCCCCAATTAACTTTAAAACAAACATAAGTTATTACCTTAAAATTCGTATCTAGGCATAGTAAAATAGTTATGCGCTATAAATAAGATCGGTTACAACGGCGCATGGCGGCAAAGAATGGAATTAATATTCCTAAAATCTGAAATGGCAAGAAAAGATTTAATAATAATAATAATTCTAAAAATTGTTTTGGGCCTAAAGCAGATGGAACTAGTCCTTTAAAATGCACAAGTCTCTGCTAGAGAGTTCTTTAATCCGTGATGTTATAAACCGCTGACAAACGGAGAAAAACCTCAGAAACTGGACTCATGGTAGTCCGGTTAATAAGGAGTCGAGCTCGTAATTGAAGGATTGAGCGATCGATGCTGGAGCCATCCAAAGACTGTCATGTACAGTCGGTAACAGAAGTGTCCGAACACTAGCAAAAATTCCTATGTAAAAAAGATACAGTTCATACGGTTTTGTTAAATAAATCCTTGTCGAATCCTGTTCTTAGTCAGTGTAAGAACAAGATTCGATAAGGATTTATTTAACAAAACCGTACGAAGTGTACTTTTTTACATAGGAATTTTTGCTAGTGTTCGGACACTTTTGTTACCGACTGTATATTAATGGTATCTGGTGCACGTAAAATCCGTTGTGTCATCCATGTTTTGTAAATGTAATAGCTCAGGTATACTGAGTTGGAGTAACATCTCCTCCGTGGAGGTTTTAAATTGTGATGGCACGATTACCCTAGAAATGAATTCTAGACCGTTGATATGCTGTCTGTCTATCTTTAGTGCAATGTTAAGTTCATTCAAATTCAAAATACCAAAAACTGGCTGACGTCCTAATTCAATGGTATGTTTATGTTCGAAACAACCATGTTTCAAATACTTCCCGTTTTTTTTTTTTAGCTTCTTTTTTTATAGAGCCGAGATATATCTTTTCCATAAAAAGGGAAATGTAGTGCAGCTACGCTACCTGCTGGACGATATACCCAAAAATCTAATCAACAAAAAATTTATATCTAAGTTTCCAAAAATAGTCTAATGGTGTTCAATGCATCTAGAAACATGTAAGTGCATTGAAAACTGGAAGTCTAAAAGTTTCCGAATCTGATACTTTTTTCTCTTGTTATGTGTGTAGAAGAAAATAATATATATATGTGGTTTTCGAATTAGATAATAATGCTTGCTTTAGATCATATTACCGGAAACATGAGGACCTGTGTGCTGGCGTCCACTAAACCTAGACATATTACATGTCTATGTTTAGTGAACATATTGAAGTCTTCTCATATGGCTTACTGTTTAGCGTAGGCAGACGTGTCTTCTACAGACCCTGGGGCCATGCTTATACGCATTGTAGTTGCTGAAAATCTTCTAGCATGGCGTACGTATCGAACTATCTAGTGTTTCTATATGTAACCAGGGTGTGTATCAACCAGGTGTCTCATGTGACACAGCGTATCTTCAACTGTGGATGCACGTCATTAGTGATTATCGTTTGGAAATTGAACAGTGAAGCGATGGCCCATCATCGCGTTCTACATCAGACTCAGATATGTCTGCTTTGTGACGATCGTAACAAAGATGTTTACATAACGTGTTGGTTTTTTAAAGCCTGTCAGAGCAGTAGATAGCAGAGCTATTCTACTTGCATCGCAGCTCACACCCACTTTCGTTTTAGGACCGTCTTAGATCTCTTCAGAGGTTTGTCGAACTCAGGAGCCTTAGCTCCAACATTATGTATATATCAGTGGCGTAGCGTGATATTTGAAACTGGGCATGCTCTGAAGCCAACTGTGGAAAGAGCACTACTTCTAAATTCAAGTACGCAAATTTCCAATTTCTTCAAACCATAAATATAATTTTACACACGTATTTTATCGAATTTATCTTGACAGCATTTATTTAAATGCCACTTATTTTAATAATTTATTGAAGAACCAGTAGGCTTTGCATGCTTCACTGGTTACTACATAAAAATGAATTTTCAAAGAAATTGAATCAGTAATGTTTTATACATCACTTTATACATATATATATAAATTCATTAAAGTCACGCAAAATATGGCAGTGACTTTCTTCCAATGTCGGATCCGGGTCCCCATTGCTTGTGATAGCGCTTTAACTCGGACCACAAATAGTTCTTATACATGAACTTAATTGTTGAACATTTTAAAAAAGTTAAAAATGTAATAAGTTTAATTATTTTTATTATATTGACATTTGATGCAAAAAAAAAAAAAAAATTAAAAAATGATAAGCGTTTTTCCCTTTCAAAGAAATTTTTAATTTTCCAAATAAAAAATGGTTTTGAAGAGGCAACTATTGAAATAAAATATCTTATTTTGTTCAATTAAAATAAAAATCTGTCGATAGCTTCGCTTTTTAAAAGGCATCACCAGACAGAGAAAGCGTTGCTATGTAGTAACTGTAATAAGCTAGTAACCATTGCTTAAGGAATGGAGACGATTAAAAATAAAAACCAGGCGAATTGAATAAAATTTAGGAAAAGGAAAAATTTGAGGAGATGGGGGCGGGGGGAGGAGATATTCTGATTCAAAATTAAAAAAAAAAAAAAAAAAAAAAGAATCTTGATGAAGTGAGCATTTGCAGTATCCAAGCTATACCTTTGTCACATTTTGTAGCTCTGTAATCAAAGGCCTTAGCTTCAGAGCCAAGTTCTTACAAAAGGAAATTTTGATACCACTATTTTTATATTGAAAATTTTCACTTCATGAATCGTTGATATTTATTTTACCTGTTTAAAAAAAATACTATATAAAAATAATGGTATCTAAATTTTTATTTGTGAAACTGTCCAGAGTGCACGCAGACACACAGGGAGAGACAGACAATTCTCTTTACTCATGTAGAGAGACAACATAAGTAAAATTTTGATCATAATTTTATTTCTTTCAGAAGTTTTCGTTTGGTATGAGTTGTTTAGGTAATAAAAAGAAAAAAAAAAAAAAAAAAAGCAGTAACTTTCCTGTCTCATAAAATAACAGAGATATTTTTTCAGAAATTTATGCAAATTTCATTTTATTGTTGAATGATCATTTATAAATAAATTCAGTTTTTTCTCTTTGTTAAAAGTTTTTTTTTTATTACATCATTGTAAAATAAAGCATTAAATTTTACTTTATCAATAATAGTTTTTTTTGAACTGACAACATCGTCAATCTATTTAGTCATTCATGTCTTTGAGTAGATGGACAAAATGGAAAAACTAGTTCTCACTGACTATGCGACCACTTTTACGGAAGATAAGAAAATGAAAATCCCTAATACTTTAGAAGTACGGGAAAACTACAGAACATGCTCTCGATGAATAGCATGACTTGGATCCTTTAAAGAGCGGAAATCCCCTTGTGTGGGAAAATTAGTGCAATGAATATTTCCTCACACAACAAAAATTCCCTATCCAAGGGTATGGCTTTAGAAAAGTAGCATGCATTATTACGGGGTAACCGGTCAGGAAACGATGTTTTCCAAGAATTATCTTATATAACAGAAGGCATTTTCTTTCAGAATAGTTTTCGAAAATTAAATGACAGCTAATGGATGGATGGTAGCGAGTGATTAATAAAATTAGCTGTTAAATTATTATTCTTTCTTTCTTTTTTTAATCAAAATATGTTTGAATTTTAGACAGTTTTTAGCGGGTATGCGGCGCATGCCTAGCATACCCAGAGAATACGCCACTGGTATATATGTATATATATATATATATTAAGTTTTCCCTCTTCCCTTTCACTTGGCCTATGGTGCAAGCTGTGGTTCATACCAATGTAGGTACAATACCTTACTTCTTCTTTCAAGCACAGGGAGCTACAAATACTTTTCTGACATTGTGTTGACCAATAATTTTTGTAATGCTTGGGGCATGCGATTGATTTTTCTCCCTGAGAGATGCGTTGTGGTAATCCTTCTGATTCCTTATGCGAATGTTATTTAGTTATAGGTGCATAGCGACGGATGACGGTAGTAGTGTAATCGTTTGAACGATGCTGATGAGGCATGGCCACATATGGTGGCTTTTTTAGCAAGTGTGTTTAACACTTCGGTTTCCTTTTGGAAAACAAGGAAAATTGATACGGAATTTCTTTGACAGAACCTGTGGACCGCATATACCCACTAGAGTCTGGTCCAGTCAAAGCTCGGCCTGGTTTGGGAATCTGGACATTCGTTTGAAAATCTGCCTCGCTGCAAATATGAATACTGAATGCTATACTCTATGATGTGATTACTGGCATTTTTGCTTTCAGTAGGATTAGATTGTACGATCTTTCATCACATATCTTTCTGTAAAGTAGACTTTATATTGGCTGTTTTTTTTTTTTTTTTTTTTTTAGAATTTATATTCTATGGAAGGTATACTACGTGCATAACTGACAAAACTAGAAGTTCTATATGCAACTGTGATTTTTGTTAATGACGAATCTTTTGTCTCACATGGAATTAAAACAATATTTCTGGCAAGAGAAGTGTTTAAAAGAAAGGAGACACGTTACAGTGTTCAACAATAAGTACCATAAAGATATCTTTTTAGTGTTTTTTACAAAGAGCTAATATGCATTTCGGTAATTTGGACTTTACAAGACAGAAAATTGCTAATAAATAAGGTTTCACAAGGAAACAAACTAACAACAACAACAAAAAAAAAGATATTGTGGAGAAAAAATTCATTTTTTTTTTTTTTTTTTTTTTTTTTCTGTCAGTAGAACATGAAAAAAATTGTCTCAGACAATTTCGGGGGGGGGGGGGGGGGGGGCTAGAGCCCCCAGAGCCCCCCCCCCCCCTCTGGATACGTCCCTGATTACATGATTCTTTTGCAAACGATTACTGAAATTCAAAATATATTTGCCACTAACTGAAAAAAATTGAGTTTCTTTTTTCCAGTTGAATCCTTAAATATATGATCAGTACACACACAAAGAAGCAAAAAAAAATATATATATATATATATATATATGTTTAATTGCCCCCAAAACACTTTTTCTCACTAATTGATAAATTATGTGCTCATTCCATAGCTAAATGATAAAACATTTTTTTTTTCTTTTCCTGAAGCCAATAAAAGAAATGTATACTGTATTTTAAAATACAACTAATTAGCAATTATTTCATTGGTTACCTTCAAATTTCTTACTTTTTTCATAACCTGTTTTCCGATATATGTCATCATTTCACTACCAGTCATCAAAATTTCTTTGTGTGTGTGAGTGACCGATTAAATGTGCCATATTCTGGCAGCTGATTGCTGAAATAGGAATCATTATGCCACTGATAGACAAAAGCAAGTTTTAAAATGCTAAAATCCTGTGTTGGACAATTTCAGAGTAAGGAAAAACTCATTTTGGAACATCAAATTACCATTTCAGAGCAGATTTCTTAGTTTAGAACAGCAGAATTATATTTTGTAATGAAAAATATCCAATTTTCAATAGCACCTACTTTTGCTTAATACTGGGAAAAGTTAATAACATGAATATGAAATTGTTCATGTACATATCATCGTCATTATCACCAAATCTAAGAGAAAATTTATTTATCACATCATGCTCACAGCACATGATTCTTGAAAGTTTTATATAATGTTGAATAACAAATTGGATACAGTGAGCTGTATGTACCCAATTTGTATGTCAAAAGAAAAGAAAAAAAAAAACAGCGTTTTGTCTCATAGGGAAAAATGTATATATAGGATGAAACTATTTAATCATTTGATGGTAAATTCTTAAATATGATAGAATGCTTCCCCCCCCCTCCCCCACCCAATTAACACTGTTCGGCATGAAAATTGCTTCTGACACCATTTCAGCATACTCTTATGTAAAATGACTTCCTGAATCCGAATAGAACGCCCATTTTGCCCTATCACCCATCACCTTTTAGGAATGGCCCCCTATTTTTTTTAAATCATTTTTCGGTGATTTTATGACTATAAATTTGACTTTTAGGAGGGGGAGGATTATTTTAACCATTAAATATCTTCTGAGGGCTACAGAGTTGGGAAATTGTAAAACATGGACATTTGCGACAAGGAATTTTTTTATTTATTATTATTATTATTATTATTATTTTTTTTTTTTGGGGGGGGGGGATTGCCTCTGAAATTATGTCTTACATATCTTATATTTTTAAAATCTGTTATTAATGTCAGTTATTAACTTTATTTATTTTTTGTTTTGTTTTTAGGTGTTAAATTGATTCTTTTTCATTCATCAAATCAAATTCATAGTCATAAAATTATCGAACAGGGGGAAAAATTGAGGGAGGGGGTGGTGTTTCTAGAAAATGATGGGTGACTGGGTAAAACGAGAGTCATATTCGGATTCAGGAAGTCATTTTACATAAGAATCAGCAACTCAAAAAAAAAAAAAAAAAAAATTTTTTTTTTTTTGCAGAGCAGTGTAATTAATACTGTTTTATCTTATCACTAGATTTTTTTTAAACCATTTATTTGACACATTATATGCAGTATTTTTTAAATTGATTGCCAAAGTAAGTTATCATTTTCATACCAATTGATAAAATTTATGTTTAAGTGCAACTAGTTGCTGAAAATAGGCTGTTATTCTGCCGCTAACGGTCAATTTTTCTTTTTTTTTTCCAAAACTGATTCACAAAAATGCGCGATATTTCGCGACCGATGACGAAATATGCGATCATGTACTAACTTATAAAATCTGTGCTTTTTTCAGATTCCTGAAATAGCAAATAATTTTGAAACCAGTCGTCAAAATAGGCGATCATTTCACTGCTAAATGAAAAAACTTACGTTTTTTTTCAAAATAAATTCCCGAAATATGTAATAATTGTGTACTGATCGATCATCGAAATTCGCAGTCTTTCAGTGCCATTTTTGTACTTTTGCTTTTCTTATAAAGCAACATATTAATAATAATAATGACCATCTTCTGTCAGGAACGATTCCGGTTTAGACCGCTTCAAAACAGAGACTTTTGGTAGCTTCTTTCCCTCCCCCCCCCCCCCCCACAGAAATGCTATGTATTTTTATTTATTTATTAATCTGCATAAATGTTACATCATTAGTAAGATCTTTCAAAACTGAACATTTTTTGTGCTTGCGCTTTTCCCTTAACCTCAATATATCAAAAGATTTCAACTACCATTGCAATTCTAAAATACCCATGGAGGATAAAATTAAAATGTAATATAAAATTCAATCATAAAAATTATGGGCTAATAGTTATTACATAATTTTCTTGCAATCATGATAAGGTACCATAGAATAATAATAGAGGAAGAAGGAGCACGCCTATACTCTAATGCTTACAAACCCCTTCTAGTGAATTGCCAGCGAAAGCTACTTATGCTCCTTATTACCTTAAAGTAGGGCACCCACCCTCGGCGCTATTATCGCTATTTGTTGCGGGTGCTGCCTCGCCGACTGATTGACAAAGCAAGGCTGAACTGGATCCGACGCTCCTTCGCGCCAGTTCAGCCTTGGACAAAGAGACGAGACGATTCAAAAATCTCGCCAACAAGTCAGATTGAAGCGTAGCTACAACCCTATACCCGGCATTCCTGGATTTTACAAACCTAAACCAAAACATATACGCTCCTTCTTCCTTTATTATTATTCTATGTAAGGTACTTATCTGATATAAACAAACAGTTGATTGTGACATCATATTTATCAAATTAGTTAAAATAAATAACCTATCGTCCTGGGTTAGTAGGTATTTTCGTTAAAATAAATAGTTTGTTCGTTCGTGCAACTTGCACATTAGTCCCATCAGGTACAACTTGCATATTAGTCCCGTCAGGTGCAACTTGCACATTAGTCCCCTTTAAATATAATGTGCAGCGAAGCAGGCAAATCATTCGTTGATTCACTACCTTAATTGATTTCACATTCCGTCATTTTTGGCGGGGTTATATACTAGTATGCACGGAGTAGAAAGAATTCTATTAATCCGTGCTAGTATGTATATATTTTTAAACAGATTCCCTAAATAGCCAATTTTACGATCGATCTCCGAAATATGCGATCATTTCACCGTTAACTGATAAAATTCATGCTTTTTTTTTTTTTTTTTTTTTTTTTTTCAAAACAGATTTTTCGAAATAGGAAATCATGCGCGTAGCCAGGGGGGGTGCCCTGGGTGCCCGGGCACCCCCCCGTTCGTGCACACCCAGATGTGAGGAATTTCACCAATTTACTTGCCACTGGTAAGTAAAATTTTCAGCAAGAGAAAATATACCAAAAACTTCAATGTATATTCATAAAAACAGACTTTTGTTTGTAAGTTTCTTAGAATCAAAAAATTTTGCGATGTCTTCCCGTTTTAGACATCTTGAAAGCGGAAAATGACTTTCTATGTGTTTGTTTAGGAGGGGGGGGGGTCATTGTGTGTCAGTGCATGTGTTAACTATTTTTGTCCGTGTTTCACGTGGGAATGGCTTGACGCAATTCAACGACATTTGGCAAGAATTTAGGTCTGACATAGCTTAAAAGTATACCTATAAGCATTTCCAAAATTCACTCAGTTCTTCCCCTGGGGACCGAGAGTCAAAAACTCGTTAGTAAGCATAACTCGGCTCCAAATTACTTTACGATGAAGAAATTGCACATGAAGAGACTAGACTTGAACTACGAAAATAAAATTTTCTGTGATTTTGGATTTTTCTATTTTTAAGGGGGAGGAGGGAAAAAATTGATTTTCAGAGGTAATTTTCTGAAATTCCGGATTTTTGAGTAAATACCAGAAGTGGTATAAAATGTTTTTTTTTTTTTTTTTTTTTTTTTGGGGGGGGGGGAGTGTGCGTTATAAGGAGGGTTATAAGGAGGCAAATTCGAGATCCCTTTTTAGCGCTAAATTTGTCCTGGGAAATCTACGGAAGCTGCAGTCACAAATTTTAGTGCGTGGATTCTTTATGAGCATAATTAGGTTTTATGAAAATCCTCTCCTTTTCCTCAAAGGGGTGGGTGGATGGGAATAAACACATTTTTAAATAGAATCAGATTAATTTTTATGTGTGGTTTAATTATGCGTACTGAACACGTACAACAAATAGATTTTCTGAAATTTTCCCTAACCCCCCCCCCCCCCCCCCGCTTTTTAAAGGCGGGGAGGGGACGCCTTTTCAAGAGTAATTCTGCTCCAAATTATCTCAGATAAACAATATTTTGATGTGTGGATTAGTTATACGTTCCCAATACACACACCACAAAGGGATTTTTCGAAATTACTTTCTAACTTCCCGTAGAGGAGAGGGGAGGGGACAAAAAACACGCTTTTAAGCTTAAATATGCTCCAAATTATCTTAGAATGGCGAATTTTGGTGTGCGGTTGTTGTTTAAGTGTACGCAATTGGTGGAATTCGTGAAACTTCTATCTTACCCGCGAGAGAGAGAGAGAAGGTGAATTGCGGGTAAATCGCTGCCGATGGCAATGGAAACACGAATCCGAGCGAGCAGAATGTTGCGAGCGGAAAAATCCCTACCTAACGCAGTGGGAATTTTAGCTGAAATTCCGTCTAATTTCAGCGATTTTTTTTTCTTTTCATTTTTGATTTTTTTTGAGATTCTATTAATAATGATATGGAACTTTGAGAATTTACTTAAATGTAGCGACCAATGAAGCGGCAAAGTCTGCTAGTATATATATTCACTTTATTTCTTGCTGCTCCTAAATATCAAATGTGGCAATGCTCTCAGAGCTGGTATATCAGAGGTGCCAAGTTTGAACAGAGCGTTTCGGCCGCCTAGCTGTTTAAAGCCTTCTTTCCCCCCCCCCCAAAAAAAAATGAATAAAAATAAAAAAAACTTGCGTGAATATAAGCTAGGAACCTTGATAGTCCCCTCTCCGTGAGGAACACTTCACCCAAACCTAGACACTAATGCAGTCGCAAAGAACTCACAATCGTATTTAATCCCAATATCATGGAACTATGATATTGCATGATATTTCTCACTGAGATTGGACAAATGGGACCTGCTTATAAGGATGTGCGAAGGAAAATTCAAATATTTTATTGTTTGTTGATGGAACTTCTCATTGGTTAATCTTATTTTATTTTTTAAGTTTTCTGAATGTATATTATAAGCGGAGGGAACTTGAAATGATAACTGAAGTCGGTAAGCTTTAAAAAGTAGTGTGGATAAAAGTTCTCTGAATTATTTAAAAAAATGTTTTTAGTTTAATTGCAGCCTAAAACGTTCTAAGAATATAGTTATATTCGTTAAATGAAGAGTTTTGCTGGGTGCAGTAAAACACCACCCTTCCGAAAAATATGTGCACCCCCCTCCCCCCCCCCCCAAAAAAAAAAAAAAAAAATTCTACCCAAAAAAAACGTTGTAATGCAGCGCATCTTCCTTACTTTTAAGTGAATGTAAATTGCGTTTCTTTTAAGCTTATCGAAAACTGTCACTCAAATTAGAGCGAAAACTACTCACAACGGCTACACTGATGGGCTTGACCTGAATTCGAACCCGGCACCACCCGTCTACCAACTTCGAAAACAGAACCCCTCATTCACTTATAGTGCCTGGCAAATGTGTTACCTTATGTTGATTTTCTATGCAATTTTATTTTAATGAGTTTCTTTTGTTATTTCTTTGCTGTTTTATGCACATCTGATGTATGGTGGTCATTTGTCATTCTGCTCAACTGTCATTCCACACCTTTTTTCTGCTTCGATACATTAACTTTACTTTGTGTTTATTTTCTGTGGGATTTTGTTGGTGTGAGTTCCTTTCGTTGCTTCCCTCCAATTCTATGCAATTTTTATGAAATATGTGCGATCATTTTTTGGCAATCCGTTCAACTGATGATCACAGACCAATCGAAGACAGAAATGCTCCATCTGCGTTCATACCCTTCCCTGCCTTCGATAATATCACCTTATGAGCTTATTTATTACGATTTTCCTAAAGTTTTCATATTATAGTCTAGTCACCACAGTTTACCACAATATAATTCTAGTAAGATTCACATATAACCAACTGAAACACGTGTAATATCTGGCTCACACTAATCCCTCATTATGTAAAGAAGCGTAGATTTCTATTTGCAAATCAGATGAAAATTTCCATCTGATGATTGGTTAGTGTTGGTCGTATATCAACCGTATAGCTCAGTTTGTCCAGCACTGGCGGGTTATATCAAAAGTCTCAAGTTCCATTTCTGACCTCGTCCCTTCCATTTTTATTTTTTATTTTTATTAAATTCTGCTTTTCCATCAAAAATGTGTCAAAACTTTTTATTTTTCAACTTATTTTTGACATTATGTATATGTAAAAATCTATATCTGTTTATGAATCGGTTTGGATTTCTTAGTTTTCGATGCAGAGCTACACTGTTCGTTCAACCTATCACTATTGAAAATTTTACACTAATTAATCAAGACAAAATCTAGCTAATGCTATATTTTTTACTTCAACCGGATTAGTTTAAACAATATTAATTAAAAAAAAAAAAAAAAAAAAAAAAAAACTTAAGTTATCTTTTAACATTATAAACAAATACGGAGCTGATATATATATATATAAAATACATGCCCTTTATTTATTATAATTATTATAATAATTATCATTATTGCACAAAAAAATAAGTATTTTTTTACGCAAGAAAAATGAAATGAAACTAAAATAAAATTTATGTCATTATAGCTTCACAATATTTAAGCATTTCTTTTAATTAATTAATTTATTTTTAACATCGGCATTGTATTTTTATTTAATAATTTTAGGTTTTGAATTCAGTACTTACATTAAAATCAAAAATTAAAATTTTTATTGATTGTTTGGGATTCACATTCAATTCGAATGACTCTAATATGAATTTTATTAAGATGGATTAATAAGTTTTTTTTCTAAATATCAACATTTTATTCTAAAACTCCAGTCATATAAATAGTTAAAACTTACGTTTAGTATCTAAAAAAAAAAAAAAAAAAAAATCTGTGATACCTCCAAAAAAAGTTTTTTCTACGGAAAGACTTCTGCGGTGAAGAGAGCGAATATGACAGAGGGAGAAGCAGCAAGAAATTATTCAACTGCCGCATCTTATATTAATTCAAGAAATATTTCAGGAATAACTAGGTAAAAGGAAAGCTGTAAGAGACTAGAAAGTAACTACTGTATTTCGACTAGGCACGTATCGTGCAGATGCTCAACAGACAGAGGTGAGAAAAGAAGAAGAAACTGAAAAGCAACGGCATATTTGAATTCAAGTTGATGCCAAAACGTCATAAATGATACAATTTATCAAGAATTGGATGCTGCTAATTAGTTTTTAGTGTACATTTAACTATGATTCAACTTTTGATTATGCGTCTCGTCTCAAAGTATTGTCAGCGTCAGCGCAGAAAAATTGGTAAATGTTTGTGGAAATTGTAGTGCTAAAAATTGTCTCACAGCCTCACCTGCAATGTTTTGTTACAATGGAAAATTTCATTTACATTTACCTCAAACTTCTGAACAATCAGAATCTTTGTAAATTTCTCTTAGATTCTTTAAACCCTACTTCAACCCAAGCATCATCGGGTAGTTCTGCTAGTTGAATTATATCATTATTCTTTATATATATATATATATATAAATATGTATATGTTTGTGCACGCAATGACATAATTCATTTATTATGTACATTTACCGACATATATATGAATACACGTATATTAAAATACTCATACGCGCGCTTACGTATACACATATGCGTACTATGTATGTATATCTATGCTGAAAATTTCAAATTAAAATTTGGGCACCCCCCCGCATGAAAAGCTGGCTACGCCTATGGAAATAATTTTGAAATTCATCCTTGAAATACGTGATCATTGCACTGTTAATTGATAAAATTCACGCTGCTTAAAAATGATTCCGGTTAACAATGGTACCCACTTGTAGTGTAGACGAAGTTTCAGGCCAGGGATGCCAAACTTTAAAAGGGTATTTATTCTGGAGTTTTCATCACACCACTATTTTTAACCCTCCGAGTGGCTGATACGTATTTTTCCGTACACTGAGCAGTAGTTTTTCCTTAATACATTTATAGTTAAAAAAAAAGGAATTTTAGCTTGTTTTTAAAATATGAAAGTCACATATGATAGTCATGAGGTTTATCTTGACATTCATAGTTACTCTTTTAATTTCAAACTGAAATAACTTTTGTTTTAGAACATAAAAAAAAAAAAACACGCAGTGAAAACAACATTAAAAATTTGCTCTTTTAGATAGTTGGTAGGGTTTAACGCCGCATTAATTCTGCACAATGGGTAATTGGCGACGGTCTGGGACGTACCCCCTAAGGATGGCCCGGAGACATACATCACAATTTTGATACTTCATGAAGGGATGGTTGAGTTTAAGGTCGCACGAGTGCTGCGCAGATGGACAATTGGCGACGGTCTGGGACACACCCCTAGAGGTGGCCCGGAGACATGTCATCACAATTTTGATCCTTCATGAAAGGAATGGTTCCCTCGCTTCGGTGACTTCCAGAGGTATAATTTGGATGGGAATATGGAGGACACTGCGGCCACGACGGATTTTACCTGCACCAGCCATCATTAGTATACACGATGGTGTTTGGCCGGCTCGAATATCTAACCTGCAATCTTCCAATTACTCACTGGGCTACCGCGACCCAATTGCCTTTTTAGAAGACGCTCTGCTGGTTTTAAAGAGCTTTTCTTATTATTTTATCGCAATTACATATTAGAGAAAATTTCGTAACAAGGAAAGTGGTTTTGGGGGGAAAAAGTGGTGAGTACTGACAATACTCTGGTTTGAGACTCACCCCTAAGTGACAGTCCGAAATGAATTATAAATATTACCAGATGTGTAGAAAGGTAAAGGTGAATTATTTGTTGTCACATTAAATATATTGTGTGCTTCTGCTTTAAAAATAATATTAAATCATTAAGAAGCTTCATGCTAAGTTGAAAATGTATGTTATTGCTTTTCTGCACACAGGATATCCATGGCCATAGCTCCAGAAACATTTTTATCTACTGCACATTTAATAAGTATTCGGTGGTAATTTGTAATACAATTTTTATCAATATTTTTATATGTATTTCTCTACTTAATGCTTCTGTGACATTTTTTAAGCATTTATTTTATTATTATTTTTTTAAATTCTCATTAATATATATATACTAGTTATTTGTAGGGCGACTAAAGCGCCTGTCGAAAAATGATCATTTCATTTTATTTATTTCTCATTTCAAATAAATCATTTGCTAGCAAACCCGTGCGAAATTTTCACACTTTATTATTTTATAGACGTCATTTTTTAGATCATCACGACATCATATAGACGCAAATTTAATATTTCACACACACACACACATATATATATTTTTTTCACATGAAAGCATATTTCATTTCATGCTGAAAAAGAAAAAAAAAATGGCAACAATTAAAAATTTAAAGGTCTATTTTCATATTTTAATTAATTAAAAAAATCTAATCAAACATTCATTACAAATAAGGTACCAAATGAAAGGGGCGATTTTTCTGAATCCGTCGGATTAAACAGCTTATCGATCGGACAATTAGATTTTTAAAAATTAACTAAAGTATGAAAATTAGGCGGCAACTGGCGTTCACACACAGACAGAGTCCAAGGAAATTTCTTAAGCTTTTTTAAGCATGTCAGAGTCAGTCAGTGATGAGCGTAACTATATATGCTGATATATATATATATAAAGATAATTCTTAAAAATTAGATGAAATAAAACTTGAATTTTTAACTGGAACAGAGTATTTATGAACCCATGCTCAAATGCAGCAAAAGGAAATATAAAACTATAATAAATAAGCAAACTAACCAAGGATAAATGAAAATTAATCCCAAAACACATGGGGGCCTTCCTTGAAGAAGGCCCCCAAGTGTTTAGGGATTAATTTTCATTTATCCTTGGTTAGTTTGCATATATATAGATAATCAAACAGAAACAAATTTATAAGTAATAAAACACTTAAAGTCTTTCCATAAAATCAAAACTCAATATTCACATTTCAATAATTTAAAAGCATAGTTTAATGAAATACAAATAGATTATACACATAATAATAAAATTTTAAAACTATACATTTCATACCTACCAACATTTGAAAATGACAATTAGTAGCACACCAATTTTAAAAATGGATTGGATGGTTGGTTGGTTCATTTTTATCATGCAACAAACGAATCCTAAACAAATAAATGTATGTATATTACTGTATTTTCTTGCGTATAATCCATGGGGTACTATTTTTAGCCCTGATGAAAAATTTTCCATAGATAATATGCACTGCCGGATGCCAGACATCCAGTTTTTATTTGTCATTAATTTGTTAGAGGAGAGTGGGGAGGTTTCAAAAAAAAAAAATCTGGAGTGACTCCACTCGACTTTCCGAACATTGAGTAATTAACAGTTTTGTAGATAAAGTAAAGAAAGAGGAGTTGTTAAACAAACAAAAGAGAGAAAACCATAATAGAGTGTTTGAGTATTTTTCTCCATCTATTACACGATGTTTTATTTAACGCTACTGAACTTTGAGCCCATAGATCATAATGATAAAGAATTTTTCGTTGTGTCCTGTAAAAACCTATAAATGCTAAATTCACCAAAATGCTTATAGTTAGTGCAACAGTGATTTATAATCTGTATATATATATAAATTACGTGTCACGATGTTTGTCCGGGGTAAACTCCTAAACTAAGGAACCGATTTTAATGAAATTTTGCACACTGTGTGCAGTTTGGTCCAACTTGAGAGATAGGATAGTTTTTATCTCAATTTATTGTCACAATATTGTTTTATTGCAATTATTTGTTAATTATAGACCTTTATTAAAGTTGCTCCAAAATATCTGTGAGTTCCATAAGTTTAATTGTTGCCAAAAATAAAAAATACGAGTTCATTTTCTTTCGACATAAAAGTAAATACATTTAATCAAACGGGAACGTTAAAAAATTATAAAAAATTAAATTATACATCTCACGAAAATTGACGTCATAATCAATCTAAAGATTTTATTCGCATTGATAAAGTATGTAGTTATACACAAGCGAAGTCGAAGTGTGACGTCACTGAGAGTCTGTGAAATCAAGAAAAAGATTTCTTATGTTAATGGCCCATTGTATTTTTTGTAAAAAAATTATTAAAAACGAGGAAAATTATTTCCGGATTTTAATCCCCATATTTTTGAATAGATATGTATTATTTATCATGTGCATACGTTAGATTGAGTTATTTTGCTGTTAAATTGACAAAATTTTAATTTTAAATTTCAAAGCTCTGTCGTCCTTGGAGTTTTTCGTATTTGGCGATCAAAAACGTAACACGAAAATATACAAGCTAGATGTATATTTTCGTAATATGTATTGTGTGAAATATTGTTTCATATTATTCATTACTCTCTTAATATAAGTTGTTAAAATAACCATGATTTTTGAAAGGAATTAAATGTCTGCGCCAGATAATTTGGCGATATTATTTTTTTTCCGCCAAGGATGATAGATATGAAATTTATTCCGCTGCAACATGTTAATATCTTATATCAGATACATTATGTATATGCTACAATTTATTTCACGTGACACGTGTGTTAAAAATTTATTTACGACATAACCTTGCTTTTTCAATTTTTGTTGCATTATTCTAATCTGTATCACTTCGTTTTCTTTAAGAAATTTGTGATCTATACATAACGTTCTAAATAAAAAGTAACCATTTCAATATTTTAAAACTTATTTAAAAGTCTGTTTTATTTAACATTAAATTTTAAAACTTAATTTAAAACTTATTTAAAAGTCTGGAAGAGTTTAAGTCTGTTTATTTGTTTTGTAACGCTAATCTATATGATCGATGTTCGAAAATTTAATTAATTATTTCTCTTATTTTTCTTTACTTTTTCTTTAATAACTTACAATTTAACGTTCCTGATTAAATTTGTGATTTATATATGTATTTTGCATTAAATTTTGACTCATATTTATTGCTGAAAATGCGATCTTAAAATCTTGCAATTTTCTTATCTTAATCCTCAATGCTTTCCTTCTTGATTAACTTGAAATTACTATTAAAATTTTAACATACTCAGAATCTTCTCACCACTTCGTTAAAATATATTAATCTTTTCAGTAATATATTAATCAGTATATCCCCACAACGATATTTGGCAATTTTTTATTGGCGATTATGGCTAAATTATAAATCTATAAATGATAATCTAAATCATAAATCAAAAACATAAAATAATAAATCCAAAATAAACAACATGTAGGCTGCCATATTATATCACAAACAGTCCAGAGCGACATCGTTATCGTTCAAAACGGCGCCAAAGAAAAATCGCCAAATTCAGCTGTGGGGATATACTGATACTGAAGTTATAATTATCCGAATATAATTACTGAAGTTATATTATAAGTTATAGTTGTGGGTAACAACTATAGTATTTCCCCACAACTGGATTTGGCGATTATGGCTAAATCATAAATCTAAAAATCATAAGCTAAATCATAAATCTAAAATAAAAGCATGCAGGTTACCGTATTTTATTGCAAAGAATCCAGAATGACTTCGTTATCGTTCAAAGAGGCGCAAAAAAAAAAAAAAAAAAAAAAAAAAATCGCCAAATCCAGTTGTGGGGAAATACTATATACCTTATCAAATTATCAACGTATTACTTAGCCGCAGCAACGCGTGGCCGGGTCTGCTAGTACTCATATAAATTTTCAGCTCAATTCAATAAGGCGTTTAGATGCTATCGTACTTTTAAAAATTTAGTCCCATAGGCCATAATGATAAAGAATTTTTCTTTGTGTCCCTGTAAAAAAACTGTAAGTGCTAGATTCACCAAAGTCTATACAGTTAGTTCAACTGTGATCTATAACATGTGTACAAATTTTTTGCTCAGATTAATAAGGCGTTTAGGCGCTATCACACTTTTAAAAATTTGGCCCCATAGGCATAATGATAAAGAATTTTTCTTTGTGTCCCTGTAAAAAAACTATAAGTGCTAGATTCTCCAAAATCTATACAGATTGAGTATTTGTGACCTATAATATGTGTATAAATTTTTTGCTCAATTGAATAAGGCGTTTAGATGCTATCGCACTTTTAAGATTTTGCTCCCATAGGCCATAATGATAAAGAATTTTTCTTTGTGTCCCTGTAAAAAAACTATAAGTGCTAGATTCACCAAAATCTATAGGGTTCGTACTATGGTGACTTACAATATGCGTACCAACTTTCAGGTTAATTGAACAAAGCGTTTAGACGCTAGCGTGTTCACTCACAGACATACACACACACATACATACATCATCGTAAAAATAGTGAAAACGGACTCAGGGGACCTCAAAACGTATAGAAACATCAAAATCTCGAATTCGGATTTTTGACATGATTACAATACTTTCCTCACTATAGTGTTCGGAAAGTAAAAAGAGTGACAAATATTGAACAATTCTACTTCTTTATAGGTTCTAGCATCTAATAAAGTAAATTTAAAAAGAACATTGACATTTATGTTGTGGATGGAAAAATATTAGGAATTCCAAGGCGCCACAAGGCGTTTGTTTGCCTATCGTTAGGAGTGGGATGGGGTGTGAGAGGGGACACAAAAAAATACGTTGAATGAGAAATATTTAACAATTATATCTCTTTATACATTCTAGAATCTAATAAAGCAAGTTTAAAATGAAGATTGACATTTATGGAGTGGATGGAAAAAGATTGAAAATCACAAAGCAAAACATAGTCGAAATGTTGCAGTTTTGGTGCTAGATAAAAATTCGTAATTTTGAGCCGATTTTCGTAGCATCGTAGTTTACGGCCCAAATTCGTAGCAACTACGAATTATTCGTAGCAGTTGGCAGGTCTGACATTTTTTCAGAGATCTGTAGTTATAGATAATGTCAATAACTTTTCAAATGTGTTTTAAAAAAGTTTAAAATATTTTAGAAAGTTAAGAGATGACTGAAATCATATTCAAAATACATTTTCAAAAAAAAATTTCTTATTGTATTTTTGAAATGGCATCGATAATTGATGAATCATCATTTGACAAATTTGTCACGTAAACTGTCTCCGACTTGAATTTCATGAGCATTTTTCGTGTGGGGTTGAAGTCACTGCATTTTGATCCTAAATTTAACTTTATTCTAAGAACTGCATCAGCAGTATCGATGTTCATTTTATTTCTTAATTTGTCCTTCACAATATTAACTATCGAAAAAGCTCTTTTTACTGCTGCATTGGATATCGGTAAGCTTAATGTTGTTAGTGCTAATTTTGATATGTTAGGGAATTGGATTTCCCCTAGAGAATTTTTATAGGAAGAAACTTCTGCCAAAAATCGTTCTGTGGAAGTTACATCTCTCCATTCAATTCTGTGCAAAGTTTTCCACTCGTTTATTGTTGTATCAACATCCCCACAAACATTTTTAAATCGGACGACTACATCAGTAATGTCCAGTTTTATCTGTGATGTAGCTACTGATGGACTAAGAGCAGATAATTTTTCTAGTAATGACATGCCTGGTAATCTAAGTTGTAGTTGTTCACACAATGTTATTAAAAATTCGCGGCATCTTTCTTTCATGTTTCGAACTTCTTGTTGATTCATCATTTCCGCTTTTTCATTGAAATTGCAACCAAAATTGATGCAATTCCAATCATAAGAAAATCTTTAAATTTGAAAGAAGAAAGATCCACTTTCTTAACCTATGTGAAGGAATCATCATTTCAAATAAAAAATATAAAAGTGAATAAAGCTCATTCATGAGTTTTACTACATCTGTGCAATCCGATTGAAAACTCTTATTAAGATCTGTAATCGGTTTAAGAATGTAACGTAAACATATCAAATATAATTGGTTAATATCTGCATGCAGCATGCTTGACAGCTGGTCAGCTGTATAGCATCTTTCTTCGTCTTTTGCAATGTCAAAATGCAATTGCAAAGCATCCCATTGATCAAGAATTTTTACGATAGTTTCATATCGAGCTAACCATCGGGTTCCAGACAATTTATTGATTTTTAAAGGTTGCCTATTTGTCAGAGTTTCATACAGTTGCTTATATTCAATCTGCCTCTTGCTACTGACCGAAAACCAATTGTGGCATTCTTTTACTAGAAAATCCAAATTTCTTGGAAGAACTTTACAAGCATGTTCGGCTGCCAAATGCAATGAATGGCAGATGCATTTCACAACGACAAGTTCTTCTACATTTGCTTTAAAAATTGTTGCTAAGGAATGATGTTGGCCCATCATTACGTTGGCTCCATCTACACCAATTCCAATAAGCTTTTCAAGTTTTAACACATCTGTAAGAAGTTGAGCTCTGAGAGCATCTGCAATAGTGTTAGCATCACCTGCATCTATTTCGATCAATCTGTAGAATGTTGTTCTAATTGCTTTATTCGCCGTACTGAAATACTTAACCATCAAGCAAAGCATCTTTGCTAAATCAATCGCCGTGCTTTCATCAATGATAAGAGAATAATTATCTCCAATATCTTCACAATAAGGTCTTCTAATACGCATGGCGAAAGTACATTTTTGATCAGACCAGTGCATTTCGTTCTATGCAGCTTTATGCCCTTTAACACATCAGATTTTTCATCTAAATTCTTTATTAGGACACCAAGGCGATCTGCTGCATTCATTGAACAGAGTTCAGCTATGAATGCAGCAATTTTTAATTCGGCAATCTTTCGTTCTTCTGGCAACTCTGTAAATTTAGTTTTTTTTTTTTTTTAAGCCTTTCATTGATGCCCATTTTTTATAATTTTCCAGATGCTTTTCCGTGCCTCCATGCTTACGTATATCTTTTTTATGAGCTTGTAACTCACAATTACATGCATTGCAAAAACCTTTAGTGTCGGTCCTTGGAGCACAAGTTAACCAACCTAAAATTACAGAATAATATTGATAAATAAAATATAATAAACTTTTAATAATTTAGTTGTATCACAATAATACAGTGTTTAACCTCAATTAGTTTTCATGTGATGTATATGAATTAGAGAGCTTCGCCCGCTGTACTGATCACTATATTTAAATGTATTATTATTATTAATTTATTTTTTAACATGAAAAAAAAAAAAAAAAAAAAAAAAAAATCCATTCAGATTAATAAGAGATACGATCGTGGTTCAGGTCCCCACTGCCTGCGATAGCATCTTACACGATCGCGGAGTAAGAAATACACGGATCTTAGTGTAGATCCCCACTGGCTTAGACAGCTTCTCCGACTGCACTACGTCAGCTTCAGACTCTCACTGCTGGCAACATCCTCTATTTACTTTTTTTACATCTACGAAAATAATTGCAATCAGTCCTTGAATCCAAACTAAAACCTAGAAATATGGTTTTTGTAAGATGGCTATTTCTCAGCATCTACTGAACATTTTTATTTTGGCACTCTGCATTGGTGATACCCAGCCACTAGCTCTATTATAATAAATTTTTAAGTCAAATAAATTTATAATATGTTATTAATTATATAAAAAATATAAATTAATAAAACTGTTACAAATTTAAAATTTTATAAGTTTCATCATTATTTCTGCTATATTATTATTTGATTTTGTCAACTCAGTGATTATGATAGACACGATTATGCATATATATGAATAAAAAACTTTAATTTTCTTTGAAATAAAATTTTTTCTCTCCATATACACAAATGTCTTTAAAAAGAAATGCTCAAAGTGAAAGATCGTGTTTTATTTAATTTTAAAAATGTAACAATCATATTCCTTACCAAAATGTATCATAAGACTGAGAAAAAAAAAAAAAATCGAAAAGTACCAATGCCAAAAAAGTTGAACCGGTATTTCCATATAAAAATCGCGATTATATATAAATTATATTTAATCTTGTGTATAGCAAAGAATAGGGAGTAAATAGATCGGATTAAATAAAATGTCTACTCGACAAACAATTTTATATCAGATGTTTTAGGGTGGTAACGACAAGACAATTCCATTTAACAAGCATTTTTAACAAATTATTAAATCGACACCAAAGATTGTTTTAAAATATTAATTTAAGTAATATACAAACTTAAGATGAATTAAAAGAAAAAAAAAAAAAAAAAAAAAAAAGACAGAATTTTCCACAAAATATTTATTTAATAAAAAATTGTTATGTCATATATATATATATTGTAAAAATGAAAGGGAAAAAATCTGGTGTGAAACAACCACATGACTTCCATTACCCACTATTACACGCATTATATGCATTTTTGAGAGATCATGTGATCAGAAAACATAACAGTTACCTAAAGAAGTTGAAACCTAAAATTTTTCCGGTAAGAGAAAATTATAAAGACATAAAACGAAGCGTACATATAGCAAGGTAAAAAATAAGAGAAAAAAATGGTAGATTTATTTTTTGAAATACAAATTTCCGAGAATTAAAGATGACCTACCTAAGAAGGAAGACTTAATTTTCCTCTAATAACCACCTAATACACGAGGAAGAAAGGGATTTATATAACAATTTTCAAGAAAATCGTTAGAGCCGTTTTTGAGATACACCAACTTTTAGAAAAAATCAATTATTGACCGGAAAACAATAATTACATACAAAAGGATATTTAGAAGTGAGTTAATAGGGCGAGTTTGAAAAAAAACTGTACAGCCGTTTTTAAAGGAACGAGCTTGCGAGACCTGAAATTGAGCTATTTATACAGGATGCCTATCAATTTTCCTGAACTAACCAACTATATCATTCGAAAGGACATCTAATAGAGTGTTTACATAGCAAATTTGAAGAAAATCCTTACAGCCGTTTTTGAGATACAGACTTACGGTCCCATTTCCGATTTCCCACTTCCTGTTTTTAAATTTTCACCAAAATTTGGAAAATTCATCTGTACACCAGACCTGTCTGAATTCTAAAGTTTTGTAGTTCTATCTTTATTAGTTTCGGATATATGATAGCCAGAAGATTCCACACATACATACACACACTGATCAATTGCCAAAAACCACTTTTTTGGACTCAGGGGACTTTAAAACCTCGTAAATCAGGTGAAATCTCGATATCGAATTTTTGGACCAAATACAATACTTCCATTACCTACGGAAGTAGGGTAATTGAAGTAAAAATATTGATAACTTTGTTTCGAATCATTACAGATACATTGTTCAAACTTTCGTTTTAAAAGTATAGACGAGTTCTTTTAAAAGATATTCGTAGTGAAAAATCATACTCCCGAGAGGGGGGGGGGGATATTTCCTCGGAAGAGGTTATATTATGTACACTTACAAAAATTTTATCGTGATTGACTAACTATTATTAATAAAATTTTACAATTTCACAAAAAAAATAATAAATAATTAAAATAAATAATAATATTAATAATTAAAAATATTTTAAAAATTGGTTGCAAAATATAAGGTATATTTTTACGAAATTTTATTCCATACTGCAGTATGAAAAATCATGAAAAAATTACCAATTGTGCCACCTGTTAAGCGATAAGCACCAAAAGTTAATAGATACAAATGTATGTCAAGGTGCAGCTAACTATGTGTTACTACTACTTTTCCTGTAATTAAATGTAACTTAAAAAAAAAAAAAAAAAAAAATTATTTTATTTTTTTTGAAAAATGATTACTTTGTTTAAAATTGTTAAATTCTATAGTTCAACCTTTCATTTTAAAAACATTTACGTGTTCTTAAAAAAATGCTGTTATTAAAAATATACACCCCTGGGTTATTTCCCTCCGAACAGAGGAAGGAATGAAAGAAAAAAAAAAAAAAAATGAAAATATTATTCATATTAATATATATAATAGATCTCTTTTAATTTTACAATAATTTGTTAAAAATAATTTTCATTGCGCACATTTATATGGAATTATTTTGCCCCATTAAAAATTACGAAGAAACAGGATAGCAACGCTATTGCATCATATTTGCCGCCTAATTTGTCCCAAAACTTGAACTACATATAAACTTATAGTAAGTTCTGTGCATTAGCTCTTGAGCTTGAACTGCCAGAAATTTTTGTCGCACATAAACAGATATTTACTAAAAAAAGTCAAATCTTATTCAGGGCTTTTCAAAATGAGTAAATCAATCGAAAATCGCAAGTGTAAATTTTTTATGAAACAAACACTTTCTTCGAACTGAATGTAGAAAAAAATGTAAACTTATGCTGTCATTGCAAACATTCTTCTTTTATATCGGCGCCATATACTAGTTAATATATACAATAATTTAATCATAGCTTGTTACATAGAATTTCACACATGTAGTCTGATGCAGTTTTAAACCACAGATGCTGATATGTAGCCATGAGGAAGGTGAATGAGAGTAGCACTATCTGCCAGTCGATATACAACTAAATCAAGTCAATATTCGTTTTGATAATGGTTATCTCACATATAAAGTTTGAAGCATTTATATGCCAAAGAATTATAGCCTTTTCATTCACAGGAAATTTATCATATTTATAGAATGTCTGCGCTACCTGTTGGTCAATATGTACGCAGATTGAATCAGCATAGTGTTTCATAATAGTCGTCTTACGTATAAAGTTTCATGCATTTATACACAATAGAAGCTAATATAGTTTTCACATTCACGGGAGAAATTTGTGGCATAGCAGCGCCACCTGTGAGTTGATATGCATCGAAATTGAATAAGCACAGTGTTTTAGAATAGCTTTCTTACATATCAAGTTTTGTGCACTTATAAACAAAAAATGAGATGTAGCCTTCCCATTCACGGGAGAATAGCCTTCCATTAAATCAATGGGAGAAATCGAAGAACAGAAGCGCTATCTTTTGGTCAATTTGTATCAAATGTTGATAGGCATAAATCTATGTCAATCTGAAACTAAAATTTACAATAAATTTTGTGCATTGACTTGAGATCCCCATTTCTATCATGCTTACAGATACTCATATATTTTCTAAAAGCCTCAAATCGCATTCTGCACCTCTCAAAAAGTGTAATTAAAAAAAAAAAAAAAAGAAAAAGAAAATGGAAGTCTAATTTTTTTTTTTTTTTTTTTTTTTTTATGAATCTAACACTTCCTTCTAATGATTATAGAAGAAAATTATATTTATATAATGTTACAATGATTGTAGAATATAAGAAAACCCATGACCAGATGTCAAAATAATCACAAGAATATTAGGATTAGCATTAGAGCTGTACAATTTAAAAGGAAAAAAAAAGTTTAGCACAAAAGAAAATTTAAAAAGTGTTATAATAAATATATAATTTGAATCAAATTCCTCGATAGTATTCTATTTTTATTTACAATATTTTAAATTTCTAAAAATATAATAATTAAAAAAAAAAAAAAATGCATGCCCTTCGCATAGATTATTAACATTTACTAACTGTAAGTATTCTTTTCATCGTTTAGCATTCAACGTACTTTGCTTATGTGATCAGACAATGTTCAGACAGGATGACAAAAAAACAGACAAATGATTTAACTGAAATAATAGTAGTTCTTAAACAATGTTGAAAAGTGATTAAGAATGATTATGATTTCAGTAGATAAACAGAAATGTAATTCTAGCGATTTCTATTTGTAATCCTTAATGTAGCTGAATATTTTAGTATAACCTTGTAAATCTTAGCGCTAAACATTACCATACTATATATATATAGTTTTTAAAACTTAGTAAAAACCGAGTGGCAGATTTAAGACCACTGAAACCACACAGACAATATATACATATATAACATTTTTGTTTAGCATAAAAAACATGTCCATTTCACTATTATTTGTGCAGTACAAAATTATTAAACTATGATTTACAAAAAACGTTTTCTATAGAACGCAATACATTGGCATTCTTTTGCGTTCATAGAAACACCAGTTGTGCTATTTATACTACTTTAAATAGGGAACATGAACTGGAATAACATACATTAATTTGAAGAAATACTAAATATATTTATATAAGGACAGATAGACATACAAATAGCCAAATTCAAATAATAATCGTGGTTAAACATTAGAAAGTGTTGAAAACGGTTAATAAAAACGAAAATGCTGTTGCAGTTATTTTCAATTATAATCCTTAATGCACCAGAATACTTTTCTGTCACCTTGTAAATCTTAATGCTAATCATGATACGTTTTATAGAATTTTTTTTTTTTTTGTGCATATGAATGAAACATGTTTTTTTTTTTTCACAATTTGTGCAAAATAATGTTTTTAAAGTATGGTTTATAGAAATAGTAGATTTAAAAGAATGCAATGCAATGCGTTTGGGATTCTTTTCGGTATCCCTGTACATGAAGAAGTGATATTTATTTCATTTTAAATTATCAACACCTTTAATTATATATATCATTTCGAAGACATTCTGAAAATATGTACGAAAGCTAGAGGACACATAGACAGACAAATACATAAACCCAAATTATAACCTCCTCTTAAACATCATTAGAAAGTGTTAAAAATGATTATGGCAAACGAAAGCAATTTTTAATTATGACTATGAGCCCCTAATGTAGTTGAATACTTTTATATGACCCTGTAAATTTTAATGCAAATAGTTTCAGATCTCGGAAATTGGTGTTTAAAAAATAACTCTATCGGCATTTTTTTTTTTATTATTATTTTTTTAATTTGCTGTGAAAAATCTGTTTTATATGTCTTTACATGTGTATCAAGTTTTTCTTACTGGAAAATTCCAAAAAGGCATATAATATCTTTAAAAAAATGTATATAATACGTGTGATAGTGGGTAATGGAAGTCGTGTGGTTGTTTTACACCAGATTTCTTTAATTCTTTTGAAAAGATTTCTTCCTTCCTTTCTTTCTATCTACCTTTTTTTTTAATTATTTAATGGAATTAATTGGTAATATTGATTAAATTAAATGGTAATATAGTCAATACAGAAATAATTAAGCTTATTAAATTTGAATCGTAATTAATATTCACAACAAAGAAGTTTATTTTGTTTTTACTTCCATTACCCGACTATACCGTAGATAATGGAAGTACATTTAATACTGCATTTAGTCCAAAAATTCAATATCGAGATTTCACCTGATTTACATGTTTTAAGGTCTCCTGAGTCCAAAAAAGTGGTTTTTGGCAATAGGTCAGTATGTGTGTATGTGGGGAATCATCTGGTTATTATATCTCTGAAACTATTAAAGATAGAATTACGAAACTTTAGAATTGAAACAGGACTAGTGTACAGCTGAATTTTCCAACTTTGGTGGAAATTGGAAAAGCGGAAGTGGGACATCCGAAACCGGAAATGGAACTAAGTTCATATCTCAAAAACGGCTCAAACAATTTTTTTCAAAATTGCTGTATAAACACTCTATTATATATCCTTTCGAATGATATAGTTGGTTAATTCAAGAAAAGTAATGGTCATCCTGTATAAATAGCTGAATTTCAGGTCCTACAAGTGCGTTCCTTTCAAAACGACTGTAATGATTTGTTTTTCAAACTTGCCATATTAACCCTCTTCTAAATATCCTTTTGCATATAATTGTTGTTTTCTGTTCAACAATTAATTCTGCCAAGCTTTGGTAAAAGTCAGTATCTCATAAACGGCTCTAACAATTTTCTTGAAAATTGTTACATAAACCCATTTTAGATAATCTTTCTCATACTTTAATTGGTTATCACAGGAAAATTAATAGTCATCCTGATCAGACAGATTGGTTTTAGATCTCGGAAATTGGTGTTTCCAAAGAAGGAAAAAAAAAAAAAAAAAAAAAAAAAAAACGCTGTGTAAACTCTGTTTTGTGTTTTTACATGAGTATTAACTTTCTTTTACCGGAAAAATTTCAGGTGTCTTTTTCATTAGGTCAATTCTATGTCTTCTGATAACATTATATCCAAAAAGTGCACATAATACATGTAATATTGGGTAATAAAAGTTGTATGGTTGTTTCACACCAGATTTTTTAATAGTGTAACTGATAGTAAGGAAATTACAAATTTGTTATAATTTTAATTTTTTTGGAGGGAAAGCTTGAAAAACCATGTAAATAGGTCCCTCTAACAAATTGGGTCAAAACCAAAATGTTTAATAGATAATAAGATACAGCCATCAGCAAAAATCTTAGTTCTTAAATAGCGGCAGCAACACCTGTCGTCCGATAAAACAACTTGAAGTATCTGGACCTGGTAATTTGTATGATGTTGCCACAACCAATGAACGCCCAGATTCGAGATGCAGGAAAATGCTGCCGAAAGAAGCAGATATTTGCAGTGAGGTTCAGGGGATTTCAATGATGTTTAATGTTTTGTTTTGTGTTGAGGTCAGTTAACTGCAATAGGGCCCTAGGCTTGTGGGGTGCCCTCCATTGGGGTTTTTATAAGGGATCCTACCCCGTATTTACGCAAGTTTCAGAGAAAACCATGGAAAACTCGAAACAGCGCGACCGGGAATGGAACCCGACACATCACATCTACCAGCTTCGAGGATAGAACCTCTCGGCCGCTCAACTTTCAGCTCAATCTAATAAAGCATTTAGATGCTAGCACACTTCAAATAATTTCAGCCCATAGGCCATAATGTTAAAATAGTAAAGATCCTAATGGAGGGCACTCCCCCTCAGGCCCAGGACCCTAGTGCATTCAATCGGCCTTAATTCTTCAGCCAATTGACTTGTTGATTGAATTGTAGATTGACAGCTTGTAGATTGGTTCTTTGGCCGATGGGTTGGGTACAGCCCAACCCAACCCATAATGATAAAGAATTTTTGTTGTGTACCTATAACCAAAAAAAAAAAAAAAAAAAAACTGTAAATGTTATATTCACCAAAATCAACAGGTTTCGTGCTGCTGTGACCTTTAACATACCTACTAACTATCAGCGCATTCAAAGAAAGCCGTTAAATGTTATGTTCACCACACACATACATATACATCATCGTAAAATAGCATAACCTGAGATGCCAGCCTTGTAGGACAATTTTCAGTAGTAGACAAGTAAATTTTCAGGAGTTTTGGGTACTTGTCAGTAGTCTGGTAAGTCGGTCTGATGTAAATTTAAGTTGAAAAAAAAAAAAAAAAATATATTTTAAAAGTTATACACTCAAAAATGATTTACTTTTATACATTAAACTAGTAAGTTCTTTTTGTCATTTATTTTTTTAAATTATAAATAAAATTTGACCTTAAAAAAAAAAAAAAAAAAAAAGAAAATATAAATATAAACTCAAAATAATTTATTGATATACTCTAAACAAATTTGGTTATCTTATACATGCAATATTTGTTTACTGTAAATAGATATTTCTTGATCACTAGCTGTAGATGGAATGAGGGGGGGGGGGGGAGTAAAAAAAATAGATGTTTGAGAAATGAAACCATTCTACTCCTTTTTAGATTCTAGAACCTAATAAAAGAATTTTAAAGTGAATATTGACATTCATATTGCTGATGGAGAAAGACTGGGAAACGAAACAAAAGGCTTCTGTAGAGCTTTTAATCGACTATCGCTAGTAGTTGGATATAAGAAAAGAGGGGGGGGGGGGGGTGAAAAAAATTACTTGAGCAAGAAATATCAAACAATTCTATTTCTTCATAGTTCCTAGAATCTTATAAAGCAAATTTAAAGTGAATATTGACATTTATGTTGTGGATGCAGAAAGATTGGGAATCAGAAGGCTTCCATCGTATGTTTGATTGTTGATCGTAAATAGGGTTTAATTTTTTTTAAACGAACGATATCCGCGATTTTTTTTTTTAAATGTATAATCCGTAATTTTTATATGTTGTCCGCAAGGCCGTAATTACTGCCGTATTTCCGTAAAAACTACAGACAAACCGTAGTAGTTGGCATCTCTGCATAACTCGAGAGGCTTCAAAACATAGATACACCAAAATCCCATATTCAAATTCTTTTTATGATTTTGATACTTTGCTTACATGTATATTGGAAAAGTTAAAAAAGAAAAATCTGGAGTAACTCAATTAGACTTTTTGAACAAACAGTTGTGTAAATAAATTAAAATAAGAAGTCGTTAAATAAACAAAAGAGAAAATTGTGTTTGAGTATTTCCCCAAAACTAGTGTTTTGTTTAATAGAACGTAAAGCATCTAAATTTAATTTGCGTCCCTATAAAAGAACTATAAATGCTAGATTAATTAAAATCTATACATTTCGTGAAATGGTGATCTATAACATGTTTATAAATTTAAAGCTCAACCGAATAAGATTTAGACGCTATCTTATTTTAGACTATAAGCGAATGATAAAGAATTTTTATTGTGAAAAAAACTATAAGAGTTAGATTTACTAAAATCTACGCACTTCGTGTTATAGTGACATGTAGCATCAATCTCATTCGAACAATACTTTTTGACGCTATTGTGTTCAATCATTTACATACAAACAAACATACGCATATTCCTGTCCATTCTTCAATTCATAATATCCAAAACAAACAGAAAGGCGATTTTACAACAGAAAGGATGGACACTATCACTGAGATGAGCATTTCTCGAAGTTTTATCTCCTAGTTTCCTTCCACCCCTATTTTGATAAAAATGCAGCAGAATTAACTCCTCCGTATAAGCGCTCATTGGACTGCAATTGGAAAACAAACAATACCCACATATGCATAAATCACCATAAAAATGAACTCAGGGACCTCAAAACGTATACATACATCAAAATCGCAAAGTCGAATTTTCTCCTGATTACAATGTTTTGCTACATTTATGTTCGGATTATCACCCGAAAGCCGAGAAAATTTTTTTCTTCGACCTGAACCCGCAATAAAGAATTTTTGCGACCTCCACCCGCTTTTTTTAAACAGACACTAACCTGACTTCTTTTTACCCGAACCTCACTTCAAACCCCAAAACAAAATGAAAATTATTAATTCATCTAAAAATCGTGCAAATCTTTTCTAAATTATAAAATAAGGTAAATTTTCATTGTTACTTAGTTGGTAAATTATTTTAAATGGAATTAAAAATGTAATTACTAACTGTATTAAGTTAAAAATTTAAAAATCTGACAAGTGAATTAATAATAATTTTTAACCCTTTATGTTCATTGTGAACTTCATGCATACAAAAATGTGCTTCAAGTTAAGTTTAAGCGTTAGAAAAATTATATTTATCTCTCTCTCTCTCATACATAGTTCACTGCTTTTGTTTGATGAGGATGTTTACTTTACTTTAATAATTTGGCTACCATTGGTATTAGAGTCAGTTAAACGTCTACTTTCCCACGATCACTTTAAATTCACACGATCAGCAAATCTACTTCCTCCAGATGCAATCTTGTTGCACTGTTTATTTGTTCTAGAGATGATGATAAAGAATATTATCTGTCTTGATGGAATCCGTACCCATTTCTTAAATGTTTTTATTTTATATTGCTTTTTTTAATTGAATCACAACACATATTTCCTTTATATTTGTTGTATATACAAGTGTAAATGGGGGGAAAATTCAAAATTTCCACCATTACATAAAAGCGAGAACTGTAATTCATTATAGGTATCTGAAAAAAAATATATTCATTTTACTGTATTAAAAAAAAAAAAAAAAAAAAAAAAAAGATACAGAGAGAGAGAGAAATCCCCCAGAAAATCCCCAAAAATTTCCCCCAAGTCTCCAAAACTCCCCAAAATGGAGAAAAATCCCCAAATCTGGCACCACTATTTTTATCATATAGGGAAATTTATAGGGGAATGGAGAATTGGAAATCACATGTTGGGTATAATTTAGCTTCGAACCCAAAAATACGGATATTGTCCATTGCTTTACCTTCCAAAAGTGCTCGAGTATGAACCACTGAACAATATTAGTAATTGTTAAAATGTTAAGAATACATATTGTGTGGTTAAAAGGTCATTTGTTGTGCATCAGTTAGCCATTAAACGGGACTTAATGAAACATTTATGTATTTTACTTTTTTAATCACAAAATACAAAAAACACCCTCTTGATTTTTTTTTTATATTGAAAAGTATGTCATTTTATATTATGTGACAAAAAACTAGTGTGGTGTGATGTAGGGTTTTACCGCAAAAAATTCTTGAAATTTGCAAATAAATTCCTTCAAAAAAATGCTTTCATTACAATTTTGCAAATGCTTGTATGCCTATTTTCAGCATCTGCATACATTTATTTCATAGTTTATACTTTTATCTTTCTAATGACACCAAAATGAACAAAATCGGTTTATAAATAGAAGTGTTACGGCGGTTTGAAACTCATAAACCGTCATGCTCATTGACGCCATTTTGTTAAATTTAGTCAAATTTCGAAATGACCCCCTATTCTTAGTTTTGACTAAAAAATTCTGAAAAAAAATATTTTAAGCCTTTTTCATTATGTACTTTATAATAAAAAATTTTCATTAATATCTGTGACATGAGGGCAACGGCCTTGGGTGATTTCACTTGAAATGAGCCCTTGATAGATTTGAGTTGAAATGACATGTTTGATTTGTTCAGCAAGGGTCAAACCATGTAACATGCAATAAGCCTGAAAACTGCCACTTGATTGTAGAATAAATGTAGGATGACTTGTAAAACAAAATAATTAACATGAAATGTAGGGACAGCAAAAATTTTAAAAGCCCTGAATTCAGGAATGACATTCCCTGAATTCAGGGAACCCTGAAAAGTTTCACCTCCTAATGCTCTGTTTAAAAAAAAAAAAAAAAAGACTACAAAGCACAAAATTGTACATGCATAATTTTATTATAAAATTATAATTAAATCTTTTGGAAAGCTGCTATATCAACAGATTGGACATGATCTTCAAAATTTTGAATTTCCTCAGTTAACCAGTCTATGCTCACCTGAAAAAGAAAACATTCTGAATTATAATGAATTGTGATTCAAAAAATGAAAACATCATATATAACCACAGCATGATAATCAAATACTTGTAAAGTAATATTGAGGAATTCACATAAATCAGGTGTGAAACTACTTAAACAAAAATCCTGAAAACATCTACATGAATACAGAATGAATAGCAAGAGCAGACATATTACATACACCATACAGCTATTGTAAAAGTATTTATTACACCTATAAGAAGTGATATTTGGAGAGTTCTTAATCTTAATACATTATAAGACAAATTAAACATTCAGAAAAAGTTTCTATAAAAACAAAATATTTAACATGAAATTCAGAGAATCAAAACTTTCAAACACATTAAATTTAAGGTAGCCCCTGAAAAAATGTGTCCCTTGAATTATGCATGTTCTTCTAATGTTCCTACTGCTATTACTTACTATGATCATGTCTTTTGTGTAACATAGAACACAGACTGTTCCTTATATTTCAAAAGTGTTAAATGTTATATCTGTAAATATAAAATCATTCATCCTAACTGAGTGAGTAGTGATTGATTCATCATCGCCTAGCCCAAACCTTTTTACTTAGAAGCATGAAACTCTGTGAAAACATTCCCTTGTGACATAGACACCCACTAAAGAAACAATTTTACAAAATTGATCCCCTCAAGGGGAGAGGGAGGCAGAATACAATTTCAAAAAACCCTAAGATTTTTCGCTTTAACATAAATACAAATAGCTAAAAATCTATTCAAAGAATTTTAGATATCCCCCTTCCCCCCAAAGAAAAAAACTTATACCCATGAGATTCTTCTTTAAAATATAACGGACATCAATATATACGTAAATGCTTATAATTATATGTATTATTTACAGAGGCGGTAAATTTTTAGAAATCTTTACCAGCCAAGGACTTTTTCTTTTTTTTGTTTTAAATCAGCCAGCAATATAAGTTACATACTCAATAATCATTACATAAAAATATAAGCACCTGGACGATGAACTGACCATTTAGTAGAATTCTTTAAAGTTCCCTTTTTTAAAATACAGTGTTGAGTATAGAATAACAATAATTACAGATTAGAAGGTGATGAAATCTAAAGCAGCTGCATATTCAATAAACACTCTTTATGCTCTTTGGAGAAGTTTTTTGGCTTTTTTACAGTGTTGCAGAATTACTCAGAAACGTTGAATATCAGCAACGAAATTAACGGACTGAATTCGCAGTCGTTAGTCGTATTTTGCAACTATAAATTTCGTTTTGATGACTGTGATTTTTCACTGAGTTCATCATTTTTAATGAGGCATGTGGCATCTCTAAAGTTTTGTTTCTTAGTATTTCAACTTATTCTCCGATCTTCTCAAGGTCATAAATCTTTCTTTCAATAGGGATTCACTGATTTAATCAATGCGTTACCTCATAATACATCTATTGACAAAGAGGCAATTATTGAAGAGTTTGAAGATTACAAACTTTGGGCAAAAGAAAGATTAAATATCCCATGCCGGTCTGCTTGGCGGCGTTTGCTAGCTGAATCCATTTCATCTTCTTCCTTTCCTAATTTAAGGAAAGTAAATTTCATTATGATTATTCCCTTAAGTACAACTGAGTGTGAAAGGGGATTCAGCCATTTTAACTTAATTTGTTAACTTCTACCATAAATGGTTAAATCCGTTTTCACATTCAGAATCTTCACAACTATTAAACAATTTATCGCTTTCTAAAAATTATTTTTAAACATTTTTAATATTTTATTTTGAGGTTGTAAAATGCAAATTTTCACAATGTAAAATTTTTCCTTTTTGAGCTTAAAAATGAAATCTTAAAAATAAAAAAAAAATCAATTTTTAGAAAGCGATAAATTGCTTAATAGTTGTGAATTTTCGGAAAGTGAAAATGGAATTTAAAAATATGTATTAACTAGCAGGCGACGCTCGCTTCGCTGGTCCCTATTTTTAAATGAATCACTATAATTACTGAATTCTCAAAATTGCATTAATTTTATCACATGAAAAAAAAAGAGAAACAAAATCTGATTAGGAAAAATGTCACACAGGGTTCTCACTGCCTTCAGAAAAAATTCCCAAAATGCTCTAACTCTTATTTCTATTATTTTCCCCCCTCCCTCCCGTCTATCCTAATAATTTTACAAATTCGAAAATATCCGCAATTGATTTGTAAATATCAAAAACCTCTATGCACTAGTTTTGAACGATCTATCTCTATTTTTTATTTTTTTGCCCCTCCACTACCCCCCCCCTTCCCAATAATTTTTAAAATTCGAAAATATCCGCAATCAATTTGTAAGTATCGAAAACCTCTATGTACCAATTTTGAACGGCCTAACTGTATTTTTATTTGTTTTTGCCCCCTTACTGCACCTCCTAATAATTTTACAAATTCGAAAATATCCGCAATCAATTTGTAAGTATCGAAAACCTCTATATACCAATTTTGAACGATCTAACTATTTTTATTTTTTTTTTACCCCCCCCCCCTCTTGTCCCTCCTAATAACTTTACACTTTCAAAAATATCCCCATTCGACTTGCAGGCTATTAAAACCCATCTGTACCAATTTTGAAAGGCCTAACTGTATTTCTAATTGTTTTCTAACACTTTTAAAATTGTAAGAAAAGATTGAATTTTAATAAAAAAAAAAAAAAAAAAAAAAAATATGAAAAAGGTATATACACTAAAATGTTATTAAAAATATATTTTAATAATCAAATTTGTTGTTTTGCAAATTATGGCCCAAAACCACCTATCCTTTTTACTCTTCTAGAATTTGAAGATTAATAAAGTCTATCATGTTTGAAATGATAAAATATTTATTTTAATGGTCTCATTTTATATGTAAATTTCATGCATCTTAAATTAAGCCTGGGTGTATAGGAACTAGGAACTTTTATATTCTCTAAGAATTGTCTGAGAATGATTCACATCTGAGAAAGTCTATATAATAAAGAATGAAGTTATCGGTTATTATGGTTTTAATAGTTGACTAAGCTGGAAGTATCAAATATAACAATGAAACTAATTGTGTATATACACTACAAAAGTTCTGAAATATTTCATGAAAACATGCTGTTTGCCATTTAACTTACGGTTACTCGACCAAAGTGCTACTCAGTGCAGCACTAGTTCCATTTTTGCCTTAGAAATAGTAAAAGCGTGCAATTTGAATAACTACTCCATTTAATTATTATAGCCAATTAAATCACTATAAATGTAGATATTGGTAAAAAAGTCACACTTACAGAAAGAGAAAGGAATACTCATTACTTCAAACTATTCTCAGAAATATAGTGCAGCCAGCCACACTAAGAAACCAATAGTTTGGAAGAGCAATAAAAATAACATAAGAAGTTTCAAGAAACATGGGTTTAACACGATAAAAAAGTACCAGTAGCATTTTAGCTCTTTCAAAAGTCAATTTAATTCTTCGGATACTACTGGTTTCTTTTTCTACAGGCAGCTATATCATATGTGCAAAATGGAAAAGCAATTTAAAAGCAGAGCAATGGATAGGGGTAGATCATTGCGTAATACAAGTGCTGAGAATGCTTCTATGAAGCAAATTCTGAATTCTGACATACTTTTAAATATTTTTCCATTTAAATTTAACAATTAAAAATCTAAATTAAATCTAAATATACTAAATAAATAACAATACCCAATATTTTCAGTTTTTTTTTTTTTCTTTTGTAATTTTTGCCTGTAAATATCAGAATCTGAAGTGAAACTACCTAATATGCAAAACCCCTGAAAACTGCTATTTGCATACCGAATGAATGGTGAAGGAAGACTTACATGTCATATGGTTTTATTAAATGTACTTATTTATACCTATATTAAATGATATTTGAAGGGTTCTTAATTCCTTATAACTATAACTAAGGCAAATTAAACATTCAAAATGAGAATTTTATATAAAACAAGATTTAACTTGAAATTCAAAGACAGTTAAAATGTTCAAAAACCCTGAATTAAGGGGTAGGGTAGCCTCTTAAAAGTTTCACCACGGCAGGATAAAAATTAGAAGTTATTATATAGATACTTTTTTTATGAAATTATCCAATTTTTGCTTTTTCACAAAATTTTTAACATATTTTAGCAAATTATATCTTAGCGAAATGCTAAAGTACTAAAGACAGTTTAAACCTTGGCATGAAGTCTTAAAGTTTATGCCTATACAAGCTGAAACAGAATATTTAAAAATGAAAATATTATCTAAGCAGATGTCTTAAATGAGACTGCACAACAGAATTCAGGTCCTGAGACTAAAAAGGTGCAATTCAATGTTTTAGAACTCTAACACGACGTAATATCACATGGAATAGATCAATTATACCAGGTATTTTATTTAACTTGCATTTCTATAAATTTGAGTTTAAATGTGCAGTTAATATTTTTCTTATGTGAAATATTTAAATTAAGAACATCTTCACTGAAATTTTAACCAACATTAAAAACCTTTAACATAAATAACTTTTTACTTTCTCTACACATGGATTTATTATATTAGCATTGTATAAATTCATTACATACACAAATACAAAATTTTAAAGTATTCTAAGAAAAAATAAAAGCGAGAAAATGAGTAAAAAAAAATTACCTTTTCATCTTCAACAACACACATGATCTGTAATTTTTGAATACCATAAGCAAGAGGTACCAATTTAGCTATAAAACACATAACATTCAATTAGTAATGCTATAAGACAATACAACAAGCAGTAAAATATGCTATATACAAGGGTTATTTCAAAAGTAATGCACAAGGTGGTAATGCTACTGTAGCATGGTAGAGAAAACAAAAAATAAAGTTATGTCAGTTGTAAACCAAACTCTGAGGAAGCAGTAGATTAACATGAGTCAGAAATTGAGTTGTCTTGGGTACTGTCAGTGTTGAAGATTATACATCAAAAAAACTCTGACAGAAATCAACAATGCTTTGCATGAAGTGTGTGGCAAGTTAACAGTGGACTGCAGCATAGTTTCACATTCGGTTACTGCTTTGGTGAAAATTGCATGACATAAATAATGATACAAAATCAGGACAGCCAGCATCATTAACTGATGAACGAAATGTCAAACTTACGGCAGATTTCTTTTTTTAACAGACATGGCCTGTTTTTCACATTTTGAGAGATGATTTGAAGAGAAAAATTTATGTATGATCGATGAAACCCTCTCACTGTTGTAAGATTAAAAACCATTTGCATACTGCAACCCTGCTGAAATACAGATTTCACATTAAAGATCAAGCTTTAACAGTTGCTATTGATGAAATGTGTATTAGAGTTTGTACCTAAACAGGGTTCATACTCAAATATGGGAAAAAAATTCCCTGAGTTCCTAGACAATTTTCAAGAAAATATTAGCGACATATTACAAGAAACACTCCTCTAGACAGGACAAAATACAGCTACTTTCACTGTATGATGTCGTATTACTGCTGATCATGATAGAAATTCAGGGAGAAATCATTATTTACATGCCTATTTTCATAATATATAATCATTTAAATTTTGATACGAAGCTAAACAAGAAAAACATAACTTGAGAGAAAAAAAATTTTGTTTTTCCAGGTTTTATAACTGATTTTCCCTGACTTTTAATGAAAATTTTTATTTTCCCCGACTTTTTTTTTTAACAAATCCCAAATTCCCTGAGTTTTCCCTGAGGAGTATGAACCCTGCTAAACTGATATCACAGTTGAACAAGGGGAGAGTGAGAGGCCCATCCTTTACACAATAAAAAAAGAAAAATTGTTGAGCTTTGCAGTAGCTCAATCAAATGATGATCTTTGTGAATACTACGGGAAATTATAACAGAGTTTTATGTGGGCAAAGTTTCAACAAAACCCATCCTCAAACTGGACCACAATTCATGACAATGCTTGACTGCATGTTACCTATCATAACTCAACAGCTGCTTTGATACAGATGAGAAGTATTATATCATCTATTCTACAACCCCAATATAAGACCGGTTTTGATTTATCCTCAAAGTTGAAAGCGTCTATGCAAGCAGGGGTGCAGAATATGTCCGAACGCCCGAACGAGGTTCGGGGGAAATTTAAACTAACTGGGGAAATTCTGAATATTTTTTAAGAGAAAAAAAAAATTTATACAAAAAATAAAAATTTGCTGCTTTGAAGTTCTTATAATATACACTAACAGCGATATTTTTATATTACACTGTACACTTATTCTCTTAAAGATTTATTACATGGAACAAATGACTTTGTATAGCAAAGTAGATTTTTGCATTATTGAGGGAAATTTATACTGTGTTTGGGGGAAATCTCCGAGGTCTGAACATTTTCTGCACCCCTGTATGCAAGGACATCAATTTTCATCTCTGACTAACCATTCGGTTGTAGTTACCTCAGCAATTCAGCAGACAAAGAAAAATAACATATTAGATGGCACTGAAAAGCTTTAACAATGTTGGGACACTGTACTGTCACTGTGAAGAAAGTGGACTAAAAGTTTGTAAAGAAATACTGTCAAACAAACAACCATGCAAGTTTAAAAAAGGAAAAAATCTACTGTTCGAGTTCATTTTTTTAAATGGTGTTAAATAAATTATGAAATGAGTTATGATATTTAAAATTTTGCCTGAAATCAAAACAAGATTTCCTGTCTTTTTTTATCTACATCACCAGTGGCCAATGACAAAAACTAAGTTATTCTATGGGAAAATTCATAATCTGAATTACTCATTACCTAATGTGTTTTCCTTTCTTTTTAAATCTAGTTATCCCATTCAAGAAATTCACAACAGTTATTATCTTTCCCATTTTATATATTCAATTAGCCCCTTAACGATCTCGTAATTTTCAAGAAAATGGTAAAATAAAGTGCCATTTTTTTTTTTAATTCAAGAAAATTGTATAAAATAAAGTGTAAGAACAATATATGCATTCGTTTTTACTTAATTTTTTTTTTTAGCTTGAAATCAAGAAAATTTAATTTTGCAGAAAGACCAACCATCAGGATTACTATGACTGAATGTTGGTTTTCCAGTAAGTAGAAAAAAGCTTGAAATTGCTTGATATCTGTATCCGGACCGCTGATATCCAGTACCCCGTCGGATATTTAAAACTCAGCCGGATAGACTGAATACCGGATATCAGTTTCATCCCTAGCTGTAGTATTCCTTTTTTTGGTGACAAAATAAAATGCATTAAAAAAAAAAAAAAAAAAAAAAAAAAAAAAACTCCTTTTACAGGTGGTGTGCCTCCTTATCATAACAAGCAAATTCAAATACACTTTTACATTAAAATAAATATGTATAGTTGACTACTATGTAAATAAAATCAAATGGAAACACTTACATGCGCCCCATTTTAGGCCATCTGTTTCAATACTTCTAACTTTTTCCTCCATTTCAGCCATATTTGTTTCATCATCCCATGGCTTGACATCTAGTACTACACTGGACTTAGCAATTACACCAGGTTCTAAAAAAATTCAAGCTTTAAAAATCACATAAAAAATGTATCACTAGATTTGATTAAAAGAAAAAAGTTAATCTAAATGCAATTCAATCCTTTATCTTTACCAATTCTGCTACACTATGAACATACATATTAAAGAACTTTAACATTAAAGCAATCAATCCCTAAGATTGCAATTTTAGTAGACTTTTAGATTCAAAATTTTCAACAAGAATTTCTGAAATTCTTTTCTGAATTTGTTATATATCCGTATCAGAGTATTTGATATCTAAGAAATATTTTTGCCCTAAACCCAAGATCTGCGTTTTTGACTGGACAGGTAAGTATCAGATTGTATGTAAAACCAAGTGCAAAAATTTAGACATTGTAACAATTTCATTCAGACTCAATCATGAAACTCAAGTCTTTTCCATAATTTTATTTCTAGGTACATAGATTAAGACAAATTGTCTACACGTGGAACCTAGACCTTAAGCATAATGGGATGCCTTCTAAATGGGTCTTTCAAAGGGGGTTTGAGCCCATATTTACTCTACCCTTGGTAATAGGTTCTTATAATACAGCAGTGCCGACTTTGAAAAATTTCTTGGGGGGGGGGGGGGGGGGGGCTCGAACCAAGGCCGTAGCCAGGATTATTTCTTGAGGGGGGGCATCACATCTCTAATACAAAGTCATCAAATATTGTATAATAATGTACACACGCTTACCCAAGGAAAAGAACCTATGCACACACAAACAACGGCCTGATTAACACAGGGTCACGTGCCAGGGGCCCTGAGTAGCAAAGGGCCCAAAAACTGGTCCTGAAAATGCCATCATAATTTTTGCCATTTAGTTTATGTAAATTGAATTTATAAAACAAAAATAAGAGTAGCAGGGAGGTCACTGGGATAATACGGCCATCGGCCACTTCAATTCGAAACCAATATTGTGATTATGGTTAAGTTAAAATTGGAGGGGAAAGGCAGAATCTCGAAATAATTTGTGCTATATCTTCTCTTTTAAGTTTTAAAAACAATATTTGTTCTTACTTTTCATTTTTACTTAAAATGTTAAAATTTCATAAACTATCTTTAATTAAATTTTGATAGAATGGAGTAGAAGGCTGATTTTTTACCAACTATGTGAAAAATACCAAAGCCGGGAATCGAACCCGGGCCATTCCGCTTAACGTGCGGATGCTTTAACCACTGAGCTACCCTGACTGATAACCAGCTCAGCACTTCTCACATAATTTATGTTGGCAAGGTCACCGAGTCTGCATTAGAGCAGATATATCAAGTAACAAATTTGAACATGGCACAACTCCAATAGGCCATAAAATTTAATTTTTTTTTTCTTTTTTTTTTTTAAACAGCTGTCAAAAAAAAAAAAAAAAAAAAACTGAATATATTTAATTAAAAGCGGAAGGCCCGGGTTCGAAAACCGGCTCTGGTATTTTTCACATAGTTGGTATAAAAAATCAACCTTCCACTCCAAAATTTTCTGAAATGAACTTTCAGGGTTGATGAATAAATTTCTAAATTAAATTAAAATTTCGTGGTCCATTGGAGTTGTGCCATGACTATTAATGTCACTTGATATAGCTGTGTGTACAGACTCGGTGACTTTGCCAACGAATGTTATGTGAAAAATGCCTAGCTGGTAATCAGCCAGGGTAGCTCGATGATTTGAGCATCCGCAAGTAAAGCGGAAGGCCCGGTTTCGATAACCAACTCTGGTATTTTTCACATAGTTGGTATAAAAAAATCAGCCTTACACTCCAAAATTTTCTGCAATGATCTTTAATTAATTAATTAAGGTAATAGGACAAATGAAGGTAATATCGCTACGCTCATATTTTTCGTACTAAATCGATTTATTACCTTTTCTTACCCATAAGATAGAGGAAGTATTGTTTTGGGGTCAAATTTTCTAAATTGAGTTTTTGTTATATTTACACGTTTTGAATCCAAAAATCATGTTTTTAGGAATGTTGGTGTGAAAGTTGCCGGAATAATTTTAAATGAACTTTTGAATTTAATAACAGATTTGAATTCTATAAAAATGTAGGTAAAGTAATGAAACAGGGGGTTGAGGGGGGCGGTAGCCCCTCTCACACAGAATTACTTGTTGAATAAAGCTGTTCCAAAGCCTAATTTGAATTGTTTTAACATAGGTTTGCACTGGCTAACATTAGTACTTTTCCAAATTACATGACTATTTTTTGCCATTTTTCCTTGGCTATAGAGAGGACTGTTTAGGTTTGATATTTGAACTAGGTATATAAAAATAAAATTTACTAAAAACTAACACTGCTCTGCCAAAAAAAAAAAAAAAAAAAAAAAAAAAATTCGAGGTCTGATACTATTTTTGCTGATTCTTATGTAAAACGAACTCCTGAATCCGAATATGACTCCCATTTTGCCCAGTCACCTACTGTTTTCTAGAAAAACCACCCCATCCCTCAATTTCCCCCCCTGTTTGATAATTTTATGACCACGAATTTGATTTGAAAAACAAAAAGTAATTTAACACCTAAAAACAACAAATATAAAATTTCAGTGGCAAATTTTTCCCTTGTTGCAAATGTTCATGTTTTAGAATTTTCCATCTCTATAGCCCCTCAGAAGATATTTAACGTTTAAAATAATCCCCCCCCCCACCCCTAAAAATCAAATTTATAGCCATAAAATCACCAAAAAATGATAAAAAGCGACCATTCCTAAAAAAAAAAAAAAAAAAAAAAAAAACTGTGGATAATAAGGCAAAATGGACATCATATTCGGATTCGGGAGGTCATTTTTCATAAGAATATGCTGAAATGGTGTAAGAGGCAATTTTCATGCCAAACAGTGTAATTAGTAGATGTGGGTCTAAGCTAGTTATTGCCGGAGGGCTTGGTTACAAAATTAGTTCTCCTCAAAAGATAGCCTACAAGTGTTTTTTCAAATTGTGCATATGCAGGGGGTACAGCAATTGCCAAGAGGACAGCACTAATAATGTCCACATGAGAGTGAAAGATAGAGATTAGTCTCCCACAAGTCTTAGTGACCGCTAAGAAATTTCATCTATAGATTAATTTTTATATGAAACATTTTGGTGTATACATTATGCACATGCAGAAACATGATGGACACCAAAAACTAGACAGCTAATTCTACAGAGATCATAACTTTTGTATGAACTTTCAGGTCAATATGATGATTTTTTAATCCTCTATCGCGGTATATATACATACATACACACCATATACTTTGTAAGTGTTAAAGATGGCCTTCAATGTTGTTTCAGCATAGTTCCCATTAGAGTGTGAGATTGCGAGAATCTTGCGCATATATATATATATATATATGGGGTGTATAAAAATAGTGATTTTTTTATTTAAATCAGTTTTTTTTTTTTTTTCATACATAAACATTATCAAAATCAAACACTGTTGAATATTGTCAATAAAATTAATTTCTTAAAATTATTAATTATCAAAATAATTTTTAATAATTTCAAAAGATAAACAATCAATAACAAAGTAATTTCAAACTGAAAATCAGAAAAGAAATTTTATTTTGTCTACAATGTACAATATCAAAATATTTAAAGATTCATTTAATTAGTTTTGTTTAAAGATTTAAACAGAAAGACCAATTTATCTGCTTTTTTTACACCCAAACGGTTTCACAATTTGCTATATACAAGTCTAAATGTGGAAAACATCTTCTCTATTCATGCAGTCGTTCCTTTCGCAGTACATAACAACTGTATTATATCAAATTCTTTCTGATCAATGCAGTTCTTTAGAAGTACTATTGATCTCCACCATTCCAAAATATTTAAAGATTCTAGGTTTTTTTTTTTTTTAAATCATCAAACAAGGTTCCATTAAATGGAGGAGAGTGCACAATGAATTTTAATAATATATTTAACAAGGTAACAAGGAGGTTTACCTATACTTTCCTTTAACAAAATTTAAAGCTTGATCTTTTTCATTAATCGTTAAACACTCCACGTCAGAAGTAGAATCCAAAAGGTAAGATAAAAAATGAGCTGGAGTTAATGCTTGTTCATATCGTTTATTAAGGAATTTTTTGCGCAAGAACCATGATCTTTCAAGTGTTTCCTTTAGATTTTTCCAGATGTTAACAACATCTGATAAACTACAATTATTTCTTTGCATTTTATCTACCGCCACTGAAATGGGTTTCAAAATTGCAAGCATATCTTCTGTGTTTCTTTTAATTGCCATATTCATGACTTTGGACATGATATTAGTGTCTATATCATCCCGATTATTTTCGCAAACTTGCATGAAAATTGACCAATTTTGTGATGTAGCTTTCTAAAGAATCACACACAAAGTTCCATCATACTTCAGTTGGCTGAATGTCCAAAACAATGATTTAATCATAATAACTTATACTTTAACGAAGTTAAATATACATATTAAATACAAATTGATACCTTACATATCACTCCGTTCTTGGCAGAAAAGCTTTTTTCGAAGGGGATCCCCTTCTTCGACGGTGTGCAGTCTGCTCTCCGTGGCTGGCAGTCGCTGACTAGTTGTTCTTCTCTTTTATTGATGAGTAGGTGACGCCATATTTCATTTACCTCCGCCGATTTGTGGTCGTTAATGACGTCACCTATGCGTACCTTAGAGAGAGCATCGAGATCGCACATAACCCTGACGTCATTAACGACCACGAATCGGCGGAGGTAAATGAAATATGGCGTCACCTACTCATCAATAAAAGAGAAGAACAACTAGTCAGCGACTGCCAGCCACGGAGAGCAGACGGCACCGCCGAAGGGGATCCCCCTTGAAAAAAGCTTTTCTGCCAAGAACGGAGTGATATGTAAGGTATCAATTTGTTTTTAATAATGATTTAATCATTTGATTAAAATCATTTACACCCTGATATACAGAGGGTGTTCACACATTTCTGTAACGATTTTGAAAAGATATATATTATATAACCAAATACCAAATATAAGAATTTTATATTTAAGATTAAAATTAAATACCTTTAACAGAACTTCGTGCTGGCAGAAAGCTTTTTTGGTAGGGGATCCCCTCCTACAGCGCCGACTGCACTTTGTGGTTGGCGGTCATCCAAAGGCTGATCTCCTTTATAACTGTACATATGACGCCACACTTTGTCTATTTCTGCCGATTCGTGGTCGTTGATCACGTGATTATTGTGCGCAATTTCTATACTTTCTCTAAAATATGCGTAACTTTGGTTATTATAATTAGCTATTTTTGTGACATTATCAAAATCTATTTTTATATTATTTTCAAGGTAATTTTTACCACCGCTTTAGCTAAAAATTACCTTGAAAATAATATAAAAATAGATTTTGATAACGTCACAAAATTAGCTAATTATAATAACCAAAGTTACGCATATTTTAGAGAAAGTATAGAAATTGCGCACAATAATCATGTGATCAACGACCAAGAATCGGCAGAAATATACAAAGTGTGGCGTCATATGCACAGTTATAAAGGAGAAGATCAGTCTTTGGATGACTGCCAACCACAAAGTGCAGTCGGCACTGTAGAAGGAGGGGATCCCCTACCGAAAAAGCTTTCTGCCAGCACAAAGTTCTGTTAAAGGTATTTAATTTTAATCTTAAATATGAATTATAACTTCGTTAAAAGTAGTTCTTATAATAAATAATTTTATTTTGTAATATGTTCAGCCTGATAGACCTTTTATTAAATTATCATATTAAATCTTGATTTCATATATAGCAGAGTATTTATTAGAACATCAAGGTTGATTTTGTTCCACTCTTCTTCCAAAACTTTCTATAATCCATCCAATGTTTTGGGATGCCGCTTTTAAAGAGATTGTTTAAAAGTCCAAATGTACAATAATCCATAAGAGACATGTCAGGGGACTTTGATCGGATGCATATAAAGCGAATTAATAGTTTCAATTCCAGTTTCATTTTTCATATTTTCAAAAAAAAAAAATAGAGCAGTAAATCTAAGAGATATGACTTGTAACCTTATCCTGATGGATTTTTTTTTTTTAAATAGGTGTTAAAACATATTTATGAGAGTAATCTGAGTTAATTATGACATTTTTTCTAGTTTCCATATTTTAATTTTTCCGTTATAAATGATCGACTTTCTTTTAAAGCATGTATCTTTGCTGGGTATCAATTTTTTGCCTTTTTTCCAAAGCAAACTTTGATGTTTATTTACTTTTTTATTAATATGTCCTTTATTTTACGTGTAGGAATATTAAAACCATGCTTTTCACATCCTTCTTTTATAACTGAATAAGAGTATTTCTCTTCGGAAAGCTCAAAAATACAGTCTTCAATCCATTGTTTATTTTCCAGCGACATTTTAAAGCAAAAAATGTTTTTATTGCTGCAGAAGACAGTTAAATCCTATTACAATTTGATGTCAGTCATGTTTTTATTTTAAACTTAAATCCAAGGAGAAAATCAAAATCATTACAAAAATGTGTGAACACCCTCTGTATATATATATATTCTCATATAAAATTTTTAACATTGAGAGAAATTTGTGTATTCTTCTAGGGTAAATTTAATAATATATTTTTTTTTATGACACCCTCCCCCCCCCCCCCCCCCCGGAAAAAAAAAAAAAAAAAAAAAAAAAAAAAAAGGAAAAAAATTTTGACCTAAAAAGGTGAATAATCTTGTATTTTAGGTATAAAAAGAAAATTCATCAATTAGTACTCCAATAATTGCCTATTTCAGTGACTGAGAGTGAAAAATTAGACATAAGCATATTTCTGTTCTCACATTCTTAGAAATTTAATTTTGTTTCTGAGTAAGGAGGAGAAATTTGCACTCAATATTTACCTCTAATGAGAACCCTGTTTAGCAATAAACAGTATTAAACGTCTAATGAGGGTTGCAGGGGTGAAACTACTTAGCATCAAAAACCATGAAAACTGATATTTGCATGCAGATGGGAAAGATTTAATAATGAATATCATATGGTTATCTGGATTAAATGATATTTGGAGAGTTCTTAATACATTATAAGCAGGGCTCCCAACATATTTTAGCTACCGAAAAGGGTAAAAGAGGACCATTTACAGTTCAAAAGAGGACTTAGGAGGACCATTTATAATAAAAAAAAAAGAGGACTTCAGAGGGATTTTTTTTTATCCAAAAATTATAACAAATGTGAACATTTTACACTATCATCGTTTTAAACACCTCGTTAAACAATCATTTAATCATAAAACATATTAAATATAACATAACAATAGCTAATACCAACGAGGAAAAAATATCCAATAATTTTTATTTACCATTTATAAAGGCATCTATACTGCTGCATTGGAAACTTCTTAAATTTAAGGGAAAAAAAAAAAAAAAAAAACATAGTAGTAGTAGTTATTTGAAGAAAAAGTAAGGCAGTTTAATTCCTGAGTAAGTTTTCCAAACTTATTTAATTATTAAAGATTTATTCTTATAAATCTACAATGATACACTGGAGGAAAAAAAAAAAAAACGAAAATTATGCAGCAGATTGTGAGATTATTTGGAAATTACACAGATTATGAAATAACACATTTGATTTTCTAAATGATATAATGAAATTCCAAAAAGAAAAAAAAAAAAAAATATATATATATATATATATACAAGATTATTTGGAAGTTACACAGATTATGAAATATTACTTTTACTAAATGATATAAATAAATAAGATGGAAGATTGTGAGATTATTTGGAAATAATTTAAAATATTTGTAGTCCCTGAAAAAAATCTTTTCTTATAGGTTCGGGGGTTATAATAAACTAAATTTAAAAGTAGCATTCACATTGTGGGTGGAGAAAAATTATTCTACACTCATCATCATCATCAAAATTAACTTTTCTGAGTTCCTAGGAACGGCGTTCCTTCACCTCTAATCTTATACTATTAAGTGAGCAATATTTGTATATATATTTCACTGTTCTCGAAAACGGTAGCTCGGACAGTCACGAGATTTAACACAAAGGTGCCCCCCGAAGGGTCATTGTGCACATCGAAGTCAGATTTTCGAATTTTTGATTAGTTTTTTCTTAATTAATTAAAATGTTGCCAATTTTTTTTTCGACAGAATAATAATAATAAATAAATAAATTTAAAAAAAAAAACCGTACATTTATTTAAAATGAGGAAAATAAATCAGAAAGATTAGTAAATAAATTAGAAATATCAGTCGTATCGTTGCAAATAAGATACCAAATGAAAAGGAAAATTTTTGTGAATCCGATGCATTACAGCTTATCAATCGGACAATTAAATTTTTTAAAATTAACTAAAGTATGAATTTTAGGTGGCAACAGCAGAAGATTGTATGGAAACCGCAGGAGAAAAAAAAAATCTGCTTCACATTAAGTCACATGTTTTTGAAGTGGAATTAAAAATTGCAGTTTTCAAATTCTTTTACATTTTTCTCTCACGAACACAAAAATATAATATACAGCCTGTACCCCACAAGACCAACTTGCATTTCAAATTTCATCAATTTTTTTGGTTAATAAACAAAAAAGTTACATCTTTTTTTTTTTTTTTTTTTTTTCAAATTAAGTTTTATTCTAACTTCGAAAAGATTTATGTGATCATAGATATAATAATATTTAGAGATCTATCATCCCCATATTATCGTGCAAAGATTTTTGATGCCGAAAAAAAAGCTTTGGAATCAGCCATTAAGTGGTATTGAAAAAAAAGGAAAAGAAGAAAAATGAATTTGAAACTATATCTGGAGTTTTTCATTCACCTTTAGTAAATAAATTATTCATGAATTTTATTTGCTAAAATATTCGTGTGTACTCCCGTGTGTATTCACTCGGGGAAAGACCATATTTTGGTAAATTCGCCGTCTTTTCCCCGAGTGAAAAGGAATCCCTTTTTACTCCCCAATGATCAATCTATATATTATTACTATATCTATGTATGTGATACGATACATTAAGAATTTCGGTTTTAAAAGTTTTTTTAAATAGATTATTTAAACCCTATGAACCATATTTTTATTTTATCAGTTTCATTAATAGATCCTGATGGGCGATTTTTTAAAATTTTGGTGTTGAAGTACACCGAATGTTTTTCGACAAGAAGTTTAATATAGCAACAGCCATTTTAATCTAAGTAGCGCATCAAATATATAAAAACATAAATGATTTATTTTTACACAAAATTTACAGAAAAAATGCAGTTTTAAACATACGAAATTTATTTCAACAAGCACTATTTTAAATTTAAAAACCATTGAAAATATAAGCAGAATATGAAGGATTCTTATGTATAAACAAAAAAGAGTCTGATAAAATTATTAGCAAAACAGTCTTCCCCTTTTCATACAAAAAAAAAAAAAAATTCCATCGCTAATATGGCGACAAAAATTCAAAAGCCGCCAATGGAGCGACATAATAAAGTTGTGTAGCACGATAATGTTTACCTATTTATTTTTTTATATAATAATCACTATGGTAATTTATCATACAAACAAATGAGCCTCTGTGTGTTACTGCACTTGCACGCTGTCGAACAGAAATATTTAAATAATTCAAATTAATATTTAAATAAATAAATAAAAATATGTTTAATGGGAAATAAATGTAAAAATAAAAAGATCAGTTTTCTTAAATACGGCAGAAATAGCGCTCATAGCACATTGTTACAAGGGATTAAGTCTTATTGTTACAATGGATTAAAAGTCTAAAATGGTGACAAAAATTCAAAAGTCGCCAAAGAGAACTATATTAAGGCAGTACTATCAGGTTTACAAACCATGAATTATATATAAACACAAAAAATTGTCTCATGCGACAGACGTAGCCGGTCACAGCATATTGTAATATTTGGCGTGAAATTGCTGTCATTTTATAGTTGATTGGATAAACAAAATAAACATAGGAAATAACGTAAAAGCAAATATTATGTGCACCACGTATAGTGTTGTTCACACGTAACTGGGATTCAAATATAAAAGGGAAACTCCAATTTTTTCGATACTATCTATTTCGAAACTGTTATATAATAAGCACCTAAATGGAAGCTCATTGGTAAACCATTGTCGCAGGTAATAGGGACAAGCGCCCGAGTTGCAGTGGATGACCAAATCGCTGCCGAAGGCAGTAGGGACCTGAAACGAGCTTTTGAACAATTTCAGTAATTTATTTTATTTTATTTTTATAAAGCTATATAGAAAAGGGTTTCCTTTAAATTTAGTGACCAGCGAAGCGGGCAAAGCCTGCTAGTAGTAGTAGTAGTATGTAGAATAAATAATATAGTAGAATATATGGCCAGGTAGGTCTTTCTAGATTCAGGCATGAGAGTGCAGAAAATTAAAAAAAGAGGAAACACGCGTGTTCATAAAATTAATTTTAAAAGAAAAGTAACGTGCGCGGGGAAAACTATACAAATGTACGTTCATAAAATTTATTTCAAATGAAAAATAATACTCACAGGAAAAACTATACAAAATATTTTAAAAGTGACAAATTAAACTAAAAGAATAATGCACATCAACACGATAAATTATGTGTTAAAAAAAAAAAAAAAACGTAAGCTAGCAATCAACATTTAATCATTGGCTGGTGGTGGAACGTGGGAAAGAAGGGGGGGGGGGGGGTAAAAAGTAGTTCATGAGAGAAATATTAAACACAATTTTACTTCTTTATAGGTTCTAAAATATCATAAAGTAAGTTTAAAATTAATATTGTGGATGGACAAATATTCAAAAATAAAAGGCTTCCCACAGAATGTTTGATCGGCAATGGTTAGAGATGAAAAAAAAAAGGGGGGGGGGGGAGGACAAAAAAAATTACATGAGTGAGAAATATTGAATTCTGTTCTTTTATATGTTATAAAATCTGATAAAGCATGTTTAAAATGAATATTGATATTTATATTTTGGATGGGAAAAGATTGAGAATCTAAAGTTTTTCATGGAGCGTTTGAACACTGATCATTATTGGAGTTAAGCATTTTTAAAAACTTATTTTTAAGTCATTCAAAAGAGGACTTAACGGACCAAAACATTAAAAAGAGGACAAAAACGGACCTCACTATGAAAAACGGACTTTGGAGGGAAAAGAGGACCATTTGGGAGCCCTGTATAAGGCAAATTAAACATTCACAATAAAAAAATTCTGTAAAAACAAAATAATTTACATGAAAAGCAGAAACAATTTCAAAAACCCTGAATTCAGGGGTAGTTCTGAAAAGTTTCACTCCTGGAGTTGCTAAACAAATGAGGGAAAAAAAAAATAAAAATCCCAGAGTTTTCCTTTCTCTTTCTAGGGATGCACCAAATATTGGGTATTCGGCCATACTACCGAAAATTTGGTTTTATCGAATATAATACTATTTGGCTAGCTGAATACCAAATTATTCGGCTAGTTGAACATATAAAAATTCAATTTTTTAATCATTTGAAAAAGTTTTGTTATTTTTAATTATCATTAAATTAAGATTTTCGGGAGTAATTAAGAAATAGATTATATTTAAATAAAAACAATTGTTTTATTAGTTTCAAGTAACATTAAAGAAAATTAACTACAGTCGAACCTTGTTAACGTGAATCTCAAGGGGGATAAAAATTTGCTCATGTTATCAGTAGTTCATGCTATCAGTAACTAATCTTCATATAACTAAACTAATCTTCATTTTGACAGGGATTGTGGAAACAGTTCATGTTGAAAGTAATTCACGTTAACAAGGTTTGACTTATTAATTACATTAATTATAACCTGACAAAATTTGTCGTTATGAATAACTGTATAACAATGTATGTTTCTAAAGTTGAGTTAAGAAAGAGCATACATAATTCGCATGATGTTGCCATCTAGGAAACTTCAAGAGATCAAACAAAGATCACATCCAAATCTGGTAAGAAAAATGACACAAGTCATAAAATGGCAATTTTGAGTTTGTCATTTAAAAATGATTATGACGTGCCCCAACATGCATGGAAAGCATATCTCTATCCCACAATTTATTCACAGTTTTAATATAGGTTAACCAATATGTTGTTACTTTTAAATTGGTTTTTCTCAAATGCTACATTATTTTATTTATCTTTTGGAGTGGACACAACAAGATATTGTTATTTAAGAAATTTTATGTATTTATAAGAAGCCTACGAATTAATTTTTTTGAATGTGAATTCAGTATTACACCACTACTTATGTATAGTAATATTTTTAAACATTTATGTACACCACTGTTTCTGAAGAGTAGTTTTTAATATTTTTTCACAATTAAAATATTACTAAACGTAAATGGTATTACTGAAAAAGTTTGCAAAAAATTAGGTAATTGACACCTGAATATAAGAGTAAATCAGCCAGCCGAATAGTTAGTATTTAATTGGCCGAATATTAGGCATTTGGCGAAAACTGCTATTCAGTGCATCCCTTTCTCTTTCCCGAATTTTCCCTGTTTTTGTAATAAATTTAATAGTTTTTCAAATTCCCTGAATTCCAGGTACCTTAGTAACCCTGCAAATATACTCACTTTTAGATTTTTTCTCTGCATACTGTTTAAGCCTTTCCTGTTTCAGCTTTTCAGCTTCTTCATCCTGAGTAAATAAATTTTCATAAAATGTGACAGTTTGAAACAGATACGGATTGATAAACAATCAGCAACATTAACATTTATTTGATGAAATGACAATAAATTAGTGATAATATATGCGTGATAGAATATAGTATTTATGATAATGTAGAAAATTAAAAGAAAAAAAAAATATTTCTAACTGAGCATGTAATAAGTATTCATTTTATAGACTATAAATATAAAATTGTAATTCAATATTTTTTTTCTGAATACTGAATTCTTATTTTTAAGACTTATATAATACACTATGAATACAAAGATAATAAACATGTATAGTAAGTTACAATACAAGTTTTGGTCATTTAGGTGTAAACAACTTATTTTACAAACATGGTCAGGGCCTACTTTACCACTAGGCAAACCTAGGCACTCGCCTAGGGCTGCCAAAAAAAAAAAAATAAATAAATAAATAAAAATCTGAACTTTGTGCAACTTTTTTTAAATACAGAAATGATAAAAGAAAAAAGCTAAAATTATAAACTTACTTTTGTCTTTCTTTTTTAAATTAAAAGTAACCATTAAGGATATTAACTTTGTGCACCATAACATTAGGTATTAAAATATTTGCTCTTTCTAGAGGTCAAGACTTACAATTTTTGTAAGTGGCCAGTGGCCACTGAACATGATTAACTCAGAGGCCACTTACGAGTCAACGTTATACCTGATATTCACACACATAATTAAAAAATATATATCTATATACATATAAAGGCATAAAACACAGATGATGTGGTCGGGAAATTAAGAAATAGTGGCCTTTATTCTATTATTTTAATAATAAAAATAATAATAATAAAAAAATATGTACTTCCACAGATTTAAAAAAAGAAAAAAAAAAAAAAAAACCTTAAATATTGTTTAAATATATTTTTTTTTTAACTTTCATACTTCTCGAGCTTAAAATTTTTAATATCTGAAATGAAAGCAGCTGGAATAAAGACAAAATTGGCTGAAAAATCAAATCATTGAAAAATGATTCGACTTTTGAGAGAAGATATGTTGTTTGAATTTCCTTTGAGTGTTTATGATTTTATTCTTATTAGTATTTTAAGAGTGAGTTTTATAAACATATAGGGTAGTTATAGTAGCATATAATGCAACTTTCAAATGCTATTAATAATTATAGTATTAGAAAGAAGATTTTAAAGTTTTAGTAATGAGGAGAAATATATGGACTTTTGTAGTTAAGTATTAATTTCATTTCGATACAGAAAATAGCAGGCTATAATGATGACACACTAACAAAATAATGTTATTTCTCATACACAATTCGTGTTTTGCAAGAATATTTACTTTGTCTTATTGAAAGAAAAATACAAACATTTGATTCATTTAATAAATTTCACCTAGTGTGACATATCCAAATGGAAAACAGATGTGATTAGCATTAGACGAAAACAAAATTATTTTGAGTCTGGGGGAAAAAGGGGGGGAAATCTTTTTGGCATATTATCCGAGATTTAATTATATTAACAGATATGCGATTGCTAAAATTAGAAATTAGCTGAAATTTCTTTACTAACATGATTGTTGGTTAATTGCTTGAACATTGATAATGTCACTATTAATAAATTAACTACCTAAACAGTTACATATATATTTATTTATAGCTTTCTATCTACATTAAAAATTTCAGGACAAAAGCACACAACAATTAGCACAAAACAATTCTATAATATTATTGCAATAAGTTTTATATCCACATAAAACCTTATTAAAATTCCATGTCAACAAGGGAAAAAAAATCAAACAAATATAAAATATGATTTTTATTTATGTACATTTATCATACATATTTAAAAAAGCTACAGTAGTTAATTATCAGTTTCTAATATGCATAAAACCAACTGAGTATTAATTTTCTTAAATTGATTTAGAAAAAAATTTCCTACCGGAAAAATTTAGTCTACATTTCCCCCCTTGTTTAAGCATTTGGAATAGATATTTAATATAAATATTTAATTTAATTGAGAAAAAATAAGTAGATTTATCAAGTTCAGTAATGAAGTTTAAATAATTACATATGTGGGGCACTTTTCAGTTTTTATTAAATATCTTAAAAACTATCACATTTAGAGAAAAAATGTCAATTACAAAATTAATCTACGTAAAACTTCCTACAAAAATGTATCTTACATTTTGTTTGTATGATCAATAGTTTAGAAGATATAGGGGGATGAAATACATTTTCTTGAAAAATTCTTTTTTGCAATAGTAAAATCAACTGAAGTATGCAATTAAAAGGGTTATTGTCAAATATTTTCTAATGTACAAAACAAATATATACATAGGGAATATGCAAGGATAATACAGCATGTTTTTAAGTTTTAAGTAGTTTTAAGGCTAGTAGGCGCAAGTGGCGGTTTGTGCAAAAATCCAGATTATGAAGACCCAAAACCGATCAACATAAAAAAAAAAAAAAAATCGTGTAGTTTTGAAATTTTGCATACTCATAGCCAAGAGGGTCCTGAACAATATACTAAAAGTCCCCGCCCGTTGTGGGTGAGCGCGGGAAGGGGGGGGGGGTGTACCATACAAAAATGTATGGTACATTTTGTTTGTATGATCAATATTTTAGAAGATATAGGATATAGGGGAACGAAATAACACATTTTCTTGAAAAATTCTTTTTTTTTTGCAATAGTAAAATCAACTAAAGTGTGTAATTAAATGGGTTCTGGTCAAATATTTTCCAATGTAGAAAACAAATATATGCATAGGGAATATGTAAGGATAATACAGCATGTTTTGTACATTTTAAATAATTTAAAGGTTAGTAGGCGCAAGTGGTGGTTTAGGTAAAAATCCAGATGACGGAGACCCAAAACCGATCAACATAAAAAGAAGAAGAAAAAAAAAATTGTGTAACTTTGAAATTGAGCATAGTTATAAAGTTAAGTATCCCGAACAACATACTAAAAGTCCCCAACCATGGGGGGTGAATGAGGGGCAGGGGTTTTTTAAAGGGGCACATTTCAGCTTTTATTACGTATATTGAAAACTATCGCATTTAGAGAAAAAATGTACATTACATTTTGTTTGTATGATCAATAGTTTAGAAGATATAGGGGAATGAAATAACACATTTTCTTGAAAAATTCTTTTTTGCAATAGTAAAATGAACTAAAATATGTAATTAAAAGGGTTCTGGTTAAATATTTTCTAATGCACTAAACAAAAAATATATGAATAGGGTATATGTGAGGATAATATAGCATGTTTTGTACATTTTAAATAATTTTAAGGTTAGTAGGCACAAGTTGTGGTTTGGGTAAAATTGCTTTTTAATCACTGACTTAAAAAAGGGGTGTTATAAATTTGAAGCCTTTATTTGTCTTTATACTTGTAGTAATTTCATTTTAACTTTTTTTTTTTTTTTTTTTTTTTTTTTCTGGGGAGTCATTTTAGGCAGTGCAAGAGAAATGCTTTTGATTCATAAAAAAACTTTTATTATTAAAAATAATTAATCTTTAGAAATGTAAAACACTGCAAAGGAAATATTCTAAAACTATGTAAACATATAAAAATGAAAAATTGTCATATAAAATCAGTCTTTGAAATTATAACTACTTGTTTTATAGGCAAATCTACTCTGTGTTTTTTTAAATTTAATTTTTAATGTTATTTACAATAGTAACATCAACTATAGCTCGTAATTAAAAGGATTCGGGTTAAATATTTTCTACTCATACAAATAAATATATATGTGCATGTGCGCGCTCAATGCGCCGAGTTTAAAGAGTGGAAGTCAAAAGTCAAAATATACAAATCAAAAAACTCCACTTTTCTGTAAGATATCCGTAAGATAAAAAGCCACCTTTATATTATCTTAACTATTGATCATACTAACAAATGTAATAGGCATTTTCATGGGAAATTCTACGTAGTTTAATTTTGTAATTGACATTTTTTCTCTAAATGCGATGGCAATATACATAATAAAAGCTGAAATGTGCCCCCTTTAGATGCCCCCCTGTCCCTCACTCACTCCCCATGGTTGGGGACTTTTAGTATGTTGTTCGGGACATTTAACTTTATAACTGTGCTCAATTTCAAAGCTACACCATTTTTTTTTTATGTTGATCGGTTTTGGGTCTTCGTTATCTGGATTTTTACATAATCCACCACTTGCACCTACTAACCTTAAAATTATTTAAAATGTACAAAACATGCTGTATTATCCTTACATATTCCCTATGCATATGTTTGTTTTGTACATTAGAAAATATTTGACCAGAACCCATTTAATTACACACTTTAGTTGATTTTACTATTGCAAAAAAGAATTTTTCAAGAAAATGTGTTAATTCATTCCCCTATATCTTCTAAAATATTGATCATACATACAAACAAAATGTACTATACATTTTTGTAGGAAATTTTGCATAGATTAATTTTGTAATTGACTTTTTTTCTTTAAATGCGATAGTTTTTAAGATATTTAATAAAAACTGAAAAGTGCCCCCCGCTCACCCACTACGGGCGGGGACTTTTAGTATGTTGTTCAGGACCCTCTTGGCTATGAGTATGCAAAATTTCAAAACTACACGATTTTTTTTTTTTTTTTTTTTTTATGTTGATCGGTTTTGGGTCTTTGTTATCCGGATTTTTACTCAAACCGCCACTTGCGCCTACTAGCCTTAAAACTTACAAAACATGCTGTATTATCCTTGCATATTCCCTATGTATATATTTGTTTTGCACACTTCAGTTGATTTTACTATTGCAAAAAAATTTTTTTCAAGAAGATGTGTTATTTCATCCCCCTATATCTTCTAAACTGTTGATCATACAAAGAAAATGTAATATACATTTTTGTAGGAAATTTTACCTAGATTTATTTTTTAACAGACATTTTTTCTCTAAATGTGATAGTTTTTAATAATAAAAACTGCCCCCCCCCTGCCCCCTGCTCACCCACCACGGACGGGGACTTTTAGTATGTTGTTCAGGATCATCTCGACTATGAGTATGCAAAATTTCAAAACTACACGATTTTTTTTCTATCTTTCCTATTTTGATTGGACTATTGCTCCCACAGATACTTTCCATGAAATTACAAAAAAAAAAAAAAAAAAAAGATTCTGCAAACCTCTTGTTATGACAGCAAAAGGTTTTGCTGTCATACGGAAATAGCAAACGTTGTTTGATTAAAGCTTTTGATTTGTATCATTATATCTATATAAATACACCTAATTATGTCATGCATTTATGAATGAAATGGCTTTGTAATTGTGTACTAGGTTTGGAAATAATAATAGCCAACACAAAACGCCATCTGATAAACCTACTCACCAAATGCAACAATAATAAAGATTTCAATTCAGATTTACAATGAAGAAAAGTTCAAGCTAATCTGATGGGGATTTTTTTTTTTTTTTTTTTTTAACAATTGAAATGAATTCTTGTTTCCATATTATTTATTGTAAAATGAAAATTATCATTTATTATGGAAAGATTAAAATTAAATACTGTGTTATTATTTATTATGACCCTTCTTATTTGATGGTAAAAATGCAGCAACTGGATAGATTCAGTCTCTATTTGATGATTATGTTGCATGATAGCGTAAGCAATTACAATGTGGCGAAGAGGAAAATCGTAGAAATGATGCGCTTCTTGTTATATTTTCTTCTCGTCATGCAAAATTTTTCTTTTTCATAGCATTGTAATAAATTTCATTTCAAATTTCTGCCAAACTGCCTGTGACGAATCAGTGCTTGCGGTGTTATTTATAGAGTGGAGGCTTGTATAGGAAGAAATTTTTAGGTATTTTCAGAATCAAACACTCGTGTAGAAAAGATAGAAGTTTGATTCAGCCTTTTGTTATTTATAAAACAGTATGTCCAGTCCAGCTCAAATATTACAATTTTTTTTTTTTTAAATTATTTATATTCATTTATATTATAAGTCTTAATAATAGTAACTTATTATCATAAAGTTTTTCTAGTGTGATTTCTTTTATGTAGATTGGGAGGGGGGAACTGGAGTCACATGAAATCTATAAGCTGCACTGGCATATTTATTAGAGAAGGCTGTCAAAAGTGTAAAGCAATCCCTGAGCATGAACATGCCAACATTTGACTCCATAGTTGAAGTTAGAGATTACACTAAACATATGAGACATACAAGAATAATTAGCATTTTAGTAAGATGTTAATATAAAGTGTTACCAGGGGTGAAACTACCTAGCTTGCAAAACCCCTGAAAACTGTTCTTTACATGCATATAGGGGACATTTATTAATGATATATCATATGGCTACCTATATTAAGTAACATTTACAGACTTTGTAATACATTATAAGGCAAATTAAACATTCAAAATGAGAAAATTTTGTAAAAACAAAGTATTTAACATGAAATTCAAAGACAGCAAAATTTTCAAAAACCCTGAATTCAAGGGGTAGCCCCTGAAAAGTTTCCCCCCTGGTTATACTTACAGATTTTCATTTTGGGATGTTTCATCTTTATGAAAGTCTGACCCCTTTGTTATTATTTTTTTGAAAAATTTGATTTTTTTAATACCTTAGCATACTCTTTTAAAAGTAACAATATGTAAATTAAAATTTTGTCTTGTTTTTAGATAAAAAAAAAAATAATAATAATAAATATTATATTTTCGCCTCAAAAACTGATAGCAGAGGTGAAACCGACTAACATGCAAAAGCCCAGAAAACTGCTATTTACATAACAGAATGAATGGTGAAGGGACAGTGAATCACATATGGTTATTATTAAAAGTTTTCATTTATATATCTGTAACTGATATTTCAAGGGTTCTTAATACATTATAAAGCAAATTGAACATTCAAAATAAAAAATTTCTATAAAAATAGAAAATTTAAAATGAAATTCAGAGAGAAAAATTTTCACCCCTGTGATTAGAATGAGCTGTAAACTTTTAATCCATGCTTATTACGATTGTGATTTAGATCATGTAAAAAATCAATGTAGGTACTAATTCAAAATTGTTTTTGAACCTAAATTCATTTTTAGGAATATATAAATGAAGGTTAGTGATACAAATTTAACATTAATTTGCATTGTTTAACTCTATAACCTCATGTCACTCTACTTTATAAAGACGAAGGTAGATACACTATAAAATACCATTCAAGTGCCCTCTTAGTCTTCAAGAAAAATCGAGATATACTTGGGAAGGAGTGGATAAACGGTACAATTATACAAACTTCCTGCTAAAATTAAGTGGCATAAAAATGATTTTAAAGCAAAACATATAATATTTAAGTTGAAATGATTGAACTCTAGGTTAAAAGGCATTAAACTAACCAGTAAAATAAAAATGCATACCTCCATACATTAATTTGTTTTAAACTATTTTTAGAAGCTTAGTTTCCATTTTCAAATAACACTGCGCTGCAAAGAAATTATTTTTTTTTTCGAGCCCTGATACCATTCTTGCTGAATCTTATGTAAAATGACCTCCTGAATCCGAATATGACTCCTATTTTGCCCAGTCATCCACCGTTTTCTCGGGACACCACTCCCTCCCCCAATTTTTATCACTGTTCGGTAATTTTATGGCCATGAATTTGATTTGGAGATTGAAAAAGAATTAATTTAACACTTAATATATATATATAAGGTTTAATAAATAAGATTAATAATAAATTTAAAAAATATAAGAAACGTAATACATAATTTAAGTGGTATGGCAAATCCTCCCCTAAATTTCCCTCGCCGCAAATGTTCATGTTTAGAATTTTCCAGCTCTGTAGCTCCTCAGAAGATATTTAACAGTTAAAAATAATCCCCCCCCCCCCCCAAAAAAAAAAAAAAAAAAAAAAAATTCAAATTTATAGCCATCTGTCAAGAAAAGCAGTCAACCACAAAAAAATAGGCAAGTTTTGAAGATTTCTTAACGAAGTGTTAAAAAAAAAAAAAATACGAATATCATTAACAAAGAAAATGAATAAGGATGAAATTATATGAATATTTGAAAGGTGTGGCCTGAATCTGAAAAGTGATAAAAATAGAAAGAACAGTGGGTGATAGAGCAAAATGGGCATTATATTCAGATTCAGGAGGTCATTTTACATAAGTATTCGCAAAAATAATGTTGGGGCAATTTTAATGCAGAGCTGTGTAATCAGTGTCTAATTTAATATAATACAAATCAATATTTGAAGGTAAATGTTAAAATAAATAAATAAAACAGAGCTGTTACATATTTGGATAGCATCTACTGATGGTGCTTTAGATTTGCAGTATTTTATATACAACTGATATACTTTTTCACAGTGACATGTTTCCAAGAATTTAAATATGAAGTTGAAATAGTTTGTTACAGTATGAGGGGGGGGGGAAGTAAATATTTAAGAACAATATCAGGGGTGTCATTGATTACTCAAAAATGTCGATCCCAGGGACTTACTACGTTTTAAAAATTGGGCCTTTTTCCAGTGTAGGTATCCATTACAAAGATGCACCAGCGGACTGGCATTTAAAAATAAGTAGAAATCTTTCAATAAACACTATAAAATGGTATTTATTCGAAGATTTTTACTTATTACAAGCACTCATAGCAACAATAAATATATGATTGAATAACATTATGTAGCTTAAAAAAGACAATTTAAAGTTTATAAAAAATGTAAATATAAAAATGATAAATTGAAATTTTAATGTGAGACTGCATTAGTTTTACTGCTTCATATTATTTCCAATAAAAATGTAAATTATGTCTTAAAACACCAGCACACAGAATAATATCTCATCTATATTTTAGTAGTTTTTTTTTTTTTTCAAATATAGATCAGCAAAACGTGACTCATTAGCCAGGTTAGATAATTAAAGTTTTAGAGGTTAAGGAATGTGCTACTTTCTTTCATAATATCAAAAGTCACTTGTTATTTATTATCCAGAGTGAGTAGTAAGCATTGAATAACTATTACAATTTTTTGTTTTAAATATAGTTAAGGAGAAACATTGATTGGTGCGATTGCCCCCCCCCTAAATACTATATATAAATATCACAATAAATCAGGCAAACAAATATTTTAATGTTTTGTTTACTACCTCTTCATCTGAGCCAAAAAGATCAAGATCATCATCTTCATCTCCACCAGCTTTATCTGCTTTTTTTCCAGCAGGTGAACTTCCTGACACAAAGGCACTTATATCTTTTTTGACACCAGGAAAACTGTAGAATAAGTTAAAGTCATAGAATTAAAAGAAGCTATTTCAAGTTTCTCAATAACATTTAATTATTGAAAAATATGTACTTATCTCACATGGTCACAAAAACTTTAAAGGACACTAAAATTTATGCCATATGTTTTTCAATGGTATTTACATATAAAATTTTGCAGGTTTGTTGAAAATTTTTTGAGATAAACTTCATTTTCAACACTCAAAACTATGTTCTAAAGTTTGAAGCCCCGCTCAAAAAGATGTTTAGGCTGCAGCCTTGAATAAAAGGGTTCTATGAAAGGAGTTATACATTGGCAGGGTTTAATCCAGCTTTTTAAAAATGGTACCCCATTTGTGAATTTATAAAATAATTTGTGAAAAAATCAAGTAAGTTTGTGAAAATAATGCTTCAGAATAATTAACCAAAATGCGCAAAGAAAAATTTTTAAATTTTAAAATACATTTAAAAAATAAAATGGAACAGTTGTAAAGTTGGCCAGTTATTTCTTATGTGTAAGATAAGAAGGTGTTTACTTAGATATTTACCATTTTCTTCAGTAAATATTCAAACTGAGGGTATTTTTATATGTTTGATGCAGCGAAGCTTATAAAAATATTGTTGAGAATTGAGTTTGTAAAGGTGCTGCTTTGCTGAAAATTGATTTTGTGAAGATGTCTCTGCTGAAAATTGATTTTGTGAAGGTACCTCATTGCCTAAATTTGACTTTGTGAAGGTACCTCATTGCCTAAATTTGACTTTGTGAAGGTACCTCATTGCCAAAATTTGACTTTGTGAAGGTACCTCATTGCCAAAATTTGACTTTGTGAAGGTACCTCATTGCCAAAAGTTGACTTTGTGAAAGTACCTCAATGGGGTACTAAATTTATTCTGGATTAACCTCTGATTGGTCAGTTCACATCAAAAGTAAACAATTATTACCTGCTTTCCCAAAGTGTAACCCACAACAGAGATAAGCATTTCAACATTGAATCGAGGTAAATCGGTATTAAAGCCAAAAAAGGAAATTTTGGGATCGAGAAAATCTGACCCTTATAGGAGGTGGTGCTTAAATAACGGTTGACTTTTAGCAAGGTTTTTGATTACTGATGTTTACTGAAATACTTGAAATGATTTTACTGAAAATATTATTCAATCATTTCAATATGAATTTAAGTTGTTTTTCTTTAATTATAATTTTTGTGAATGTCAATGCTTTTTCAGGGAAGGGGGCTTTCAGCCCCTCCCCCCCACCACACACACCTGTGAGGGACTCCAAAAAATTTATTTTAAAAATGACTCAAAATTATTTTAGAAAATCAATTATTTAATATTTACGAATTGTTAGTATGAATTACATATAATTAATCACGAACATTTATAAGACTTTAAGAGTTCTTTTAAATAGGGATTCCCCCCCCCCCCTATTTGTCATTAAAAGAAAATTTCACAACTAATTGGTTTTACATCCTTGTCCCTGAACAATATTTTACTCTTGACCCTGTTTTACACCCTTGTCCCTGAATAATATTCTGCTCTATTCATAAGCTACAAAACATCCGAATCCGACAACTAAATTAGAATATTATTTTTTCACATCCTCGTCCCTGAATAATATTCTGCTCCATTTATAAGCTACAAAATATCTGAATCCGACAAATAAATCAGAACATACTGTAATTCAGCAATCAATTTTAAGGACTGAATTGTTTTTTTAAAGACTATGATAAAATATGTAAATACATCGCATTAACGTGCTTTATTACCTATTAAGTCCGGATCCATAAGATTTTATATGATTATACCAACGGAGAGCATGTACATATTTAGCATTTGGAGGACTTGATAACGCCTGAAAAATTGTCGTATCAGCTTGAGAAGGTTGAAACCTGGAAGAAACAGTTATTACAGCAATAAAATTTAAGTTTACTTATGTGAATGCAAATATCAATCTTAATTAATCCATTTAATAAAAAATAAATCACCCTTCAATATAGCTATGATCTGCTAAATATTCATCAAGGGTTTTTAAACCAGCATCAGTTTTCAAATCACCAAAAGCCATTACTATCTTTTTAATTATAAATAAGAAAAGGAAAATAGCAGCAATCCACTACACTGTTCAAAAATGCAAGCAGACCGAACCGAACCGAACCGAAAGAGAGAGTGAAAGTGAAAGGAAAGCAAAGCAGTGTTGCCAACATTTTGTCATATGTCCCTACTGACAGCTCAAAATATGTTCCAACATTTGTCATAAAAATCCCTACTTTAATGAAAAATCATGAAAAAAGTGGAAAAATTAATATAATCCATGCATAATTCCATAAAATTTCTTGCAAAATTACCCCGACAAAGTCCCTACGAAATCAAAATCCGTCTGAAAAAAATTGAAGTTCCTTTAGTAGGGACAAATCCTTACAGTTGGCAACACTGAGAAAGAAAGAAGAGGAGGAATGAAGGAAAAATATATAATAATAAAAACAGAAAAGAAAAATAATAATTATAAAAATAATAAGAAAAAGAGTGAACAAGTATTTAACTGCAGTAAAATTTAGGTTCTAGGTACATTATTATTATTTTTTTCTTTACATTTGAAGGATGCAAATTTTTTAGCATTTTAGTTCTTAACACGGATTAGGATACAGGATGACAAACTAGATAGGGCGGTCAGCGTGGGGAACAGAGCTTTATTTTCCGCATTAATTCCATAGATATAGTAATATACATAGATCTATCATCCCCATGTTAACGTGCAAAGATTTTTGATGCCGAAAAAGTTTTTGGCATCAGCCATGATGAGAGAGTATAAAACTCGAAAACAACAATGGAATAGAATGTTGATATCATAGATATAGTAATAAGACATGGTTGATATATATTGAAAATGCCGAAGTACTGTGCGGCTTTTAATTGTAGAAATACATTTATGAAAGGAAGTGGAATAAGTTTTCATAAGTAAATTAAATTTAACTAATTTATGAAAAATATGATTCTTTATAATCAGTTGCTTTGTTATTATTATGGTTTAAATACTGTTTTGTTTTTTAATGGAATACTTTTTTTAAAATTTTAATATTTTTTAAGTTTTTATATTAGTAAGTAATATCGAATTTTCAAAATTCTTTTAAATGTAGTTAGCAGTGGCAGAGGTAAAACCCGCTTGTTTTAATATATTATAACTAGTATTACCACAAGACTTTCTTCTCTATTTAATCCTATACAAATTTATTCAATACAAATTATTTATTAAGTTATAATTTATTAAAGATATTTTCCATGATGAATGCAGACGATTTTTTTCTTAAAGTAGTATAATAATAAATGCTGAAAAAAATCATTTTTGTGCAGACATGAAAAGATATACAGTCGAATCTTGTTAACGTGAATCTCAAGGGGGATCAAAAATCTGTTCATCTTATCAGTAGTTCATGCTATCAGTAACTGATCGTCATATAACTAAAGTAATCTTCATTTTGACGGGGATTGTGGTAACAGTTCATCTTAAAGGTAATTCACGTTAACGAGGTTCGACTGCATATATATATATATATATATATATATGTCTATACTATATATAACATTAAAAATAAAAGAAATCGGTAGCTTCGTTTTAAATTAATACAGATGTATGGTTCAACCATTCGTTTTAGAAATATTGACGAGTTCTTTCTAAAATATCCACATTGAAAATTTACACAGGCCCCGGGGGAAGAGCACTTCCTTCCCAGGAGGAAAGCAATGCTCCTACATGCACACATTTTTTTTTCTTTCTTTCAAGTTTATTACTACTATTATCAATAATTCATATAAATTTTACATTCATGCGTTAAAAATAACTCACATTATATACATTTATATGAAATTTTGTCCTATACTGTCATGTTAAGTACTTAGACTTTAGTACTTGGCCTTGTTTTTCAACCGGCGGATGATACGTTAACAGCGCATGCAAATTTTCCTGAAAAAGAGGATAAGTTAAACCAGTTCTTCATCCGTAAATCATTTAACTCTTACTTTCTTGAAATTCATTATCTGTGTTTCCGAGTAAACCCAATTTCTGCAATATTTTGCAACAGGAAAATAAAGGGTTAACAGCTAAAGAAAGATTTCCTGTAAATGAGGATAAGTTTAATTAATTTTTCATCCCAAACACTTCTTAACTCCAAACATTCATCAAAATTATTATATTTATTTCCAAGTAAACCCGATTTTTGCCATATTTTTCCTCATTAATATGCAATTTTTGTCATATTATTCCATGTAACCAACAAATAAAGGTCTAACAGTAAACCATGATTTTTATGAAGATGGGGATCAGACTAATCGTTTTTTTAACCCCAAAAAACACTTAACTCCAAGCTTCCATCAAAATCGTTAAACCCATTTTCAAGAAAACCCAATTTCTGCCATATTTCCCAAACGGTAATTAAAGGGTAAACAGTAGACGCGAATTGCCCTGGGGATGAGGATATGCCTAATTGATTTTATACCTCTAGAAACACTTAATCAAAGACTTTCTTCAAAATCATTACATTCCTTTCCGAGTTAACCCAAATTCGCCGTATTTCTTAACCGGTTGATAAAGGGTTAACAGTGAGAAGGAACTTTTCTGAATCGAAGAAAAAATCTAATTTACACCAAATATCTATCTGTTTATCTATCTATCTACCTATATATATATATACATATATATAGAAAGAGAGATGCCAAGTTATTACGGATTTCCGTAATCTTAATACCAGAAATTTTTTATGTATTCCTTTGTAATAACACTGCTCAGCATGAAAATTGTATGTGACACCATTTCAGCCCACTCTTATGAAAAATGACCTCCTGAATCCGAATATGATCACCATTTTGCCCAATCACACACCGTTTTCTTGATACGCCATCTCCCCCATTTTTATCATTGTTTGATAATTTTATACTCATCAGTTTGATTTGGAGAGCAACGATGATTATTTTAACCGTTAAATGTCTTCTGATCTGAGGAGCTACACCTACAGTGGTAGAAAGTTCTGAAACACGAACATTTGTAGTAAGGAGGATACTTGAGAGGATTTCTGCCCAGAAAAAAAAAAAAAAAAAAAAAAAAAAACACTTCACCCTAAAATTTAATCAAAATCGTCACATTCACTTCCGAGTAAACCCATTTAATGCTATAAATTTCGACTGGCCGTTAAAGGGGTAACGCGATTTTTTCTGAAGATGAGGATATGTCCATTCGTTTTAGCTCTCTAAAGAACACTTAACCCCAAACTTTTATAAAAACCATTACATTCATTTCCGAGTAAAACTAATTTCTATTATATGTTGCGACTGGCCGTTAAAGGGTTAACGCGAATTTTCCTGAAGATGAGGATATGTCCAATCGCTTTATCTCTCTAAAGAACACTTAATCTCAAACTGTTATAAAAATCGTTATATCCATTTCCGAGTAAACCTAATTTCTATTATATGTTGTGACTGGCCGTTAAAGGGTTAACGCAAATTTTCCTTAAGATGAGTATATGTCCATTCGCTTTATCTCTCAAAAGAACACTTAATCCCAAACTTTTATAAAAATCGTTATATCCATTTCCGAGTAAACCTAATTTCTATTATATGTTGCGACAGGCCGTTAAAGGGTTAACACAAATTTTTCTGAAGATGAGGATATGTCCAATCGCTTTATCTCTCTAAAGAACACTTAATCTCAAACTGTTATAAAAATCGTTATATCCATTTCCGAGTAAACCTAATTTCTATTATATGTTGTGACTGGCCGTTAAAGGGTTAACGCAAATTTTCCTTAAGATGAGTATATGTCCATTCGCTTTATCTCTCAAAAGAACACTTAATCCCAAACTTTTATAAAAATCGTTATATCCATTTCCGAGTAAACCTAATTTCTATTATATGTTGCGACAGGCCGTTAAAGGGTTAACACAAATTTTTCTGAAGATGAGGATATGTCCAAACGTTTTAGTTCTTAAAAAAAAAAAAAAAAAAAAAAAAAAAAAAAAAAATTAAAAAAAAAAAGACACGTAACTCCAAACTTTAAACAAAATCGTTATATCCATTTCTGATTAAACTCAATTTCTACTACATGTTGTGATTGGCAGTTAAAGAGTTAACACTAATTTTCTTGATGCTAAGGATGTTCCAATTGTTTTAGGTCTCTAAAAAGCACTTATCCCAAACTTTTATTAATATCTTTATAACCATTTCCGAGTAAACATAAATTTCTACTCTATACAGTTGGTAACAAAAGTGTCCGACTGCATTGCGATTGGCAATTAAAGGGTTAACTCTAATATCTCAAAAGATAAGGATAAGTCCAATAGTTTTTTCGACCATAAAAACTTCTAAGCAGACAGTAGACAGAAGTAGACAGAAACGATAAATTTCTTTAAATGTCGTTATTCCATACAAAAAAAAAAAAAAAAAAAAAGGAAGAAGAAGAAAAGAAAAAGAAAAGAAGAAGAAAAGAGAGAAAGAAAAATGAGTATCTGGAGTTTTTTCATTCATCTTTAGTACATAAATTATTCATAAATTTTATTTGCTAAATTATCAGTGTGTATTCCATAGAATAATAATAAAGGAAGAAGAGCATAAGTTGTTTCTAATAAGCTGTTGTGTTGCCACAACAAACAGCGATATTCTTCTTCTTCTATGGCCCTTCTTTAAGGTTTTGAGTAGCAAAAGTAGCTTTCGCTGGCATTTCACTAGAAGGGGTTTGTAAGCATTAAGAGTATTGTCATGCTCCTTCTTCCTAATTATTATTCTATGGTGTATTCCCTATGGTGTATTCCCGTTCTTTATTATTATTCTATGGGAAAGACATCCACAAGAGAGTAAAATGGCCGTCTTTTCCCGAAAAAAAAGGCATCACTTTTTCGGCCTCGCTGATCAATCTATGTCTTATTCACGGATTACTATTATTATTCACTACTCATCCGATGAAACTCATCGGAAGAAAGGGAAAGCCCGCCCCTTCGGCTTCAGTCATCCAACGAAGGAACAGCCAGAAATGTAATAACGCGCTGATTGGTGTATTTTCGAGATTTGGTCGCCCTCTATCTGTAAGATGAAAATTACTACCTTTCCGTAACATTAGTAATACATCCTTCTCTTTTAATCCGTGGTTCTTAAAAAATAACTAAAAGTAAAACATGAAATTTTTGAAATTTCTCTCGCCAAGTTTATTACACTGAAAATTTTTAATTCGATTCACATTTGTCTTTATTTTCTCAAGAGCTTTTCTTGTTAACTTTCGGTTTCATCATCAACAAGGAATTTCCAATGCGACTTCCTATTATATTAGTTTATTTGCGGATTTAAATATTTAAAACAGTCTCCTTTTGAACAATGGTTAACTAATTTGAGTTTATATACTTTTTTAACATTATTGATTGTGAAACAATAAATAGCATCTATGTACTTTGGCAACATTTTGGTGGAGGTCGTCCGGTTGATTTCCGTATTTCTTGTTTCTTCGTATTGACATTAATTGCTTTACGAAGTAGAGCTTTATAAAAATGATGCATATGCTCTGAATTAGACATGATATTAATTTGAGCATGCATTTCAATAAACACTGTGATAAAATTCTAATCGTAAGTAAAGTCTGAGTGAATATATGATTTTAAAATTTCCTTGAAAGTCTATGAATTCTTGGCGGGTGGGAGCAATCTAATATTAGCTACTGTTTGTTGTTATTTTCTATTTAGAGTTAATCCATAAAAATTTTATAAACAAATTTTAAAATTGTCCCTTCAAATTCTTTTTAATACTAATTTAATATTTTCTATATTATAATTTTCTTATTAAAAGTACAGGCTAATAATTATTGATATATTAAAGATTTTTATTTTCTTATTAATAAAGAAATTTATTTAGAGATGCGTATTATAGTATTCAAAACGCTCAATTTTAACGTATTTTTAAGATATATCCATTCATATGCCAACGAGATGCTTAACTTGCAGTTTTGTTATAAATCAATAATATTAATGAGATTAAAAGCATGTGAAGGATTTTATATTACATGCTTCATTTGCTTTCATCATACTTGAGTTTACATTGTATACTATATTGAATTGTATTCCGTTTATATTGAATTATGCTGTATTAATTCATTTGCTGATTTATATCATAAGTTAATGTTTTACGCTACATTTTGATATAATGTTTTAAATTTTCCTAAAGTCAAGATCAAGATGTTATTTTGAAAAGGAATGTGTAAACTAATAATTAATTGCAAATTTTGAAAATTCAAGTAACTAGCATTTTATTTTATAGTTAAAGATATGCTTTTAAAATTAACATCAATTTCCCTTTAGTAAATGTTTATGTTATTGATTTCAATGCTATATTATTAAAATTTTCAACATATTTTATAAACCTCTGCCAGAATATTCAACTCATATGCATATCTGTGTGTTAGGTAGTTATGCTTGTCTGTATTGCAGTGCATTAAAAAAATTTTTCATACATTGTTTCTATATTTTTGTAAATGACTTTGTAAGCAAATGCTAGTTTTTTTTTTTTTTTTTTTTTAAAGGCTTTTATTTGTACGTTACCTAAATCTTTCCCAGTCACATTATTCATATTTGTAAATAAAAATTGTCACTTTAGAAAACAATACTCCACTATTAATTATTACTTTATTTAAAGATAAGTTTTTTTTTTTTTTTTTTTTTTTTTTTGAGGGGGGAGGGGGGTGATTTTTTATTTTTTATTTTTTCTTTCTTTCTGTAATAATGTACAAGTAACGAAGTTTGTGCTGCAAATCAAAGTTTATATTTTCTAATATGAAGTTCTGTTACATCATCTAATTAAATTAGGGTGTTATGTTTTCATGTTAGTGAAAATAATTATTTGTTCTTTTTTATATGTTTAAAAGTGAAGCAATCAAAACATTTATTTCTTTAATATAAGTCTTTTGACATCTGAATTTCTTGTATTTTGTTTTGATGTTTATCTTTTGCATAAAATTTATCATATATATATATATATATATATTTTTTTTTGAACACTTTTGTCAATATCATCTTTGAATAAAGAATTGTTATATCAAAGTGCATTAAATTTTATTTTAGCTGAAATTTTTTATAGTATTCGCAACTTCTATAAATATTCAATAATTGTGCTATTTTATGAAACAATAAATCTCTTTTATTGTTATGCATTTCTGTCAAAATGGTGCAAAGAATAATGATTAGAATGCAATAAGTTAATAAAAATTTAATGTTTTTTTAGAATGAATGTAAAGGACATGTCATATGTATTTATCATTTGATGATAACAACAAATTAGCTTATTAACAATAAAATTCCTAATTTAATTTTTAAGAACTAAGAAAAATAATTACATGTTTAACACAATTAAAAAGATTTTTAGGAAGAGGCTAAAAAATATACTTTCTAAAAATAAACTCTCTTCATGCTTGAAGCAATTTTTTATTAACATTTCGAATTATTTTATGCAATAATACAATCTATTTAAAAATGTTTTTACTGAATAGAATTTACATTAATATTTTAAAAAACATTATAACTTGTATAGCATTTTCCAAACTCAATTTGTTACAAAATTTTGATTGTAGAACTCCAAAAGTAGAAAACACTCCCTACATCAATTGTAGAATCTTTTGCTATTAAAATTACTTCAAAATTTTTCGATTCATCTATAATAATATTAAAACACAAGGGTATTTCTTTAAGACCAAAATCGCCTGATCTGGGCATGCGCGAGAAAATTATGAACGGGAATATTCTTTCCCCTTGAAGCAGTACAATATGAACATCGATGATAGAACTCGAGCAGACGACAATGATATTTCACATGTCTATGGCAGACACCTGATTAAAGCTCAGTAATAAAAACAATTCACATGATTAATTCATTGATTCATATTTTCCAGGGAAGTATATTGAAAATAAAGCAATTCATGAATACTTATTGGCTATTGCTGTATGCATTTTCGTTTCACCGGAAATTTTCCTACACAGGATTATATTTTAAGAGTTTTTGTGGCACCATCTCTTTTCATATAAGCATACCATACCATATTCCTAATATTACTTTTTTCAGTTTCTTAAAAGAAAAAAAAAATCTTTTAAAATTAATAAATTGTCGGTGTTTATTATTCTTTAAAAGTTAACTTTTATCAATTGAAAACTTTGTTTAGAAAAAATGAAGGTAGATGTTTAAAATCAAAGGAAGTTTTTTTTTTTTTTTAAATCTAATTTTAAATTGATCTCTTATATTTCATTTCTGCACTGTATTACAGAAAAAAATAATTTAAAAAGAATAACCTTAAAAATATTGATATTTTATACGAGTAAAAATATGCATAGAATAATTTATTATTAAAAATTTAATGAGCAAATTAACTTGCTAAAGTATTAAATGCATTCTTACTTATTCGGGCCCTGAGTAGTATATTCTATTTCTAAGGGAAAATAAATTGTAATTATAGAATGTAAAGAAAACACAAAACACTTAAAATTTATTTTAAATTAAATTATTTTGCCTTATAAATTTATGCGATTTTAAAAGTATTTTTATTAAAAAAAAAAAAATCTGAGATTTTTTAAAATTATTATTATTGTTGACAGATTATAGATGGTGCCACTGTCATATTGTAACTGAAATGGAATATTATAGATGCAAGCAAATTAAAATAATATGTATGAAAAGCATTAAATATTGATGCGTGCTTTCTTTCGCCATTCTTACCATAATTTATAAATTCTGTCTTTCCTTTAATTACTCCAAACATTCTTTTGGTCATATTTAGAGTAAAATTAGAAAAAATCTTCGGATTTTAATTTTATTATATGGATTACGCTTAAATTTTGTATATTGAAATTTCATGAAATTTATTCCCCCTTTCCCTCCAACCAAAAAATAATTGATTACAGCAGTGGATTTTAAACTGGTTAAGAGCAATGAGGATTATTAAAACAGGGATGTTTAAAACTTTATGCCATGAAAAGATTTAAGATGCACATGACCCGTCAAATTTTGACAGGTATTAACTAGTAAATATTATAAATTGTTTAATGTCATCTTGATTTTGCTTGCTACCATTCTATTGCATTTTAATAAAATAATACACACACACACACGCACACACATAATAATAATAGAAAACTTTTTGCATGAGATTTCAAAATGAAAGGTAATTATTATTTTATTTATTTATTTATTTTTTTAACTGTCTCAAAATAGACATATTCCAATCCTGCTTCTTTTATATTTGATAATACAAAATCTGTATACTGTATTGCTTTTGAATATCATATATAGATAATCAGCTGGTTTTTATTACCATGTTATAAAGCTACTATCACATGGAAGAATGTATATTCTGAATTATAAAATATTGCCTCTCAAAGCTACCGAATGACTTTGTTTCATTACATGCAGGGTTATTTTTAAGCGTAAAGAAAATCCACAAATGTAAACAACGGATTCAACATTTAGCGATAATTCACCTCAAGGAGGTTTGAAGAGTAAGGATAGACGATATTCTGGAATCACTTCTCTGAATGGAGTAGTTCATGCTGAAGACTGATGTAGGATATTGAAACAATTGGAAATTCATGATTGAAAAATATACGCAAGACAAATTGTATCATATAGGCATGTTTTAACAGTTTTCCTCATGAAAAATCTGTTTATGAGGTAGGTGTTAGACGGTTCTCATATCACACTTTGTCTAATAGCACCTTAACAAATAATCCAATTTTAAAGACCACTTTGTTCAGTTTTGAGTAAAAGTCAAAAATGAGAACTTCAATTATACAATTTTCACCCTGTGTCTAAATAATTTGGCTTTTTTTTTTTTTTTTTTTTTTTTTTTTTTTAATATTTATCCTTATATCCCTTTCTTTTAACATTATTTAACTCATTAATATAGTTATTTATTTTATTTTTATTTTTTTCCTGCCTATACTGTTAAAAATTTCTGTAAATTTAATGTAAATATTTATCCAGAGTCTCTGTAAATTTACAGTAATTCTTAGTTGAAAGTGAATAATCAAGATTCTCAATCTTTATTCTGTATTTTTTCCTAATTTTATTACTTAATTTTTTAATTAAAATTAAAAATGACTGTTTCTACTTTAGAAAAAACATTCCAAGTCTGAAATATAGTCTCACCAATAATTAATTAAATTAATATTAGTTATTAAAATGAATGTATAAAATAAATTTTTTCACATCTCTGTTTATTACTTTCTTCTATATGTAATATAGAGAAAGTATTGGATTCGTAAAAATTTTCGACCTCGGGTTTTTGATGAATTTACACGTTTTGAGAGCTGTAGAACACGATTTGACCATTTTTAGAAAATGTCTGTCTGTCTGTGTGTGTGTGAGTGTGTGTGTGACAAAATTTTGTGGCAACTGTATCTCAAGAACTACTGCACAGAATTTCATACAAATTGGTATGTAGTTGTACCTTGACATAAATTAATGCCTATCAACTTTTGGTAAAAATTGTCTTACAGGTTGCGTTGCCATCCCGCTTTTTCTAAATTTTTAACATGGTGATATAGGACAAAATTTTGTATAAATGTGCATAAAGAGAGTTATTTTGTAGTAATCATTATGAAATTTACAAGAATTATTTAAAATAGAGATAGTCAACTGGGAAAAAAATTTTGTATGCGTAGGAGCCTCGCCACCCCCCGTGGGGGGGAAGTCCCCCCTCGAGGGGAGTAAATTTTCAAGATGGGTATCTTTCGAAAGGTCTCGTCAATACCTTTAAAACGAATGGTTGAACTATAAATCTGTGATAATTTAAAACAAAGTTACCGATTTTTTTTACTTTTAACAAAAAAAAAAACTTAGAAAAAAATCGTTTTTTTTTTAACGAAATTTAACCAGACTTGGTATTTAGTTGGCTGATTAGATTTGGGGATCAATCACTCAACAGGTGGCGCTGTGATCGTATTTTTTCTAAATTTTTAACATGGCAGTATAGGAAAAAAGTTCGTATAAATGTACATAATGAGAGTTATTCTTAACCTGTGATTGTGAAATTAATATGAATTATTGATAATAGTAGTAGTTAATTAGGGAAAAAATTTGGGGCATCGCTTCCCCCCCCCCCCCCTAGGGGGAAGTACCCCGGGGGGGGGTGTGTAAATTTTCAAGATCGGTATCTTTCGAAAGGTCTCGTCAATACCTTTAAAACGAATGGTTGAACTATAAATCTGTGATAATTTAAAACAAAGTTACCGATTTTTTTTACTTTTAACAAAAAAAAAAACTTAGAAAAAAATCGGTTTTTTTTTAACGAAATTTAACCAGACTTGGTATTTAGTTGGCCCCTGACATAAACTGAGGCTGATTAGATTTGGGGATCAATCACTCAACAGGTGGCGCTGTGATCGTATTTTTTCTAAATTTTTAACATGGCAGTATAGGAAAAAAGTTCGTATAAATGTACATAATGAGAGTTATTCTTAACCTGTGATTGTGAAATTAATATGAATTATTGATAATAGTAGTAGTTAATTAGGGAAAAAATTTGGGGCATCGCTTCCCCCCCCCCCTAGGGGGAAGTACCCCGGGGGGGTGTGTGTAAATTTTCAAGATCGGTATCTTTCGAAAGGTCTCGTCAATACCTTTAAAACGAATGGTTGAACTATAAATATGTGGTAATTTAAAACAAAGTTATCGATTTTTTTACTTTTAACGAAAAAAAAAAAAAAAATGAAAAAACAAATCTTTTTTTTTTTTTTTTTTTTTTTTTTTAAATATTGTTACTGCGTGAATTTGTATAGAAAAATATAGAAGAAAGTCTTGTGGTGGCCACAACATACTACTATTATTATTATGTTGTTTTAAAACTACTGTTATTAGAGTATATTATTACAGGAGTAGCGTGTATAATGGATTTCTAATATAGATATTTAAATAAATAAATTTAAATGATTATACAAAGTTTTAAACTCCAGGTAAATGCGAAGCATAAAAATAATATATTTATAAACTTTGCAATGACGATTGTTTTCACTCAGAATATCTTCAAACACCCAGTATCTTTTTTAATGGATATTGTTGAAAGAGTTCTTTTGTTTTCTGTAAAAGATAATTGCCAACAGAATTTTTCTTTTCTTGACAAATTGTGCACTTGCTAAAACTTTTTCTGTACGTTCTCATTTTTCTTCTATCTATAGAGAATCGAGATGACAGATGCAGAGTGCATTATCTAAAGGTTGTTATTTTCTTTAACATTAAAAAATGTTATATTTAACAATTTTTACTTTCTTCTATATGTATATATAGAGAAAGTATTGGATTCGTGAAAATTTCCGAACTCCAGTTTTCGACGGTTTTACACGTTTTGGGATGTCCTGAACACGTTTTGACCGTTTTTAGAAAAGTCTGTTTGTGTGTGTGTATCACAAATTTTGTGGACGCTGTATCTTACGAACCAATGAACGAAATTTAACCAAACTTGGTATTTAGTGTGACCCTGACATAAACTGGTGCTGATTAGATTTATGGAACAATTGCTCAACAGGTGGTGATCGCATTTTTTCCTAAATTTTTAACATGGCAGTACAGGACAAAATTTCGTATAAATGTACATTATGAGAGTTATTTTAATCATGTGATTGTAAAATTAATATGAATTATTAATTATAGTAGTAGTTAACTAGGAAAACAATTTTGTGCATGTGGGAGCAATGCTCCCCCCCCCCCCCCCCAGGGAGAGTAAATTTTCAACATCAGTATCTTTCGAAAGATCTCGTCAATACCTTTAAAACGAATGGTTGAACTATAGTTCTGTGATAATTTAAAACAAAGTTATCGATTTTTTTAATTTTTAACGAAAAAAAAAACTTGGAAAAAGGTTATTTCTTCTGATTTGCAAAAAATTGACATCTTTTGGCATTTAGTGATAATATAATACTGTCATATAAAAATCGTCTGCATTTATAATGTAAAATAATTTGATAATTTAATAAATAATTTGTATTGAATAAATTTTGTGTAAAATTATATAGAAGAAAGTCATGTGGTGGCCACATCATACTAGTTTTTCTCTGTAATTTTATGCAAGACTTAAGGGGACTCTCTACCTATCATCTCCAGAAGCCAAAGCCAATGTTATTCTATGGGAAATTTTGCCCCATTATAATTCGTTAACTAATACATATTTTTAAATTCCGTTTTCATTTTTCGAAAATTCACAACTATTAAACAATTTATCGCTTTCAAAAAATTGATTTTTTTAATTTTTAAAATTTCATTTTTAAGCTAAAAAATGAAAATTTTCACATTGTGAAAATTCGCATTTTACAAACTCAAAATAAAATATTAAAAACTTTAAAAAATAATTTTTAGAAAGCGAAGAATTGTTTAATAAGGTTGTGAAGTTTCTGAACGTGAAAATGGAATTTAAAAAAATGTATTAGTTAATAAGTTATAATGGGGCGAAATTCTCCATAGAATAACATTGGCTTTGGCGACGATAAGTGGAGAGGCCTCTTAAGATAATAGATTACACAGTTTTCTGTTGAAATTTTTAACAGTGTAGATTTTTTTTTTTTTTTTTCATATTTAATAACTTTTAACAGGGTTGGGTTTTTGCTGGCAAAAAGTGGAAAAAACCAGGCAAAAATGGAAAAATAAAATTATAATGACACTATTCATTTCAATTTTTACCCCTTACAGTTTGCACCATAAAGAAAATTAAATATTTAACTTAAAAAGTCATTATAATTAGTGACATAGCCAAACAAAACTTCAGAATTGCATTTTTATTTTATTTAAGTTAAAAATCCTTAAAAAAAAAAAAAAAAAAGAAGCTATTGTTATTGTAAATTTTAAAAAAAGGAAAAAAAAAAAAAGCACAAAATTACAGCATTAACAGGTTTTTAGCAGTTTTGTGAAATTTCCAGAGAAAGTTTGTTTCTAATATCAGAAGGAATGAAAAACTTGAAAATGTTATTTCAATAGCAGCAGAACTTGAGAAATTTACAAATGGGAAAAATGTTTTGATGTGTCACAAACAGATGAAACACTTTCCCACCATTTGTGAGCTGTAATTGATTCAATAACATTAGCAGTGAAATAAGTTTGTGGAAAAGGCGAATCTTAATAATCAAATTTTATAGCAAGAGGTACAAAGTTGGGATCTATTTCTTCTAACCACATTCTAGCTTTCTCTTTTTGTTCATAATTTTTTTCTGTACTCTGGGTGCAATAAATACACAACTAAATGGTATTGTATCACTGCTTGGATGAAACTTTTTTTTTTTACTTTGATTATATGATTTTGCAAAACAGGATCTTATACTAAAGAACACCACAAATGACACGCATCTGCTAATGTTCAGGTATCACTCTGAATGCTATTTAAAGCATCAGCAACTGGCTTTAATTTTTAATTTATATCACATAAATTTGCTATAATTGATTTTTTTTTTTAATAATAAAGAATATTTTCAAATACATATTTTTAGAAGGTAATTTAAACATTTTCAGAAGTGGAAAAATATTTCGTTAATCGCTGGTGTTTTAAAAAAAGTTTTAAATGCATTATTTGATGATTTACAAAACAATCAGTTAATCAAGATTAAATCCAGGGGTGGCGCCAGCTAGGGGGCCGGTGGGGGGAGCACAGGCCCCCCCGTCAGGGAGTCTGTGACCCCCCCATCGGGGCATATTCCTAAAATCTTTTGGGGGAAAAAATACAAAGTTTTCAGTTTTTCTACTTTTGACAGCATTTTTCTTTCCTTGTACAAATTTGGAGCATTCCAGTTTTTCCATTCTTTATTCAATAGAAGAAAGTATTAGATTCGTAAAAATTTTTCAGCTTTCAGTTTTCCATGAATATATACACGTTTTGAGAGGTCCAAAACACGTTTTGAGCACAATATTTTTAGAAAATGTGTCTGTGGCACGATGATCTCCAAAACCACGAGGAGTACTAACAAATGTAATGGTACAAATACTAACACTAATATTATTAACAGTATTGCAGTTTTTGATAAGTACTTACCGTAAAATCCCGGAAGTAGCCCCCCCCATCGAATATAACACCCCCCCCCTCCCTTTTCTCGCTGAAAGTGAAATGTCTCCGTTATCCTGAAAGTAAGCACCCCCCCCCCCCCCCCGTTTTTTTTTCCTCCATCCAACAAAGCTACATCCAATCTTCGGGCGCACTTACGATACGTTAGCATTGCAAGTTAAGTTTGGCATTGAATTAAGTTTTAATATTTATATATTATTTCTAATTTAACTAATTTTTCATAAAGTGTCGGATGCATGTTATCAATGGAATTATTACGCAGTTTTTTTTAAAACTTTAATGTAAGAAATTACCTTTAATATTTCCTTTTAAGTAAGTACCGTAAAATTCCAAAAGTACCCCCTCCATCGAATATAACCTTCCCTCCCTTTTCTTCATTTTTTAAAGAATCTTGATTATAAACCCCCCCCCCCCCCCCACCTGAAATTTATCTGTTCTGGTTTTCAAAAAGGGGGAGGTTACTTTCGGGATTTTACGGTATATAATAAACTCTCTTTATGTAGTGTCCCCCTGTCGGGGAGGTGGTGTCCCCCCGTCGGGGAATTTCTGGTGCCACTACTTTTTAAATCAGTCATTTTAATCTGTTAAAATTATGATTTACACATTGAAATCACATAACTAAAACCTTTAAAACTTTATTTTAAAATGCAAATAAAAGTAATTTTTGCCAGTGGCAAAAATTGTGGCAAAAACTATTTTTGCCAGGGCAGTTTTTTCCACTTTGGCAAAAACTTGCCAACCCTGACTTTTAATACAGTCACACATAAATAAAACCTTTTCTGAAACAAGGTTAAACTTGAAATAAATTGAATTAAAAATAAAAGTAATTTACATAAAAATAATTTAAAAATTTCAATCAAAGAAGGGCAAATAGAATTTTAAAAAAAGTTTGAATTTTTTAGAAAGGGGGAAAAAAAAAGGAGGGTTTTCACATTTGATTTAAATTGTGCAAACCCTACTTCCTGGTAACTTTTAAAATTTTGTCGTTAACTTTTTTTTCCCCATTTCTTGTTTTATGAAAATTTACTATTCATCTCAATTATGTTTTATTTTTGCATTTTTTAGTTTATTTATGTCAATAAATTCAAATTCTGTTTACGTTTCTAACATACATCTACATTTATTATTGTACTTGCAATTTGCAGAAGTAAAGTTGAAATTTTTTAAAATGCATTTTTCTATTACAAAATAATGTAATCGGACAAATTGCAAATTTATATGATTGTTATTAATGTTTCATCATATTTTTGCAGTATTTTATAATTTATTTATATTTTTAACATCTGGCTAGAGTTAAAGCTATCATGGTCACTAAAGTAAAGTCCTTGGCGAATAATGTGTAAGCTACTTAGCCTCCAAATTTCAAAAGTAGACAAGAGGCTAAATTCAAAGGCATAATGCCTCCAACACCAGGCTTCTGCCGAAAACAACTTGGACTGTTTGAGTCTCCTTTGGAATGAACAGGCATGAGTTTCTTTCGCGGATCCACGATTTTCTGCTTTTATGCAATTTCCGTTAATTCAGCTTTTTTGTTTTGTTTAAATCAAACTCCAGTAACGATCAGTGTTCAAACGCTCCACAAAAGACTTTAGATTTTCAATCTTTCTCCATCCAAAATATAAATGTCAATATTCATTTTAAACATGCTTTATCAGATTCTATAACATGCAAAAGAACAGAATTATTCAATATTTCTCACTCATGTAATTTTTTTTTTGTCCTGGTCCCCCCCCCCCCCCTTTTTTTTTCTTCCATCTGTAACCATCGCCGATCAAACATTCTGCGGGAAGTTTTTTATTTTTGAATATTTATCCATCCACAACAAAAATGTTTTAAACTTACTTTATGATATTCTAGAACCCATAAAGAAGTAGAATTGTGTTTAATATTTTTCGCTTATGTCATGAACTACTTCCCCCCCCCCCCCCCCCTTTCCCATTTTCCACCACAAATCAATGATTAAATGTTGATTGTTAGCTGTTTTTTATTTTTATTTATTTATTTATTTTTTTACACACGTTTTGTTGCATTGATGTGCATTATTCTTTTAGTTTAATTTGTCACTTTTAAAATATTTTGTATAGTTTTTTCCTGTGCACATTATTTTCCATTTGAAATAAATTTTATGAACATATTTGTATAGTTTTCCCCGTGTGCGTTATTTTTAATTTGAAATTAATTTTATGAACATGCGTGTTTCCTCTTTTTTTAATTTTCAGCACTCTTATGCCTGAAAGAAATTTATTCTTCTCCCTTTTTAGTCATCATAGACTTTCTGAACATCAGCAAATTTTTAGATCTGGTCTGACTCTGTCAGACTAAGTTAAAGATTAGAAACAACAAAAACATTCATTTGTGTTTGATATGTGTTTTTTTTTTCCATTTGATTTTTTAAAATTTAATAGTTGAGTTCCTAATGATGAATATTTGGATTATCCAGAGTTTTCTCCGGGATAATTTCAGGAGGGTGCTGTGCTCTGCTTGTCCTTAGGTTAAAAAAGTAGTGTTCTAATCCTTCATCTAAAAACAATGCACACACCAAACATAAACATTTTTTAAAGCAATCTTAACTTTTTAATGTATTCTGATATATTAAACTCGGGATCCGGATGTAATATCACTGGACAAAATCTCGCGTCAAAAAAATATCTATTTGAATTTGTCACATGTGATCTCTTGGGGGGGGGGGGGAAGGGGACACAGGGCCTTATAAATATAAATTAATTAATAAATAAATCATAGAGTGGAACCCCATAGCAGAAAATACGAGGCATGTGTTGCAGATTTTTTTTTAGTCTGCAGATTATTTTGAAATCAGCATTATGCAGTGATTCCAAATCTCCCAATTTTGGCAGGAAAGATAGTGATTTTCAAGCTTTTTCCACCCACAGCATAATTGTCAATATTCATTTTAAGCACGATTTATTAAATTCTAGAAACTATAAAGAGGTAGAACTGTTCAATATCTCTCACTCATGTAATTTTTTGTGACCCCCCCCCCCTCCCAATAACGATCTGTGATTTATTTCACAAAAGCTTTGTAATTTTTAATCTTTCTCCATCCACAGCATAAATGTCAATATTCATTAAAAACATGCTTTATTAGATTCTAGAACCTTAAAGAAGTAAAATTGCTCAATACCTCTCACTCATTCAATTCTTTGTCACCCCCCTCCCCCTTCCCCCACTAACGATTGGCAATCAAACGACTTGCGAAATTCTTGTGCTTTCAAATCTTTATCCATCCGCAACATAAATCTCAATTTCTTTTTAAACTCATTTACTTCGATTTCAGAACCAATATTAAAAAAAAAAAAAAAAAAAAAAGTAGAATTGTTTAATATATTTCACTCATATATTTGTTTTACTCCCTCCTCCCACCTTCACACTACGCTAACGATCAGCAATCAAACGCTTCACAGAAGCATTATGATTTCCAATTTTACAGCATAAATGTTAATGCTCATTTTAAATTTACTTTATTAGATTCTAGAACCTATAAAGAAGTAGAATTTTTCAATCTGTCTCATTCATATAATTTTTTGGTACATCCCCCCCCCCCCCCCACACACACACACCATTACCATTTGGTACCGATTAGTAATGAAACTTCTTGCAGAAGTGTTGTGATTCCCAATCTTTCTCTGTATGCAGCCTAACTGTCAATATTCTGTTTAAACTTGGTTCATTAAATTGCAAAACCTGTTTAGAAGTAGAATTGTTCAATATCACTCACTACTCATGTAATTTTTGTTATTGCTATTTTGAATATATATAAGATTTTGCATCAATTTCAAAGTTTGATGATCTTTACACATTTTTGTTTGAATACCAGTATTTTTGTAAATGGATTGCTAGCACTATGGAAGAAGAAAGTGGATCTGAAAGGATCACAGGTTTTTTACGAAAAGTCTTTTAGTGAGCTGTCAAAGAAAATATCTGTTTACTTATTAAGTTATTAAATTCACAGTTTCAATTCCAGTATCAGAAGATTTCTGTAAAAGTTAGGGCCCAGACATTGAGATGGTGAGCAAAATGCAATTAAGATGTACAAATAGCAATGACAAATAAGCTGTAATTGTTGATAAAAGAAAGTTTATACGTCTTAATATCCCTCCATCTGGTTACACAGGAACCAGACAATTTTAGAAAGCTGCATTAATTTCAATGTTTAGAGTCTCTTACTACAAGTATTTTACTAGAGTCAGTACGAACAAAATCATAAACAAAGATAGTCTTTATACACTATGAAGGATAATGTGGCTAATTCCAACTCTTTACCTAGCTAGTGATAAAAATATGTTTACTGAATCCGGTAACTTTTTTCCCCCGTAACTTATTGTGAAATTATGCTACAGATTATTTTCTAATGCCTGAATAGCTATCGCAGATTGGCAGAAAAATTTCTGCTACTGGGGAGTGGAATTTCATTATTTTATTTGTGTTTAATTTTAAGTTATTTTACCTTTTGCTTTTCTACTGTTCAAAATACATTTTAAAAATACTGTACATCACTGCTGCCATCAAAGCTGAACACTCTTCACAAACCTGAATTAAATTTTTTTAAATTGATAAGCATGATTGAATTTATTATAGCTAATCTTGACAAAAGTTAATAAACATAGTCTTTAAACTCTTTTAAGCAAAATTTATAACAATTTTTGTTGCAGGTTTGTCTGTATGTCAGTGCTCTGACTAAGGTATGTGTTGTTATGGAATTTTATACAACATTACTAATAATTATTAACTCCTTTTTGCTTTCTATTCATTTATGTAGGTGATATTTTGTCCTGCGAAATTTTGTCCGCAACCCATTAAATTCTTCACAAGAAGTATTTATTGCTCTTGTGTCATATTATGCAAAAGCTATCGATATATTAATAATCAAATCAATTCATTTCTTTATAAGAATTTTAACATGTATTTGCTAAAAATATTAGTGTTGCTTGTTATGACCAATTATTATCTATTCAAGGAATATAGGTTAGTGGAAATATTCTCCTCATGTGTAAGTTTTCTAAGGGATCCTGAATGATTATGCAAATTTAGAAGAAAATAACGATTAAACTATTTTGTATGACCAGCAACATTTGTTTGAATTTTAGTACTAAGCAAAGATAAAAAAAAAAGTTTCAATATAAAGATATTTATTGTTTGTTTGCATACATATATAAAACTGAATCTTGAAATGAGCATGTAGGTTTTGAATGTTAAATATAACCTTAAGATTACAAAACTGCTTTCAAGAATGCTCTTTTTCTTAACTATTAGTACCCTGCCCTTTTTTAAACCTGGGAAATCTCTGGATTATCAATCCTACACTGCTTCAAAAACTATTTATTTTTATATTGTCTCAATAGCTGAAAGCATGCCATTGAGAAAACTTGTCTGTTTTTTGAGAGTATAATGGTTTATATCAATGGTCATCAACCTGGTGCCCAATACCCGTTAATGGGCTTTCCAGCTTACATAGTGAGCAGTAGAAGTTTTGTCCAATACTGAAGCACTACCCCCCCCCCCCTCCTTTTTTTAAAAAGTTTAGTTGACTATTTAAAAACATTGAAATGGAAATATGCCTTATTATTATATTCTTTAATTTGCTACTGTCTATGTTTTGTAAACTTTATAAAATAAAGTTACTTCCCTACTTTATAAATCACCATTCCTGCAGAACTAATGGATAGTTAGAAAATTTTACTACTAACAATGACACAAATCTGTGTGGTAGGTTATAAAAAGGTTGACAAACCTTGATTTATATTGTACTTCAAATTTAATTCATTTTGGCACAACTTTAGTATGGGACTCCCTTCGAAAAATTTGAAATTTGGCACTGAAGTAGCTTGGACGTTTCTTGCCAAGGTCTTTACTTAACACAGTTAGGATAGCCATTTCAATTCATTGCCAAAATGGCAAAAAACATTTAAAGTTACCAAGGAGGTATATTAAAGTTCCACCTCCATTTTTATTTTTGTCAAAATATGGTGTATTTCTGCTTTTTAATGTTAAAATAGTTAATTTTCTGAGAATTATTATTTCATTTGTGTTCTTGTTTTAAACAGTGTATTGTTAAAATCTAATTATTTATATATATATATATATATATATATATATGCCTTATATTGTTTAATTTTATAGATCTTGCAAATTTGTAGTCCTGCATTATGAACACAGAACAAGAGCCAACTAATAAAGAATCTCGCCCTGAGTCCGTGACTCTTAAAAAAGGCACATTATGGCAACAACGTGATAAATTTTTTAGTCGCTGGAAAGAAAGATTTTTTATTCTGACAAGTGATTATCTTGCTTGCTTTAAGAAGGCTTCAAAAATTGGTATATCTGAGATGGGAGGTTTTTTATATAAGGTGAGTTAATCAATCATATTATGTTGCGTGATTTATAAAAAGTTACTTTATTTATCCAGTTAATGCATACATTTTATTTATTCTTTTTCCAGCTACTTTTTTTATTAACATGATACCAATTGTTGTTAAGTAGAAACATTGGCACTAATTGTCAGCATGCACTATGTTTGCCTTCGATACTAAAAAAAAAATAAAAATAAAAATAAAAAAAGAAATCAGAATGTGTATATTTATGCATATTTTATATTATTTTTCTGACCTTGGATATGAATAGAATGATTTAAATATTAAAAATAGATAGAAGCACATTAGCAAGTACACTCTCAAAAATACGCACAGCTTAAAATGAAATGTTTTGTGGATTTCTGAATTTTGCAGATTTTAGAGTTTCTTTTATTTACATCTTAGAACCCCATTTGAGTAGAAAATCTTTAAGAAACAATTTATATGTTATACATAATATGCTGAAATAAAGTGTGTCTAATAAAAGTACAAATATTTCATGAAATTTTAATTTAAACGACAATTTTTATATATCATATTATAGTTGTAAATTATCTAGATTTTTGAAAAGTCTGATCAACAGTAGTTTAAGAAAGAATATTCATGCATATTTATTTTCTTATAACCTGCAAAAAAGTCAACAATTTTTGGTCAATCACATCAGTTTGTGCTGTGAGAAAGTTTGAATATTTATCTTCATGCGAGAAAGTCTTTCATGAAAACTGTCTTTCTTCTTCTTCTAAATTAATATGATTTATTTTTTGATAATTATATATAATTACACTTATCATTTTCTCTGCTGTAACATACTGAATGATAGGTGATTCACCAGCACAAGCTAATAATAGATTTATCTCCTAATACAGCTGAATTTTTCCAATCCACTAATCAACAAATCAGTTGTGACAATGTTTGTTTACATTGCAAATGATATGAGGATTTTAGGGTTGTGGATTTTTGAGAACTGATTGTACTTACATTTAAAAAAATGTTGAAGGAAGGATTATATCATATAAATTATTTAATACCTTATTTTAAATCCTTACTATTTCCGAGTTATAATATATTTCGGCATCCAGTCGGAGCCATCATCAGAAAACACTCGGCAAAATGATCCGCAGGTGTTATGACTGGGCGGTTTGTTGATCTTTTGTAGCTTCTTACTTGCTTTCTTCACTTCGCTTTTCCTGTCTGTACAGCTGTTGCCACTCGGGTGGAATTAGGCTATGTTCGATGTCATTAACGGTATTATTAGATGTTAGTATTTCTAGTGCCTCTCTTTTGAGGGCATAGTGGTGGGAGTTATATGGGGCTATTTTTCCATAGTTAATGGAGTCAATGTTAATTGGGTTAGTGTTGTTAGTTCTTGAGAAGGCTGTAGAGTGTCTATTGTATTTTAAATCAGTTATATGTTCAGAGATACGGTCTTTTATTTTCCTTTTAGTCATGCCAACATATGAAGCTTTATTTTTATTTTAGTATTGAAAATTAATTTTATAGATGCCGGCTGTGTGTTTAAAGTCGATTAAATCTTTTTCATTACGAATTCGCTGGTAGATATTTTTGTTCGGTTTTATTGGGATATTAATGTTGTGTTTGGTGGCTTCGTTTTTAATTTTTATGGAGGCTCCTTTGCAGTATGGGATCGCGGGGTAGAATAATTGTTTAGTTTTTTGTGCACTGGGAATATGATTAAGAGCTTTTATACGTTTTTTGTAAAATTTGTCTACAATAGAGGGATTATAATTGGCATTTTTAGCGATGTTTTTTATTATTTTTAATTCGGAGTTTAGATATTTTTTATTAGAACAGATAAGTATAGCACGATTAACATAAGAGCGTATAGCGGCATATTTGTAAGTGAGGGGAGTGTGACATTTTTTATTTATAATTTCGTTGTTGCTAGAAGGTTTTCTGAAAACGGTGGTGTCTATGGAATTGTCTTTGATTTTAATAATGGTGACATCGAGAAAATTTAAAGAATGATTTGTTTCTATTTCGTGTGTTAATTTAATGTGTGGATCGATTTCAGAGGAGGCACTAGAAATACTAACATCTAATAATACCGTTAATGACATCGAACATAGCGTAATTCCACCCGAGTGGCAACAGCTGTACAGACAGGAAAAGCGAAGTGAAGAAAGCAAGAAAGAAGCTACAAAAGATCAACAAACCACCCAGTCATAACACCTGCGGATCATTTTGCCGAGTGTTTTCTGATGATGGCTCTGACTGGATGCCGAACTATATTAAAACTCGGAAATAGTAAGGATTTAAAATAAGGTATTAAATAATTTATATGATTGTACTTATTTTATACTAAAGGATTTTTTTTAAAGGTTGCTTTAGATATAGTGTGTCCACAATATATTCACTAGATAAAAAATTTAAATGTAATTTTTTATGATGTAAGGAGAAGTAATTTACATCGGTTTAATCTTTAGTTCAAAGAATTTTATTTGTTCTTTTTTGAATAGCAACAAAGAACAAGTTTGCTAAGCAATGTATGTTCTCTGGTTATGGTATTCTGGTCTTGATATTCTCTGAGCAACTAATGTTGCTTATACTGAATTGTATTAGTATAAAATTCTTTGTTGTACTAAGTAAGGGCCCACCAACGGCTGAGAGGTTCTGTGCTCAAAGCTGATAGACATGAGGTGCCAGGTTCAATCCCAGGTCACACTCATATGCCTAGCCGTTTTGTGTTTTCCATGGTTTTCCCCAAAACTCGCATAAATATGGGCTAGGTTCCCGTAGAAAGACACCCCCTCCCCTCCACAAAGGGCACTCCCCCTGAGGCCTAGGACCCTAGTGCAGTCAGTCGGCCTTAATTCCCACACACCACACCATTGCCGTACTAAGTAAAATTCAATCATTATTTAAAAAAAAATATTTTATCCCTTAACTTATACACATGCAGCGCGCACGGGACTGTGCTGCCGAAGGCAGTGGGGACCCGGTGTGACTTTTTACCCGATCAGAAATGATTTTTTTTTTAAATTTCTTTTCTTAAGAATAAAACTTACTGTTAGTGATTCATTTAAAAATACTGACTCTCTAGTGGGCGAAGCTCGCTAGTAAATTATAAAATGCTGTACTGTTGATTTTAATTCATAAACAGATTTTATGCATGTATACAATATGACATCATTGATGATATGATAGCCCATTAACTGAAAGCAGACTGCTTTTTACTTTTACAGTCTCAGGACAAGGTTTCCTATGATCTAGCTGTAGGAAGATAAATTTTTTTGAAACATATTTACCAGGGTTTTAAGACACCCCCCCCCCCCCCCCCAAAAAAAAAAAAAAAAAAAAAAAAAAAAAAAAAAAATCCAATAAACCTAATTTTTTTTTTCTATAAAAAAACATAATCAGAATTATTACTTTTTAGAAATTCATTTGTTATTTTGTACATTAAATTTCAGTGTATGCGTATATATTGGGTGAGTGCAAAAGTTCTACCCGTTTTTTAGTATTCAAATTTCCAATGGAATTCACAAAGTTAATCATCTCAAAAAAAATATCAGAGGTGTTACATGGAAAGTGAAAAGGAGCATATAAGACATTGTTTGTTATACAAGTTTAATAAAAAGAGTACGGCAGCCGCAGCATGTCGCAATGTTTGTCAAGTTTATGGGGAGGAGGCAATAGATGAAAGCACATGTCGTCGATGGTTTCATAAATTTAGGGAAGGAGACAGAAGCTGCCAAGATCAGGCTAGGAGTGGATGGCCATCAGACGTTTGAGACGACGATATTGATTAAGCCATAAGCAACAACTCAAACCCAACCATGCAAGAATTAGCAGAGACCTTCAACGTACACCAGACAGCTAGTTAAGTTGGGTTTTACGAGAAAGTTGGATTGTTGGGTTCTACATAACCTGACAGCTAATCAACGGGATGACCAAATCGCCACCAGTGTTTCCTTGCTTTTCCGGTACAAAAATGACTCATTCTTGACACGAATTGTGGCATGAGATTAGAAGTGGGTTATGTACCATAACGTAAAGCATCGTAGGACTGTGTATGGCCCTTCTGATCTGCCTGCATCGACTTCAAAAGCTGAACTTCACCCCAAGAAGGTGTTATTGAGTGTGTGGTGGAATGTGCAGGGAATAATTCACTGGGAGGTCCTGCCACTCAACCAAACTGTCAATGTTGCCTTCTACTGTCTACAGTTAGACAGGCTGCATTCAAATTTAGTAGCAAAGTGGTCAGGCCTCATCAATCGTCGCGTGTTATCCTTCATCACAATAACACCAGGCCACATGCTGCTGTCATCACTTGCCAAAAGTTACTGGGCTTAGGTTGGGAGGTTTTACCCCACCCTCCCTATTCTCCTGACTTGGCACCAACTGACTATCACCTATTTCGGGCTTTGAAAAATTCCTTCAATCAGAAAGTCTTTGATGATCTTGATGCTGTGAAAACTGCCATCCAAGACTTTTTTTGACTCGAAACTGCCAGAATTTTACCGCCCTGGGATTAATCTTCTACCAGAAAGATGGCAAGAGGTCATAGATAGGAATGGGAATTATGCACAATAATAGGTACTGTTCATTTTGTGTATATTTGCTTTTCTTTGTGGATAATAAAAATGGGTAGAATTTTTGCACTCACCCAATATATATATTGAAAATTTTCTCAAACATTGCAGCAGATGTAACCAAGTATCACATGAAGAAGTAGAAAGCATTGAATAAACATGACAAAAATATGAGCAGCTGAGATTGAAACATACAACATCATTTACTTTATCAAGGGCATAGAATGAATGTTGCATGCAAATAGGGTGATATTTCTGTAGTGCTGTATGCATATTGCTAAAAATTTACAGCACTTTCTTTCTCTCTCTCTCTCTCTCTCTCTCTCTTTATCTCTATCTATATATATATATATAAACTTAAATGTACTTTAAGTTCAAATATATGCTAATTTGATATTCTTTCCTATGCCCCTGATATTGTTTATTCATTAGAATTACATTCTTATTTAAGGAGGCTATTATCGCCGACAATTCTTTGGGGAAATTTGTTATAATAGATATTTATTACCTAATGTATTTTTCGCAATTCCATTTTCACATTTGGAAAATTCACAACTGTTAATTTGGTATATCTCCACCTTTTAAAAAGATGTAAACTTATAATTGCCATACTTATAACTTTTTGTGAATTTTGTATTTTAGATAAAAATTTAAATCTTTTGTGTTAGATAAATTTATTAACAAATAAAAGATGTGTTTTATAGCGATCTGAAATAAAGTGTCTTGAATGTGTCAACTGGATGATTTTTCATATGTTGTTGATTATCTGAAAGTTATACTGTTGGATTAAAACACATTCTATCCCATAAATTTGTTGACAATCAATCTTCTTTACATGTCATTTTTAAACAACACTTGATTTCTATGTATTCATTATTTTAAATTTTGAATTTTTTCTTATTGCATTGAATGGCTGTTTGAGTTTTGTATATCATTATTTTAATTAGTAGCCTAGCAGTACTTTTTATGAAATATTTTTGCTTGTTTATTACAATTTTTTATTTTGCCGTATTTTTGTAGTGTATGTGATGGTCTATTTTTTGCACAGCTGCAAGTATTGTCACATATATTATTTTTTAAAGGTAAATCTTGCTGATGTTGATGATCTTCAGTGGATTGATAAAAAGCAAGATGGTGTAATTGCTGTTCGTGTGGGAACAGAAGATCAGTTGTTGTTATGGTCCTCTAAAGGCTTAGACAACTGGATGTTTGCACTCAGGGATGCTGTGAATCTAAGTAAAGGACGAAGAGAAGCTCTGCGCAGATCTCAGACATTGATGCCTCAGCTTTCAGATGGAGGACTAATTGGAAGGTACATATAATTTACTTCCTTAGATCTTCACAGGACCCCTTAGAAAGACCCCCTCATGGTAGCACTCACTTCATTCAGACCTAGAACCTTCATGTAGTTTATTGGCTTTAACACTTACATCACCACCTTAGATCTTCATAATCAGATTAATTTGTTTACATTCTTTTACAAGTAATAATGCAAATATTTATTAAAGTTGGAATAATAAGTGCGCAATTTTATGAAATATCCAGTGACTCTTTAATTATCTGGTTTAATTTTGGTCATGCTATAAAACAAAATATATAGTTTTTAAAACTTTTAATTGTATTACTTCTTTTAATCCTAAACTATCTACTGTGGTCTAAGCATCAACAAAGGTTACTTAAAAGTTGTGGTTTTTTTTTTTTTTTTTTTTTTTTTTTTTTTTTGTGTTATATTTTTCATTGGAGGGAGCTGAAAAACAATCGGTTTCATAAAACCAAAAATCTATTGTGATAAAAATATTTAATACATACAGTCAATCCCACTTAATTGGTTAACAAATAATTAAATGCCCTACTTATACAAATATAAAGCTAAGGAACCAGATTTCTCCCCCATACAAACAATTTTAATTTTTCTTCATTAAGAAATATTTTTTACAACAACATCTTGCTTAATAAAAAAAATATAGTTTCTGAGGTGAAATTCTTTTATTTGTAGTTAGATTTTTCCTCTCATTCTGAAAATAATAATAAATCTTCAAAAAAAATAATAAATAAATAAATAAATAAATAAAATAAATATGTACACTCAAAAGAGCGAAATTTATGCAACATTCTTTATCTCTAATAAGCATATGGGGGCAAACTTAGAATTCCATCAAATATTTGAAACGTAGTTTATAGGAACAGCAGTTGAAAGATATTTTCAACTGGGATGAAATTACCTTTTTTTTTTTAAATAGGGTTATGTGTTCCAGGAACATTAACTGACAAAAGAGTAATAATTTATGGTTTAAAAAAGAAAAAAGATGGAGTGACTTTGCTTTTTTGTGTTAACTGAATAGGAACAAAAAAATTTCTCTGATAGTAAATAGAAAAGAGCTCAGGTGTGAAGAACATAATATTATAGATCCTGTGTATATTCTCGAAATTCAATGACTGAATATGATAAAATTAGGAATGAAAATATAAATTATCTCTTAAGAATTATCAGTTATAAATTTTGAGTTCTGCTTCAGATGACCGAAGCAGAATTAAATGATTTACAGATGTGGACAAAAATTAAGAAACAAAATGAGATGAAGATATATTAGTCTTCTAATATCTTAACAAAAAGAACAATACAGATACTTTTCAAACAACAAATGAATTTGCAAATTCCTAGCCATCATTTTGAGATTCACAGAGAAGATTATAATCTGATATTAACTTTTGAAAAAGAAATTGAAAAATGATCAATAAAGTCTATGTTAAAGCAGTCAATTATATATATATATTTAAATAAATTTGTAAGTACACTTTATTCTAATACACATGTTTTTAATTATTGCATTACTGAACATTTTAACCAGGTAAAAATTTTAATAAATATTTAAATAAGTAAGGTGTCGATCATTTATTGTTTTACATAAGATAAAATCACTTAATCCTACATATAATTGATATAACATAAACATTGATTTAACATAAACTGCTTCCACAGTCCCCATCAAAATGAAGATTAGTTTAGTTATATGAAGATTAATTACTGATAGCATGAACTACTGATAACATGAACAATTTTTCTGTTCCCCTTGAGATTCACGTTAACATGTTTCGACTGTATTCTGTTTTTAATTTAATATTACTGTCCTCTTTTTGTTTTCGGTGAAAAATATGAAGTATAATATAGCACATCTGAATTTTCAGGACAATTCGTCAAGTATTTTTTCTGGATATTTGACTAAATGTCTAAAATTGAGTATCCAGTCATTTATGGCAAAGCAGTGTATTTATTCTCATGAAAGGTGGTGCTTTCAATCTGCTATAAAAATGGTACAATTTTTTTCTGAACATGCAGTAACTTTTATTTTTTATTTAACAGGATACATGGGTGCAGAATAGGTCTGAGCACGCAAATGAAATTGAGGGAACTTTCGGCTGACTGGGAAAATTTTTAACATTTATTTTTTTAGAATAAAATGAAATCTAAAATAAAAAAAACATTTTTTAACAGTAGAAGCTTTTTATTGTGGAGCCCTGAAAAGCATAAAATAAAAATTTATTCTTCTAAAGACATGCTATAAATAAATGAAAGTTTCAACACTAAGAAAATTTTAGAGAAAAATATAGATATTTCACTTTTGCAAGAGATGAAAATTTTTAAATACTCAAAATATTTTAAAAAGCTTTCGAGACCTTTGAAATTTATGGTTTAACAAATACTACTTATGTAGAAACTAATGACTAAGAATATTCGTCTCGACAACTTTTTAAAATATTTTGAATATTTAAAAATTTTCATCTCTTGCAAAAGTGAAATATCTATATTTTTCTCTAAAATTTTCTTAGTGTTGAAATTTTCATTTATTTACAAGCATGTCTTTGGAAGAATAAATTTTGATTTTATGCTTTTCAGGGCTCCACAATAAAAAGCTTCTACAGTAAAAAAAAAAAAAATTACTTAAATTTTTATTTTCTGCTTTTTAGTTATTAAAAAAAAAAAAGAATAAAAAATTCTTTGGATATTGTAGACTTTGAAAGATTTTCTTTTATCAATTGACACATTTTCTATTAATTATTTACAAAAATAAACACATCGGCCCTTGGAGAAACAACGAACCCATGACACGCTCTAACCAAAAATCAAAGAACAGTAAAGAAAAGTCATAGAACATGCTAAAAGATTCCAACACATACTTATACAAAAAGAATATTGTTCTTGAATGCTTTTTAAAATATTTTGAATATTTAAAAAAATTTCTCTCTTGCAAAGTGAAATATTTATATTTTACTTTAAATATTTATATTTTTGTGTTTCAGCAATTTTCTTATTGTTGAAACTTTTATTATTATTTTTTTTATTATAGCATATACTTACAAGAATATTTTTTAAATGCTTTTTAGGGCTACACAATAAAAACTTCTAGGTTTTTTTTTTTTTTTTTTTTTTTCGTTTGCGTTTCAGTAACTGAAAGAAGCTTCATAAAAAAACTAATCAAAAATTTTTAGGATAGTGTGTAGACAACAAAGGATCTTTATTTTATCATTTGACATCTTTCCTATTAATTATATCCAATAAAGTAACACATCAGTCTTCAAATTTACAACCATCTCATTATCAACATGATGCTCTATCCAATTGAGCTAACAAGTGATAAAAAAAGGTGCTAACATTCACGTTAAAGTGGAGGCGTTTTGTTTTTCAGTGTGACACGAAAACACGATGACAAAATCCAATTTCAATAAAAAGCTTCTAAAAAAATATTTTTTTATGTATGTTTTACTTAAAGCCTTTTATTTTGTGCTTTTTTAATATCTAAAATATTTTGTATTTTTTAATATCTTTAAAAAAAAAGCTCAAAGAAACTCTTCAAAAATTCTTAGGATACTGTGTAGTCAACAAAAAACTTTCTTTTATCAATTGACACCTTTTCTAGTAATTATCTGCAAAAATTAACATGCCAGACTTTTGGGAATCGAACTCTCGACCACCGCGATACTAACGTGACGCTCTAACCAACTAAGCCATACAGCGACAAACGGAATAGCTTATATTAACTTTAAAATGGAGGCGCCTTATTTATTAGTGTGACACAAAGACACGATGACGAAGTCAATTTCATATAAAAAGCTTCTAATAAAAAATTTACTGAAAAAAAAAAAAAAAAAAAAAAAAAAACCCTCTTTCTAATATTAAACAACAAACTGACAGCTGTATTCTTCTGGTAGAATGTGTATTTCTTTCAAACACTTATTACATCAAGTAACTACTGTGCTCAAATTACAGCAAAGTGCAATAAAACAAAATATCTATTATGTTGTAGGTAAGAATTATAACCATAATAATTATGTTAGTTATTTAATCTAAAACTTTTTTAATTTCAACTTGTTGACACATTAGTAGCAACATTGAATTTTGATGTATTAAAGAAAAAAAAAAAAGACGATGACGAAAGGAAGAAAAGAAAAGAAATTCTAATATAGTAGCTTTTAAAAAATTTTCTCAATAGGTTTCTGTGTTATTTTTAGGAAAATTTAGAATATGTTGTGGAGGAATTTAATAGGTCTGAGCATTTTCTGCACCCCTGACATGATATTTGATGTTGGTTAGGCATTTTATTTAGATTAGATGTTATTTCCAGTGTATGTTATTGTATTAATTTGATATATTTTTTAATTTCTTATTTTACTTTTCAGGCATAGAGTAAACTCGCATCATTCACTGTCTGCTAATCCTGGACCTGCTGGTTTGGTCCATTCCGGTTCAAATTTGGAATTGTGCAGTAATGCTGGACCTTTTACTCGATCATTAATAGATAAGCATTTCATGCCTTCTATAAATGAATATTCTAGAAGAATGTCAGGTATATGTTTTTACAACTGTATGTGTCACTGTCAGTTAACATTACTTGTTATGCATGGGTGTTTCATTTACTTAATCTTTGTCATTTTTAATTATAATTTAGAGTAAGGTGAAATGGTATATTTATAAAAATAGTGACCTTACTAGACTGCTTCATTACTTTCATAAGCTGCTTTTCGCCACTTGATCACAGGCGACGACGAACTTTTGGAAGTCCAGCCACTTTCCACTCAAGCTCAAGCCATGACTGATGACGGCGAGGGCTCTCGGGCGAAAAGCAGCTTATGAAAGTAATAGAGCAGTCTAGTAAAGTCACTATTTTTATAAATATTAATTAAATCTTCGTTTTTTAAATAATTTAAAGTTGTGAAATGGTATATTAAAGAATAAAATTATAAAACAAAATATGAATATACTTTTATAAATATATAAGAATCTCACATTTTAAATACTGCATTTAAATTTATTTTATATAAGTATGTTTTTAAAGTTGTTAACTACTGTACTTAGAGATAACTTTAAAAGCTCTCTCGCAAAAGTAAGGAAAAGTAAATACTGTATTGAACAATAGGAAGTTTTATCAATATTCATTTACAATTAGTGAATACTAAATTACAACCCCTTATAGTTTTGCATTTTTTTTTTTATGAACTGAAATTTAGTTTATTCTATTGATAATAACTTTCTGGATTTTCTTGATATTTGCTTAAGGTTTTCATATAAGTAGCTCAATACATTTGACTAATAAATTATGCAAAGAAATTTTGTTAAGGTTTGTGCATGCACAGTTAAAAATTTAGTAAAATTGCTTATATTTCATTAAATGTTTAATATTTACAAATAAAGACACATAATTAATTAAAAAAAAAAAAAAAAAAAAAAAAACCACACAGTACAGCTAGAGTGTGTTTCAAGCATTACTTTTACAGAATGATCCCAAACATTTTTCTTTTCTTTAATTTGTTACTGGCCCCTTTTGCTTTCGGGGCAAAGCTTTCGCTGAAATATATAAGGTATAATATATGTTCTTTACACCCCAGTGGCAGAAACACTGCGACACGGTGACATAGTCGCAGACACAGAAAAACGGCTTGCGGACAGTTTTTGTCTGCACTAATAAAAAAATTTGTCCACAACTTTCAGACAGTCTTTGTCTGCACTAATAAAAAAAAATGTCTGCAATTTTTGGACAGTCTTTGCTTGTAGTCATAAAAAATTTTCTGCAATTTGTGGACAATTTTTGTTGTGACAATGCACTACTGATGTATTACGCCTTGGACGCTCTCTGGTAGGAACTCTAGAGCCCCCTGTAGGTTTCTTGCATCCAGTGACTTTTTGGTTTTAGAAAATGTGAAGCATTAATATGTGTTTATAGTAATAATAATTATAGTGGTTACCCCATTACTAAATTATCATATTAACAATAATTTTATTATTTATAATTATTTATATTGTGTTGTGTCAAACATTGGTATAAAATATTTATTTGAATGAGTTCAACTTATTTTTGTATAATTGTTTATACTATATTGTTCTGTAGTAAAATTGTATTTGTGTATTGTTGCACAAGATCACCACTGTTGCTAAGCTCTCCCCTCCCCCCCCCCCCCGCCCAAAGATTACTGCTATCAGCTTTCAGGCTTTTTGAGCGTAAGCCATTTTCACCCGTGATTACACCCAAATTTTTCAGACAGATTATGAAATTTTAGAAGCCTGTTGCAGGCAGCTACAAAACTTTCTGCCACTGGGCTATACACGGCTGAAGTTTCAAGAAAATTCATGAATTCAAGAATTCAAGTATTTTTTTAAGATATTTGACAAAACATCTAAAGTGGAAAGTGTTTGGTCTAGAGGTCTACCTGGCCTGGGCTTGGGCTCAACTCTTTTGTGTATATTCGGGCCGGGTCATGCCTGGATAAAAAAAATTTCTTGGCTGTGTCGTTCCAACTTTTTTTTTTTTTTTTTTTTTCTTTTTCCTTGTCAATTACAGAAGAAGGTAAATGATAAAACAATTTTATCGGTTAATATATCACATGAAATTTTGTTTTGCTAAAAAGTGTTCATTGCTTCAACTTGATTGGATGGCAATCTATCTGTTCACACTCTGATTTCTGCAAATATTTTTAGCATTTTTTGAAATTGATATATGTTATTTAAAGTCATAATAGCAGGTTCCTATTCAAAATAATATGCATGTTGCTTCTGGTTTGCACACATCTATAAACAAGAGAAATAAATATGTTATTGTGTATGATGCTTTATGTCCTGTGGTCTGTAAAGTCTATGAACTATGAAGGATATTTTTATGCTCTTTTCTACTACTTCCCAGGCCACCAAACATAACAAAATTAGCATCGATTTTTCTCTTTTTTATTGAAAATGTTAATAGTCCAAGCGGCGGCTGCAAAAAATTGACTTAATAAGGTACAAAGCTGATTTTTTTTCCTATAGATAGAATTCATTGTTACAATGAAAATCTGATAGGGTTGCCTGGTCAAAGCTGTCAAGTTTAAGAGAAACAACCTCACTTCCGGTCACAATTTAAACGATTTTCGAACCCCAAAAGGTATGAAGATGAAACCGGTGCTGAAATGTAGAGATTAATATGCTCTTTAAAATGGCATAGGGTTGCCTGGTCAAAGCCGTCAAGAAACAGAGGTTGCCACGAAAATAGGGGACGTATTTTGCGATTTATTTACCCAAGTAAAAAGTGATTTACCCGAGTGTAAAGATGAAACCGGTGCTAAAATGTAGAGATTAATATGCTCTTTAAAATGGCATAAGGTTGCCTAGTCAAAACCGTCAAGACCCAGAGGTTGCCTCGAAAATAGGGGTAAAATTTAAATGTTTTTCGAACCTCACAAGTATAAAGATGTAACTTGTGCTAAAATGTAGAGATTAATATGCTCTTTAAAATGGCATAGGGTTGCCTGGTCAAAGCCATCAAGTTTCAGAGGTTGCCTAGATAATAGGGGTCAAATTTAAACGATTTTCGAACCCCACAAGTGTAAAAATGAAATCGGTGCTAAAATGTAGGTATTAATATGCTCTTTAAAATGGCATAGGGTTGAATGGTCAAAGCCGTCAAGAAACAGAGGTTGCCAGGTAAATAGGGGAAGTATTTTACGATTTATTTACCCAAGTAAAAAGTGAGTTACCCAACTGTAAAGATAAAACCGGTGCTAAAATATAGATATTAATATGGTCTTTAAAATGGCATAAGGTTGCCTGGTCAAAACCGTCAAGACTCGGAGGTTGCCTCGAAAATAGGTCAAATCTGTCAAGTAAAGCAGTCAACCACAAAAAAATAGGCGAGTTTTGAAGATTTCTTAACGAAGTGTAAAAAAATACGAATAGCATTAACAAAGAAAATGAATAAGGATGAAATTATATGAATATTTGAAAGGTGTAGCTGGTTCCAGAATGTACAGCGTAGGAGTTATTTTAAAATGGCATATGTTTGCCTGATAAAATTCGTAAAGAAATAGCGGTCTCCAAAAAGCTAACAAATATTAAAGGTGTTTAACACAAAGTGAAACACACATGAAGACTATTTTAAAAAGGTTAAACACGAAATAATTAATATTTAAAAGATGAAATTGCTAGCTAAATGTAGAACATACAACACTTTTCAATTTGCTTACGATTGTGCTTCAAACCTGTCAAGGTATAGCGTTCAGCTTAGAAAAGGAAGCGAATTTCAATATTCGTTTATTTTATTTGTTTAATGATATAAGAGTTTAAAGCATAAAGAGAATTAAATTATTATGCGTGACCATTCTTTTTCTAATCTGTATAAAACTAATTTCAGCTCACGAGCTCGTTTTTTCCCCATTTTTCAATACTTAAAATATTCAAATTGTGTCAAAGTATTGAGAAGATAATTCCCTGAAGAAATGTATGCGGCTGCTTTGTAGAATTTTATACGAAAATATTAGGTTGTGCCGATTTTGTTATATTAAAAATTTGTCAATTTTAGAAAATTTTCTCAATTAATATTTTTTATATCTAATTAAAATAATCAATAATACCTTCTGCAAATTAATTATGGGTACAAATAAAGCGAAAAACTTTAAAAAATTGATAAATTTTTCGCGTTTCATAATAACAATGAATTAATTTATGAAATTGAAATTTGTAAATCTTGCTGCAAATCTGAAATAAGAGGTTTTTTTTTTTTTTTTCATTTTATTTAATTATTTATTTTGTATACTAACAGAATTTTTTATTATGAGTTTCTTGGGCATTATTATCTTCATTTCTGTTAACTTTTGCGGTCGTATTTTCTTATCTGTATCCGCATGCTACATTTTAAATTTTTACTATTAATTCGTTGTTTTTATGGGAAATTTTAGAACAGTTTCATTAGAGTTTATTTATTTTTTCTTTTTTAAATACTTTTTATATTTTTTCTTCACATTGTATAATAAACCCTTCAAAATTAGCTTTTTTTTTTTTTTTTCGAGGCAACCACTATTTTTCGAGATTTTTACCTGGCAACCCTATGATACTCTAAAGAGAATATTATTCTCTATATTTTATAAACGGTTTCATTTTTAAATATGTTAGGGTTAGAAAACCGCGAAAATTCGCCTCCCCCCTCCCCACACACACACGCACACACTTTTCGTGGCAACCTCTTTTCTTGGCGGTTTTGACCAGGCAACCCTATTTTAAAGAGCATATTAATCTCTACATTTTAGCACCGGTTTCATCTTTACACTTGGGTAAATCACTTTTTACTTGGATAAATAAATCGTAAAATACGTCCCCTATTTTCGTGGCAACCTCTGTTTCTTGACGGCTTTGACCAGGCAACCCTATGCCATTTTAAAGAGCATATTAATCTCTACATTTTAGCACCGGTTTCATCTTCACACTTGTGGGGTTCGAAAATCGTTTAAATTTGACCCCTATTATCGAGGCAACCTCTGAAACTTGACGGTTTTGACCAGGCAAACCCTATGTCATTTTAAAGAGCATATTAATCTCTACATTTTAGCACCGGTTTCATGTTCATACCTTCTGGGTTTCGAAAATCGTTTAAATTGTGACCGGAAGTGAGGTTGTTTCTCCTAAACTTGACGGCTTTGACCAGGCAACCCTATCAGATTTTCATTGTAACAATGATTTCTATCTATAGGAAAAAAATCAGCTTCGTACCTTATCAAGTCAATTTTTTGCAGCCGCCGCTTGGACTATAAGATTAGCATTAATGTTTTCCTTGCAGGATCACATAAAAGGATTCGGATACATTGTAGTATGTAAATGTAAATGGATGAAACTAGTTATTTAGTAGTATTAACTATTTTTAATACCTTCCTGCATAGTTTGATGAATGCTAATATTTTTGAATTGACTTTATATCTGTTCGTGTACTTTCTGTCCATTCATAATAATGAATTTATGCTTATATATAATTGTCTTCTAACAGATCTGTAGTTTTGTTAAAGAATATGCTATTGCTTGGCTATAAAATTTTTGCATGGAGATGTATGCATTTTTTTTTTTTTTTTTTAATCAGGCTGGGCCTAATTTTATCATTTTTTGTCTGGACCGGGCCCCAAAATTTTGGCCTATTCAGATCTCTAGTTTGGTCATTTGCAATAAGGTAGTATATATCAAGTACTTTGTTTGGCTGTTATTACAACCTATGTTCTAAAAAAAAAAAAAAAATATTTCAATTAATTATGTATAACTCATTTATAAGACTAAATTGTTTAATTAGTTTTTACATTTTAAAATCTTATTTTAGTGCTGACTGAAGGAGACTCTAATGGCGATACTGACTGTGATGCTGCCTCATCCTGTGATTATTATCCTGTGACTCGTCACACATTTGGCCCCCGGCTTGCTCCCCAGTGCTCATCCGGGTCACATAGTTCCTTAGTCTCTCTCGGTCGTCGCTCAGAGAATGGCCATTTGTATAAACCTTCTCCCCGGTCACTCCAAGTATCTCCTGCTCTCACACAAAGATCCCTGTATGCTCAGCACATTTTATCTTCTCCTGAAATATCTCAGCCCCCTGATAACAGGCGTTCAAAGTCTTCAGCTACCTCTGCAACATCAGAGTTCTCTTTTGTGCATCCAGATTCGCCAGTAGCTGTGTCTTCTCTACGTTTGAAACATAACCGTCCAGGTGACAGTAAGAAAACACAAGTGACGCTGCCACAACAACAATCTTCAGGGCTTCCTGGGAATGGGTTTCGGCCCTCTAGTGTGTATGGACAACCACTGATGTTGGGCAACAAGATTTCTTCAGGTCAACCGCCACCAGACGTTGTCCCTTATGGTACATATAGTTCCAATGAGATTCAGTCAATGCCTAAGAGATCTGTTAAGTGCTACTCTCATTCTAAGTCTGATTCAACCTTTGTAGGTGAAAGGTTAGAACATCTACAATCCCTTGGTTTACAATCAAGTACTCAAAAGCCTGTCATATAGTAGAATTTATATGTAATTATTTAATTAATATATAAATTGTTTTTGTAGTTTGAATGTCATCTCTTAAGATGTTAATGTGGTTGCTGTCATCCCTGTGAACTGGATTTTAATATTTTATGATCTGACGATTTTTATTTCAATCATTTGTTATTATTATTTTTTTAAATACAAATGTTTATTTTGTTTATACTAAGTTATGTTTGTGATATCTTAATTTATTGATTATAAATTATGAAATAATTATAAATATATTAAATGTTTGTTTTATTCTGTTATTTTACATACAGTGGCATATGTACTTATTTCTAAGGAAAATGATGAGTTGACATTGCCTAAATTTGAAAGAGCATTGAAAAATCAATTCACGACTCTCTGAAAATTTAGAAAATTACCTAAAACAACCAGAATTTTTCAGTTGAAATCTAATAGAGTATGTAAGAAGAAAACCAAATATGTAGCATTACATAAGAAATAGATTCTGAAGTTAATTTGCAATCCTAGAACCTCTGAATGTCTTAGATTCAATCCCAAGCTTAAGGGTATTAGACTATCTTTAATGATTCTATTTTTTTTTTTATAACTAAATTCTTTGGCAATTATATCTGGTAATTAATGTAAAAGTAGTTTAGTTTATAAATGAAAATATTCTTTCTTACTTAATAAAAATAGATCTATATTAAATTTATATAAACTTAAAATAAAGGCAGCATTCATTAGTTTTTTTTTTTGCCTAATCAAGAGTCATCCTTTTGGATCCAGAACAGTTATTGCATTGCATGTTTTTGCAGTTTATGATGTTGCTTATAAGATTTTTAATTCTTAATCTTTCTATGTCAGTTTTTCAGTACATTTTTATTGCAATTGGCTGTTTAGTGTTGGAATATTTTTACCTTTTTATATGTATAAAATTATTATAGCATCATCAGTATAAATTAAGGGCACAATGGACTTTCAAATTTGCCAGATGGTCCATTTTCCATTTTAGCCATAAACATAATTAGGGTCCGTGGTGCCATTGTGTCAGTTGTTATTAAATCGTCAACAAATGTTGCCTGAGTCACACTAGAATGACAAATTTGTCACCTAAAATATTTTTTAAGCTATTTTTTTCCTATTTATATTTAAAAAATAAATTGAACAAATTTTGATATTCAAAAATGTCAGTAAAAAAAAAAAAAAAAAAAAAAAAAAAACTCCTTCTGAAAATTAAAATACTTTCTTCAAAAAGTTTTGTTTCAATTTTTAAGCTCTATTAATAGCTCAATAGTCAACCTTAAGCACCCTTTGTAGTCAGATATCCTCTTTTCTCCTTCTCCATGTAATCCAATGGGATTTTTGTTACTTTGTTACAGGATATCTCATTCAAAAATGAAATTTTTCTAATTCTACTCTGAAGATGTCACCTGTTTTCTTTGGGAACATTTTTTTTTAAAAATAAATTTGAAAATTTTATTTCATTAAGAAAACTTGATGATCTAATTTTCAATCTCGAAAAGAAATATTTAAACTTATTATTTTTTAAATTGCTTCTTAAGATAAAAGGTGACATGTTCAAAGAGTGGAATTCAAAAACAGAATTCGAAAAACTTTCTTTCTGAATGAAATATTCTTATAGTACGAAGCAATAAAAATCCCATTTCATTATGTAGAAAAGAAGAAAGACATAATCTGAATACCAAGGATCTTTAAGTTCTTTAATAGTACTTGTTTGAATCTGGCATATTATGTTGTTGCTTGCACACCTCACTGATACCTTAAAAGGTTGTTCTTATTTTTAAATTTAAATTTTCATTTTTTAAAAAACTGTTTATTCACCAAATGTTATATTAATTCATAGTGTAAATATATAACGTTACATTAATTCATATTGTAAATATATAAGTGTATATTTACACTATGAATTAATGTTGAAATTTTCAAAGAAATTGGTTGATATTCAAAAAAGTTAATTTTGAGAGAGTCCACTATGTACCCTTAAACTAATTTAAACTCTATCATAGATACAATTTTTCAGCATTGAAGTAATTGCTTCATTGCTTTTAAATTTCAAAATAGTCAGTACTTCCTACATTAACATCAGAAATCTTAATTTATAAGATTTAATTTCTTACTAAAATTATTATAATTAAACTAAATCATGTACCATGGATTGTTTTGTTACTGATGTCACTGTATGGTTTATTTCAGTGCTATTAAATTTTTATTTCTATGTTATACTTTATAACCAAATGCATAACATGAATTACTTTTGTATGTTTTAAGTCAAAGATTTGCTTTAAATTATGGGCTTTAAATATTTTAATCATGAATTCATATTAATCATATCAGATTAATTTTTATTATTATTTAATTGGGGTTTTTATTATCAGTTTGATTATTTTAAATAAAACTATTTTTACTTATGTTTAAATTGGTGAGGGTTAAAATATATAGATCATCTTTATTATATATATATATATATGAATGAGGGGTTATTTTCACACATATGGTAGCTAGAATCATAGATTTTGGTATGTTATGGAGAAAAAAAAAATCATTTCTATACACACAATATTTAGAGTTTCAGCTTGTTATTAAACAAAATATTTCACAACATCTGTTAATGATTTACATGCTTTTAATTTTTTCAGATTTCTTTTTTAAATAAGTTGATACTCAGTTGGATCTGTATTATTTGTCGTGAGTTTAAGTTATAGAATAATTTAATGATTAACATTTAACTCTGGAATATAAAATTGTTTTTTCTTTAGATTGTCACTTTTTAAAATTCATGATAAATATCCATTTTTTTTTTTTTTTTTTTTTTTTTTTTTAATTTTTTCTGTTTTATATATGCCAATACTAGACATCACATTTCAATTAAACGTGTTCCTAGAGCAGTTGTATTAAATATTCTCAATTATGTATATAAGCTAATCTAGTATGTTACTCACACTTTCTCTTATTATGCTGGTGTACTATATTTTAAAGTGTAAGATATGAGGTATTACATTTGAATACTTGTAGTGTACTTTAAAAACATTTCAAGCTAACTTTAGAAACAGTTTCATTCAACTTACATTTCTATTTGAGAGGGGCTATTACTCCCCTCCCCATCCTGGCCTATTGTATCATATAGTAAGCTGTATTCATAAAACATTTTTAAGGCTGTTATTAAATACATATATATATACAGTATACTTCCGATTATCTGCAGAATTGGGAAGCACAGGTTCTGCATATAATGCAAATTTCAGATAAACTACAAAGAAGCTGGAAATGAGGGATAAATGAGATAAAATATATTCTAGTTCAAAAACATGATTGTGTTGTAAATAAAACATAATACAAGCAGTTACAAGTATTCACAATATAACAAAAATATTTGTATTTTATACACTAAAGGAATGTAAAAACGATAATCAAAAAAGAGTATTGATGTTGAGGTCAAGGTATAATCTGTAAGCTAACTTATGCACTAAATTAAACAGTACTGCAGGCATGCCAACATTTTAATTTATTCCAGGGTATTGTAAGTAACTGCCTTTTTTTCACACCACTTTATTCATTGGGAAGTTTTCTCCAATAAGTAATTACAATTAAATAAGAAGACAAATATCCTTCAAGAAGAGTAGTGTGGAAAAAGAGGCAGTTGCTAACAATGCTCCAGAATAAATTTAAATGTTGGCATGCCTGTCACTGTACTGTATTGTACGATAAATGAAATAAAAGCAACATAATTGTTTCTATTTACTTTTTTTTTTTTTTTTTTAACAATCATTGTTTCTGTTACTTGTTGAGAAAACACTTTCTCTTCTTCCCACCCTTTTCTTGTGCCCAAGCATAATCTGTTTGCAGATAATCAGGATTTTACTGTATATCTATACTAATATTATAAATGCAAAAGTTTGGATGTATGGATGTTTGTTACTCAATTACGCCACAACGGCTGAACGGATCTGGATGAAATTTGGTACAGAGATAGATAATAGTCTGGAATAAGACATAGGCTACTATTTATACCAGAAATTTGATTAGATTTTTTTTTAATTAACTAAAATATGAAAATAATAAACTGGTAATTGCCTTAATATAAGCCATTTAAATTTTTAATTGTTGCCAAAAAAGTTTACGAGGTATTTATTTATTTATTTTTCAACATAAAATGAAATATGCTTTCACACGAAAAATAAAAAATACTAAATGCTAACTTGGTGAATGAGAAAATGACGTCTTTAAATAACTTAAAATAATAATAATACAAATCTAGCATGTTTCTTCTGAATTTTATTTCATAGCATTTTTTTTATATACCTCAACATTAGATTTTTTTTTTTTTTTTAGCACAGATGAATCACGCTTGGCATAAAAGCTAATTCAGCATTATATGAAAGGTATTTACTTATTGATAGATAATTCTGGAGAAATTTTTTAATTTTGATGCTGAAGTAGATCGGACATTTTTCACCAAGGACAGCCACTTAAAGCCAAGTAGCGCATCAAAAATATAACTAAATTATAAAACATTGAAAAAAAGATAGAAAGAAATAGGAACAATAATCGCATAAATTATATTTTGGTCTAGCATGAAGTATATATAACCAGAAAAAAAAATAAATAAATAAATAATTGTTTCATGTTATAGACGTAGCCGATCATAGCATATTGTAATATTATATTTGGCATGAAATTGCTGTCATTTTATGGTTGATCAATTAAATCAAATAAATATAGGAAATAACGTGAAAGCAAATATGTACATCATGTATAATGTTGTTCATATGTAACTGAGATTCAAATATAAAAGGGCAACTTCAAATTTTTTGATACTGTCCATATCGAAACTGTCATATATGATCAGCACCCAAATGGAAGCCCACAGGTTCCGCCTTTAGAACATACTAGGCGAGTCGTATTAATCCTCGACGATATATTTAACGCCCCGCCCCCCCCGTTCCCGCTGTTCAATGTCTTTTTGTAGTCAATTTTGTCCTTTTATTACTTCCGGTGTGAGCTGTTTTTTTTTTTTTTTTTTTTTTTTTAATACACTTGACATTGTGAGTTTTTTTGGTTTTCTTCCCATGCTATTTCTATGGAGTTTTAGCTCCCCCCCCCCCTATTTTTCTAAATTCTAAAGTGCAGTGGTACATTTAGTATGTGTTCACCGCACTTTAGAATGTAGAAAAAGAGGGGGAAAAAAGCTAAAAACCCCATAGAAATAGCATGGGACGAAAAACAAAAAAACTCACAATGTCAAGTGTGTTTAAAATAAAAAAAACGGCACACACCGGAAGTAATAAAAGGACAAAATTGACTAGAAAAAGACATCAAAGAGCGGGAACAGGCGGGCAGGGCATTGTCGCAAGCAATAGGGACAGGCACCGGAGACTGCGAGGACGAACAAGTCGATGCCGAAGGCAGCGGGAACCCAAAGCGAGCTTTTGAGCGATTTCAGTATTATTATTTTTTTTTCCTAAAGCTATATAGAAATAGTTTCCTTTAAATATAGTGACCAGCGAAGCGGGCAAAGCCTGTTAGTGTATTTATAATTCATATTATTTAAAGAATTGTCATCGGCACCATTTTTTGAAATTTGTTCTATTAATTTTAAGTAGCCTTGTGTATTGGTTGTAAATTGTTATGTGCATTTAATAGTGTACATAAATTTACCATGCAAAAAAGAAAGCTTAATATAATTTGAAATGCACTTTGAGTCATTTTTAACCTCAAGCTTCATGAATGTGAATTCTTTGTGTGTCCCTATAAATTAAACATAAATACTTTTCTTAGTATATTCTATGTAAACAAACTTTTGTGCATATAAAAAATATATGTCAATTTCATTTTGTATAATGCAGTCTAAAGATATTAAGCTGTTATGGATGAGAAATATTGCCTATATATTATACTACCTGTTTTTTATTTATGCTTTTAGCAGACTCACATACATACATACAGACAGATTCGCAGATCAACTATTAAAAATCTGATTTGATATTCAGGGTACTTTAAAAACTCATAGAAAAATTCAATTTTGAAAATAGACTTTACTATATATGTGTAAGAGAAAGTACAAAGAGTATTTGCTAGACAAATTTACTTAGATGGTTGTACGTCCAATAATTTTGCATTATTTATATATATATATATATATATATATATAGTTGAGTTCATTCGTAATGTGATGTTCAGTATTGCAAAATAATGGTTATCAAAAAGTTAAATTGTGTTTTTTTTTATGATCAAAACTTTTTTTTTCTTAATTTTATAAAAATCTCAATTGCAAAAAAAAAAAACATTTAAAAAATACTTGTGGGTGAAATAACTCTTTTTTTTCATTTATGGTAAAATATTATTAACTGTTAATAAAATAAATATTTGTTTGATTTGTACATTTATCTATTTTAGTGACTGAACAATGTTTTTCTTTTTTTCCTTTCTCTACCCTTTTTTTTTTTTTTTTTTTTTTTAAGTTTTTAGTGGTTGTGAAAAATATTTTTCACTACTACAAAGTACAAAGATAAAATAATAGTATTGATAATGTATAAATAAAATGAGCAAAGTTTTACAAATTGATTTCAGAAAAGTGATTTATACATTATCAAAAGCATAAATTAGGGCAACGGGACTACTTGAATTTATAACAATTTCTTTTCCATATTACATTGAAATAGACTTTTATATATAAATAGTTCATTCCATTAATATATAAATTTGTGCATGTTTGTGTGAAAATTTCTCCCTCTTATTTTCTCTGTTCATTAAACTTAATAATATTTATTTTATGTATTTTTTAGCACTTTATTTACTAGGTATCCACTACAGTGTTACATTTAAAATGTACTAGTCAGATTTTAAAAATTGATGTAATTTATTTTGCTTTTAATTGTCAATTAAGGTGAAGTTTGAAGAAACCTGATGAGTACCTTTTGTGCTTTATTGTGAATAATATTGTAAATATTGCTGTGAAGATTGTTAGTCTTGTGTATTCTGTATCTGTGACTGTCAATATTTTTGACTCTGTGAATCATTAGCTTTGTTATGATCATATCTATTTCAAAAATATGAGCATTTAACATTTTGTGTGATAAAGTATAGCAAGTTTTTTTGTGCTTTGTGACATATCAAAATATTGTTTTGATTGGGGTGGCATCTGTAGCAATACTTTTGGGGAGTAATATTTAATCTGTTATGTTTCTCAAAGTTGTAATTTAAGTGTTATTAGTAATGTTATGATGTAAGGATGGGATGAATATTGCATTAAGGGTGTTCTAAAGAAAAAAAAAAATCTCAAAATTATGATATAAAACTTTTTGTTACAATTACAAAGACATGTTTAGATAGAATTGTACAAAATCTGCAAATGTTTCTATTAAATATTATTAAGAATTGAATGATGTTTCCATTTTCTCTGTATAGACTATTTCTTTAGCAAGACCATAGCCAGAAAAATATTTTGAAGGGATTCAAACTTTAGTACATAATGTTTTGCGTTAAAAATGATATAGAACTAAAAAATTATTGACAACTTTCACAATTTCAGGTAGGTGGGGGTTTCCTTTGTCTACCACAGTCTTGTTCTTGAGTTACAACAGATTGCCACTTTGAGAATGTGGCTGTGAAATATCTAATCAGTTCGAGGTGTCCACTTTACAAGACTTTTTAAATCTTGTCTTTATAGAAAAATGAAACACTATTCAGTTTTATTATATCTGAATTATATTTACATCAAATTTTATGTAAAGAAAGAAAAAGAAAAATTTTAAAGTGTGTTAAAAATTAGGCAATTTAAAAAGATAAGAACAGCCTTGCACTTTTTTTTTTTTTTCTTTCCAAATAATTTTTAATACAATTGAATTTCAGTGAGTATAAGAGTTGAAAATTTTTATTAGTGTATACGTAAGTGATTTTATTTATGTTCATTGCCATTTACTATAAGATTTCTAAAATCTCTATTAAATGTCAAATTTATAATATACATAAAGAAATTGTTTTAAATAAATCAATCATCAATATTGCATATTATTTTTTAATTTCTAAAAAATACACCAAAGTTAAAATTAATGTGTTTCAAAAATTTAGTATTGGCACAATAGGAAATTGTAGCAAGAAAAGAAAATTACAGGACATGTGAATGAATATATCAAAAAATATTAATTAAACACTAGAAGCTGAAACTATACATATTTAGTTTCTAAAACTAAAATTAACCTTAGAATTAAAGTATACGAAATTTTTATGTTGCCTTAAAAAAAATTTGAAGTTTTTGTTACTTTTTTAATGTGAAAATGGTCTATAAAGTTTATTTTATTTTTAAATACTTATAGAAAACTTCTGTCTTATTTAAATAGTACCTACTGAATTTTTCTGCGATAATTTGCTAAATTAAAAATTGCAGTGATATTTTCTGTGTCTCCAAATGTATCAATGTACATTTAGATTTTGTTATAAACTGATTGTAATTATATTATAATGAAAACTGCTTCTTTTCAGATGTATTGAAAACTTTGAATAATAACTATTTTAGACCCTTTTTTTTAAGCTGGAATGTTGACATGTAGTAGATACGTACACATATTTATTTTTTTTAGTCAATGATGAAATTTTATTTAACTAATGAACGTTTTGTTATTATTGCTATCTGACATCTTAATATCTTTGACTTTCTACCTTAAATTAATCTATTGAGCGTACTATGTTAAAAAAGTAAATGATTTAAAAAGCAAAAACCAAACATAATGTAAAAAATTTGAAGAATAATGCAATCATAAAACATAAAAATGAAAGCAGACAGAAAAAAGTAATCTAAAAAACATTGAGGTCGCCATCAGAGAAGCCCTTCAATGCAGGGGGGAAACACTAAGGTGTTTCAAGGTGTGTAGGGTGTGTAGGGAGCTAAACAAAACATTGTTTAGCTCCCTACATCTTACTGTTGTTACCTTAGATTGAGAGGATCCCCTGATAATGGCTTCAACGTTTTTTTGGTTTAATTAATCTTGAATTTACGGCATTTTCTTGTGCACTGAGTATGTTGTTTTAATAATGCTTATTTTATTATTTATTTACTTTTGAATTGAACCTTTTGTATTATTTTTTCTCTCTCTATCTCTCTCTATATATACAATAATTGCTGCTTTATAAATTCAACGACTAATAAAATCAACCACTTAATCTGATCAAATTGTCAGGACTGTAATCAAATCAATACAAACTATTTTTAAAGTCGCTGCTTAATAAAATCAGCATCACCAATTAACCCTATAAGCATTAAGCCCGTCTTTTTCCGGTATGCATAGTCAAAATAAAAGGCTGGTGTAGCTAAATTTTGAAATATATTTTGATTTTTTCAAGAAAATAAGATTAATAAACATGTCTAGTATACAGTATTAAATTTTCATACGTATACTGTGCATATTATTAATTTTATGAATTGTTAAACAGATATACCAAAAAACGGCTAACAGTGAAAGGGTTAATAAACTCAAAAATATCTTTTCAGCAGCCAAAAATATCATTTATACACACTATTTTTTTTTCCCATTGTGTTCCCCCCCCCCCCTTAAATAGAAAAAGAAATTAAAGCACAACAAACCTTCATTATTGCTAATTGTCAAAGATTTTACACTGAAATTTTGAAATTACTATAATTCATAAGGTTTAAAAGAAAGATTTTAAATTTATAAGAACAGTGTAAACTTTTGGTAAATTAATGATGATTTTCCTCAAAAAAAATCGCATGGGAATTTGGAATGTGTTTAATTTACTTATATTGAAGGAACAATTAATTAATTATGTATCAAAAATTAATTAATATTGTTTACTAATTCCATTATTAGTTACCTTTTGAAGTTTCTTTCCAAATTCAGGGAAGTAATATTTTTTCTTTAAGTACAGGAACATTTGCCGGATATAAAAATCAGCCGCTTAGTAAAATCACTTTGGCTCAGAACGAATGTGGTTTTAATAAGCAGTAGGAACTATTTATATATTATTATAACAATAAGAATGAGAACAAAAAATAAGCAGATGAATAATTCGCCAAAACATCCCACAAAAGCCAATTTGGTAATTAACTTGATTAATATATAATCCAATTTTTGATTATTTTAGTCATATATATATATATAAATGTATTGATAGGTTAACCTTTTTGTTCCTTCTTTAAATGTCTAAAATTAGACTTACTGAAATTCGGCTGTATAGTAGTTAAGATTTACTGTGCAATATTATTTGTTTGTGATTGATTGATTGCCTTATTTTTAACATCATCTCATCAAATAGATAATTCAAATTTGTGTTCTGAAATAACGTTTTATATTGGTTTTTGAAAAGCTATATAAAAATTTATTCCATTAATCTAATATTTATGAAATGTTGATGTGGTGAATGTGTATAAATTCTTTTTAAGTTTGATGATTTTAAAAAAAATGTGCATATGAACGTGTTTGTATGTAAGTGTGTTTGTGAAAAAAAAAAAAAAAAACTTGGTGTGTATTTAAACCCGCTTTATGCTTTAGTTATTGTTCCAACCTGTTATTGTAAAATGCTGTTATAAATAATGTACATATTCCATTAAATATGAAGTTTGAAATTAAAAAAATTCCATATCTTTGTTTATGTCTATATCTTATTTCCAAATTATTTTAAGTTATAATTAAATAATTTAACAAACATATTTAGAAATTGTCAATTTTTTTATTGTTTATAATTTAAAAGTATTTAAACAGTGTTAATATGTATTTTTTTTTTTTTTTTTATGTTTGTTAAAAATTTGTTTGTACAAAATATAAATGGATCTCTTTATAAAGATTTGTGATTATATATTGATATGGTTTATAATACGCTAAAAAAATAAACCATGCATTATTTAATTTATATTTTACCTGAAATATTTACACTACCTTATATGTATATAGAAACAGATAAGTAATATTAATTATTCTAAATTTCATCAAAAGCTTTTAGCGATAAATAAAATATCCTAATCGATTTAAATATTTTGTACTTTGATTAAAATGCAGGTATCCTTTGATTAGTGCAATTTCTTTTTGTTGCTGTTTTCAGTTAGTTCATTATTATTATTATTATTATTTTTTTTTTTTACTAAACATAAGTAAAAGTATGCATGTGCATTGAGATTTAGAAGATAAAATTTCATTCAAGATGTACTCCAAACAGAAAAAAAAAAAAAAAAAACTGACAATCAGGGAATTTTTTTTGTTAAATAACTTTGAGTTTTGAAACAATTTGAATTTATTATTGTATTGCAGAAAGTTTAAATGTATGTTTTCAACTAAATGTATGTTTTCAATACAGAGTTATTCAAGATGTGAGATTCTTCTTCTTTTTTTTTTTTTTTTTTTATGTATTGTGTACATTTTTATTAATAACAAAACTAAAACAGGTTAATATATAAGGAACCTAAAATATTGTAGTGGCAATATATTAAACTTAAAATAAATTTTTACTCTTTTTATTACTATTATTATTATTATTTTGTCACTTTTACAGGGTGACAAGAAATAACTTGGACACACATGACACATTATAACTTTAATGCTAATGAAAATATTACGACCAAACTTCAATAAATATGAATACATTATTTTGTCTGTTATATTTACAAATTTTCAAGGTGGCTACCTTTAGCCTTAATACAGAGCTTTAAACGTGTGACAAAATTTTCGGCTATGGCCCACAACTCACTTACTGATATTTTATCCCATTCTTTGCATAAGAATTCTTGTAGGGATGCCAAAGTTTTATGAGTTTTAGCACAGACCCTTGTCTCCAAGATGGACCAAACAGAATAATCCATCGGGCTCAAATCTGGGGAATACGATGGCCTACCTTGAGCTCCAATGAAGTCAGGAAAATTTGCCTTGCACCAATCTTGAGTGCCTTTAGCTATGTGTGCAGGTGCGGAATCCTGTTGGAAGGTCCATCTTTTGTTTCCAAAGAACTTTTGCGACCAAGGTAAGACAACATCTTCCAAAATGAGTTTGCGATAGTGGTAGTTACAGATATTTGGTTTGAAACTTCGTCCAAGTTATTTCTTGTCACCCTGTATTAATTAGACAAATGTTTACAATAACAAAAGTTTATGTAAATTAGATAAATTTCATTTAAAATTTTTTAAATCATACTGTTAAATGTAATTTCTAATGATGACACATATATATATCTTAGAGTATTAGTATACAATTCATTTATTGGGTTTTTAAGGAAATCGATTGTGGATATATTACAGTTTTTTCTTTTGAATGTTTGTTGTGATTTGTGTGATAATACCAAGGAAACCATTAATCTTACTAATCAAAGGTTACCTGTTTTGTTTTATTAAACTTTAAATTTACTATTTGTTTCAAAAATTGAGTTCATTCTGAGAATTGCATTGTATCATTGAATATTTTATCTTTTTGACCTTTCTATGATGTTTTAGTTCTGTGTTATATTTTATGTGTCTGATGTTTCTACTTCAGTTTTAAATTACATTTAATTTATGTATTGTCCTTCATTTTTAAATCATAGTTTCTTACTTTTACTGCACTTTTTTATTTATTTTATCTTAATTTATATTGAAATTCCTACATTTTTAATGTAAATCATGTTTACATGCTATTATTTTTTAATATTTCATTTCTACCAGTTACAATGTATATTTGTAAAAATACATGAATTACTTAAAAATATTAACAAAACATATTGTAAATTGGGAATTTATTTAGAAATCTTTTGTCATCTTAATAATATTAGTATTAATTATTAAATTGTTTATTCTGAATCAAGCATTATGCAATAAACTATAACTTCTATAATAATCTATAACTTAAAAAAAAAAAAAAAAAAAAAAAAAAAAAAAAAACAGGTTCTGCTTTTTTTGTAAAACATATATATATAATTTTGTAAAAAACAATATGATTTTTTGAAATTGTTTGACTATTCTCTTGGTAAGTTCCTAATATATCATATAATAATATTATATATATATATATATATATATATATATATATATATATATATATATATATATATTGTATATATATATATATATATATATATATATATATATATATATATATATTGTATATATATATATATATATATATATATATTGTATATATATATATATTGTTTCTAATCAATAAAATGTCTTTTTTTTTTTTTTTTTTTCTTTTTTTTTTTTCATTTAGACATTGTAATAAAAACAGTATTTCATTTTTTTCTGAAGCAAATTAACAGATTATACCCCCCCCCCCTTTTTTTTTTAAAGATGATTTGTCAAAATGAATGATCATTTTGCCCAGAATTAACAAATTTAAGCTTTTATCAAAGCTCACTTTCAAAATATGTTATCGTTTAATGACAATTTATTTTATTTTTTTTTAATTCTGCATTTTTTTTATGCCTGTTAACGGTAATACATTATATTATTACTGCTGATTATTGAAGTAAGAATAATTTTACTGCTGATTTGATTTACGTTTAATTGCAGTTGATTGCTCAAATACATGATTTTTTTCACTGCCAATTACTGAAATAGGCAATTATTTCGTTACCATCCTGTGCATTTAGTGTCTGATTGCTAAAACATGCCCTTTTGTATGTTTTAGCAATCATCATGTTTTTGCAGTTTTCTTGTTCAGATTTTTTAAGGAAACTTTTTGAAAACATCCAATTTTTATGATGGATTCATTTTAAATTTGTCGATTTTTATAGAGTCTGATTTTGCTTGTGAAGATTTCCTAAAGCAAACCTAAAATCTGATTATAGTTGTACTAATTTAACAATATTCTTTATTCTGATATTGTACCCTAATGAAAAACTGTAATCTTTAAATTTCTTGATTTTCCTTGAGCTTAGTTTATTCGCCCATACAACTAACAGTATTATATATCAATGTGTTACTTTTGCTAAATTTTAGAGAGATCTAATTATTTGAATGATGATTTTTTTAAATTAAATGCAATGTATATGTTCCTTTAAAAAAAAAAAATTCTGAGAAGATATGCTAAATTAATCCTTATACAAAAAAAAGTACTTTATTTCATATTCGTGTTATTTTATTGTATTAAAAATTATACACATAACATTTTAGTTCCTTTTACTAGTCATATTGTAATACTGCTTGTTTTTCTGTACAAGCAAATGATTTTTAATTGTCATTCTTTATTATAATGAACATCAGTTTGAGAAATGTGTGTATAATTTATAAAGGTAATTCTCACACTAAGCCTTTATTGTAATTATGTTAGTTTACTGTAAACAATCTTACCAAAACTATGTATTTAAGACTTTAAAACTGTGTCCTATCTATAAATTATGCCTCCGATTTCCATTATTTTATCTAGTTTTTTAGAATAGTATTTTATATTTTTATAACATATATAATGAAGTTACCACCTTTTTCATCTTTTTTTATAAACCCATCAGTTCTTTTTAGCTTCAGAGCATAACATTAGCTTTCTTACCGAGCTTTATTTTATAATTGCTGTAAGTTTTCACTATTGTAGAAATTTTATACAAAATGAAGTTTGTTTTATTGTATATATGTAAATGTACTTGTTGTTTCCTCCTCCTTTGTGCTGTCCATAATTAAATTGTGTGTATGAAAAATATTTGTTAAAATGAACTGATGTACAGTAATTCCTTGCTATTAGACTATATTGTAGTTAATGTTTCAGCAAGGTCATTAAATCGTGCATGATTTTTGACTATTTAATCATGCTATTCTAAGATAAATGCTTAAATAATTTGAAGTATAAGTTTAGATTATAAAGCAATTTTACTTTTGAATTTTCTTTTTTTATAATTAAGAAGAGAGATACTGGTTTATGTATTTCTTTATTCAACACTACTATCATTCATAAATAAATCTTTAAAAACTTTCAGGAATAAAGTTGCTCATCTGTTTAGTAATTAATATATAGTTTACATTGGTTCATTTTCATTTAATATTTATTATTTTTTTAAAATTACTTTTAGGTAAATAATAGGGCCATTGCTTTTGCAAATTTACATTTCAGTTCTTTATGAAAAACACTAGAAAAATCTGTAAGTCATTAAAAATATTTTCATGTAGGTGAAAGAGAGAGGAAAATCTATTTTACATACCTTAGCATTTTTGTTTTAAGAACTTAAAAGTACATTCTTTGAATATATTTAGTGAACTCTGATTAAGACAGACAATCATAGGCCAATGGTTTTTGTCCAGTTTAATGAGTGTCCATTATAACAGAAGGGAGAAGGTATGTGACAGTATAAAATATGTATACATAATGTAATATGAATGAAAGTTTGTTTTCTGAAACCTTTTAAAGTTACTTCATTAAAAGTAACACAGTACAAATGATATGTGGGAACAATTTAATATTTTTTGAAATTCTAGCTTGTATTGGACTGTCTGTAATATTACTTCTGTTCATACACAACTTTATGTTCAGGGGCGTATCCAGAGGGGGGGGGGCTCTAGGGGGTTGAGAATTAGAATTTTTTCATGTTCTACTGACCAGAAAAAAAAATTATTTTTTTCTCCAGAATCTTTTTTTTTTGTTTTGTTTACTTGTGAAACCTTATTTATTAGCAATCTTCTGTCTTGTAAAGTCCAAATTACTGAAATGCATATTAGCTTTTTGTAAAAAACACTGAAAAGAGAACTTTACATACTTATTGTTGAACATAATAATGTGTCTCTTTTCTTTTAAACTCTTCTCTTGCCAGAAATAGTGTTTTTTTCTTGTAATACAAAAGATTCGTCATTCACAAAGATCACAGTTGCATAGGGAACTTCTGGTTTTGTCAGTTATGCACGTAGTATACACACTAACAAAAAGACAGCCAATATAAAGCCGACTTTACAGAAAGACATGTGATGAAAGATGGTACTATCTAATCCTACTGAAAGCAAAAATGCCAGTAATTACATCACAGAGTACTGCATTCAGCATGCATATTTGCAGCGAGGCAGAATTTCAGACTAATGTCTAGATTACCAAATAGGACTGAACTTTGACTGGACCAGGCTCTAGCGGATACATGCGGTCCACAGGTTTGATCACTCATGCCGAAATTTACGTCGAGAGCAGTTGACATGCCGCTTCCCCAGATATGCTATAACCTTCCTAGGTTCTGTCAAAGAAATTCAATCTGATTTTCCTTGTTTTATAAAAGGAAAAGGAAGTGTTGAACTCACTTGTGTAAAAAACCATCATCTGTGGTCATACGTCACCAACATCGTTCAAACTATCACACCACTACTGTCATCCGTCGCCATGCACCTATAACTAAATAACATTGCACTAAGCTAGAAAGCATACGATGGTCTGGCATTCATTGCTAGGATAGTCCTGAATCTCGTCATCACAATTTAAAACGAGGAGATGTTTTCCCAACTTCAGTATACCCAGAGGTATTATATTTACGAAACAGGGATGACATGATGAATTTTACGTACATCAGATAACACTAATCTACATGATAGTCTTTGGATGGCTCCAATATCGATCGCTCAATCCTTATATTATGAGCTCGAAACCTTATTAACCAGATTGCTGCAAGTCCAATTTTTAGTGATTTTTCTCTGTTTGTCAGCAGTTTATAACGTCACGGATTAAGGAAGTCTCTAGCAGAGAAGTGTGCTTTTTACAGGACTAGTCCTATCCAAGGCATTCTTTAGATATTATAATAATAATTATTAAATCTTTTCTTGCCATTTCCGATTTTAGGAACATTGATTCAGCTGTTTAAAGTTAAGGTTATTATTGGGGCAGAGGGGGGGGGGGGGGGGAGGACAAACTTTAGCGCACATGTTTTTGGTGTGCATTTATGTGGGTGCGCAACCAACATTTGAGTGAAAGTTAAGCGCCCTCCCCCCCTCCCACACACACACACACAAATTTTTTTCTGGATACACCCTTGTTTATGTTGTACATGAAGGTAAAGGACACCAGTACATAATAGTTATTGATGTGTCTAAAATAAGAAATTATTGTATTTTCCTGTATATAATTCAGAATAAATAGATAAATCAATTTTACACTAGTAATTTTAATTAACATGGAAAGCTATTGCAGGATTATATACAAGAAAATATGGTATTTTCATTTGTTTTTTCTGGGTAACTGACCTTATTTCGATATAATTCTCAATTTTAGTGAATTGTTCAAAAGTATTATCTGGAACAATTGATTGATAAAATTTCCTAAATGCAATGGTAAGCCTACAACTCTCAAGCCCACGGCTAAAGTCTCACTGAGGTCCCCCTGTCAGGAGGCCTCCTTGCACTTCTTCACTTAAACTTATAATCATATAAAGGCATTGAAGGAAATTTTAAGATTGATTCGGAAGCCAACCCAATGTAGGGGCCAGGGGCATTGGTCCTGTTTATTCTACCTTAATCATGGCTTGCATAAATGGGTTCTTTTGAATTTGGGGTTGTCGTTCTATGGTCACTTTTTGTTCAGTAAGACTCTTTAGATTGAAACCTGCTGCTTAAAGTGGAATTGCAGCAAATGCTGCAGGTCAAAATAATAGCACAACTTCACCAGATATATATATTTAAAACTTAAGTACCTTTGGAGGCCCCCTCATGACTAGAGGCCCGTGCCCCTCCCCCCTATCTTTTCCCCCTGTCAATATACCACTGCAAATTATTTTGTTTGCACGTTGTTTTACTCCTTGGAATTTTTGCAGGTTGGCAGGTATGAAATTGAAAAGGTTTTAAGACTTGACTTTTTTATCCTAACAAATGAATGATACACATAAATTGATGTGTAATACGTATAATTCCTATAGACTTTAATAGAGGATTTTGTTTTTGTATGCAACAATGAGAAATCCATCTTAAGAGTGGACTTTACGTAATCTCATCAACAGCCATGGCCCATGTTATCCTGTGCGAAAATTTATTTCTATAATTACTTATTACCTAATGTTTTTTTTTTTTTTTTTTTTTTTTTTTTGTAATTCTATTTTCACAATCCTTAAATTAGTATTTATTTTTTAAATTTTTAGTATTTCATTTTGCAGCTAAAACAGGAGAAAAATGCATTTAGTTAAAATTTGCATTTTTGAACTCAAAATTTAAAAAAATCAATAATTTGAAAATGATACTAATTTAGCAGTTGTGAATTTTCTGATTGTGAAAATGGAATTCAAAGAATTAAATTAGATAATGTGGAATTGTGGAAACAAATTTTCCCATAGAATAACATGGGCCTTGGCTGTCGACAGGATTAGGTATTGTTCCCTCTTAAACAGTGCCTTCTTAATGAGAGTTCACTATATATTTAAATTTATGTAAATTATACTTTTAATAAATTTTATTAACTAACATTTTTAAGTGTTCATTTAAATGAATGTGTTTTTTCTTTAGTTTTAAGGTTAATTAATTACTTTGTGATAAATAATTTTGAATTACTTATTATCTGATGTGGACAAGTTTTACAAATTAAAGTAAGAAAGAAAACTTTAAATAATATCAAGAAACTTATAATAATAGTAATTGGATTTTTGTGTGTCTAATGATCTATAAAATTTCTAAAGTAGTAATGATAATTCGTAAAGTTCAACTGTTTGTGTAAGGTTTTGACTGCTTATGTTTTTAAAGAAAAAAAAAAAAAATCTTGGAATCTGTTAATTTATGCAGCAGTGGTCCTATAATGTTGCTAATAATTTTCCATATTTTAATTAAATTTAGGAAGATATTGAATGTAATTTTATAAAGTTTATTTAAACTGTTTTTAAATTTAACAAAAAGGAGTTCTGTTTAAATTAACACCTTTTATAGCTTCGTTCCTTCTTGTTATCTATATTTGAAAAATAATTTGCTCAAATATTTGTAACAGTATGGTAATTTTTCTTAAATATTTAAGATTTTTAAGGGAATATCTTATTTTTCTGAGTGTGTTAAAATTATTTGACTTTTTTTAATTACCAATGCAGTGTTCATCTTCACCAGTGCCCGCAGATGTACCATGCTATTATTACCATTACCTGTTTTGGGGTATTTATTTAATACTTAATAGTGCTCAAAGGAAAAAATTGTAGCATATTTTATTTTATTTTATTTTTAATTTTAATTGTTAGTTATTTCTCTAGAGCTTTTATATGTTAACGGTCTAATATCAATAAACTATGAATACTTTTACTTGCTATTATAGTTGCAATTTTAAGTTTAGTAATCTCAAAAATTAGAAGTTATTTGTTCTTATGAATTTTTACCTTGTCGCAATTATTAAAATAACTTATTGACTATTAACCCTCCTTCTATCCAGTGTTTTACTTTACTTTATTTCTCTTATTAATATTTCTGGTATTATTCTCTCCATTTACTTTTTCATGTTTGTACATTATTTTATCTTTTACTTTTCTATGTTAAATAAAAACATATGCTATATTTTTAGTTCCTAGTTCATTTAAAAATTGCTTTAGAAAGTTAATAAAATTTAATGTGTATTTTGATTCCTTATGCTACCTATAGCATCTGCAAGTCTATTGAATTTTATATGTTACTAAATAATTCAATTTACATATTAAGTTATTTCTGATAATTCCTATTCTTTTTAAATGAATTTTTATTTAAAATTCAGCATTAAAATAAGATATAAAACAGTTATTTATACATAAATTTATTTCAAATTTGATTCATAAAATTAACATTGAGTTATTGAAAAATGAAGAATCATTGGGATTCAAACTGCAAAAGTTTAAATATTATTTAAAAGATGCAATGAATTAAAACATTTATAAATCTAATCAAATTATCACTAATATTTTAAACATGGCTTTTTATTTTTAAATATCTTATTAGTAAAATGAATTAAAATGAAGATTTTTATTAAAATTTATCATATACATTTGACATGATCTCTGTAATTAAAGGAATGTAGTCATTCATGGCAAGGTACTACTGTATTGAAAGTGACCTTTTCACTTTGACTACTGACTGGGAGAGTGATTTTGTCTTGAAGTTCACCGTGTGTGTTGGGGGTGGGGGGGGGGATCTGCTGTATTATACATTTATAATCTCATATCATCTGAAGCATCTGATCATTGATGAACAAAAATGACGAAACCACCCTTTTGCAAAAGCTTAAGAAAACATAAAAATGCAAGCAGTTGCTTCAAAATTATTAAATATCAAGCATGTCTGGCTGTGTATTATTGAATTATCCAATAAGTAATATAACTGTTCTAGAATTTTCCTAAGTTCATTTTATTTTAACCCTTTATCACTAAAGATCTCCAGTTTAAAATATATTTACCTATGTGTTCAGAATGTATTACTTTGAAGCATGAAAAATGTATTATATATATATATAATTGTAAATGATAAGAATATTTAGCATACAAGTGATACATTATTAAGTATTTCGGTTTCTATAGCATCTTATTTTATTTTGTTTATCAATAATCGTATATATGAATATATATATGTATACATGATTTGCCTATTTTAGGCTAATTCTTACACACACACATATATATAATAATAATAATAATATAAAGTACAATAAAAATGAAACATTCAAAATTTTAGTTTATTATATTGAAATTTTAATAAAATTGTTAAATTTTTTTAATGATAAAAGCCTGCACTATATTTCTCCTAAATTGCATCTGTGTAAACAAACTCATTGTATTTGTTTTTTATTTATGTCTGAATACTTTTTTTTTCTTGATAAATTAAACTTTAACATGAAAACATAATGTAGTATCGCCATCTATTGGCAATTTTGTTAATAATTTGCGTTAATTGCAGTGTTGAAGGATAATAATAATTTATAAAATTATCTTTCAAAACTTGTTGTGGAAAGACAAGAAAAACATTCCCAAAATTGATTTTTTCAGGAATGTTGCAGATATGCAATAGGGTGTGATAATGGGTTAAAATAATATTAAGTTTTATTTATTATATAAGCTAAGTATGAATAAGAATAAGTGAACGTCATAAATTGCAAAAATACTTAATTTATGGCACCATTGTTCAAACAATTTTTTTGGATCAAAATAATTAAGCACAACTTACCGTCAAGAGAAAAGGAATAGGCACAACTGCTGATGCTACTTTCATGTGGTACTTGTATTTGCTCCCCCCCCCCCCCCCATTTCCTAATGAAGGGTTATGCTTACTTATTTCAACCCAAAACAACTATTGTGTATTTTTGCAATTTATGCTGTTTGTTTACAAACATTTTCCTCATCAACACCAGTATTTTGGTGCATTTTACTGCAGTAAGTTGAACAGTTACTTTGAAAAAAAAAAAAAAAAAGTATTTTTATATATTTTGTAAAATATTTTATGTTAATCTATATGATACTTCTGCAATAGGGAGAAAAAAAGAAATGTTACTTGAGATAATATTCTTGTGGATATTTTGCATGTTTTTCCTTTGGGGGATGATTAAAATTATTTAACATATTAATTTTAAGTAATTTTTTCATACTACACGAAATTTTTAAAGTGCTGTTAGCATAGAATTTTAATGCTTTGTATTAACCTGATACCTTGGGCCATTAATAAAGTCTTTGATATTACTTCTTGGCTTGTGTAATATTTGTATCGTCCACAAATGCGTTAGCTCAGTTATTTATGAATATATTTTTAAAGTTTTATTTTTAATAGCTGTAGAATAATGTTAAATAATATTAATTTTACATAAATGTTGTCTTGTAGCCACTTTAGATGAAATCTAAAAATTAAATTTCAAATGATCATTGATATTTATTTCAATTTGTGCTCTTCTAGCTCACTTTTCTTACTTTTATATTTGTTCTAGTAATGTACATAAGCGTTTTTTTTTATTCAACAAAATGAGAATTATAAATTATCATCATATTTTTCTTTTACTCTTTTAAAAAATATCTAACTGAAAAAAAAAAAAAAAAAAAAAAAAAAGAATCAGTGAATAAACTTATTTTATTACTTGGTAAAATATTTGTTTGTACTATTAAATGGAATATTTCTTTTTAATTTTGGTGCTTTTTTAGCTTTTTCTTTCTCTTAGATAAATAAAATTTTTGTATAAATTTCATATAAATACAAACTTCATGCAAATCTATAAGAAACGTATGCTTCTTATCATACAGTATGAAAAATTATATAATGATAATTTATGTTATCATAGTGCAATATGTTTTCTAGGTTTATCTTGAAAGTAAATTCTATCTAATAAGTTTGCATTTATATATGTGTGTTCACATTAATAAATTATTTGGTTACTTGATGTATATACTTGTTTCTTTTTGAGATTACTTCAATTTTGTAACTCTTTGTTTTCTGTTACTTGTGATTTTAAGCTGTTATATAAAAACATATTTTTCAGAAAAAATATTTGTGTTTGATTATTATAACTGTTACTGCTTATAATAGTTATTTTCAAATGAGAATATATTCTCTGTAAGTAACAGGTAACAAGAAAAAAAAAAGGGCCCATTGGACATATTTATATTTTTCTTTTACTCCATTTCCTATTTTTTAATCATTTTTAATAATTTGTCATCACTGTCAAATTTCATTAACTGTTAAATGTTACAAAACATTTAAAAATGACATTTATTTTACAGCAGTGTAATTTCATGAGGAATTTCTGCTGGTGTTATATGTTTATTCTTAAAAACTGAACTGCATTTTCACCTGGATGTTATTTTAAATATTGAATATTTATACATGAGTCTTCTCTGTAATGCTGTCGTATTTAAAGGTGTTTATGGAGAATTTGACAAGGAGTCAACTTGTCACCTATGTGCACCATTGTGAAAGAATTTTTATTTATAATATGTAGCAATTGAACATACTTTCTTGATATCTCTCATATATAAATGTGTTATTGCACACCAAATAACTGTGTAAACATGAGAGCTTTAAATTTTAAACCAAAGATAATGATTTTTTTGTTCGTACATATTTATAAAAAATAGAGTAATATATCAAGTTCTCGATTGCAACCTATTTTCCAAAATCTTAAAGTGATATTTTTTAAACATTTTTTAATAGATATTATTGGTTTAACCCTTTATTTATCATCGTAGGAAATATTTTAAACATACTTTTTTTAGTTACTCGAGAAAGCAGTTTTTAAAGATTTTAAGGAATAAGAGTTATTCTTATCACATCATCATAGTACTGAATGCAGATTTAATGAAGTAGTACATTAAAGTACTGTTCGCACATAGAAATCTGCAAAAAAAAAAAAAAAAAAAAAACATTTTAAATGAGGTGATCTATAAATGATTTATAACACAGATAAAGATCATGCAAAATGGCAATCATGAACATCAACAACACACTATAAAATTGTTTCTTGGACATAAACAAGTTATGGAAATTTGTTATATGCCATCTAGTGAGATTAAATTGAAATAATATACATTCAATCCTTATCACTGCAAGGATTTTTTGTAATTTCATTGGAGTGACTTGTAGAAAATTTTAAATGAAAAGCTAGTATTAATTTTTTTTTCCCAAATCCACAGATTAATTAAAAGGTAACATTTCTTAAATAAAAGAAATTTTATTTTGTATATATCTCAGGATAATGATCTAATAAATGAAGCACAATATATTTTTCAAGATTATCTTTTTTAAATAAATTATTAAAATTATTTTATCCATTTTGATTTTGTGCTTTAAGATATGCACTCTCACACTTATCTTGATTTGATTATTAGACAAATTGTTGTTTGACCATCCCTTTGTCGTGAATCCCCCCCCCCCCCTGCTAATGTATAAAAGATTTTTTTTTTCACTTAAATTTCTTCATAAAGAAAAAAGCTTTACATTAAAGAAATTTGATTGGTAATTAATATTAAAAGATTAATTGTAACCTATAAATGCTTAAACATTATATTTGGCTTTTAAAAAGTAGCATACAAAATAAAAAATACTGTAATAATAATAATTATTTTTTTCTTGTTATAATATGCTTCATTATTTTTATTTTCTTTCTCATTATTTTTATTTGATTGTGTACACAGGTCTAATTTTTACAGATATGTACTGGCATATTGAGATTTGATTTTGGGGTTTGTATCTGTTATATATATATTCATGGACATGATAGCGTCCAAACAGTGTGTTCACTTAGAGTAAAAATTTGGCAAATTATAATCTGTTGTTGAGAGATTTTAGTAAAAAATCAGCCAGTTTGATATTTAAATAATTTTTCAGTGTATGTGTGTTTGTGAACACAACAGTTTCCAAACAATTTGAATGCTTTTGGTTTTTGGTGTTTTTATGAAATGTCAATTCGTCGAGTAAAGTCACTCTATCCCCCCCCCCCCCCCCCTCCTTTTAAGGTGTTTGTGAACAATTTGTACGTAAATTAAGGAAATCTAAGAAATAAAATAATAAATATCATTAATATTAATAAAAACCACTTAAAGTATTTTTCTTAAATATTTAAAAGAAAATCTTTTTATTTTCAACAAGTTTTGTAAACCTGTGGGAATAATATGTAATACAGATTGGTTTTCAGTTCACATTAATTTTCAAATGTGTTAATATTTTGGAGCTTTAAAATCAAACTGTAAATTTCGTTGTAGGTTGCATTGAGAAGTTAAGTTATATTGTGAGAAAGTTGTGTAAAATACATTATTATTATTATTATTATTATTATATTACTTAAGAAATGCATTTATGTTTTTTGAAAAGTAGGATTGATATGAATTTAATTAATAAATAAGGATACCTATTTAAAAAAAATCTGGCAATAATATTGTCTTTTTCAAAATTTAGTTTTATATGAATAATCAAATATATATATATATATGTATACATATATCAAGTTTCTTACTATCAATGCATTTTCATGTGACATAACTTGCTAGCTGTAGCCTAATAAGGGGATGTCTGTTCAGCCACAGTGTTCATCTTTGAGGTAGACTGGTGAATGACAGACATAGGGCAAATAGGCAGACGCACACTTTTTTGAGCATCTAGTATTGTCTTCTGAATCTTCTAAAAATCTAATAACTTTGAGAGATTCAAAATCTATTTTTACATAATTATAGTAAAGCTTCTTCAGTACTTAAATGAAGAAGGAAAATTATATCAATTTGTACAAGATTTTACTTTAGAAATTTCCGTGATGTCTGTATTATGTTAGTTTTAATAGAGCTTATGAAGTATATAGAGTCTGAAATATGTGTGTATATGTACTATCAGTGTTTTGGAACAACCCATAAATGGGTTAAGATATGCAGATATAGATCTCATCATTTTTTTACTTGCTAGTTGTATGTTATTGAAAACCTTAAAGCTAAAGTTTAATAGGTATTTCTGAGATAATAATAAAGTTTTATAATATGCTCGTTAATTGCATACATATGAGAAATAGTTTACATTTTTATGGTATTAAGAATACTAATTAACAAATATTTCTATTGTGCATTAAAATAAATACATAAAAAAAAAAAAAAAAAAAAAAACTACCATATAAATGTAAATAATTTCCTTATTTATTTTTATCATCATTTATTTTTCTCTTTTACTTTCTTTGTATAAGATTGAAAGCTGTACCCACCTATATTTTAACTGAACTAAAAATAAATGAAGAAAAAAGTGTTTTAAAAGCACATTTTTGTAATAGTGTTTGTAATGTTTCTCATTTTTTAAAACGTATTTTCATTTTAATATAATTATATGCATATATTTTGGATTAGTTCCTGCTGTGTATCATTAACTAATTTGGTAAACAAGATCAAAATCTCTGTAAATAAAGTATTCCATGTTTATTTCGACAAATTTGAATAATTTAATTGTGCTTAGATAAAGATAATGTGAAAATTTTTAGTATATGCGTATCAATTTTATTCTTTTACTGTAATACATTTTCTATTGCATTTTCATATTTATAGCAAATTTATATTTTTTTATGGAATTCTATATCTGTTTTTCCTGATTAATACATATGTATTGTAATATCTTTTTATATACTGTATAACTTAGGTAATTCAAATAAGCATGAAATAGAAAAATAGTTAATGTTGACATAGAAAGAATCATTATTGCATATTATTTCTTATGTGGTAATGAATCGGGATTTTTTTAATACTGCACTACTCCATGAATTTTTGTTTTGAGCCAATATTTTTTATACATATATTTAGGGCTGGAAAATAACCCTATATACTCATATTTGGGGCTGGACTATAAAAAAAACTAAAAAAAGTGTTTGATAATTACTTTTACTGTTTTTAAGAAAGTCTGGACTTCATGCATATATGAATCAAAGTGCATTATGTTCAATTTTGATTGTATTTGTCGTCAATTTTGGAGCTGAATACTTCATCTTTGCTTCTGTCTTATAAAAGACTAGGAACTAAAATAATATGACTAAGAAAAATATTCCAAAGCTTCAATCGAAAATTCAAAGCTAAAGCGATGCAATCTACAAGCAAATTTTATCACTTAAATCTATCCAAAACATGAACACATGCAATACTTTAAAAGAAAGTTTATTAGCTGTCCTAAAATTTTTTAGTGCTGCCATTTGCTAATGAAATTTAAAGTAATACAGTGAAAATGATCTATTTTTATGTAAATCAGTGTTTAAAAAAAAAAAAAATCTTTGTGTATTTAATAAAGGAGTAAATTTTAATGATTCATGTATGCACCACTGTGCAGTGTAAATTTAAAGAATTATTCTATTTTGTTGGAGAAGGCGAGATTACCTCAATAATTTTTAAAGTAATTTTTTTCAAGAATCATTTGTAGAAATTTCAACTCAAATTTATGAAATTAAAAGAACATTAAAAGTCAAGACAACACTTTAAAAACATGTTATATATTTATTAAAACCATATTTTACAAAGCTTTTCATCGTAAATATGGCATTTTCAGGTATATACAAGTTACAAATGATATATGATAGTAGTCCTGCAATTTATATATCATGGGACAGGTGTCGGTTATAACATAGAAAAAGAAAAAGACATAGATTGATCAGCGAGAGGGAAAAAGAAATGCCTTTTTTTTTTCGGGAAAAGTCACTCTAATGGCTGCCTTTTCTCGAGTAAATCACACTCAGGAATACACACGGATAATTTAGTAAATAAAATTTATGAATAATTTATTTACTAAAGGTGAATAAAAAACTCCAGGTACAGTTTCAAATTCATTTTTCTTTTTTTCAATAATTTCTAATGGCTGATTTTAGAACTTTTTTTCGGCCTCAAAATTTTTTGCTCGATAATATGGGGATGATAGATCTTTATATATTACTATATCTATGGGATGGGTTATAGTTGTTAACAACTAGTTAAAAATATTACTCATCACCAGAGGAATTCACAGTCGAAGGTTGCTGACAATGAAGACTTCGTAAATTTCGTAGCTAAGAGCTGAGTAGAAGGAATGATGGAGTTCAAGGAACCTTGTTTCTTGAATTTATAGATTTGGTTGAGCTCAGGATGGAACAGTAGGTATACATTCAACAGGATAGCTGTAGCAGATTACTTGTCTTGTGTCATGATTAGAATGGGCTGAGAAAGGTTGCACTAGGTATACATTCAAAGAATAACTGTAGTAATCATCTTGTTAATGAAAAGCAAACTGAAAAGATAAGAACATTAATACTTGGATTCACACATTAAGTGACAGATTTTATGTAAAATTGCAGAGTCTTTGTGATCAATTACATTATTGCATTTTAAAATAATTACTTCAAATAGAAGTAAGACTTGACTATTATGTGGTGCAGTAATTATTTCAGCTTTTTACCATAAAGGTGTGGTTTCTGGGTTATTATAAACAAAATCAACCAGAGCAGAACTTTTTTCTTCTTTCTCTGGTTGATTTTGGTTAGGAAATTTTAGTAAATCTCAAGTTATGAGATTACATTTATACAAATTTATTTTTACAAGTTCAACAAGTTAGAATGCATTAATTAAATAAATCTATCTCATAGTAGAATGTTAAATCTTTAAAAGAATTTTTTCTCAAAAACAATTTATACAAGATGTTCGAAAAACTTTCTGTAAGTACTTGTGGGATTGGAATAATGTTTTGCTTTTAAAATATTAAAAAAAAAAAAAAAAATTCAATTTAGCTAAAATAATTAAAAAACATTTTTTTTTCTTTAAATATATATAAATATACACATATATTTGAATATCTTTGAAATATTAATTTACTGAAAACTATTTGCATTTTTCCTATTCTAGTCTGATTATAAACTTAATTTACATTCTTGTGGAATTTTGCCACATAGCATAAATGAGCAAATCTCATTGTTTTAATCTTTTGATTCATTAAAATGTAAATATGTGCCTTTTCTAGAATCACAATATTCTAATGTTTTGCATATTACTAAACTCAGCATTTTTATTCTGCTCTTCAGATAGCAATTGTTTAAACTGGTAATTTTGTACTGAAACAATTATGATGAATGGCAGGAAAACAAAATGATCAAGAGAATTAGTATTGATAGTGGTGGCTTGTGCAAATTTTCACAGGCGGGGCCTGACCCATCGTATGAGGTGTAATTTAACATTAATAATATTTATTATTCAAACATAAAAACAAACATCATTAAAGTAGTATGAAGAATGTAAATTTTTCGATTTTTTTTTTTTTTTTTTTTTTTTATTTATATATATATATATATATGGTAAATTTTACATTTAACATTATGGGAGAAACTGCATAAAATTAACTCAAAAATTTAAGTTTTATAATTACAATGGCAAAATTCTGTAAAGTTCTGATAATGGAATATCCAAATTTAAATATCTCTAAGCTGGTAGATGAGAATTGTCAAATTCGATACCAGGTATTTTTCGTCAACATGTATGTTTGGAGTTTTCCATGTTTTTTTTTTTTCCCCCGAAACCTGCATAAATATGAGATATGTAACACATGGAAAGACTCTACAGAGAGTACACCACCCAGGTCTAGGACTTTTTTTAGTCAACTGGCTTTAACCCTAACACTACACACCATGTAAATTTAAACATATTAATTTTTAATTATCTCAAGATTTTACCATTTATTTGTATAAAAGTTCTAAAAAAAAATCACAAACTCTTTTTTTTTTTTTTTTTTCATTTAAATTCAGAATACTTCAGTTAGAGATGTCTCAAATTCTTAATTATGCGATTTTACCTCAAATCTAGCAAAATATTTTTAACTATCAACAGAATTATTTTTTAACACTAAAATTTTAAACATCATATATAAGTTTAAACAATGCACTGAAAAATCATACCCATATGAAAAAAGGAAATAAAAAGTAATGCAGAAGTCGCCAAATTTTGTTAAGGAATTGTATGGTTAACACATTTTAAAGGAGACAGTTATTTTCCCTATAGTTTTGTTCCAAGGGGCCAGTCTTCATTTGCCCACCAACGAAAAAATTACAATGTGCTTACTCTGATAAAGCATAAAGCAGTTCGTCGTCAACTCTGTTAACCCACTGTAGAATAAATACTGTACAAACCATTCGCTATAGATAAGGAAGTAGCAGTCAGTCAGTCAGTCATTAAGTGATTTATGACACCCGAAAAGGACATGTTGACAAATAAACAATAATAAGATTAAGAAAAGAATGGATGGACATTGTTATTTTGTATATGCATTTTTGAACAGTTACAAAACAAAAAAAGAATGAATATTCATTATTAGTATTATTTTATTTATTATTATTATTTTGATTGAGAAAAAATGTAAGGCCCCACTGGCCCTTAAAGACAGACCTGACAAACCTTAAAGATGGACTGAGTAGTGACAAGTATAATTTGTTTTGGGGCTTGTGTATATTGCTTTTATTTTATCTATTTGTTACAGATTTTAATGAAGTGAGATTTATTTAAATCATTTAGAATTTTTTGTAGTTAATCCAATTTATGAAAGATAATCAAATTTTGATAAATGTAATAAAATGATAGTATTTTGAAAGCTTTTGAATTGCCTAAGCTATGCAGTATTTTGATTACTTTGAGTTGTATTAATTTCTATATGTTTGTTTTAGCCACCTATTAAACATTTGTCATGGTAGTTCTTAATAGATTGTTTATTACATACTTCAATACTTGCATTTTTTATTTTGCAAAAATGTGTCCTGAAATATTAATCTTTTATATAAATATGTATTGTGTAAATGAGAATTTTCCAGACTGATTTTTCATATCTAAATTCAATAAACAAAATATTAGCTGCAGTCATTTTTTTGAGATTTTGCTGCTCTCCTCTCGTCTCCTTTTTAATTTTACGATATGTATGTTGTTTCTTTCCATTCCCTATATATTTTAAGAGCAATGATTATCAGAGAACTTCTCTTCTATCATGTGGGGAGAGTTTTACATGGCAGTGCAAAAAAAAGTTTTTACATATTTAACGACGCTTAACTGTGATTTTACAACTAGAAATATTTTTAAATAGTGTTAATATAATATGACTTGTGGAGTGATGAAGGTGTAGGATTATTAAAATTATCAAACTTTCTTAACTAATCCATTTATGAATTTCGAATTTGCATTTTCATTTTGAAAATAACATTTCAAAAGCCCACATGTTTGAAATAAATAAATAAATAAAATATATATATGTACATTATTCGAATGCAATGTAGTACTTGCATTATTTTTTTCCCTTGGTATTTTCTTTTTTGTATGCATAAAGTTTTATTTTTTTTAATCCACATTTTAATTGCTAATTAAATATGATTTTAAAACAAGTTTAGTTGTTTGTAGTTTTTCTTTATTAATGGAAGTCAGATGTTTCCTTCTTAATCTCAAATATTATGTGATACAGAATAAGTATTCCATAAACTAACTCAAGAGAAGCAAATGTACTGTTGTTGAAATGTAATAAATTTTATCAAAAGAAATAAAGTACAATAATTAACAAAGATTACGCACCGTCCTTAAAAAGAAAGAAAAAAAAAAATGTAAAACTTAACAATTGCTCTTTTCCTATCATTATTTTATAAATTAAAATTTTTGAACAGTGCCAAAGTTTTCTCTACTTGTTCATTTTAGTGTGATTTTTGTTTGTTTGGTTTGTATGTTTGATATCTTTTGAAGAAAAAACTTACTAGATCCTGTATATTACTATGTTGTGCTTTGGCTGTTTATAGTTCGCTTTTGCATATTTATATATGTATATACATTTTTATTCTAATAAATGTTTTGATGAGAATGTTTGTTTTTTTCATTTTCTTCTATTTTTATTTATTTATTTATTTTTTTATTTAACAGTAAATTAATATTTGATTAAATGAATGAACATTTAAAATTATAATAAATTTTGCATATGTTTTGTAAGAATTTAAGTTCCTGCTGTGTAAATCAAGCCAAAACATTAATTTGTGAATTAAAGATCATTATATAGGATAGGAATGAGCCAATTTCCGCTTAAGGGGATACTTCACCTATTTTGATCAGCAGTCTAAAATATGTTATTCTATGGAGAAATTTATTTTATAAATTACTCATTATTTAATGTATTTTTTTAAATTCAGTTTTCACATTTAGAAAATTCATAATTGATCAATGTTTCTAATTTTCCAAAAATTAATTTAAATTTTTAATATTTCATTTTGAACCTATAAAAGGCAAAAAATGCTTTTAATTAATTTTTTACACTTTGTAGCTTTAAAATGAAATACAGTAAGAAGCTATTTGTTTGGAAACCAGTTATCCAGAAAACCAGTCATCCAGAATCATATTTTTGATTAATTAACTTCCAATTTTTTTTATTTATTTTTTCCCAAAGAGAGAAAAAAAAAAAGCACTATACAAAATGTAGGTAAAAAAAATACTGATGATATATTTAAAGAATAAAAATCTTCATAAATAAATGTCTTTGTATTCTACTTATTTATTTATTATTATTATTATTTATTTATTTATTTATTTATTTTTTATGAAAAAAAAAAAATACTTAATCTTTAAAAATTTACAAATATTTTGCACTTTTATGGATATAAACGATCATGAATTTTTATAAGAAATAAAATGGAATCAGCCTGTAAGTCAATCTTAATTTTCTAATTCTTACTAAACACTATTTACTGTTTTAAAATATCGTTGGCTAATCAGAGTTGAAGCTTTTGAACTAGAGCATATTTTGATTTTTATGTAGGGTTATTAAGTTTCTTATACCTACATTTCAAATTCTGATTATCATTTTATTTTTATTGAAAATTATTTCAAAAGTTATTATTATTATTTTTAAAGTTTTTCAGATTAAGTAAAGGTTTAAATTTTATTAATTGATTTAAAATACTATTTTAATTTTAAATAAAATATTTGATTTTAAATTAAAACAATATGCATTCTACAAGTCTGTTTAATATGGGTTACTTTGAACAATCAAGTTATCCAGAATACTCTTGTCTCAACCATTCCGGATAACTAGTTCCCTACTGTATTAAAAATTAAAAAAATCTGATGTGGGCACCACATGACTTCCTTATACACTCTTAGAAATATACATTTTGTTAAAAAACATTGACATTGGACCCGAAACAGTTGGCTAAAAATATTTTAAAAAATGAATTATCACCGTGTTCTGAGCTTTTCTGAAAATTAGTTAAAAACCGATTGCAAGATTTGTACTGGTAAGGCTGACAAAGGCAGCAGGGACCTGAAAAAATTGGCTAAAAGTATTAAAAAAAGGAATTTTCACAGTGTTCTGAACTATTCTGAAAGTTTCAAATGTCTCGCTAGTCGGGAAGTTAGTTACATAAATTTTCTGTTGAACCACATGAATGCTGACGAAGGCAGCAGGGACCTGAAACAGTTGACTAAAAGTATTAAAAAAATGCATTTTCACTGTATTCTGAAAGTTTCAAATGCCTAGCTAGTCGGGAAGTTAGTTAAATAAATTTACTGTTTAACCATATAAATGTTGCCGAAGGCAGCAGTGACCCAAAACAATTGGCTAAAAATATTTTAAAAATGCATTGTCACCATGTTCTGGGCTTTTCCGGAAGTTTAAAATGTCTAGCTAGTCGGGAAGTTAGTTAAAAATCGATTGCAAGATTTGTACTGGTAACGCTGCCAAAGCCAGCAGGGACCCTAAATAATTGACTAAAAGTATTAAAAAAATGCATTTTCACCGTGTTCTGATCTATTCTGAAAGTTTAAAATGTCTAGCTAGTCGGGCAGTTAGTTAAATAAATTTTCAGTTGAGTCACATAAACGCTACTGAAGACAGCAGGTATCGGAAACAGTTGGCTAAAAATATAAAAAAAATGCATTGCCAATGTGTTCTGAGCTTTTCTTGAAAGTCTCAAATGTCTAGCTAGTTGGGAAGTCAGTTAAATTGCAAGATTTGTCCAAACCGTTTTTGAGTTATTACGGTTTTTTCATACATTATGGCCAAAACCTATGTATTTTTGGTCATTATGAACCTAATTTTCCTAAATATCTTCAAAACAGAAAATCATACAAAGTCCAAAAAGGGAGGTGCACAACTAGATGTTATAACAAATCTATGTACCAATTCGCAACTTTCTACGTCCAACCGTTTTTGAGTTATGTGACATACTCTCTCTCTCTCTCACACACACACACATACATACAGACGTCACGAAAAATCGTATAAAGTCGCTTATATCTCTAAAACGAGAGCTTGTGTTAAGACAACACTTGCAGGTGTACAACTTGACATCATGACAGTCACATCTATAAATTGGCAACATTCAGCAATCATTTGTTTTCGAGCAATGTGAAACACAAAATCCATTTCGCAAATCGGGATTACTATACTTCCTTATACAAGTATAAGGAAGTAAAAATTAATTTTTGAAAAACAAGTAACATCTTAATGGTTGTGAATTTTCTGAATGTGAAAACACTACGTTAAAAAAAATCATTTGGTAAATGAGTAATTTATAAAATTTTTTTTATCTAGAACAGGGTTCCCAGCAGTGACTAAAAAGCAACTATTTGCTACTAAAATCAACCCCATGCTACTATGGCAACTATTTTGGGGTAAAAGTGGCTTAAAAGCTACTATTCTCAGGAAAATGGAGACTATTTTGAACAAAAAATTGTTCCCTGCTATTTTTTTCTGCACCTTCATTGCATTTTTACTTCCATTACATGACTACCATAGGTAATAGGAATATTTATTGTATTTGGTAAAAAAATTTAATTTCAAGTTTTAATCTGATTTACATGTGTTAAGGTCTGTGCTAAAAAAGTGGTTTTCAGTAATTGGTGTTTTTTTTTTTTTTTTTTTTGGGGGGGGGGGGGGGGGGAGGGGGGGAAGGGAAGACTGCCTTCTGACTACCATATCTTCAAAACTAGTAAATATAGAATGATGAAATTTAAGAATTGAAGCAGGTCTGGTGTACAGATGATATTTCCAACTTTTGGTGAAAATTGGAAAACTGAAAGTGTGAGCTGTAAGACTGTATATAAACCACCCTCTTAGATGTCATATTAATTGGTTAGTTCACAAAAATTGATATGCTTTCTGTATAAGTATGTCAGTTTGAGGTTCTTGCTAAGCGGCTGTAATTATTATTATTATTTTTTTTTTTTTTTTTAACTCGCCATATTAACTACCTTTTAGATATTCTTTCATATGTAATTGTTGTTTTCTGGTCAACAATTCAGTTTGCCACATTTTAATGTTGGTGAAAGTATCTCAAAAACGGCTCTAATGATTTTTTTGAAATTTGCTATATAAATCCCGTTTTAGATATTCTTTTGCATCAAATTATTGTTAATTTTCTGTGGTTATTACACGAAAATCAACAATCATCCTGATTAGGTAAGTCAGTTTTAGATCTCTGAAATTCGTGTCTCAAAAAAGGCTCTACCGATTTCTTTCTTTCTTTTTCTTTTATTTAAATCTCGCTATATAAACTCTTTATATGGTTTTACACATGTATCTTTTTTTTTTTTTTTACAAGAAAGGTGTCTAATTTCTTAGGTCAATTTTTTATCTTCTGACCACATTATTTCAGTGCAAAGGCTTGCACTGACCTAAAAAACTTGCAACCAGTTAAATCTTTATTATGAAGTGAAGAGATGCCCATCTGCACCAAAGGGGATTATAGAGACTGAAATAATGTTAAGCAATGATGATTCTATAACTCATATTTTTGTCGTAGAATCAACATTTAGTTAAAGAATGAGAAGGTTGGCGGAAACGTCATCGGAACATTTCAACAAAGAATAATTTGTCAAAAGATGAACAGTTGTCATGGGGAGATTTTCAAGCAGCTGTTTGTAGCTCAAAAACACTTGAAATTTCTGTAATACGTCCCGTTTTCAGTGACCCTGCTTACTCATTTGCAACAATAAAACACCAGATTAACATTTATTTAACTCAGTTTTGTTTCTTAAATCATAACAAGGTTCTAGTAATAATATTTGATCAACTTTTATAAAAAAAAAAATTGCAAATGAGCTACAGTGGATGTTTCCTGCAGAATATTGAGAAGACAAGCTAATTGTTACATTGATATTGAATTGACTATTGATAATATGATTGGTCAGATACTTGAGTCTAGTGGCTGGTCTGCACATTACCTGAGGCTGGTGTATTTGCATTTGGTAGAGCAGAAGGGCTTGAAATTGGAACAAATGTGAACAGATAACGTTATACTGAGGAAGTAATATTAGTTGCACTGAAAGAGATGAAGATGTCAACCTATTCTACATCGTTAGAAAGTCATCATCAGACATTCTCTACTGTTCATAGACAAAAAAAAAAAAAGAATTTAAAAGGTATCTACAATTTACATTTTGGAATAGTTATTAACTAAATTCATCTTAATCTTTTGCTTGTGAAGTCTGTCATGCATGAACATTACATATTGTTTCTTGCAGAGCTACAGAAAATTGATCCATACTTCTTTGCTCTTGACCATTACAATTATGCACAATGGCTCTCAGTGCCTATTAGATATTTAGAAATTCTCCTACACACTTGTCCAAATATCTACACAGACTTCATTCGAAAAAAAATTTCAGAATATTTCATCGTTTATAGTACTGGTAACCAATTTTAGAGTTTATCATTTGATAAAGTCAACGAATGTAATATAAACAAAATCAAAAGTTGTCCAGAATTAAGTAAATTGATAATCTGCAGTTGAGTACTTTACAGAGTTATCACATCTATTATTGGAAGACATGTACATTTTTGGAAAAGGTAACATTTTTCACTATATTAATGAATGAGAAATAGCTGAACATATTGGTTCAGTATGTTCAAAAGCATTGCTGTGTTTTCATGTGTTTACGGGTTGTAACACACCACCAGCATAGCATTTATTAAATATGGTAAAATATGAGTACAAAACGCGCGTTAATTTTTTTCCAACGATAACCAATACATTCATGGAAGTTTCTACACGAAACATGGAATTAACTGAGGCATACGTTCATAATATTGAACGATTTGTTATAATCATATATGATAAGACTAATGGTGAAACTGAAGTAAACAAAGTTCGAAAGTAATCTTTTTGCATAAGGAAATGCAGTAGCAGACATTAAATATGGAAAAAATGTGAGTATAAAATGGGTGTTAATTTTTTTCCAACGATAACCGATACATTAATGGAATTAACTGAGGCATATGTTGGTAATATTGAACGATTTGTTATAATCATATATGATACGACTAATCGTAAAACTGAAGTAAACAAAGTTCGAAAGTATCTGTTTACATAATGAAATGCAGTAGCAGACATACTTCCAGCTGTAAGGGGGCTTTGTACCAACCACGGATTAGGAGAGTATAGGTTATATAATGAATGTTATGGAAAGGTAGTAATTTTCATCTTACATATAAAGGGCTACCAGATCTCGAGAATCCACCAATCAGCGCGTTTGTTTAAATTTGTAGCGGTTCATTGGTCGTTCTCGGATATCGGATGATGACAGAAGCAGAAGGGGCGGGCTTTCACTTTCTTCCGATAAGTTTCAAAGATACTACACCAGGCGGCGATCGGATCGTTTTCCTCTGCTCGGCTGAATTAATGCGGAAAGAAAAGCTCCGTTTTCCGCGTTAGCTGCCCTATCCTATCTCGTTTATCATCCTATAGATTCTTAATCCGTGGTACCAACGTATGTTGAAAGCTTATTAACAGTCACAATTGTGGTCGACAAGTCATTTACCAAACCTTATTTATAAAGATCCTCTGGCTTTTGGTTGACATAAGGTATATAAAAAATGGACCCCGTGTTCGACTGCTTTGTCAGGAGCATCTAGATGTTGTCATGAACTCATTTGCTGTGGTTGCAAATCTTAATGTTCATCACGCTGAAAATGCCTGAAAGCCAAATTATTATGTGATGCACTCTGACTACGTTTAAGTGTATTTTGATTTTAACTGCTATTTAGAATGAATAAAAGAAATATAAGTTTTTGTTTTGAATGAAAACGGGAGTTTTTGTGGTGAGAATAGTTTGGTTTGAAAAATAAATAAGTAAATGATACATAATATACCAATTTATATTGAAGAAATGTATATGGTATGACTATATGTATTGTTTATTGTTGATAATGAAACATTTTAATTGAAATATCGGAAAAATAATTCCATTGTAGTTCATTTAAAAAGAAAAATCTGATGTGGGCACCACATGACTTCCTTATACACTTTTAGAAATATACATAATGTTAAAAAACATTGTCAGTGGACCCGAAACAGTTGGCTAAAAATATTTTTAAAAAATGCATGCATATGTAAAAAAAAAAAATAAATAAATAAATAAAATTGTGCCTTGAGGGGACTGATGTCAAAGTTGTGCCTTGGGGGGGGGGGGGGGGACCATGTCAAAGTTGTGCCTTGGGGGGACTCATGTCAAAGTTGTGCTTTGGGGGGGAATCATGTCAAAGTTGTGCCTTGGGGGGGACTCATGTCAAAGTTGTGCCTTGGGGAGGGGAATCATGTCAAAGTTGTGCCTTGGGGGGGGGAACTCATGTCAAAGTTGTGCCTTGGGGGGAACTCATGTCAAAGTTTTGCCTTGGGGGGACTCATGTCAAAGTTTTGCCTTGGGGGGGGGACTCATGTCAAAGTTTTGCCTTGGGGGGACTCATGTCAAAGTTGTGCCCTGGGGAGGGGACTCATGTCAAAGTTGTGCCTTGGGGGGAACTCATGTCAAAGTTGTACCTTGGGGAGGGGACTCATGTCAAAGTTGTGGAAGTTGTGCCTTGGGGGGACTCATGTCAAAGTTGTGCCTTGGAGGGGACTCATGTCAAAGTTGTGCCTTGGGGGACTCATGTCAAAGTTGGGCCTGGGGGAACTCATGTCAAAGTTGTGCCTTGGGGGGCGACTCATGTCAAAGTTGTGCCTTGGAGGGGACTCATGTCATAGTTGTGCCTTGGGGGAGACTCATGTCATAGTTGTGCCTTGGGGGGACTCATGTCAATGTCATTTTGAAATCGATTGCAAGATTTGTGCAGGTAACGCCGCCGAAGGAAGCAGGGACCCTAAACAGTTGGCTAAAAGTATTAAAAAAACGCATTTTCACCGTGTTCTGATCTAGTTTGAAAGTTTCAAATGTCTAGCTAGTCGAGAAGTTAGTTAAATAAATTTTCTGTTGAATCACATAAACGCTGCTGAAAGCAGCGGGTATTAGGAACAGTTGGCTAAAAATATTTTAAAAAATGCATTGTCAATGTGTTCTGAAAGTTTCTGAAAGTTTCAAATGTCTAGCTAGTCGGGAAGTCAGTTAAATTGCAAGATTTGTCCAAACTGTTTTTGAGTTATTACCGTTTTTTGATACATTTTGGCCATTATGAACCTAATTTTCCTAAATATCTCCAAAACGGAAAATCATGCAAAGTCCAAAAAGGGAGGTGCACAACTAGATGTTATAACAAACCTATGTACCAATTCGCAACTTTCTACGTCCAACCGTTTTTGAGTTATGCGACATACACACACACACACAGACAGACACACACACATACATACAGACGTCACGAAAAATCGTGTAAAATCCCTTATATCTCTAAAACGAGAGCTCGTGTTAAGACGACACTTGCAGGTGTGTAACTAGACCTCATGACAGTCACACGTATAGATTGACAACATTCAGCGATCATTCGTTTTCGAGCAATGTGAAATACAAAATCCATTTCGCAAATCGGGATTACTATACTTCCTTATACTTTGTATAAGGAAGTAAAAAAAAAAAAAAAAAAGGCTTTTCTGAATAAAGCTAGAAAAATTGATCTATTATCATTAATAGAAGAATTAGGGTTAGATACTCCCCCTAATGCTAAGGTTGCAGATTTAATTAAAATAATCTGGTGTGTCCCTCACACTACTTTCTCTTACCCTGAAATTTAATACTATAAATACAGGTTGGAGATGAGGTAAGATAACAAGTACTGTTATGTAAACCTATGTTAAACAATTCAAATTAGGCTTCGGAAGAGTTTTGTATGATAAATAGTTCTGTGTGAGGGGGCTACCGCCCCCCTCCCCCCCGTTTCATTAATGTACAAAAAAAAAAGAGATGAATATTTAGCTTAAAACATACATTATTTACCATATCTCTATGAGGAATTTATTTCAATTCCCGAACAGCTTTCCTGGAAATTGTAAAATATTATTAGTAAAGCGCATCCACAAACAACAAATAACTAGTGTGTTGTGGCCACCACACGACTTTCTTCTATATTTTCCTATACAAATTCACTCAGTAAAAATAATTTATTAAAATTATAATTTTAAAAAAATTATCTTCCATGATAATGCACACGGTTTCCATATTAGATAAGTAGTATAGCACTAAATATCCCAAAAAAAAAAGTTAAATTTATTCTCAATATTACATTAAAAAAAGTTTTTTTTTTTTTTTTTGTTAAAAATGAAAAAAAATCGATAACTTTATTTTAAGTTATCGCAGATCGATGGTTCAACCATTCGTTTTAAAGGTATTGGCGATCTCTTTTGAAAGATACCCATCATGAAAATTTGCTCCCCTCAAGGGGGGGAGGTGAGGCTCCTACCTACACAAAATTTTTTTCCCAGTTGACTATCTCTATTACACAAAATATATATTTGTTTCATTTGGTTTAGTGCAGTCTGTAGATGTTAAACTCTATTTACCTGCAATTTCCTCTATAGATGTAATGTATTTGAATACTTTTGAGTGTCCCTGTACACGAACCATTTGCTTCATCTCAACGAAAAGCTTAGTGTAGCATCCCTATATGATACACATTTAGAATGCCCAGGGCCTGATTATCGCACAGGCCGACAAGGCTTCGGCCTAGGGCACCTGTATCTAGAGGCACCAAAATAATTTTTAAATTTAAAAAATGTTATTTTTGGAAAAGATTTCCCTTAAAAAAATTGACCAAAAGTTAGCTAACGATAATAATCTTTAGTTGAAAGTAGGGATTTTTTAATATCTTTTAACCAATTATCCGATTAAATTAAAAAATATAACATTAGCTAGATTTTGAAATATACCAGTTTTCGTGAAGATCGGTCGAATGATATAACATTTTACAGCGGACCAAAAAAATCCAGATAATTTTTCACTTGCAGACTTACAGTTATATAATACAAATTAAAGAACTTTGTATCATCCTAATGGAAAATATCTTTACATTTTCAGTAGTATTTGGTCATGTGTTCATATTTACATACCCGCTGACTTCGTATGGTATGAATGAGGTAGATTAGTATTAAAAAAGAAAACAGTATTATAAAGCAGGTCCCGAAATTTCAATTTAGATTACACTCGCTGAAAAAAAAAGTTACTCACCACAATATATGATTAACTTACTCTATTTTTAGTTTCCCATCATATTATAGGTATGGGGAACTTAGATAATAGTGAAAATTTTCGACCTCGGTTTTTTGCCTTTTTTACAAGTTTTCGGGTGTGAGGAATCAAAAAATATAAAAATGGGTGTGGTGTCCGTCTGTAGGGTGTCTGTTAGTTTGCTGGTCCGTTAGTATGTTATAGTCTGTGTACACGATATTTCACGAACAAATGATCGCAGAGAGATCGAACCAGTTTTAATGTATTAGTTATGGCATTGGCAAGAACCCTATTCATTCGCAACATTCAAATAAAAAAACTTTAGAAGTTATATGAAATTTATGATTTTCTTAACGTGGGAGAATAGGGCAAAATTTCACATAAACGTGTATGAAAAGAAATCAGACTACTTTTAAAATATTATATAAGATGCTGGTATAAACATTCTTGACTATAAATTTTCCAATTTAAAAATTTCGTAAGTCACTGGAAATTTACGCTTTACTTGATAGGGAAAAATTTCGCATAAACGTCCACTTTGAGAAACATTTTCATCGTAAAGATGTCAGAACACTTTAAAGATATCATTTAAGATACTGGCTTGAACATCCCTGACTATGAATTTTTTAATTTAAAAATTTCGTAAGTTATTTGGAATTTACGATGTACTTAACATGGCAGAATAGGGCAAAATTGAGCATAAACGTCCATTTTGAGGATCATAAATATATCGGACAACCTCAAAATAATATTTATGATATTTATTTGGACATGATTGACTACAAATATCTTAACAGGAAAATTTCTTAAGTTATTCGAAATTTAAGATTTTATCAACATAACAAAATGGGGCGTTATTCCATATAAATATGCATTTTGGGGATTGTTGCATTGGAAATAGTAGCATGAAAACTAAACTACGAAATTGACCCCAATAAAATAAATTAATAGATTAGAACAAGATAAATATATCGAAGTGAACGGTGGATAGCCTATTAGGCGGGGATTTCATTCTGTCACTGTATCAAGCTTTGGTCAAATTTCTTTTAAAATGATTATAATATGTTTTGTACTAGAAATTTATGAGAACATACATATGATGGGGAACTGAGCAGAGTCCACCTATGCCAACTAGTTTACGTATAAGGTGACCAGAATTTTTTATTAGAAAAACAGGAGAAATTACGCAATGTCATTTCTTTTATAAGAAATTAGAATATAGAAGACATCCAGCTTTGAAAAAGAGATCATTTTAGAGGATACAAAAATGAATGAAAAAGATTATAAAAACCGATTCAAAAGCTACTTTACACAAATGGTGGAAACTTTTTTATCTCAAATGATGATTTTGCATCAGTACACCTTAATTTAAATTAATAATATATGGATACGAAAGGAAAAATCCCCAATTTTTATAGGTGTCACTGGACAATATTGATTTTTTTTTTTTTTTTTTATTATTAATTTTTGCTATAAGCAAAAACTTCTTCTTTTTTTTTCTTTTTGGAACTTTCATGCAGTTACATAAAAAAAGTTTACAGACATTATTTTTTTATTAAAATCATAATCATGAAAGAAACTAGTATGTTGTGGCCACCACAAGACTTTCTTCTATATTTTCCTATACATATTCAATCAGTAACAATATTAAAAAAAAAAAAATACGATTTTTTTTTTTTTTTTTTTTTTTTTTTTGGTTAAAAGTAAAAAAAATCGATAACTTTGTTTTAAATTATCACAGATTTATAGTTCAACCATTCGTTTTAAAGGTATTGACGAGATCTTTCGAAAGATACCCATCTTGAAAATTTACCCCCCCCCCCGGGGGTGACTTCCCCCCCAGGTAGGGAAGCGATGCTCCCACATGCACAGAAAGTTTTTCCTAGTTAACTATTACTATTATGAATAACTCATATTAATTTTACAATCACAAGTTAAAAATAACTCTCATTATGTACATTTATACGAAATTTTGTCCTATACTGCCATGTTAAAAATTTAGAAAAAATACGATCACAGCGCCACCTGTTGATCTATTGATCCCCAAATGTAATCAGCACCACTTTATGTCGGGGACCAACTAAATACCAAGTTTGGTTAAATTTCGTTAAAAAAAAAAAAAAAAAATTGTGATTTTTTTTTCTAAGTTTTTTTTCGTTAAAAGTAAAAAAAAATCGATAACTTTGTTTTAAATTATCACAGATTTATAGTTCAACCATTCGTTTTAAAGGTATTGACGAGACCTTTCGAAAGATACCCATCTTGAAACTTTGCCCCCCCCCCCGGTGGGGGGGAACCGATGCCCCCACATGCACAAAATTTTTTTCCTAGTTAACTACTACTATTATCAACCTGATCTTTCGAAAGATACCCATTGTGAAAATTTCCCCCCTACGGGGGGGAAGCGATGCCCCCCCATGCAGAATTTTTTTTTCCTAGTTACATACTACTATTATGAATAATTCATATTAATTTTACAATCACAAGTTTAAAACAACTCTTATTATGCACATTTATACGAATTTTTGTCCTATGCTGCCATGTTAAAAATTTAGATAAAATGCTATCACAGCGCCACCTGTTGAGCTATTGATCCCCAAACATAATCAGCACCAGTTTATGTCGGGGACCAACTAAATACCAAATTTCGTTAAATTTCGTTAAAAAAAAAAAAAAAATGCGATTTTTTTTCTAAGTTTCTTTTTTGTTAAAAGTAAAAAAAATCGATAACTTTGTTTTAAATTATCACAGATTTATGGTTCAACCATTCGTTTTAAAGGTATTGACGAGACCTTTCGAAAGATACCCATCTTGAAACTTTGCCCCCACCCCCCGGTGGGGGGGAACCGATGCCCCCACATGCACAAAATTTTTTTCCTAGTTAACTACTACTATTATCAATAATTCATATTAAATTTACAATCACAAGTTTAAAATAACTCTCATTATGCCCATTTATACGAAATTTTGTCCTATGCTGTCATGTTAAAAATTTGCATAAAATGCGATCACAGCGCCACCTGTTGAGCTATTGATCCCCAAATCTAATCAGCACCAGTTCATGTCAGGATGCAACTAAATACCAAGTTTGGTTAAATTTCATTCATTGGTTCGTGAGATACAGTGTCCACAAAAAAATGATACAGACAGACAGACAGACATTTTCTAAAAACTATCAATTCGTGTTCAGGACACCCCAAAACGTGTAGATCCGTCAAAAAACGGAGGTCGAAATTTTTCGCGAATCCAATACTTTCTCTATATTACATATAGAAGAAAGTAAAAATAAAATTGGCAAATGAAAAAAAAAAAATAATATTTTGCAAATGAAACGATTTGTTTTAACGAACAATCATTCTTTATCATTATTTTATAACAGTTCTCACAGGTATAACCTCACATGTCTACATTTTGTTCATTGAAGAAAACCGTCGTTTTGTGGCAGCGTTTTTGCCAGGAGTACATAAAATGAATTCAACTAATTTTTTCATATTTTTGTGAGGTGGTGGCAATGTTATCATAAAGGCCAATTGTCTGCACTAGGTCCTAGCCCATATTTACGCTAGTTTCGGAGAAAACCATGGAAAACACATAACGGCTAAGCCGATGAGCGCGACCGGGTATCGAACCCAGCACCTCACATATACCAGCTTCGAGGACAGAACCTCTCGGTCACTGCTGGGCCTATTTTTATGAGGAATATTATTCATGCAAAAGTGAGAGCACACTTTAACCCACCGCGTATCAACCGGAGCATCACCTTCTTAATGATTTCATGACACACAGAAAGGATGTAGCAGGACTGCCTCCGCCACATTAACACCCTTCACTGGCCTGTTCGATCCCTAGATTTGTCACCGATCGAGCATATCTAAGACCACTTGGGATAGCAATTTGACATCTTACGAGTTTGGTCAACAAGAGGCACGTTTACAGCAACTGTGGAACGAGATGCTGCAGGACATCATACGGGATTTGTATGCCTCAATGTTCACCCATATCGCATCGTGCATTCACGCTAAAGGTGGCCCAGTGGGTACTAAAACCTCCATTCATTTGTAATTTTTCCTGCAATAAATGATATTTTTACTTTGATTTTATAATTATTTACTGTTACTTATATTAATGTTGTACTCACGTATGTAAAATTTCGTTTCATTCTGACAACTCTTTCTCGGTGCAGAGATTTTTATGACGATAAGTGTACCTACTAGGATTTATAACATCATGGCGACTATAACAGTTGCCAGTTGTCTTGTCATCGATTGGGCTTATTCTTATTTTAAGGAAAATTCGCGTTCGCTGTCGACCCTTTATTCGCCGATTGCAACATATAACAGAGAATGGGTTTACTCTGAAATGAATATAAAAATTTTGATGAAAATTTGGGGTTAAGGTTTTCGATTTGAAAAATCGATTGGACTTATCCTCATCCTCAGGAAAATTCGTGTTCGATGTTAATCATGTATCCGACGATTGCAACATATAACAGAAGTTGGGTTTACTCATAAATGGATATAAAGGTTTTGATGAAAGTGTGGGGTTAATGCTTTTTTTTTTTTTTGGGGGGGGGGGGATCGATTGGACATACCCTTATCGTGGAAGAAAATTCGTGTTCGCTATTAAGTGTGTTTTGGAGTACAAAATCGATTCACTAATCGTCATCTTCAGGAAAATTTTCATTCGCTGTCAACTCGTTATCCGCTGATTGCTAAATATCGCAAAATTTGGGTTTCGGAAATGGATATAACTGTTTTGAGAGAAGTTTGGGGTTAAGTGTTTTTTTTTTTTTTTTTTTTTTTTTCAGGGGTGGGGTTGAGTGGTAGAAGAAATCGATTAGAATTATCCTCCTCTTTAGGAAAATTCGAATTCACTGTTAATCCTATATCCGCCCGTTGCAAAAAAAGACAAAATCTGGCTTAATTGGAAATTGATATAACGATTTTCATGGAAGTGTTGTGTATATAATTTGTTTGGGGGTGAAAAATCGATTAGACTTATCTCATTAAAAATATTGGTGTTCGTTGTTAACCTTTTAACCGCCGGCTTCAAAATGTAGCAGAAATACGCGGTTTACCTGAAAATGGTTATAATGATTTTAATGAAAGCTTGGAGTTGAGAATTTTTTGCGTGCAAAATTGTTTGCACTTATTCTCATCTTCAGGAAAGCGGGAGAGCCATCCCTTCCGTAGAGGATCAAAATTGTGATGGCATGTCTCCGGACCACCTCTAGGTGTGTGTCCCAGACCGTTGCCAATTGCCCATCTGCGCAGCACTAGTGCGACGTAAAACCCAACCATCCATCCTCATCTTCAGGAAAATTCGCGTTCGCTGTTTCAAAATATGGCAGGTATTGATTTTTTACGGAAATGACCATAAGTAATTTGATGAAAGATTGGGATGAAGTGTTTTTTTTTTCTTTTTTTTTTTTTTTTTTTTTGTTCAAAATCGATTGAAATTATCCTCATCTTCAGTAAAATTTGCGTTCGCTGTTAACCCTTTATCTGCCTTTTGCAAAATATGGCAGAAATTGGGTTTCTGGGAAATGATTATATCGATTTAAATAAAAATATAGGGTCAAAGGTGCTTTGAAAAAACAAACCCATATCGGATATATTAGGAAAATTATCTTTCACTGTTAACCCTCACTCCGCCCAGCTAAAAAATTCTGCAGTTTTTCCGCAGAAAAACCCCAAAACTGTAGAAATTCTGCAGTATTTCAAATAATGTGCTTTTAACTTTAAAAAAACTGCAGAATTTTTAAAGTAAAGTTCACGATTTAATAAAAACTGCAGAATTTTTAAAGTAAATGTTACGACTTAATAAAAACTGCAGAAATTTTAAAGTAAAGTTCATGACTTAATAAAAACTGCAGAAATTTTAAAGTAAAGTTCACGACTTAGTAAGAACTGCAGAATTCTTAAAGGTGTGGTTGTGACTTCAAAAATATTGCAAACTTATCACAGTTAACTTGATGTAAATGGTAACTGTAAAACAACTGCAGTTTTTATAAAAAAAAAAATGCGAAGAACAGTATTAAAAAAAAAAATAAAAAAAAAAAATGAAAAGAAAGAAAGAAACTGCCTTTTTGTAATTGCCGGTTTCAGAAAAAAGTGCATTCCCCCCCCCCCCCCTTATAATATCGTAGTTTATCTTACATTTTCATAAAATAGGTAGATGTATCTCTATAGATGTATGGAATAGCAGCTAAATATGAAAGGTAAGCTATCCCTTAAATCTGCATATAATGGCATAAAAAGATGATTTTAAGAAAGCAAAAATTCTGAAAAACTTATTTTTATAAAACTCAATACCCCCATTTCTAACCACTGTTGGAAATTGAGAAAATTATTTCCCATTTTCATTCTATGTAGAACTGACAGTTTTCATTTCCTGTACAGTTGTTCATTCAGAAAAATGTCCAACATTTTTCAAATCTTTCATTTTTAAAGCTTTGCAACACTTTAAAATTTGAAATAAAAATTTTGTAGAACCCGATTTTTGTAGTTTCTTTCTTTCTTTCTTTCTTTTTTTCAAATTATTTATTTATTTATTTTTTGAAATTTTGTAGAACAAGATTTAAAAAAAAAAAAGGGGGGGGGGGTTAAACAGTTTAACAATCTGTATCTCCCGTTTCAAAGCATGCAGAATCACGCGCTACCCTTTGTTTTGAAGGTAATAAAGCATTCCCCCCAAAAACATTTTTCATGTTCTTCAGAGTCTTTCCCTGGGTTGAGTGGAAGGGGGGGGGATCACTTCACTATCACAAAGTTTATACCCAAGCTTCTTCTGAAAATAGCACACACACACACACAAAATAATAATATTAATAATAATAATAATAATAATAAATAAATAAATAAATAAATAAAAATTCTGTCAAAGGCAGAATTTGGTTTAGTATGGAAGACTGTTAATTTCAATGTGTAAAATTTTAATTTAAATTTTTGCTTTTTACTTTCTTCTATATTCAATAGAAGAAAGTATTGGATTCGTAAAAATTTTCGACTTCCGGTTTTCGCCGGATTTATACGTTTTGAGAGGTTTAGAACACGATTTGACTATTTTTAGAAAATGTCTGTCTGTCCGTCTGTCTGTGTGTGCATGCGTGACAAAAATTCAATTGATTCTTTCATCAGTATTATTCGATCTTTCTTTCCATTTAAGATGTTTTCTAGGAAAATTCGGTCTTATTTAGATTGGAAAATAATGACAGGTTAAGAAATTTTTCGAATTTTAGTAAAGTGGAAAAGATGTACAACTGATATTAGCGGCGTGAATGAAGAATTAAATAATAATGAAGAATTATAATAAATGAAGAATTATTATAATTTATAATAATAATTATTATTTATATTATTATTTATTAATGAAGAATTTTTGCCTTAAAATGAATACGAATGAATCTGGACTTCACTAAAAAGACGTATAAATGTAAAAGACGTATAAACGAGAGACGCATAAATGATTCTTTATTGTATAATGTAAACTTAATAATATTTTTTTGCGGGTTGCGGGCAAAGCGTACATACGCTTTGGTTGTGGGTCAGAAGCAGGGGTTTCATGCACTGCCCTCTGATAGTGATAAGTGACAAGTCCGAAGCACTGGAATTTTAAAAGTTGATGACGTCACGGTCGGAGGGCGAGGGAGCAGAAAGAAGAAAAGGGGAAGGTGGGTGACCTGCCTGACCAGTACAACTATATGATTACTACAATGCAGATGCACGTGCATGCATGTGCAATAGGGCTTTTATAAAGTAGCACGTGGGGTTCTTAAAAGATAATGGAATTTTAATGAAAGAAAAAGGTAAGAAACATTATTTTCTCATAAATTTAAAAGAATATTATAAAGATTATTTAATAATGCATGTATAATTTCTATTTAACGAAGTATTAACTTATATATTTCAATCTTTCGTTTGATGGAAGTGCATTTCTAGATTCTAGTAATCAAATATTTAGCATTTTTTATTTATAATAGCAATAATGGATATATTTTATTTAGAATGATCTGCAATTTTGCTTAATATTACATCAAATTTAAGATATTAAAATATTTCATTAATTTTTCAGGCAGTTTTAACAACTGCATATAGCATATGTTAAATTAAGTTGAAGTATTTACCTTATTTACTGATAAAAAAATTAATAAAATAAAATAAACTTGAAACCATATTTTAAAGCTTTTCAGAGATTTGAAATGGCATAAATTATCAATGCGGAGAGATTTGTTTATTAGTATATATGCATAAATGTATATTATGACTTTGATTACGTACAATCTCGTGCAGTAAATATTTAAGCGCATTCCCAAACATGATAAATGAAGTTGTTTTGGAAATTTTACAGGTATATTTTAAAAATTTTGTTATAAAAAGAAAAATAAAATAAAATAAAACTTGTTTATTCAATAATGTTTAGTTAAATATTTTTATTTATGAACAAATTAGTTTATTCAGTTCGCGTTGAAAAGTGTCAATTAAAATTAAGGTAATTTTATAGAATTTATTTATTTATTTATTTATTTTTTTTTTTTTTTTTATTTTTTTTTTTAATATAAAAACAAAAAAAATTCACAGTTACAATTAGATGAATATATTTTTTAAAATAATAATATTAGTAATTAATATTGTTTTTAGTATGTATACTTCATGTTAATATGTTTTTGAAAAGAACCCACAAACTTCCATAAATTTTAAATTTACAAAAAAATTTAAATGTAAGTAAACAATGCATAATGGTGCAGTTTCTTATACTAGCAGAGTGTATTACTTTTAAAAATAGCTTCTCCAGTTTAAGGATTTATTATGCGAATAAATGGTTTTTAATTAGAACAAATTTGCATATAAAGTTGGAAATATATAAGGTACAAGCAAATAAAAAAATAAAAAAAATTATGCAGTGTCTAAAAATAATTATAAAACTGATTTTGGCAGGAAATTTCTAGTTTTTCTGTTATAGAATTTTTGTTCGTTTTTTTTTTTTTAAATATTATATCATATTTTGATACTTTTATCCTCAAATGATCAAGAAGTACTATAATTATTTAGTTATTTTTCTATAATTGATCATTTGTAATTTAATGTAATGAACTGTCACTTTATGAGGATATATTTAGAACTAACTAGTGAACTTATATTCAACTAAAGTATAAATAATCAAAGTAATTTTATATTGCTGTAACCCATCTTAAACATGTATACCTAAATAAATCAACCCGCATCTACTCTTACTCTTATCATTTTCTGTTAGAAATAAATGACAGCTTTGATTTATGCATAATACGAAGGATAACATCTTAATGAAATTTCTGTTAAACATAGTGAATATATTAGTTTATTAAATTATAACCTAATTATTTTTTAGACAATTTTAGGAGAGACAAAATTTCGGTTTGCTTTTTAAGCTGTTAAAAGAAATTTCCTAAGTTTAAATTAATTTTATGAAAAAATCATGTTATTAGATATTTCATTCTTAACTGAAAGTATGAATTGGTTTTAGCATATTACGCACTATTTTTAAAATGATTTATTTTTAAATTCATATGGTCACTAGAAAAAAGAAAAGAAAGTAAAATATTGTTTTAAATCCAATTTGCATTTATTGTACTGTAGCTTTAAAAGATTAAGGTTAATTACCTTTACATAGTTAATACCCCCCTCCCCCCCAAAAAAAATAAATAAATAAATAAATAAATAAATAAAATAAATAAATAAATAAATAAATAAAATAAAAATAAATAAAAATAAAAAGTAGATATGATATGAAATTGAAGACTTATTTATTAATTTTATTTTATGGGGGAGGGGGGGGGGAGAATTTAGATTACTGACTTAATTTTTAACACCCCCCCCCCCCCCCCCCCACACTCAGAGTTTAATTCTGAAGGGAAGTAGATAATCCTTAAGAAATGGTTAATGTAAATGTTTATTTGTTTATCAGAATACTTAAATGATTGTTTATTTATCCTTATCACATAATGCACATAAGGAAATTTGTTTTGAATTTATTATTATTATTATTTTTTTTACCTTAATTTATAATTTTTAAATAATAGATTTGAGTTTTCGTAGTATATAGAATAATATCTTAATAAAATTTCTTTTAAATATAGTAAATATTATTTCATTATTTTAGACCTAATTATTTTTTAGATAATTTAGGTAGAGACTTGGCTCTGCTTTTCTAAAAAATTAAAAGGAATTTCCCGAATTGAAATTAATTTTGCATGAAAAAAATCAACTTCTATATATATTTCCTACTTAACTAGAATATGTAATTTTCTCAGTAGTAGCACTTACTATTTTTAAAATGACCTATTTTTAAATTTATGGTCACTAGCAAAAATAAAAGAAAGTGAAATACAGATTTTTAATCCAATTAGTACTTGTGCAGTGGCTTTAAATAATTAAGGTTAATTACATTTGAATAACTCACTCCTAAAAAAAAAAAAAAAAAAAAAAAAAAATAGACACATTACGAAATTGAAGATTTATTTATTAAATTGATTATTTATTTATTTATGCCGCATTTCCGTACAAAATTAAGTCTATCTGACTGCATATAAAACAGTTTTTACCAAGAAATCGAAAAAGATTCTGATAGATTGAAAAATAGCAGTGGTAGCGGTTTATAATTTTTGAATAGAAATATTTTATTTTATTAAAATATGCATAACATGTTTTTCTCTCTTTTATATTCAATAGAAGAAAGTATTTGATTCGTAATAATACTAGACTTCAGGTTTTCGATGGGTTTACATGTTTTGAGATGTCTAGAACATGATTTGACAATTTTTAGGAAATATCTGTATGTGATAAAATTTTGTGGCAACTGTATCTCAGGAACTATACTACTCAGAATTTCATAAAATTTGATTTGTAGTTGCAACTTGACATAAATTAATGTCTAGAAACATTTGGTAAAAATTATCCAACAAATGGGGTTGTCATTCTGCAATTATTTTCCACTTTAATTTTTTGCATTGCAGAACATTTCCTATAAATATACATAAAGTGAATTATTTTTTAATAATCATTATGAAATTAAAACGAAGAATCTATAATTGTGATGTCAAGTGAGAATTTTCTTTCTTTCTTTCTTTCTTTCTTTTTTTTTTTTTTTGTAAATGTGCAAGCATTGGTTCACCCTCCCCCCTCAAAAGGAAAGTCCCTCCGAAGGGAGGCAAATATTCATTATGAGTAGCTGCCAAATGAGCTCATCAACACCTTATAAAATAAATGGTAGAACCCTCAATATGTAGTAATTTAAAAGAAACTTAAGCTTTTTTTTTTTTTTTTTTTTTTTTTTTGAGGTTAAAATTGAAAAAAGTCATATCTAAAAATAATGGATTTCCCTTTGCATATTTAGTGCTATTATTATTTCTCTAGAATGGAAATTGTCTACATTCATCATGGATGATAATTTTGATAATTTTTTTTTTTTTTTTTTTTTTTTTTTTTACTGAGGGAAATTGTATAGAAATGCAGAAGAGAGTCGTGTGTCCTAATATTATTTCTCTATAATGGAAATTGTCTGCATTCATCATGGAAGATAATTTTGATAAATTATTTTTTAGTGAGGGAATTTGTATAGAAACACAAAAGAGAGTCATGTGCTGGTCACAACAAACTAAGTTTTAAAAATTAGCTTTTGTGTGTGGCAGGGAAACAATAATAGTTTTTAAGGTTTTCACAGAAATTGTGTAGAATTTAAAAAACTGCAGAGAAACTGAAAGTAACAGGAATAAGTATTTTCAGTTTTTCGCAGAAACTTTGCAGTTTTCAAGAAACTGAAGGTATGTGGTGCAAGTTCTTTTTAAGTTTTTTCATGGAAATTTTGCAGAATTTTGAAAACTACAGAAAAACTAAAGGTAAATGGAACAAGTTTTTTTAAAGTTTTTCCATGGAAATTTTGCCGATTTTCAAAAACTGCAGAAAAACTGAAGGTAAATGGAACAAGTTTTTTTAAAGTTTTTTCGCTGAAATATTGCAGGTCTTCAGAAACTGCAGAAAAACTGAAGGCAATTGGCACAAGTTTTTTTGAAGTTTTTTCGCTGAAATTTTGAAGTCAATTATGTGAAATTTTGACTTTAAAATATCTTTAAAAAAAACTTTAAAAAAACTTGTGCCAATTGCCTTCAGTTTTTCTGCAGTTTTTTTTTAAAGTTTTTTTGCAGATTTTTTTAGCTGGGCGCCTGCTGCAAAATATGACAAAAACCTGAATTTCTTAGAAATGGATCCAACGATTTTGATAAAAATGTAGTGTTAATGGTTTCTTGAGAAGACAAACTCAACTGACTTATCTTCATAAACAAGAAAGATAGCATTCATTATCAACGTATACTCCACAAGTTGGTAAATACAACAGGAACTTGGTTTTCTCGAGAATGGCTAAAACGACTTTGATAAAAATTTAGATTTAACGTTTTTTTTTTTTTTTTTTTTTTTTTTGTAAAATAATGGGGATTTGCAAATTTGCACTCTATGAAACAAATAATAATAATTATTAAAAAATTGTCTCCTTGATATCTTGAAAGGGAAATCTCGTGTCAAGACTAAAATTGGTGGTGTACATCTAGCCGTCATGACAGTCCAAACATAAATTTGCAACATTTTACAACCATTTATTTTTGAACTATCTGAGATTCCGAAATATAAAATCCATTTCATAAGTCTGTTCTACAATACTTCCACATACTGTATATAAGAAAGTAATGACTAGTCGGGAATGTTATTTCGGAATTATTGAAACAATTATTTAAAAAAAATCTGGCGTGAAACAACCGCACGACTTCCATTAACCACTACACGTATTACATGCGTTTTTCGAAATAATGTGATAAGAAGACATAAAATGACCTAACGATGTAGAAACCTAAAATTTTTCCGGTAAGAGAGACTTGATACACGTGTAAAGACACATAAAACAAAGTTTACATAGCGAGTTAAAAAAATAAGCAAAAGAAAAAATTGGCAGAGTTATTTTTTGAAACTCCAATTTCCGAGATCTAAAACTAAATTACCTAAGCAGGATGACTATTAATTTTCCTGTAATAAACGCGTAATACATGAAAAAGTATATCTAAAATAGATTTATGTAACGATTTTCAAGAAAATCGTTAGAGCTGTTTCTGAGATCTTTTACCAAAACTTGGTACACTCAATTATTAACTGGAAAACAATAATTACATACAAAAGGACATTTAAAAGGGAGTAAGGGAGTTACTATGACGAGTTTTAAAAAAATCCGTAGAGCCGTTTTTAAAGGAACGCGCGAGACCTGAAATTGAGCTATTTATACAGCACGTCTATCAATTTTCCTGAACTAACCAACTATATCATTCGTAAGGAGATCTAATAGAGTGTTTATGCAGCAAATTTGAAGAAGATCGTTAGAGTCGTTTTTGAGATACGGGCTTTCGGTCCCACTTCCGGTTTTCGATGTCCCGGTTTTCCAATTTTCACCAGAATTTGGAATATTCATCTGCACACCAGATCTGCCTCAAGTCTGAAGTTTCGTAGTTCTATCTTTATTAGTTTCGAAGATATGATAGCCAGAAGATTCCCTACATACATACAGACACACACACTACACACACTGACCAATTGCCAAAACTTTATTGGACTCAGGAGATCTTAAAACGTGTAAATCATGTGAAAACTCGATATCGAATGTTTGGATCGAATACAATACTTACATTACCTACGGTGCTCGGGTAATGGAAGTATTAGTTAAAAAATTTTAAGTAGGAACGAGAATTAAAAATAAAACTAATTGAAAATGTGATGTTTCTAAGGAAATTAAATTATTAATTATAGCTTTTATTGAAATACACTGATGGAAAAAAAAATCCCAACACCACGAAGGAGCTGTGCTAGATAAACGAAACTTGGTAGGCGTGTTTATACATCTGAAAGATGACGTCGATTCAAATTTCGAGCTACGCGCATAAGTGTGGCGCTAGTAGCCACACTATGAACATGCAAATGAGGTTTGCTTTAAATAAGCGCTGTAAGGTTCGTGATCGTTATTTACAATTGAGATTTGACGTAGTGGGTTAATGTTAGTCAAGGATGCCTCTAAGAAGACGAAGAAGCCATTATCAACAGCTCACTGAGTTTGAACGAGGTCGTGTAGTAGGGCTACGAGAAGGTGGGTTTTCTTTCCGCGATATTGCAGAAAGACTTGGCAGGAATGTATCCACTGTGCATAAGTGTTGGCAGCAGTGGTCAAGGGAAGGTACTGCCTCAAGAAGACCGGGTTCCGGGCGGCCACGTGGCACTACTGAGAGGGAAGACCGCCATGTTCGGCGTATGGCTGTGGCTAATCGTACTGCGTCTGCAGCTGAAATTCGAGCTGCAGTTGGCACCACAGTGACATAACGAACTGTTACAAATCGGTTACTTCAAGGACAGCTCCGAGCCAGAAGCCCTGTAGCGTGCATTCCACTGACTCCAAACCACTGCCGTTTGCGACGTGAGTGGTGCCAAGCTAGAGCTCATTGGAGGACGGAGTGGAGATCTGTTGTGTTTTCTGATGAAAGCCGGTTCTGCCTTGGTCGCAGTGATAGCCGTATGTTGGTTAGAAGGAGGCCAGGTGAACGCCTGCTAGCGACCTGTCTGCGGCCTAGACACACAGGGCCTACTCCTGGAGTTATGGTTTGGGGAGCAATTTCGTGTGACAGCAGGAGCACTCTCGTGGTTATCCCACGCACCCTGACTGCAAATCTGTAAGTCAGTCTAGTGATACAACCTGTTGTGCTGCCATTCATGAACAGCATTCAAGGGGGTGTTTTCCAACAGGATAACGCTCGCCCTCATACCGCTGTTGTAACCCAACATGCTCTACAGAGTGTCGACATGTTGCCTTGGCCTGCTAGATCACCAGATCTTTCTCCAATCGAGCACGTATGGGACATCATTGGACGACAACTCCAGCGTCATCCACAACCAGCATTAACCGCCGTCCCTGCATTGACCGCCCAAGTGCAACAGGCATGGAAATCCATCCCACAAACTGATATCCGACACCTGTACGACACAATGCATGCACGTTTGCATGCTTGCATTCAAAATTCTGGCGGTTACACCGGTTACTAATGTACCAACATTTCACATTTGAAATAGCTCTTCTCGCCAATGGCTCTACCTGTGATCTTGAAACTTTAATCAATTAAATATGTTACTTAGACAAATGTATTGCTGAAATTTCATTACTGTACAATAATTTTTTCTTGGTGTTGGGATTTTTTTCCCCATCAGTGTATATGTTCCAAAAAACATGCATAAATTAAGTTTGGTTGTAAAATTTTACTCACATGCCGCATGTCGCATTCAATGATTCTATAGGTGGACATTTTTCATATCAGCTTGGATTTTTGAATGGTGGAAGGATTTACGCTTCGACTACCTTACCCGGCCATCGCAAAATCTGGTTTTGCTTGGCTGGTTTGATATGACGGTCATATTTCCATCGTACAGATATAATGCTAGAATAACTGAGTTTTGACATAAAACTGTGTTTTTGTAGATGCATTTCTTTTTCAGCGTTCAAGCAATTTATGGTGAATTGTTAAACCTATAGTATTTAGTAAATGAAACATGAAACAAGTATTTAGTAAATGCCTATACAAAAAAAAAAAAAAAAAAAGAGATATCATTGTGCTCGTAATAGGTTTAAATGGACAAAAATTATGTTTCTTATGTTAAACGATAAAATATATTAAAAATATCTTTCGAATTATGCACTAGAGTTCAGACTTAAAAATTGTCTAAGTTATGTTATGAAACCTTTTTGAAAGTAACATAAAATTCGACAATGCATTTTAAAATTAACAAAATATCAATGAATAAATTGTAGCAGTATTAAAAATAAATAATAATAAAAAAATCATCTAAATATGTTGAATTAAATGGAGTGAAAAGGCTATCACTCAGGAAGATTAATTTTTACAGATAACTGTGAAAATATATTTAAAATAATTTTTGCAGGACAAATATTTTTCATAATTTTATGTCTTAAACAGTGTTGCCAGATCTGGTGGATTTGTTATTTAATAATCACCAATAATTTTCCGTAGCGATATTTGATATACATAATAGGCTATCAATCTTCGAAGAGATCAGATAAACGCTACAATTAAAAATTATTGCTGATTGTTGAATAAAAAATCCGCCAGATCTGGCAACACTGGTCTTAAAATGCTTCATGCGAGACTGAATCCTAAAATGTATATACAGTGAAAAGTTTTTATTCAAATAAATCTGAGTAGTTCAATATGGGTAGTAAAAAATTTCTGTGCTTTGGGCAGTGGATCAATGGAGAGCCGCCGAGAAGGGTCGGTAAGCGCGGTTAATAAAATATTATAATCAGGGCTCGACTATGACTTTTGGAGGCTCTGCTATATGGTGCCCTCCCCCTCCCCCCCAAATGTATATAGTTGAATAATTCTTTGAGTGTATTATACGATTCTTTAAAAAACACGTTTTTTTATTCAGTTTTCGGTCCTAGTATCCAGAAAGGGGAAAAAAGAGTGGTGTTTGTACTTATTTCTTATCCTTACGCAAAGAATAAGTTTATATATTCGCAGGTTTATTACAATATCCTCATAGTCGTAGTTTTGACCACGGCAATTTAATAAATCCAAATCCACACTCAGAATATAACTAGTTAGTAATTATTTTAACCAAATGTTCTGAACTAGGATTATGAGCTGGGAGTTATAAAAAAAAAAAAAAATGTCCCACTGGCAAATTGTCACTTGCACATTTCTGATGACAAAACACAACCGATCTACACATGATCTTTCTAGAGTTAAATTCGCAGGAGGAAATATGCAATATAGACCAAAGTGCTTGAACCTATGTAGATATTTCAGCTTACGATTATATCTAATTTAGTCTAACAATTTTTGAATAATGTTAATAAAAAAATCATGATTTTAATGTTTATATTTTTTATAGTTTAAAATAAAAGCAGTAACAAATTTTAAAACTTCATTTATTGATTTTGTACTCCCCAAATTTGAGTGCCCTGGGCTGGGGCACGTGAGGCACGAAAAGGGTTGCCTAATTTCTTGCATTTACAAAGTGCAATTAGTTGATTTTAAAGAGGAAATTAGGGAAACTCCCATATAAAATATAAAGATATTTTATTTGGGCGTATAAAATATTATGTTCATAAATATTATGTGTAAATAAAAGTTAAAACTATTAATACAAACTAAGACACATATTTAAAAAAGCAAGAACAAAAAATCATGCGGCGCGCATTGATTATTAAAAGTATATTTTTTCCAAAAGTATATTTTTTCCATTGAAAGTATATTTTTTCCAAATATACTTTCAATGTTCTTTGCCTACGTTATTACACAACGGACAGACAGAAGAACTGGAAGGCATATAGGTTGACTAATTTAATTCAGAATTACTCTTAAACATCGTTAGAATGTGTTAAAAATGCTTAACGCAAAAGAAAATGCAGCCCTTAGTTTTAGTGTAACCCTGTAAATTTGAAGATTTTATTAAAAAAAAAAAAAAAAAAAAAAAAAAAAAGCATTATTTTAGCATATTTACAATAAATGTCAAATTATTTTTAGGAATTTTGCAGTAGAAAGTTATTTAAATGTGACTTATTTAAATGTCTGTCCTAAAATGCAAAACATTGGCTTTTTTCTTTTTTCAATGTTCGTGTACACAAAGCAGTTGTTCAAGTCCTATTAATGTCATTTTAAATAAGAAAAATTTCGTAGTGGTCTTGAATAACATATATTATTGTTTAAAATTTCTAAAAATATTTACGGACGCTGGAGGCGGGCAGATGGACAGATAGACAGTCGGACAGTCGATACACAAATTTAAATCATATTCACACTTAAAAATTGTTAGGAAGTGTTAAAAACGTTTAATGTAAACGAAAATGCAATTCCAGCAAATTTCCAAAAATATCCCTTAATGTAACTGAATATTTTTGTGCGGACATGTAAATGTGATGCTAATCATGCTATATTCTATAGAAAGCATTCTTTTGTGCATATAAATAACATGTTTTAATTTTATTATGATTTTTGCAAAGTAAAGTCATTAAAATTTCGTTTATAAAAATGTGTCTCATAAAATGCCGTGTTCTGGAATACTTTCGTGTGTCCCTGTACACAAACCAGTGGTGGTATTTATTCCATTTTCTATTAAAAACATCTGATAGTGAACTTGAATAACATGTTTCAATTCCATTAAAGATTTGTGTAAAGGTATTAAAATATGGTTTATAGAAATACCTCTCATAAAACACAATGCTTTGGAATACTTTCAGGTGTCCCTGTACTCAAACCAGTAGAGATCACATCATTCACACCATTTCAGTAGTACCACCAGTAGAGATTCACACCATTTTTATTAGAGAACATACGATAGTGAACTTTAATAACATATATTAGTTTCATTAAGATTTGTGAAAAGTAAAGGCATTAAAATTGGTTTATAGAAATACCTCTCATATAACAGATGCTCTGGAACACTTTCGGTTGTCCCTGTACACAAACCATTGGTGGTGTTTACTCCATTTTCTGTAGAAAACATCCGATAGTGAACTTGAATAACATATTTCAATTTCATTAAGATTTGTGTAAAATAAAGGTACAAAAACATGATTTATAGAAATACCTCTCATAGAACACAATTTTTGGAATATTTTTGGATGTCCCTGTACGCAAACTAGTTAAGGAATTCCCTCTATTTTCAGATGAGAACATCTGACAGTGAACTTGAATAACATATGTGAGTTTCAAGAAATTCCGTGAATATTTACGGGAGTTAGAGCGCGGACAGACAGATGGACAGACAGACAAACCAAAGACATTAACACTTTTCAACCCTGTTGGAAAGTGTTAGAAATATTAATTAATATTTTAACTATCTTCACGAAATCATTTCATTAGCATTATTACTTAAATAAAAATTACTATGGTTTAATCAAGGGGAAAAAATGCACTAAAGTTTTAACGTAGTAAATAAATTAAATTTTATGTGCAGTAATATTATTCGTTTAAATTTATACAGTCTGATTTATACTGTGATAGCTAAAAAATATGTTTCCATTGAAGTTGAATGTTAGTTAACTTAAACTTTACATAACAGCATTTTGTTACTATGTAAGTGGCAAAATATTGATATTGTTTATGCATTTACTAATAAATAAATTTTACGCCTGAAATTTATTTAAACAAAAGTTTAACAAAGTAGAATTATTTCTTTCTTTTTGGTTTTGATTAATATTACATGAAACAAAATAAACAATTAATTTAAAAAAGTATTATTAAAAGTATTTCACTGAACAACTTTTAAATCTTATATAACAAAATTTTAAATTTTAATATAAATAATTATATAAATTTTAAATTACATAAAATAGTTATAAGTAAAAATAGTTTAACTTTTAAATTTAATAAAAACATTATATATGTATATATAAAAGTAAAATTATTTCAGTAAACAATGTTTAAGTCCTTATGATAAAAAGTTTAAGTTTAATAAAGAAAAAAAAAGTTTAAAAGTAAATAAAGTATTATTAGTAATAGTATTTTGTATTGAAATATTCGCAGAACATTTTTTTTAAATTTTCTAATTAAAACTTTGTGTTTAAATTTGTTAATTAATAATTTATATATAACTTGTTATAAAACCATTCTTCTGAATGGCTTCAAGCGAATCTTCTCGATTCTTTGTAATATAAAGATTGCAGGCTATTGCATTTAATCAAATGTCTTATTTAATAATTTCTAATCATTTTAATTTCAAAGTAATAATCTTCAAACTGATATAATAATATTCTTCTTACCTGTAGAATTCTTCGACGTAAAAAAATGAAGACTAATAACGGACACTTGTTTTTCTAGAAATAATAGCTTCTTCTTTAAGATGAGAAAAATATATACAGTTTATTAAATAAAGTATTTACATGAAGAAACACTATTTACAAAAGGTATTTACATATTCGAAATTTCACGAAAACAATTTTCTATTCGTAATATTTTAATAACTAAGCCACCAGTTTTCTATTTCGTTATGACAATGGTGGTTCCATAAAAATAAATTAGGCCAAAGATGGCCTGAGAGCATTCTATTTCATTGTGTTGCTCTCTTCACTAAAGACAAACTAAAACTAACTAATCTATGGGCTACTTTTTCTATTTCTTCAACGGTAGCTCCATGAATAATAAAATCAGGCCAAAAAGGCCCCGAGAGCAAACTACTATTTCATGACATTGCTCTCCATTCTAGAACAGAACTAAAACTAAAACCAAAACTAATGTCCCGCGAGCGAGTAAACAAAAAATGTCCTTCGAATTTTATCTCAACGGGACCTCTGGCGCCCTCTAGTGAGGCAAAAGTATATCAATACCTAACATAACTGCTGTATTTGTTAATTAATAATTTATATATAACTAATTTATATATAACTGCGTTGTGTAACTCTTTGTGTAACTGTGTCTTTAAAAGTGTGCGTATAACTCCGTGTGTGACTTTTCTATTTTTGAACAGTGTGTGTAACTCTGTGTGTACCGCTGATTTATTCTAACAGTGTATGTAACCCTATGAGTAACTGAGAATGTGTGTGTAACAATGTGTGTGTTTATCGCATTTAGGAAATTTATGATATTTTAGTAAATAAATAAATAAATATGAAAAGAAAGAGAAAACGGTTGAACATTAAACTCTTAGTTCTAAACTTATGTTTTATTTAATTTCTTTTCAAGACATTAAAAAAATGTTTGTAATTTAAGAAAAAATATACCATCGTTGTATTTACGAAATTTTTGTCGCATTTAGGGTACTATATCCTAAATGCGATGTTCAAACTCCCTAATTGCGATAATGCATTTAATGCATGGAAGTTACTTTAAAGTTATTTTTTATTAGTTTATAAAATACTTTATATCACATAACTATTGGAAGATAAAGCGTTGTGTAACTCTTTGTGTAACTCTGCCTTTAAAAGTGTGTGTATAACTCCGTGTGTAACTTTTCCATTTTTGAACAGTGTGTGTAACTCTGTGTGTATCGCTGATTTATTCTAACAGTGTATGTAACTCTATGAGTAACTGACAATGTGTGTGTGACTAATGCAATTACACTAAGAGACAAAAAAAAGCCACACTGCAGAAAAAATCATTTATACCTTTTTTATTTGTAATAACTTTAAAACTAATGGCTGAAACAAATAAAACTGTCATGTTTGCGTAATACCAAAGGCATGAAATGATACCTATGTACATTTTCGATTTAGTAATTTGCTTTATTACACTCTGCGAAGTATTTAATACAAATCTACATAAAACTTTCTTTTTAAACGCAATGTAACGAACATATACTTTGTATTCTATTATGATTTATTATATGAAATAAACAAGTTAAATTTTAATATATGAAATAAAACTATTTATTAGTTAGATCTAAATAATAACTTAATAAAAATATGTATTCTGCATTGGGTTTATTCCACCTGTATATGGAATTACTGCTTTAATGCGCAATGGCATAGTATTATACAGTGTTTTAATATAAATCTCAGAAATTTCAATGTGCCAAATATCACAAATAATTTTTTCTAGTTCTGACAGAGTTGTAGGTTGCAAATTTCGAATCCTCTCCCCTCTCCCCCGCTTTTTTATAGACGAAACATTTTCGAGTGAATTGCAATTAGGACTATTTCCATGTCTGGTAAAGAAGAAATTCTACGATATTCTTAGTGGGATTTAACTTAAAGTGAAAAAAGATGTAGCAAGGTGCATTATCATCTTGAAATGCTGTTTGCGGAAATGCCCAAGACACCTCCAAAATAGTCGGTCAGGCGCCACTTTTATAATGGTCGTGTTTTATTTCGAGTTAATTGATCCCTTCAGCATAAAAATTTGCCCGACTGTTTGAAAAGTTATGCACCTCCGTACCATAATGTACGGAGAATGTGTCACTGTTTTAAAATTTCGATTTTCATTAAATTGATCATATTTTCGTTATCAGATCTGCTTATTTTCTTTAGCTCGAAATAAGTTAAACTTGACTCATCAGGGAGAACCAGTTCAGAACAATAATTAAATAATCATTTTTTAATTTACTTTTGCCATCTCATGTCTTGCTTTCCTAATTCTTTTCACTAAGAATGCGATTTTTTCAAATTTTCTGTCATTTAAACCTGCTTTGTTTAATAGTTGCTGCACTGTAGTCAAAGAAATTATATTGCTACTTTTTCTGAATCTCTTTTATGTTCTAAATGCAATACAAACCGATTTTATAAGCAATGCTTTTCAACTTGCGGTCAACTCGCTTGGATGAGCAACATGGCCGCCTAAAGTCAAATTTCCAGTTTAAACAGACAAAAAAATTTATATTTTGCTAAAAACCATCTCACCAATATTTCGTTAACATTTAATTATTTTGCCATTTCACGTATTAAAGTATTTTGTTGATTTTCATTCTAAAATTAATACTTTTTGTGGCATCGTTAATTGCTTTATCCTTGCCATTTTTGAAATACTTTCTAAAATTACAATTTTCCTGACAACTGCATTTTGTTTTTAACACTGGGGTTAATCCTAAAGTGTACGCGGAGGACGACATAACAAAACCTGTTCGAAAATTCGCTTGTTAAACGATAAAATTGGCGGTTACAGAAAGAGAAAAAGAACATATCCAAGTGCAGCTTTTTTATTGTCTATTAGTGTAATAGTGTGTATACAACCTCTATGTATAACTCTTCCTTTTTTATTAACAGTGTGTGTAACTCTTCTTTTTAAAAAAGTGTGCATGTAACACTGTGTGTATCGCTGATTTTTTGCTAACAGTGTGTGTAACTAACAGTGTGTGTGTAACCCTGTATGTAATTAACAGTGTGTGTGTAACTTTCTGTGTAACTCTGTCTTCTTATTAACTGTGTGTCTGTAACTCTGCCTTTTTATTAACAGTGTGTGTAACTCTTCTTTTTTTTTTTTTTTGAACAATGTGTGTAAATCTTTGTGCAGCGCTGATATTTTGCTAACAGTGTGTGTAACTCTATGTGTAACTAATAGCATGTGTGTTTAACCCTACATGTAATTAACAGTGTGTGTGAAAACTCTGCCTTTTTATTAACAATGTGCGTAACTCTGTGTATAACTCTGCCTTTTTACTAATAGTGTGTGTAACTTTGTGTGTATCGCCGATTTTCTGCTATCAGTGTGTGTAACTATATGTGTAACTAACAGTGTGTGTGTAACTCTGTATGCAATTAACAGTGTGTGTGTAACTCTTCCTTTTTATTAACAGTGTATGTGCAACTGTGTGTAACTCTACCTTTTTATTAAGAGTGTGTGTAACTCTGCCTTTTTATCAACAGCGTATTTATCTGCGTGTGTAACTCTTCTTTTTTTTTATTGTGTGTGTAACTCTATGTGTAACAATGTAACTAACATTGTGTGTGAAAACCTTATGTAATTAACAATATGTGTGTAATCCTGTATGTTATTAACAGTGTGTGTGTAACTCTGTATGTAATTAACAGTGGGTGTATAGCGCTCCCTTTTTATTAACAGTGTGTGTAACTCTGCTTTTTATTAACAGCGTGTGTAACTCTTCTTTTTTTGAACAGTGTGTATGCAACTCTGTGTGTATGGCTGATTTTTTGCTAACAGCGATTGTATGTGTAGCTAACTCTAACAGAGTGTGTAATTAATAGAGTATGCGTAACTCTTTCTTTTTATTAACAGTGTATCTGTAACTCTGTGTGTAACTCTGTCTTTTTATTAACAGTGTGTGTAACTCCGTGCGTAATTTTTTTTTAACATTGTGCGTAACTCTGTGTGTATCGCTAATTTTTTTCTAACAGTGTGTGCAACTCTATGTGTAACCAACAGTGTGTGTGTAACCCTGTATGTAATTAACAGTGTGTGTGTAACTCTTTCTTTTTTTAACAATGTATGTGTAACTCTGTGTGTAACGTTGCCTTTTTCCTAACAGTGTGTGTAACTCCGTGAGCAACTCTTCTTTTTTTGAACAGTATGTGTTCAAAGAAATGTGTGTAACTCAGTATGCGGTGTATTACACACATACATTGTATATAAATATGTGTGTAACTCTGCATGTATCGCTGATTTTTTGCTTTTGTCCGCACTTAAATTTCTCTTAATATTTATAGGTATAAATAGTGCAACTGATTTGTGTACGGAGATTCACAAAAGATTTCCAGTGCATTATTGTGTATGAGAAGTGTTTGTTTAAAGCATATTTTAATTTCTTTATACTGCACACAACATAATGAAATTAATATATATTCATATTTATAAAACTATTTTCCCTGTAGAATAATGAATTATTAGGGTAGATTATATACAGGTTTGCAAAACCCAAGAAAGTTATTTATATTCATTATGCGATATAAATGGAAATTGCTCACTGTAAATTTTTAGTGAAATGAGGATTTTTTCTATGCACTATATGGTGCATAAACAAGTTTTAGACTAGACGATAGTGCTACAGGAACGTAATATTTTTAATGCTTCTTCTTTAGAAATAAAGCTATAAAATGCTTGTGTGAAGCTTCTAACGTTATGTTTTTGTACAATATACAGGACTACACAAAAACAATCTATAATATATATATATATATATATATATATATATATTTTATAAGTTATTCTAATTGTTCTAAAATCTTGTTTCACAAAGATATTTTTAAAAAGCATTCTTCGTCTAGCAATCCTAAATAACAAAATATATTTAAGGCGTCATTACGGATTTAAAATACATTTAAAGGTTAAACGAAGTAATGGGTAAGTGTAATAAAGAAGCACCACAAAACTGGCGTTGTAAAAATTATTACTTACAAACTTTGAATAAACACCATAAAATGCAATAAACTCGCAACAATTGTTTCGGGTCGAAAAAACACACGACCCTTCATCAGGCGAATAAAGTAAGCACGAGTGCTGCAGTCAAAGCGGTTTATTGCATTTTATGGTGTTTATTCAAAGTTTGTAAGTAATAATGGGTAAGTGTAGTTGAGAAAGGTTTATAATCTATGCGAACAGCATGATTTTTCTTTTTTCATTTCTTAAATAAATAAATAAAATAAAAAACTTTTTTCTTTTCTTTCATTTTTTTTCTTTTTTTAAGACGAGAGTATGTTGGTATATTAACAAAATTAAATAGATAAAATCCGTTTCCATATACGTTATATGGATTATAAGTTTTAGTGTTGGGTTTAAGGTAGATTATCTACTCTTGAGATACAGGCTTGGGTGAGCTGCCCATCGTGGGGTTCTTTCTTAAAAGTCCTAACCCGTATTCACGAAAGTTTACGAGAAAACCATGTAAAACCCCAAAAAGTTAGGCCGACTAGCGTGACCTGGGATTGAACCTGGCACATCTCGTCTACCAGCTTAGAGAACAGAAAACTGAAATATGCAGGTATATGACTGCAAGTATATGACTATAGGCCTGCAATTAAAATAAATTATCAGTTTTTTAATCTAAAGTATTCTGTATTGTGTTTTCTCTTGAAATTTAAATCCGATATTCTGATTTTTAATCAGAACTGAAATAAAAATTTTGCAATTGCACATTGAATTAATTCGTTTCTTTTGTTTCTCTTAAAGCGAAAAAGAGAAGAGAAAAAAAAAAAAAAAAAAGAAGAAGAAGAAGAAGAATATAATAAAAATAAATTCAAATCCAAGTGGATGAAGGTATCTTTTATAAAGTTAAACTTATTCAAAGTAAATATTATTTGTCATCTGAAATTGCCGACTACTCAAAACATTTTACCAGTAATGTCTTGTAAAGTCATTTTCGTATCAAATGAAAAGACAAAAAATAAATAAATAAATAAACACTCGTCTTTCATCCTCGATTAAAAAGCAAAGCACTTCTTTCTATGAATGAATTCATTATTTTTCATCTCTTAAACAGACCGAAAAAACGAGATTTCCATGAAAGCGCCATCTGCTTTTACGCAGACGAATCTTTCTTACAACCAATGGAAACACGTGTGTCTGATGTGTGTAGAGGTTGTTCCCTGTCCGAAAACTGTCAAATCCTCAAAAGTGAATTATCGCTCGTTCCGTTCGCATAGGCTGTGCGTTATACGAAAGTTTATTCCATGCTGGCCATCATTAGAATTGTTAATTACTAATTGTGGTTCTTGGTTGAACAACCGATGGATTACACAAATTTGGAATACGTGTGTTTCTTCAGTAAACATTGAGTGTATGGATTAAAATTTTGTGATCTGCTTATTTGTTTAAGGTAAGGCTATTTTTCACTTGTTGATTCTGGTATAATTTTGTGTTTGTCACTAATTTTCAATTTCTATACTAAATTTGCAATCAATGATAATAATTTTGAAATTTTTTATTTTTAGTTCTTTCAATGTAATGTTTGATTAATAAATATATATATATATCAGGGATCGATCCAGGTTTTAATATTTGGGTCCCTTTTTTGTGAAAAACAAAATATTTTTGTGAAATTTTTATTTATTTTTGTGAAATATAAAATATTTTTGTGAAAAAGTTAAAAATTGTGTAAAATCTTCAGTTTTTACAATCAATTTATGTAATGTTTAATATCAAGTTAATATAGTTTCGTTGAGCCAAATTAAGGCATTAATTAAAAATAATACTGAAAATATGAGGACATTTAATAAAAGGATCATTTTTATAAAACAAAATCTTGTGAAGGGACTCATTTTACAAATTTGAATTTTGTGAAGGGTCCCTTTTTATGGATTTGAATTTTGTGAAGGGTCCTTTTTTATGAATTTGAATTTTGTGAAGGGTCCCTTTTTATGAATTTGAATTTTGTGAAGGGTCCCTTTTTACTATGTGGAATTTTGTGAAGGGGCCGCAAAAGGGACCCAAATTTTACCTGGATCGACCCCTGTATATATAAATTAAATGGGTTGCAGCGCTCCTTTTTTTTTTTTTTTTTTTTTTTACTATCGTTTTATTTTACTGTCACCATAAATTTTAAAAAGAAAATTTTCTTGAAGGTTATAGCGCTATTATAGCATTGAAACCTTCAAGAGATTTTTTCTTTTTGAAAATTGTGGTGACAGTAAAATAAAACGATCGTAAAAAAGTAGTACCGCTGCAACTCCTGATTAAATAACAAAAATGACCATTGAAACAATAAAATTTGTTTTAAAAGGATATTTTCAGCCCTATATAGAGATTTTTTTAAAAGTTGTTTTTATGTAAAATCTTTTGATTAGAGAATAGAATAGAAAATTTTTAACGTGCGATATAATCTGGGCTAAGTTCTTAATTTTGGAGCTCTCCAAATATTAGTATTTTTAACATACTTTTCTATACTGCGTTTCTCATATTTTTTAAGCGATATTTTTTTCGTCAGTAATATAGTGTTGTCAAAAAACAAGTAGTTCATTTGTCTCTCTCTGTATATGTCATGCATACAATACACCAAAACTACTTATTTTTAGTGTTATCTTAGGATAGCGGGGCTTGAATGAATATTAAACGTCAGTGGTCTTGCACCATACTTCAGCTTGAACCGGACAGTGAATATGATTATAAAATGTGGTGGAGCCCCCAGTAAAATGTTTCTTACAACATTTCAAAAATTGTAATAAATGATGAAATGTTGTAAGAATGATGAAGTGTTGTTTTAATTTCATCAATCCGGATTTTCAGAGGAGAAGTTCTAAAAATTATTTAATATTGCCATATATATAATATATAAAAAATTAAGGGGTATTTTTTTTTTAATTCTTTAATGATAATAATCAATAGCATTTGGGGGACGGGAGGAGAATAACAGTATAAAATTTAACAGAGTAAAGCATAGCAATAAATCTTCAATGAATTTAATAACATGGTTTTTTAAGGATGCTTACAAATTTTGATATCGTGAAAAATACAAAAATGACAGTGACAGAACATGTATTAGTTCGTAAAAATAAAATTAGACTTATTACAAATAAGTATTAACAATAGTATTTTATCCAGTCAAAGCGAGATGATCTGCGTATGTTATTAATTTTTCCATTAAAAATAAAATGTCTGATATTTATAATTTAGATTATATATATGTGTAATAGATTATATAAGTCAGTGATAAATTATATAAGTCTAAAATGCAATATTCTGAAACCGGGCGATTTCCGGGCCTCGAGATTTTTTTTCGCACCCAAAAGAGATAAATCCCACCTCCCCGCATACAATTCTGGATTTTATTATGATGTAGCAAGGATTTTGAAAAATTTTATACATGCACTTTGTTTTCCTTGAACCTAATTTATGTGCGTTTCTTTTTATTTCTTCATTACGATGGGCTCACCAGCGGCCGAGCGGTCCTGCGCTCAAAGCTGATAGGCGTGAGGTGCTGGACTCGATTCCAGGTCGCGCTCGTCGGTTTAGCCGTTCTGAGTTTTCCGTGGTTTTCTCCGAAACATGCATAAATACGGGCTAGGACCCCTTAGAAAGACCCCCACGGCCTAGGACTTACAGCAGTCAATCGGCCTTATTCCCAAATCCAATCCAATCTTCATTTCATTTTTTTAAATGTTTATTTCATTTCGTAAAAATATGTGCAATTAAAAGTTATGATGACATTTAACATATCGCCCCCCCCCCCTACAAGAAAAGTGACGCAAATAAGGAATGGCAATATTGAGTTTGTCATTGAAAAAATGCGTATGTAGTGACAGAACGTCCGCAAAAAGCGTCCACCTCTATCCCCCAATTTATTTAATTGAAAGGCAGTTGTTAGATTTATTATAAGCTAATTAATGTTTTATTGTATTATTTAACTTTATTTTTCTAAAATACTGCATTTTTGAATTGTCACTTTTCTTGCCGGAGTACGATATCCAGTGTCTCCTTAAATTGAATTTGGTGTTTTTAAAGGGTCAATGCTCAATTACACGTTTTAGATGATTGAATTTTAATGATAAATTTCTAGTTTGTTCATGGAGTAATATAACTCTTCCGGCCTTAACCGTAACCAGTTTTAAACAAGGAAAAATCATGCCATTTGTACGGATTATAAACCATATTAAAACCGTATTTACCGGTTACAGAGTTTAACTTCAATTTATTTTACTTCCTTGATGATATCCGCGTAGCGGAGAATCAAAATTTTGATGGCATGTGTCCGGACCACTATTAGGAATGAGTCCCAGACTGTCGCCAATTGCCCATAGGGCAGTACTAGTACGACGTAAAACCCAACAGTCATAATTATAAAAACCTTCGTGATGACAATTAATAATATATTTAGTGTTTTAATTGCCAAAAATCGAAGATCGAGATATTTTTTAAAATTCGCTTTGCGTGGACACTCATGCCAGGCAAAAGAAGGGAAAGAAAACCACTTGTTAAACATAAAAACAGGCATCAGAAATATTCATGAGTGTTGATTTCACCAATGCGATCGCAATTTTTGGATTCGCGAAACGTGAAATAAGAAAATGCGACCGAATTTATTCACCCCAGCAATGCACAGAAATGATTAAAGCTTCAAGAAATCCTGATTCTACGTGTAGCAAATTTTCTCTTCTGAATTTACTGAATTATGTTTTTCTCGATTTTACGAAAATCCTGATTTTGGATTTGTCCCTTCTTTAAACTGGTGATTCAATGATGGAGAATAGATCTTATTAAATATATATGTATAGCTTTATTGTTAAAGTGAAAGAATATAAAATAAATTGCTATCATGCAGCCCTGTTTATTGTCTAAAAATTGCATACGCGCAACATAAAGTGTGCAAAATATTTAGCATAGTTAAAAAAAAAAAAAAAAAAAAAAAACTTATTACAATATAAAGTGCATTTCGAACCTTTTTTTCCACTTGTATCTCAAAAGGTTTCTGAATATTTTTGTCAGGTCGTGTAAATCAATCGTGAATTACTAATGATACATATTCTACACGGGTAACATACTTTTTGTGCGTCTGAATAATCTGTATTTATGTTTGCAGAAGTATTAAAGTATGCTTAAAGAAATAATGCCTCTAGTAATGGATCCATTTTTTTCATTTGTTTTTTGTTGTAAATCCCTTATATAAACTAGTAGTGTTATTTACACCATTATTTTTCAATTATCATAAGAAGAAATCTGGCAAAATATATATACAAGTATATATTTAGCCTTACTTTTTAAAGAGAAAATATAAATTCCTTTTTTGAATCTCTATACACTCTTTAAAAATCTATTCAATATAATCTAATAAAAATTTAAAACAGTAAGGAAAAAAAATATAATAATAATAATAAAAAAATAATAATAACATTAAAAAATTACCTTCAAAGAAATTCAACGTATATCTCGCAATATTTTTAGTTTTTTAAAGCAACCAATAATGCCTATAGGAAACATGCTTATGTGCATCTGGATCACAGTCGCCTAAACTAGATGCCTTCCGCGTAGCTCGAAAACTTGGCAACAGTTCAAGCGGTTGACAGCCGCTGTTTGGTACAGATTACGCGACTTTTTCATTCAACAGCCACCAAAAATTTTTAAAAGTGGGATTTGATATACATAAAAAGCGAATAGAATCGAAGAAACGCCGATTATATATATCATATATCACTTCTTAAAATTATTGGTGACAAGTGAATAAAAAAGTCGCGCAATTTGTATCTGGGGACGCTGTCTACCGCTTGAACTGTTGCCAAGTTTTCGAGCCAAGCGGAAGCCATCTAGTTTAGGAGGCTATGTCTGGATAATGTTTGTTAATTTCGTTAGGTTTTATGTAGTATAAAGATATTAAAACAAGCTTTTAAAAATACACGTCGTAGACCGCAATGTATTCTCATTCTTTTATAGATCCATGTACACAAACTAATAGTGATATTTATGTTGCTTTCAATATGGAACATACTATAGTGAACTCGGACAATAAGGTTTATTTCCGTTATTAAATATTCAGTTTCAAGGTATTCTAATATTTCTGTAAATGTCAGACGGGCATGTCATGAATAAATTTAAACTTTGTTGGAAAGTGTTAAAAAATAACTATACAAGAACATTTGTAGTTTCCTTTTCTAAAAATAAATTTTGAGGAAAGCATATTTAATTTTAAAAAATCTGGAGTGACTCCACTGGAATTTCCGAACATTGAGTAACTAACAGTTTTGTAGATAAAGTTAAGAAAGAGGAGTTGTTAAACAAACAAAAGAGAGAAAACCATAATAGAGTGTTTGAGTATTTTTCTCCATATATTACACGATGTTTTATTTAACGCTACTGAACTTTGAGCCCATAGATCATGATGATAAAGAATTTTTCGTTGTCCCTGTAAAAACCTATAAATGCTAGATTCACGAAAATGCTTATAGTTAGTGCAACAGTGATTTATAATATTCGTATAAATTTTCAGCTGAATTGAATAAGGCGTTTAGATGCTATCGCACATTTAAAAATTGGGTCCCATAGGCCATAATGATAAAGAATTTTTCTTTGTGTCCCTGTAAAAGAACTGTAAGTGCTAAATTCACTAAAATCTATACAGTTGGTGCAACTGTGACCTATAACATGTGTACAATTTTTTTGCTCATATTAACCTTTTACATGCCGCACTATGATCCAGATGTAAAAGACATAATTAATTCATCAAAATCACATTAGAATACACCCAATAAGACTATAAAACAAAAAAAATTCTGAAATTTTTTTTTTCTATATGATTTCTATGATGTTCCTTTTAAGGAACATTGGCATGTAACGCTATCTTTTTTCTACTAGTTTCGCTTCAGGAAAACAAAGCGCTTTATGATAATTTTTTTTTTTTTAAATTTCTGCTTCATTTATTTTACAATTTGAATTAAAATTACTACTATTTAAGGAAAACTCATTAAAAATTTTACATATTTTCTAAATTATCTAAATATTTTAATAGAATTGCAATGTAAAAAGTACAGAAACAAACAAACAAACAAACAAACAAAAAAAAATTACATTCACAAACTCTTGACTATATATTATATACAACAATAGAAATACTATGAATCAAATGCAATTTAGAAAATAGAAAATAACTTACCAAGAAAAAATAAAGATTTCACTAGGCACAAGAAATTAAAATTTTAAAACATAATAAAGCCCTAATACTTTTTATCTGTCTTTTTTAGTAGTTTTTTTAATGTCCATGATATTGTGGGAAGCAATGTATATGGAGTCTCTTTTTGCATTCAAAACACTTGTAATGTGTGTTTTTTTGGCAAACTACACATCTCCCTTGTGCTGTAGAAACAATGTAGTGAGTGTCAGATTTTCTCGAACTTTTCGAGTGATGGGCACGGGGTCCAGGTATTATGTGAAATTTCGGCTTTGCTCTAAGCAAATTTAAGTAATCTCTCTTCAATTTAAAGTAATCCTTCTCTCTCGAAAAGACCTACCTAAAATAAACAAGCAACTTTTATGAAGCGCACTTATTTCTTGCTTGCATCGATGACTAATTGCGCTTCTCCGCAGAGATTTCCCCCCCTTCCCCCTCCCCCCCCCCCTCTGAAGTTCCTCACCCTTTAGAAATAAATAACGCATCATAAATGTTCTTCACACATTTATATCTAGCACATATAAACAATCTATGCATTAAAATGTAATAAAGGAATGAATATCTGGTATATCACTGAAATTGTATACTGTTACATGCCAATGTTCCTTTTATGGAACATTGTATTTTTAGGCAAAATTTAAGAAAGATTTCTTGTTATTATTTTAATTTCATTTATTATCTCATTAAAGTGAACCTTTTCAAGAATGATAAGAGAATTTTTAGATGAATTTTAATTTCTAGGAATATTTTAGAATTTTTTTTCTTGCGTATTGTAAAAATTGTAAAAAATGCCGATTTTTAGAATTTTTTTTACCCTGAAATTTTTATATTTGGAAAAAAAGGATTATATCAAAAAAATCAATCATACCTTCATTAATAAACCGTATCAGTTTTAAATTTACAGATGTTACAGTTTATTTTCAAAAAAATATTAATCACGATGTTCCTTAAAAGGAACATTGGCATGTAAAAGGTAAATAAAGCGTTTAGACGCTATCGCGCTTTTAAAAATTTGGCCCCATAGGCCAATAATGATAAAGAATTTTTCCTGGTGTCCCTGTAAAAAAACTATAAGTGCTAGATTCACCAAAATCTATAGGGTTCGTACTATTGTGACTTACAATATATGTACTAACTTTCAGCTTATTCGAACAAAGCGTTTAGACGCTAGCGTGTTCACTCACAGACATACACACATACATACATACATCATCGTAAAAATAGTGGAAACGGACTCAGGGGACCTCGAAACGTATAGAAACATCAAAATCTCGAATTCGGATTTTTGACATGATTACAATACTTTCCTCACTATAGTGTTCGGAAAGTAAAAAGAAGGTTACGGCCTTTAATTTGATTTTACAGCGTTGTCCGTAATATACTTATGAGCGTTTCCAGGTCAAATAAAAGCATATGAAAAAACCCGAAGAATTATTTCCTGCCATGTATACAGACGTGTGAAAAATTTGTAGAATAACTGACAATTTTTAATCTTTTTTTTTTTTTTCTTCTTGTTTTATTTTTTTTAATCTATGTAATAAGTCCACGTTTTTTGTTACAAAAATATTTTTAGAATTGCATAAAAATACTGTATTTACCTGTTGCGTTATGGATGCTTTGTCTACATCTGTTTGATTATTACAACTAGTGGATCTACAAATCAGGAGCCCCGACGTCCCATTTACATTATTTATTATACTGGGCAGATCATTTTTATCTATTCCACATTATTAATGTATATATACTAGCAGGCTTTGTCCGCTTCGTTGATCACTATATTTAAAGGAAACTCTTTCCTATATAGCTTTATGGGGGAAAAAATACTGAAATCGCTCTAAAGCTCGCTTTGGGTTCGCGCTGCCTTCGGTAGTGATTTGTTCGTCCTCTCGGTCTCCGGTGCTCGTCTCTATTGCCTGCGACAATGGCTTACCCGTGGGCTTCCATTTGGGTGCTTATCATATATGACAGTTTCGATACGGACAGTATCGAAAAATTTGGAAGTAGCCCTTTTATATTTGAATCCCAGTTACATATGAACAGCATTCCTTTATTAAGTTTTCAAATATGAATCAAATGTCAGTTATCAATATTAACAAAAATTAAAAAAATATTTGCACATTTTTTTACTTTAACCATATAAAAATACATAATTATTTGTAATATCAAAATCATACATGGTAGGTTTAAAATATTTCGCTTTTGTTACTAGTTTTAATTTTACACAAAATGACTTAATAAAAAATGAAATAAAAAATTGTGATACAATACTGAATAGAATAAAATAAGAATTCATTTTACAGTTTAGACCAAACCAATATTAAGAATATGAAGGTCGTTTGATTTTTAATTAATTATACTATTATTTTGTAATAAGTTTTCTTTTGAAGTAAACTTAAAATTCAAACCCAACAGCGTTTAATATAAAAAACCCAATTAAACCCAAAAAACCCCGCCCGGGTTGGGCGTTAAAAAAAAAAAAAAAAAAAAAAAAAAAAAAAACCGTGTTTTTTAAAACCCTGACTGCTTATAGTGTGCACAAATTCTGTCACGTGTCACAGATAATGTCTGAATACATTTGTACTGAACTCTCTTGGGGAAGGCACCTAGTCTTAGAAATGATTCGGCGAAACCCTAATAAATAACACCCCCCCCCCCCCCCCCCAAAAAAAAAAAAAGGATCTTATTAATGATAGAGAATAGAGCTGCCAAATTTTGGCAACCCTAAGTTATCATTTTTCGCCAAGTTTTAAATTCGTCGCCACACGGAGCTGACCTTCTAGATCTAGACTTCCTTCTTGCAACAACCTTACTTCCCCTTTGCCTGTAAAACTGTCTTTTTTGCAACAGTAGAGTAGTTGCAGAAAAATGGTTTTAACCCTGCTCTTCTGTTCTGGCCCATTTGATCCGAAACGTTTTTAATTCTCTAAAAAAAAAAAAAAAAAAAAAAAAAGATGGTTTAGAAATATTTGCAAGACATTATGTGACTTAAGAAAAATAGTTACCTTGTGATATGGGGGATATCTGTTTCATATATCAGTCTACTCTTTTTTATGTTCATTCTCCTATGTCGTGTGAAGTGTAAAATAAATTTGGAGTTCAGTATACTCACTACTCTTCGTTAGCCATTCCCTAGAAACGAACCTATATACATTATCTATCTATCTATATATTTGATATAAGAAATGAATACATGTATTTAATAAAACTGAAAACCATGTGAAACAAAAGTAAAATACAATCAAATGAAACTGAAATGACGATAAGAAGCAGAGGCCACCACAGCTTAAGATGGATGGAGCTGGTTAAATCAGTTTGTCGGGCGCCAAACTTTTGTGTAACCTATAAGATAATAAAGTTAAAATGAAGATTTTTTGTGTTATTAGGCAAAAAATAATTATTTTATAATGTATTTATATTTATAAACCCAATTTATATAAGATAAATTAGTCCTATATATTATGATCTAAAATACTGATATTATTTATAAATCGATTTTATATAAACTAAATCAATTATTTATATATATATATATATAAATTATACTTTAAAATACAGTGGGTAATAAAATTATTAGATTTTTCTTTTAAATTTTTCTTTATTTTTTCGAATTTCTACAAAAAAAAAAGTACTGAACGAAATGACCTTGAACTTCAGGCGTGTAAAAGAACATTTAAAAATTCCTATTTTTCGCTATCGATATAGTCACAAGTGCAATTTAAAGACCAACCACAAATTGAAGAAAAGCACAAATACTTTGGAGGATCACCCTGTATCATAAAAAGCTACAAATGTCGTTCAACTTTCACACATCTTTGCACTTACTATGTATAATATTTGTATGGTTTATTTTTAATTATTATTATTATTATTATTATTTTGTGGGGATTGTACTATTATTTAGGCAGATACATTTTGATTATAACAAGAATGGATTTCTACAAAACTTTGCAAAACTTGCAGAAAAATTGGCAAAACATTAGAGGAACATTAGTGTGAAACATAAAAATCACACATACAATATTCACAAAGATATGAGCATTTTTTGTAAATATATATATATATATATATATATATATATATATATATATATATATATATATATATATATATATATTTACTGTGCATGCGAGAAAGATAGAAATTTTTTTATTACATAGGTTGAAAGCTAGATATGTTGGAAAACTTATTTCAAAAGTTCATTTTTGAATAGAGTAAAAATTAAGCAAATTATCGGCGAAAGTATGAGCTAGACTTTAGATATTTTCCACAGTTCAAATTTTATAAGGATTTTTTCACATACCGCGTATTTAATTTGAAAATCCAATTATTTCAGCCGTGTTGCAAAACTTATGTTTGGGGAAAAAACCCTTATAGGCTTGTAACTCGAACAAACTTTTATTTATTTACTAAGATTTGTGCGTTCATGAAGTGAAATAAATTATCAGTGTCATATTCTTCCAGATTTAAATAGCAAAGACTTTTTTTTTTTGGTTTCTACATCAATCAGGCATGAGAGTGCAGAAAATTAAAAAAAGAGGAAACACGCGTGTTCATAAAATTAATTTCAAATGAAAAATAATGTGCGCGGAGAAAACTATACAAATATGTTCATAAAATTTATTTCAAATGAAAAATAATGCTCACAGGCAAAAACTATACAAAATAATTTAAAAGTGACAAATTAAACTAAAAGAATAATGCACATTAACACAATAAAACATGTGTTAAAAAAAAAAAAAAAAAACATTAGCTAGCAATCAACATTTAATCATTGACTGGTGGTGGAAAATGGGAGGGGGGGGGGGTAAAAAGTAGTTCATGAGTGAGAAATATTAAACACAATTCTACTTCTTTATGGGTACCAGAATATCATAAAGTAAATTTAAGATTAATATTGACATTTTTTGTTGTGGATGAATAAATATTCAAAAATAAAAGGCTTCTCACAGAATGTTTGATCGGCGATGGGTTAGAGATGAAAAAAAAGGGGGGGGGGGCAGGACAAAAAAAATTACATGAGCGAGAAATATTGAATAATTCTGTTCTTTTATATGTTACAGAATCTGATAAAGCACGTTTAAAATGAATATTGACATTTATATTTTGGATGGAGAAAGATTGAGAATCTAAAGTCTTTCGTGGAGCGTTTGAACACTGAGTTTGATTTAAACAACAACAACAAAAAACGCGGAATTAACGGAAATCATAAAAAAGCGGAAAATCGCGGATCCGCGGAAAATTCTCATGCCTGATCAATAATCAAACTTTTATTAATACATTTGGTAACTCTTTTCATAGTCACGATTTCGTAAAACAGAAATAAAAAGCAGGAAGGCGTTTTCTTCTCTTCTTCCTTCCTAAGGTTTTTTTTTATTATTCTGTTACTTCTATATCTGTCATCATTTTAGTCGTCTGCAATTTTACAGTGTCTCGGATTATTCCGAAATGTGCTTTTTATTAATGTCTTGTTTCGCATCGGATGATTTTCTTTGTTCTCATGCATTTTACCGCGGAATAAAAATACGTGGTTTTAGGATAATCGTCGTCTGATCTTATGGGTGCAAGCAATTTGTCGGCAAGCTTAAGGAGGAAAAACCCTTTGTTTAAAATATTATCTGGGACATTAACAATTTATTTCTCAGAATTTTAAAGATTTTATTTTCTAGCTGTAAAAATTGTTTAGGTTACTGAAATACTTATTATATTTATTTAACCCGATCAGGTTATCGTGGGTCACTGGAGACCTGAGCCATTTTTCTATTATCTCATTCATCAGAATTCAAATAGAGAAGAAATACCTATCCATCGTGTTCATAATTCTTTAATTAAAAATACCATTCTTAAATTTTATTATGCAATTTGAATTTTTCAAATATCTCAATTTGTTCAAAAGTTATGATTTTTTTAGTAAATTCCTGCACTTTACGGAAATAGGTGCATTTCTGATGAAAAATAAAATATTTGATTATTTATTTATTTATTTTTTTTGCAATATTCATTGTTTGCCCTTAAAATGCAAGTATTCAAGAGTGTTCAAGAATTTCATCAGATTTTTTTTCATTAAAAGTTACGTGTTCTAACATTGCTCGGGTCTTCAGCGACCCATGATAAACTGACAAGGTGCCGAAAAAAAGCGATATCCTGATCGGGTTAAATAAAATCTCATTTTTGCGTTTTAAATAGAAGACAGCTTATATTATAAAGCTTTATTATAAATTATCATTATAAAATTTCCCATGCATGTGCATTAAAATATAACAATATTAAGTTATTAAAATTTCTTCAAAAAACTATTTAAAGTTAAAAAATAAATTTTAATATTTTATTTTTCCTATGCTTCAGCCTTGCTAATTAATTTTTTCCCAGTTTAACCTGATTGCTGTTGGAATATATTTTCTGGACATATTTGTGTACATTACTTTGTGAATTCATTGACAAGTTAATTTATAAGAAGTAGGGTAAGTGCACCAGTGATCGACACTTTTAGAGCAATCTCTGATGTTTTTAAAGTTTTAGTCATCAGAAAATAATTTTAGAAATCTTAAGTTAGTACATATGGTATGAAAGACATTCAGAACCACATATATGTTAAAATATATACATTTGATAACAATTGTTTTTATGAATTTTTATTTGACACCTACTCAATGTTCCAGTAATTGACACTGCCAGTTTTTCATTTTATCAGTAATTGGTACCCTATGTTCCAGTGTTTGACACTGCTACTTATTCATTTTACCAGTTATTAGCATCCTATGCTCCAGTGTTTGACATAAAATGTTAAAATTCTTATATGTAAAACATATGATTTTTTTTATTTTTCTTATTTATTAATTATTTCGGGATAGATGTCAATTACTGGAGCATGCCAATCACTGGAGCACCTACCCTATTTTTAATGTTTGAATGATGAAATTTCGTGCGATTTTCAGGCGTTTTCATAGCTTTAAATTGTGAAATTAAAATCTAAATTAACCCTTTGCTGGTCCTATTTAATTTCTTTCCTTTGGTCAGTGTCGCCAAATTTAGGGACTTTTATTCAATATCTACCACTAAATTTTAACTGTATTGTTTACCTAATCACTTCGAAGGTTATTCGCCCATTATGTATGTGAAATATCACTCCTCAAAATATTTGGTGATAGTTATTTTGAATAAGAGAGTCCCTAAATTTGGGAACACTGCTTTAAAACGTTACGGCCGGCAAAGCGTCGAGATGAACTAAATTGAATGTACAGATTTATTTGAATGTGCATAAAGGCGCCTTCTGTATATTTATTTATTTATTATTTTAGGATTTAATTTAAAATTAAGTTTTAGACAAAACTTTAAGACACAAAAATTTAAAAAATACTCATTTTGCAAAAAAGCTATTTAGAAGATATTTTTACACCTACCTGCCTACTTAATCCCGTTAGTCTCTTCATTTTATCTAATTCAACCTATTTTATACCTAATTTAAAATATAATAATTATTCTACATTTTGTTTGTTGGTATTTTAGTAATCGAAAATCTATTATCTCCTTGAAAGTTTTACTTATAATAAAAATTTAAAATCTATTTGTAATTTTTTAAACATTGGTGGGAGGTGGTGCAAAGATGTATTTTAATATTACATGTTATTTCAGCACCACGTTTCAGAACTTTTAAGTGAGGTAGAGTGCATTCAGACGATTCAGAATAATGTAGCAATACGCGTGTCGCAAATTCTTTTCTGCTGCGACAGGATCAGTCCCCAAAGTTCAAATTTCTTACTGCTGAGGAGCTGATTTTCATCTGTTTAGACTAACGTTCGTGATTGTGATGAACGTTTTTAACATTTCCCAACAATGTTTAAGAGTGATTATGAATTCAAACAGTTTATTTGTCCATGAGTCTGTCCGCGCTCTAATTTTCGTTAATATTTATAAAGTAATTTGAAATTAATTTGTTATTAAAGTTCACTGTGGCATGTTCTCTATAGAAAACGGTGTCTGTAGCTTAAATAGTTTAAGTACAGAGTCTCACAAAATGTTTTCAATGCATTACGGTCTATGAGAGAGATCTTTAAAGCATATTTCAATATCTTTTACTGCATATAACCGAACGAAAATAATATATATTGTTAAAAATACGTAACCATTTTACCTGTAAAATAAGGTATGGCTAATGGAAATTGTTCAGTGTAAATTTTCAGTGTTCCGAGAATATTTTCAGTATGCACTTTTAGATATGGTGCGTATACAAATTTTAGCTGATATGCAGGGCTACATAATGCAATCTTTTTAATGATTTCTTTTTAGAAATAAAGCTATGAAGATGCTTTTGCGCGACTCTTTATTCATAGCTAAAAAAACGGAATATATTTTTGTAGGCTTGCCGAAGACATTCGCTACCTGAGGGCTACACAAAAGCAATCTATAATGCATTTTTTCTTTCAAAATAAAGAAAAAAGTATTATTATTTTTCTTCTTTCCTAATTAAATACAATACTATTTTTTTTTTTTTAAGGTGTCATGTTGACAAAAATACATTCGAAGTTAAACGATGCAGCAAGTACGAAACAATTTAAAAGGGTTTGATAATCCGTTCGAACTATAGGACTTTTCGTTCTTATTTAAGGGGACAGACTACTTTCAAACATTTGAAAACGAATAAATTTTCAATCAACTTTTAGATTTTTTTTTTTTTTAAAAAAAGGAGTAAATGCATGTACCCCCCCCCCCCCAAAAAAAAAAAAAAAAAAAAAAAAAAAAAAAAAATGGTGTTAGCTAGTGTGATATTATTCTATTGATTAAAAAAAATATTTTGTTTTACTTCAGAATAGAAAATTGTTTTATTGCAGATTATCTTTTAAAAAATTCAAGGGTGCTTTCTGACTACGCGCATAATTCAAAAAGTGTTTGAGATATGAACTTTAAAATTTTTCTTAACCATACATTTTGTCATAATGAATAAAATGATCTAAAAATAAGAAGTTCTGTTCAATAGAGTAAAAAAAAAAAAATATATATATATATATATATGATTGTGAAAATATAAAAATTTTAATGGTAATTTCATATTTAAAATTTAATTATTAATTCCATATTATTAAAATAATTAAAATCTTTTAGTTCAGATTCTGAATTTGAATGTTTTGTTTCATTTAATGTAAAAATTATAAGGATAAAGGATATTGTAATTAAGATATCCTATGCGCAGTGAGAAAGTACCCTTGATTTTTTTAAAAAAATAATCTGCAACAAAAGTAATTTTCTATTTTAAAGAAAACCAAAATATTTTTAATCAATAGAGTAATGCCATACTAGTTGACACACACACGCACAAATGGTTTGTACATGCATTCATTCTTTTTTTAAAAACTCTGACAGTTAATCGAAAATTTCATTTTTTTTTTTTTTTTCCACTTTAAAAAGTAGTCTGTCCCTTTTTAATATAAAATGAATCTAACAAACTAAACCAAAATTTTGAAAATGATGACTTTAGACTGAATTATTGCATTGACTTTTTTATTCAATGATAATAATAAAATGAATAAAAATAAATAAATAAATAAAATATTACACATTGCAAAACCACTATGACGCTACTGGTTTTTCCACAATGCTTTACAAATATTCCTTCAAAAAGAATCTTATGAAAACTCCTTAGCAACCGAAACGAAACATTTGGTGCAAAATACGAAAGAATTTCAGAGACAAAAAATGTAAAAGTACACTTTTATTTTTTCCAATTTTACCAATCACGAACGAATTAAAATAGACACAAGCCTTGTAAAAGGAATGAAATTGGTTTCATAAAATTGTTATTGTATTAGAAAATTTTAATATAAAAGTTTTTAGGGCTATTGAGATGATTTCAATATATATATTTCGGTTACACACTGTATAATAATGTAGGAATTAACTTACCGAGTTTGAGTTGCCGAAGCATTTTTAAAATACGGATTTTATGTAAAACCTTGACCTCAGGTTTAATTCTTTAATATTGATCTAATTGAACAAATAACAAAGTTGTATGGCGAAAAAATACATACTTTTACGAAATGAATAGAAAATTTTGGTAGAGATTCAATTTAGGGAATTGCAAAACACAAATAGTATATAGCAATGCAAAAAAATTTCTGATACTTAAAATGTATTCCCCATCCGTACCCTAATAAACAAAATTTCAGTATTATAAAAATTCTAATGTTGTTAAAATAAAATTATTAAAAACAATCATCACAAAGTGAAACGTAAATGTGGTTGTTTATTTACTTTATCAGTGTCTTCATTTAGAATTTATGTACATGATCCCCTGAAATACATTCTTCCTGTATCTCTCATTTGATAAATTTACTTATGTCGGCACACTGAAACGTTGTTTAAGTTAGTTTTTATGCCTTGTCATATCTACGGAACTTTTAGTTACACAATTCTGAAAATTTGTAAGTTACTTTATCAGTGTATAGAGTTCATGTCACTCATTTGGAATATTTTTTGTCTTTGTCGGAGGCCATATAAAAATTTAAATTTCGTAATCTTAAATTTGAATCTTATGAAAGTTTTGATCGATATTATATAATTATACGTATGTGTGTGTATATATATATATTCTTTTTACGCAACTTTGCAGTTTTTAGACTATAAAGACCAATATTTAAGAAATTAAGCCAAGGTCAAGGTTTTCTCCAACTTATTGCATACTTTGGATCGGGACTGAATGGATAGAAGATATTTTCTTGTTAAATTTCGGTTTACATGCAAACTTCCGTGTTTGGAAAGATATATCTATCCATTCTATTTCGCTATATAGATATGGTGCAGGTTTGTTAAAGTTTAAGTTCGATATCCCTAATTGATGCAAATCTTATCGATTAATTATTATTATTATTATTATTTTAATAAGCTGTAATGTGTTTTGCAAGGAACAAATCTCAAGATATAAAGTGCACTGAAAAAAAAAAAAAAAAAAAAAAAAAACCGTTAAAAGTACAGGAAAAATCTGGCAGCTGGGGTGCCAGTATTTCTCCGTCAAATATACAGTTTAAAACCGTAAAATTGTATCACTGACATATATTTTACACAGGAATCCTGTAAATCAAAGAGGTTTTTTTATTAAAAGCACAGTTTTGTCCTGTATATTTGACGGAGAAATACTGGCACCCCAGCTGCCAGATTTTTCCTGTACTTTTAAGTTTTTTTTTTTTTTTTTTTTTTTACAGTGTGCTGTTTTATTAGACGAATATTCTATTTGAAAACTGTTTGTTATATAATAACTCCTACTGTAAAAAAATGTAATTAACAGCGTGATAAAATAAGCAGAATGCAGCACAGTTTTAAAGTAATTTCGCTTGAAAATGGTTTGTTATATTTAATTGGATTAACCTTCTATAATATTTCTTCCATTATCAGACTACTGTAAATAATTTAAGTATCGCGTATTTGGTCAAAAATTTCGTCATCTAGATTTTCCTGGCTTACAATGCTATAAAATAACTTAAATTCAGAAAGGCTTTTTTTTTTTTTCTCTCTCTGTCTGTGTTTATACGCACGTGTGCATGAAATAAAATGCATCAGAAAAACACAAAACGAGATATTAAAAATATCATCAATTTAAACATGATAGGAATCTTTTGACTTCAGATGCTAAATACTAATTAATCTTAATTTGCCTTAAAAGTTATTTTTTATTTATTTATTTATTTATTTTTTAATCTTAAGGGGACTTCGGCACCAGTCACCACTGAAGGTTTCATATAAAATGTTATATTACTTCCATTTATTATTTATAAATTGAATTATGTTAAGTTCAATAAAATATATATTCAATATGTTCAATAAAATACGTATTCAGGAAGCAATTCTTATGTTTTTTCATGTATATTTTTTTACAGATTTGAAATCTTTAAATTGCGTTTTCTCAGATTGCAGTATTTTCATGAATTCATGACCTTCAAAATGCTAAAACTTCAGCAGATATTTAAGAAAAGATTTAATACTTTTTATTTTATTTTTTGGATGTTTAACAAAACTTACTTAGAATTAGGGATTAATGGATAGATTTTGCAATATCGATGCGTGAACCTTAGAATATTAAGACGTCTGAAATTGAAACTACGTATAATAATAATAAATTATTATTGTTCTTGATAACAATAATCTATAAAATAGTTTATTGCGTGCAAAGTGCAGCCGAATTAAGCTAGCTATCTTTCCCCTTGATATATTTATTTTTTCTCCCGCCCATCTAGTGGCAGAATGGCTAGTGTTCTGGTCTAAAATTTACAGGTGAGGGGTTCGAATCTCTGCTCAGGCGCGGATGTTCTTCGTGGTTCGGTATAAAGTTTGAGCTGCAGGTCACTATATCTAATGGACTCTACTGCGCAAAAATTGAGCGTAAAATAACATCCAAAACCAAACCATATTTTTCCCACTTCTCTTTTTATAAATTACAGATTCGATAACCAGATGAGGTAAAATTGTACCAAAGGTTATTATTCTATAGAATTTTTATTGATTGGTCGAATTATTTATTTACAGGAGAGAAAAGTGACCAGTCCAGGATTCGAAACTTTGTGTTAAGGTCCTTGCTGTATTAGGTCAGCTATTTCGGTCGATGTCAGTTGATACAGCAATGAAACGTTAATTCAAAGGTCCCAAGTTCAAATCTTTGCTTGGTGATTTTTCGCTTCTGAAAAATTAGTTCGGCCAGTCTATTAAAAATCTGCAGTAAAATAAATGGTGGAATTTATTATTTTAATTATTCTTTATTATTCTAGTCTGTCTGTATTTAAGTCTCGTTACAATTTGTTACATCAGCAAAAACTGTGAGGGGGGGGGGATTCAAAGAAAGGTCAAAATATGTTTAAAGAAAAGTAAAATGTTGCCATTTAGCAGCATTAAGCCTCAGTTGTTAAAGAAAAGAAAAGAAGTTATGAAAACGAACCTGGATATGTTAGTAAAAGAGGGGCAACATCCTACATAAAGGAATTAAAAGCTACCTTTTCCTTTCTAAAATAAATTTACAAACAAAACATTGAAAATGAAGCAACCTCATAAATTCTTGCATGAAATTCGTTCTCTTCTAACACAAATTCACCGAAATCGTCATTCTGGAATAAACTAAGACAGTGTGACTCGTTCATTCAGTGTGCTGTGCACTAATCCTTTCGTTTTGACTTGTTGAAAAGTGTTATGATTTGTTCACGCTTTACTGGATCCCATGAAAATGTTTGCATTTTCCTGAAAGTAAATAAAATATTCACGTGTTTTGAATTATTACATCGGCGAATGAACTTCAGTTACAGAAACCAAAAATCTTTTCCTTGCATTATTTTTTGATAATAGAAAAAGATATGATGTTCACAAAGCAAAGAAAAAGTTGTAAAGCCCAATAACCTCCAAAAATATATGTAAAGCTCATGTTAAAAGCTTTTAAAAAAAATATCCTAATTGACCCAAAATCACTGAATTGCGTTTGCATTTGCATTTCTTTTAGTTATTATTATAAATTTATGTATATAGGGTGTATATATAGTATATTATGTGTATAATATATATAGTGTGTAAATGTGAATTTTTGATGAATGGTTAAGCTGATGAAGGCAATACATTGCTAAAACCTAGTATGTTGTGGCCGCTATAAGACTTTTTTCTGTATAATTTTACACAAATTCAGGCAGTACAAATTGTTTATTAAATTATTATATATTAAAATTATTTTTCATGGTGAATGCAGGCGATTTTTATCTCTAAATGCCGAAAGTCAATTTTGTGCCAACATCAGAAGAAGTTTTGTTAAAAAAAAAAAAAAAATCGATAACTTTGTTTTAAATTATCGCAAATATATCGTTCAACCATTCGTTTTAAAGGTATTGACGAGTTCTTTCGAATGATACCCATCTTGGAAATTTACACCCATGGGAAAAAGTGATGCTCCTACACGCACGAATTTTTTTCCCCTAGTTTACAACTATTATCAGCAATTCATATTAATTTTAAAATTGCACGTTAAAAATAATTCTCATTGTGCACATTTATACGAAATTTTGTCCTACACTGCAATGTTAAAAATTTAGAAAAAATATGGTATCACAACGCCACCTGTTAAACGATTGATCCCCAAATCTAATCAGCACCAGTTTAGGTCAGGATCCAACTAAATACAAAGTTTGGTTAAATTTCCTTGATTGGTTCATGAGATACAACGTCCATAAAATTTGTGATACAGACAGACATTTTCTAAAAATAATCAAATCGTATTCAGGAAATCTCAAAACGTGTAAATCCATTGAAAACTTGAGTTCTAAAATATTCACGAATCCAATACTTTCTTCTTACATAAGAAAGTAATAATTCAATGTATCACAAAAAAAAAAAAAAAAAAAAAAAAAAAAAGTGTTGCCATTAAGTGGCAAATTTAGCGGTAGCCAATATTTTGGTGAGAAGCTTCACCATTCTCATTGCATCGTAAAGCTACTACTTAATATAAAGTGTTCATACAATGTGCTTAGCAATATATTTAGAATTCTAAGTAAAGAATGTACATTAAAACGTACTTTAACACGTTGAGTGCCACGTCAGCCATCTATGGCTGGCACTAAACTTTCCATTTATGCCGCGTTAACCACCGGTGGCTGACAATATAAAATATAATATAAAACTAAAAAAAAAAAAAAAAAAAAAATTACATTATTTTAAGTAATTACTGAACATTTATTTAAAATTTACTTAATTTTTATTTACTACAGGATTATATCATTCAGACATTTTAATAGATTTTATTGAAACACGGTAAATATAAAAACGCATTGCTCTACCGCGATACCAGCGCTTCTAAGCCGCGCGTGGCCTGATGGGGATTTCTTTAAGAATTCGCCTGACGCTCTACGCGTTAAATTAGATATGAATGTTTGTTTCAATAATTACTAATGCTTTTTTGATGAATATAGTGTTTTGTAAGATACATAAGTTTTACTCAATCCCAAAAAAGCTCAAAGTTAATCATTTGATTTAGTATTTTTTTTTAAATAAGTAATTTCTATAGTAATATTAGAAAAAAAGAAACTGAACTTGGGGAAATATGGTTGATTGCAGTTTAAAACAGTATTTCTTTCTTTCTCTCTCGGTTATTATTTTTTTCCTCATGACACTTAAAAACATATGGCTAGAGCTTAAGGGTGTTTTTATCACTAAATTATGATAATAAAAACAACTGCGGGGCTGTTACCTTATCCAGGAAAAAAAAAAAAAAAAAAAGATATATACTTTTAAGTTTATTTTTTTTTAGAAATAATGCATAAAAGTAATACATAATACTTGTTATAAAATGTGTTGCAAATTTGTTATAAAATGTGTATAAAATAATCTGGTGTGTTACTCACACCACTTTCTCTTAACCTGAAATTTAATAACTATAAGTACGGATTGGAGATTAAGGGTTAAGATAACGAGTACTGTTATTAAAACCTATGTTAAAACAATTCAACTTAGGCTTCGGAACAGTTTTATTTGACAAATAATTTTATCTGAAGGGAGCTACCACCCCCCTCAACCCCCCGTTTCATTATTGTACCTACATTTATAGAGAATTGAAATCAGTTATTAAGTTCAAAAGTTCATTTAAATTTATTCAGACAGTTTTCACACGTATCATTCCTTGAAACTTATCAATCTTGAACAAACTTTTCTAGTAACAAACCTATTCACTTTAAAATAAATCATTTGGATCGTCTGAAATTATTTGTTTTTAATTTACTCTAACAGACACAGGCAAAGATTAAACTATAAAACTCGACTTCGGTATTCAGGAAGCCTCAAAACGTGCAAATATACAAGAAACCAATCGATGAATATTTAGCTTAAAAAAATACATTATTTACCATATGGCTTTGAGGAATTAATTTCAATTCCTGAGCAGCTTTCCTAGACATGGTAAAATATTATAGTAAAGCACTTTCACTAACAATTAAAAAAGAATGTTATGGCTTAAATATGGGCAGCCCTGTATATCTTCTGAAAGTTATGCACACATCACATGGTGCACATAAATATAATCCTATATTAATAACACGCGGCACAACCTGAAATACACTTCCATCAATTTTCAAGTATTGTCGCATTATAATCTGATTCTTTTGTGTATTCCTGTAAACGAATAGTGAATGATTTCTATACCATATTCTACATGAAACATGTTTTTACGCATATTAAAAATATATATTCGTTTCATTTGATTTAGTGCAGTGTATAGATGTTAAACTCTACTTACCTGCAATTTCCCGCATAGACGCAATGTTTTTGAATTCCCTTGGGTGTCCCTGTACACGAACCATTTGCTTGATCTCAATGAAAAGCTTAGTGTAGCATCCCTATATGATACACATTTAGAATACCAAATTTGAACTTACTGCTGTAATTTGTTTTTGAGATATGCTGATAACAGATAAACATACATGCGTACACACAGACCAACCGCTAAAAACATAATTTTTAGATTCAGGGGACCTCAAAACGTGTAAATATAACAAAAACTCAATTTTGAAAATTTGACCCAGAAACAATACCTTTTCTACCTTATGGGTAAGAGAAAGTAAAAAACTAGATTTCCAAAAATAACCTGACACTTTCGATTTTATTTTGGCTCAATCAATGGTAATACAGTGTTTAGTAATTGCAAATAAATATATTGATAAACCCCCCTCATCACTTTCCTTATTTTTGAGAAAAGAAATTTAGTTCATTGAATCGCGTACATCTTTTTGAATTTACATGCTGTTTGTTTGGATTTTTCATGTAGTAGCTCAATACTTTTGGCTATTAAATTATGCAAATAAAATTTCATTAAAGCTTGCGCCTGCGTAGTTGAAAATTATTTTGTAACAATGCTCATATTTCATTAGATATTTTTAAAGAAACAGTTTTATCTCCCTGAATATTTATAGGTGGTAATCTCATAAAAAATTTATACAAATAGTAAGAAGCTTTATAATTAACTACAGCCAGAACGCATATCAAGCAGGGTGATCCAAACATTTTCATTTTCATTTTTTTATTTTTTACTATTCTCCCTTTTGCTTTCGGAGCAAAACTTTCACTGGTATATGAGGTGTAACACGTTCCGTACACTACTTACATTCCAGAAGTTTCAAGATGATTCGTCCAGTATTTTTTGAAGCATTTGATAAAACGTCTGAAGTCGAAAATGTCCCGGTCATTTTGTAGAAAATTATTGGAAAGGTTGTATAGATTGTTGCAACAGATTACATCGTTTTCCCTGCATCAATTATGCTGTTGCAGGGAAATTAGTTTTACAATCAAAGTTAATATATTCATTTCCAGTAAAGTCACCCTTGTTGACAAACATGGTGACTTAGCGATAAATTTGGCGACTGGATAACCAAATTTGGCGAAAAATGGTAGTTAAGGATTCCCGATGTTTCGAGGCTCTATTTTGAACAGGAGCCGAACTTTCCGAGGGATTTCAGCACAAAAACATCGACAAAAGGTATAAATAGAAGCAAGATGACTTCTGATACTTGGCGATGGTTATTGTGTTAGACTCTTCAGACCCCCCCCCCCCCCCCCCCCCCCCCCCCCCCCCCCCCCCCCCCCCCCCCCCCCCTTTGTTCGTGGATCAACGAAATTCCTGCTCTGTGGAGTATTTGATGCTGTTTGCTTTACTCTTCTGGAACAAGTGACTGTTTTCTTTGACTGTTTCCGGAACATTCGTCGAATAGCGATTTTTATGATACGAGTGACAGCTCTATTGACTGCTTCGAGAATTGACAGTATTATTGAACTGTTTCGAGAATTTACACTGAATTAAAATGCATTCATTGACTGGAACAAGCCTGTTTCTTTATGAACTACTTTTTCCACACTGTTTAAAATTTCAACAAAAAACTGTGTGTAATCCATTATCTTAAGTCTTACGTAAAATTACAGAGAAAAATAAACAGAGATGTTAAAAAACTTATTTTATACATTCATTTTAATAACTAATATTAATTTAATTAATTATTGTTGAAAATATATTTCGGACTTAGAATATTTTTTCTAAAGTCGAAACAGTCACTTTTTAATTTTAATTAAAAAATTAAATAATAAAATTTAGGTAAAAATGCAGAATAAAGATTGAAAATCTCGATTATTCACTTTTAACTAAGAACTACTGTAAATTTACAGAGACTCTGGATAAATATTTACATTAAATTTACAGAAATTTTTAACAGTGCGCCCAGAAAGTTGACACATTTCCGTAACATTTGGCACCCAACGAGGTACAGTTGGAGTGAATGCCAGTAACTAGAAATATGTCTGATGCATTGGAGAAACTTCTCGAGTCTTTGGCTGCACAATTAAAGAAGATGGAAGTCAAGATCTATTGAGAGAGGATATGAAAGCCTAACTTGACAAGATGGAAGCTAGACAAGAGTTAAAATCCGGACTAAATGAATTGAAAGGTGAACAAGGCGAATTGATTATAGAGATGAAAGCCAGGCGAGAAGAGATCACAGCCTGACGAGATGAGATGAAAACCGTTCAAAATCCATTGAGAGAGGAGATGAAAGCCGGACAAGATCTGTTGAGAGAGGAGAAAGCTGGACAAAATCAGCTGAGAAAGATGATGAATACCGGACTGGACAAGATGGAATGCAGGCAAGATCAGCTGAGAGGGAAGCTTAAAGCTTGACAAGATGTTCTGAAAGATGTACATGATAACCAAAATGGAGGACACTTTTCGTTGTTCATGAAACCTTGAAAAAGACTAAAGAACTCTTCTTACGGGATTGACTTCAAAATGGTAGGAAAAAAAAAAGTTGTATGGAAAGTTATGCGCGTGGAACAAAAACGGACTAAGAACTCGCACTTAACGTAAGCAGCATTATAATGTTGGCGTTACTTTTGTAAAAACTTCTATGTGGACGTATTGAGATCGTTACCCCAGACTAAAAGTAACGACACGTCCTTGTGGTACGGAACTATTTCACAAGATGACTGAAGCTGTTCCTATACAGAACACGAAGTGTCGACTGTTGCAGATATCCCTGTGCAAAATTGGATATCACGTTACGAAATCCTTATGATTCTTCTTATAGATCAAGGTACTAATTTCAGTTCGGCGCTTGTTATTGAACTTTGCAGATATCTTGGTATACGAAAGACTTGGACAACATCTTTGCATTCTAAGTCCGTTGGCATGATCAAAAGATTTAAGCGAACTTCCCTAAATCAATGTGTTTCTGTTCATTTCCAAGAGTCTGTCTGGGTCTTACTTTCCAATGTTTCTTCTTGCCTATAGAAGTACTCTGAACGAAACCACGGGATGGACGCCATCCGAAATGTTGGTAGAACACTTCACTTGCCTTGTGATATCCTACTCGGGCGAGCATGTGATATACTCTCGTAGCCTAATGACTACCTAAGATTTATTAGAGGCACGTTTGGAAAGCACACATGAATTCGCCAGTGAAAGGATCAACCTGGTCAGCGATAGGATGAATACAGGTTACGAAGCAAAGGCTACTGAATCTTCGGAAGGAAGGTGACCGTGCGTGGTTTTACAACCCAAAGCGGTGAAAGTTGCAACAAAACTGGGAAGGCTTTTGCATCATAATTAAGAAGCTGAATTATGTCGTTGGAAGAATACAGAAATCGCCGAGTAGTAAGCCGAAAATTATTCACATCAATAGATTAGCTCCGTACTCCGTGCCAAATCATAAAACGATGTAGAGAAACTGCGCAGATGAGCAGTCTTCTGACACAGGAGCAATATTGCGACAGGTTAAATATTTTACTCTCAAATTATTGTACTGTTGCTGTGAAAGTAGTTTTACAGTCGAAGTGAAAATAAAGGGGCAGTCTAATCACTTCCTGTAAAGTCACCCTTGGCGACAAACTTATCGATAAGTTTGGTGACTTGGCGACCAATTTTGCGAAAAAGTAGTTTAGGGTTCCCGGAGTTTCGAAGTTCTACGATGAACAGGAGCCGAGATCTAGAACTTTCCAGGGAATTCTTGTACAAAACCATCACCAAATTCAATCGCCAAAAGTTTATAAATAGAAGCAAGTTGACTTTTGAGAATCAGTGTCCGTCAGGGCCGATTCAGTGTTGTTCAGAGAGCTGTTCTGAGCGATTGCACTTTGGAGACTGTGTTCCAAGCGACTAAGATCTTTGTTCGTGGATCAGCGCAATTCCTGTTCTGTGAAGTATTCGATGCCGTTTGCTTTACTGTTATGGAAGTGTAAAGAGGAGTCAGGTGACTTCTACAGGAGTGTGTGTAGTCAGTGTTGTTCAGAGAGTTATTTTGAGTTACTGACCCTTTGGAGATTGTGCTCTAAATGACTGAACTTTATTTGTGAGCTAGCGAAAATTTGTGCTGTGCAGGATTTGATGTTATTTGCTTTACACCTGTGGAACAAGTGACTGTTTTCTTAGGCTGTTTCCAGATCATTTGCCAAATAGTGACTTTTGTTATACACGCGTGATTGGAATGCTTCGAGAATATTCGTTGAATTGACAGTACTTTTAAGATTGTTTCAAGAATTTTTCTTGAAATCCCAATTTTTTTGTACTTTTTAGCGTATGAATTTCTTTTTGCATTCTTGGACGCTCTCAACACCCCTGCTAAATGTAAATTATTTTTTGAAATAATGATAATGCACAAACCAATTTCCATCAGGTACAATCTCGCGAATATTGTAAGCATGTATAATTTTTAAATATACTAAATAAGATATAGATGCAGTAGAAAATAAAATGTAAACAATAACATTTTAAATAAACACATAAAAAGCAGGGGAAAATAAATAAATAAAAGTAGAGTTTCCAGTGCTATATACACAATACTCTAAAACTGATACAAAGGCGTAAACTTTACACATAAAAGGAATAAATAATGCATATACATCTTATTGTGTTTGAAAAAAAAATAATAATAATTAAGTGGAATATTTGAAATTTAAGTGAGAAATTACATAATTTACTTTTTGCAAATTTCTTTTTAGAGAATTATAATTGCATATTAAACAATTAAAAAAAAGTCCAATGCTAATTTTCTTTCCCTTTTTTTTGAATAAGGAGAGGTACTTCTTCAATAATCAGAATCTAAATTTTCATAAGAAACACAGAAGGAATTGCTCAGGTTATTACTTAATCTGTTTTAAAATTTATTTTCAATTTTATTTTAAGCACTCAAAAATAGTAACTGGAATAACCTTATTAAGAAGTTACGCTGAATAAAAATGTATTCATCGATTAGAAACTGCCCGTTTCTTTTACAAACTACTTTCTCTACCCAGAAAGTCGACACGTCTTCGTAATAATGAGAAAAATTGAAAAACCATAAATTTACATCAACGTTTTTTACAATTTCTTATTTAATGACAAGAAAATGGTCTTAATATTTTAAATTTTCTCTGCGATTTAATGTATTTGGTTGACATATTTTTAAATGAAACATAGAAATGATCTTTTAAAGATTTTAAATTAAAAAAAAAAAAAAAAATCGACGTAGAAAGTTCGGTTTTCCGCGATATCATGTTCTGAAAAAACATCGTGTGTATTACTTTTTATATGAAACATGTGGGAATTTATTCTTGAATAATAAAGGGAAGTTCATAATTTAATAATAATAATAATAGTCCGGGTAATATACATTTTGCAGATTTACAGAATTATTTTATGTCTTCATAGTGAGCAAGAAACTCATGCATTTATTTAAAAAAAAAAAAAAAATTAAAAATCTTGTCAAAGACAGAACTTAGTTTAGTACGGAGGACTATTAATTTCAGTCTGTAAAATTTTTATTAGGACGGAGGATTATTAGTTTCAACCTGGATTTTTTGTAGACCAGTTTTGTGTAACACTAGTATAAATTAGAAATATCAGTCTTATCGTTACAAATATATAAATAATTTTAATTTTTAATTTATTTTTATCTTATTTTTTGACCTTAAAACTGGGCCACATACTTTTTAAAATGACTGAAATGAATCAAAATGAAGTGTTGCCATCTAAATTTCATACTTTAGTTAATTTTAAAAAATCTAATTGTCGTATTGAAAAACTGTTCGCACCCCTAGATTCAGGAAAAAAAAAAAAAAAATCGCCTCTTTTATTTAGTACCGATTTTGTAATGATAGGACGGACTGATATTTACTTTCCGAACACTATAGTGAGGAAAGTATTGTAATCATGTCAAAAATCCGAATTCGAGATTTTGATGTTTCTATACGTTTTGAGGTCCCCTGAGTCCGTTTTCACTATTTTTACGATGATGTATGTATGTGTGTGTGTATGTGTGTATGTCTGTGAGTGAACACGCTAGCGTCTAAACGCTTTGTTCAATTAACCTGAAAGTTGGTACGCATATTGTAAGTCACCATAGTACGAACCCTATAGATTTTGGTGAATCTAGCACTTATAGTTTTTTTACAGGGACAAAGAAAAATTCTTTATCATTATGGCCTATGGGAGCAAAATCTTAAAAGTGCGATAGCATCTAAACGCCTTATTCAATTGAGCAAAAAATTTATACACATATTATAGGTCACAAATACTCAATCTGTATAGATTTTGGAGAATATAGCACTTATAGTTTTTTTACAGGGACACAAAGAAAAATTCATTATCATTATGCCTATGGGGCCAAATTTTTAAAAGTGTGATAGCGCCTAAACGCCTTATTAATCTGAGCAAAAAATTTGTACACATGTTATAGATCACAGTTGAACTAACTGTATAGACTTTGGTGAATCTAGCACTTACAGTTTTTTTACAGGGACACAAAGAAAAATTCTTTATCATTATGGCCTATGGGACTAAATTTTTAAAAGTACGATAGCATCTAAACGCCTTATTCAATTGAGCTGAAAATTTATATGAGTATTATAAATCACTTTTGCACTAACTATAAGCATTTTGGTGAATTTAGCATTTATAGGTTTTTACAGGGACACAACGAAAAATTCTTTATCATTATGATCTATGGGCTCAAAGTTCAGTAGCGTTAAATAAAACATCGTGTAATAGATGGAGAAAAATACTCAAACACTCTATTATGGTTTTCTCTCTTTTGTTTGTTTAACAACTCCTCTTTCTTTACTTTATCTACAAAACTGTTAATTACTGAATGTTCGGAAAGTCGAGTGGAGTCACTCCAGATTTTTTTAATTTATTTTCCCTTTTTTTGGTGTTACACAAAACTGGTCTACAAAAACTGGCGACGACGCCAGATTGAAACTAATCCTCCAAGTCCCTTAAAAAAAAAAAAAAAAAAAAAAAAAAAAATACTTTTAATCATGATGCACCATTTATACTTCCATCTGAATTGAGGTATTGCTAAAAATAAAATAAGAATAGGGTTTTTTTTTTTTTTTTTTTCTTTTATATATAAGGTTTATTTTAATGCGTTTAGGAAATTGTTTAATTGACATGATATGTAAAGGAAGATTTTGAACTGAAAGAACTCCCACTAAAAGAAATGAGTGCCAGATCAGCATTTTTATACTATATTTTTTTGAACGCTCACTCGAATTTATGGCTAAACTGCCACTGCCACGGCACACTGAAATATTACAGTAATGAAAGGATTTGGAAATACAAAGAAAAATGGTATATTAAATAAGTATAAATTGGAAGAATAAATCATTAAATAAACAAAAGGGAAAAACATGGTGTCCGAGTATTTCTTTCCAAATTCATATATTTATACAAAGCACAGTATTCGAATTCTTATGTGCAGCCTGTTTAAAAAAAAAAAAAAAAAAAAAGTGGTAAACACACAGTTTACAATAATGATCATACTGTAGCAAAATTCTAAATAATATATACATTTTATTCTTTTTAAACAATTTAATTCTCTTTACCTTCATAGAATGTCATGTGTGCTAATTCTTTTATGCGTTCATAAAAAAAAAAAAAAAAAAAAAAAAAAAAAAACAAGTAATACGTACATTTTTTACTATAATGATCAGATTATACCATAGCAAAGCAATGTAACATACATTTAGACTTTACTGTTAAAAAAAAATTAGCATTAATAAAGTGAACTTCAAGTAATTCAAATCCGTAGGCCATGATGTAAGAGAATTTTCCTTTGTGTCCTTTAGAAGAACTATAAGTATTACACCCATTGACCTTTAATATATCAGTTAATTTTGAGCTTAATCGAATAATGAGCGAATTTTGAGCTTAATCGTTTCAAGTTTAGACGAACGAATATTCACGCACATACACGCATCACCGTAAAAATAGCGAAAATAAATTCAAGGCACCTAAAAACGTATACATACACCAAAATCGCTTAGTTGAATTTTTTCATGATTACAATACTTTCTTTACATAGTATATGTTCGGAAAGTAAATATATTTGTTATAATATGTCCATTTTAAAATATTCCCCAGAGAATGAATTTGATCTTAATTGCTCTATGCTATTACTTTATTATGAGAAATTTCATTTAAAAGGAATGTAACTTTGAAACCTATCAACTATTTCAATTAAACTTTCTCTCAGTATTTGATTATTTGAAAAATTTTCCTTGAGAAATTATGGAATGATTAAACGATTTCACGCTGCTATATGAGCTTTTCTTAAAATTGCAGTAGGGGGCTGAGATTTTAGTATCCTAGCAGCTTTAGAATATATATATATATATTTTAAACGCCCTCACACTAAGGACAGTTACTTGAGAAACTAATAAATATTAAGAGATTATTATTATTTTCTATTTTACTTTTCTCATCGCTGTCAGTTTACAATTTTCGTAACCCTTCTGAAACAAGTCAGAGAAACAATATGACATCATGCTGTTTCGACCTCACTTTATACTTTCTTCAATATTGTATATCCATTCATTTGCATATCTCTTAATTCCAAAAGGACACATGAAATGAATCATTCTCTTTTTTTCTCTAATTATTTTCAGATTCGCTCTTGATTCATGTATTCTGAATCGCAAATTACCGGTAACCCAGACCTTCAATTCTGACTCATAGAGCAAAGGTGAATATAATTATTTACATTATGGCTTCTTTTCCCCTCCCCTTACCTTTTGCACAAACATCCTGTCATTGTTTCTCGCAGACCAAGAAAAATCAGGGCTTAGTTCATGCTGTAGAGATATGTAACTTTGGGTCATGCTACACTGAACTCGTAATGGATCGAAGATTTTTTTTTTTTTCTTCTTCTCTTTTAATCTTCTGAACGCTTCTTCTAACTTGAGTTCCTTTTTTCTTTCTGTTTTTTCTTTTTCACGTGATGCATTGTGAAGTAATTTTGAGCAGCAATTGATCTAATTTATTCGAATCTTATTTGGTAAATGTTTCTTTCGCTAGTCTCCTCCCATCTTTTTTTTTTTTTTTTTTAGAAAAAACGTTTAGTATAACTATTTTCTTTTTCTTCTCTCTCTCTCTCTCTCTCTCTTTTTTTTTTTTTTTGTATTTCTTGGAAATAGCATAAATTATGTTTTGAAGTTCAACAAACCTTGTTTTAAATGAAAAACGCCCAGTGAGTAAACAGAATTGGAAAGTATAATGTAACTAGTGCAGAACAATTCCTTCAGTGCAAAATATCAGTGCATTTTATGTATTTTTATTCGCGTTTTACAGAAAACATTTAAAACGATATCCTGTCCTTTTTGAAAAATATAAATGTACTAATAATTTAGTTAGTTAATCTTTGGAAAAATTGGTATATTTTAAGATTTTTTAAAATAAACTGGTGTGGCACTCAGTCACATAAAAAAAAATATAAAAATAAAGGGGGGGGGGGAAGCAAAACTTTTTTTAATAAATCCTTTTTTTCCCCCTTTACCTTGGATTAACATATTATTTAAGTTTAAAGTATAGGATGTGAGTTGCTATATTTAGACATTTCAAGTGCACTTAAGCATAAAGTTCAAAATAGTTTCTGAAGAAGTTTTATTTGATAAATTTTTGTGTGAGGAGAAACGAGAAACCTCCGTTTCTACAATTGTCACCACATTCATAAAGCATTTAAGACTGCTGTTAAATTTAAAACTGTCTTTTAATTACTCGGAGAATTTTCGCCCAGATCACTCATTGAAGCTTACTCGATTAATTATTAAACAACCTTATAAATTGTGTATGCATTCAAAAGCGCATGCAATTAAAATTATAATAATAATTTGAAATACATATTTCCAACCATTAACACTTACATAGTCCATTTTGTGTGTGTGTGTGTGTGTGTGGTCTTGTCAATAAAAGATACATTTTCCCTACCATATTCCATGTGAAACATGCTTGTGTGTATGTATGCACACACACACACACACACACACACATATATGTATGTCGATTTCATTTTGTTTAATGCAGTCTAAAGGCGGTAATCTGTAGCTACCAGAAATTTCACCCATGATGGATGTAGTGTGTTTGAATATTTTTGTATAGTCCTGTACAAGAATTCATTCGTCCGATCTTAACAAAATATTTCAATATCATCTGCATTTGTTATGAATTTAGAATACGGAGTTTCGACCTCCTGCTGATTTATTTTTTAGTTATGCTGATATGCTACTCCATACACAGAAACACGTAATACAAATGCGACACACGTGCACATACCAACCACTAAAAGCCCGAATTCGCATTCAGGGTACACCAAAACCTGCAATTGTAGTAAAAATTTTACCCCGGAATAATAAGTTCTCTGCCATATATGGATAGGAGAAAGTACAAATAGTAGGGGAAGAGGGGGAACATTGGGACACTTTTTATAAAAGCATATTATTTTCCAATTTATAAAAGTTTTAATGCTTTTGTGCATTTTTATTTAAATATTTGCGTTATTGGTCACCTTTTAAATGGGTAATGAGCATTGTTTAATGTGTTTTACAAACAGAAATAATTAAAACATAACTTATGCAAAAGTGTCCCAATGTTCCCCGTGCAGGGGCAGATTGGGACAACACTGATTTAATGATGGGGCACTTTGGGACAACCATCTTTTTATTTATCTAATTACATTATTGCAAAATATTTTGCTAAAGTAAATGAAAGGCTTTCAAAACAATGAATTTGATACAATAACAAATAATAATAAAGTAGGTAATTATGAAAAAATGAAATTGTTATGAAGCATTACTGCATATTCATATCTTAACGCACATCAAAACCCTGCAAGTCTACACAAAACTTTAATGTTATGTAGAATCGTGTTGATGGCATAGTTAAGTTGAGAACATGATATTAAATAATCTTTCAACAAGAGTTCTTGTTCAGCTGTGAATATTTGTTGAGATGTATATTTGGATTGAAACTTATAATTTATATTTGTAGTACACACTCAATCTTATTTTCTCTCATTTTTTTCAATCTATTAAATAATGTAGATTTTGGTATATAATATTTAATTGCAACTTCCCTCACAGAAAATTTATCTTTGATTATTTCATTTATTGCCTTTTCTATATTTTCTTCTGAAATTTTAGTTCTTTCAGTTTTTGGCTTATAATTTCTAATCATTTTCTATTTATTTAAAGAATACCTAGAAAAAAAATGAATACAATTAGCTTATATGAGCAAAAAATAAGTAAATAAATAAAAATATATTGGTGTTAGAAATGAATGGACCATTGGAGCAGTCCCAATGTGCCCCATGCATTGGTGTCCCAATGTACCCCATCAGGTCATTTTCAAAACATATGTTTAGGCCTAATTTTCTTAGAGCACATGGACTAATGATCTATTGTGGAAATGAAAGCTTAACCCCTTCCACTCCAGGGACGTACGTGCGTACGTCCTAGTGTTAATGGCCATTAATACCATGGACGTACGTGCATACGTCCAAAGAAAGTATACGATACAATAAGCCCAACGTTGTTGTGGTATCAGAGAGAGTTATTTTATTTGTCATATGGTATTTTGAAACTGTATTTTCATTACTGACAACTAGATAGCGTTAGTAGTCTCGGTGACCTATTTGTTTTGGCTACGCCAGTGTTCTCGCGGCTGCGGTTGTGTGTAATTTTCGCTCCTCGATTTTGTGTGTTTTGCCGGTGTTTGAAACTGAGAATGATGTCTGATTCTAGTGATTCGGATAGTGATTATATCTCCGATTATGACGAACTTGAAGATTCCAATGATGACTTTAGAACAAGTGAAGACGGCGAAAGCGATGACAGTGATGATGAACCTCTTACAGCAGTCATTGCTATAAATAATTGGAATACCTTGATATGTATTCATATTTACTACCTTCATTAATTAAATATATTTACTTCACAACAAAAGGCACATTGTTACTTCGTTATGTATTGCATTATTTCAAAACTATAATCTGGTATTTCACATATTTACACTACAGCTAGCCTGGAGCGGAAGGGGTTAATGTTTATAAAAACACATAGCACTTTTAAAAATTAAAATATTTATTTCCTATTACCTAAAAAATAAACATTAATTTACTTGAAAAAAATTACTTTTCATATGATAAAATAAACTATCCTTGTTCATAGGCAGCAGATTTGAATGAATGAGTTGATATCACAAATATGAAGATGTACCACTAGTGCCGTCTAGTGTGATTTTTTACAAATTTTATTTTGCAATAATAAAGGGATAAAAGCCTTTGTCTCAATGTGCCCCGTGTCCCAATGTACCCCCTTCTCCCCTATTTAATTCAAATAATCTAAAGATTTTTTTTATAAAAAAAATTAAAAAAAAAAAATGCTGTCGCATCAGTTGTGATTATTGTTAAAAATGCAAAATATTTAGCACATTTTCAAGCGTTTTTGATTTAGGTTATCAAGGCATGTTCTTTTATTATATCGATTAAAAAAATCTTGACTACAAAAATATAAATTGATAACCTACATTAATTACAACAAATTTCACAAAAATAAGTTTCCCGCAAAGATCCGCTTCAAATTGTCTCTCCGTACCCCTTTATCCACCGACGATGGTACTTTTAAAGTAGCATTCGACCAAAAAACATATAATATCGAATTTATTGAAAGGAATGTGGAAAGTTACCTACAACGTAAGTGTTTATTTCACTGAAAATATTTACTTCACTAAACGTAACGTGAACGATTTACTTCACTTAAATCTCACTCTAGACATTACCAGTAGCCGTTTATGTTCAAAAAAGGATTTTATAACTTCCTGCGCTGTTTGATTGCCTTTTTTCCCATGACTTTAGCCTGTATTAAAATTTAAATATCACCTCTAGAAATTACCCCCAGTTAAAAAAAATTTTTTTTTTTTCGTTTTCTGTGTACCGATGACATTTTAAAGTACCATTTTAACGTCCCCATCATACTATAGGTAATCGTGAAAATTTTCGACCTCGGTTTTTTCACTTTTTTCACGTTTTCAGGTGTGAGGATTCCGAAACTAACAAAATTTGTATGGTGTCCGTGTGTAGGGTGTCTGTTAGTTCGTTAGTCAGTTTGTTAGTCTGTGTACACGATATCTCAAGAACAAATAGTCGCAGAGAAGTCAGATCAGTTTTAAAATATTACTTTCGACACTGGCAAGAACCCTATTCATTTGCAACATTCGAATTAAAAAACTTCGTAAGTTGTTATAAATTTACGATTTTCTTAACATGGGAGAATGGGGCAAAATTTCACTTAAACGTCCATTAAGTAGAAAATTTTTACTGTAAAGATGTCAGGACAGTTTTAAAATATCAGTTTTGAATTCGGAATGAATATCATTAACTATAAACATGCTACTTTGAAAGTTTCGCAAGTTATTGGAAATTTACGAATTTCTTAACATGGCAGAATAGAGCAAAATTTCACATAAACGTCAATCTTGAGGGATGTTTTCATCGTAAAGATGTCGAACCACTTTTGAAATATTATTTAGGACACTGGCATGAATATTATTGACTATGAATTTTCCAATTTAAAAATTTCGTAAGTTATTGGTAATTTACGAATTTCTTAACATGGCAAAATAGGACAAAATTTCACATAAACGTCAATCTTGAGGGATGTTTTGATCGTAAAGATGTCGAACCACTTTTGAAATATGTAGGATACTGGCATGAATATCATAGACAATGATGTTTCCTATTAAAACTAGTATATTGTGGCCACCACAAGACTTTCTTCTATATTTTCCTATACGAATTCACGCAGTAACAATATTTAAAAAAAAAAAAAAAAAAAGAAAGAAAGAAAAAATATGATTTTTTTTCCAGTAAAAAAATCGATAACTTTGTTTTAAATTACCACAGATTTCAATACCAATGTTTCAAATTACCACATATTTCATAGTTCAACCATTCGTTTCAAAGATATTGACGAGACCTTTCGAAAGATGCCGATCTTGAAAATTTAACACTCCCCGGGGGGGGGGGTACTTCCCCCTAGGGGGGGGAGGGGGAAACGATGCCCCATTTTTTTTTTCCTATACTGCCATGTTAAAAATTTAGAAAAAATACGATCACAGCGCCACCTGTTGAGCGATTGATCCCCAAATCTAATCAGCCCCAGTTTATGTCAGGGGCCAACTAAATACCAAGTCTGGTTAAATTTCGTTTAAAAAAAAAAAAAAAAAAAAAAAAAAAAGATTTTTTTTTCTAAGATTTTTTTTCGTTAAAAGTAAAAAAAATCGATAACTTTGTTTTAAATTATCACAGATTTATAGTTCAACCATTCGTTTTAAAGGTATTGACGAGACCTTTCGAAAGATACCCATCTTGAAAATTTACTCCCCTCGAGGGGGGACTTCCCCCCCAGGGGGGGTGGCGAGGCTCTAACGCATACAATTTTTTTTTCCCAGTTGACTATCTCTATTATGAATAATTCTTGTAAATTTCATAATGATTACTAAAAAATAATTCTCTTTATACACATTTATACAAAATTTTGTCCTATATCACCATGTTAAAAATTTAGAAAAAGCGGGATGGCAACGGAACCTGTAAGACAATTTTTACCAAAAGTTGATAGGCACTAATTTATGTGAAGGTGCAACTACATACCAATTTGAATGAAATTCTGTGCAGTACGTCTTGAGATACAGTTGCCACAAAATTTTGTCACACACACACACACACACAGACAGACAGACAGACAGACAGACAGACAGACATTTTCTAAAAATGGTCAAATCGCGTTCTACAGCTCTCAAAACGTGTAAATTCATCAAAAACCCGAGGTCGAAAATTTTTACGAATCCAATACTTTCTCTATATTACATATAGAAGAAAGTAAAAATTCTAAGATTTAATTTAAGAATAGGGCAAAATTGAGCATAAACGTCCATTTTGAGGATCATAAATATGTCAGACAACTTCAAAATAAAATTTATGATACTTGTTTGAACATGATTGACTACAAATATTCTAATAGGAAAATTTCGTAAGTTATTCGTAATTTAAGATTTTATCAACATAACAAAATTGAAAATTTTTCATATAAATAGGAATTTTGAGGATTATTGCATTGGAAATAGTAGCATGAAAACTAAACAACGGAAATGACCCTGATTAAAATACATTAACAGATTAGTAGAACATAAATATATCAAAGTGAACAGTGGATAGCCTATTAGGCGGGGATTTCATTTTGTCACTGTGTCAAGCTTTGGTCAAACTCATTTCTCTTAACATGATTATAATATGTCTCGCACTAGAAATTTATGAGAACATAAATATGATGGGGAACTGAGCAGAATCCACCTATGCCAACTAGTTTAAAAAACATGGTGGATGTTATAAATCGTTTTTGTAAATTACTGTCTTAGATTTATTAAATATTGCATATTGTAATGTATGTGTCGTGAACAGATGCTCCTCTCTGATATAAACCAGACATCTGATTCATAGAGACTGGTGTGAACTCTTGTTTTAGATGACTAATAACTTTCTTTTTATTTTTTGTAGATACTTCTGTTGCTAAGTACTATCAGAAGAAAACTTGTTTTAAGACGGTGTAGACGTCTGTTATAGCGTCCGCTCCGAAATATAATTTTGAATTGTGATTTAAGCTTTTAATTAAAATTAGAAAAGACATCCCACGGTTGTTCATTATTTCTACGTGTGGTGTTTCACTTCACTTTAACTGCAGAGCAGATATAGGATACATAATAGAAAGAGAAGTCGAACATCGAAGCTCATCCGTCCCAGATGAAGAACCCAGGTAGGCCTCTTTACACATATTCCTTATCAATAACAAGTTGATTGATTTGAATTAAAAATATAAATAAAGAGAGCCTTAAAAGTAATATGAAAAATTTGAGAATTAATTAGATTTAGAAATTCTCGACAAGGCATCCCTGTCGCGGGATCGGATGAGTAAAACTAACTGGTCTAGATAAAGAAAAAAAAAAAACTGGATAAATTATTACTTTGTAGTATTTGATTTTGTAAGAAAAAAATGGCAGAGCCTGAAATTTTAAGGAAAAAAAGAACCGTGTTACGCACAGCTGTAACAAATTGCATTAATAAAATAGAGAAGGAGTTACAAAAACAAGATGATAGTATAAATATCATAGAACTGGAAGAAACATTGGAACTTTTACTAATGAAATTTGAAACTTTAAAAAATACGGACAGGGAATTAGAACCACACATTAAAGTGGAGGAATTTGAAAATGAATTCCTAAAAACCGAAGAATACGCTGAAAAAATTCAATTATGGAAATTCAGGTGTAATAAAAAACTTGGGGAATTAAAGGGAAAATTGACCGATATCCCGAATTCGAACCGCGAACCACTTAGTCAAAAAGTAGAAGTCTATAAAGTACCTAGTACAAATGTAAATTTGCCGCGGATTCGAATCGAAAGATTTTTTGGAGATATAAATAACTGGCTCACCTTTTGGAATACTTTCGAATCCTCTATACATAATAATAACGAATTAACGAAAATAGATAAATTTAACTATCTGAAAGCGTACTTGGGAGGTAGCGCTTTATGTACAATAGATGGGCTTCCTATGTCTGAAAGTGCTTATGATTCGGCTGTAAATTTATTAAAAGAAAGATTCGGCGACCGCAACTTATTAATACATAATCATACTTGTAATATCCTCAACATCAAACCACTTAGAAATTCTAACGATGTAGCAGAATTCAGAAAATTTTATGACAAAATTTTGACTGATTTAAGAAGCATTGAAGCCTTAGGCTCAGATAATAATAATTTATCAGCGATTCTTTGTACCACAATTTTGAAGGCCCTACCACAAGATCTATTAATCGATTTAAATAAACCAGAATACCAAAAGGGTTATTATGACGTCACATGTTTATTGGATTTCTTATCTATATCTCTGAAATCCAGGGAAAAAGCTATGTTGGTATCCGGTTTTTCGAACGGAAGTACAGTTAGGAAAAGCACACCCCAAAACAGACCGCAAAATAGAGACAAAACAACGAGTTTCTATGCAGCGAAAGATCTATTAAACGAAGGTCAGGAGATAAGGGGAAAATGTTCCCTTTGTGGGTCATTGACACATAGGGGTATGGTGAACTGCGACGAATTTAAGAGATTATCACTTGAAGAAAGGAAATCTTTACTGGTTAAAAAGGGCGGTTGTTTTAAATGCTTAGAAGTGAAAGGTCATATCGCTAAATTTTGCAAAAAAAATATTAGTTGTCAATATTGCCAGGGAAAACACGCTTCGTTAATGTGTTTTAAACACTACCAACAGGAAAAAGAGAAAGCGCTTGCAAAGGATGAAGAAGACAGCACACTTTTGATTAATGAACACTCGGAAAATAGAGTGTACCTGCAAACGTTGGTTGCTCGTATAGAAAATAAAGAAAATAAGCATTTAGTGAGAGTAATTTTTGATACGGCATCTTCAAAGTCTTACGTATCTAGCTTTGTAGCAAATAAATTAAACTTAGCAAGTATAGGAAGAGTGAAAATTACTCATGGGCTGTTTGGAGGTACCGAGGAAACAGTATTACATGATCGATATTCTATTAACTTAAAGGGGTTAAAGGACAACAAAAATGTTGTAATCGAGGTCATGGAACAAGAAAAGATTTGTACAACAGTTCCCAGGATTAGCAGTATTAATTGCATTAGAGAATTAAAAGAGAAAAATATTTTTTTGAGCGACATTTGTCCTAGAAGTAGAAACTGTTTATATGAAAACGATGAAAATGAAATACATGTTTTGCTAGGGGCAGATGTCGTGGGGAAATTGTTTACTGGGAAAATAAAGAATCTGTCCTGTGGGTTGGTAGCTATGCAAACGATTCTCGGATGGACGGTAATGGGAAAAATTGAAAGTAGAGATAAAGATAGCTCTCTAACGGCTCTTTCATTGTATGTAAATGAGGCTAAAATCACGGACTTATGGAATTTGGATTTATTGGGTATAACTGATCCGGCAGAAAAACAATCCAAACAAGAAATTCAGGAATTAGTTTTGAAACATTTTAAAGAAACGGTATGTCGGGAAAATGATGGGAGATATAAAGTGTGTCTTCCATGGATAGATGGACATCCAGAGATTTTGGATAATAGAGAATTAGCGGAAAAGAGATTAAAAAATAATGTAAATTCTCTTAAAGCAGCCGGATTAGTAGGAGAATATGAACAAGTTTTTAATGAATGGGAATCCGAGGGAGTTATAGAGGAAGTGAAAACTAAGGAAGATTCACCTCAGATTACTAATGTTCACTATTTACCTCACAGGGCGGTAATAAAACCGAACTCAACGACGAAAATCAGACCTGTTTTCGATGGTTCGGCCCATGTTAGGGGTTCCGTTTCTATAAATGAATGTATAGAGAAGGGGCCTAATTTGATTGAATTAATTCCTTCAGTCTTGAATCGTTTCAGATGGGGAAAAATAGGCGTCGTAGCGGACATCCGGAGAGCTTTTTTACAGATATCTTTGAACGAAGGGGATAGAGATTATTTACGTTTTCTTTGGTGGGGGGATGGGAATCCTGAAAATCTGATCACTTATAAACATTGTAGGGTAGTTTTCGGACTTTGCAGTAGTCCGTTTCTCCTCGCAGCAACACTTGCGCATCACCTTCATCAGGCACCAGACGACGTAAAAGATGTAGCGTTAAAACTTAAGGAATCATTGTATGTAGATAATTGCGTGACTAGTGTGGATTCCTTAGATGAATTAGATTATTTTCGTACTGAAGCGCAAAAAATCTTAGCTTCAGCTAAATTCGACCTTCGCGGCTGGTGTTATAATTATCGCGCGGACGGAGAAATGATTGATTTGGAAATTGATAAAAAGACGCCGGTGCTCGGGTTAATGTGGGATATGGAGAAAGATACTTTAGCGTGTGATTATAGGAATTTTAAATTAGAAGAGGGTTCCATAACGAAGAGAAATATTCTGTCTCTAACGCATAAGATATTCGATCCGATAGGTTTTACGTGTCCAGTGACCTTGATTCCAAAATTACTATTGCAAAAATGTTGGAAAATTAGGGCTTCTTGGGACTCCAAATTGCCCGATGAGATAGTTAAGGAATTTAAAAAATGGAAAAATCAAATTTTGGAGTTAAAAAATATCTCCATACCCAGAAGAATTTCCGAGTTAAATCTATTTACAGGAAGATTGTCTTTACACGTTTTTTGTGATGCCAGTAAAGTTTCTTATGCTGCTTGTGTTTTTTTAAGAAACGAGATTCACGATCAAGTTAGTTGTCAACTATTACAGGCACGATCCAGAGTTGCGCCGCTGAAAGAAATATCCACCCCCCGTCTCGAATTACTAGCTTGCTGTATAGGTGCCAGATTAGCGGATACGGTTATCCAAGATCTAAAATTAAACGTTGACATAGTTTATTGGTCTGACTCGATGGATGTATTATACTGGATAAAAGGAGAAGGCCCTTGGGGAACATTTGTAGAAAACAGAGTAAAAGAAATCCGTAAACTTTCTTCTCCTGATTCCTGGAACTTTGTCCCTGGTCATTTGAATCCGGCCGATTTGCCCTCTCGTGGGTGTTCAGTGAAAACACTAGCTAAATCTGAGTGGTGGCTGGGTCCATCCTGGTTATTATCTGCAGAAGAAAAGTGGCCTAAGAATAATATAGTTCCGAATATAGATATAATCAATAAAGAGAGGAGAAAAACTATCGTTACTGCTACGAATTTAGAAAATAATGAAGATAAATTTTACCTCCGGTACTCTTCTTACACAAAAATTGTACGTATAATAGGGTGGATTTTTCGCTTCAGTAACAATTCAAAAATTGTTAGAACCGATCGAACAAGCGGTCTGCTAAACAGTGAAGAATTAAGAAAAGCAGAAATTGTGCTTATAAAATTAGTACAACAAGAACATTTTACGAATTCTTCAGATTATAAATTACGACATCTACGCACTATCACAGACTCGAACGGTCTACTACGGATAAAAACTAAGATCTTTATGAGAGACGACACTCATAATTTTCGCTTACCAGTGGTCTTACCGTCAAACCATCATGTAGTAGAACAACTGATAATTTCGAAACATCGTGAATTGGGTCATTGTGGTGTACAACTTTTAATGTCAGAACTCCGAGAGAACTACTGGATTTTGAAATGTCGGAAAACTGTAAAAAGGGTCATAAACAAATGTGTAGTATGCAGAAAATTTACTTCAAAACCGCCAGAAGTTGCGGAAAGTGTATTACCTGTTGATAGGGTAAGAGATGCGTCGATTTTTGAGATCGTCGGCATAGATCTAGCCGGCCCTCTCTATCTTAAAAATGAAACGAAAACATGGATCTTAATTGTTACTTGTGCAGTTTTTAGAGCTGTACACCTTGAATTACTAACTTCTCCTTCAACGGACAATTTTATACTCGGTTTTACACGATTCGTATCGAGGAGAGGTCGTCCCTCAGTAGTGTATTGTGATCAAGGAACTAATTTTATTGGTGCGAAGAATCTCTTGAATAGCATAGATATTGAAAAATTGAAATCAGTATGTAAATTCGCTCCCATTGAATGGAAAATAAACCCGCCTGCTTCGCCGTGGTGGGGTGGGTTCTGGGAGCGTCTAATAGGAATCCTGAAGCGGATCCTACGAAGAGTGTTAGGCAAATCCTCGCTTAACTATGATGAGTTGATCACAGTGATCTGTGACTGCGAAAGCATTATAAATGCTAGACCATTAACTTATGTGTCTGAAAATAGTGACGACCTCGAACCCTTAACGCCTGCAATGTTTTTGCAGGATATACCCGAAATAGGACTACCAGAGCTATCTGTCTTTGACAGTAAAACTATGAATAAACGATATTTATACAGGGTGAAAATTCAAGAAAATTTGCGTAGGAGATTTCGAGTTGAATACTTAGGGTCGTTACGCCAATCTTTGTTAAAAACCAAAGAGTGCCGCTCCCTGAAAACAGGAGACGTTGTGATCATTTCAACAGACAATGTTAAAAGAACGAATTGGCCACTAGGACGAATCGAGGAGATACTAATCAGTAAAGACAATGTGGCCCGCATTGCAAAAGTGAGAACATCATCCGGCATTTTGCTACGTCCTATCAGAAAACTGTGTCCCCTAGAACTAGAATCTGACATTTTACGTGACGCTATCACCACCAGACGAGGAAGAATCGTCAAACAGCCAGACCGGCTCGGGGTGGTGTAGTGCCTTGAGTTGAGTTCTGGTTCCCTCTGAACTCAAGGTGGGAGTGTCGTGAACAGATGCTCCTCTCTGATATAAACCAGACATCTGATTCATAGAGACTGGTGTGAACTCTTGTTTTAGATGACTAATAACTTTCTTTTTATTTTTTGTAGATACTTCTGTTGCTAAGTACTATCAGAAGAAAACTTGTTTTAAGACGGTGTGGACGTCTGTTATAGCGTCCGCTCCGAAATATAATTTTGAATTGTGATTTAAGCTTTTAATTAAAATTAGAAAAGACATCCCACGGTTGTTCATTATTTCTACGTGTGGTGTTTCACTTCACTTTAACTGCAGAGCAGATATAGGATACATAATAGAAAGAGAAGTCGAACATCGAAGCTCATCCGTCCCAGATGAAGAACCCAGGTAGGCCTCTTTACACATATTCCTTATCAATAACAAGTTGATTGATTTGAATTAAAAATATAAATAAAGAGAGCCTTAAAAGTAATATGAAAAATTTGAGAATTAATTAGATTTAGAAATTCTCCACAGTATGAATATTAAGTACGTTGAAATTTCTCGAAAAGTACTTAAAAAAATAAATAAATAACTAGAAAATAAAAAAACAAGAAGTTACTACACGGCAGCATACAACATATAATTGACCGTGAGAGAAATATACCATCATTCATGGCATCCAGCATCAGCTTGAATTTGAAATTGACGTTTCTGTTCCTTTCCTTCATGTCTTTTATAGGCTCTGTCCGTTGATCATTTTCAGGACACGTGACATGTCGTTGCTCGACAATTTTACTTTTCATCTTCTAGCAGTTTGCCTTTCAGCATGTTCTTGAGCGGAGCATGTGCACATTACATATCTTGTCGCTGCTCGTCAATTTCTTCTCGTCTTCTAACAGTTCTTCTTTGACACTTAGCAAGAGATCGACTTTTAAATTTTCTCCCGAATTTCTTCTTGAATTAATATAACAGCAGTTTCTTGCTGTTGTTGTCTTTATAATTTTTTCTTTGTGCTGCAGTTATTTCTTGTTAGAGAAGCGTTTGCATATGAAAGTTTTTTTTTTTTTTTTTTTTTTTTGGGGGCGGGAGGGAAGGAGGTTTTCATTTTTTTTTTTTTTTTAAATATATATATATATATATGGAAACACTAAAAGAAATTAAACTTTTCAAGAAACCAAACAATACATATATATATATATAAATTAGAAAAGTTTATTTTTAGCCTATATGCAAAATATGATATGAGGAAGAGTTTTTGGTGATAAATTAGCTCATGATTTATGATGCATCATATTTATTTCAAGATGGGAAAATATTGCGATAACACATTTGTAGCCATTTCATTATGTCGTTTAGTTGCAAAACTGGCCAATTCTTTAAAATCAAAAAATGAGATTTTTAATTTTTTTTTTCTGAGTAAAGTTTTTCCCCATTTGTATAACTCTAACCTAATCAACAAGTGAGCTACTGTAGAGGGGTGGCGCATTAGTGCCATTTAGCAGATATGGAGATGACCGGTTTTGAAACTCACCAGCCTTAGTATTTGATCGGTTTTGCCTCACATCCTGATTTTCAAATACATGCAACCTTTGAGATATGTAAGTGATTAAGAAAGTCCTGATATAACACGGGGATTAGATCGGCTTTGGCATGGTTTCTTGCTTTTAGATAGTGAAAACGTTTACTTAGAACTAAAAAAACTGGGGAAAAAAAATGCATTTTCCGATTTCAAGGAATTGGCCGGTTTTGCAACTAGACCACACTTATGAATGAAAACGACTTTGTAAATATGTGAGAAAGTTTGAATGATAACATTAGTAAAATGTCTAAGGTTTTTTTTTTTACTGATTAGAAGAATATTTATTTTTTATATCAACCCCTTCAGTGTATAATACGCAGCTGAAAGTTGGTGTGAACAATACCTACTGACAATTATGAATTTTACTTTCTCCTATATGAATAAGAAGAAAGCATAGGATTCATGAAAATTTTTGAACGCCAGTCTTCGATGGATTTACAAGTTTTGAGATGTTTTGAACAGAATTTGACCATGTGTGTTTGTGTCTGTGTGTGTACCCAAATCAAACGGCTAAAAAAATTGTATACATAGGTACATGGAAAACTCTTCAGTGGAAGGTGTAAAATTTCGATATGGCCATCTTCTAGAAAGAATACATTAATACTTTTAAAACGAATGGTTAGATCTGTGACAATTTTAGAGGTTAGGTATAAGGGTTTCGAAGACTGAAAAAAAAAAAATCTTTAATTAATTATTTATTTATTTTTTAGTATAATAAATAAAATTCTTTATTAAAAATTTGAGTATATAAAAGAACAACATTTAAATAATATTTTATAAAATTTTCATTAAAAATTTGGAGAATTCAGGCGATGGGATGGGACCTATGTTTTCGTTTATCCTTCAGAAAAGTGGTGGACATAAATCATGGTAACCTTATTTGAAAAAAAAAAAAAAAAAAAAGTTTAGAGCTAGTGCTTGAACGAAGGATTTTTTTTTTAAATTGAAGTTTGAATTTTTGGCTTAGTTTTATGTAAAAACAGTACATTTTTCGGTACATTTTATCCCAAAATATTGACCTTGTGAAATTAGTTGCAACCAAAATAAATAAATAAATCCTTTATTCAAGCACTAATCAATTCTATTGTAAAGCAGTGTGAAAACTTTCAGTAAGATCGGTGCATTAGTTTTTGAAAAATCGTGTCCTCCGATTTCAAAAATAGTGTTTTTAGAAAAAAGCGATAAAAGTTTGAAGTAGGAATGAAACTAATCTAATATGGGAAATTTTCAAAGGCTCTCATTACTAGACTTTTACTCCAATTGTCTTGAAACTTTGGAAAAATATTCTAGACATATTGTACTATTAGATAAAATTATAAAAATGATTTTTTTTTTTTTTTTTTTTTAACCCAAGTAATTCCTTTACCCTTTAACGTCCACTACTTAATTTATTTTAAAAATTACTAAACTAATTTAAAAAATGGCTTTTAGATACATAGCTGATCATAAATATTTAAAAAATAAAAAAATTAGCATTGTTCCTTTTCGAGAAATTTTCGGTTTGAAACATCTGTAAGTAAACCTTATTAAATTCAAATAATTTAATAAATAAATCACTTTATAAGTAAACATTATCGACAACAAAAACTCGTAAAAGTTGCGCATAGATCCCAACATTTCAATTTATTCCAGAGTATTTTAACCCTTTGCGGAGCAAGGTAATTCGGATCATTTAAATTACACTGCCACCGGAATTTACGAACATAATTAAAATAAAAGAAAATTTAAATTTTCACGTTTAAAAAGTGTCTTTTCTGCTATGTTATAAATATAAATTTTTGCTAAAAAATTTCCGGGATGAGTTTTTGCACTTGAGAATTAAAATTAGGTGTTCCGTCAGCGGGAACACTGCGATTGAAAGGGTTAAAACAAGTTCAACTTATATATATTTCATTTTTACACCCCCCCCCAATTTCCTCAAAAAATAAAATAAAAATAAAAGAATTTAGGATATTGTCTGTAGGGCTCAAAATTGACTTTCTTTCTGGCTTTAGTTTGTGCTTATCTCAGATGAAAATCGTCTGCATTCATCATGGGGGAAAAAAATATTTTAATAAATAATTTCTCCTGCATGAATTTGTTTAGGAAAATATAGAAGAAAGTTCTGTGATGGTCATAACGTACTAGTTTTACGTGGATTTGGAGAAATCAGTTTGATCTACCTTTTCAGTTTAAGAAAATATTTGTTATTTTAAAAAAGCGCTACCAAATTGTTGTGTAATCATTTTCATATTAAAAATTGTATGCCATTTTTAATGTGTATTAGGGTATTCCCTCTTTTATACTTATTTAGCGTTATCAAATAAAAATATTATTAATTAAGAAGACAATCATTTGCGTTTTCCCGTGTATAAATAACATTTTTTTTCCTTTCATTTCTGCAGTGTTTTCCTTTTTTTTCTTATAAGTCTTCGTTAACCCAGATTCAGTATATTGGCGGCAAAAGAAGACTTATAAACATTTTGCACATTTATTTTTCGACCTTAATCGCTGTGAAAATTTAATTTATTGTACATTTATTAGAAATGTGGTAAAACTTAAAAAAAAAAAAAAAAGAAAAGAAAAAAAAGTCATTTATTTTTTAAAATGTGAATTAGATATATTTAGAGTTCATACCCGCACATGGCGACTTACCGATATGTCGCCAAGTCATCAACAAATGCCACCAAGAAAACACAAACGGACGTAAATAAATGTACATAAATAGAACCCAAAATATATTTCTAAAACTTTTTTTTATTAAATTAATTTTCTATATTTACAAAATGTCGATAAGCAAAATTGTTTTAGAAATTGAAATCCATATATATAAAACAAATCCTTAATGCTCAGTCTGAAGTCTGAAGAGCCCTATGACAAATTTTTTATGCTTGTTCGTGCAAACCTTTACTGCAAGACAATATTGACATATTTTCTTATTTACGCGTAATATGTACATGTAACTATAAAGACCAATATTATTAGTTGACTGTTGAAGAATTCTTAAATACAAGACATGAGTTTCTATTTTCTACTAAAATTTGGAAATAGCTTTTATTTTTATGGACAAATCTTCCTGAAAGTGACAATTTCTTTTCTGCGACAATGTCGCTGTGTCGTCTAAATTCTGCCCCAGGCTGAAGAGTAGATTAATTTCTTTTTTTTCTTTTTCTTTTTGCCGCCATTTTGAAATGCGATGGCGGATAAATTTATTAATAAAATTGGTGAAGACATTGATGTTGGACTTTGTACATAAGTAGTTTTAAGCAAATCTATGCATAAATACCATTTTTATGTAAATTTTGAAATTTTCAAGTGGCCGACCTTTGGAAATAAGATGTGTGAAGTTGGCCAACGAACATTTCAATTGCATTTCTAAGATAAGTGTATAGTGTACGAATTGAGTTCGAATTAATTCAGTATTTCGAAAGTTATCGTGATGAAAAATTTTCAAGTATCCACCCCTTGAAACTAAATATCTGAGCGAGTGCCCAGCGAACTCATCCATGATATTTGCCAGGTAACTTTGGTTCGAATTATTTCAGTATTTAAAAGGTAATCGCCTTGACAAATTTTTAAGCGGCAGCCTGATTTCAAATGGCCACAGCTTTGGAAACAAAATGGCGAAGCAAATTGCCCAGCAAAATCACCCAAGATACTTGTAACATAAGTTCACTGTCCAACTTCGGTTAGAATTAATTCAGTATTTCAAAAGTTATCCTGATGACAAATTTTCAAGTGGTAGTCTGATTTCAAGTGGCTGCCACTTTGGAAATTAAGTGGCACAGCATATAGATAAAATAAGTGATTGCAATAAATCTATTTCTAAAGATATCAACCTAATAAGCTACAAATTCCAATTTTTATTGTTTGTATATTTTTAATAGCTCAATAGGCGAGTTAAGATTTTTCTATTCTCAAGGTTTTGTCTCAGTGCTGCTTTGGATCTATCTGCGTTGATACTATCATTGTACTTGTGCTTACCTTTTTTTTGCATGGTGAAGGGTCGAGCTTAATTACTTCGACCAAAAAAAAAAAAAAAAAAATCGTATGAATTTATGGTGTTCTTTTTCCTCATCCTTCAGCACCAGTTTCAAGGTGCATTTTACTACTAGTAGCTGAAAATTTGTCTTTTAATATATACAGAAACATATTAGGCAGTCTGCGTTTAGAGTATTTTAGAATGAATGTGTTTGTGCAATTTTTGCATAAAAGCATTGCTATATACGCACCAAAAATAGGTATAAAAAGTATGCACCTGTATAAGTCAGTCCACCATTTTATATTTTTTAGGTCACAAAATTTTCATTGAGACCAAAAAAGTGGTTTTTGGCAATTGGTCAGTGTGTATGTATGTACGTGTGTGGAATCTTCTGACTATCATATCTCCAAATCGAATAGAGATAGAACGGCGAAACTTCAGAATTAAGACAGATCCATTATACATCGATTTTTTCCAACTTAAGGTGAAAATTAGAAATCCGGAACTGGAACCGTTTGTCTCTTTTTAAAAATAGCTCTAACGATTTTTTTAAGTTGTTATATAAACACCTTTTTAGATATTCTTTTGTATGTATTTCAGAAACTGCCTATAAAAGTATGTAAATTTTAGGTCTCGCTAGTGCATTCCTTTTAACCCTACGTCAAGCGCACCCGTAGGACGAACAAAATCGGGCGCACCCTGCCTGAGAGGCCAGGTAAATACTTTATTGTTAAAAATACTTGTACTACAATCAATAAATTCATACTTATATCGTTTAGTACTTTTTATTCACTCCTAATAAGGTCACCATATGGGTGTTTTTGAATTAAAAATCATGTGTAGGATATTTAGAGAATAAAAATCTGGAGTGACTCCACTCGACTTTCCGAACATTGAGTAATTAACAGTTTTGTAGATAAAGTAAAGAAAGAGGAGTTGTTAAACAAACAAAAGAGAGAAAACCATAATAGAGTGTTTGAGTATTTTTCTCCATCTATTACACGATGTTTTATTTAACGCTACTGAACTTTGAGCCCATAGATCATAATGATAAAGAATTTTTCGTCGTGTCTCTGTAAAAACCTATAAATGCTAGATTCACCAAAATTCTTACAGTTAGTGCAACAGTGATTTATAATACTCGTATAAATTTTCAGCTTAATTCAATAAGGCGTTTAGATGCTATCGTACTTTTAAAAATTTAGTCCCATAGGCCATAATGATAAAGAATTTTTCTTTGTGTCCCTGTAAAAAAACTGTAAGTGCTAGATTCACCAAAATCTATACAGTTAGTTGAACTGTGATCTATAACATGTGTAAAAATTTTTTGCTCAGATTAATAAGGCGTTTAGACGCTATCACACTTTTAAAAATTTGGCCCCATTGGCCTTAATGATAAAGAATTTTTCTTTGTGTCCCTGTAAAAAAACTATAAGTGCTAGATTCTCCAAAATCTATACAGATTGAGTATCTGTGACCTATAATATGGGTATAAAATTTTTGCTCAATTGAATAAGGCGTTTAGATGCTATCGCACTTTTAAGATTTTGGTCCCATAGGCCATAATGATAAAGAATTTTTCTTTGTGTCCCTGTAAAAAAACTATAAGTGCTAGATTCACCAAAATCTATAGGGTTCGTACTATGGTGACTTACAATATGCGTACCAACTTTCAGGTTAATCGAACAAAGCGTTTAGACGCTAGCGTGTTCACTCACAGACACACATACACACATACACACACACATACATACATCATCGTAAAAATAGTGAAAACGGACTCAGGGGACCTCAAAACGTATAGAAACATCAAAATCTCGAATTCGGATTTTTGACATGATTACAATACTTTCCTCACTATAGTGTTCGGAAAGTAAAAACCAGAACGGGCCTCTTAGGCAGGGTGCACCCGACGGAGGGTTAAAATGGCTTGGTGGATTTTCTCCAAACGTGCCCTATCAATTCCCTTTTAGATGTCCTTTCGTATGTAATTGTTGGTATCCTGTGAACAGGTGAATTTTGTAATTTCTTTCGTGAAAATCGGAAGCGGCACCGAAAGTCTCTTTCTCACAAATGACACTAAAATTTACTACATAAAGCCTTTTCACATGCATTATTTGATTATTGCAGGGAAATGGATCGGCGCGGCGTCCTCATTCGGCAATTAATTTTAAATATCGACCAATTTGATTTCTTAAATTCACTATGTAAACTCTCTTTTAGATGTCTTTATGACATAAGTATCAGTTCGCCTCTACAAGAAAATTTTTAGGTGTTTGATTTAACCCTTTGTTGCATATTAATCACCTGGGAAACTTTAAAGGAAATTATTGTGCTTTTTCCTATTTAAAATTGCCCCAGAAATTACGGAAAAAAAATTGTTTCATCAAAATTTTGTTTATTTTAAAAGTTACAGTTTGTCAACTGTAATGGACAGTATGCATATAGAAACTGGTCATCTAAAGTAGAAGTGGTGATGAAAATAATAAAAGCAGCCATTTTTTTCATCGATACACAAATGAACTTTGCATTTTACGCATGAATATTTAGATTTTCTTGAGCATAACTCCATCTTACATCTATGAGCACTATTTAATATTTGTCTAGCAAAATGATCCACTCCATCGTAGAGGACAGAGCTTGCTTTGACTGACATTTCTTTTTGTAGGATTTTACACTGACATTGGCCCTTGTTTACGTAAGTCTTTCTGTATCTTATTCATCAATTACTCTTGATACTGCTTGTATTAGTCCTCTGACAATGGACATCTTGAAAAATCCTAGTTGCATAGAACATTGTGGTATGACAGCTATGTAAAGAAGCCAAGAATTTATCACTGTAACATCTATAAAATGAAATAATACCCTTTTGTACCGCTGCAATGGACAAACTAAAACAGTCCTACATTATTCTATGTTCATAACGTCCATTGTAGTTGACAAAAAGAAAAATACATCAATTTTCAAGGAAAATAGCATCTGAAAATAAGTGTTCTATTCAAACATATTCTAAAACGACTAAAATTACTATTTCAAAATGCAAAATGTCAAAATAAAAAAGGTTTAGCACTTATATACAATGTTTACAATGAGAAATCATACTAACTTGGAAATAGAGGTTGGTGCTATTTTCAAACTAGCAATGCAATCTGTAATTTTACATTATGCTGCTATCTATGAGCAACAGTTGAAAGCTTAAATAATACAGAAAGAATAAACATTGAAACCAAATCTGTAAATCCATTTGTGTGAAAGGAAAAAAATTTAAACTTTTGTCCACTACAGTGAACACGATGCAACAAAGGGTTAAATAAATTTTTTGTCTTCTGATTTCCAAAAAAGGGTATATATAATGTGTGTTATAGTGGGTAATGGAAATCATGTTCGTTGTACGGTAAAGCATATGTACTATTTTTCTTAATAAAATTACAAAAAAATGTCACTTTTAATCTTAAATGTAAATAAATAGATAAAGATTAAAAAAAATAAAAAAAAAATAAAGCCATATCTATAGATTAAATGTGACATTACATCTTTTACTTTTTTTTTTCTTCCCCAAGTATAAAAATGATTTTAAATTTTAAGCATGGTATTTTCTACAAAAAACATGTTGAACCTGATTTTCATTTTGTTTGAAAGAGTTTAATATCATTAAAACGAATTTAAAGTATCCGGTGCCCGCACATAACAATAAATTTGAACTTTTTTCAACTTTAAATAAACAAGAATGTGTTATAACTTATTGTCTATCAAAACATAATTTGTATTTTTTTCATGCCTTATTTCGAAAATCATAACATGTTAATCACATAATGTATACATATTTTAAAGATCATTTGAACTCGTAATAATTTTTTATCAAAATTCTATTTGTATATTTAATAAGAAATATATATTTTTAAGATACAAGTCTGTAAGCAAAACCTAGTTGGAAAAAATTCGCAAGTAATGGGTTCTGAGGTTAACGAGACATACAGATATTCTTAGTCCAGTAACCTTAATAATGACCCAAGTGTAGTAAATGTATTTATATTTCTCTCCCTAATTATTGTCCAATTTCAAGCATTTATGCTTTAGTGGTTGACTGCCCTTGAACTCTTTGACATTCCGCGTCAGTCATACGTAGTAAACTATGTCACTGTTTCTCAAGAAGGGAGGAAAAAAAAAAAAAAAACACCGTGTTTTTATTTCTTGTTTCTACACAGTATAATTCATATGAAATAATTTTTCATATTATTACTTTATATATATATACTCTTATTGGTCTATGTGTTTTTTAGTGATCTTGTATCGGTTGCTTGACTTTCACTATGTTTTAAAATATTAATATATATATATATATATACACACATATACAGGGTGTTCCAAAAGTCCCCCCCCCCTCCTAACTCGAAAATGAGTCGGAATTGGGAAAAATGGCGAAACATATGTTCAATGAATTCGAGAGGGACCTCTTTCAGTGTAAAAAGTTTGGGCCCGGGGGTGGGGGTGGGGGGGGGGGAGAGTTGCCGCTAGGGAGGGCAATTTTAAAATTTCAAATAGGAAGTTCTTGTTATACCTCACTGGAAACGTCTCTTCAAAACAATGAATTTGATACAAATAGTTTTGCCCTACGATGATTATTAAGGGAGATACATGAGTTTTTAGACTTGAAATGTGAATTCTATACTTATGTATCCCCTTTAATAATCATTGCAGGACAAAACTGTTTATATCAAATTCATTGTGTTGAAGAGACTTTTCCAGGGATGTATCACAAGATATACTTTGCTCAAAAATGTTTGGGCCCGGGCAAGGAGGTAGAAGTTGGAAAGTTGGTTGCATTCCTGGAAACGTCTCTTCAAGACAATGAATTTAATATAAATAGTTTTGTACTGCAATGATTATTAAAGGGGATACATAAGTATAAAATGCACATTTCAAAAGTCTAAAAACTCAAGTATCTGCTTTAATAATCATCGTAGGGCGAAACTATTTATATCTAAATTCAATGTTTTGAAGAGGCGTTTCCAGGTATGTATCACAAGACATAACTTACTATTTGAAATTTTAAAATTGCCCTCCCTAGCGCCCCCCCCCTAGCCCCCCGTCCCGGCCCAAACTTTTTACACCCACCAAAAGAGGTCCCTCTCGAATTCATTGAACATATGTTTCGCCATTTTTCCTAATTCCGACTCATTTTCGAGTTAAAAGGGGTGTGTGGGACTTTTGGAACACCCTGTATGTGTGTGTATATATATATATGTGTGTGTGTGTGTGTGTATTTGCTATCTTTGTGACGGAAAAACTTTCACTTTGCATGTTTAGTATTCTACCAGGCCCTTGAAAAAGTTAGAATGCAAACATGCGGTTATCTAATTCCAATTTGCTTTAATTCATTTTGCTTTGACTTTATTTCATTTTTGGTTTGATTTGGGTAGTCTTTGTTTTTGATCAAATTAATTGTTTGAATTGCTAATAATATTTATTAATCTTATATAGCAAGACTGGATTTGTGAAAATCTTCGACTTAAAGTTTTCGACAAATTTACACGTTTTGAGGTGTCCTAAACATGATTTGACCATTTTTAGAAAGTATGTCAGTCTCTCTCTGTATATGTATACATAAATTTGATCTCACCAACCAATGGACGAAACTTATTCAAACTTGATATTTAGTCGGAACCTTAACTAGAATTGGTGCTGACTATATATGGGGATTAATCACTCAACAAGTGGCGCTGTCATTTCATATTTTTCATAATTTTTAATATGGCAACATAAAGCAAAATTTTCGTATAAATGTACATAAAAGGAATTATTTTCAGTTTTTCAATGTGAAATTTTATATATATATATATATATATATATATATATATATATATATATATAATAGTAATAGTAGAGCAGGAAAATAAATTTGTATATGCATGGCCATCGCTTCCTCCATGGAGCTATGTGTGTGTGTGTGTGTGTGTGTAATTATAGGTATTTTTCAAAAGAACTCAATGCTTTTAAAACGAATACTTGAACCATATATCTAATAATTATACGATTTATATATATATGTATGTATATATATTTTACCCCCTCCATACCCTCCCAAAAAAAAAAAAAAAAAAAAAAAACACAAAATTAACATTTTTTTATACATTAAGTGTTATACTTCTCCGATATGAGAATGGTTTGCATTCATCAAAGGAAATAGTTTTAATAAATGATAATTTTACTAATTAACTTGTACTGCGTGAATTTGTGTAGGAAAATATAGAAGAATGTTTTGTATTGACCACAATACAATGTATTTTTTAAATTGAAATTTTTTAGATTCATTTTAAACGGAGCAAAATAGAAGTGATGAATTTTTATTTCTTGTATGCACAGTGTACACATCAGTTAGCAGGAATTATCAATTTTATACTTAAAATTTCGAGCGAAGTTAACAGAATGTTCATCTGTCTATATTACGATGGGGAGAAAAAAAATGATACCCGATTATCGAAAAAAAAAAACTGTCTGTTCGACAATAATTTTGTGGCAACTGTATCCCAGGAATTGTTGCACAGAATTTCATGTAAATTTATATGCAATTGTATCTTGACATAAATTAGCGACTGTCAAGTTTTAGTGAAAATCGCCCAACAGGTGGCACTGCCATTCCATATATATATATATATTTAATATGACAGTATAGGAATAGGACATTGCAAAATAAATAAATAAATAAATAAAAATAAAAAATAAAATAATAATAAACTGGCCGAATTTTTTAGATGTCATACAGGGGCGGGCCATGCCGGGCCTGGTGAGACAAGTTTACGGCCGGGCTGGTCTCAAAATTTCGGGTCGTGCAGGCCTCTAGTTTGCCGAACATAAAATTGACTTTCTTGAGACATTTAGTGTTAAATATACTTCTCTGAGGTGAAAATTGTCTGCATTCATCAGTGAAAATAATTTTAATAAATTATTCTCACTACGTTAATTTGTATAGGAAAACATAAAAGAAAGTTTTGGGGTAGTTACAACTGTCCTAGTTGCAAAATATTGTGTTTTTGGGGAAATATGTTTTCAGTTCCTCTTGCGCAAAAAAGCCTAAATTTTGAAAATATCTATAGGATGTTTTACGATTTTCCCATAAACTTTCATTAACAAAATAAATTTTGTTAACGTTAATATGTTAAAAACAGATTTAAACATAGTTTTTATTTATGTATTTTTTTTAATCGAAAAATAATTTTATCATTACAAATTCTCAAAATTGAAGACACATACACCAGTTAAATTTCTTAAGAAAGTAGAAAAAAAAAAATCCTGGTATGGTATTTATACAACTTTCTTTTAACCTGCATTTCAATATTATAAAGACATATTGCAGATAAAAAGATAAGATAACAAGTATGGGAACTTTTTGTCTGAAATAAGGCATGAATAGTGTAAGTGATTGGTGTGCTGCTGCTGGCCCTGATGAAGTTGTTCAGATAGTTTATTGACTATAAAGGAGATTGCTCAATGTAAATTTTAAATGTTATGAAGAAATAAAGAAAGAATAATGAAGAATAATATTAGGAAGTTTTTTTTTTTTTTTTTTTTTTATAAAATCGCATGCATTAGCTTTTAGTGAATACGCTAACTTTAAACGATATCCAGGGCAACACAAACAATCTATTTTAATGCTTTAAAAAAAAAAAAAAAAAATGGGAGATCTTGTCTTCCACAATAATAAAACGAACTTTTGTAGCCTTGCTGTTTTTAGGCAATTTACAGATCTACACAAAAGCAATGTATTTATCTATTCCGTAATTTTTCATTTAAAAATAAAGTTATAAAGATAACTTCTGAGAAATTTCTTTCCACGAAATAAAACAAAAAAAAGTATTTTTAAATGTGTAACCGTTAAAATATAACAATTAAAGTTTAAATGATGTAACGGTAAGTATAGCTGGATTTTTTTTTTTTTTTTTTAAATATATGCGAATGATAGGAATTACAAGTTTTTTCTTGTATAGTATTTGCATTTTTCTTATTTGTATCGAAATTTATAGAGGTGTATTCATTGTTTTTTCCCACGGTCGTGTCTTATGTATATATATAAGATATCAAAATATGTTTTTAATCATATAAAATACTAAAAATATTGAACAAAAATAACTTATAACAAACTTACATGCAAACCAAAAATTGTAGAACTGAAACTGAAGTAAAACTTAATCCGAAAACATGTATATATATATTAAGGTGCCTGCCTACCTTTAAAATGCAATTTTCGGTCAAAATTCCGATTTTCTATTTTTGGATTAGTATTAAAGCCTGACATTTTTAGCTTTCAAAATCAGTTTGAATTTTGTTTTTATCTTGCTTAGAACTTGAGTTACAAGCATTTTAATATTAGTCACTTGCCAGTTTTTGAAACCTGAAGTGACCGGAAATGACCCAGAAATGTTTGTTTACATAAATGTTTTACTCAATATAAGCATCAGAATTTGTTACTGAATATAAAATGAATTTAAAAAAGAAAATAAAAAGCTTTGAAATAAGTCAGGAACTAATTAAAATTATTTTTTCTTTAATAGGGTAAAATCCTGTTTTTAAATCTGTTTTCTGCTTTTTCTCAAGATGAGATTTTTAGCATTTTGCTTTATCCCAAAACACCACAACTCCAAAAGTTATAATTGAAACGTTATGAAACTTTGACAAAATACTCTAGAGGAGTACGACAATGAATCTAGCTAAATTATTATTATTATTATTTTTTTTTTTATCGACATAAGTTATGAACTGTCATGTATATTCACGATTGTTTCACCATGTAAAAATCTTATCTTTTCTAAAATATTAAATAATATGGTTATAGTTTTGAGAGTAGTTCACTCCCTTAAGGACCTTTCAATAATCTAAATAAAATTTAAAGAATAAAAATATCTTTATTTAAGTTTAACTTATGATGTACTTTTTTTTTTCTCAAATTTTATGTATATTTTGAGCCTAAATAGCAACATATTTTAAAATTTGCATATTTTTTTCAGGTTATTCACTGTTTTTTACTGTATTCTATCATATAATGCACATAAATAAGCAATTTTTCAATTATTAAAAAAAATCACCTCCGACGGTAGGGCAGGCACGTTAAAATCCAAAACTTTTCAATTTTTTTTTCCCTTGGGAGGGGTGGGGAGGAAGGAGGAGAAAAAAGCGTAAAAACAACAAATTTTAAAAGTGTGTGTGTGTATACGTTTTTAAAAATGTCCTGGTTAAAATTCCCTGCCCCCTTTACATTCATTATGCAACGAATGATTAGAAATAACATCTCAAATAATTATTTACAACTTTTTCATGGTCATTCATACAATACGGGCTGTAATACGATTCCACCCGCATTTTGACCCTATTCGACCTCATTTTTTTCCATTCTCTGTTCAGATCCGGACTTCCTGTTAGCATCACTTTCAACTTATTATATTTGATTGCATACATTTTCCACCTGGCGATATGTACGCAAGTTTCTTTATTTCCTTTTTTAGCAGAAAATGTAACAGTCAATGAATTTGCATTAATTTAGAATTTTCAATGGGATGGTGGAATTAGGGAAAGGGCTTGGAGAATGATGCACATTTCTAGAAAAATGTAAAATAATCGAATAATAATAATAATAAAAACCTTGAAGCATGTATACATTTATTTTCATTGAAAATAACACCACCTTTTTTCATAAAATAATCTGTGAATTTCCGTTTTTTTTTTTTTTTTTTTTTTTTTTTTTTTAATACTATTAAAGTAACTTACTGCTTAATATGAGATTTCCTTAATTCATTTTGCAATATTAATTTAAAATATGAAAATAATAATTTAAAATATGAAACTAATAATTTAATTCTTACTTTTTTTTTTCTTTATCCTATTATATATATGAAACTTGTAATTTTTTATTGAGGATCGGATAAGTGGTTCTTATATAGGGGTATATAAAATAATTTTTATACATTATGTTTCTGGTCGAAGTTTCTCGTTACATTTTAACATATTTAGACTGCACTAAATATATTAATTCATTATACATTTATATATATATATATATATATACGCACAAAATTGTGCTTCATATAGATTATAAAAAAACATTCATTATTTGTTTACAGGGCTACGCAAAACAATTGAGATGTTTCGGCTATAACTGAAAATTGCCTGAAGCGCATTTCAAGTTCTGTCTCGCATTTTTTCGTTTTTTTTTTTTTTTTTTTTTTTTTTTTTTTGTGCTAATTTAAGTACACTTTGTGATGCGTGTACAATTTAACGTCAGTAGAAAGGGATATCCAAAGTTAGTCGAATAAGTTTTAAAGTAGCAAAAATTCTAAGAATAATTTGATTTTTTTTTTTTTTTTTAAATGTTTTATGAATGTTTCTTCAATATTCAAATGCGAGGGAGGGGTTCGGGGAACCCTCCCATTCCTTCTTCTGTAACAGTGTTGTTTGGAAAATGTTTAAATACAGTAACCTTTTGCAACTTGAACTGTAATATGATTTTTATAAAAATGCATGGGTAAGAGAAAGTAGTGCGAGTGCCACACTAGATTATCAATTTTAAGTTTGGTTCGATTCCATGATATGATAGAAATTGAAGTATAACCATTACGCTAATAAGAAAAAGCAGTACACCTTCGACACTGGTTAGGCGATATGCTTAAAAACTGAATTATCATAGTTTCGTTTTAAGCATTTTACGTGTTAGATTTGAATATTATTCCATGTAATACAGTTCCATCAGTGGTCCAGAGATTTTAATTTTAATGCTGATAGACGGTGGATGAAATCAATTAGTACTCGTTCGACCTAAGCATTCGAAGTTTTCCGTGAATTTTTTCAGAAACAAGCGTAAATACGGGCCATACCCCTCTTTGAAAGATCCCACGAAGGGTATTCCACCCAGTGCTAGGTCCCAAGTTTAACTCCGTTAACTACACCTTAAAATATGTTTTGTTTTTCATTATGAAGAAAGAAAACTTTCAAATATATTTTTATGGCTTTATTTCTAAAGAAAAAACTATACTGTAGATTGTTTTAAGTTAACCCTGTATATTATCTAAAAACTACAAGAATCCGCCGTAAGCAGTCTAGGGGGTTAATATATATATATATATATATATATATATATATATATATTTTTTTTTTTTTTTGAAAAGAAAATTATGTGCGTATGTGAATTTATGAACTATTCTGAACATTTTGATGCATTTATGCTTCTTTGCAGTTTGATTCGATAATTATGAGTAAAATTGTAACTGTGTGAACTTTTCATTTCATTTCCAAATTTTAATTTTCACTTTTTTTCGGCGCTGTCTGCAAGATTTTGAAAAATACTTCGTCACCTGTTCCTTTTCAAACTTTGCACATACATTTATCTACAAAATAAATTAAGGATTTAGAAATTCTTCAAAATTTACATTAAAAATTACGTAAAACTTAAAAAGAAAATTAACATATTTAAATAACGTATTTTTTTTTTAAACTAAATAAAGTTAATTTCACGAAATATTGATTCATTTCTTAGATATCCTTTGTGAAATTGTGTGTGCAAAGTTTAAAAGCAATAGGCGAAGAAGTTCTTTTCAAAATTTTTGCGCATAGTGGCAAGAAATCCCCTTTTGACAAATTTAGAATTTAAGAAAAATGCAACCTTCAAAGTTTAACAAATTCCTTCTTAATATAGTTATTTGCTCATAATTTTTAATCCAAAGTAATGTAGAAACAAAAATGAAGCTCCAAAAAAATATATATATACATATATTCTACATGGCTAATTAATTTACTTAACCCCTTAACTTCCCCAGATGTATATATGTTTTTCCGAGATCCAATACTTTGTATTATACTGCTACCAGTGAAACTCCTGACGAGCTTGGCAATGCAATAAAATAACCTAGAAAGTGATCTTGACAGTGTTTTGAAAAGATTTACTCATATCAGAGTTAAAAGAGAACGGTAGCACTTTGAAGCGAATCTTGTAAATTTTCGTCAGCAGGTAAAGGGTTAAAAATTAATTCTTTCTGGTTATTGTGGATTTCTGTGCCATTTAATCTGCTGCTATTCTTAATTTTACTATGTTATGTTATACCTCCTAGACACACGCTTAAGGTCCCTCTTCACTCACCGTCACCGGAAGCCAAAGCCAATGTTATTCTATGGGAAATTTTTCTTTACAAATAACTTATTAACTAATACATATTTTTAAATTCTATTTTCGCATTCTGAAAATTCCCAGCTGTTAAATTGACGGACCTTTTTTAAAAAATTATATTTTTAATTTTTAATATTCTATTTTGAAGCTGCAAATTATGAATTTTCACTATGTGAAATTTTTTCATTTTGCAATTTCAAAATAAAACATTGAAAATTAAAAAAATACATTTTTAAAAAAGGTCCGTCAATTTAACAGTTGGGAATTTTCTGAATGTGAAAACAGAATTTAAAAATATGTATTAGTTAATAAGTTATTTGTAAAGAAAAATTTCTCATACAATAACATTGGCTCGGGCTTCGGCGACGGTAAGTGAAGAGTACCTAATATTTAAGGTGACTTGGCACCTTTGACGGCACTACGGAAGTATATTTAATATAAAAAAGCTTATATTTCCATTTAATATTTATACATTGAACCATTTTAGGTCTGTTCAATAAATTATATATTCAGGCAACTTTTTTTTATGGTTTTTACTTTCTTCTATATCTACATAGAAAAAGTATTGGATTCATGAACATTTTCTAATTCCAGTTTTCGATGGATTTACACGTTTTGTTATGTCTTGAACATGATTTGACTATTTTTAGAAAATTTCTGTGTATGTGTGTGTATATCACAAATTTTGCTGGACGCTGTATCTCACAAGCCAATGAACGAAATTTAACCAAACTTGGTATTTAGTTGGACCTTGACATAAACTGGTGCTGATTAGATTTGGGGATCAATTGTTGAACAGGTGGCGCTGTGATACCATTTTTTTCTAAATTTTTAACATGTCAATGTAGGACAAAATTTCGTGTAAATATATATAATGAGAGTTATTTTTAACGTGTGTTTGTAAAATTAATATGAATTATTGGTAATAGTTGTAAACTAGAAAAAAAAAAAAAAAAAAAATGCATGTGGGAGCACCGCTGCAATACCCCCCGGGGGTTGTAAATTTTCAATATGGGTATCTTTCGAAAGACCTCGTCAATACCTTTAAAACGAATGGTTGAACATAAAGTCTGTGATTAATTTAAAACAAAGCTACTTATTAAAAAAAAAAAAAGTTGGCACAAAATTGAATTTCTTTTGGCATTTAGTGCTATCGGCATCTGTCAGACAAAAATCGTCTGCATTTATCATGGAAAATAATTTTCATAAATAATACTTTAATAAATAATTTGTACTGCATGAATTTGTGAAAAATTATATTGAAGAAAATCTCTTGTGGTGGCCACAACATACTAGTTTATATATTTTTTACAGATTTGAAATCTTTGAATTGCATTTTATCAGTTTGCATTTTTTCCTGAAATCATGATTTCCAAAATGCTAAAGCTTCTACAGTTATTTAAGAAAAGACTTAAATTTTTAGGGTGTTTAATAGAACCTAATTAAAAGAATTAGCGATGAGTTTGAAAATTTATTGATTAGTGTTTCAGAATTTTTTTTAAAAAATGCATGTTTTTGTAAAAATAAAAATAAAATAAAATATAAATATTTATTTATTTTTAAAGATAATACAAAACCCATCCCTAATTCTTTCTTTTAAGTAGGTTGTATTAGACACCCCCCCCCCCCAAAAAAAAAAAAAATAAAAAAAAAATAAAAAAAAAAATAAAAAAAAAAAAAAAAATAAATAAATAAATAAAAATAAATAAAATAAAAATAAATAATAAATAAAATAATAAAAAAATAAAATTAAATAAATAAAAATAAAAATAAAAATAAAAATATTTATGTATATCTCTTTTTAAATATCCGTAGAAGTTTAAACATTTTACAGATCAAAAACTTAAGAAAAAATACAAACTGAGAAAACGAAACTTGAAGATTACAAATTTGTAAAATATATTACAAAACAATAAATAAATAAATAAACAAATAAGTAATAAATAAATAATAATAATAATAATAAAAAACATAAAAATTGTTGAATATATATTCTATTGAACAAACCTAATATAATTCAATTTTTAAATATTAAGGTAAATATATGCTTTTATATGAAACCTACTTCAGCTGTGCCGTCAAAGGTGTTAAGCATGAGCATATATTTATAATTTATGAATTTTTGTTGATTTGCATAATATATTGCCCAAACTAGAAATGTGTGTGGTGTAATATGTTAAAGAAAAAGTGTGATTATGTAGCCTTCATATTATAATTTAATAAAATTGCAATAAGATGTTACTTAAGTGTAGGAAAAGCACATTTAAACGCAAAAAACTGGATGTGTTTGACGAAATTATTCTTACCTACTCTCACCCTCTCAAAAAAAAAAATAAAAAAAAAAAAATCGACACAACTCAAAAATTCAAATAACAGAATGTATAAGACCTTAATTAGCTTACAATAAAATTGACACATTTATCTGTTGGTGGATAAATTGTGAGATAGAGATGTGACACATTCCTTGCTTGTTATGACACTTCACTTTCTTCAATCACAAACACAAAATTGCAATTTTTTGACTTCTGTCATATTTATTGCCGGGATGCGATAAGATGTTCTAGATATAGCTAAATTCAGATGCTTGATTATTATCCTGCATCTGAACTTTGATTTCAACAACTTCATGTTATTATTATTATTATTTTTTTTTTAGTCAATATTTTAACTCATACGATAATGCAAAAATATACCTATATACCTGTGATAGTCTTGTTTTTAATCGTAGATCAAACTTTAATTCAATAATTTCCATTTTATTTTATTTATTTATATTTTTTTTTAATTTAACTTATATAGAATATAATTGGACATTTTCACCATAACTTAGAATTCGACCTTTCCTCTTAACGGCCCTCTTCATTTACCGTCGCCGGAAGCCCTAACCAATGTTATTCTATGGGGAAATTTTCTTTACAAATAACTTGTTAACTAATACATATTTTTAAATTCTGTTTTCACATTCAGATAATTCCCAGCTGTTAAATTGACGGACCTTTTTTAAAAAATGTATTTTTTTAATTTTTAATATTTTATTTTGAAATTGCAAAATGAAAAAAATTCACATATTGAAAATTCGTAATTTGCAGCTTCAAAATAAAATATAATAATAATTTTTTAAAAAAGGTCCGTCAATTTAACAGCTGGAAATTTTCAGAATGTGAAAACAGAATTTAAAAATATGTATTAGTTAGTAAGTTATTTGTAAAGGAAAATTTCGGCTTCCGGCGGCGGTGAGTGAAACGGGCCCTTAATTCTTTGCACTTAGCTTGGCGCATTTTGAACTTGAGCCGTATCATAAACTCGTGTGAACTACATGTACCACAGAACTCTTCTTTTATAAAAATCGTCCATGAAACCAGAAATCCTTCTACTCATTTACTAAGATCTGTTTTCATGTTGCATTTCTTATTTTTATTATTCAATTTTCGAAATCTTTATTATTTTCATTTTTGCTTTTTTTTTTTTATTATTTTGAGTTATTGCCCTTTTATGAAGAATTTTAGCATAATTTTGAGTACAAAATTTCTGTGAAAATAATTAATCTCAACCCCACTCCCACACACACACACACAAAAAAAGTAAAAAATATAATTTTTTATGCATGGGGACGAGACACATAATATTATTAATGCTAGAGGCCTATTTCAGTCGGTACAGTTGTCGAATTTTTATAATAAACTCTTAATTAGTGCTAGAGGCCTATTTCAGTCGGTTTATTGAATGGGGATTTATTGAATGAAGTCCCCCCAAGGCACAACTTTGACATGAGTCCCCCCCCCCCAAGGCCCAACTTTGACATGAGTCCCCCCCAAGGTACCCCTATTTCAGTCGGTACAGCGTTGTCGAATTTTTATACGTCACTCTTAATAGTGCTAAGGGCCTATTTCAGTCGGTTTATTGAATGGGGATTTATTGAATGAAGTCCCCCCAAGGCACAACTTTGACATGAGTCCCCCCCCAGGCCCAACTTTGACATGAGTCCCCCCCCCCAAGGTACCCCTATTTCAGTCGGTACAGCGTTGTCGAATTTTTATAATACACTCTTAATAGTGCTAAGGGCCTATTTCAGTCGGTTTATTGAATGGGGATTTATTGAATGAAGTCCCCCCAAGGCACAACTTTGACATGAGTCCCCCCCCAGGCCCAACTTTGACATGAGTCCCCCCCAAGGTACAATTTTGACATGAGTTCCCCCCAAGGCCCAACTTTGACATGAGTCCCCCCAGGCCCAACTTTGACATGAGTCCCCCCCAGGCCCAACTTTGACATGAGTCCCCCCCCCAGGCCCAACTTTGACATGAGTCCCCCCCCAAGGTACAACTTTGACATGAGTCCCCCCCCCAAGGCACACCTTTGACATGAGTCCCCCCCCCAAGGCACACTCCCCCCCCCTCATTGGGAAAAAGAGAAAAAACTTTGTTTTGCGGCTATAAGACAGTTTGGACTTCCAACGTTATTTGTTACAATATCTGCAGCTGAAACACATTGGTTTGATTTAATGAAAACTTTATCATGGAATTTAGATTGTCACGAATTAACTAAAGAAGAATTTGTCGATATTAACAAGTTTAGCAGTAGGCCTCTGGCACTAAATTAAAATCTGTCAATGTCAGATTTTCATGTTTTAAATAATGAAATAATGTCGTGTCTGTATAATTTTTATTTTTTTCTAAATTTTACTCTTTTATCAGTGGTAACTCATTCTCCTTGGAAAAGATGATCCAAATAGCCTGTACACTAATCGCACCGACGGTCCGATTAGCCACTTCGCCAGTATTTAAAAGGATTTCTAAAGGTTTACTAAAGGATTTCTACATGAAACTAGAAACCTTGGATCAAGGGTCGCTACATGAAACTAGAAATCCATGAAACAACCTATCAGCACCATCTGTTAATCACTAGAAGCCAAATTCTAATCAACACTTTATATGCCAATGACCACTGAGCTGACGTGCCAAGGACTAACTAAACATAAAACATAGATTTTCGTTCATTAGCTCTTGAATTACAGCGCCCACCAAAAGTTTAGAGACGTAAAAAATTTCTAAAATCTGTTCGAGATATCTCGAAACGTATAAAATCTTTCTAAAACTGTATGTCAAAAAGTTTTTGGCAATAGTTTCTTTGAAGATCAGAAAGGAAATAAAAATTGCTTTCCTGACCTGAGACAAGGTTCTATTCTCAATTATAATAACAACAAATGGATATTTGCATTTGATAAGTTTCTTTGAAGTAATTTATGAAGACAACCGGATAAATGACAGGTACTCATCATGCCCATCATTACTTCAAAGAAACCCGTGCAGGTAATACGTCATCTCACAAAGGATTAATAACTCTAAAAATACACTCTCTAACAAGAATAAATCTCGAACTTTCGCACCCAGCTTGTTTTCGTTTTTTTTTTTCTGCTAGTGTACTATCTGTGTTATCTGAAAGACCTTTTCTCTATCTTTGCGTGCTTCAAAGTTTTTATTTATTTTATTTATTTATTTTTATTTTTGCCATTATTCTTTCGTATGCTGCATAATATCAGAATTAAACTTCAATTCTCAGAATCGTAGTCGTAAAGTTTTTGAAACTGCAAACGACAGGAGATTATCTGACCGTTTTAAGTTGAGGGCATTGTTGTTAAAAAAAATGTTCCGCTTCCTTTTATATATCTATATTTTACGTTACGGTTGCGGTCAGTAGGTCATTCTCAATAAAAAGATGGATGGCATAATTAACTTACCTTTTGAATTTCAGTGTCAGCGTATATCCGTATCACTTTGACACCAAAATGGTTAGCGCATTATGCATTGTTTGCCTTCTTCTACACCTTTTTTTATTTTTCTTTCTTTTCTTTTCTTTTTTAAGTTTTAAACCATATAGATACTTAAATATTCGCAAAAACTGTAAACCTGTTTATATATATATATATATATATGTATATATATATATATATGAGGTTTGAGGAATTCCAAAATCTCATCTGTAGGTTTAAGTTGGTCGTTGTAGAATTATTTAAAGAACAAATGAATGTAAAGAAATTGGATTAGTTTTTAAAATATCATTTATGATATTGGGTAGAATCAGATTGATTTTCAAAATTCTATTTTAAAAACTTCGTAAGTCATTTGAAGTTAAATATTTTCTCAACATGACAGAATAGCGCAAAAATTCGCATAAACGTGCAATATACAGATTATTTACATAGTAAATATGTCAAGCTATAGTTTTAAAATATATGATAGTAACATGAACATATTAAACATTAACATTGTAATTTAAAAGCTTCTTAAGTTATTAGAAATTAAAGGTTATCATATCATAGCAAAATAGTATATTTAGTATAAACAGGAATTTCGGGGGTTATTTTTATTGATAAGAATATAAAATAGCATGAAAACTAAAATATGAAACTTAATTATTTTATATCAGGCTTTATAAGAAAGCACCACATCCACAGAACTGGCGTTTAAAAGTAATAAATACAAAACTTTGAATAAACACCATAAAATGCAAGAACTCGCAACAGTTGTTTCTGGTCGAAAGAAGACACGACCCTTCGTCAGGCGAACAAAGTAGACACGAGTTCTGCAAACAAAAGCGGCTTGCATTTTATGATGTTTATTCAAAGTTTTGTACTTATTATATCAGGTATATTTAATAATTTATCAGTCATTATGAGATCAGTTTAACTGGAAGTTTTGTCCCAATGCAAGTTTTTTTTTATAAATATTTATTTATTTTTATAATTCACGTTTAATTTATATTCTTTCATTTTCAAAATAATCTTTTTTTTTTTTTTTTTTCTTTTTTTTTTTTTTTTTTTTTTGCATTAGCTGGGTACATTTTATAATTTTAATGTAATGTGGTTTTTTAATTTATATGTTTTTTAAAACTAATTCTAATTTCAGAAGTTAAGTGGTCAATGCGGATTACTGGAATTTATCCCCATCTTTTGCTACTTTTAGCACCTTCCTGCTTTCAAGCGATTTTTGAGAAAATACCCTCACAGCTCACATATACATGCATACATCTATATTTTAATTGTGTAGATAAAATTATGAAAATTATTGATATTGCAAATAACAATAATTGAATAAACTTACTAAGATACTAGGCGAGACGTAATAATCCTGGTCGTTATATTTAACGCCCCAGCCCGCCCGTTCCCGCTCTTCGATGTCTTTTTCTAGTCAATTTTGTCCTTTTATTACTTCCGGTGTGAGCCTTCTTCTTCTTCTTTTTTTTTTTTTTTTTTTTTTTAACACACTTGACGTGAGTTTTTTTGGTTTTCTTCCCATGCTATTTCTATGGTGTTTTTAACATTTCCCCCCTCTTTTTCTACATTCTAAATGTGCGGTGGTACCGCATTTTAGAATTTAGGAAAAGAGGGGAAAAAAAGCTAAAAACCCCATAGAAATAGCATGGGGCGAAAACCAAAAAAAAAAAAAAAAAACTCATAATCTCAAGTGTGTTTAAAAAAAAAAAAAAAAAAAAAAAAAGACGGCTCACACCGGAAGTAATAGAAGGACAAAGTTGACTAGAAAAAGACATCGAAGAGCGGGAACGGGCGGACTGGGACGTTAAATATATCGTCCAGGATTAAATACGTCTCGTCTAGTATGCGTATATTAATCAAAATTAATTTCACTATCGTGATTAAAAATGGGGCACTCATACGACTTTCTCTTATCCTGAAATTCAATGTTATAAACACAGATTAAAGATTAAAAGGTAATATAACAAGTGCTGTCATATTAACCTACTTTCAAAACAATTCAAACTAGGCTTCGGAACAGCTTTATTTGACAAATAATTCTGTGTGCGGGGTGGCTAGTGCCCTCCCTCATCTCCCTGTCTTAATATTGTACCTACATTTATATGTAATTCAAAAACTGTTATTAAATTTAAAAATTCAATTCAAATTATCCAAACAACTTTCCCACGCACCATTCCTTGAAACATTAATTTTGATCAAACTCTTCAATTAACAACCTTATATTAACTTCAAAATATAAATTATTCGTTTTTAAGTTACTCTGATAAAAGACATAGACAAAGATCAAACGTTAAAAACTTCAGTAACCAGGGACCTCAAAACGCGTGAATGTACAAAAAACAAGTACTGAATGTTCAGTTAAAAAATATATATATATATATATATATATATATATATATATACTTCATTTTGTCTATAAATATGAAGAATTAATTTCACATCCAGAGCAGTTTTCTTGCAAATGATAAAATATTATAGTAAAACACTTCAACTAATTACATTCAATAAAACAATGTTTTCACTTAGTTTTTGGCAGCCTTGTATATATATTTTAAAATTATGTATACACCACATTGTGTACTTATAATCCTATATTAATAACACATAGCTCAACCTGAAATGCACTTCCATCAATTTCCAAGTACTGTTCCATTATATTCTAGTTCTTTTATGTAGTCCTGTAAACGAACAGCGAACGATTTTCATGCCATATTCTGCATGGAACATGCTTTTATGCATATAAAATATGTATCTTCATTTGATTTGGTTTAGTGCACTGTTAAAAATTTCCGTAAATTTACTGTAAATATTTATCCAGAGTCTCTGTAAATTTACAGCAATTCTTAGTTAAAAGTGAATAATCGAGATTCTTAATCTTTATTCTGTATTTTTACCTAATTTTATTATTTAATTAAAATTAAAAATGACTGTTTCTACTTTAGAAAAAGCATTCTAAGTCCGAAATATGTTCTCACCAATTATTAATTAAATTAATATTAGTTATTAAAGTGAATGTATAAAATAAGTTTTTTAACATCTCCGTTTATTTTTCTCTGTAATTTTATGTAAAACTTAAGATAATAGATTACACAGTTTTCTGTCGAAATTTTTAACAGTGTGCTGTCTATAGGTGTTAAACTCTAGTTACCTTCAATTTCGTCCATAGGCGAATGTATTTGAATTCTTTTGAACGTCCCTGTACACATATGATAGAGTTTGGACTTCCTCAGATAACAGCCACACAGAGAAAACAGCCGCTAAAAACATGTTTTTCGGATTCAGGAAACCTTAAAATGTGTAAATAAAAATTCAGTTTTGAAAATTTGACCCCAAAACAATATTTTCTCTACAATATATATGGGTAAGAGAAAGTAAAAAGCTTATTACTATAATATGAATAATATGTAAATTAATCTAATATCTGGGATATTGCGCTTTTTGATAAAGAACTATATAGTACCTTGAAAATAATAAATCTTCTCTTTTACTTTGGAGAGGGGTGGGGGATTTAATTGAATTTACACATTAATTATTTTAAAGAAAGGAGAAAAAAAAAAAAAATTAGACTGTTACCAACGTTATGATAGAATCATAACAATAATGCATGAATTTGGCGAATTCATGCAAACAAAGTTTAAATTAAATCGATTTGAGTCAAACCAATAATGCATTTTAATATATTTTAATTAATATGTATTATAATTTAAATTCACAATGGTTTAGTGGACTTCCAGTTAGGTCGAAAATTTTAAACTGTCTTAGGCAGAGAGATTTTGAAATTATACTCCTAAAAGTTTATTTCCCCCTTCTTCTATTTCTAGTACTCAATAGCATTACAGAGAATAATAGGGATTAGTAAAAAAGTTCACAGATTACATCATGTAAGACTCCTTTAACGTTGTCACGTGAATACATGAACTTGGCTTAAGTTTCCTATTTTATGCTATAATCCGCGAACAATAAGTAAAGTTGAAACAGTCATTGTTCTGTTCTGCAGCTCACCCTGCGTGAATGGGCAAATCGCTTCAAGGATTCTCTGTACATTTCAATTAAAGTTGCTGAATGCCATTCTAGAGTACTGTGCGGGTCCAGAAAACTTGACCCGCAACTGACCTGCGATCCGCAAAAATGTATTATTCAATTTACATTTTGTATGAAACCTAATTAAAATTTTATTTTATGAAATACAGTTATGTTATTGAGCAAATCTTTCAGAGGATTAATTATTATATAAATATTACAAAATTCTATTAAAACTAGTTGTATATTAAAAATAAAAAATAATTAGTCTAGTTATAAACAAAACTCCAGTGTATAATATAACAAAATTTCTTGCGTATTACAATTACTTTGAAAAATGTCACAGCACATAAAATAAATTAAAACAAGGAAGCAAATATACGTTGGAAGGCAAATAATTTTCTTATATAATGATTTAAATGTTAAGTATTTATTCATTTCTTCTTTACGAATTAAATTTATGAGTCATGGTATGGTGCTTCAAAATGCTATGAAGGAAGAGAATGTCATCCAGTCTCGGCATTTAAAAGATTACATTCATTAAAAAGCAACATAAAAATTTTTTTTTGAAGAAAAATCGGGCTCTATGTCATTTCCTATCGGTTGTGTTTTTTAATACTTTCGTCGAATAAAATGAATTTCACCTTTTATTACATGTGCGAGAAGTGAAACATGAAGGCGATCTAGAAATAATGATAGAATTGTGTGCTATATTACCTTATAGTGAAATCTTATCTACGTGCAAAATTAGCTAAAATTTCGTATTTTTTAATTTTTAAATCTACCGATTTATCAATTCATTATTTATCAAACAAGTAATCGCAACTCTCCCCCCCCTCCCCATATATATATATATATATATATAATACAATCTGAATGGGTGGGTGGATTAGCACTAAAACTGATGTCTATCTTTGAAATATAACTCATATATTTATCAAAATGTACAATGAAAAATACATTGAACTTTATATTAAGCAATTTTAATAAAAAATTACTTTTTTTTTTTTTAAGAATTTCCTTAAAGAAAAACAGTTATCATTTACGTATTTAAAAAAAAAAAAAAAAAACTTTGGATGTTAAGTTTTTAAAAACTTTCTGATGCACCTTATACATTTATGCTTACATATAGGTTAAAAAAAAAAAAAAAAAAAAAAAATACAAGGACAAAAGATTATAATTGAGGGGGAGGGGGACTGATTTCTCAAAGCAACCAATAGAATTCATTTTTAAAAGTTTTGAATATTTGCATAATGAGCTGATAACCTGAAATTTTATAAAGTATTATACAAAACTGGAGATAAATGCATGATTTACCATTCTGGTTATATCTACAGAAATATTTTTGCTTGGTCATTGCTGATTTTTATTTTATTATATATATATATATATATATATATATATATATATATATATATACAAAACAAATATGTAATAATAATTAAAAAAAAAAAAAAAAAAAAGAAAAGAAAGAAAAAGAAAAATGGAATTGCTTTTTTTTAAATATAAATTGAACGGATTTTTTTTTTTTTTTTCCGCTAAACAAATATGTAATAATAAAAGAAAAAAAATGAAATTGCTTCTGAAGTTTCACGAATTACTTTTAGTTTTTATATCTTGATCCTTAATGGCCAACTGAACTGTATGTTTCTATGAAAATTCATAGTAAAAAGTATGCTTGTTCAAAGTATGTGAGAAATAATGCAGAAAAACATAAGTACAAATAATTGGTTTTTACTGTTCAAACACTAGGAAAAAGTTTAGTTTATGACGATTATCGATTAATCGATATTATTACAAAAACAAAAATAGCTTGCCTATTCTTAATGATAGTTCAAAGACTGGAGAACCTCTCCAAGACGAATAATTTACACCCTTAGATTCCTGCCAAGACGATGGCGAGGGTTTTCATTCAACAGTTCCTACGAACCCCAGAAAACACAAAAAAGATGTCAAAAGGTCATATAAAACAAAACCAACAACGAATCCTCCATAAAATCAAGGGCCTCCTGATCACCCTGAATACAAAATAATTTTATTTTAGTGAAATATCAATCCCACCAGTACCTTAAGCAAATTGACGAAACCTATGGGAATGAGATTCGCATATTCCCATAGAAAAAATAAAGACTCGAAAATGATTAAATTTTGTAACAAAGTAAAGCTGTGCAAAAATTGAACCACTTGTTCAAATAAATGAGCGCACAGCTCTTACATTCATGGTTGATTTCAAACATTGAGTTAATGTTAATTGAATAACTGTAGGTAGCTATAATATTAAGCAAAATTTATTTTACTTCTTGAATTCATTATTTGTTCATACAGAAATTTTTGGTTAAATATTATTAAAATAAAATGTTTCGGTAAAAATAAAATGTTTTTCCTTGGAATTTGCTAAGTTCTGCCTAAGTATACCTGTTCAAATTTCGCTTTGTCAACTCATCCGTACTAAAAAAGAAAAATAAAAAACAAAAATCTATGCGAACTAGCCTAAGTCTTCCCTATATATTTATAGATATATTAGTACAACAGGTCGTACTATTTCTTTCAGACAGCAGTTTTCCGTTGTCACCCTTTCCAGTAGAGTCCTGCTTGACCCGAACCCGACAGACGAGTTTTAAATCAACCTGAAACCCAACCCGAACCCGACAAAACTTTTTTCATCAACCCGAAAACCGACCCGAACCCGCAATAAAGATTTTTTTGCGACCTCTACCCGACCCGAACCCTCTTTCTTCATACCCGAACCCGACCCGAAAACTGAATGAACATTACTAATTCATTTAAAAATCATGTAAATCTTTTTAAAACAATAAAATAAGGTAAATTTTCACTTACACATTGGTAAATTATTTTAAAAAGAATTTAAAATGTTATTACTAATTGTATTAAGTTAAAAATTTAAAATTCTGAAAAACGGATTAATAATAATTTTTAACCATTTATGTGAGTTGTGAATTTCAAGAGTTCAAAATTATGCTTCAAGTTAAATGTTAGTAGTTTATTGTTTTATATTCTTAAAAAGAAAAAAGAAAAAAAAAAGGAAGAAAGAAAGTTGGTTGGTTGTTTTACGTCGCACTAGTGCTGTGCAATGGGCAATTGGCGACGGTCTGGGGCTCATCCCTAGAGGTGGTCCGGAGACATTCCATCACAATTTTGAACCTCCACCGAAGGGATGGCTCTCCCACTTCGGTGACCCCCAGAGTTATAATTTTTTATGGGAGCATGGAGGAAATTGCGCCTACGACAGATTTTACGTGCACCAGCCACCATTAGTGTACACGATGGTCTTTGACCGGCTCGACTACCGAACCCGCAATCTTCCAATTACGAGCCCGGTGCTCTACTGACTGGGCTTAAGAAAGAAAAACAAAATATGTATCTTCATTTATTGCTTTCCTTCGATCTGAATATTTACTTTACTACAATAATTTGGGTAGCAGTAGCATGGATATGATTCGCAATTAAATATACGCCGCTTTCCTACGATCACTTTCAATTCCGCACGATCAGCAAATTAGCTTCTTCCAGTTGCAATTTCGGTGCATTGTTTATTTGTTGTAGAGAAAATGATAAAGAATGTTATCTGCCTTTATGGAATCCGTTTCCTAAATGTGCTTATTTTACATTTCTTTCTTACATTTCTTTTTTATAATTAAAGCACAACAAATATTTCTCTATATTTTTGCTGTATTTACAAGTATAAATGGAGGAAAAATCATAATTTCGTTTACATAAAAGCGAGGACTGAAGTTCATTGAAAATAAAAGTATCTAAAAAAAATTGAAATTGAAGAATCTTTTGAATTTTCAGAACGTAAAAGCGAGGTTATACTGCATTTTTTTTTTTTTTTTTATTAACAATAGTCAAAAAAGATTTTTAATACTTAAATTTTCATACAATTTCTACAAAAAGTAGACATTAGATTTTTTCAAGAAACGAAAACAAGTACGGATATTTTTTTCTTCCTTATACGGATCCAGATACGAACACGGATCATACGGATACGAGTACGAAGTTCCGACACATATTTAGTATATATAGCATGTTTAAATCAGTTATTAATTATGTCTACAAATTTATGCTTATAATTCTATAATTTTTTTAGAATGATGTTCTCAAGTCGACCCGACTTGTTGAAATCTAAACCCGACCCGCAGGAAAAAATGATCAGCCAACCCGACCTGCGCGTCGGGTCGGGTTCGGGCAAAATCGGGTTACCCGACCCAATGCAGGACTCTACTTTCCAGTATTACAACTTATTTATGAACATGCAAATATTTTTGTTTTTATCTAAATATATAAAGCTGAAAGTTTGTCATTGTATCTATCCGGATTATTAGATTTTATCGAATATTTGTATACGTATTAATCAGGAGAAAATCAAGCTAACACCATATTTTTTACTTCAACCGAATAATTAGTTCAAAAGATATTAAATAAAAGCCTCATTTTAACTTTAAAAAGATTAAAAAGGATAGGAAATTATGCCAAAAATAAATAAGCAAATACATTCCTTTTTATGCTTAAAAAAAAAAAAAAAAAAAAAGTGCAAACTTTTTACTATTTATTTTTTAATACTTGAGAAAAATCGTGCTGAAGAAAATGGAACAATTTCAGTGTAGAACCCCTTGACGAAATTTGAAATTTGGCACCGATGTAGCTCGGACGTTTCTCTATGAGATCTTTATTTATGAAATTGCGATAGTCATTTTAATTCATCGTCATAATGGCAATTAAAATTTAAAAGTCGCCAAGGGTTTCCTATGCTAATGTTATATCAAAGAAATTTTAAGAAATGAAAATAGTAACCGATGCTAGGGAATAAAACATAGTTAATCTATGCCTTTATATGAAAAAATACATTAAAATAAGACCTGACGTACTAAATTGAATTGATTTGTACAGAATTTTATATTTATTACTTAAAAAACAAAAATAGTCCCCCCCCCCACACACACACACAGCTTTTTTTTTTATTCAATTATAAGGTATTTTTTTTTTCTCTAAATAAAAACAACGCCGTTGCCTATAAACTGCTATAGTTTTTAGAATGCTTCAAACAGTATTTGCTGAGTGACTGAGAAAGTGCTAAGAGGAAGGTCATTGAACATGCGAGGTTAAGCAAAAATAAATGAGGAAGTAATACCTTAAGAGCTGATGTGAAATGAAACAATGGATTTCGGAAGATGTGAACCAGTTTTTAATAATTGTGGCTAAAGTATTCAGAAATTAAACGGGAAGAAATAGCTTTGTTTCGCAATGGTAATAGCTCTTTTATAATTTTCATTATTGTTGTTTCTTTTTTTCTTTAAAACTAGTGGATCTGCAGAACAGGAGCCTCAACGTCCTATTTGCATCACGCATTATTGTATAGATCCATTTTTTTTTTTAAATTTATTATTATATAATATATATATTGATTTGATTGATTTGCTACATAAACAGAAACGTTTCTAAGGGGAGCTACCGCCCCCCTCACACCCCCTCCCCGCTGTATATCTCTTTCTATAATTATCTGTATATATATGTATTCCTAATAACTGATTGTCTTGTATTAATTCCCTGTAATTCATAAATACTTGTACCAAATTTCATGCAAAATGATTAAATAACATATCTGAATCATCTTGTATAACCCTGTAAATGAATTACCAATTATATGCTCACACTTCTCAACTGACATTCTTTTAAAATTCTAATAAAATTTCATTATATTTAACGAGGTGTAAGCATGTTAAAATACACTTTTAAGAAGTACCGACTATAGACCGTAATAGTACGAAATTATTTTATGTATCCCAGAAAAGGAGCCACAGTAATTATATACACTAAAAAGAATACACCTATTTAACTAATTATAACTCATTAATATTTCAACCTAATTTGACATCATTTGGATGATTACAGCACGTCATCGGAATTCTTTTGTGGGATCTCGTAAATAAATTTAGTCTGTACATATCCTTTTTCTAGAGAAAACATGTTTTTAAGCATCTTTATAATGTATGTTAATTCCTTTGTGTTGAATGCCGCAAAAACGCATTAAAATGCGCTTAAATAAAAATTTGTTCATAGGCTCTAATGTTACGAAATTCTTTTGTGTGTCTCCGTAAACGAACCATAAACATTGTATACACCAGTAATCACTATTCAGCTTATTATACGTTTTTCATGAATAATTGACATAATTTGGCTGATTACGTTACATTGTCTGAACACTTTTGTATGGTCCTGTAATTAGGAAGCCTAAGAGCACATATTTTCTGCAGAAAACACAAGTTTAAGCATCTCAGTAATGTACGTTAATTTCATTTTGTTGATAGCAAAGTAATGATGTCAAAATGCGTTTAAACGAAATTCACCTCATATGCTGTAATGTTAATAATTTTGACGTGTCCCTGTACACAATCCATAAAAAGTATAGACATAAAAAATTATATAGCTATTTCTATACAGAGCCTGAATGTGTGTGCCAATTTGCAAGTCAGTCGGAGGATTTTTGCGGCCGCTATTGTGGTACATACAAATTCTGCCCATAGACCGTAATGATAAGAAAATTTGGTGTGTCCCTGTACACGAACTACAAATGGAATACACACCCAAAACTATACAGCTAAAATTCTGTGTGGTTCATAAATATGTGTACCAAATTGCAACTCAATAGCTTGATTTTTACGGTGGCTATCGCGGTATATACAAATTCTTCCCATAGGCCGTAATGATAAGAAAAACTTTGGCGTGTCCCTGTACATGAACTACAAATGGAATGCACACCTAAAACTATACAACTAATTCTATCGGACTCATTCATATGTGTACCAAATTGCAAGTCAATAGCGTAATTTTTGCGGCCGCTATCGCACGACAGACAGACAGAATCCAAAATCTTTTTGAGTCTGAACAGAGGGCCTACACTGACGTTTCGGCAAAAATTGCAAATCAGTAGCTTGATTTTTGCGATGGCTATCGCGGTACATACAAATTCTTCCCATAGGCCGTAATGATAAGAAAAACTTTGGCGTGACCCTGTACACGAACTACAAATGTAATACACCTAAAACTATACAGCCAATTCCCTTGGGTTCATGAATATGTGTACCAAATTTCAAGTCAATTGCATGATTTTTGCGGCCGTTATCGTGCGACGGACAAACAAACAAACACACAGAACCCAAAACCGTTTTGAGTCTCAACAGAGGGCATCCGCTGACGTTTCGGCAATTAAAGATGTGTCACAACATTACTATTTTTCTTGCATCGAACCTCTCAGTTTCACCTACGTAATTCATCTCCACAACCAGAAAACTGGCTTGAAAATATAGTTTCTCGCTGTAGCCTCATTAATAAATTAAACTATTAAACAGTATTTTCTCATTTCTAATGCACGTCTCTAATTTAACCGATTAAATTCCTATCTTTCTCTCTGCCTTTCTCTTTCTCTTTCTCTCTCCCTGCTTGCCTTCAGAGAAAGCTGAGCACCAGCCTAAAAGGGTGTCAACAACTCTAAAACGATTCCTATATGGACTCTCTACCTGTGACATCTACAACCTATGTGTATCTTCATCCGGACTGTTCAGCAAAGCTCTTTAGTGGTAACACAATGAAGACTTGAATACCTTAAGAACCAATAATGGACTTCTTTCAGCTTCTTCAAAATAAAATGGTGCCCACTGTCGGGAGGGGCATATGCCCGTCACCAAAGTGACTTCTTTCCAAAAATAATTTCCTGAAGACTGCCTACAATACTTACAACACTTTTTGTGCCCTATATCGCGTGAGGCAATAACTGAATCACCGCCCACTGTCGGCTCTAGGCTAAGACCTGGCGAATTATGCAATTTTTTTTTTTTTTTTTTTTTTAGTTTTAAAATAAACTGCGAGTAGTCCCCTAAAGGCCAGTATCGACTTGGGCTCAAGATCAACGCTCAAAACGTCATTAATCACGCTTCCGACACAAAGAGCCAAATGTCTTGTCATCGGTTGTAGCCCTTTTTTATCAGATTGCGCTGTTACCTCAAAGGAAAGCATGCAAAATTGACAAACATGTCTACCCCTGGCCCACAATTATCTCTGCAGGGGGTTAGATTCCATCCCCGTTCGTGGGCTTTGAGCTACAGTGAGCTAGCCTAACCACATCAAAGGATTCTGAATAGAAACCGCCCCAGTGAGCGCAAATGGAAACCGGACTTTAGAAGCGCTCAGCACCGCTCCAAGAGTGATGAGCGGGGGCTGCTCCCTATTTATTAAACATGTGCTCGTTGTGCTAACTTACTTTTTAAAGTTCAGGGCACGATCTCAGTTTAAAATTTTGGTTTGGTAAATGAAGATACTTACTCGTTTTTGTAAATCCATTAGTCTTATTTATAAAATTGCATCGATTATTTCAATAATTGTATTAACATATAATTGCAGTTATTGTTGTAATATTTATGAAATTTTAATTTTAAATGAAAAGTAAATTGTAGGTTTTCCGAACTAATTTAGCAATTCATTTTTTTTTTAGTGATTTGTAAAGCGCTTGTCATACGCATACATAATCTGGAAAAATCAGGTAAAATCGTAAATATCTCTAAAGCTGAGCGAGTTGGTGTCAAGACGAAAGTTGGAGGTGTAGAACTAGACATCATGGCAGTCAAATATAAATTCACAACATTCTACGATCATTCATTTTTGAGCTATGCGAGATACGAAATCCATTTCGCAGATCGGGATTGCAGTACTTTTCTTTTCATATGTATGTTCTAAAAAGTAAAAATAGTATGTAGTGGCCATCATAAAACTTGTTTCTAAATTTTCTCATACAAATTTACGTGATTTAGACTAAAATAGTCACGATGTTGGAAATACTTTATGTATACTTTAAAATTTTCATACGAATGCTTATTATTTTTTTTAAAAATATTTTTAATAAAATGTTTGTGAATAAGTTTTTTTACATGAAGCTTCACTCCCTATTCTCTAATGAAATATTAAAAATTAGGATATGTATATTTTACAAAGACGCTGCCCACAAAATAACTCTCGCGAGTTAAGACTAATATGTTGTAATTACCGCAAAATTTTCTTCTGTATCATTCTATGTAATAGTGGCACTTACTGTTTAACATGCATAAAAATTTAATTATAACCTTTCACGCTAAAGATTTTACTTACGGTGCAAGTTTAATCAACGATGCTGAGGTGTAGCCATATATATAGAGAAAATCACAGAGCGTAGCTCCATCTGTCAGCCACCATATACTAAAATTAAATCAGCGTTCGTTTTCATAATACATGTCAAGTCTGTTACATTCCTATGCCATAGAAGTTGAGATTTAGCCTTCCCATTTACACGGTAAATTACAGCACAGCGATGTCATCTGATGGCCGGTGTGCCCAAAGTTGAATCAGTATAATGCTTCATAATGTTTCTTTCACTTACCAACTTTTGGTGTAATTACACAAAATAAAATATGCGATGAGATATAGCATTCACGTTCACGAGAAGAATGCAGTACATCTCCGATCTGCACCCAAACTGAATCAACAATGCTTCAAATGGCCCTCTTATATATAAATTTTTGTTTGATAATAAACAACAGAGCCTAAGATACAACTTGTCTCCTTAAATGGGTGAAATGGCTGTGTAACACTGCAGTGCCACCTGTTGAGTGATTTGTACAAAATGTTGATAAGACTTTTTTATGTCGCGGTACAATCACATATAAATTTATATGAAATTTTCAGCATTAGTTTTTCAGCTACATTTGTTATAAAAATTTTGTAACACACTCACGCAGGCGTTTTCTAAAAGTGGTCAAATCATGCCCCAAACCTCTTTAAAGTGTGCAAATCCATTGAAAATCGTAAGCCTAAAAATTTTATTAAACCAATACTTTCTTCTATTGAATGTAGAAGAAAGTAAAAATTCACTTTCATAGAAAATATCCGTCTTTATTTATAAAGTATACGTGAATTCACCGTTTGTTACACCTTATTTCCAGAGACATTACCGACTCATATGAGTCTTTAGTGACACAATTACCTTGCATCAACTGGTAACAGCAGAAAAATAAGGCTTCTAAAAAATACATATTTTCTACTTTTTATCTGGTATTAAATTATTAGCTTAGATAATTTTGCTTTGACAATGACTAAATTTAGTAATATTTTTTTTTATCATTGTTTTTCTAATTGGATATTACGAATCGCTCAAAAAGGCGAATGGCCGAGGAGACATGCACGATCCGCGTAAGCACCCACAATGAAGTGGCGCTTTTTTCTTTTTCTTTTATGACCATAGCCTCGCCTTTAATCGAGGTAATTAAATTACTGTATCAAAGTATCAAATATAGCTTCGCAGTTCAGCGTATTTTTAGCAATAAGGTAACATCTTTTCTTCTCTTTAAGCTTGCTTATTTATATGCATAATTAATAACAGTTCGTTATTTCCTTACTTATAAATATGGTGTTCTTCTAATGAAGAATTATTCACTTAATTCAGTTAGTACGATGCCACTAACTGCAGGCACAATACTCATATATTTATTTTTCTGAAATTTGCGTAATCTCCAAATTTATTGACCATTCTCCGTTATAGATTAGATTATTCACTTCAGATTAAGGGCCCTCTTCACTCACCGCCGCCAGAAGCCGAAGCTAATGTTATTCTATAGGAAATTTTTCTTTACAAATCACTTATTAACTAATACATATTTTCAAATTTTGTTTTCACATTCTGAAAATTCCCAGCTGTTAAATTGACGGACCTTTTTTAAAAAATTATTTTTTAAATTTTTTATATTTTATTTTGAAGCTGAAAAATACGATATTTCAATATGTGAAATTTTTTCATTTTGCAATTTCAAAATAAAATATTAAAAATTAAAAAAATACATTTTTAAAAAAGGTCCGTCAATTTAACAGTTGGGAACTTTCTGAATGTGAAAACAGAATTTAAAAATATGTATTAGTTAATAAGTTATTTGTAAAGAAAATTTCCCCATAGGATAACATTGGCTCGGGCTTCCGGCGACGGTAAGTGAAGAGGGCCGTTAATATAATTAAATTTTTAAATTAAAAGTTAAATAATTTTATTCACATCGAAAAATATTTCGGTATGGAATTGAACTTAGGATTTTTACTGCTAAATGTTTGAACGCTATCACTGAGCTATCAGCGACCTTGACCTCAATTGATCGGTCTAAAATTGTCAGCTATACAGAGCCCGGAAGACTTCTGCGGAAAATCATCAGCGCGTTATGCCGTAGGTGCAAGGTTCGATTCCTAGGCATTACAAATTTCACTTTGAATAAAATTATTCAACTTTTTTTTTTTTTTTTTTTTTTTTTTTTTCTTCTACTATTGGTCTCAATCTGGGATTTTTGCGGAGTCATTTTTCGATAGTTGGACATTTATCGAAATCTAAAATTTATCGAAAATATAACTGAATAATTTGAAAACAATGTTATAATTTGGAGAAAAAAAAAAAAAAACTAATAATCCTCCGTCCTAAACTAAATTCTGCTTTTGCCAGAATTTCATCAATATATATATATATATATATATATTTTTTTTTTTGAAAAGAAAAGAAAATTAATAATCACCAGTATCGAAACAAACACTTAACGAAAAAGTTTTTTTTAATGATTTTGAATTAGGAAATAAAAAGTGCGAGTGCAAAATGAAATAAAAATAATTAAAATATGAATTTAATGATTAAATTTTTATATAAAACATGATCACGTGCTATCTTAAAAAGTAGATGTATTTTTTTTTTTTTTTTTAAATTGGCATACATGTATATATATATAAAATTATTATTTAATTTAACTTTTTATTTAATTTTTAAAATTTATTAAAATTTCGATGTTAAGTGAATATGGATGTCTTGTAATTTACGTTCACACAAGGTTTTTTCATAGGTTTGTGAAATATGTTAATCGCTCACCTAGAACCGACAAACACCACCACTGCCTTCAGTAATTGATAATAGTAGGGGAGTTTTACCTTCTAAGTATATCTCCCCCCCCCCCCCCCCGCCCATTTGAGATACTTTTCGGCATTCTCTTTCTTCGTTTGACAATTTTCCATTTCTATTCGCCACGCGAATTCTTAAGGACATCCCCGTCAGGCCGCGCGCACTGCTTAGAAGCGCGTTATGTTTACCATGTTTCAATAAAATCCATTAAAATACCTTAATGATATCCTGTAATAAATAAAATTAAGTAAATTTTAAATAATTTTTCAGTAATTACTTAAAACAATGTAATTTTTTTTTAGTTTTATATCATATTTTACACTGTGGGCCACCGGTGGTTGACATGGCACTCAAGTGTTAAACATTCCTTGTTTTAACTCTTGGATTTCATTCCTCATGTTATTTGCTTGTATTTATTTATTCGTTGAATTGTTAAAAAAAAAAAAAAAAAAAAAAAAAAAAAAACTCTCCTCGCCAGTTTTTCGCTAAGTATCTTAAATTTTTGCTTAAATCGACTCGCTCCTCTCTATATATGTGTATTGGTTATTTATATATTGGTGATGGTTCTGTACTCGAATCCAGAAATGGGATTCTATTCAATATAGAGCTTCGGGAATCTCAAACTACCATTTTTCTCCAAATTTGGTCTCCAAGTAGCAATGTCGATTTTACTGGAAGTGAATTTAATGCCATTTATTTTCATTTCACTTTGATTACAATAGCCCAAATCAGGTAGGAAAGAGATTTAAATTCTTTGTAGCAATATCTAATAGAAACATTATATGTAATTCTTCATCTTAAATAATAACGGATTCAAACTGGTTTGTACAACTTTTTATTGGTACATTTCGATACAAGACAAATATTAATTAAAGTTAATTATATTGTTTTAACATGAACGCCATAAAATCCTGAACCTGATTTAATTTGTGAAGAATAGAATAATAAGATTAAAAAAAAATATTCCATAAGCTGAGTTTTTTTCCTACCTGAATTAATTTAAAGAATTCAAGCAAAGATTATTAAATGAATGTTATCTTTTGCAAGAAAAAAAATATTATATCTGATTTAACATCGTAAATATGTATCAAAACCTCAAAACAACTATGTCACAATAACAAAATGCATTTTAAAAAAAAAGGAAAATTTAATTTTGGTTAAATAAATAAATAAACTCCTTTTTTAAATGTTTGACAAAATATCACATTTACATATATGTTGTTTTAAATATATTTCCAATTCTAATTTAAAATGTATTATTAGGGATAGAGAGAGAGAGAGAGAGAAGGTAATTGAACTTCTTTTTAAGATAAAAAAAAAAAAAAACAGTAAAATTTTGAACTTCACATCATTAATTTCATCTCTCACTTTTCTGTTCAGCTGTTATTTTTCCTTTATTGCCCATTTATTTCAAGATTTCAACACTCTTTATATTTTTTATTTCCTTACTGTGGATTTATTCTTTACTTTTATTCGTTCTAATACATATTTCAGGCTGTAATATTAATTTTCTAAATAATAACCCAAGTTTTTCGTCGAAAACACTTAAGTAACGTCATGTAACTACAAAAATGTGTTAAAATAAAGAAAATAAATTGTTATCATTGGTTTGAAGGAATGAAAAAATAATGGAAGAAGGATGACATAGCAGAAAAAAAGTCACTATTGAAATAAGGTATTAAGAACTAATACACTTTACCTGTGATTTAAAACAAATGAGAATAATTTAAAAGAATATGTAATCCAATTGGCGATTTGGTGGTTTTCTCTCTCGGACTAGAGAAAAACGTAAAAAACAGTTAATGATTATAATCTTATATATATTATAAATGTGAATGTCCGTTTATTTGACTGAGTTTCACGCTAAAACTGCTCGATGGATTTCGATAAAATTTGTTATGGAGATAGCTTATACCCTAACTTAAAAAGTTGGCTACCTTTTATTCCGAAAAAAAAATTTGTTTTTGCGATTTTTATGCATAAAATAGCAATTTTGTAAGCTAATAATAGCAAAAAATTAGCCATTTAAATTTATCCATAATTTAATTGTTGCCAAAAAAAAAAAAAAAAAAAAAAAAAAAAAAAAACGAATTTATTTATTTTTTTCAACAGCAAAATAAATACATTTATCTAAACGTGAACGATAAAAAATTATAAAAAAAAATTATGCATCTCACAAAAATTGACGCCATTTTTAATTAAAAATTTCTTTTACACATTGATAAAGTGCTAATACGCAAGCGAAGTGATGACGTCACTGGCCGTTTGTGGATTCAAGAAAAATATGTCCTATGTTAAACGCCCATTGGATTTTTTGTAAAAAATTATTAAAAATCGAGGAAAGATTTTAATCCCCATATTTAGGTATAGATATGTATTAGTTATCATGTCCATGCGTTAGATTAAGTTATTTTTGTTGTAAAATTGACAAAATTTGAATTTTTAATATCAAAACTCTAGGGAAAAAAAATGGCAAACTTCTATATTCGATTGAAAACACAAACATTTCATTTCAAAGGATGATATTTACACAATAAATATCCAACTAATACATTAATTAAAAGGAAAATGATAAATATTCTATCATAATTTGAAGTCAAATTTCTTTCCAAATGTCTAAATAAAGTATCTGATATAAGATACGATATTGCAGCGGAATAGATTTGATATCGGTCATCCTTAGCAGAAAAAAAAAATATCGACAAATTATTTGGCGAACATAATTTAATTCCTTTCAAAAATCATGGTTATTTTAACAACTTATATTAAGAGAGTAATGAATAATATGAAACAATATTTCGTACAATGCATATTACGAAAATATACATCTGGCATACATATTTTCGTATTACGTTTTTGATCACCAAATACAAAAAGCGCCAAGAACGACAGAGTTTTGAAATTTAAAATTAAAATTTTGTCAATTTGATAGCAAAGTAACTCAATCTAACACATGCACATGATAACTATAATCTATACTAATATTATAAATGCGAAAGTTTGGATGGATGTTTGTTACTCAATCACGCCACAACGGCTAAACGGATCTGGATGAAATTTTGTATAGAGATAGGTAATAATAGTCTGGAATAAGACATAGGCTACTATTTATACCGGAAAAAATGTAAATTTTTAATTAATCTTCTGTATAATATAAATATTTCTTCTATAATAAAACTTTAAAATAATTTATTTTAATTTTTAATTGTTGCCAAAGAATATTTCACGCGAATAATAATAATAAAAAATAATACATATTAAATTTGCTTAGGCACATGACAACATAACGTCATTATCAAAATTAAATAATAAGAAAATGAAAGCTAATTCAGATCTGTATTAAAGAGCTTTATTAGTTGATAATCCTGGGTATATTTTTAATTTTAATACTGAAGTAGATAGGACATTTTTCGCCAAGGACTCTATTTTTGTGACAACAACCTTAAGCCAAGTAGTCCATAAAAAATATAAAAAAATCTGTACATATAAAAGAGTAAACTCAATGATTCACTGTCTCAACACTGCCATGACGATTCTGTGGGAAAGAGGGTCACAAATTTTAGTGACCAGGTTGGATTTCGGAGCCTGACCCCCAACTAAGACGGAATTTTGCAAAATACCCCCCCCCCCCGTCTCCTTGGGGGGCAGAAGGCTTAACTCGGCTCCAAATTACTTAACGGTGAAGAAATTGCAGATGGAAAGACCAGACTTCAGTACAAAAAAATTATTTTCTGCGATTTTGGAATTTTGGATTTTTAAGGGGGAGGGAAGGGAAAAGATTTTGGAAGAAGGGTACTCAACACACGAGGAAATCGAACTGACCGCACACTACTAAGGGATTTTATGAAATTCCACCCTACCGCCCTTTGGAGAATGGGGGGCAAAAACATGTATTCATGCGTAACGCTGCACTAAATTATCTAAGGTTGGACATTTTTTATGTAAGGGACGATTATATGTATCTAACTCATAGTATGAAGAGATTTTGCGAAATTCACTCCTCCTTCCCTCCTTTAAGGACGGGAGGAGAGATTAAAAAAAAAAAAAGTTTTAAAGCATAGCTCAGCTTTAAATAATTTCATGATCTCAATTTTTTGATGTGTCTGTCAGGTATGTGTATGCAACATGAAATATAAAGTAATTTTGGAAATTTACCCCCCCCCCTCCTTCCTGTTGGGGCGGGCGAGACAAAAACCACATTTTGAAGCTTAAATCCGTCCAAATTACCGAAGAATGGCGAATTTTGGTGTGTGGATCTTAATTAAGTGTGCGAAATATGCACTTTGATGAGATTTTGTAATTCTTTCAACTGTAACCGCGAGGGAGGGGGAGTACAAAAGCAGGTAAGGGACTGCCGAAGGCATTGGGCAACTTAAAATTAGATTTTGACGGATTTCAATGATTTTTTTTTTTTTTTTTAAGATATTTTATTATTATCAATGATATGCTGTTTTGGGGATTCATTTCAATATAATGACCAGCGAAGCGGGCAAAGCCTGCTAGTACATAATAAAAAGATAATAATATTGATGATAATATCTTACACTATTAAGTGAGCAATATTTGTATATTTCACTGTTCTCGAAAACGGTAGCTCGGACAGTCACGAGATTTAACGGCCCTCTTCACTTACCGTCACCGGAAGCCGCGAACCAATGTTATTCTATGGGGAAATTTTCTTTACAAATAACTTATTAACTAATGCTTATTTTTAAATTCTGTTTTCACATTCAGAAAATTCCCAACTGTTAAATTGACGCACCTCTTTTAAAAATGTATTTTTTTAATTTTTAATATTTTATTTTGAAATTGCAAAATGAAAAAAATTCACATACTGAAAATTCGTATTTTGCAGCTTCAAAATAAAATATTAAAAATTAAAAAAAATAATTTTTTAAAAAAGGTGCGTCAATTTAACAGTTGGGAATTTTCAGAATGTGAAAACAGAATTTAAAAATATGTATTAGTTAATGAGTTATTTGTAAAGAAAAATTTCACATAGAATAGCATTAGCTTCGTCTTCCGGCAGCGGTGAGTGAAGAGGGCCCTTAACACAAAGGTGCCCGCCGAAGGGTCATTGTGCACATCGAAGTCAGACTTTCGAATTTTTGAGTAGTTTTTTCTTAATTAATTAAAATGTGAAAATAATAACATTCTAATTTCTGATAAATAAGCCATTTAAATTTTAAAATTTTATCCATAATTTAATTGTTGCCAATTTTTTTTGACAAAATAATAATAATTAAGAAAAAAAAAAAAAAAAAAAAAAAACCGTACATTTATTTAAAATGAGGAAAATAAATCAGAAAGATTTGAAAATAAATTAGAAATATCAGTCGCATCGTTACAAATAAGACAGCAAATGAACGGGAAAATTTTTGAAAATCCGATGCATTAAACAGCTTATCAATCGGACAATTAGATTTTTTAAAATTAAACTAAAGTACGAATTTTAGGTGGCAACAGCAGAAGATTGTATGGAAACCGTTAGGAGAAAAAAAAATGAAAAATCTGCTTCACATTATTAAGTCACATGATTTTTAAGTGGGATTAAAAATTGAAGTTTTCAAATTCTTTAAAATTTTCTCTCACGAACACAAAAATATAATATACAGCCTGTACCCCACAAGACCAACTTGCATTTCAAATTTCATCAATTATTTTGGTTAATAAACAAAAGTTATTATTATAATTTTTTTTTTCAAATTAAGTTTTATTCTATCTTTGAAAAGATTTATGTGATCATAGATATAATAATACTAGCAGGCTTTGCCCGCTTCGCTGGTCATTATATTGAAATGAATCCCCAAAACAGCATATCATTGATAATAATAAAATATCTTAAAAAAAAAAAAAAAATCATTGAAATCCGTCAAAATCTAATTTTAAGTTGCCCAATGCCTTCGGCAGTCCCTTACCTGCTTTTGTACTCCCCCTCCCTCGCGGTTACAGTTGAAAGAATTACAAAATCTCATCAAAGTGCATATTTCGCACACTTAATTAAGATCCACACACCAAAATTCGCCATTCTTCGGTAATTTGGACGGATTTAAGCTTCAAAATGTGGTTTTTGTCTCGCCCGCCCCAACAGGAAGGAGGGGGGGGGGTAAATTTCCAAAATTACTTTATATTTCATGTTGCATACACATACCTGACCGACACATCAAAAAATTGAGATCATGAAATTATTTAAAGCTGAGCTATGCTTTAAAACTTTTTTTTTTTTTAATCTCTCCTCCCGTCCTTAAAGGAGGGAAGGAGGAGTGAATTTCGCAAAATCTCTTCATACTATGAGTTAGATACATATAATCGTCCCTTACATAAAAAATGTCCAACCTTAGATAATTTAGTGCAGCGTTACGCATGAATACATGTTTTTGCCCCCCATTCTCCAAAGGGCGGTAGGGTGGAATTTCATAAAATCCCTTAGTAGTGTGCGGTCAGTTCGATTTCCTCGTGTGTTGAGTACCCTTCTTCCAAAATCTTTTCCCTTCCCTCCCCCTTAAAAATCCAAAATTCCAAAATCGCAGAAAATAATTTTTTTGTACTGAAGTCTGGTCTTTCCATCTGCAATTTCTTCACCGTTAAGTAATTTGGAGCCGAGTTAAGCCTTCTGCCCCCCAAGGAGACGGGGGGGGGTATTTTGCAAAATTCCGTCTTAGTTGGGGGTCAGGCTCCGAAATCCAACCTGGTCACTAAAATTTGTGACCCTCTTTCCCACAGAATCGTCATGGCAGTGTTGAGACAGTGAATCATTGAGTTTACTCTTTTATATGTACAGATTTTTTTATATTTTTTATGGACTACTTGGCTTAAGGTTGTTGTCACAAAAATAGAGTCCTTGGCGAAAAATGTCCTATCTACTTCAGTATTAAAATTAAAAATATACCCAGGATTATCAACTAATAAAGCTCTTTAATACAGATCTGAATTAGCTTTCATTTTCTTATTATTTAATTTTGATAATGACGTTATGTTGTCATGTGCCTAAGCAAATTTAATATGTATTACTTTTTATTATTATTATTCGCGTGAAATATTCTTTGGCAACAATTAAAAATTAAAATAAATTATTTTAAAGTTTTATTATAGAAGAAATATTTATATTATACAGAAGATTAATTAAAAATTTACATTTTTTCCGGTATAAATAGTAGCCTATGTCTTATTCCAGACTATTATTACCTATCTCTATACAAAATTTCATCCAGATCCGTTTAGCCGTTGTGGCGTGATTGAGTAACAAACATCCATCCAAACTTTCGCATTTATAATATTAGTATAGATTATAGTTATCATGTGCATGTGTTAGATTGAGTTACTTTGCTATCAAATTGACAAAATTTTAATTTTAAATTTCAAAACTCTGTCGTTCTTGGCGCTTTTTGTATTTGGTGATCAAAAACGTAATACGAAAATATGTATGCCAGATGTATATTTTCGTAATATGCATTGTACGAAATATTGTTTCATATTATTCATTACTCTCTTAATATAAGTTGTTAAAATAACCATGATTTTTGAAAGGAATTAAATTATGTTCGCCAAATAATTTGTCGATATTTTTTTTTTCTGCTAAGGATGACCGATATCAAATCTATTCCGCTGCAATATCGTATCTTATATCAGATACTTTATTTAGACATTTGGAAAGAAATTTGACTTCAAATTATGATAGAATATTTATCATTTTCCTTTTAATTAATGTATTAGTTGGATATTTATTGTGTAAATATCATCCTTTGAAATGAAATGTTTGTGTTTTCAATCGAATATAGAAGTTTGCCATTTTTTTTCCCTAGAGTTTTGATATTAAAAATTCAAATTTTGTCAATTTTACAACAAAAATAACTTAATCTAACGCATGGACATGATAACTAATACATATCTATACCTAAATATGGGGATTAAAATCTTTCCTCGATTTTTAATAATTTTTTACAAAAAATCCAATGGGCGTTTAACATAGGACATATTTTTCTTGAATCCACAAACGGCCAGTGACGTCATCACTTCGCTTGCGTATTAGCACTTTATCAATGTGTAAAAGAAATTTTTAATTAAAAATGGCGTCAATTTTTGTGAGATGCATAATTTTTTTTTATAATTTTTTATCGTTCACGTTTAGATAAATGTATTTATTTTGCTGTTGAAAAAAATAAATAAATTCGTTTTTTTTTTTTTTTTTTTTTTTTGGCAACAATTAAATTATGGATAAATTTAAATGGCTAATTTTTTGCTATTATTAGCTTACAAAATTGCTATTTTATGCATAAAAATCGCAAAAACAAATTTTTTTTTCGGAATAAAAGGTAGCCAACTTTTTAAGTTAGGGTATAAGCTATCTCCATAACAAATTTTATCGAAATCCATCGAGCAGTTTTAGCGTGAAACTCAGTCAAATAAACGGACATTCACATTTATAATATATATAAGATATATAGATCTATCATCCCCATATTATCGTGCAAAGATTTTTGATGCCGAAAAAAAAGCTTTGGAATCAGCCATTAAGTGGTATTGAAGGAAAAAAGGAAAAAAAAAAAGAATGAATTTGAAACTATATCTGGAGCTTTTCATTCACCTTTAGTAAATAAATTATTCATGAATTTTATTTGCTAAAACATTCGTGTGTATTCCCGTGTGTATTCACTCGGGGAAAGACTGCCATATTTTGGTAAAATCGCCGTCTTTTCCCGAGTGAAAAGGAATCACTTTTTTCTCCCCAATGATCGATCTATATATTATTACTATATCTATGTATGTCATACGATACATTAATAATTTGGGTTTTAAAAGTTTTTTTAAATAGATTATTTAAACTCTATGAACCATATTTTTATTTTATCAGTTTCATTAACAGATCCTGCTGGGCGATTTTTTAAATTTTGGTGTTGAAGTACACCGAACGTTTTTCGACAAGAAGTTTAATATAGCAACAGCCATTTTAATCTAAGTAGCGCATCAAATATATAAAAACATAAATGATTTATTTTTAAACAAAATTTACAGAACAAATGCAGTTTTAAAGATAGGAAATTTATTTCAACAAGCACTATTTTAAACCTAAAAACCATTAAAAATATAAGCAGAATATAAAGGATTCTTATGTATAAACAAAAATGAGTCTGATAAAATTATTAGCAAAATAGTCTTCCCCTTTTCATACAAAAAAAAAAAAAAAAAAAAAAAAAATCCATCGCTAATATGGCGACAAAAATTCAAAAGCCGCCAGTGGAGCGACATAATAAAGTTGTGTAACACGATAATGTTTACCTATTTATTTATTTTATTATATAATAATCACTATGCTAATTTATCATACAAACAAATGAGCCTCTGTGTGTTACTGCACTCGCACGCTGTCGAATAGAAATATTTGAAAAATTCAAATTATTATTTAAATAAATACATAAAAATATGTTTAATGGGAAATATATATAACCATAAAAAGATTAGTTGTCTAAAATACGGCAGAAATAGCGCTCATAGCATATTGTTACAACGGATTAAGTCTTATTGTTACAATGGATTAAGTCTAAAATGGTGACAAAAATTCAAAAGCCGCCAAAGAGAACTATATTAAGGCTGTACTATCAGGTTTACAACCCATGAATTATATATAAACACAAAACATTGTCTCATGCGACAGACGTAGCCGGTCACAGCTTATTGTAATATTTGGCGTGAAATTGCTGTCATTTAATGGTTGATTGGATAAACAAAATAAACATTTGAAATAACGTAAAAGCAAATATTATGTTGTCTAAACCCAGTTACATTTGAGTCCAGTCCGAGTTACATGTGAACAACACGTATAGTGTTGTTCACATGTAACTGGGATTCAAATATAAAAGGGAAACTCCAAATTTTTCGATACTATCTATTTCGAAACTGTTATATAATAAGCACCTAAATGGAAGCTCATTCGTAAACTATTGTCGCAGGTAATAGGGACAAGCGCCCGAGTTGCAGTGGATGACCAAATCGCTGCGAATGCAGCAGGGACCTGGAGCGACCTTTTGAACAATTTCAGTAATTTATTTTATTTAATTTTATAAAGCTATATAGAAGAGTTTCCTTTAAATTTAGTGGCCAGCGAAGCGGGCAAAGCCTGCTAGTGTATGATAATAAATTCAAATCAGAAAATAATTATGTTACTTTACTGTTATTGTGGTCGAATTCAGGATTGGTCAAAACTAGTATGTTGGGACAAGACTTTCTCCTATATAATTTTACACAAATTCAGGTAGTACAAATTATTTATTAAAATTATTTTCCATGATGAATGCATACGATTTTTATCTTAGAGTTATAACTCTAAATGCCGAAAGAAAGTCAATTTTGCAGATTTTTCTTTTTCTTTCTTTTTTTTCTTTCTTTTTTTTTCTTTCTTTTTTTGGTTAAAAAAAATTGATAACTTTGTTTTAAATTATTACAGATCTATGATTCAACCGTTCGTTTTAATGGTATTGACGAGTTCATTCGAAAGATACCCATATTGAAAACTTATACCTCCTAAGGGGAAGCGATGGTCCTACATGCACGAACTTTTTTCACTAGTTTACTATTACTATTATCAATAATTCATATTAATTTTACAATCGCACCTTAAAAATAACTCTTTTTGTACATTTATATAATATTTTGTCCTATACATCCATGTTAAAAGAAAAAAAAAAAAAAAAAAAGGATCACAGCGCCATTTGTTGAGCGATTGATCTCCAAACTTAATCAACAGCCGTTTAGGTTAAGCTCCAACTAAATACTAAGTTTGGTTAAATTTCGTTTGCTGGTTCGTGAGATACAGCAGTCACAATATTTATGATACACACAGAGAGAGCCAAACAGACAAAAATTTAAAATTTACAAAAATGTCAAATTCTTCACTAAATATTTTAGCTCAAATCTATGAAAATGGATTTTTTTTTTTTTTTTTTTTTTTTTTTTTAAATATAGATCTCGATGAGAGGAATAAACCCTCCAAAGATTGAAATCCAATTGCGTGATATCGAATATGGGGATTTGTATAATATTGTTCTGCTTTTGTCTTGCGTTATGCACTATTGATATTCCTATTCAGTGAAAGACAATGCTGCGAATAGGCGGGTAGAGCTCCGCAGGATTAATGAGCGAAGTGAGGCCGGGGGGATGAAGCCTCCTTTGGAGCTTGGCGAGTGGAGCGTTCTATTAATAAAAAATCTGGTGTGAAACTACCACACGACTTCCATTACCCACTATTACACATATTATATGCATTTTTTTGGAGATAATGTGATCAGAAGACATAAAATTGACCCTAACGAAGTAGAAACCCGAAAATTTTCCGGTAAGAGAAACTTGATACACGTGTATAGACATATAAAACAAAGTTTACATAGCAAGTTTAAAAAAAAGAAAAAAAAAAAAAAATAGGTATTTTTTGAAAACTCAATTTTCGAGATCTAAAACTGATCTACCTAAGCGAGATGACTGTTAATTTTTCTGTAATAACCACGTAATACATGAGAAAGGATATCTAAAATGGATTTATGTAACAATTTTCAAGAAAATCGGTAGAGCCGTTTTTGAATACCGACTTTTACTAAAACTTGGTATACTCAGTTAGTGACCAGAAAATAATAATTACATATAAAGGGATATTTAAAAGGGAGTTAATATGACGAGATTGAAAAAAAAAAATCCGTACGGCCGTTTTGAACTATTTATATACAGAACGCCTATCAATTTTAACGCCAACTTTATCATTCGAAAGGACATCTAGAGTGTTTATATAGCAATTTTGAAGAAAATCGTTAGAACTGTTTTTGAGATACGGACTTAAGTCCTACTTCTGGTTTCGGATGTCCCACTTTCGTTTTTCCAATTTTCATCAAAATTTTGAAAATTCATCTGTATACCAGACATGTTTCAATTCTGAAGTTTCGTCGTTCTATCTTTATTAGTTTCGGAGATACGATAGCCAGAAGATTCCGCACATACATACACACACATACTGACCAATTGCCGAAAACCACTTTTTTGGACTTAGGGACCCTTTAAAACATGTAAATCATGTGAAAACTCGATATCGAATTTTTGGACCGAATACGATACTTCCATTACATACGGTAGTAGGATAATGGAAGTAAAAATGTAAATAGTAAGTGAAATCATGTGTTAATTAAACTTACAAGTCATTTGTGGCTATGATGCAGGGTAATCCAAAATATTTTTATTTTCATTCAGTTTGTGTTTGGTCCCTTAATTTCATCCCTGACTAAATCGTTGATGGAAAGTATAGGTCCAAGAATGTTCTTTATCTGAAGTTTTGTCCAGTATTTTCTTAGAAAATAGGGGAAAAAAAGTCATAATAAAAAGAAATTTCTAATAATATGGTCACCTACTGTATCTAGTATTTGTATGTTATTCTAATAAGTAGAACAAAAAGTCCACATTAGTTTCGAATTCTATGTAAATTTTATTTCTTTTTTTGTTTAATAAAATTTAATATTTTCTCAAAATTTGATTTCTTGTGGTCTGTATTCATACATGCAATTTTGCTTGTAATTGTTTGTTAAAATATTTATTTATAATGAAAATCTATAATATAACCAAAAAAAGTGTGTGTTTTGATTAAAAAAATAAATTGAATGAGTAGCTAGAAGGTTAAAATTCATTACTTATTTGTTATCTTTTTCCATTCTGTTAAAAAGGATGATCAACAAATGTTTCGGGAAAAAATAATAGAATAATCCTTTTTATGAAACATTCAGAAAGAGTTACTTGAAAGTAAGAAACTTATTTCAATATTTATTAAAATTTTCTCCCCATCTAGTGTTGTAAAATGATGGAAGTGGAGTTAGTCCGTCAGAGGTACACCAGGACCACTACGACGACTCGACAAGTTCAACCGAGAGAAAAAAAGGTTACTTGGCAGAAGGAAAAGCCTAAAGTGGTAAGAAAATATATTCCATATTTTAACATTTAAGTAAAATATCTGGAATTTGACGTTCTATTTTAGGATTTTAGTTTTTCGAACATTTAAGTAATTTACGATTGCTAAAATAAATTTAAATGGCAGAAGTCTTTAATCTTATACCAGTGAGCAATATTTGTATATATATATATATATATATATATATATATATATATATACATATATGTGTGTGTATATTTCACTGTTCTCGGAAACGGTAGCTCGTACAGTCATGTGATTTAACACAAAGGTGCCCTCCGAAGGTTCATTGTGCATAATGAAGCCCGATTTTCGAATTTTTGATTAGTTTTCTTTTAATTAATAAAAATATGAAAATAAAACTTCCCATTTCTATAATGACGCAAAATGGAGAATCTAAGGAGAGATTTGATTGGTTTATTTGATTTCCATTGATTTGAGTGTATTTTACATTGAACTACAGTTACGTTATGAGGAATTACAAGAGATTTGATTGGTTTATTTGTTTTCATTGATTTGAGTGTATTTTACGTTGAACTAGAGCTAAGTTTTGAGGAATTACAAGAGATTTGATTGGTTTATTTGATTTTCATTGATTTGAGTGTATTTTGCATTGATCTACCGCTACGTTTTGAGAAATTACGAGAGATTTGATTTATTTGATTTTCATTGATTTGAGTATATTTTACATTGATCTAGAGCTACGTTTTGAGAAATTACGAGAGGTTTGATTGGTTTATTTGATTTTAATTGGTTTTTGAGGTAGGGGTGTCCAGTGATTTTTTTTTTTTTTTTTAACATGCTTGACAGTGAATGCTGCGAAAACGAGTTTCGTGCATTTTCAGATTCATGCACAGCGGTGTAGGGGTGTCCAGTGATGTTTTTTTGGTTTTAACATGCATGATAGTGATTGCCGCGGAACCAAGTTTCGTGCGTTTTCAGATTCATGTACAGCGGGTAGGGGTGTCCACGTCCAGTGACGTTTTTTGGTTTTAACATGCGTGATGGTGATTGCCGCGAAACAGAGTTTCGTGTGTTCTGAGATTCATGCACAGCGAGGTAAGGGTGTCCAGTGATGTTTTTTTTGTTGTTTTGTTTTAACATGCGTGATAGTGATTGCCGCGGAACAGAGTTTCGTGTGTTCTGAGATTCATGCACAGCGTCCAGTGATTCTTCTTCTTCTTTTTTTTTTTTTTTTTTCATGTGCGTGAAGCGTACGTACGTGCGTTATAGTGATTGCTGCGAAAACGACTTATGTGCGCTCTCTGTTTCGACCATTCATCGAATAGTGACTTTTACTAAACCAGTAACAGCTTCAATTGTTTCCAGAATATTCGAAGAATTAACATTTCTGTTTGACTGTTATCGAAAATATTAGTTTTAATAATAATTTTGTTGCACAGATTCGAGAAGTTTAAAAAATATTTGATATTGTCAAGGAGATCCCATACTAAAACTGTGAAGAAAATAGTCACCAATCGAAATATATTTATTTAAAGGTTTCAACTATTCAATTAAAAAGAAATCCTTTAAATATAGTGCCCAGCAAAGCGGGCGAAGCCTGCTAGTTAAACAAAAGAGAGAGCGACAATAGGGTCTTCTCCCCAAGCTGTATGCCGTTTAATGGATCACAATGTATGCAAATTCTTTTGCACATCCTTATAAAGGAACTATAAATGGTACGCTTGTAATATCAAATATTTGCTTTATTTTTTATGCTTTAAACAATTAAATTAATGCAGTGCGCTTTAAAATGTTTGAGACAAAGACATACGAGAGACCCATAGTTTGAGATATAACAGTTGAGAGGGTTGAGACCCATAAACAGTAATATATGAAAATTCTTCTTTGTATCCTGGTTAAAAAAAAAAAAAAACTCGTACACTTTGAAAATTTGTACAGTTCTTGCGATGATAACCTGTAAAATGCTACGAATTTTTATCTTAAATAAATGTAGAATTTAGACGCTAGCGCACTTCAAATAATTTCAGTGTACAGCCTTCGGTGATAAATATTTTTTCTTTGTGTCCCCGCAAAACATCTGTAAATTCTACACTTATCGAAATTTGCTAAAAAAAATTTTGCGGCCGATACACATTCCTACAAACTTTCAACTGAAGCGCACATATACACACATACCCATAGACATAGATCACGATAAAAATATAAAAAATTAATTCAGAAAAATCCAAAATGTATATATACACCAAAATATCATAGTCGAATTTTTTCATGACTATGTTAGTCTTAACGAATATATATTCAGAAAATAATAATAATAATAATAATAATAATAATGTTGCAATTTACAGTTACATAACATTTTTTGTGTAAAGCTAGCAAAAAAAAAAAAAAAAAAAAAAAAAAAAATCATTAACCGCTTCATTATGCTTTTTTACTTTCTCTTACCTATAAGATAGAGAAAGTATTGTCTTTGGGTCAAATTTTCTAAAGTGATTTTTTGTTATTTACACATTTGAGGCTCCCTGAGCTAAAAAATCATGTTTTTAGCTGTTGGGGTGTGTGTGTGTGTGTGTGCCTGTCTGTTATCAGCATATCTCGAAAAGAAATTGCAGCATAAAGTTGAAACTTGGTATTCTAAATGTGTATCATATAGGGATGCTACACTAAACTTTTCGTTAAGATCAAGCAAACGGTTCGTGTACAGGGACATTCAAGAGAATTCAAATGCACTGCGTTTATGGAGGAAATTGCAGGTAAGTACTCTAACATCTACAGACTGCACTAAACCAAATGAAACGAATATATATTTTTTATGTGTGTGAAAACAGGTTTCATGTAGAATATGGTATAGAAATCATTCAGTGTTCGTTTACAGAGCTATACAAAAGAACTAGATTATAGTACGACAATACTTGATAATTGATGGAAGTGTACTTCAGGTTATGCCGTGTGTTACGGTACAGGTCAGTTCGACGCCAACGTTTCGACGCCAACGGTTCGACGTCAACGTTTCGACGCGGGGGCAGTTCGACACCAGGTCGTTTCGACGCGGGGTCAGTTCGACGCCATACATTTTTTTCGTATTTTTATTTATTTTTAGAATAAGTTTGCATCATTATTCAAATAAATGCGATATGCCTGATATTATATAAATTTTTTATATGTTATATATATGAAGCGCGATTCAAATAAATAAGTAATATGACTGATATGATAGATATATAATAAATGTTAATGTGAAACCCAAAAAGCTATAACAAAGAATTCAACAGGAATTACTTCGTTGATAAGAAGAACCTGGCGTCGTACTTTATTAATTTGACATCCTCAAAGAATGTCCTAAACTGTTAGTCTTTCAAAAGTGCAAATAATGTTTCCGAACTAATTGCAATTTTAAGAAAATTCCAAAGGTTTTGAACATATTTCAAACTTTATTGCATTTCAACTAGCTTATCCTTATCTATTCTTCTTTCTTTGAAACATATTACAGGCTTGTCAATAACTCTATCTCTATTTTGACAAGTGCAATACCCCCCCCCCCCCCCCCACACACACACACACAATTCGCTATCAACTGAACGAACAATTCAGACATTTAGCAGAAAATTAGCAAAATAGCAGAATTCCATTTAATGCGACGATATAATACCGATGCTGATTGATTTTGCTCTCTATGCACGTATGATTCCTGCGTTAAGTTTTGTGTCTATCGAAGAACTTGAAAATGCTTTAAAAGTTTCGAGTGAGAATTTACCTAATCAGTTAAATCCAATTTTAGATTACTTTGCAGATTATTACGTTGGAAGGATTCAGAGAAATAATCGTCGCCGTCGTCCTCCTTTTAAATCAGAAATGTGGTCATGATATGCTAGAACCTTAAATAACGAAGGACCCACCAATAATTTCACGGAAGCAGCGCACAGGCGTCTACAGGCCGAATTTGGTGTTTCACACCTCACATTATGGAAATTCATAGATGGTCTCAGAAGTGTTCAAAAAATAATTGATCAATGTTATATATAATTTGTACGTGGAGATGAACCGCCGCACAAGCGGAATAAGTATCTGCGAGATGATATGAGAATTAAAGTAATAGTTGAAGATTTTGAAAGTCGAGAAATAACGGAATACCTGAAAGGTGTGGCGCATAATTTTGCAATGGATTAGTACAGATCTGTGTTGTAATCTTATTTATGTGTAATCTTATTTATCTATAATCTTATTTATGTATAATCTTATTTATCTGTAATTATATTTGTCTGCAATATTATTTATGTGTAATCTTATTTATCTGTAATTATATTTGTTTGCAATATAACTTCTTTGTAACATATGTTTATTTACCATTTCTGTATTTTGCCTTTTTGATGCTGTTTTGTGAAATAAATAAATAAATAAATAAATAAAAACTCCCTCATGTCCCGGGGCCTTGACGTTAGCGATGGGGCTTCTCACTAATCTGGGACACACACACACACAAAAAAAAAAAAAATCTAGAACACTTTCACACATATACACATATATTTATTTCAAATATGCGTGCCAACAATCGCTAAATCAATAAATAAAAATCAGTCATATTACTTATTTATTTGAATCACGCTTCATATATATAATATAAAAATATATATATTATATCAGGCATATTGCATATTTATTATAAAAATAAATAAAAATACTAAAAAAAAAATATGGCGTCGAACTAACCCCGCGTCGAAACGTACGGCGTCGAACTGACCCCGCGTTGAAACGTTGGCGTCGAACCGTTGGCGTCGAACCGTCGGCGTCGAAACGACCTGCTTCCCGTGTGTTATTACTATAGGATTATATTTATGTGCACCTCTTATCTTTATAAAGATAAATTTTAATTTATTTGATAATTCATGTTTAAAAACACTTTATTAAAACTATAAAAATTTAATTTAAAATTTTAAACTAGTATTTTTTAGCAATTAGGCACACAAGAAAACAGTTATAAAGTATTTTATATTGCATATATGAATGCACACTGTCTAACAAAGAAACGTATAGATACAATAAAATCAAGGTTTATAAAGTTCTAAGTTGAAGTCAAGTAAGTAAGTCAAGTTTTTATATTATATAAGGACGAGTATGTATGTTTTATCATTGAGGATTTAAGAAAATTCTTGGATAATCAAAACGATTTAACTGATTTTAACACCCCATTCATAATAAGGCGTATCCTAAGTTAATGGTTACCCAAAAAGTTTTCTAAATCGTTTGGGTAGAATATATGAGTTATCTTGTATGGAAATAATTTGTATATGTCCCTTGTCTTTTTATTCTTTTATTCTTTTTTCTTCAAACTTATTATTGGGTTGTTCGATAAATAATGTCGTTTTACTTTTCATGTTTTTCAAAGTGAATTTATTTATATTAACAACAAACATTAATCAATGATATATTGAGCATTTTGTTGGATGACCTTTCGGTAAGTTGAAAAATTCCACGTTCGAAGAAGCCTTGGTTTTTAGAAGCGAAGGTTTTAAAAAACGACGTTATTTATCGAACAACCCAATAAATTGTTGTATCGACTATTGTGGTTTTAGTTAATGCAAAAGCAATTTCTACACTAATCAAGAGACTTGCATTAGTCAATATTTCTAATATGTAAAATACGATTTTAAAATATTTTTTATTGATAGTTGAGTTCTTGTTCACTTTCTACCTAACAACTAATGGATTTTATTTACTCGTTGTTTCAGGTTTCTCGTGAAGTAGTTCGTGAAAGAACTAGGGCTACTCTGCAGCGAACTCAAAAAATGAAAGTTAACAACAGTCCTACGAGAGCTAGAATTGTAGAGAAGAAATCAAGGTACACGAAGGAGACATCCTTAATGGTTAGTTAAAAAATGCTATATTTCTCCTACAATAAAAAGTATTTGTAAAAGAGCCTGTGATTAAAAATTACCGACTTACTAATCGGCCTGCGTAGCGGTTGATATTTCCACATGAAACTATTTTTTAATTTATTACATCTTTCCCGTTTGACTTTCAAGCGAATTTAAATCATTTAGCATTGATTTACATGATATTTTTAAATTAATGGCATTATCCTTTACTTCTTAACACATGCCAAAAAAAAAAAAAAAAAAAAGAAAGAAAGAAAGCAATCTCTAAGAACTTTTTTGCATTATTATTTTTTATATTAAACTATTTATTATAACTGTTTAAACTACTTTCCTTTAATTTAGCTAAATATTTTGAACATAATTCAGTATTTTATCCCGATTTCGGATAGTTTGGGTCGAAAATGTGGGGCCAGTAGCCGAGAGAAGGTAATTGTTGAAGAAGAGAGGCATTCATGTTTCGGTATCTCTGTTAAATATCGGTGTTCATTGGACGTTGTTGCATTCTATGACCTTGCCCTGATCTTCAGCCTGCATTTCCAGTCTCGAAAAATCGGTTTCAAATCCTGGAAATCTCACTTTGCGAAACTCCAGTGGTTTCGGCTACTTTGGTTTGTGTTAAGACATCGAAATAATCGAAACAACGCATTTGCTGAATATTGACCATTCTTTTCCGCTTTGTCTTTCATTTAGTGTAAAGCCAAATTTCATTCGCTGCCGCTAAAACGTCATCTTTGAGGTCAAACTCAACATTTGCATACTCCGAAGTTTGAAAACGAGAAAAATTTGTATTTGGGATTCTCTTCTTCCGTTTTCTGAAAAAAAAAAAATCGCTTATACCGTTATTTTATATAAGACTTACAATATCCTTTAATTGTTTTGAGCAGTGTACAATGGGTTAGAGATTTCAAAAGAACTTTTCTGACTTTGTCGAAATTGTTAAAAAAAGATAATGCATACCTAAGTATAAGAAAAATCCGAAAAAAGAGTATCTAAAAATCAATACAAAATGTACAATTAGTATTCTGAGAAAAGCATAGCTACTTACTAATGTTATAAATGATTCTGAATAAATTAAGATTCTGATAAATTATAATCAATAAATAATATTCTTAAAGTTTCACTTAAAGTTTTCTTTTCCATTGATTTTCAAAATAAGCACATTAAGATAATTTGGTCATTTGATACAAGGCTTGGTGAATAGGGCGAATATTAATTTTTTTAATTGAAAATTAGGTATTAGGTTCTTTTTTGTCCTTATATAAGTATATACTTATCGACTTAGGGGGTAATTTTTCTTGGTAAATTAAACAGCAGAATTATTAGATATTCATCGGCTTAGTATTGCCGTCTTCTTCATTGTGTTGTTTGTAAAAGAAATATTTGCCTTCAAAGATTAGAGTTTACGTTACTTTAATTTTATTATAGTTTTAGAGCAGGTTCTGTTAGCATCTCCGATAAAATCACTGTATCGGAGTAGCAGATCTGAAGCCAAGGCAGCAATGCAGAAGATTTTCTGTACATTCTTAGACTATAAACAGTTTCATAGGATATGTTGTTGTTGTTGTGTCCAAGCAAGTGAAAGCTAGATGGAGCCAAAAGCGTTGAAAATGAAGGCCGCCAGGTCTGGAGCCCGTAGGCTATAAAAAGGATGTCCTATGGTGGCTCGCCAAGCTGAAAAAGAGAGGCAATAATGGCCTGGAAATCAAAAATATGGTCTTGTGTTAATTGAGTGTCGGGACAATTTCTGCAGAAGGGATAGGATTTTGAGTTGTCATCAGGAGATATTTTCATCCCTCTAAAATGTCCTGTACGGAGGAGTCTTGCAATAATAGATGACAGGTTTTTAGAGCAATTAAGGTCTGGGATAGAAGGCTTTTTAAAAGGCTGATCAAAAATTCTACGTTTGGCACTTAGGATGTGACGGTAAGAGACTAATCTAAGTCCCGAGCTTCCTTAGCAAGGATATCAGCGCACTCATTTCTCTCAATGCCCACGTGGGCAGGGATTCACTGGAGCGTACAAGGTTTGTTAATTTGGCTGAGAAGAGATTTTATTGGATTAAGTTTGTTTCACCGTTTCGTATGGCCTCGAGCATATTTTGAATCTGAGAAGACAACCAGACCTTCTGCCGAATCATCAGAATATTGAGAGAGGTAAAAAGAGAGGGCTTATTTAATTGCGATCAATTCGCTAGTGAAATTTGAGGCAATATGGCCTGTAGGAATTTTGAGTTCATTTTTAGCACAAGAAGGGTGGAGGAAAAGGATACCTGCGCCACCTCTATCAAAAGAATTATCAGAGGAACCAACTGTAAAGATAATTACTTTATTATCTTGGAAAACGAACGGATTGTGTCAATACACTTCTGTAATAACACTTGAGTTAGTTCTTTCTTTGAGCAGAGTTCTAATAAGTTCAAAAGAATCTTGACATTAGCAGGAGGCTTGATGGAAAGAAGAGGCTCTTGAAGAATGTCAAGAGAGGAATGATCAAGAAGGATCTTTCTTATATCTCTGTCAAAATGAAGTGTGGATAATCTGTGAAGCCTTGCCAAGCACTGAAAGCTCTGTTAGAGATGTGATCCTCATTGTAGCTTCTGATCCTGTTGGTAAATTTAACCGTGGCAAGTTTGCGTCTATTTTTTCCAAGGAAATGAGCCCGCTTTCTAGTTCAGCTTTAAGGTTGTTTGTTGAGGACACAGCGCTGATAATTTTTAACGCTCTATATTGGATAGAATCGAGTTTGGCTTTAACTGTTTCAGATGCAGGTGTCCAGATTGGGGAGGAGTATTCAAGAATTGACCTGATGACGGTACAGTAGGTACTTTTTAACGTTAATGATCTTGAGTCCCATGTTGTACCACATAACTTGCGGAGAATGTTTAATTTTTTGAGGGCTTTATTTGCGGTGTTCTCAATATGTTTATTAAAACGAAGTTCTGGGTCAAGGATGATTCCCAGAGGGTGGTTGACGCGCGGTTTAAAAGCATGATTATCATGATTTATTTAGCCAGAAATTTTTGTTTACGGATTAATAAGGTCTTCTCAATAATATCTGGATTATTTAAATCTGAGATCGCAAACCTTTTTACTTCACTGACTGCCAAATTTACAATTTAAAATCCCGCGTACCATTAATAACTTATTTAAAGACATAAATATATTTATGCTATAATTATCAAAGAAGGCATATTTTCTAAATGTGAAATAATAAAAAGCAGTATAAAATATTACAAATTCTTAAAGAAAAAATAAATAAATAAATAAAAAAGAAAAAAAAAATTGCAAGTGCTTTTCTAATTTTAAGAAAGGTGATAAAGATTGTTTAATTGTAATAAAATAATTATATCTGGTTTAATTATTACAAAATATTTTTAGCTTATTAATAAAACACATTTCTGGTGTGATAACTATTCCTGCACTTTTATCTTGAGTTCGCTGATTTTGTAACTCTGTTACTGTAAGATAGAGAGCGAATTTTATCAAATCTACCTTGTTTCAGTTGCTATTACAAGTGAAAAAGTCTTTTCGTATATTGAAAAGTGAATCAGAGTTTTCATTGCCTGTACACATTAATGAATATTCACTTGAAAAGGATTGGGATCCAGATTTAATTGGGATCCGATAGATATATTAAGCTTTATTTTTCATTCTATGAGTAAATTAATATGGCTCTATGTTTGCTGAAAATTGATATTTAATCCACATATTGCCATAGCTGGAATCTTCGCTCTTCGGTTTACAATGTATAAATGTATTTAAAAAAAAGTATGTATAGATGCATGCTTAAAGTATAAAAATACGAAAATGATCTCGCTTTTTAGACGTTTATAGTGGTAAAAAAACCATTTTATCTTCTTTTATTCCTATAAGAATTTAGACATTCTTTTCAAAAAGTTTTTCTTTAGATGATACTTTTAATATTCTTTGAAAAATGTCCTAAAGAATAACTTATGCTGTGTGTATTTTCAGAAAGGCAATCACTATCGCAACGTGACGGAGCTGCAGAATATCATTCGACAATCTTCAAAAGAACGACTGCAACTTGAGCGCCATTTAGCAAGAGCTACGCAGGTAAGGACTTTTTATTACATGTAATAACTTAGATGTATGTCAGTTATTCTGTAAAATATATAATAATAATAATTCATCATTACAAATGAACAAACACCAGGAAAAGAGACTTGAATTAATAAACAAACAACCACATATGGAGGTAAAGCCAACGAAAGATGTTGAAAAAATTGATGAGTTGTTTCTGAGACATTCATATTTGAGATCATATATAACAAATATGAACAAAGCATATAGGAAAAAAGAGTATTAACTAGAAGGAGAATGAGTAGAGGTCACCACGGCTTAACCGTGGTGTCCTCAAATACTTATTTGTATTTTTATATTGTACATTTAGTGAATCATTTTATTGCTTTCATTTTATTCTATAAAAAAAAATTCCGCGATTTCAACGTTTAAATTGAGTTGATGCTAAAACTAAATAGTCATTTAAATAATTAAAAACATACGTTATATATCTTTATATATATATTTCTTTTGTGCGTGTGTATGTCACTGAACTCCTCCTAAACGGCTGGACTGAGATTAATGAAATTTTTTGTGTGTCTTCAGGTGGATTCGAGAATGGTTTAGATTTACAAATGAAAGTTGTAACTTAATTAGTTCTTTCTTAATTAATTTTTAAGCAACTCTTTCAACAACTTTTCCACCTAGATGGCGTGAGTTGTCGTAAACACGATGTCAGAATTTATTTAATGTTGAAATGAAAAATGAATTTTTAACCGTATCTTACGAAGTGTTTTTAATATTTTAGAATCGTAAACACGATGTCAGAATTTATTTAATGTTGAAATGAAAAATGAATTTTTAACCGTATCTTACGAAGTGTTTTTAATATTTTAGAATCGTAAACACGATGTCAGAATTTATTTAATGTTGAAATGAAAAATGAATTTTTAACCGTAAGTGTTTAAAATATTTTTTCAACGTTAATATTGTTAAAATGTTAAAAATAGCTAAAATGGTATATTCTTTTAAAAAATTCGTCAATATCCGACGGAGTTATTTTATGTTAAAAAGAAAAATGAATTTTTAGGCCATTATTATTTGTGCAGATGGAAAATGTACTAAAAGTTTTCAGAAAAAATTTCACGATCACAAATGTTGACGGATATCCAATATATCGTCGAAGAAATCCCGATAATGGCGGACAATCTTATCATCCATGGCGGTCATCTATATCAACAACATAGATATTGACATTGATAACCGTTGGGTGGTCCCATATTCGCCTCTGCTGAGTAAAACATTCAACGCTCATATTAATAGCAAGAAATTCAAACTTCTTCACACACCATAAATTTTAAATCAGCACAACCGGTTTCGAAAGGACGTAGCCTTTCTTCATCAGGTGCAAACACGTGCAACTGCCTTGGAGGCAAAAGCAAGACTGAAAGCAGGACAAAATCCAGAGGGGGAGGAGCAACACAAACAAACAATAGGAAGCAACATGCAGGACAGGACCAATCAGAGAGGAACACACGTACACACACCACAAAATGAGGAGGGAGGAAAGGAGTAAACAATTATTATTATTATTTTTTTTTTTTATAATATTAAACTAATAAGTAAATTTAATAAAATATATCCATTAATTATTATTTTTTTTATTTAAATTAGAATTATTTTATTATAACTAATATGATGTTATAAACATAATGAAGGAAATTATTTAATTGAATTAAACAAATTTTTCCAGGCTGTAGACAGCAAAGTGGAATCAGATTTTTCATTGACAATTTTATCACGATTAAGGTAAATAGCTAAATTTTCTAAAAAAAATCCAGTTCGAAAACGCGTTTGGCATGAAAGATAATTTTGGCACTCTTAAAATTAAAACTATGATCAAATTCCCAACTGTGCTTCGCAATAGAAGATTTAGAAATTTCTTGATTAACAACATACCGAGAATGTTCACGTAAACGACATTCAAGATTTCTTTTAGTTTGACCAATATAAGATAAATCACAGTTATTGCAAGGGACATTATAGATACCCCATTTTTGAAGCTCAGGAACAGGGGATTTGGTTGAAGGGAATTGGAATTTATAAATAAAATCCAATAAAATCCAATGGTTGTTTGTGTTGCTCCTCCCCCTCTGGATTTTGTCCTGCTTTCAGTCTTGCTTTTACCTCCAAGGCAGTTGCACGTGTTTGCACCAGATGAAGAAAGGCTACGTCCAAATTTAATGATACAGTTTGCGATGTCACCGAAGCTTTAAATTATCCAACAAAGTTTTTAAACTCATTGGATTTACCAGGCATGCCACCGCATATTTTACAACTGAAGGTTGGATCTCCGGTTTTTTTGCTTCGTAATTTGAACCCACAACGGTTGTGCAACGGCACGCGATTAGTCATAAAAAAATTAATGAAAAATGTTATCGAAGCCATCATTTTAAATGACAAATTCCGAGGTGAAAATATATTACTACTGCGAATCCCTATTATACCCACAGATGTGCCAATTCAATTTAAACGCCCTCAATTTCCAATTAGATTGGCATTTGCAATGACTATCAATAAGTCTCAGGGCCAAACGATGTCTGTCTGTGGCTTAGATTTGAGCACATCATGATTTTCACGCGGACAATTATACATGGCTCTCGAGTGGGCAAACCATCCAGTTTGTTTGTATTGGCGAAAGATGGGATAACAAAAAATATTGTACACTCTGTTGCATTAAGGGATTGATATTGTTTTTTAGTAATATTGTTATAAGTAGCGATATGTATATAATTTTAAACAATCAATTTTAATAAATTTAAAAAATAAATTATTGGTGTTTTGTTATTTTTATATTCTTTCACCGTTCACAGCGCTCCATACATCTTCCACTTATATACCACATCCTTACACACTTACAATAAGTTAGTTATTTTTTTCTAGCAAAATATTCTCTAGAAATAATTTATATGACAAAACAACGTTTGTCGGGTCAGCTAGTATATATATATATATATATATATATATATATATAAACTGTAATGTCTCGAAAAAAATTCCAGCATGTCATAACAGTTTCAGTGCAATGCGTGGCCGTCCAAAATTAATGTCTTTCCTTGGGATCTTCTTGGAACAAAAAATTCTTTAAGCCATCTCAAAAAAATATCTGTACTCATGTACGATGATTTTTCGTTCATGAACACCATAGATCCAGGTGGAAGACCACCAGAAAGTTTTTTTTTTCCCGAACGTCTTTGAAAATAACTGAAAGGGGGGGGGGGGGGATATTGTCCTTCTGCATTGCAACAGGCAATGACTGTAACATTTTCTCCTCTCTCCGTAGACGTCAAAACATGAACATCTTTTGCCCCTTTGGTAACCACGACCTTTCCTGGAACGTTATTTAACTGATAGCCGGTTTCTTCCATATTATAAATACTCCCCGGTCTGGTAAAGAATTCATTTTCTTTAAACACTCTTGAGCGAAGTTTAAAAAAATGATCAACACTTTCTCTGTTCATGCCTTCCCTCCTTGCTAAAGAGAGCCCCTGGGCTTGTCTAATACTTAGTTCTGGGTTTCTCCTAAGAAATGATGACAGCCAGGCGTACCCAGCCATTCTTTCGTCTAAATTAAATCGATGCTTGAGACCTAGTTTTTCAGCAAACTGAATTGCAAGTGTCCTAATTATCTCTCTGTCAGGTGTAAATCCACATTTTTCTAAACGTTGGATGTGCTTGACGAGATTTTTTTCGTTTTCAACTCCAAACACTCCTTGTGGCCCCAAAGAGCTTGTTTTGGTATTATCTGTTTTTCTTCGACAACGAAGTGTCCGAGAAGGAATTCCATAGTACCTAGCAGCTTCACTGACACCAATTTCGCATGCTTCTAGTCTCCTAAGAGCCTCTTTTAAATAGTCTTCTGTCCAGCTCCCACAAGCTGCTCCAGTATTTTTTCTTTTGAACACTGTAGGCATCTTTCCTGAAACAAACAAGAAGCATTGAACAATTGCATGAACAAATACAATAATATACACTCACCGGTACAATTAACCGCCCACCTATAGTTTCGTTAGCGCCCAAGATTGTTTACGTTATAGTTTAAATGTCAAAGGTCAGTCTGACATACCTGACCGTTTTTTGCTTTCTTATCTGTACTCAATCTGCATTTTTGTGATTTCGTTTTGAGTTGCCACATCTAGCGATCACGCGAATTTGAATTTTATTTGATGAATTTTAATCTAAATGTATAGTTTCAAAAAATATTTTTAAGTTGAAAAATTTAACGATTTACAAATATTACGCATTTTATTAAAAGAATATGATTTAAAAAATATTAGTTTAAAATTTAAGCAATTAAAAGACTTTTCTCCCTGAAAATGTACGTGGGGCATCTCGCCCGAACATAATCTGGGGCGTCTATCCTTTTAGTATGGGAGAGATGCCCGGCAACTGTCCAAAGTAAAAGACAGCAAAAATGGCGGCACAATGGCCGAAGTCGACTGATCAACTTCTTACTACAGGTTTTTAAGCTTATATATATAAAAAAAAAAACCCATTTCTATTAACTAGTGCCAGCCTTACAATGCAACATCACTCTTATAACAGAGTAGAAAAAACATGGTACTTACTTGAAATATTGTTGTGACAGCAGAACCCAAAGAAATAAGCTCACGTAACTTATACAGCACACCATTCAACATCTATCTGAAATAATAATTGGACTTGCAGAATCATCTAGCGTTGCGTTTCGAAATTACATTAAGTGGGGCATCTCTACCGGTGGGGCAACTCACCCGGAATTACCTTATATTAAAAAACAGTTACTGTCGCTGGCGTCAAATTTTTTTGTCTGCGACAGCAGCATCTCGCGGAGGGCAGGGTCCTTCGCGTCATGAGAGGTATCAAAGTGTTCCAAAGACTCCAAGGAAGACATTCCAGCTGCTTAGAAATTTCTATCGTTTTAATTAAAGAAGTTATTAACTAAAAACTACAGGTTTATGAAGGTACACTGTTTGCCACATTGAAAAAAGTTTCTCCCAGTGACCACGTTCTTCTGCCCTGAAGTCATTTTACACGGGAAAATTAAAGTATGATCCATGGTTGCAGGTAGGCAGGTTAGGTTTAACGTCGCACCAGTACTGCGCTATAGGAAATTGGCGACGGTCTGGGACACACCCCTAGGGATGTTCCAGAGACATGCCATCACAATTTTGATCCTCCATGGAGTGTATGGCTCCCGTGCTTTGGTGATCCCCAGAGGTATAGTTTTGATGGGAACATGGAGGACTTTACTGCCACGGCAGATTTTATGTGCACCAGCTGCTGTTAAGGGCCCGCTTCACTCATTGCCGCCGGAAGCCGAACCTAATGTTATTCTATGGGAAATTTTTCTTTACAAATAACATATTAACTAATACATATTTTTTAATTCTGTTTTCACATTCTGAAAATTTTCAGCTGTTAAATTGACGGACCTTTTTTTAAATTTTTTTATATTTTATTTTGAAGCTGCAAAATACGAATTTTCAATATATGAAATTTTTTCATTTTGCAATTTCAAAATAAAATATTAAAAATTAAAAAAAAAATACGTTTTTAAAAAAGGTTTGTCAATTTAAGAGTTGGGAATTTTCTGAATGCGAAAACAGAATTTAAATACATGTATTAGTTAATAAATAATAACAGGAGACTTGGCGTTGGAATATTAAAACTCGAATAAACGACTACGTCAGAAACGCCAAAGAAAAATATTGGAAATGCATACAGCTGTTTCGGCAGCTTTAAGCGTGCCGTCTTCAGTGCAAAAAGGATTCTGAATCTGCAGAAGTGCTCGTATATACAGGAGAGGGGCCGAATTCAGTTCAACCAATAGAATTACGGGAAAGGTTTGGTGATCCCTGCTTTTTTTAAAATTTTCTTAAATTTTCTACTGTTTACACAGCTAACTTTAATAAATTCCTATTGGCCACTCTCCCCGCCTTTCCCGTAATTCTGTTGGTTGGACTAAATTCGGCCCCTCTCCTATATATACGAGCACTTCTGCAGATTCAGAATCCTTTTTGCACTGAAGACGGCACGCTTAAAGCTGCCGAAACAGCTGTATGCATTTCCAATATTTTTCTTTGGCGTTTCTGACGTAGTCGTTTATTCGAGTTTTAATATTAGTTAATAAGTTATTTGTAAAGAAAATTTTCCCATAGAATAACATTGGCTCGGGCTTCCGGCGACGGTAAGTGGAGAGGGCCGTTAATGTGCCCGACGGTCTTTGTCCGGTTCAAGTATTGAATCGGCAATCTTCCAATTATGAGCTCGGTGCTTTACATACTGGGGTACAACGGCCCAGAACAATGGTTGTAAAAAAAAAAAAAAAAAAAAAAGAGAGAAAAGAAATGTCAATGTTGCTATCAGTAACTTTTTTTCTCTACTTTTAAAAAATTTTCTTATACGGGAAAATTAAAATATGATCCATGGTTGTAGGTAGGTAGGTTGGGTTTGACGTCGTACCATTACTGCGCTATGAATAATTGACGACGGTCTAGGACCGCACCTCTAGGGGGTGTCCCGGAGACATGCCACCACATTTTTGATCCTACACGGAGGGGATGGCTCCCCCGCTTCCGTGATTCCCAAAGATATAATTTTGATGGGAACATGGAGGACATTGCGACCACGACAGATTTTATGTGCACCAGCCACCATTAGTGTACACGACGGTCTTTGACCAGCTTGACTACCGAACCTGCAATCTTCCAATTACGAGCTCAGCGCTCTACTGGCTGGAGTACCACGGTTCGGATCTATGATTGTAAAAAAGAAATAAAAAGGATCACATACTAAAGCTGTAATGCAAAATGATCGAGGTAATATAAATTTCTTTCCATTTAAAAAAAAAAAAAAAAAAAACTGATTTTTAGCAAAATTTTTATAAAAATAATGTGCTATTAAATATTATATATTTCAATTTGACATTGAATATGGGGATTTTTATAGTAATTTTCTGCTTTGTCTTGTGTTATACATTATTAATATTCCTATTCAATGAAAGGAAAGCAGCGAATAGGCGGGAAGAGCTCTGTATATGTTAATAAGTAAAGTGAGTCGGGGGTTGGTGAGCGGAGCGAGCAGGGGACAAAGCCCCCCTAGTTATGTTAAAAAAAAAAAAATCTCATATGCAACATAACGAAAATTTCAAAGAAAACAGTTGCAATAAATTGTTCAACAGCTCCAAATTAGATGAATTCAAGAAGAAATCCAGGAAAAACTGGAAGCAGAGCAACGCCTTGCGAGCTGTTAGAAGACAAAAATAAACTGGCGTACAGCGACGATATAGGTATACAGAAGTTCGAAGCACAGCGGCTAGAAGATAAGAAGAAATTGAAGCACTTTAGTCAGGCTTTCGTTTTACACAAGACAATGCGAAAATTTCCTCTGACATAATTGAATACCATTTACTCATTTTTTTTTCTTTTAGACAATTAAGAATCCATTTTTATGCGGTTAGCTTTCCCAATTACAAGTGGCCCCACCATGGGCCGAGAGCTTCTGCTGTCGAAGCTGGTTGGTGGGAAGTGCCAGGTTCGATACCAAGTTGTACTCGTCGACCTAGCTATTCAAAATTTCCGTGGTTTTCTTCGAAACTTGCGTAAATACTAGGTAAGGACCCTTAAAAAGGCCACCACCGAGGGCATTACACCCAGGCCTAGGACCCACATGCCGTTTAATCGACATTAACTCCTACACAACCAACACCACCCGCTGACAAATTTTGTCTATTTCATTATGAAAATTTCTTCTCTGCTCTGATATTAAAATGAGCAAAATGTCTGTCAAATATGAAAAATTACGATTCGGAAGCTTTTCCTAAAAACACTAAAAATAAGAATAGAACACACGATTTCCAGTTTGCTTTACAAACTGTTCCTGTTTCAAGCCACTTAACGAGTCTGTCCACAGAGCTTAAATCCTGAACTGTGAATTTCATTACCAAAAGCCAAATAAATATGCTTCTTAACAGAATGGTTTAAGTTTCTTATAGGTTACATCGAAAATTTTATTTATTGTTGCTAAATTTTTCATATCTGTTGACATAAAGGTTAATATGGGGAAAAAAAAATAATTGCAAATATTCCTCAGAACAAGTTAAGGCACCGGCGTGATTCGAACACGCGATCTCCTGTTTACTAGACAGGCGCTTTAACCAACTAAGCCACGGCGCCTCGATGAAGTTTATATTAATTTTTTCTGAAAATCAAATACTATATATATTATTTTACCAAATGAAGAGTTCAATTTATCATTACTGCTGAACATTCTATTTCATATTCAGGTAGACTCATTTATTTTACACTTTGAACAAATATTTCTTAGATAAGTATTTAGAACTGAACTTTTAACTTCATCTTTTTAGAAATTATTTTGAATACTTGAAATATTTCTTTAATTGCATTTATTGACTCTAATAATATTGCATTTTAGCGACTGTAATATGTTATTCAAACACCAGAATTTGTGTCACTCTCCCAATGAAGATAAAAATTTATTAACTAGGGACATCGCCAAAATACAGGAGGCAATAAACTTAAAATTGTAAAAGTTTCAATATATTTTAGAAATTCAGTTGGATGTTGGATTCGTATGGTTGATTGGTTGAGATCATTATGTAAGCTATTATCTGTGTATAAGGATTTGCTTAAAAAAAAAAAAAAAAAGTACATGAAATTTAAGATAAGAAATGTTATTTATAAAATTTATACAGGTTGTTTCAAACCAATCCACAACCGAAAAACTTCCTGTCAAGTCAACGCAAACTTTATTCACAGGAAAATATGAGTCAACTCACCTGTCGGTTGGGTCGGTTCGTCTTAGTTTGGCTCTGTGAAATTTCATCTGGTAGTCTAGTAGTCATTGATACTCTTTTTTTTTTTTTTTTTTTTTTTTACTTTGAATAAAATGTGGAAAAAAAAAAAAAATTCGCCGTTTATAATTTTTTAGGAGGGGACCACCTTGCCCCTATGTGTCAAAGTCATGTTATTAACAGAAAACAACATACTTCTTAATGGTTAAATTAGTCAATTTAATAAATAAAGAGGGGAAGGGGCGGTTGGGATCATTTTGGAATACTGTTTTTTATAGTCTTTCTTAAGGAATTCTTGTTTGTCCTTATAAGGCAGGGAAATATTTCAAATGTAACACACAGATAGTTTCAAGGAGAATAAGGAAAAACATTGCAAACTATATATGGATGATTCTAAAATCTCCTAAAAAGCAATGCAACAGGAGTTTTTACTTTTTAATTTCTATTGAATTTTTATATAACGCATTTTCCTACTTTATTATTGCTCTTATTAAGCAGAAAAAAAGACTTGTTTTACGTTCTAGCTTAATATTTTAATGCTTGAGCTTATGTATACGAATTTTAGTAGTAAACAAAAAAAATAGAATTGTTTTGCTATTGTAAAATAAATGTTGACTGGGCTGTATTTAAAATTTTTTATGCTGATACTGAAAATTTCTTCAAGTACAGTAGTGCTGCCATCTATGTGAAACTTTTGGGAATTCTGACATTTATGTATTGTAATTTATCAACTTTTTAAAAAGAGAGCTAATCTATTCAAAATAAAACTGTGAATTAAAAGTATTTTACACCAAAAATATTTTTACTTATTAAAAATTCGAATGTGTTTGATCTAATTATAAAACTTTGATTTTCTGATCTCATCGTCAAATCACTGAAACTTGTTCAAAACGATAATTTCAATGTTTTCAGAAGCAAAGCTTCTATAACTATATGAAGAGAAAAAAATTAGTGCTGTTTTATGAATGTAGAAGGATAAATGATTATTGTGTGGATTAATTTTTAAAACCCGTGTTTGCTGGTTTAATTCTAATATAAAACGTAACGTATTAAAAGTTTCAAGTTAACATTTTGACTTATGAATAAAATCTGGCTGCGAAACACGTTTACCTACTGATATTAGTAAATATGGTTTTTATTATGCGTTCCTTATTTAAATATTTATTGATATTTTTGAGAGGACGAAAATGGACATGGTTTTATTTTCTGCTATCTTATCTCCTTTAATTGTACATTAGTGCTTAATGCCTCTATATAAATCAAAAAATGCACATAAAGGGCAGGGTGTTCACTCTTCCTGAAATGGACATAGTGTCCTTTCCCTACGGGATACAGATATATCTCACTACGAGGCACTAGACGCTACATGTGGCCAATTTCGTTCCACAAAGAATTTTATAGATGCTTTCGCTGTTTCTGTTTGGCATTTTTCACGATCTTCACGTGTATTATAATTAATTTCTCTATTACTTCAAGAATCTTCCACCAATCGTAGAAAACATATTAGGAACATGTAAAGTAAACCCATTTTTTTACACTTTTTTAAAGTTCAAATATCATTTTTGACCTCTATGTACCAGTGGTACAGTAAAGTAGTACCTCACAAAATCCTCATTAGGTGATGTTAATTTTTATTGCAGATGTCTTTAAAGCATACTCTTAAGTCTTAAGTAACTAAAAATATATGTTTCTTATACTTTTTTGTCTTTTTCATAATGCGGTGGATAAAGGGTTAAATACCCGTCCGTTAGACGAATTGTTAGCGTTCTAGCCTTTAGGTGCCAGGGTTCGTGTTCGTGTTATCTGTTCAAACATAGATGTTCGTAGTAATTCGTAATCAACTAATTCGTAGGTTCTGGTCTAATGAACTTCAGAATATGTAATACCTGATCTCGCTGACAGCAAAAGCCCATGTAATTCAATAGAGGAATTTGTTCCCCCAATTACCCGTTGCCTAATATGTTCTTTTTAAATTCCGTTTTCACATTTCAGAAAATTTACAATCGTTAAATTAGTACTTGTTTTCAAAAAAAATTTTTTTTTTTTTTTTTAAATATTTTTAATAGTTTATTTTCCAGCTAAAAAATGCGAAAAATGCACTTATTTATTATTTTTTACTCAAAAATAAAATATCAAAATAATAATAGTAATAATAATAATAAATTTTGAAAAACGAGCATTAGTTTAACAGTTAGGATTTTCCTAAATGTAAAACTGGAATTAAAAAAAAAAAAAAAAAAAAAAAAAAAGTAATGAGTAATTGTGGACAGAAATTTTCCCATAGAATAACATGGGCCTTTAATGTCGGCAAGATAAGGTATTGAACGCTCTTTATATAGTGTATCTTAAAGCGACTTCTCGACCGTATTTTAGAGAGAGAGAGAGAAAAAAGAACGTAGAGCGACAATGAAGAGTGATTACACTGTCCGTTCATTTTAAAATATACCAAGTTGGCGTTTTGATTAGGGTGGCCTTTTTTTTTTTTTTTTCTTTCCCAAGCTCAAAATTAATTTGTGATATGCCATGAAGTTGTGGTATAGTGTTACAACGGATTTTTTTTTTCCTCTGCATCAATTGTTCTGTTGCAGTGAAAGAAGTTTTACAGGCAAAGTGAAAATAAAAGTTTAGGTTTCTGGAAGTTTCGAAGATCTCCGATGCATAGCAACCAATATCTAGAACTTTCCATGGGATTCTCGACAAGAAACACCGACAAGCGCCATCGCCAAAGAATATAAAGAGGATTCAGGTGACTTCTACGAGAGTGTGCGTAGTCACTGCGATTCAGAGTTGTTGAGACATATTCTGAGCGATTGCACTTGGAGAGATTGTGCTCTAAGCGACTGAACTTTTTTCATCAGCTAGCGAAGATTTCTGCTCTGGAGTATTTGATGTTATTTGTTCATTGTTTGGAACAAGTGACTGTTTTCTTGGACTGTTCCAGTTCCAGAACATTCGTCGAATAGTGTTTTTTGTGGTACGAGTGACAGCTTCATTGGACTACCACTTGGATATTCAATAAAATAACGGTACTAATGGACTGTTTCGAGAATTTTCGTTGTAATCACAGTTTTGTTGTACTGATTCGAGAAGTTACATTGAATAAAGAGCATTCATCGACTAGAACCTGTCTATTTTTTTTATGAACTACCTTCTCACACAAGAAAATCGACAAGATTTCCGTAACAATAACAAGCCTATTGGATGCTGAATGCAAGCTCAAATTTTCCGACAAGAAATTCAAGCGCTGAACTAACCCTGAGATGCAATTTACAAGTAGAACTAAATGAATCTTAAGTGATTTATTTTTTAAGCAATGTATGCATATATGTAAAATATGTACTGTATGATTTTTTTTTTCTTTTTTTTTTTACTTAATGCCATATTTTCGAAAATTTTATGGAGTTACATATTCTGATATAAAAAGTTTTGTGAAAACTTTTATTTTACAACCATAAAAACAGGGAAGATTTTCATCTCGAATGTCTCAAAGGGTCTATGATAATGAAGATAATTAGCCATATTTTTTGTTACGAAGATACCCACAATAACTTTTTTTTTTTTTTTCTGTGGCCTACTGCTCCTTGACTATATTTTCCCCTGACTATTTTTATTCCGAAAATCAGCTGAAAAGGCCCAATAGATCTCGCCTCTTTTCTGAAATATCTTTTCATTTTAAAGGAAAAATACAAATTGAAAATTTTCTTTATTTATTACCCATATTCGCCACATCACCAAGGTTTTGTTGATTAGTACTTCAATTTACTACTTCTTGAAACCAAAGAAAATCAACATTAATAGCTGTAGTTTACAACGTTATACTCATAAGGAGCATTCAATATGCAAAAAAAATAAAAAAAATAAAAAAAAAATAAAAAAAAATAAATAAATAAAATAAAATAAAAATAAAGAAATAAAGAAAAAAAAATAATTAAAATATCTGTTATTATTATTATTTTTTTTTTTTGTAGTAATCAAAACTTTACGATACTTCTTAGTCAACAATAACTACTGTAGGTAATTTCAATCTACGGCGAGATGAAACTGAATAGGGGAAGCCGGGATTATAAGGAGACGCAGTCAAAAAAACCTCCAAAAAATATACTTAGACAACTTTAAATATATGTAATATTAAGTATCATGTATATTCTTTACTACAATACACTTATTGAGAAGTTTATAACACATTTTGAAATTTTTTTTATACGATGAAAAAAACCTTCGCTTTCAACTTACCCTAAAAGTTCGTGACATTTTCTAAATTTTTTGTCATTTTTTTTATGGGTTAGATGTTTGGGATTTATTAATGTGTAACCTTTTGACCAAAACTGTGACTTTTGATGTACAATTTTTTAAAACCTTGAAAACATTCTTTATTTACATGTTCTAGGCATGTTTCTTATTACCCCATTTTTATTTTATTTTATTTTTATTTTATTTTATATATATATATATATATATTTTTTTTTTTTTTTTTTGGGGGGGGGGTAATAAGAGACATGAGTTCCTTATTACTCCCACTATTAATTCCTGTGTCCCCCCCGCCCCCATTGTAGTTCCTGTTAATTCAGCCTGACTAGTTTATGAAGAGTTTACCTAGTGTTAGGCCTAGTTTAAGTTTGCCAAGAGAACTTTTTTTTTTCACTTTAAATCAAAAAGCAGTTTTACTCATTAAGCTAGACCATATTTAAGGTTTATGATTATGTAAAATTATGTTTAGAATGTCTATAAGTTAGTATTTAGTCATTAATACTTCATTACATAATAAATAAGTTCATTTATAATTACTAGAAATTTTTTTTATAACATTTTGTTCGCTTGTATACACTTCAAAGATACGGTATTTTGCCTATTTTCGACTACACTTTAGAAAATGCGTAAAATATTTTCAGCCCATTTTAAAAATTATATTGATGTTTTTGGTTAATCCCTAAGTTATGTTGATTATGTAGAACTATCTTTAAGTACATTATTATATTATTTAGGACCTAATATTAAAAGAAATGAATTTCACAAACACATTTATGACAGTTAATTTTCGAGAAAACATATTTTTTGAATGGATGTAAATAATAAAAATTAAAAACTATTGGCTGATTCAGAATTGTAGTTACAAGCCTGGTCTCTTATTACCCCACGTGGTGTTATTAGAGACAAGGATTTAATGAAAATTTAAAAAAAAATTTAAACAAATTTCAGTTCAAAAATCACCTAAAAAATCAAGAGGAGTCCATTTAATGAAATAAATATGAGACATTTATTTCAAGTTATTTAGATTAATAGTATAGATTTTATTAATATTTTTTGTCTCTTATTACCCCTTTTGTCTCTTATTACCCCGGCTTCCCCTAGTTAAACATTCACAGCTGTAATTTGCAACATTATGTACCTTACCGCTGTTCCCTAGACAATAAAAATAGCCGAGAAATATTTGATCAAATTATTTCATATTAGCCAATTTATCGTATAGGCAAAGTCTAAAGAATATAGCAGTTGAATTAAATAAAAATAATTACTTAGTACATTTATTTTATTTTTTTATGAAGACCTTTTCTTATACCCGCTCTGTTTGTTACCGGCGTTTGTCCGAATGTGTCACATCTTTTTGCTTATATCTCAGCAATCAGACCACCTAAAGATTTTGAGCTTTCACTACAATTTAACACAAATAAAAATTTAACATAAAAAATAATAATAATAATAATCTGGTGTCACTCACACGACATTCTCTTCCCTGAAATTTAATACTATGAATACAGGTTGGAGATTAAGAGGTAAGATAATGAGTACTGTTATGTAAACCTATGTTAAACAATTCAAATTAAGCTTCAGAAGAGTTTTATATGATAATTAGTTCTGTGTGTGTGTGTGTGGGGGGGGGGGGGTTACCGCCCTCCACAACCCCCCGTTTCATAATTGCACCTACATTTATATAGAATTCAATTCTGTTATTAAAATTTAAAGTTTACTGAAAATTATATTGACAATTTTCACACGCAACATTCATTGAAATTTATCAATCTTGATCAAACTTTCCAGCAACAAACTTATATTAACCTCAAAATATAACATTTGGATCTCCTAAAATTATTCGTTTTTAAGTTACTCTAAGAGACACATACAAAGATCAAACGTTAAAAAACTTGACTACGCTAATCAGGAAGCCACAAAACGGGTATACAAAAACAAGCGATGAATATTTAGCTTAAAACATACATTATGTACCATATCTCTATGAGGAATTTATTTCAATTCCCAAACAGCTTTCCTGGAAATGGTAAAATATTATTAGTAAAGCACATCCACTAACAACAAATAACTAGTGTGTTGTGGCCACCACATGACTTTCTTCTATATTTTCCTATAAAAATTCACCCAGTAAAAATAATTTATTAAAATAATTTTAAAACATTATCTTCCCTGATAATGCATAGCATACGATTTCCATATTAGAGAAGTAGCATAACACTCAAAATTTTAAAAAAGTCTAATTTATTCTCAATATTACATAAAAAAAAAAATTTTTTTTGTTTGGTTAAAAATGAAAAAAATCGATAACTTTATTTTAAATTATCGTAGATCGATAGTTCAACCATTCGTTTTAAAGGTATTGGCGAGCTCTTTCGATAGATACCTATATTGAAAATTTACTCCCCTCGAAGGGGGACTTCCCCCCCAGGGGGGTAGGCGAGGCTCCTACATACACAAAATTTCTTTCCCAGTTGACTATCTCTAATACAAAAAATACATATTCATTTCATTTGGTTTAGTGCAGTCTATAGATGTTAAACTCTACTTACCTCCCATATACGTAATGTATTTGAATACTTTTGAGTGTCCCTGTACACGAACCATTTGCTTCATCTCAACGAAAAGATTAGTGTAGTATCCCTATATGATACGCATTTAGAATTTCGAGTTTGGAATTTCTGCTACTATTTGTTCTTGAGATATGCTGATAACACACACACACACACACACACACAGAGAGACCATTCGCTAAAAACATGATTTTCGTATTCAGGAAATATAACAAAAACTCGCTTTCGAAAATTTGACCCTATAAGCAATATTTTCTCTACCGTAAGGGTAAGAGAAAGTAAAAATTGAGTTAAATTAAATTTTCTTCATGAAAAGAAGAAAGTAAGGAAAAATTTGATCCAGTTGTATGATTTAATAGCTCCTTTTAAGGAAATTTAAATTAAAATATTACTTTATGGGTATAAATGAGCTGATTTTGAATTCTAAACATAGGGGTTTGCAATCGAAAATTTTAAATTTTCGGTTCCGTTTTGTGATATAATAGCTGGTTTTGGGGAAAATTTAAGTTACAATATTACTTTATAAATGAGCTGGATTTTGAATTCTGATTATAATTTAAGGGTTTGCAATTGGGAATTTTAAATTTTTGGTCCAGTTGTGCGATTTAATAGCTTATTTTAGGAAAATTTAAGTTAAAATATTGCTTTATGGGCATCAAAGAGCTGTATTTTGAATTCTGATCATAATTTAGGGCTTTATGATAGGAAATTTTAAAATTTTGGTCCAGTTGTACGAATTAAGTGCTCATTTTAGAGAAAAAAAAATGTGAAAATGAGAGAAATAAGAAAATGAATGCAAAATTAAATTAATAACTAAAAAGTCGAAATAAGTACAAGTATTTAAAAAATATCTTGTTACAAAACGAAAAAGATCAAAATAATTTATTTAAAAAAACTAAATTACTACTATTCCAATGAAATTGTGCCTCAAACGATGAAAAGGGCGGCTCAAACCCAATAATAAATTAAAATTTTAAATTAGTTTTAAATTATTATGGATTTATGAAAATATGAGCTGAAATTAGCCAGATTGGAAATTTTGGTGAAAAATGGTGTGAGCCGCCCTTTTCTTCGTTTGAGGTGCAATTTTTATTGGAATAATAATAAAATGAAAGTATTCAGATTGACGGTACTGAGCTGAAAAAGTTATTTTGTTCTTTTTAGTGCATTAAGAAAAATGTTTTTTTTTTTTTTTTTTTTTTTTTTTTTAAATAAGTGTTATTTATTTATGAAAGCTGTTAAAAATTACAAATACTGGAAAATACAAACACAGACTCAAAGAAATATTTGGATGACTTTATGATGTTGATTTCTCCCACCTACACTGAGAAAGAAGTTTAAATGTTCTGTCACGTATGTTTTAAATTCTGTTCCAAATTTAAAAGCCTCTTCTCCACGAGTAGGAAGTAATTAGAATACTCTCAAATTCCGCATAGTAATAATAATGAGAAGAGGAAAACACTCTTAATGTTTAGTACGTAATGGGATACGTTGTAATTTATTATTTCACTGAAATCTTCGTAAGTGGAAGGATATTTTGCGCGCTGTTAAGTTATGAGGAAAAAAAAAAAAGATATATGCGCATCTTTTTTTTTCTTTTTCAATTTTAATTGCAAAGAATTTTTTTTCCTCCTCTCTCTTCTAAGATCTCTCTTTTTTCATGATTTATGAGTGATTATTCTTATTACTTTCTCTTGCTCATATATACGGTACAGAAAGTATTGGTTTCGGGTCAAATTTTCGAAATTGAGTTTTTGTTATATTTACACTGTTGAGGTCCCTGAATCCAAAAAATAGGTTTTAAGCGATGTGTGTGTGTATCTGGTATCAGTATATCTTCAGAACAAATTCTATGTTCTAAATCTGCATCATAAAGGGATGCTACACTAAATCTTTCGGTAAGATCATACAAATGGTTAGTGTACAGAGACATCCAAGATAATTCAAATACATTGTCTATGGGGGAAATTTTTTGTAACATTTCTAGGTCTACACTAAACAAAATGAAATGAATATAATTTTTTTAGATATTTTTTTTCGTTTAATATAGTGCATGTGACGTAAAAGTTCTTTTACAATCACACGCAAAGAAATTCGCACAGTTTAGGATCAGTGGGGAGTAAATGTTTTAATAGCGTTTATAAACTTGTTCAAAGTGAATGCAACGAATGATGTCACTAGACTCTACAATAATGAGGGTAAATGTGTTCTTTATTATTAGATTACGATTACTAAAGCATACAAAGAGAAATATTTGGGATTTTTAAATAGCTTAATCAGATCCTTTAGTGTAGATCTAGAGGTAATCGTACAATTTAAAATGCGCTGTGTTTTTCTTTTTACTTCCATTATCTGACTACCGTAGGTAATGGAAATATTGTATTTGGTCAAAATTTTCGATGTTTTAGTGAAAATCGGAAGTGGGACCAAAAATCGGTATCTCAAAAATGGCTCTAATGATTTTCTTTGAAATTACTACATAACCCCCCTTTTAGGTATCCTTTTGCATACATTATTTTTTTATTTCAGAAAAATTTAAAATCTTAGTTAAATTTCATATCCCGGAAATGGGTGTTTAAAAACACATCGCTTCCGTTTTTTTTTTTTTTTTTTTTTTTTTTTAAACTACCTTTGTAAATTCTGTTTGATGTCTTTTTGTTTTACATGTATTAGCTTTCTCTTACAGGAAAATTGTTTGGTGTTCGATTTATTAGGTCTTTTTTTTATGTCTTCTAACCACAGTGTCTAGAAAAACTGTATATAATTCCTGTAATAGTGAGTAATGGAAGTCGCGTGGTTGTTACATACCAGATTTTTTTTTTTTTTTTACTTAATACGTTCTTTGCACAGGAAAATGGGGGTAGTTTCAACTGAAATATAAACGTTGTTCAGTTTGTCTCTAGTATGTAAAAAAAAAAAGTTGCTAAACTGTTATTTAACGGAATCCCGCAAAATCATAATTATGTGAGATTTTTAATGTATTTATTCAGTGGGATTAAATTAATATAAAAGATACCTTTATTACTTATTAGAGGTAATTGTTTGAGATTCAATTTAATAAATTTAGTGCTATTTATATCCTATAGATAATTATATTGTAACTAGCACGTCTCTCTCTTTCTCTTCTCTCCCCCCCCCCCCAACCATATTTTTTAATGCATAAAGTGCGTGCGCGCGCACGCACCCACACACACACACACACACACACAAACAAACAAACAAAAAAAAATCGTTATTTGCTCTTACCCATGAGAAAATATTGTTTTTGCGTCAAATTTTCGAAATTGAGTTTTTGTTATATTTACACGTTTTGAAATCCCCTGAATCAGAAAATCATGTTTTTAACGGCTGGCCTGTGTGTGTGTGTGTGCCTGCCTGTTATTAGCATGCGACAAGAACAAATAATAGCAGAAAGTCCAAACCTGGTATTCTAAGTGTGTATCATAGAGAGATTCTACACTAAACGTTTTGTTGACATCAAGCAAATAGTTTGTATACAGGGATGTCCAAGATAATTCAAATACCTTATGTCTATAGAGAAATTTCAGGTAAGTATAGTGAAACATCTATAGGCTAACTTAAACAAAACGGTGTAAACAAAAATTTTTATATGCATGAAAGCATGTTTTGTTTAGATTGTGATATGAAAATCATTCAGGTTTACAGGACTGCCAAAAGTATTTTCATATATTGGGACTGTATTAGGAAATTGCTGGAATTGTAATTCATATTGTGGTAGATTTTTTCAATTAAGACTAAATTTAAATACACAATATTGTTTATATAGTGCATATCGATTATATAGACAGTATACAAGGCTACCCGAAATTGAGCTAAACGCTCCTTTCTATTGAATGTAATTGATGGAAGTGCTTTGCTACATATTACTGTGTCGACGAGCACTGCTCAGGAGAGAAAACTAATTTTGCATACCCATACTGTAAACAAAGTATTTTTTGAAGTTCTATTTTTAACATTGTTTTTTTGTATAATATCACGTTTTGAGGTGCTGTAATTACGTAAGTCTAATTTTTAGTGCTTGATCTGTATGTTTATCTGTTACCAACATAACTTGAAAATATATAACTGTAGGATATTCAAATTCGGTATTTTGGAGTTCGTATTACGTTGCTACTGAAAAATAAAGATTGAAGTTTGAAGGCAAATTAATAACAGCCTTATTATTATTATTATTTTTAAATAATTGCAGGCACTATAATTGAACGGTATTCCCCCCCCCCCCCAACCCCACACACACAGAGAATTCTATGTCAAATAAAATTCCTAAACCTATTTTTAGATTATTTTTAAAGTACATTGTACTTTATTATTTTACGTTTTCGATCTTAAGACTTAATATGCATTCTATATTCATAGTATTGAACTGGGTCTTCCTCATGTTTTTCAGTGAAGATTGGTTTAAGACAATATTTAGGGGGCCGGTAAAAAATTAAGCAAAATCAACGTTTGGGCTGTAACGCCCTGTATCGTTAAGTGAACGAAATGAACTGCAACTTTATGATATGTTAATATATGTAGACCCAGTTCAATTTGTGGATGAATTTGTGTGACGATAGCATACTAAATAACGGAGATATAAACATTTATTTTAAAACTCCGGAGAAAAAGAAATCAGCGTGTTTTTTGTTTAATATACAGAGTTTTTAACGAAAATTATTCATACTTTTCAGATCAGTTGAAAAAACACTTTTAAAACAGTATACTGCAGTCGCAATACAAATATCTTAAATATCTCATGAAATATGACTATTTTTATGAAAAACGTTTTCACTGCACATGTGCGAAAGATGGAAAAATTTTTTGTAACGTATGTTGAAATCTAGGTATATTGGGCAAATTTTGTCAAAACTGCATTTGAATAGAGTAAAAATTAAGCAAATTATCCAAAAAAGAACGAACTAAAGTTTAGGTATTTTCCAAGAGTTGAAATTTCATAAGGAGTTCTTCACCTGCCGCTTAATTAATTTAAAGATCCAATTATTTAAAAACTTAGCAAAAGTTCTCTTTTGTGAAAAACTCCTTATCATCTCACAAATCTTAGTAAATAAACAAAAATATGTTAGAGTTACAAGCTTATAAGGGGTTTTTACAAAAAAGTACTTTTAAGAGCGTGGTTGAAATAATTGGATCTTCAAATTAATTTCGCGGTATGTGAAAAACCCCTTAGGAAATTTCAACTCTTGGAAAGTATCTAAAATCTAACTCGTTCTTTTGATGACAATTTGCTTAATTTTTACACTATTCAAGTGCTCTTTTGACAAAAGTTGCCCAATATATCTAACTTTCAACCTATGCAATAAAAATTATTTCATCTTTCGGAAATGCGCAGTGAAAACGTTTTTCATAAAAAAGCTCATATTTCATGAGATATTTCAGATATTTGTATTCTGATTGCAGTATATTGTTTTAAAAGTGTGTTTTCAATTTATCTGAAAGTGGGACAAATTTTCGTTTAAAATGCTGCATACTATAAATAAAAAACATGATTATTATTTTTTGGAGTTTTAAAATAAATGCTTATACCTCCGTTATTTAATATGTTATCGTCACACAAATTCCTCCACAAATTGTATTGGGTCTGTATTAACATATCCTAAAGTTGCAGATCATTTCGTTCACTTAACGATACAGGGTGATCACAAACATTATTGATTTTGCTGAATTTGGTTACCGGCCCCCTAAATGGGTTCTTAAACTAATCTTTACTGAAAAACATGAGGAAGACCCAGTTCTTTAAATACCCAATGTTTGAAAACATTTCATCGAGAGATAAGTTTTTAAATTAAAAAACAAAAAAAAAAAAAAAAAAAAAAAAACTGTTCGTTTGCAAATTTTGCTGAACTTTTGAGCAGGAGTGTATATATAATTATATATAATTTGGATGTTTAATAGAATCTACTTAAAATAATTAGTGATAAATTTTGGAATATCTTTAAAAGAAAAAATATTAAAATAAAAATGTAACAAAAATCATGATTTTTTTTTTTTTTTTTTTCACAGTCATGCCCTTTTAATGTTTTTTTTTTTCGAAAACTAATCAATAAATTTCCAAGTCCATCCTTATTTTTTTTTTTTTTCAAATTTAAGTATGTTTTGTTAAACATAAGAAAAAAAAAAAATATAAAGTCGTCTCATGAAGAAAATGCAATTTAAAGATTTCAAATCTGTAAAAAATCTATCAAAACCCACAAGAAATGTTGCATGAAAATATGTTTTATTGAATAAATCTAGTATAGTTCAATTTATAAATATTATAAGGAAATATAAGCTTTTATATAAATCCTTCTGTGGTGTCAAGGCCCCTTAATTCAAATATACTCTGAAGATACGAGTCACACACGAGATTAGATTACTGGCGACGAAACATTGATATTTATTTACTTTTTTATAACATTTATAAAAGAATTTATTTATTGTGTCTAGATACAGTTTTTGAAAAGAACAGAAAAATGTTTTAATATATTGATTAGTGGAACTGTAATTCAAATAACGCATAGCCATTTTAACTGTATGTTAAAGCAAGTAGAGACGTGAGGTATCTGGTTTGAACCCAGGTCACGTTTGTCGGCCTAACACTTCGGAGTTTTCCTTTTTTTTTTCTCTCTGAAACTCTCGTAAATGGGAGCTTGGAGTTCTTAAGCTGCCTTCAAACTCTGGCAACTAAGTGCGACTCTATTGATATTTCTTTGATGTGGTTTAGGAGATCGACGCTCGCTGGAATCGAAGCTCACAAACCTCCTAGTGCGATAATTGCATGAGAAGGGGTCTCTTTTGTAAAAGAGCAATAAAAAGTAATGTCCTTCATTTTAAATGTGTGCAAAATTTCAAGGGTCACTTTCGGACAATGGTTAATTTATGATTTTTGGAGCTCTGTATGTTGCCAAAGTTTGAAGGAAGCTTTAGAAAAATTCCCCGCAGAGCATCCATCCCAGGTTAAAGTCCCTATAAAGTCTTAATCCTTTTTCACACCACCATCTATACCCATCTGTGCATCGTATGCTTTCCGTATGACCAATTGATTTCTGATGAAATTGAGAAATGTGTATAACACTTTCTGAATGCTGAATAACTTTGGTAATAAGTGGTAGAATTTAATGAAATCGTTTTAATTATTATTATTATTATTATTATTTTTTATGTCTGAACTTTTTTTTTTGAATTCAGCTATTTAAGTCAGAAATGCTTATTTAATAATAACGTGTGACATTTACGATGTAAAAATAATATAAGACATTATTATGTTTGATAAAAGTGGGTTTATGATAAAAATATTTTAATGAAATTTTCTCGAAATTTTGATAAATGGGGGGAAAATTGTGAAATTTATGGAAAGAAAAATAGAAATAATTTTAAAATGATATAGAAATAAAAATATTTAAGAATAAGAGAATTATTTCGTACTGTTTTGTAAAAAAAAAAAAAAAAAGGCAATTTTTATTTTCAACTGTTAGCACATTTACTTTCTGTTAACTCCTTATCAAATGGTCTTTTAATTAACGTTTCAAAATTATCAACGCTTAATTCGCAATTCTTAGACATCGCTCAGAATATTTAATGAATCTTAAACTTCATAGTTTAAAAGCATCTCCCCATTACCCCTTTGCATGTGCCATTAGTACTAAACACACATTCATCGTATCTTCTAATTCTTTCTGATATTTACATTAATTGTTTGTATTAATGGCAATTTAATTCTGTAATAGCAGATGATAAAAGTTTAGTTAAATTATAACAGTAATTGCATAAAGAAAAATGTCTTGCATAATAAAATCCTTGACAATAGTAGATAAATATTTGTCTATGCTTGGTCTGTAACAAGAATGGGAGAAATGTAGAGGTTATAATACAAAGTTATGGTTGGGGAATAATAATTTTATTTACCACTATGATTTCTTTAATAGAAAAAAGGATGTTTGCATTTCTTAAGGCGTTTATTTATTTAACAATAAAACTTTTAAAGATGTTGATAGGAGAAACAAAATTTATTATAATTTTTATAGAAACGTGAAATTGGAAAAAAAAAAAAAAAAAAAAAAAACCCATCCTTTCTAAAAGTTTTAATTAACAATCTTTGTTAAAAACCTGTGAAAATTTTAAATTATTTGCTCATAATTTAAGGTATTTTACTAAATTAGTATTTGTTTCGGCCTATAATTCATCTTAAATGTATAGCGATTCGGAGAAAATATCTTTTTTTTTTTTTTTTCTTTTCTTACCCCCCCCCCCCTCCCACCATCACCAAAATTCTTTGCGATAAAGACAAGTATTTTACACAAGCGGATAACAAAGTGCAACAATGTCCTTCTTGTACCTTCATTACACAGAATTTATAGTTGTTTATTTTTTTTTTTCGTCACTTTGTTTCTAAATTATGCGCATGGGGGAAAACTTCTATTAAGCGACGCAGAAATTTATTCACTGTTTCCGTAAAAAAATATATATTATAATTTACTTCAAAAAATTTTTCATGCAAAAATAAATTAGAAAAAGGATTTTTTTTTTTTTTTAAATAATAATAAATAATAATAATAATAATAATAAACTCTAAATGAACTACAGTCAGAACTCTGTTTAACAAAGCTCTGTTTTGCGAATTATTCCATTTTATGAACTTTCCCTATTAAGTAAGATTATTTAAAAAATTTCCTTGCAAAATAATCTCCAAATTGTGACCTACGTTCTCTATTTCAGAGGGGGTAGTCTGGTTTAAACCGTTAACGCCCAGTGTCCTCATTTGAGAACAGCTAATAAAATGGCACGTATATTTTTTGTGGTTTCTTGGAATGATTTCTGCTTTTTAGTGACAGTTTATAGCGTCACTCTAAATGATCCTAAAAGTTTTATGTGCCTACTATTATTTATTATTTCATAATTTGGATAGTCATTTTGTGATTTTTCATTCGTCGCACATATATTTGTTTTTTGCGCAGGTGTACTAACTTAAATCAAGTTGAATAATAATATATATTATAATATTTTACATTTTCGTGAACTTTGTAAACACATAATAGGAAATTAATTTGTTAACTCAAAGTTTTTCTATCTCGAAGTTTTCTCGCTAGAACACTAAACGTCATATATATATATAGAGGGAGGGAGGGGAGAGGGGAGAGAGATTTAATATATGTATATATATATATCGAAAAAAAAAAAAAAAAAAAAAAAAAAAAAAACTAAATTCAAAAAACTATTACTTACATACATAGCTTTCTAATAACCATTAATATTAGTTTGATTGAATTTTGAATGCTTTAGCAATAATTATTTCTTTATTTTTTTTTATTTTTTTCATATACCGGAACAAATTGTTCAGCTTAGTATGATTTCTGAGTAGAGAAGAATATTAATCTAGTAATTCAATCAATTAAATTATCTATTTCTAATGAAAATTTCAACTGAAGTTTTCTTGCAAAAAATACTAATTTTAGTTTTTTAATTTTTAATCCTGCCAAGGATCATTACTTCTGTTTTGCTGTCTAAAGTCAACATTATTAATTTACAAGCCATTGCATTTAAATCTGTTAACTAAGTAATGGTATCGCTTAAAATTCACATTTCAAAGATGAACTTCATTGTTAAATATACACATTCATCTTGTAAGTCTTCCCTACACGTATTGTTGTTATACAGATTTAGATTCAAGTTTGTTACAGGGTGGTGAGCAGACAGTCCATGTCAAGGGAAAGATTTGGTAATTTGATATTGCAATATGTGACCTCTAAGAGAGGTACATAATTCTATGTGGGCTTAAATAAGTATTGAGTTCTATGAGTAAAATTTTGCTTCCAGGAGACTTGCCACCTTTGACTTGATACCACTAAAGGTTTCGTATAGAAGCTTATATTTCCATTTAATATGTAAAAATTGTACTATATTAGGTTTGTTCAGTAAAATATATATTCAAGCAGCAATTATTATGAATTTTGTATATTATTTACAGATATGAAATCTTTAAATTGCATTTTCTCAGTTTGCGTTTCGTGATCTCCAAAATGCTGAAACTTCGATAGATATTTATGAAAAGACTTAATATTTTTACTTATATACACGCTTTTTTAATTTTTACTTTTCGAACACTATAGTGAGGAAAGTATTGTAATCATGTCAAAAATCCGAATTCGAGATTTTCATGTTTCTACGTTTTGAGGTCCCCTGAGTCCGTTTTCACTATTTTTACGATGATGTATGTATGTGTGTTTGTATGTGTGTGTGTGTGTGTGTGTGTGTGTGTGTGTGTGTGTGTATGTTTGTGAGTGAACACGCTAGCGTCTAAACGCTTTGTTCGAATAAGCTGAAAGTTGGTGCGTATATTGCAAGTCACCATAGTACTAACCCTATAGATTTTGGAGAATCTAGCACTTATAGTTTTTTTACAGGGACACAAAGAAAAATTCTTTATCATTACGGTCTATGGTACCAAAATCTTAAAAGTGCTATAGCATCTAAACGCCTTATTCAATTGAGCAAAAAATTTATACACATATTATAGGTCAGAGTTAATCAATCTGTATAGAGTTTGGGGAATCTGGCACTTACCGTTTTTTTACAGGGGCACAAAGAAAAATTCTTTACCATTATGGCCTATGGGGCTAAATTTTTAAAAGTGCGATAGCGTCTAAACGTTTACTTAATCTGAACAAAAAATTTGTACACATGTTATAGGTCACAGTTGCACGAACTGTATAGATTTTGGTGAATTTAGCACTTACAGTTTTTTTTACAGGGACACAAAGAAAAATTCTTTATCATTATGGCCTGTGGGACCAAATTTTTTCTTCTATATTCAATAGAAGAAAGTATTGGATTCGTAAAAATTTTCGACCTCGAGTTTTTGATGGATTTACACGTTTTGAGAGCTGTAGAACACGATTTCACTATTTTTAGAAAACGTCTGTCCGTTTGTCTGTCAGTCTCTGTGTGTGTGTGTGTGTGTGTGTGTGTGACAAACTTTTGTGGCAACTGTATCTCAGGAACTACTTCACAGAATTTCATACAAATTGGTATGCAGTTGCACCTTGATGTAAATTAGTGCCTATCAACTTTTTGTAAAAATTGTCTTACAGGTTGCGTTGCCATCCCGCTTTTTCTAAATTTTTAACATGGTGGTATAGTATAAAATTTTGTATAAATGTGCATAAAGAGAATTATTTTTTAATAATCATTATGAAATTTACCAGAATTATTTATAATAGAGATAGTCAACTGGGAAAAATTTTTTGCATGCGTAGGAGCCTCGCCTTCTCCCCCATCCCTGGGGGGGGGGGGTGGAATTCCCCCCTCGAGGGGAGTAAATTTTCATGATGGGTATCTTTCAAAAGAACTCGCCAGTACCTTTAAAACGAATGGTTGAACCACAGATCTGCGATAATTTAAAATGAAGTTATCGATTTTTTTTTTTTTTTCATTTTTAACAATATATATATATATATATATATATATATATATATATATATATTTTTTAAATTGTAATATTGACAATAAAATTGACTTTTTTTGGATATTTAGTGTTATACTTCTTCTCTAATATGGTAATCATCTGCATTATCATGGAAGATAATTTTTTTTAAATAGTAATTTTAATAAATTATTTTTACTGAGTGAATTTGTATAAGAAAATATAGAAGAAAGTCATGTGGTGGCCGCAACATACTAGTTAAAAGTGCGATAGCATTTAAACGTCTTATTCAATTGAGCTGAAAATTTATATGAATATTATATATCACTGTTGCTCTAACTATAAGCATTTTGGTGAATCTAGCATTTATAGGTTTTTTACAGGGACACAACGAAAATTCTTTATCATTATGATCTATGGGCTCAAAGTTCAGTAGCGTTAAATAAAACATCGTGTAATATATGGAGAAAAATACTCAAACACTTTATTATGGTTTTATCTCTTTTTTGTTTGTTTAACAACTCCTCTTTCTTTACTTTATCAACAAAACTGTTAATTACTCAATGTTCGGAAAGTCGAGTGGAGTCACTTCAAATTTTTTTTTCTCAAACTAATCAATAAATGTTAAAATTTATCCGTAATTCTTTTAATTAGGTTGTATTAAACATCCAGAAAAATTATTATTTTTTAAACATCTGTTAGAAGTTTTAGCATTTTGAAGGTCGTGAATTCATGAAAAAATGCAAACTGAGAAAACGTAATTTAAATATTTCAACTCTTAAAAAAAAAAAAAAAAAAAATAGTATCAAAAACTATCAGAATCGTGTTGCCTGAATATATATTTTACTGAACAAACGTAATATAGCTCAATTCATAAATATCACATGGAAATATAAACTTTTATATGAAACCTTCAGTGATGCCAAGTCCCCTTAAAGAAAATTAGTTCTTTATTAGAGGTGGAGTTTCAGGGAGCTTTTACTGTATTTTATTTTGTAGTATTTGTTATGGTGGATAGCGGAGAATTCAAGTCAAGGAAAAGTTAAAATATTTTGATCGTTGAAAATGTGACCCCTAAAAGAGGTACACAATTCTACGTGTACAGTATTGAGTTCTATGGGTAAAATTTTGCCTTAAAGGAAAATAGTTCTTCATTAAGAGGCGAATTTTAGAGAGATTTCGCAGTATTTTATTTTATATTATCTGCGTATCTTTAATTACACTGACTTTCAGTTTAAACAAACATATGTTTAATGGTAGGTTTTATTAGCCTAAAAAGTTTAAATTTAAAATCATCCGTCAAGTGTTCTTTAATAGTCAGGTATTACAGAGATAACCCTCGTTAACAATAAAAGATAATCAAAACAAGAATAAGATAAATATATCGAACTGAACGGTGGATAGCCTATTAGGTGGGATTTCATTCTGTCACTGTGTCAAGTGTTTGGTCAAATTCACTTTTCTTAACATGATTATAATGTCCTGCGCTAGAAAATTATCAAAACATATATATGATGGGAAACTGAGCCGAGTCCACCTATGCCAACTAGTTTATTATCTAAATTGTTTAAATACAAAAATATTTAGTCTTTTGATAAATTAACACACAAGCAGCAATAATTAACAACCAACACAAAATTTCATTGCAAAATCCGTATGATAGAAACAACGATTCTTAAATGTAACATAAATGCTTGCTTTAGAATTTTCTTAATGCCATAATGATTAAATCATGCATAACAGCGATGAATTTCATCTTTTCAAAAGCTTTTGTGTATTAATGTGTAAAGAGAGTTGAATTAAAAGGATTAATAATGTGGAAGATGATGTAGAAGATATGAATATTCAAGTAAGCATTTACTATGTACAAGATTGATTTCTTTAAATAATAAAGGACTAGCATATTTATATGAAAAAGTGATTGGTTTTATATGTATTTTTTTATTTTAGCATTTTTATTGAAATAGAATATTAAAACGATATTCTTCCGAATCTATATATGATATAAAATTAGTAGTCTGTGATTTGGAGTCTATGGTGGTTCCTAAAATTGCGATGACACTCAAATCTAAGTAAAAATTCATGCTTAAGATAAAACAGTAGTTTTTAGAAGAGATCCCCCCACCCACACACACACATATTTTTATTTCAGTATATGCTTAAGAGTGCTTTACTTATGATCCGATTTTTTTTAAACCCCTCTTTTAAAAGGAAACTACAAATAATTCATATGTTTATGATTAGAAGCTTATGTGTGTATGTGAAAGGGTGTTTTTAGTTAATTCCGACAGTGGTATAGAACAATCATTCTTGTAAAATTTATGTATTAGGTTTGGAATCGTTATCCTGTATCAATGTGAATTTTTATCGTAATATCAATTTAGCAGCACTATCATTCAAATTATCTTTTCAATGTAGTAAGATATGCCATCTTAGTACACTGCAAAATAATTTGAATAAAATTTAAATTTCATTTCTTCCATTTTTTCCTTTTTTTATTTTCATTAATGGAGTTAATGACGCAATTGATATGAATGTTTCTTTTTCTTCTTTTCTTTTTTTGTACGTATCACTATATCGGTCGTACGATCTTCAGAACACACATTTTTCTTTTGCACATTTCTTTTCAATAAATTCTTTTACACATTTCTTTTAATTAATTAAGAAAACTTGTAAAAGATGCTTCCTGATATTTAAATTCTCACACATATATATATTTTTAAAATAAGAATTACTATTCTCCTCCTCCCTCCACCCGAGTTAATTTCAAAAAAGATATAAACATATTTAAAATTTTCGACCTTTTTTTAGTTAATAACAAGAATACTGATTTAATACATTGTAATGCAACTGTGAATTTAAGATATGTATAAAAGATTTATTTCTTTCGTACGCGTAAATTATTAAAGAAATGAATGTAAAAAAGTAATAAAATAAACATGCACACATTTTTTTTCTTAGAGGGAAGGAGGGAGAAAAAAAAAACTTTTTCAAAAATGAAGAATGTTGTTAACTCAAAAATATTGATTGTGAAATACCGTGCTTTAATTAATTTCTTTGTTTTTACATTTAAAAAATAAAATTTGTTTTATCTTTTGGTGTTCATCTCTTTTTTAACGCATAAATAAATGATATATATTTAAAAAGATATCAAAATAAGTCATAAAAAATTAATACAGTCGAACCTTGTTAACGTGAACACGCTTAACGTGAATTACTTTTAACAAGAATTTTCCCACAATCCTGCTCAAAATGAAGATAACGTTATTTACTGATAGCATGAACTAATGATATCATGAACAAATTTTTATTCCCCTTGAGATTCACGTTAACGAGGTTCGACTGTACAAGGAACGTCTAACGATACGCAACCCTAACGGGTTTTCTGTGTCCTCGATTCTGCTAGATTCATTTTTCTGCGCGTAGAGTGTAGTTGTCAAAAAAGTTGTTTTACAGGTGAAAAGAAGGAATTGCCTGGATATTGAATTTACGTTACGATTAATATTATTATTTTTGTTTACCGTAAGATTGCCGATTAGGGATGACTGAAATGATTATTCGATTTTAATTGTATATGTTTATATAGTCAGAGCAGAGTTTCTATTAATTTATTAGGATTTCTATAAATTGATTTTTAATTCGCAAATGTCGTATGAAGCGAAATTTTAAATCTTAAAAATATAGGGGAGACCCGTGTACCTAGGGCCGCTGTTTTTCAATGCCCAAAAATAGAGCCCTTGACCTATTTAAAATTATCAAACTGATATGTGCATATCTTTAGGACTAATTACTTCCAATTGCGATTAATATAAATACCTAAAATAATAAATTCCGACAAATAGGTTTTTTAAAAAACTTCACTCGTGGTCCTAGGTACAACATCCTCATTGTACCTGGGGCCAGACCTTATTGTACCTAGGGCCATTCTCTCAAATTTATATTTCACTTTCTAATGAATAGAAAATAAGCATATAAACATATATTTTATATTAAAAAATAAAAAATCAAGTAATATATTTATTTATCATATAATAGTTATGTTGTTGCCTTAATTCGGAACACAAATTTTTTCATTCTTTTTTTCTCTTTGGGATACTCTAACAGAACGTTTTTTTTTTTTTTTTTCTTCCATTTCTTTTTTTTTTTTTTTTTTTTTTTTTCTGGAGTGTCTAGATCTCTCTGGTTTTCGGTCACATCTTTTCTTTGATGTGGGACGTTTTCCTTTAGATAAAGATTTTGCTTAAATCGTACCTGTTAATGCATGACACACGAAAAGATGTTAGATGTTGAAGGTTTCGAAATTTCAACAGGATACTAAACAGAGACATCCAGTTCTATCATTGTTAGTTCACTTTCTTCCCGAAAAATCTTTTTTTTTTTTTTTTTTTTTAAACTTATGGAGGGATTTTGTCTTTCAGTCACATTCGAACTTAAATATTCATCCTCAGTGAATGCGCTTTGATTCATTGGGCATATGCCGGATACACGAAAGCCTGATAGAATGTTTACATGCGGATAAGATTTGCCAACATTTTCAGCAACGTCATATATAGTGATTGGTTTACCAGAGTTTTCCAGCATCCAATTACTACAGGCTATACTGTGTTACTTAACACTTTTGTGACCGCTGACGTAGATTCACGTCATTTGAAAATATGAAACTCTACCAGTGGGCGTTTCTTTTGCAATTTGTATATTATTTGTTTCTAAAAAATATACACAATATTCATATTTGTACAATCAATGTACTATGGATGCAAATACTTTGATTAGAGAGAGTATGATTATAATGCATATCCATTTATAATATAAATGTCAATACGGAAAATTTTGTTTTGAAAAAATTGTAACTTATAAGAAAAACGCCCATAGTCGGACCTTACTGTCAAAAAGACAAAAACATGCGGTTGTGAAAGTGTTGAAAGGTCCAAACACACTGGCCCTAGGTACAAGGCAGCTATGTGGCCCTAGGTACAAGTTTAGGTAACTTCATTCAAAATACCTTCCACTAAAAAATCCCCATGCAGATAGGACTAATTAAATATCTCATTTATTACTCAATATAACAAGCAAAATTATACACTAAAAATGAAAGAAAAATATTTGACTTGCCTTTGTAAAATAGCAAAAGAGATGAGCTGCAAAATTTTACTTCAAACCATGTAAATTCGTTTTCTTCATGTAACTTGTTAAAACTTTCTCCTCAAATGTTCCAAAGTAGTTGTGTATATATATATATATATATATATATATATATATATATATATATATATATATATATATATATATATATATATATATATGTATATATATTTTAATAATTTCGACATTCGTAAATATTTTTTGAAACGAAATTATGAAAACTTTATTTTTAAAACTCTTTCTAATAAATATATATATATATATATATACATATATATATATTAACATTAACATTATATTTGGATATTTTAGGATGTTTTATTATTACATTTCAGTTTTTTAACATAAATAAAAATTATGAAATAGGATAAGGAATTTCTTCATTTAAAATGTTGATTTACGCATTTATTTCTTTTGAATTGAAAGGGCGGGGGGGATTAATACAAAACCTTGTTTTTATTTTCTACTGTTTCTTCTCTCAATATGTGAATTGTACATGATCGTGCAATGTGATTCTTTTGTGTACACTTCTGATGCAAAAATTATTTCATGCAATAGTTTTCAATAATGGAAAATTGTTACATTATTTGGCACACGTTATATTTTTATTTATTTTTTAATTGATTATTAGTAAAATTACTTGAAAAAATATTATTTTGGGATTCTTATAGCACTGCACAAAATAAATTGAAAATTGCCTAGTTATATTATCAAAATGTTGGAGCTGCAATACATTTGTAAGGATAAAATATTCCTAATTCTAAAGCAACAGGGGTTACAAAAGAAATAAACGAAAGAAAAAAAAAAAAAATGTTCGCATTTTGTTAATGATACAGTAGTAGTATCTAACTTAATCTTAAACAGCCTCAATTAAATTTTAAATTTTTAATAAACTTAAAAAAAAAAATAGTGTACCTATGCAAGAAAACTATGAAAATGTTATTTTTTGGTAATTAAAAAAATCAATATGATCCAACTTTTTAATTTTCTTTATTAAGTTAAATAATTTTTTAAAATATTTTATTATTATGAAGATCTTGTTGCCTGATTTTGAAAATAAATAATTGTAATTCTATCATTAAAATTCAAAGAACAAATAACTGAATATTCACTAATAAAAAAGTATTCATTTGTTAATAAAAACACAACACATACCCAATTGTGAAAATTATTAATAATTCTATCATTAAAATTTAAAAAACAAATAACTAAATATTCTCCAATAAAAAAGTATTCATTTCTCGATAAAAACACATTTATATTCAATTCATTAGTTGTTGATATGAACATGTATAAATTTAAAATGAAATTTGAATGGAAAATAAAATGCGAATTCTGTTTAAAAAATATTTTCAAAATTTAAATTATTGTCACATCTTTTACATTTTATTAAAATCTATAGAAAATGTTTCATGTATTTTTATATCTCCCTAAAAAAATTACATGTGAAAAAAAAAAAAAGAAAAGAAAAAAAAATGTTAACTGGCTTTTTTGTGTAGGAGGAAAGGGGAAAAAAAATTGAAACAACCACAATAACACCTCCCAGAATCTTCCGGTGAGTTACCCAATTTCTCCATAACCAAATAACCTGTGTTTCTTAGTCGTGTTCTCCTCACACAGATGTGTATCCAAATCCATTCTTCTACAAGGGCAAACAAGAAAGATTCTTTACTTTGTAACCCTCTCTCTCTTTAAATGGCCCATCCTGTCTTCTCCGCCTTTCTCCCTCAGCTGCGAAATTGGCACGACCCGACACTACGCCACTCCTTCCCTCTCTTTCTCTCCCGCTACCATTGATCAGTACACACCAACCGAACCGGAATAAAATAGGCAAACTCTGGATAACCCTGTATATATAAACACATATTTATATAGATATACGTAGAAATTTAGCTCGAGCACAAATAAGGTGTTGATTGACTGTCACCGCTGGACAGTGATATGCTTTACGCTGGGTGAGTACGTGTTTAATTTTGCTTTGTTGTTTTGTTAGGTTTTTGCAGGAGAACACAAGCACCCTGAGTGGCCGGTTTCACTGCTAGCGGAGTGAGCTATGCGGGAAAAGCAATAGTAGCAGGCGTCTCCCAAACAGAGTAGGCTGCCGTTCGTTTAGCTGAACAGGTCCGGCATGGCTGTGATCAAAATGCACCTGGCCAAAATTAGACTTATTTAGGCCTTGCATATGCAAAAGCCTATTTTCAAAAGATTTGAGATTTTCTTGCACAATTTTTTGATCCCTTAAATTTGAAGAGTTTTACGTTAGTCCTAAGTTTCAAAGCTGTAAATTTTTACATTAAAGATATGTTTTAAAAGAATTTTTCAATAAATGTATAATCTAATGGATCCTCTGAAGATGGCAATAATTCAAATTAATGAGGCTAACTGAAAGCATGTAGCATTGCTTCACAAAAAATTAAAATATCTACAACTGTCTTCTTTTATAAGCTGACATTTAGCATGGAAATATAAAATTATTTTAACATAAAAAATATTAAGCTATTGTAGTACAGTTTATTAGAATTTTGTTGTAAAATAATAGCAATAATAAAGAAAACTGAGAACAGAAGAGAGTTAATATTTTTAAAATTTGTAATTTTTTTTTTCTAGGATGCTATAAATGCAATGTTTTAATTTAAGAATGCGTACAAAACGTTTTAATTATAGATAGAATTATAAAAGTGCATTAAAATTATGTATTTTAATGTAAACGAATATAGTTTGAATGCATTACTTATGCAATACAGTAAAAAAAAAAAAAAAAAAAATCTTGCGTTTTTTAATTGGTAAATCATACCTACTGCATTTATAAAACAGATTTTTTTTTTTCAAATTACTTTCTTTCTTATTTTTCTTTTCTTTCTTTCTTCTTTCTTTCTTTCTTCTTTCTCTTATTATTATTTTGCAATTCGTTAAGAAAATAAGGTTATATGGATTTAATTTTATTTAGTAAGACTCCCTTTTCGTAGTCTAAAGAAATAGCCTTAAAAATGTAATAAACGAATGCTCTAAGTATTTATAGCTCAATTTTAATCAAAATTATCCAATGGTTTGGTACATATTTGGCTTAATGCCAATCCATACTCATGCATTCTGTTTACATAAATTTATTATCAAAATTATGTACAAATTTTGTAATAAGCAACTAAATGTTGGAAAAGTTTTGAATTGAACAAAAACATCGTTTTTACCGCATATGGTCTTTACCATAATGTCCAAGATCGCCCGAAACAACATATGTGAAATACACTTATGTATAATTATGTTAAACATATAACTATTTTAAATACTTAAATGTATATAATACATGTATATATTGTAAGAAATAGATGGATGCAATTTTTTTTTCACAAAATAGTTGAAATTTTTTATATTGTGTATTTGAATCTTAGAAATATATAATGGGTGCTTATAACTACCTTAGTACAAATATAGAATCTTATGATATTTTATCACCAGGTTCCCCCCCCCCCTTTTTTTTTTTCTTTTTTCCCCCATTTGTAATAAAACTTTCATGTGTTTTATTCATATGTTTAATATGAATTTTCTTAATTTAAGTATTCACATTAAAAGCAGAATTATCTTTAATTTTTTTCTCCTATTACACTTAACAAAATCTATCAATAGAAATAGCATTATAAAAACATAGCCAAAACTCTCCACATGTACAAGTTGCCCATAGTTAAACTAACAGTGCTTATAGTGTTCTGTAGTACAATCTAATTGCAAGAATGTTACCAAAGCTTGTAGGAAGATCAAGATGGGGTGGAAGGATTCCACAAAATAATAATAATAAAATAAGAAATTTTAACTTCCAAAATTTACTGCTAGGAGAATATCTGTACTGATAAGTATAAAGGATTTAAGTCCAAAAATGCCGATTTTGAGTTAAGTACATAGTCAGACTCAGAAAAAAATTCTCTATCGATTGGTGTAAAGGATTTAAATCCATGTCAATTAGTGTTTGAGAAAATCTATTGGTAAAAAAAGATTCAAGTCAGAAATTTACCATTAATCTTTGGTATAAAATATTTAATTCAATTTTTTCCATTATTAAATGAAGGTTGAGATTCACTGAATGGTATAATGGGTATAAATCAACATAATCCCTTTTTCCTAACCGATTCTTCTGATTAGTTTTTAGCTAGTTTAACTTTATTTTTCGTCTCCTGAAAAATCAAGAATATGGACTTAAATCCTTTATACTTATCAGTACAGATATGTGATGCTGTTTTTCTAAGTAAAGCTTTTGATGCAATTTATATTTTAAAATGGATGAATGTGCACCTTTTTTTTTTTTTCTTTTTTAAGTACTGCTTTTATCTCATTTATTATTTTGAAATAGGAGACACCACACTAATTTGTCCATGAGAAAAGCTTTACTTAGAAAAACAGCATCGCATATTCTCCTAGCAGTAAATTTTGGAACTTAAAATTTCTTATTTTATTATTATTATTATTATTTTGCATGGAATCCTTCTTCCCCCATCTTGTTTAATCGTTCTACAAACTTTGGTGCCATTCTCGCAATTAGATTGTACTACAGAACACTGTAAGCACTGTCAGTTTAATTATGGCCACCCTGTATTTTCATTTTAGATACTTTTTACTGGTGCAAACTGCATGCAATATAATGCTTATCTAAAAAATTTTGTCTAGAATAGCTTGTCTTCATAAAAGTAAAATTCAAGTTTCATTGCTTTGCTTAGAAAGACACCCCCCTCCTCCCATGTAGGCCATCCTATCCCTAGGTCTAGGTACTTAGCGCAGATAATTGACATTATTTCCTACACCAACACATTTCATTGGTGTTGGTCGGTATGTGAGAGTAACATCCTCTTTATTTTTCAGAATCCTCAAATGGATCATTTTGAAATACCATTTAACCCTACAAGGTACCCAGTTCCATATGTGGAACACCGACTTTAATCGTTCCTATAGCTATAAAACTGTTAGTAGCGACATCTCTTGACATCTTGATAGAAGCTACTGACATTTAGCAATGTAGTAATACGAATCTTTACCTAAAGATGTTGTTCGTGTTTTCGTTATAGTGCACTCAGTGTGAAATTTGAATGAAAGTGATACGTTAGTCGTTTGTCTGAATTCAAAAATAAAAAAAAAAGAATAGTTATTGAACAGTTTTGACTCGGAAAAAAAAAAAATACTGTGTGTTATAACGTAGTGTATATTTTGCAGAGGTAAGTTGTTTTTTTTATATTACAATAGTAAACGTATTAGCAAATCATATTTTTATGTAGGTTCCACGTACGGTACGTTGAGCTAAAAAGTTGATTTTTCCGTGAAATATGGTTTTATTTTTATAAGTTTTCCCTGTCTTCTGATCACTAATTACAACCTATATATTTTTTGTTGCGCACTAAAAAAAATTCAGCCATGTAGGGTTAAAATCGTGCCTAAAAAACCGGTTTTTATCATTAAATTTTACAGTTCCTTATAAAAAAAAATTGCACCTTTTTATGTATTGGTCTTTATTTTCAGATTCGCAATTCGTCATTGCATTTTATATTTATAAGAAGCAAGAAGTTCGAATTAGAAAATTTATGCAATTTCAGGACAATATTGCGTGTAATAAGAAATGTTATAAACTAACTTGGTTGATTCTTAAATTATTTTAATTATTTCTTAAGGCATATTACATTAATGTTTAAGTATTTGTATGTGTATTTCGTAAAAGTATTTAATTTTGCTTGACTGGATATTCAGATACCGAATGCAACACTATTTTTAAACTGAGATCAAAAGTGGATTTAATTTTGGGAAAATTATGGGAATTTTTAATTAAAATACTACAGGAATTGGATATATTTATAAAACGTCATTAATTCATGGATAGAAAACTTGACAAAAGTATCCTGTGTTGTTATTTATACACATGCATTTAAAACTGAAATTTCGTCTGTTATTTATACACGTATTTTTATAGATATATTAAACTTTTTATGTTAATTTGTGCGGGTGATATTATCAAGTAACAAAATATATAATAAAGATTCAATGAAAAGGTATTTATGCAGTAAAATCGTTTAGAGGCCAATTCACTAGAAGCCCCCTCACCCCCGGGGAAAAAAAAAGTGTTGTAAAAGATCGTAAATTATAATTTCTTTCGAAGGCACGAATGGGAATAAGTGAATTTCATTATCTGACAGATGGTAGAATTTTCAATTTCCACTGGACTACTGACTTTATATTGTAATTTTATAATTTTTTTTTTTCCCAGTTTCATTTTTTTTTTTTTTTTTTTTTTTAACTTTTGACTTACATTGATTGGCTTCTGACACATGCAGCATATATACGTATTGACAATTTATGCTGATGAGTATATGGTCGTAAACATATGTTGATAATTCCATATCATAATAAATTTAAATGTATGTGTACTGTCCATCTCTGATGCACACTTTTTTGATATGAAAATTTAACTTTTTTTATTTATAGTTCTTGATTGAACATTTAAACAAGAAAAAAAAAAAAAGACCTCCTGAAAAATTTGAATAGTATTAAAATAAAAACTAGGTGAAATACATTGTTATATATTGTATTTAAATTTTATTTCTTGAGGGGTTGGTGGACTTAATAAATCTTTATTTGTAAATTATTATCTTAGTTAGGAAAATTTGCATACATATGCATTGAAATGTAACAATATTAAGTCTGTTAAAATTACTTGAAAACTATATATATATATATATATATATATATATAACCTGTTGGGAAAAAAAAAAAAAGCTTGTAACATTTTCGAGTCGAAATAATACCAAGACCCTTCTTCAGGCAAAAAAATAGGCACAGTTGTTGCGAGTTTTTTGTAATTTATGCTGTTTACATACAAAGATTTTTTTTTTTTTTTTTTTTTTTTTTTTAATTTATTCCTGTTCAACACCAGTCCTTCGGTGAATTTTTTGCTGCTACTTAGGTAGCACATTCTGGAATTATTATTATTTTTAAATATATTTTAATGTTTAAATGCTGAATTTTAATGCAAAATTGTAGACTGTATTACTTAACTACAATAATATAAAATCGAGCGAATAAATTGAAAATTATTTAGCAAGGAAGATTTTAAAAACTTTCAAAAAATTTAAGATTTGGATTATTATTATTATTATTAAATTTTAATTATTTTCGCGAAATTTTAATGTATATAATATTTTTATATTTCAATGACTATGTATGCAATTTTTTATAATTATTAGACAGTGACATAAAAAAATATATATGACATCCATAATTCTTTTAAAGGTAGGAGTTGAAATTTAGTTGTAGTTTCGCGTTGTTCTCCTCACTATCTTGTATGCGTGTGCGCGCGTGCTTTGTGGGCGGATTTGATGTTCTGTGTTTTTCGAGAATTCCGGATTATTTTACCTTATTTCTAAAGATTAAAAAAAAGAAGAAAAAAATTGAAATTATATTCAGTTTAAAGAAAAGAAAAAAAGTATGTTTTGAAGATATCACTCTGTGTACTTAGCTTTATTCCTTTTGCGGTGATATTTGCGTTTTAATTTTTGAAAATCTAAAATTCAAAATGCAGAAAGATAAGTTTTATGCAAGTTTTAATTGGATTGCCATTTATTTAAATGAAAGTAAAACCAATGACTCGTTAGAAGTTTAAGCCTTTAGCCCTTTTTACCCCCCCCCCCCTATCGTTTTTATTTTCTCTTACTGACAGATGCTAGAGAAAATATTGTTTTGAGGTCGGGACTTTAAACTGATTTTTTTGCAATAATTGCATATTTTGAGGTTCCCTGAATATGAAAAACAGGTCTTTAGTGGTTGGTTTGTGTTCGCGTCTGTTATTACAATAACTCAAATTCCTGTTACTATTCAGTACAAAATTCGATATTCAAATCTATATTATGATATGGTATTACTTGAAATTTTTTATTAAAAATTTGGAAATCTGTGTACAAGAACATAAGATAAAATACGGATGGAGTTGGTACGTTTTAACATCTTTAGACTTCATTCATCATGATAAAAGTAACATACATTTGTTATGCGCACAAAAATTTATTTCTGATAGAATGCAGTATAAAAATACAATGGCACACAAAAGAATTCGAATGTATTCAAAGCTATGAGTTGACATGATTCAAAGTAAATTTTAAACCGTGTTACGAAAAAAAAAAAAAAAGTCTAAATCTGGATACACTGTTGGGTGAATATACAGTGTATAAGCAACGCAACATACAGTGCTACCCAAAATTGTTCGACTATTTTATTTTCTAATGAATGTAATTAATAGAAGTACTGGGTGTCCGAAATGTATATTTACACCTACAAAAGAATTAATTACAAATTAAACAAATAATGATATTTACCTACAGTTCTTTATGTTCCATATAGGAAATATAAAAAAAATATTTAAAATGAAGGGCAAGATAAAGAGCACCGCATAAATGTTTTTTGACACTGATGAACTGAAAAGCCGAATAACAATGGCCAGCCAGACTGTTGATTCGGCAAACAAATTGATAAAAAGGAATGTAGAAGAATGTCTGTAAGAAAAGCAGTGTCTCCCTAACTCTATATAATATTGATTTTTATTGAAAAATCATACAAAAAAAGAAAAAAAAACCCTACAAAACAAAAGAGGAATTTATTCCTATTTATTCCTACTGGTATTCATTCTGCAATGATGCATAGAAAGAGGTTAGAAATTTGGTTAAGAATCGACGTGTCTCGATGCGCACATTTTATCATGCAACAACACATTGCAAAAAACACTCTTTATGAACATGACAATACTGTATGTGCATATTCTTGTTTATTAGTAATTATTTTTGTGTAAAAATACATTTCAAACATTCCAAAATAAAAATTTTGATATTATAGAACACACACACACTACAAAAAAAAAAAAAAACTATGTGGATATTCTTGTTTGTTTATTTTAAGTTATTGTTTAAAAATGTAAATATACATTTCGGCCATCCTAAACTAACTATAGCATGCCCAGAAAGAAATATCAGTACAAAAACTCACATGAACAGCAAGGCTTAAATAAGAAAGTACGGCTTTTGATATAAATTCAGTCTATTCCGTTTCACTGAAATAGACAGGAGGGTGAGTAATAAGTATCATATTAGACTATTTTTATTTATTCTAGTCCATAATATATATATATTTTTTGTCACTTGAATATCTCTCTTATTTTCTTCTTTCCTTTTTATATTAATTTGTCGCTAATGATCTAATATTCTATTCATGCAATTGTTATTTGGTTTATGTAAATACCATGCTATTACGAAAAATTTTAATTAATCTGGAGATCTGGTACGTAATTATTTCTCTCCCACTTGCAATTAAAAAGTTTAACTTTTATAATAGCTATCTTTTGTGAATTGTATACGATTCGTATATAATTATTATTTTGTTATTATTAATTATTATTTTACTCAAACATTTTTATACACACTGGTTAAAGTTTGAGAAGCTAACTTTATATTAATATATTTTAGACATATATTTTAATTTGAAATGTATAGCTATAATGATACCTATTAAAAAGGTAATTGCTGTTGTAAGACATGTATTAATATTTGTGTTCTTATGCACGAATAATTTATTAGATTTCAACTGAGAGCTTTAAGCAACATCCACATTTGATACTGATTTAAATTATCTTCCTCTAATATATGTTCTTGAGTTTTACAGTTCTCTTTTCTCTGTGTTTATGTATGGGAGAGTGTGTATGATATATACAGATAGAGAGAGAGAGAGGGGGGGGGGTAATTTTTGGATTTAGGGCACCTTAAAGCATGTAATTAGTAAGAAAAGAAAAAAAAAAAAATGTAAAATTTACTCGCAAAGTATTTTCTTTACCCTATGTGAGTGGGAGAAGAAAATTATTGTAGTATTTCAAAAGTTGTAGAGAATGACTTTTTTAATTATAAACTTGCTTTAAATTTTCACATGGTTATAAGTATTGATATGCTTTAAAATTGAATGCATTTTAGTATTTTTTTATAAGGGAGAGGAAAAAAAAATGATTTTCTTTTTTTGTGAATGCTCTATTTTTGTGTTTATGCTCTGTATTACCTACGTATTGTTTGTTCTAAGGAATTTCGTTAATATTCGATAACTTTTATGTAATAATGATAATAGTGCACAAATTAAGATAAATATATTTACTTTACTCGCTATTTCAAGCTGTTATATATTTATTTAAAAAAATTTTTTTTTCTAAAATAGATGAACTTTTAAAAATTTACGTATTTATAGCTATAGATATTTCAATATAAAAATTTAACAATAAATATTTTTAATAAATTTCGATTTTTTGGAATTATTGATTTTTTCTTAAAAAATTGACATCCCCCCCCCCCCAAAAAAAAAAAAAAAGAAAAAAAAAAAGAAAAAAAGTACACTTAATACTATTTTGTTACATAAATCCTTGTCGAATCATGTTATTAGAACTGACTAGGAATATGGCTCGACAAGGATTTATTTAACAAAGTAGTATTATATGTACTTTTTTTTAGACAGGGATTATTTCCAGTGGTCGGATACTTTTGCTGCCAACTGTAGCATACATATTTGTTCTTATTTAATTTATTTTCCCGAACAACGTATCTTCTCCGAAAGGCATCCTCAGGATGGCCTGTAGACAAGTGTGTATTGTTAGGGATTTGATATTTTGGTGGTGTACAAAATACACCACGCGTAATGACACTAATAATGACACTGCTTTAATCTTTATAATGTCTGAAAATTATATCCCCCTCTCTCCCTTTTCCTTCTATGCTCATGGTGATATGCAGTATACTGCTTTTTCATATTTATAACCATTTAAAAGCATACTCAGTTTCACACTGATATCGTATATGAAATTTGGTACATTTATGCACAATAGAAGCAGAAAATACAAACTTCTCGTAGATGACAATTCTAGCATATCATTGCCCCATCCCATGTAGTCGAAACGCATTCAAATTGAGTGAGCATAGTTTTTCACAGTAGCTATATCACATTACGAGTTTGGCACACTTAAACACTAAAAGATTCTTCATAGTCTTTCCTTAAATGGGGGATAATTTCAACATAGCAGCACCATATATGCTTTGTATGTATCCATATTGAGTTAGCTTAATTCTATATAAATGTCATATTGCATATCAAGTTTGGAGCATTTATACACTATATAAGCTGAGATATAGCTTTTTCTTAAATAATGAAAAATTCAGCATAGCAGCACCGCTTAATTTAATTTAAAACATCTTGTTTCAATGGAAATTTTGGATTTTGATTCTCAATATTTAAACAAGAATATATCACGTAAAAACAACGAAATAGTTTTTAGTATTTTGAGAATACTATTATATTCTTATTATTTTTAAGCAGCCCCGTATAAGGGATTATAGGAATTCCTTTATTAGAATGGTTGTTTTAGGGGCATTTAAAAGTAGGCAAGTGCATTCAGCAATTTAAATTTTAATTGTAGTAATTTAAATTAATAATTCAGTAATTGAAACTAATTTAAAATATTTCAAACTTTTTAGCCCACAAAGGCTATTTTTTTCAATCTGTGGTAAAACCGTTGCTCCCGAAAATTTATCGAACAGCTGCAAAATCACGCACAACCGATAAATTATGATACACTTTACCATATAACTGAAACATGTAGAAAGTGAAAAGGTAGACATTAATTATGTATTTATACGTGCGAGGGACAAATCTGTATTACAGTAAAAATCTAAATGTAAAATCATGCACAACTTATAAAATACAAAACACTTACATATGTTACAGAATAGAATAATAGTTAAAATGCGAGTGAGTCTGAAAATAATTGAGTGCATATTACATTAACCCTTAACTACACGCGCTGGTGTAAAAAATACACCATTTATAGTAAACAGAATATAAATGACTTTAGGATCCCTCTCCCCACGCCGCGTGCACATCTAACCTATCATTGAAGTATTTATTCGAAGATTTTTCATTAGTTTTTATAAAAAGTTTTGATAATTAAAACTTATACAGTCGGCAGCAAAAGTATCCTAGCACTAGCCAATAATTTTCTTACATCAAAAAAGTATACTTAATACTATTTTGTTACATAAATCCTTGTCGAATCATGTTCTTAGAACTGACTAGGAATATGGCTTGACAAGGATTTATTTAACAAAGTAGCATTATATTTACTTTTTTTAGACAGGGATTATTTCCAGTGCTCGGATACTTTTGTGCCAACTGTAGCATACATATTTGTTCTTATTTATTTTCCCGAACAACGCATCTTCTCTGAAAGGCATCCTCAGGATGCCCTGTGGACAAGTGTGTATTGTTAGGGATTTGATATTTTGGTGGTGTACAAAATACACCACGCGTGTACTTGTGTTAAAATATTAAGCGCGTGTAGTTAAAGGTTAAAACGAATATATTGTTGCAATCACGAAACTTTCTTCTATATTTTGCTATACAAATTCACCCAGCACCTATATATTAAAGTTATTATTTATCAAAATTATTTTCTCATGAGGAATGCATACGATTTTCCTCAAAAAACCTGTAAACACCTGTAAACACTAAAAGTCCAAAGAAAAGTAATTTTAAGCCTATACAAAAAATATCTTAGAAAAAAATTTTTTTTAATAAAGAAGAAAGAAAAAAAAAAGAATGAAAAAAATATTTTAAACTATTACGAATCGATGGTTCAACCATTCGATTTAAAGGTATTGTCGAGTTCTTTTGGATGATATCCATATTGAAAATTTAGCAACTCAAGGATCCATCCAGGTGAGGGAGGGGGAAGTAACATACATTTTCCCCCACTTATTAATATTAATTTTGAATGATTCATTAAAAATAATTATCATTGTTCATATTTATGTGAAATTTTGTCCTTTACGGCCATATTAAAAATCTGGAGTGACTCCACTCGACTTTCCGAACATTCAGTAATTAACAGTTTTGTAGATAAAGTACAGAAAGAGGAGTTGTTAAACAAACAAATGAGAGAAAACCATAATAGAGTGTTTGAGTACTTTTCTTCATCTATTACACGATGTTTTATTTAACGCTACTGAACTTTGAGCCCATAGATCATAATGATAAAGAATTTTTCGTTGTGTCCCTGTAAAAACCTATAAATGCTAGATTCACCAAAATGCTCATATTTAGTGCAACAGCGATTTATAATATTCATATAAATTTTCAGCTCAATTGAATAAGGCGTTTAGATGCTATCGCACTTTAAAAAATCTGGTCCCATAGACCATAATGATAAAGAATTTTTCTTTGTGCCCCTGAAAAAAAACTGTAAGTGCTAAATTCACAGAAATCTATACAGTTCGTGCAACTGTGGCCTATAACATGTGTACAAATTTTTTGCTCAGATTAATAAAGCGTTTAAACGCTATCGCACTTTTAAGATTTTGGTCCCATAGACCATAATGATAAAGAATTTTTCCCGGTGTCCCTGTAAAAAAACTGTAAGTGCTAGGTTTACCAAAATCTATAGGGTTCGTACTATGGTGACTTACAATATATACGTACCAACTTTTAGCTTATTCGAACAAAGCGTTTAGACGCTAGCGTTTTCACTCATAGACACACACACACACACACACACACACACACTCACACACTCACATACATACACACATACACACACACATACATACATCATCGTAAAAATAGTGAAAACGGACTCGGGGACCTCGAAACGTATAGATACATCAGAATCTCCAATTCGGATTTTGACATGATTACAATACTTTCCTCACTATAGTGTTCGGAAAGTAAAAATATTAAAAATTAGAGGTTAACAGAGCTACTTGTTGCGCGACTGATTCCCAAATGTAATTAGTACCATTTTCCATTAGTACCATTTCGTTCAATATTTCGTGAGATACAGCATCCACAAAATTTATGCTAAATATACACGATGAGAGAGAGGCAGACATTTTCTAAAAATGTTGAAAATGTGTTCAGGACATCTCGAAGCGTGTAAATCCATCGAAACCGAGGTCAATAATGTGACGAGACGTTGTGCACATGTATTTTAACATTAAGGAAAGTAATTATGTATTAAAAAAAAAAGAAAGTGAACTACACGTTAAAATTAATAATTTCACCCAAAGAATGGCGCTAAATAGGCATTTTTAGAAGCAACCAATATTTTGGTGCTACTTTTACCATTTGAGTGGTGCTTAATACTTAAATGGCACCATTAAAATGGTGAAACATTGCACAAAAATATTGGTTGCATTTACAGGTAACTAAAACCATTTTTATGGTGAAATGTAAGATTTTAACACTGTAGTAAACCTTTGAAATAATTCTGTTTAAAAACATGTAAAAAAGAAAGTAAAACCATACATCAATGATTGTGAAACAATTTTCCATATTTGTAGGAAATGAAAATAGCCATCGAAGCTACTAAAATCTACAGGAAATACATTTCGATTTTTTTTTCTCTCTCTGCGTGTACAATGTTAATTCTGCATAAATGTTTAAATTAAACTAATACAAAATACATTTAATTTCACTTTCGATACACCTTAGTATAACTATAATGTCCACACATTGTCTCCAAAATTCTCAATATTTAATATTTTGTGTGACTCTGTAAGATAATTTTAAGCGTTAAATGTTCATTTTAATACAATGAAACAGCTCTTAAATATATTAGTTTTATTCTGTTAGAATTAGTTTACGATTATTAAACCACAATTTAAACAATTATTTCAGTCTTATTACAAAGTAATTAAAAAAATATTAATATATCACATTTTTTTTATTGCTATTTATACAGTACAATTCTCTAATAAATATTTTTTTACATCTATATCAAGCAGAGTTCACATGTATACGGGTTTATACATATTTCATTTTCTACAGAATGCATTAAATACATACTTTCATTTAATTTCTTTATTTGCACGCTGTAACTTAAAAGCTTTTTTCCAAAATTAATTTCTCTGCCTTAAAAAGCGTTTTTAACTTGCTGTTTTAACGTTGGATAATAAAATATAGCAATAAAATCGCAGGTACAAGCTTAAAAGCTTACTTAGATATTTACTTTATTATTGCTATTTATCTTGAAGAAAGTAATTTCAAACAGTACCTTTTCGAATATAAAGTATAAAAAAATTTATATAGTATATATTTTCTGTCATTACTAATTTAAAAAAAAAAAAGCTGACTCCTGTTTTCTTACTTTCTCTTTCTTAATATCATAATATATTTTTCAAGTATTTAGTTTTGAATAGTTCAAATTTTATTAATAAAACTGTCTTTTCTCATTTTGTTAACCATGGTTCATCATAATTAAGATTACACGCCTTGATGCTCTTTAGATACTGTTCCATTTGAATTCCACGTTTTCTCTCTCCTTTTTTAATAAATTTCCTGCTCTGTTCGCTACTGTTTCCATGGATACCTTCTCCACGTATTTATGAGGTGTTATTCTTTTGTTATTTATTTTTATCCCTCCGCTCCATTAATATAGTTCTTCTGACACTTTTGCTCGGTGCAATCATTTCGACTATTACTTATACGTGTGTATATCGAGAATGAATTTTACAGTTCTAAAGCAAAAGAAACATTTTTTCTTGCTCGGTATATATATTATTTTCTGAACTTAAAGAAGAAATTTTGTATTTTTAATACGATATTTAAAGGATTAAGGGGTCAGATACCTTTTGAAAGGAGAAAATATTAGGAAAAAATGACCTTAACATTTCCGAAAATTATTACTTTTAAAACTTGTAAATTTTAGCAGGTGTTAAAAAAGGTTTTATCTCTCTATTACAACCATTAAAATAATCTTAATGGCACTATTTTTTTTTTAATTTAAATTTTTCTTTATAGAAATGTCATAGTGAATTTTTTGTTGATGTATAATCTTGCGCGCACAATATCTCCGTGATGGTTAGCCAGAATTTAATGAAAGTTTAACAGCTTTTGCACGACATATAAATATATAAAAATATGAACAATTATCATTTAAACATTAAAAGTTTTATATAAAATTACATCTCATATAGAGACATCATAACCACACGCGTCTTTGTAGAAAACCACAATTTTTATAAAAAAAAATTCACTGTAAAACACGTATAAAACGATACATTTAATTAAAATCATTAAAATTACATCGTGTCAAGGCCTTTCGCTCCGAACATCAGGGCATCGTCAGGACAGAGCCATTTTAACTAGAAGTACAGTAATATTTGATTTATATATACAAAAGAACCATATTACGGCTACAGTTATTATACATGACAGTTGAACACAGTTCAATCACAAATGAGACAGTCTGAAAGCGTAGAGTCGAGCTTCACTTGGTTTACCATGGAGACACTTTTTTTGTGCAACAGTTAGGCCTTCTTTAATATAGTTGAATTCTATTATGCTTCTATGAAGCAGATTCTAGTCTGTAGTAAAAGGAACTTGCATTAATTTAGATCTTTACAAGAAAAAGGAGAAAGACTTGTTTTAAAAGCCGCAATCGTTAAGTCACTTTAATGGAGAATTCTTTGGGTAGAATAGTAGAGGAAAACTTGCAATAACTGAAGGATTTTTTGGATTATTTTCATTAAGTGGGACTAGCATTAAGTGATAAAAAACTTAGAGGCAAAAAAGATCGGCATGAGTAAATAAGACCTTTGTCTAAAAAATAAATTGAGATATCATATTCAAGAAACATCTAAAATATGGGAGCGTTGTAGCTACTGTACTTAAGAATAGCTTTTAGTCGAAGTAAAACTTTTATATAAAATTACATCTTATATAGAGACATCATAACCATACGTGTTTTACAGTGAATTTTTTTTAAATAAAAATTGTGGTTTTCTACAAAGACGCGTGGGGTTATGATGTCTCTATATGAGATGTAATTCTATATAAAAGTTTTACTTCGACTAAAAGCTATTCTTAAGTACAGTAGCTACAACGCTCCCATGTTTTAGATGTTTCTTGAGTATGGTATCTCAATTTATTTTTTAGACAAAGGTCTTATTTACTCATGCCTATCTTTTTTGCCTGTAAGTTTTTTATCGCTTAATGCTAGTCCAGCCTCTCCTTAATGAAAATGGTCCAAAAAATCCTACAGTTATTGCAAGTTTTCCTCTACTATTCTACACAAAGAATTCTCCATTAAAGTGACTTAACGATTGCGGCTTTTAAAACAAGTCTTTCTCCTTTTTCTTGTAAAGATCTAAATTAATGCAAGTTCCTTTTACTACAGACTAGAAGCTGCTCCATAGAAGCATAATAGAATTCAACTATATTAAAGAAGACCTCAATTGTTGCACAAAAAAAGTGTCTCCATAGTAAACCAAGTGAAGCTCGACTCTACGTTTTCAGACTGTTTAATTTGTGATTGATCTGTGTTCAACTGTTTCATCTGTTTCATGTATAATAACTGTAATAAATCAAATGTTACTGTACTTCTAGTGAAAATGGCTCTGTCTTGATGATGCCCTGATGTTCAGGGCGAAAGGCCTGTAATTTTAATGATTTTTAACCCTTTCATTCCCAACTTCTTCCCTCCATAAAACAATAAATCTTATATTTAGTCATAAATTTATTTCAAACGTAATGTATATAAATATTTTTTTAAAATAGGAGTTATAGCAGAGTACGAATTAATATATCTAACAAAGCAACTGATAGATGTTTATTTATGTTTAATATAACCACTGATGCCATTAAAAATCATAACTTTTCAATAAATAAAAATATCAAAATTTTGGAAAAATACATATTGCAATTAATTAAAATGCATATTATAAACATTAAAGAATAAAATAAAAAATATTTCAAAAAGTGAATTTACTTAAATTGCCCAAAACAGGAAACTAATTCCGATATTATTATCAGAACAGCATAAAACATACTTTCAAATATCAACAAAGATAGTGAAGTCATCAAAAATAGGTATTTTTCTGTGGGAAAATATATATAGATTTTAATATTGTTCATTTTGAATCAGCGGGAGTGTTAGATGGTAAGAAAGAAAATCTGAAATGTTATGATTCCAATTGGAATCACGGGGAAGGAAAGGGTTAATTAAATGTATCGTTTTATACGTGTTTTTCAGTGATTTTTTTTTTTTTTTTTAAATAAAAATTGTGTTTTTTTTTTATTAAAAGTTTTGTATTTAAAATCATAATTATATATATATATATAAAAATCTTTTTAAATAATAATAATAAAAAAGAATGGAGTTTTCCAGGAAAATTGTTTGCCATTTTAATTATTTGGTATTCTCCCATGTGCACCCCCCCCCCCCCATTTTTTTTTTTGAGTTTAATGAAATGTATCATTTACATGTAATCCTGTGTCTAAGGCTTATATCGACAAAAAATTAACTATGACATAGAAAAATTGTACTTTCATTTTTTTTTTTTTTTTTTTTTTTTTTTTTTAACAGCTATAATAGATAATATTTTTCTAAACATTTCTTAAAAATTATAAATTTTAAAAATCATTAATTTTCAAGTAAAAATTAATTGTAATTTTTTGGTGATATTCCTACCGTTGAAAAGTACCTGACCCCTTAATTATTTCTATTTAAATTTATTATTATTATTTCTATTAATTATTTCTATTAAAAAAAAAAAAACACAATAAAGGAAATTTGACTAACTAGATTATTTTAATATTCTTTTATTTGTTTGTGTCTTAATAAAAAGTATGTGTTATTAATTGTAAAAATTTTATTACATTATTGCAGGAATGTAATTTACTCAAATCCCTTGTTTTGATTTACTTCCCGAACCTACATATGTAAGGAAAGTATCGTAATCATGTCAAAAATCCGACTTTGAAATTTTGGTGTAACTGTACGTTTTGAGGTCCTGAGTTTCTTTTTGCTATTTTTACGGTGATATATATGTGTGTGAGTGAACGTGATAGCGTCGAAACGCTTTGTCAGAATGAGCTGAAAGTGGTACGTATGTTATAGGTCGCCGTAGCACTAACCCTATTGATTTTGGAGAATCTAGCACTTACAGTTTTTTTTTTTTTTTTTTTTTTTTTTTTACGGAGACACAAAGAAAAATTCTTTGATTTATGGCATATGAGCTCAAATTATTTAAAGTGCATAGCATCTAAATGCCTTATTCGATTGAGCTGAAAATTTAAATACATGTTATAGGTCCCCCGTCGTATGAACTGTATAGATTTTGGTGTGTCTAACACTTATAGATTTTTACAGGGAGACAACAAAAAATACTTTATCATTATGACCTATGGGCTCAAATTATTTGAAGGGAAATAGCGCTAAATTAAACAACATACTATATGGAGAAAAATACTCAAATAACCAATTATAATTTTTTCTTTTATTTATTTAACTACTTCTCTTGATTTATTTATGCAAATGTTCGAAAAAACGAGCAGTCATTCTGGATTTATTTATTTATTTATTTGTATTGTAATAAGTAATTAAAATATTTTACTATAAAGTTAAAATAAAAATTTCGTATTTCTATTTAAAATTTTGGCTGGAAAATTAAAATATGAACCAGGTATTTGAAATGGCAAAAATACAAGTGTAACTAATTGTGGTAAAAGGTTTTTTTTTTTTTTTTTTTTTTGGGGGGGGGGGGGGGTTATATTTGAGGAGCAAACATTCAAACCGTGTTTTCTCCAAAAATAAAAGAATTAGTGATTTTTCTTTAAACTTAACATAAAAATAATATGTCTAAATATTTTCCTTATATCTAGTACTAAACTAAACAAACGATAATTAGGTTTTAAGTTTAGTTATTTTTTAATTTAATAGTTTTTATGTTGTCTGAAAAATTATGTCAGAAGGAGAAAACATGATTTGAATATTTTCTCCTCATTTTCGTTTTATTAAATCTGAATAGGCAATTGAAAAAAATATTAGAATTTTAAATAACTAACACTTTCCTTCAAACTGATGTTTGGTAATTAAAAACACCTGTATAATTAGTTACAATTTATGATTTGTATGCATCAGTATTAAACTTACTAAAATTATGTATTCTGTATTTATTGAATTAACTGTAAAAGTTCATTGAAAATTCAAAAAAGTTCATTCTCCGTTTGGTTTAAATCCTCTCTTATTGGATAATGAAAATCAATAGTAATAAGTTGTTTTAGAAATCGATATTAACCCTCATAGTACTAAGATCAAAATAATATTAAATGTTAAAGACTGTCACTATGACCAGTTTAGGTATTTATAATGTTGGCCATAAAATCGATCAAAAAGTAAAATATTGATATAATATTGGCATTCAGCATTTATTATAAAATAAATAAATAATAATAAATGTGTATTCCACAATTTTACGAATATTTAAATCAGCACAAAACCTGAAATATTAAAAAATAAACCTTTGACAATGATGGCAGAAAATACCAGATGAAATAAAATTTTACATATAAAATTTCTGAATTCTTGGAATTATACTTAAGATTCTTGAATTATTGAAATTCTGAAAATACTTAGTGTTATATTTTCATCACAAAGCCCAACTCCATATTGTTCCACCACAGGTCGAGAAGTTCTGCTCTCGGAGCTGGTAGATGAATAGTGACGGGTTCGATCCCAGATTGAATTCGTCGGCATATCTGTTTCTGAGCTCCCCGTGTTATTCTCCGAAACTCGCACATATACGGGATAGGACTCATTAGAAATATCTCCACGGAGGGCACTTATCCTAGACCTAGGAACCCTGTGTTGTCAATCAGCCGAAACAACTACACCACCACCAACTCAATATTACCCCTTCCCATTTGGTGCAGTTAAAAAATTGAAGCATTCGAAACTTATTAACTTGACATAACAATGAGAAAGACTTTTATAAGAGAGATCCCAGAAAATAATTTTAGCATACATTTACTAAATTCAGAAAGCTACATAATTTCAATATGGGGTCAAATTGACCCCCATCTTAACACTGCGAGGGTTAAACAATTTTTATCATTTACAAGGAAACGTTCTTAAGCTAAACTCATAGAATTCTACGAAAAAATTACAGGTGATAGTAGATGGCTCAAAATATCTACGATGAAAAAAATAGCTGCTTAATTGCAACGGAAAAGCGGTACAAAATTAATTCAACATTTTTAACGTCAAATGCAACCCTACTTGGCGAGGATGCAGAGAAAAGCGCCAAGTTCTCAAATGAACTGCTCATGTGTCCTCCGTACCATTTTAACTTAGGGTGCCTAGTCACCACTTTTTGATATTTTGCTTTCAAAGCTATTTGAAGTTCAGTTTGAATAAATATTGTTTGTCTAATCTGTATATTTTCTACCCTTTTATTTGAAGTACATATTAGCGAGTTGCTATAAATATTCGTTTTTATTTAGTTTAATGCTGGAAAGTCCCTCGCATGATTTATATATATATATATATATATAAAGATCTCAATATTTTGGAATCAATTTGTTTAACGAAGCAGTGATTTTTAAATAGAAAATGCCACCACGTATTAAACTCCCCATCCCCTCCCAGAAGAAAATTCTGGTTATGTCACTGAATTACATTTTCTTAAAAACGTCAGTTTTCAAGAATTCGAAGTCGCCAATTGATACTAACTAGAAGGTTCTGGTAACCCGATTCAATTTACAATATCGTTCTACACCTTCAGAGGATGAATTTCCTATACGTTCTAACACCTGTACCAATTTCATCGAATTCTATGAGTTTAGTTGAAGAACGTTTCCTTGTTAGTACCAAAAGATGTGGGATAACAAATCACAAAATATTACTAGAATTATTGAGCATCACGTAGCAAGATATGAAATAGCATTTAATCCATTATTATTATTCCTGTGTTGTTATATAAGATCGTACTAAAATTGTCGTATAAGTTGAATGAAACCTCCGTATATCACGAAATAGAAAAAATTTCGGACAACATTTCAGTCTATTATTATTATTGCTGTTTTCTTTTATGTGTAGCATTTGAGTAGTTAAATAGGCGATTTTACTGCAACTGTTGTGAAACTAGCTTTAACCTTTCATCACAAAGTAGTAAGACACAAAAATAGCTTATTCAGTATTATAATTTTAATTTTCGCATTATATTTTTAAACATAGACATGTGATCTCACTGTTGCGAAAATTGGCTTATATATAATAGACATTTATATTATATGTGTGCGTGTACTGCTCTCCTCCCCTTTTTCCAATCAAAATGTAGCAAGATGCGAGACAAGTCGTTCATTGCATGTGTCTGTATTTTGAATGAAAAGAAAACAGTTTAAAAAAAAAAATCTTGATAGAATGGACAATATTCCTGTGACGTCACCGTAGGTAAAATCGCCGAACACGTGGCCGATATTTTGTAAACAAATTAGATTCAAGATGCCATTTTATTGTTACGCATAACATTTTCCTAAATATTTCTGCAGTGATACTTAATAATAATGTTCAAACAAGAACAAAAGAGAAATGTAAACAACTGAATCGAATGATAAAGTTAAGACTATTCCATATCGTAAAATTGCAGAACATTTTATGTATACACACACACACACACACACACATATATATAATGAATAAAAGATTAATAAGAACATTTTATACACACACATATATATATAGACATCAAAGCTTAAATAATTAGAATTTCAATCACTTTAACAAAGGAATTTATTAAATGGAACATCCATTTAAATTTGTTAACATCGCCGCAGTTCACATGGCAACTTTTAATATTACATATGTTGATTAATATTAAAGTATATTACTAAAACTGGATTAAAAACAAAACAAAAGTATCACTTAATCTCTCTTACTTCAATTTCATATAATCTGTAACTCTTATAAATAATATTGCAAGATAAAAATTTGCAAGCCACAATGCTTTGCTATGGTAGAGTTGAGGATTGTTTGCCTATCCAGCTGATATTCTTATAGTCTCGAACCCAAAGTGGGAATATGGTCCATTGTTAAGGAATTTCACTTGAGCCATTCATCACTTATTACAAAATACGGAATAACAGTCAGTCTGTCATTTTTCTTATTTTTATAATTTATTGAAACACTTAAAAATAACGTCTTGGTAGAGTTATTTAGAAATATGACTTGCACTTATCTCTTATAACAAAATACGGAAAGACAATCGGTCATTTTTCTTATTTTTGAGTTTTATAGGGAAAAAAAAAAATAATAATAATAATAGTTTACCGGAATTGTTAGTAGAATTAATTTAAACCTTTTCAACAATAAGTAGAAAAATATGTGATATAAAAAATCAGTCCATTATTGTTATTTTTTTGACTTATATATTTAAACAGTTAAACATAAAATCTCACTGAAAAAATTGTGATTCAAAACATTTAAAATAATCATTCTTCAGATATAATATTATAACAACAAGTAATTATAAAATTTCAGAATTTCAGAAGAAACTTTTAAAATGTTGTTCAGTTTTTATTTACATGCTAATGAGACAGCACATCAAATTAGAGTCAGTAAAATGTCATTTAAATCTCTATCACTATTTTGAAAATCGTTCATCATAGCCAATTTTTAAAATTATGTTATTTGAACAGTTATTTATTAAATCTTATGATGAAAAAAAATTATACAAAATATTCGTTTTATTTCTTTATTTATTTCGAAATACTGACGAAAAACACACATGATTAATTTTGATGGAATATTTATTTGATCCCTCACATCCCCATGTGTTAGACATGCAGTTTCACAAATAATTCATTAATTTCAGAATCGCGTTTTTTTTTTTTAATTAAGTATATTGATTCAATTACACAGCCAGCAACTCAAGTTATTTTTAGATTTTTCCAGAAATTATGCTAATATATTTTCGAGCAAAAAAAAAAAAAAAAAAAAAAAAATGCTATGTTTGCATTAATATCTTTGCTGAAATTACAACTTTTGATTTCATTTTAATTGAGAAAAAAAAAGGTAGATATGTTAAAAAAAAATATTTCTGTACTGGAGATGCATGTTAACTCCACTGAATCATTTTGGTTACTTTTTTTTTAGTTCTTTCACTTCATTTTCCTCTTTTTTCTCTACTAAAGATTTCAATTTTGTTTCAATTGTTCAAAAAAGCAAAACACGACTGAAAATGTGCTTCGAACAGTTTCTATTTATATATTAAAATGTGCATGAATGTTTTTGTGTGGACCTGTAAACCAATCGTTATAGCAATTGTGTCATATTCGACAGGAAACATAATATTGAGCATTTGAATAGTACATGTTAAATTTTGTGCAGTATGAAATTATTAAATCAGGTTTGAAAGAAATTTTATAGAATGTATACGTATAAATTTGTGAGTCCCTGCATAGACACCATTTGTGTCATTTTCAGTAACAAAAATGCTATAGTGAACCTGAATAACATATCAGTTAAAAGGCATTATTAACAGGATTCGTGGAACAGTCAACTTTTTATATAAGAATTTTCATATAGTACATATGTTAAAATCCTAGGAATGAGGGGAAAAAAAAAACCCACTTTATTTACATAACTAGGAAAAAATTGGCGCAGTGCAGGCTGGTTACATTTTATGTTGTAAGATCGGATAAACTGGATGTTGTTGGAGTTTTTGCTATAAGAGGGAAACTGTTCTCACCTAAGTCTGCCTTAGGCGTAGCTATTATTTTGGTATTAAGAAATTAACTTTGTTTAAAAAAAAAAAAAAAAAAAAAAAAACAAGAAAAAATTATAATTTATTAAAATTATCTTCCATCATGAATGCTGACAATTTCCATTCTAGAGAAGTAGTATAACACTAAATATTCAAAGAAAGTCAATTTTATTCTCTGTATGACATCTTTAAACTAGTATGTTGTGGCCACCACAAGACTTTCTTCTATATTTTCCTATACAAATTCACTCAGTAACAAAATTAGAAAAAAAAAAAAGATTTTTTTCCCCGTTAAAAGTTAAAAAAAAAAGAAAACTTTGTTTGAAATTATCACAGATTTATAGTTCAACCATTCGTTTTAAAGGTATTGCCGAGAGCTTTCGAAAGATACCCATCTTGAAAAGGGAAGCGATGCCCCCACATGTACAGAATTTTTTTCCTAGTTAACTACTACTATTATCAATAATTCATATTAATTTTACAATCACAAGTTAAAAATAACTCTCATGATGTACATTTATACGAAATTTTGTCCTATACTGCCATGTTAGAAATTTAGAAAAAATGCGATCACAGCGCCACCTGCAGAGCGATTGATCCCCAAATCTAAACAGCACCATTCTATCTCAGGGTCCTACTATATACCAAGCTTGGTTAAAAATCATTCATTGGTTCGTGAGCTACAGTGTCCACAAAAATCGTGATACACACAGACAGACAGACAGACACATAGACAGATATTTTCTAAAAACTATCAATTCGTGTACAGGACCTCCCAATACGTGTAAATCCGTTAAATAACGGAGGTCGAAAATTTTCGCGAATCCAATACTTTCTCTATATTACATATCAGGGTGTCTACTAGGTCATGAAAGTCATGAAAAGGTCATGAAAATCAACAATGGGTCATGAAATTCATGAAAAGGTCATGAAATTCAGCAATAAGTCATGAAAGCCAAGAGCAGGTCATGAAATTCGACCGTCTGTTTGAGTCACGTATTGGTGGTTCAGGTAACCCAATTTCACCTATCGGGTCAAACATTTTTACTTTCCGAACACTATAGTGAGGAAAGTATTGTAATCATGTCAAAAATCCGAATTCGAGATTTTGATGTTTCTATACGTTTCGAGGTCCAACGAGTCCGTTTTCACTATTTTTACGATAATGTATGTATGTGTGTATGTCTGTGAGTGAACACGCTAGCGTCTAAACGCTTTGTTGAATAAGCTGAAAGTTGGTACGTATATTGTAAGTCACCATAGTACAAACCCTATAGATTTTGGTGAATCTAGCACTTATAGTTTTTTTACAGGGACACAAAGAAAAATTGTTTATCATTATGGCCAATGGACCAAAATCTTAAAAGTGCAATAGCATCTAAACGCCTTATTCAATTGAGCAAAAACTTTATACACATATTATAGGTCACAGATACTCAATCTGTATAGATTTTAGAGAATCTAGCACTTATAGTTTTTTTACAGGGACACAAGGAAAAATTCTTTGCCAAATTTTTAAAAGTGTGATAGCGTCTAAACGCCTTATTAATCTCAGCAAAGAATTTGTACACATGTTATAGGTCACATTTGAACCAACTGTATAGATTTTGGTGAATCTAGCACTTACAGTTTTTTTACAGGGACACAAAGAAAAATTCTTTATCTTTATGGCCTATGAGACCAGCGATAGCATCTAAACGCCTTATTCAATTGAGCTGAAAATTTGTATGAATATTATAAATCACTGTTGCACTAACTATAAGCATTTTGGTGAATCTAGCATTTATAGATTTTTACAGGGACACAACGAAAAATTCTTTATCCTTATGATCTAAGGGCTCAAAGTTCAGTAGCGTTAAATAAAACCTCGTGTGATATATGGAGAAAAATACTCACACTCTGTTATGGTTTTCTCTTTTTTGTTTGTTTAGCAACTCCTCTTTCTTTATTTTATCTACAAAACTGTTAGTTACTCAATGTTCGGAAAGTCGAGTGGAGTCACTCCAGATTTTTTTCTCTTGCAGTTCGGGTTGAGTTGATTGAATTTTTTTTTCTACGAGTCGGGTCGACTTGAGAATATCTTTCAAAATAATTTCTTTAATTGGCATAATTCGGCAACGCACCCTTTGGTGAATTGTCGCTTTGCTTGTAGCACTTGTGCCCAATTTGTTCGCCTGATGAATGGTCGTGTTTTTTCAACCTGAAACAGTTGTTGTGAGTTTATTTTATGGTGTTTATTTAAAGTTTTGTACTTATTACTAAACTTGAAGCAAATTTTGTACACTTGAAGTACACAACACACCTAAATGGTTAAAAATTATTACTTATTAAATTTTCAGATTTTAAAACTTTAAACTTGGTACAGTAGTAATTACATTTTAAATTATTTACCAGTTGTATAGCAATAAAAATTTACTTTATAACTTAAATTACAAGATTTTTAAATGAATAATCTTTAATTTTAGGTTTTGAGTTGGCTGTGGGTCATTAAAATTCTCTATTGTGAGTTCAGATCGATTTTCAGGTTACTATTATTTAGTAGCGTAAATATATAAGCATGATTATAAACCTAGTATAGTCAATTATATCTTTAAAAGACAAAATTTTCTTCTATGAAAATCTACAGGCATTCTAACTTTTGTTGGAAAAAAAAAGTATTTTTTTAAAATATGTTTCTAATATGTGCGTTCCTAAAAATAAAAATCTTTGAATATATATATATTTTTTTTTTATTTACAAGGAAACATTCAAAAGTTTCCTTCAAATAATATTGCAAAAAATATATGTGATTCTACTCTTCATAAAACACCAGAAAGTGAAAAAATTATCGGCTGAAATGAATTACAGCAACCACAAAAAATTATCAAAATTAAGCATATTTGGCGATTTTACACTGTTAGGCGATTGATTTTGAGTACGTGTTGGAGATGTAAAACACGGTTCTGTTCATACAGGCAATCTCGGTGCTATCAAACTTATCGCCTAGCAGTGCTAAATCACCAAAAATGCTTAATTTTGATAATTTTTTGTGGTCGCTGTAATTCATTTCAGCCGAAATTTTTTCACTTTCTGATGTTTTATGAAGAGTAGTATCACATATATTTTTTTCAATATTTTTTGAAGACGACATTTTTTGAATGTTTCCTTGTTAGCATTTAAATTTTTCTAAAATATATGTATACTCAAAATATTTTGTTAATCAAAACAGTACTAATGTATAACTGAATGAACTACTTTTTTCTAATTCAGAATGTATTCTATTTTGAAGTATAGGAAAGACATCGAAATACAAAGTTTGAGATGTATAGTCATATACTTTACAAGGATGAGAATTTCCAGACTTTTGTAGAAATTTGACTTTTCTTAATTATTTTAAAACAATTTTCAGGTTTTTTTGTTTTAAATATTCTTATTTTTGTTCTATTTTCTTTCCTTTGACTGTTTCTAAGCAACTTATTTTCATATATTCTCCATTTTTGCTTATAAAAAGTATGATTTTGTGTATCTGTTTCTTCTTTCATTACTAAAATTAAATTATCTTTGAGTTTTGCTGATACTTTCGGACTTATTGTCTATTTCCCACTTTCATCTCTGACTTGAGTTTAATAATTCTATTCTTCTATTCTTAGTCTTTCCATGGAAAAAAAAAATGTTTATAGCTTTGAAAAAAATTTAATACATATAATCTTCTCCTTAATGCAAGAAAAATAAATGACAATTTTCAAATTGCTCAAAAAACTAGTAGTTACAATATTATAACATTGCACAAATAGTGTATGTATGTAGTTATATGTGTCTGTTTTAGATTGATTTCCATTACAATTTACTTAGATTGTCGATGAAAGAAAAATGTTTTCAGTTTTTTTTTTTTTTTAATCAGCTAATACTGTTGTTAAACAATAATTAAAAAAATAAAGCAAGGTGATAGATCGGTAAAAAAAAAGAAAATGACTATTTTAATTTAAAAAGAAAGTTAGGATATGTCGATAAAAAAGGTCATGAAAAATTTTTTGAGGTCATGAATTTGTTTTGTGTCAAGTCAGTAGACCCTGCATATCGAAGAAAGTAAAAATGCGATTTATATATATATATATATATATATATATAACTTTCTTCTATATGTAATATAGTGAAAGTATTGGATTCGTGAAAATTTTCGACCTTCGTTTTTTGAGGGATTTACACGTTTTGGCATATCCTGAACTGAACACGAATTGATAGTTTTTATAAAATGTCTGTCTGTCTGTGTGTATCACGATTTTTGTGGACACTGTATCGCACGAACCAATGAATAAAATTTAACCAAACTTGGTATTTAGTTTGACCCTGACATAAACTGGTGCTGATTAGATTTGGGGATCAATCTCTGAACAGGTGGTGCTATGATCGCATTTTTTCTAAACTTCTAATATGGCAGTATAGGACAAAATTTCGTATAAATGTGCATAATGACAGTTATTTTAAACTTGTGATTGTAAAATTAATATGATTTATTGATAATTGTAGAAGTTAACTAGGAAAACATTTTTGCGCATGTTGGGGCATCGCTTCCCCCCTTGGGGGGGGGGGAGTAAATTTTCAAGATAAGTATCTTTCGAAAGGTCTCGTCAATACCTTTAAAATGAATGGTTGAACTACAGATCTGTGATAATTTAAAACAAAGTTATCGATTTTTTTTTACTTAAAAAAAAAAAAAAAAAACTTTTTTTTTTTTAAATATTGAGAATAAAATGGACTTTTTTTGGATATTTAGTGTTATACTACTTCTCTAATATCTGGGGTGTTTGCATTCCGGAGTAGTTTGCATTCTGTGGAGTAGTTCCTGAGATACAGTTGCCACAAAATTTTGTCACACACAGACAGACAGACATTTTCTAAAAATTGTCAAATTGTGTTCTACAGTTCTCAAAACGTGTAAATCCATCAAAAACCCGAGGTCGAAAATTTTTACGAATCCAATACTTTCTTCTGTTGAATATAGAAAAAAAGTAATGATTCTACTTATGTACATTTATACGAAATTTTGTCCTATACCGTGATGTTTAAAATTTAGAAAAAGCTGGATGGCTAGGTCACCTGTTGAACGATTTTCACCAAAAATTTATAGACACTAATTTATATTAATATGCAACTACATATCAAATTTAATGAAATTCTGAGTAATAGTACCTGAGATGCAGTTGCCACAAAATTTTGTCCCATTCAAACGCACAGGGAGACTGACATTTTTTAAAATTGGTCAAATCGTTTTCTAGAGACTTCAAAACGTGTAAATCCATCGAAAACCCGAGATCGTAATTTTTACGTATCCAGTACTTACTTCTATTTTATATATAAGAAAACAGTGAACGCGAATTAATATTTTCTGCATAGCATGCCAAACGATTCTAAATAACTAAATAATCTATTTATATACCTCGAATTAGTTTTACGGATCAGTTTAATCACTTTATTAAAATGTTTTATCTTTTATTAAAGTTTGAATAGTAGTCATTTGTTCACAAATTAATTCATACAATGTTTAAATAAAAGAAAAAATGTATCACAAGTAATGAATCGCAGATGTTTTTTTCTTTTTCGTGGAATTGAAGCCAGATTAATTTACTTCTGCTTTCTTAACGCGAAGAACATTAAACATAATTACTTTTCTGATAATATCTTCTATTTTTTCTAATAAATACGCTTTCTATGATGCAAACTGAAAAAGTAATATCAGATATATATATCTCTAATTAATTATCATTTTCTTCTCTCATTTTGTTATGTATGGTCTTTATATTTTTGGAGAAAAAATAAGTTTACAATAAACAACTGTAAAAGGATTGTGCACGCTTGCAGAAAAATTAAAACTCTATAAAGAAAACCCAAAGTTTATTCACTCTTGTTTGGGCTAACCTTGGCCTTGTCTTGGCTTAGCCCCAAAATGGCGAGGAGTGAGTCTCTTCGCTATTGATGAAAAATTAGAAGGTTATTTGCTCCTTTTTCAAAGAGCTATGATACTTAATAGTAGTGGCCATTAAAAACCAGAGACAATTGTTTTTTATTCTGCAATGTTAAGGATTTTTTTCTATGGCAGACGACCTTTATTTGTTCCAATTGTTTCCGCCTTGCCCTCCATTTTTATTTGCCGTTTTTATGCCAAAGATCTTCAAGCTTTTATTGTGGAATAATTTTTTTGCTGGGCAAATTTGCGTACCATATGAATTTTTGTGCATAAATTGTTACCTTGTTACATTTAATAGTAACAATTTCGAATAAGAAGATTTAATACTTTTATAAATAAATACAAACAATTAAGAAAATAATAAATAAAAATCATTATTTTTAAATAGTACTAAATAAATGCTTAAAAATAATTTAATATTTTTTTAAACATATTTAATATATTAAAATTTTAAAAAATGTTTTTTCTTAGATTGAATATTTACTAACTTTATTTTAGTTGTTGTTCACTTACTGAAACTCTTACTTTCATTAGCCCATCATCAAAATTATACTTCAAAAATTATGCGATTAGAAGGGGTGTGTGGAGCTGTGATTGGTAGTTCTTGAAGTCTATCTCCAGCAGTGAACTCTATTTTAAATCAGACTAGTTAATACCCGTCAAAATTTGACGGATCATGTGCAACTTAAATCTTTTCACGGCATAAAGTTTTAAGCATTCCTGTTTTAATGTTTCGCATTGCTCTTAACCAGTTTAAAACCCCTGCTGTAACCAATTATTTTTTGGTTGAAGGGGAAGGGGGAATAAATTTCAGGAAATTTCAATTTACAAAATTTAAGCGTGCTCCACATAATAAAAATAAAATCCCAAGATTTTTCCTAATTTCATTCTAAATAAAATCCCAAAGAATGTGGGGAGTAGTTAAAAGAAAGAATTTATAAATTATGGTAAGAACAGAGAATGAAAGCACACATAAATACTTGACATACATATTTTTTTTTAATTTGATCGCTAATTTTTATCTTTAACATACTTTTATACAAACAGCATATGACAAAGAACATGACTCGATAAATATTTAACAAAACGGTATTAAGCGTAAATCTTTTAAATACTAATTATTGCTAGCGCTTCAATAATTTTGCTGCCAACTGTACATAACATGAAAATAAAACCAATCGAGCCAAAGAATCTCTGCTGATTCTTTGTATCGAGCATCGATAACGATAATATTCAATTTCAATTAAAATAAGACAGTGGCTAGGGATGTGGGTTTTCCGGAAAATTTTGAAACGGAAAATTTTCTGGAAAATTTTCAGTCTCTAATTTACGAAGGTTTTGTAAAATAAAACTAAATACATTAAAAGCTACAAGTAAACAAAACTATTCAAAGAAAAGTATGAATAATTATTCAATTCAAAAAGAAATTAATAAACAAAACACAGAAATTATGATTTAATGGTTTATTAAACATGTATAAAGCTAGAAAGTTATAATTTTTAATGAATGTTTTGCATGTATAATGGTTGAATAATCTATGTAAAAAAGGTGTCTGTGAACATTCTGTAGCTGTCAGAGACCCTCACATATCGCTGCCAACAGTTGAACCCCATTTTATTATATAGGGAAAATTTTTTATGAGAATTAATGATTTATTATTATTATTATTATTATTCTGTTTTCATTATTAAAAAAAAAAAAAAATCTAGAAAAATTCAATTTGCCTTTGTTTTCCCCAAAATTAATTTATTTAATTTTTAAAGCTTCATACCGAAGTTACAAAGTGGAAAAAAAATGATGAAAGTTCTTTTTTGCATTTTATAATTTCAAAATAAAACATTAAAAAAAAAAAAAAACTGTTTTTGAAAAATAAGAACAAATTTAACAATTGTGAATATTCTGAAACTAAACAGAATAATAATAATAATAACAACAATAAAAACAGAGGTAATTATCATAACGAATTTCTGTTTAGAATAATATGGGGTTTAGCTGCTAGCGGCAGCAAAATTATTGAAACACACATCCATATTTTTCTTTTTCTTTCTTTTTTTTTCCTTTACTTTGATCGCTAATTTTTATCATGAACTTACTTTTTTATAAACATTATAAGACTAAGATCATGATTCGATAAATATTTACTTAACAAAACAGTATTAGGGGCACATCTTTTAAATAGAAATTATTGCTAGCGCATAAATAATTTTGCTGCCGACTGTACAAGGTAAATTAGTAATGTATGGCTCAGACCATGCAAGGGTTCATTTCCTCAAAATTCTTTGGATTTTTACTGTTTTCGATTTGTTCTATTTTTAAGCATAGTTTGCGAACACAAAATTATATTTTTTAATAGTTGGTGGTATTGGAAAATGGATGTAATCCTCTATTCAAAAAATTAATCTGGAAGTTTCAGATTTTTTTCTTATTGTTATTATTTAATTTTAAATGTTACACCTTTATTAGATTTTTCAAGTACAATTCAATTTCGGATATTTTAAGAAAATAGAAATATTGAGTTCTTTCAACTAAGCCTCTAGTTACAAGATATGATGTGATTCATTTTATCTATTTGATTTCCTTAAATTTTAATCAAAATCTTGCTATTTATGTATTTAGGCAATTAATTGTATTTCCTGTTGCTTGCATTAAAAAAAAAAAAAAAAAAACCCCCCCCCCCCCCCCCCCCCCATATTAGAAATTAGTTTTAAAAAATGATTTTTTTAAATTGAATATTTAACGAAGATTATGAAAATGTCCTAACTTTCTGAGTCACTCTCAGAACAAAGACCATAAGGTGACCTAAGTCAGAATTGCTGCCTGAGTTTGAAAAACATTCGCGTATCATCATTTATCAAATGAATATTTTGAAAAATAGATACACATGCTCAGCAGTATAGTAGTGCATTAATTTACCAATATATTCTTTTTTTGTTATGTTGCCGAATACTTCATAATTATGTGTTTACAAACTTATTGAATGGACATTTAAAATTCTGGTAAATTCTTCTTCTGTTTCTGCTAAATTCTTCTAAATTAGCAACCATAGATCTCTTGTATTATAATAAATAACCTCTTTCTCGAGCAGGTTGCTCAAAACATATATCTGGTAACTTTCTAAATGATGACTTCAAAGTCTGACTTCATGAATCAGATGATGACTTCATGAGTCAGAAACTTTTGTTTTTCCCACTGTATATAGCATTACCATGACTAATAAAAGAAAATTTAAATATATCATGCAAAAGATTAACAAAAAAATTGTTTTTTTTTATTGGAAAATTTTCCGGAAAAACATAGTAGAAAATTTTCTGGAAAATTTTCCAAAAAAGAAAATTTTCCGCGGAAAATTTTCCACCCCACATCACTAACAGTGGCGCCATCTATAATCTATCGATTAAAAAAAAAACAAAATCTCAGGTGTTTTTTTATAAAAATATTTTTAAAATCACATAAATTTATAAGGCAAAATAATTTAATTTAAAATAAATTTTAACAATGTTTTGTTTTTCTTTATATTCTACAATTATAATTTTATTTACACTTAGAAATAGACTATGCTACTTAAAAATAAATGAATAACAACATTATAACACTTTATTCTATCAAAATAGTATATTTCAACAAAAGTATACTGTTAAATAAATAAATAAAAAAAATAAGAATGAATCTAGTATTTTAGCAGGTTAATTTGCTCAGTAAATTTCTTGTAATAAATTATACTATGTAAATTTTTAATAAAATATCAATATTTAAAGGTTATTCTTTCTAAATTATTTTTTTTCATAATATATTATAGAAATGAAACATCAGAAATTGTAATAATTAGATTTAAAAAAAAAAAAAAAAAAAAAAAAAAAACTTTTTTGATTTTAAATATCTATTTCCATCTTTTCTAAACGAAGTTTTCAAGTGATAAAAGTTAATTTTTAAAGAATAATAAACTCTGAGAATTTGTTAATTAAAAAAATTTTTTTTTTTTTAATCTTAGAGGGCGCCACAGTACTGTACATCCTGAAATACAATCCTGTGAAAGGAAATTTTCGGTGAAAAAGCACATTACGGTAACTGATAAGAATTCGCTAATTGGTTTATTTTAATATACTGCCTTGGAAAGTATGACTCAATGAGTTAAGCGTGTGAATTAATTTTCTAATTGTGATTTAATTAGGCGTCTACCATAGACATATGAAATATTAATGTCGTCTGCTCGATCTCTATCATGGGTATTCGTATTGCACTGCATAAAGAGAAAGGCCTATTCCCGATCCGAATTGGTTCAAAATTTCCTCGCGCATGCCCAGATCGTACGATTTTGGTCTTACAGAAAGTGCTTTGTGTTTTAATATTATAGATTATTTCAAAAATCTTTATGATATATGCTTCATTGTTGAGCAAAATTGTAATGAAATGGATTGTGATCAATTTTATTTTCATTTGTTGTGCACATTGGGAAAAATTATTATACCTTAATCACTTTTTAAAACATGTAAATAAATCATGAATTTTAACTTTCTTCCTTTCTTTTTCCTTTTTTTTCTTTCTTTATACACACACACACACACACACATGTATATATGTATATATATAAAGTGAAGAATTTAAGAACGTTATAAAATTTAGCAATTATAGATACGTCATAATACCAACATATGAAATTAAAATTAGTTAGGGAAAAAACTTGAAACTAAGTATTTATAAACCAATGTGCAAACTGCAGCAAAAGGAAATATAGTACGAAAATAGATCGATAAACTAATAACAAATAAAAGCAATCCCATTAGAATAAATCCTATAGAATAAACGAAAATGAAAGAAGCGAAATTAAAATATGTAATTCATATGCACAAAAGAATGGTTTCTGTAGTATGTAGTACAATTAGCATTAAGATTTATAAGGCTGAACAAAAATATTCAGATATATTACGGGCTATATAAGAAAATAGCTGAAATTGCATTTTCATTTTTATTTAGCATTTTAACACTTTCTATCTATATTTGACTGTCTGTTCGCCTTCAGTGTCTGTAAGTATTTTCAGAATGTTTTCTTTCAAAATGATACTGTTAAAAATGGTTTCTTAAAAATGAGCTAAATTGTCTCAAAATAGCTCCGAAACAATGTATACTTAAATTTGAGAAACCATGTACTCATTTTTGAGTATATTGTCATGCTCAAAAATGGGGTTGATCAATAAGAATGCAAATATCCCCATGTTTGACATGTCAATATACTCAAAAATGAGTACATGAGTTTTTTAATTTAAGTATATATCGTTTCGGAGCTATTTTGAGGCAATTTAGCCCATTTTTAACAGTGTATATATTACTGAAGTTCACTGTGGAAATGTTCCCTATTTAAAATGGCATTAAAATGTACTGTACAATTGTTTTTTGTACGAGGTCATCCAAAAAGATGCCAATGCATTGTGTTTTATGAGACATTTTCATAAATCGTATTTAAATAACTTTCTACTGCAAAAATCATTATGAAATTGACATTTATTATTAATATACTAAAATAATGTTTTGTATAGAATAAGAGATGTTTAGCGTTCTGATTTACGCCACAAATTTTACTACATAAAAATATTCAAATTTGTTAAAGGCTTACAATTAGAAATTGTTGGAATTACATTCCCGTCTGTAAAAAGCATTTTTAACACTTTCCAGTAATATAAGAGTAATTATGAATTTAGTTTATCTGTCTGCATTTCTGTCCTTCTGTCCTTTGTGTGATAACGTAGCTAAAAACATTGAAGGTTAAACTATGCAACGAGTACGTACAGTTAATAATTAGTGCGAACAGCATGGTTTTTCTTTCTTTTTTTCCCTTTAATTTTGGTTGAATGTCTGTCCACATAAATAAAAAATTTTAAGAGAAGAAAATAATAATAATATAAATGAAATGAAGAAAGTATGCTGATAATGTCTAGTCCATTGTTGCAGTTATAAAAAGCTTATTGGTTAATAGCTATTGTCTTTAGTGAATACTTTTTCCATTTTAGTGTTTGAAATATTCATAATGAAATATCATCGGTTTTATAAAACATGCTCTCTGTAATTAATCCATAAGCTAGAATTTTTCGGACCAATCAATAATGAATTCAACGCTTCTGCCAAAAATGACCTAACCAATTGCGTGGAAGCTTCTTTTTCTGACAAAGGGCAACGCACACGACTAATGCCACCTTTCCACAGAACAGGATTTTCCTGAATTCTCTCCTGAAAGTGTACTTTCAATTCAGTTTCTCCTGTTTTATAGATTTTTCATTCATCGTATTACGCATGCTAATTATCTACCCGATACGGTTTTTTATTCTTTACGAGAGTGAAATGAAATAATACTTCTTAAGTTGGATTCGATACATTGAATAAATTTTCTACTTCATTATTATCTGGTTGATGGCAACTTCTTAACACGCAACGTGGCTTTTCCTGAAAAGTTACAAAAATATGTCGAAATATACGTGCCGTCTGATTAGGTTAAGTCGTATAGTGCGTCCAATTAAATGAAATTGTTCTTGGAAAATGGCCAACATCCTATAGATATCTTTTTATTCTAATTTTTGTTTACAAATTTGCCTTTATTAGCAATTAACTGAGGAGAGTTTTTTTGGAAATTTGTTTTTCAGAATTTTTTCTTTACTTTTTTGTGATGAGAAACTAAAATAGTTTTAAATACTGGTACTTTGTATTGTATCGAAGCTACCAAAGTGAAAGAAATGTCCATCCTAATTACACTTGATGCCTAAAATTTCATAAAATTGAATTATAAATCTTCATTTTTAGCAGTTGTATTTTCTTGCATGAAAATATTAACTTCGATAATTTATCTGATTTTCGTGAACTTATTTTGAGTCTATGAGAGCAAAGCAGCCACTGATCAACTAACAATGAGTGTATATTGTGTTTTCTTCTCTTTTTGCAATGGTTCTATAAGTACTGAGCCATTCCTGAAGAAATTGTGCAAACATTGCAACCTCCTCAATTCTCTAGGATCCTTGTTAAATTTAATCTTAGTCAAATTTCCATTATTTTCCTTATTACTATATATTTTTTTTAATATAAAATATTTTTTAACGTTATTTTAAAAAGAAAAATTATATATATTTCGCACTGCTATTTCCATTTATTATAATTTTACTATTTGTTTTTTTCATTTTTCATATTGTATTTTTCCTTGCAAAATCGATCTTATCCTATAATATTTGGCTTTATATGACCACTATAGTTTAAAATGCTATATTTTTTATGCTCTCTGAAGAATTATATGATTCTTATGATGAAATTTTTTATGATGAAAGCTTTTAAGCGTTTTACAACTTTTTCACAACTTTATCATTGTTCCTTTTTTGTTAAAGAATCTGATAAGGATAGACATTCGTATTAATTGTCAATTTGTAATTAATCACTTTTTTTCTAAGTCAGTTCCTTATTTCTTATATGAGACTTTATGGATAATAATCAAATGAGTATTGTGGATCTCTCTCTCTCTCTCTCTCTATATATATATATATAGGAGTGAGTGAGTGAGTGATTCATCATCGCCCAGTCCTTCTGTTACGTAGACATGAAATCCACTAAGAAGCGGTTTTACAAAATTCGCTCCCGAAAGGGAAGAAGGAGGGCAAAACGTCATTTCACAAAATCCTTCATATCTCAAACAACAACAAAAAAACAAAAAAAAAAAAAAAAAAACAGATATCCGTAACTTTTTTGTTTTGCTTTAAAACACAGCTAACACAAATACCTAAAAATCAATTTTTGGAATTTTAGAAATTTAATCCCCAAGAGGAGGGGAGGAAGCAAAACGTCATCTATATTATATCGTCTATATAATATAGATATTTCTTCTTTAATAAAGATTTTAAAATCATTAATTTTAATTTTTAATTGTTGCCAAAGAAGTTTACGAGTTAATTTTTTTTTTCGACATATAATAAAATATATTTTCACGCGAATAATAATAATTAATATATTAAATTTGCTCAGGCACATGACAAAATGACGTCATTATCAAAATTAAATAATAATACAATTAAAGCTAATTCAGATCTATATTAAAGAGCTTTATTGATAATCCTGGGTATTTTTGATGCTGAAGTAGACAGGACATTTTTCGCCAAGGAACTTTTTTTGTGTGTGTCAGCCACCTTAAGCCAAGTAGTCCATAAAAAAAATTTAAAAAAAAAAAAAAAAAAAAAAAAAAAAAAAGAGTTAAAAGCAGGTAAGAAACTACATTGGGACTCCAGAATCGACTGTGGCGTGCGGGAATACTTGTACAGAAAATAGCGGGAACTTAAACTTATATTTTGACTGATTTCAATGAATTTTATTTTATTATTATTATTATTATATTTTTTTTTTACAATTTTTTTTATTATTATTAATATGGTGTTTTGAGGATTCATTTCAATATATTGACCAGCGAAGCGGGCAAAGCCTGCTAGTATCCAAATGGCCAATATTGGACATACAACTTGCAGATAATGATGGTATTTGAGCACATCTTTTCTTGCTTTCTACAACCATTGCAACAATATAAACAACTTAGTTTTTCATTTACTTTACTGTCTTTCTAATACGGCAGGTTGTACTATTTCTTTCTGAATGAATGTGCAAACAGTTTTGCTTTTATCTAAATATAAAAAGCTGAAAGTTTGTCATTGTATCTCTCTGTATTTTCAATCCGAATCATTAAATTTTATCAAAAATTGGTACACTTATTGATAAATTTAAATTCTAGTTAACGCTGTATTTTTTAGTCCAATCAAATATTATTATAATAATAAAAAATATATTAAATTTGCAAAAGATTCAAAAGATATTAAATAAAACCTCAACTTAACTTTTAATTTTTTCTTTTTTTTAAAATGACAAATAAGTAAATATATATATATATATTTTTTTTTAAGTCCAAAAATAAGAATCGTGCCCCCCCCCCCCCCCCCCCAAAAAAAAAAAAAAAAAAAAAAAAAAAAAAAAGAAAGAAAGAAAGAAATGGAACAGCGTCAGTATGGAACTCTTTGGCGAAATTTGGCACTGAAGTGGCTCGGACGTACTTAGGCAGTGTGGTAGACATTTTAAATCATCTTCAAAAGGACAACAAAAATTTAAAAGATGCCAAGGGACTTCCATGCTTAAGCTATGTTAAAGAAATTTTAAGATATCAATAAAGTAATCGATACTAGGGAATGAAACGCAGTTACTGCATGCCTTTATATGGAAGAATAGATTAAAATAAGTCCTGCCGTACTAAATTAAAATCTGTTTTGTGCAGAATTTTATATCTATTACTTAAAAAAGGGAAGAAAAAAAAAAAAAAAAAAAAAAAAAGGGCTTAGGATTTTTTTTTTCCCTATCGCATCTCTGAAAGTATGATCACTCTATTTATAAAGCAAAATTAGCAATAAATAAATTATACTGGATAATTGTTCTTTTCTTAATAATTTCCTTATATACTCTATGACAAAAACAGTGACGCACCAAGAAGGAGTAATGCAAACTGGACACAAATTGACATACATAAAGGTTTGATGGAATCAAACACCAATTCATCCTTATCGTCGATCCTACGTGCAGCTGGTACTTCAGTGACTTCAAATACCCTTAATAGGCGGCTCAGTGGGGTTGAGCACAGTCCCCGGACTCTTCCACTAAGGACGTTTGGAGCATCATAAAAAGGGTCTTACAACCAGCTCGGGATTTTACCAATCTAACGCAGCCGTTGGACAGAATTTGGCACGATACTTCACAGGAGCACATCTGTCAAATCTATCAATTAATACCAAGCCGAATAACTGCGTACATAAGGGCCAGAAGGGGACCAACGCGCTATTGCCTTGTTTACTTTGTGAGGTCCTTTCTCTTGATTAAATCATTCAAATTTTCTGAAACTGTAATCAATTGCTTTTCTCCTCATGTACATCACATCTACCAATTTTTGTCCCATTCGGACCACCCATTCCACCCCATCAACCAATTTTTGTCCCCCACTTCTTCTTGGTGCGTCGTTTTTTTTTTTTTTTTTTTTTTTTTTTTTTTTTAAATTATAGAGTGTACTTTTAGACATATTTTTTAAATATTTTTCACTGTTACATATTATAACCAACCACAATAATTTTTGACCGCATTCATGTTCACATAACATGAATTTTATCATTGTATACCCACACTTTAATTCTCTCTCTCTTATTTATTTATTTTTTTTTTTTTTTTCAAAATTTATTTACGTTCGTTTTTTACTTTAACGCATTATAATAATGTAATTCTAACATATATTTGACATATGTTTTCCTTCTGACTCATTAATACATAATAGAGAAAAGTTTTTTTAATTTAGTTTTACCGAATATGTAAGTCTAGAAACATAGTACGAAGACATAAAAGCATTTAAAAATAGTCAAAAACACTAACCTCTAGAAGCAGCAAATTTATCAGACTTCACTTTTAAGTTTATTTATTTTTTTAATTTTTACTTGCCCGCAAAATCTATCGCTTTCGTTCTGCAATAGAAACAAACACTTTTCATTTGGTCCGCCTGGAATAAAGTAGGATGAAATATTTTCTCATGCAATGGGAAATAATTATTGAAAGTAAAAAGGAAGAACTTGTTTTAATTATGTATATTATGATTTAAGATAAATCCGCAACAAAATAAAATTATGCATCATTCATGAATTATGAAATACTATCTCATAACGGGTGTCCCAAAAGTCTCGAGACAAGCTGTCAGTTCGAACACAATCATCAATAAATGTCTGCCGAAACTGAAACAATTCCTTGATACGTATTACCAAAAGGATAAAATAATGTTCTGGTTAGACCTCGCTAATAACCATCATTCGATAAATAAATAAATAAATAAAGTTGCAATGGCTCACATGGAAATTAGTATAAAAGCTGACACATAAACGAAGATGGGGTGGGGATTGTGGTGTGTTTCTTACCCGGTTGGTGTACGACAAGGGATGGGAAGCAAAATCTGAGCGGCAATTAGTGAACAGAATTCCTCGAAAGTTGAAAAGAATTTGACATATCTGTCATCCAGGCCATGATGAAGAACATTAAAAAAAAACCTTCGCAAAATCAAAGATAATAGACTGTTAAAGGCTATGCAAATATGTGACATTTGAAAGAAATAGCCATTGTTGGAAAAACTGCTAAAATATTCTAGGCTACAGATTTCCATTTTATTTTATTTATTTTAGGGTAGCTTTCTTACGCTTTTATTTTTTGTTTGTATCAATTATTGAATTTTTTCGTACGTAATGATTTAGAAGAAGGTCTTTGTTAGCAGAAAATACTAGCAATTAAAATCTTAATAAGTTGTCCCTTTTTATAAGTGAATGTGTTTCTTGTTTATTGCGTTTTACCTTTTATCACTTTCGAGATTAATATTGGAACTATTTTGTGATTCGCTGTAATCTGCACTTCACTTTTTTTTTTTTTTTTTTTTTATCATATACATTACTTTAGAAAAAGGCATTTCATTATATATATATATATATATATATATATATATATATATATATACAATTATATATATATATATACAATTTGAATAATTTAATTCCTTTACAACACTCAGCAAATGAAAGATAGATGAAAATACCAACATATGAAATTTTAAATGAGATGTATTTCGAATAAAATTGTCACGACGATAATTTAATTTGATTACACTGATTAGTGAAAACATGTTAAAGTACTTACCCAGAAGAGAAATGACACAAACATAACACATAAGCCTAACGATGAGATAATTTGCAACAACCATTAAACCATGCAAAAACCATTAAACCAATAGAAACATTCATCAAATAATAGAAATGGAAAGAGATAAATTAACCAAAAGGATCCGATAAAATAAAAGAGAATTCATGAAATGAAAAATGGAATTTTAAATGCTGAAAACCAGAAATGTTCACATTTAAGGAAACTTGCACCTCTGTCAGCATAATGCAAGATTTCGGAAAGCTGTATAGCTAATTCAAGCAATATACAACTCAAGTCTCTATCTTGTAACAGAACAAAATAAAAAAGGAAATTAGATTAAACAGTAACACAAACCAAAATTGAAATATGGAATAAGTATTTTTAATAAGTCCACATGTAAACGATTCAATACAGAGATAGTAGATATAAACAAGTTGCCAAAACGAACATTAGTGAAAAGAAAAGATTAAAAGTAAAGTGTGTGTGTATATAATGCAAATTATGCTTTTTTCTCATCTCCAAAATTCATTTCGATTTATCTTTAATTCTTTTCTGATTTGATATGAGTGGTCTGCGATTATGATCTGAATAATTGTTTTAATGCTGAGGTTGAATCATCTTTGAATTTCATAAAATTTTGCACTGATATTATTATATTTTATTATTGTATTACTATATATATATATATATATATATAATGTATAGAAAATATGTATAAAATGTAAATAAAATATAAGTAAAATTATATATAAATATATAATGTGAAGAATTTAATAACGTTATAAAATTTAGCAATTAATAGATACATAATAATACCAACAACACAAACGTAAAAGTTATTGTAATTTAACTTAAATGTTAGCACATGTTTTTTCTATGATTCATATACAGTATCAATTAATAGATAAATTCATTTTAAATTACTTACGCTAATATTAGCAGTTACGACCATAACACTAAGACCAACAAGGTGTGATTTTTTTTATGCGAAATTCAAGAAAGTTATCAAACATAAAACAATAATTTTATTAAAAAAAAATATGAAAAAATAACTGGAAATGAGAATATATATGTATAGATAAATATACAAATAAACATTTTTTTTATTATAAATATTAATATAAATGGAGGAAAGCCAATAATACTGCTTCTAATATTGTTATTGTCTCTTTTAATAATTTTTCTCCATTAGTATCCTAACGGGCTTTTATTTTCTTGGAGAAATTCCAGAGTCTTTCATCATATCTTTTCGAATTATTCTTTTAATGGAGCGAAAGCTTCCGTTTTCCAATGCAAGTTTTTAGCAAAATTAACGAAGCTGAACCATAGTTAGCTCTTTACGAGTATTTTAGACGTTTGTCTCGTTCTTAAGCTTCTACTTATCCCTTTCGATTATGTAATGCGAGTTTTCTTGTTTGTCATTTTTCTCATATAATGGTATAATGAATGAAAGAAGTCTGAAAAGGGATTTTCTAAATTTAATGTAAATGTTATTTTTTTAGACTGAATATGTATTTTTTAAAATTGTTTTGCTGTATATTAGTTGCATTTGGATAAATTGAAATGTCCTCAAAGTTTATATAAATGTTTAACCCTTTGCGCTTGGCATATTTTCTGTAAGACACGCCTTTTGGCGTTCCTTTAAAACGTCACACGTATAGTTTCCAACTTACTACCTTTTGGCTACCGAAAAATTGTAATAATTTGTTTTATTTTACTTCATCATTAAATAAAATAAATCTTTCTGTTAAAATTTCCCGGTAGCCGAAAGGTAGCATATGTTACACATTTTAGTCAAATAACATTTCATTTGCAGAGGAACACTTTAATACGTGGCTCGATTTTTTAATGTCCCATCAGAAGGGACCTACGAACGATAAAGGTTAATATAGTTTGATCGTGATCACAAGAATTTTTTCTAGTTTAAAATTGAATATCTTTTCACAATTTCCTTTTTTAAATGAAGGTTATGAAGGTAATTAAAATTTCGAATTCTATATGCAGAAATATATGTCAGATCTTCATTCTCCTTGCTCTCTGTTAAAGATGCGACAACATATTGCATTACTTTTCAAATTTAAGCCGGAGTTTCTTCTTAATTTGCAAATGAATAGTCGTTCCTTTTACGGCACATTATCCTTAGTACATTAAATCACACTTTACTCAGCTTTACAGCTCTTAAGTAAAAATATAAAATACTGAAAATCATTTCAGAATTTTTTTATGTTCTTTCCCTTTTTTTTTTTTTTTTAATTATCGCTGAACAATGTACCTATTATAAATAATCGTAAATTTACAGTTTTTAAATTTGAAATCGTAATATATTCATGCAAAGAGTCAAATTGTGTTGATATTTGTTGATGTGCAGAGGCGGCAGATTATTGCGTTAAATTGAGTGGGCTGTGCAAGAAATTTCTAGCGAATACTAAATTTATATTAATCTATTGTTAAAAAATATATTAAATTAATTTTCTATAATATCTGAAATGTCAAGACTTCTTGTGTTTCTGATACCAAGATAAAAGAACATCTACCAGCACGAAAACCTGTAGGCGGATATATCTTTAGATCCAAAAGAAATTTATTAAGAACTATATATGAGATTTTTCTTCCTTCAGATAGATTTAAAGTGAACAAATAACATTTTCAACTGATAGAATGTGGCAGTATTTTCAACTCGTCGGGACATTTATATACGAAATCCACCACTAATTTCCATTTGTAATATTTGTCTAATTGCATGCTGTATTTGTCTAACCGAATGTAATATATACCAAAAATGATTCTTTACAATTAGTGGTAATTATTAAATAAAGTTCTAAGTTAGCAAGACTGTGGAATGTATACAATACGAATTAGAAATACAAAAGGAAATTACAAATAATGAAACAAACAAAATGACGCTTTTTAACTATATATCTACAGATCATATTTAATAAAGAACTGTTTATTTTTAAGAAAAATATTTGATTTTAGTTTCCATAGTTGTCAGAATGAAATACTCTTTTACAGTCATCCAATAGGATTAAAATTTTATTTCCTTAAAGTGCACTTTCTAAAACACACTGCGTAGTTTTTTTTTTTTTTTTTTTTTTTTTTTTTATAGGATTATATTCATTTTGTGTCATCACATTTTTCTATTTTATAAAATATTAGAAAAATGCCGAAAGAATTTAATATTACGAGAATATTGTTTTAATACTAATGAATTCAATATTTATTTTGTTCAATATTGTATTCGCATCTTCACCTTATTTATTAATACAACATCAGTTAGTTTTTAATGAATATCTTTTCTTATATATGCTGAATTTATCACGTCAAAATATCGCCATCAAAATAATGTCATCAAAAGTATCGTTGCAGCAAAAATACCCCCAGATGATAATTTTCATTAAAAAAAATGTAGTCAGCTAGGAAAAATATTAGTTGACTCTTAAGTTTCAAAAGAGCTTTTATATTTCAATAAAAAGTGATCACATCCAAATAATAAACTTAGGACTTGAATTTTTGCATTATTTTATCAAAACTTTTTGCCCTTAAAGCGAAAATGTCTTGATAAAAATTAAAATTGATGCAAATTGTTGTTAAAGGAAAAAAAAAATCGTTCTTAAAATAACCTAAAATGAAATTAAAAAATAAAATCTACATAAATGTTTCTTTAACGTGGATCAGTTACGATTAAATTTTGTCGAAACAATACGATAGTGATAGAATTAATAAAATACGTAAGGATAAAATATAATATTTATACATGGGCAATATTCAAGTACGCAGGCTTAGTTCAACGATCTACTTAAAAAAAAAAAAAAAAAAAAAAAGCCATTTGTCTGATGAGATTATTTTATAGAAAAATGTATTTTTAAAGTTGAATATTATTTGCAATCGTCATTGTAAATTTACCAATATTTTAATGATATAAACAGAATATGAACTTTTGTCATAAATTGACTGAAAAGTAGTAAAAAGTATAATCAAAATAGTTTCTAGGATTTTTTTAAAACAATAAATAAATAAAAAGACATCCCCAAAATGGCGATAAAAATTTAAAAGTCGCCTTAGATATCCTATACTGAAGCTATACTGCCTGGGGAAGAATGAAAACTGGGTCGTCAAACATGAATTTTATTTTGAAACTTTTCGTTGACTGATTTTCCTTCCACTATAGTACAATATTTATTTGGTTCTAATAAGAATTTGGTTTCAGATGAATTAAAATTTCAATTAGATGGTGAAATTGGTATAAGATTTATCAGTTTCAAATTTTAAAGATAATAAAAAAAAGAAATAAAGGGTGAAAATTTTGCACGGATTTTCTAGTAAAATAAAATTTTGATGAATAATGTAGTCTAAAAATTGACACTACGTTCATTATCAATATTTGTTGATTTTGTATTGCAAATTTACAAAATAAATAAATAAAATGATCTTAAGATTTTTTACGTCAATAGAAATCATTTTTCTCTTTTTTATTTATAGTTTGCAAGTTTTTTTTTTTTTTTTTTTTTTTTTTCCAGCCTAAAATCTTCTTGTAAATTAAAGTCTAAAACTGGAAGAGAAAGCAAAATGTATCGAATCTCGTATCATGGATTTTATCTGCCAATTCAATTTTCTACTATGATAATCAGACTAAGAGGTCATTCTATTCTTGGAGAATGTCCAATTGTATTTTTTCTCCTCCAATCTTTCTACCAAATAACAAATTTCTGATTGTACGGAGACTGTTGTTTGTAACGGGTATAATTTCCATTGGAACAAAGCAAATCAAATATGCTGTTTTCCATATGATTTAAGTATATCGACCCCTCCCCCCCCCCCGTTTACTCTGACATCCACCTACTCGCCTTGTATACTAATGCTTTTTTTTTTTTTTTTTTTTTTTTTGTGTGTGTGTGTGTGTGTGCTTTATGTATTTTTCGAATACAATCAAACTACAGTTACTATAATTTCACGGAAAAAAAAAGTTATAGGTATTATAGCTTATTAGAGTTTTAAATATTCTTCAAAGTAGAAATTAAACATGCATTTGAATACATGACGTATTTCATAATAAAAATGTTAATTGTTATTTTATTTATACAGTAGTACCTCCAAATAAGGGACACCCAAGGAACCGGACATTTTGTCCTTTAAATAGAGGTGTCCCTTATTCAGAAGTATGAATATTAGCATACATGGTATATAATAAGTACAAAACTTTGAATATACGCCATTGTATGGTGTTTATTCAAAGTTTTGTACTGTGGTACTTTTTTATAGTATAGTACATTTTATTTATTTTTTACAAGCATGTACATTACAAAGCATTTTTTCTGAAATAGATATTAAACGCCCTTATCATTTTAAAACCTTCCTAATCACCATTATTTAAATGAATTTTTTTAAGGCATTGTCATAGCTTTGGAATTCCCACTTTTTTTTTTCTCTGTATCCTCTTCTTCACTATTCTCTTGTTCCTCTGAGAATTTTTCTAAGCATTTTTTTCAATGCTTTCATGATCTACAGGTGACACCAAAGCTCTGGAATCCTCATTTGTCCCATCAGTGCACAAATTTTCATCAACACACAGATATTAATTTACTTTAACATTTAGGCAACTTATTTCGGGAAGTTCAGTTCCGACAATTCTTTTACTTCAGTGTTTTCATCAGACACATAGTTAAAACAGATGTATCAAAGCTTTCTTTTTAAACTTTAGGATATATATTTAGCAGCCGTAGCGATCCATTGTATTGCATCCAAAACAGTTGCATATTTATCACTGTTTTCAAATGTAGCTTGTGAAATTTCATGTTACAGAAAAAAATTTTTGTGTTGAACCTTGAAGCTCCAGTTTATTCCTTAATCTAAAGTGTGCAGTAATGAAGTTGCATTTGATGAGAAGAACGCTAATTTCACAAATTTAAATTTTAAATTGATTGGGTGCGATGATGCGTTATCAAGAAAAAGCAAATCATCTTTTTTTTTTTTTTTTTTTTTTTTAAAGAAAAAAAACATTTTTTCATCTAAATCTATCAGTCATTCTGACATAATGTCTCATGTGGTCCATGACTTTTTATTGGAATACAAATGTACTGATATAGCTTTTGGGTTAATGTTTTTGAAGCATCTAGGTTTCTTGGCTTTCCCAATCCCAAGTAGTTGCTCGAATTCTTTTTCTATGTTACAACAAAGTAACACAGCCAGGAGTTGCAGATAATGGCCTGGCTGTTTCTTTGAAAGATAATTACATTTTAACACTATGCTTTATTTATTTATTAGTTTTATCGTATGACATGCTTAAGAAAATTGCATTTAATTAAATATTACTAATACATTGCACCAAAACGAAAATAAAATTCAATAATACAACAGCGAATTCTGACTTCGATTCAAAAGAACATTTCTATCATTTTTTATTTCTATTATTGATGGCCAAAAACGGACAAACCCAAAATACTCGCTTTAAAATATCAGAATGTGAGAGGAGGAGAAGCGACTCCGTTTATTTAGTTTGTTTGAAAACTGTGCATGCAGAGCCGGAAAAGTTTTCGCCCCATTAGATGGACGTTTCTCTTAGCATTAAAATGCGATAAAAGCGGCTGGACACTCTCCAAGAATAGGAATGCCCTTTCAACTCGAGTGTTTAATGGGGAGAAATGAATAGAAATACAGTTTAGATTATGGCCAGTTGGTATTACGCCATTCTCGCTTCGTACCGCACTTTCATAACTACAAATGGATTATTTTTGAAAAGGACTCCTATGTTTTTGTGTAAGAAAACAATTACACTATTGTTCGAAATTTGTATAAGTTAACGAGAAACAAATGCATTCATAAAAATACATATTTGGGTGTTAACTATTGTTTGAAAAACACATATGTAATTTAACTACAGTGAGAATAGAAGAAATACTTAATAAATAAATAACCATAAAAGCAAAGAAATATGTAAAGTAATAGTAGTATTACCCTGTGAAATTTTATTTGGTAAGACAAAAAAAAAAAAAAAAAAATCTAGATATAAATAACTTTATCATTAATGTTTTCTACATAAATATGCAAATTTAACTTTGATATAAATATTTAATAATAATATTTCAGCAGTAATTTACATGAATAAATTACAGATGCACTCAGCGTTCAAAAGAAACAGTTTGTATATTTTCACAAATATTATAAATGATCTTTGATAAAAGCGCCTTAGTTAAAGTTTATCTTCTTAGTAAATAATACTCTCTTCTGTTCGGAGAACATTTAACAAGTTAAAATAATTTAAATGTTTTTTTTTTTTTTTCCATATTTGAGTTTTTAAAGTCTATACGAATTTAATTGCTTACTCAACATTTAAGATCTACATTCAAGCAAATTAAGCGAGGGAGAAAAAAATAATCTCTCAATATATTTGGAAATTTTAGGCTTAATTAATTTCAATGTAGTATAAGCTGCAAAACATCCCACAGATAAAATTTTGCAGTTTGCTAAATCATGGAATATATTTTATGAATTTTAAATAGTGAAGAATTAATTGCAATAGCCTAGTTTATTAACTTGTCTAATATTTTGTTAATGAAAAAGATTATTTATAATTTTATTTCGCAGGTATGACGCATGTTTCAAGCTATTATTTCAACTTTAGATTCACCAAAAATAATATGAGAATTATTTTTTCCCCTAACAATAGCCAGAATGTATCTAAAAAAGAGAAAAAAATATATATTGTTGTAAATATGTGGTGGACATACAGCGTTTAAAAAAAAAAAAAAAAAAAAAAAAAAAAAATACATTTGTTGCTTTAAATAGAAAAAGTATTTTCTGAAAAAGTTAATTTTTCTTTGTGTTGATGGTTTTCAACAAGTTTCTACCCAGAAACAAGTTTTATTTATTTATTCATTCCATAATTTGTTTATACGCATTCATCTAATTTCAGAAATTTAGAAAAATATTCAATGAATACGTAACTTTTAAGATTTATAAAATGTAATGTGAATAATAAATTATGTTTAATCACATTCTGATTATTTTATTACAAATATATATATATATTTTTAACAAAGTGCTGCCTAAAGAATAATAGTTAATATTAAAAAGGAATACGACAATATATAGTAAAGATAGTAAAATATTGGTGAGGAAATATATGTAGGAGGTGTATCAGTTTAAATTGTCAAATTTTTCCCACAATCGGGAAGAGATAATTCATAAAATAAGCTATAATATTAATATTATTCAATGGGTTATATGAATGATTATATGACTCAATTTTGTGCCATTTAATTTTTAGAAATGGTACTTGAAGAATTAAAAAAAAAAAAAAGTTTTTAAATTTTATAATACCTTACAATGATTTTTTTTAAATGATTTTATTTTTGTACATTATTAAATTTATTTTATCATTCATAGTTTATTATTTTTGATGTTCATTTTTAAATTAAAGAATAATAATAAAGAATTAATCTTATACATTTTTCATGTTTTACAAGTTTATACTATAAAATTCACTATGCAAACATTACAAGTTTATACCACAAAATTTATTGTATTGTTTATGCAAATTCTAAATATATGAATATTAGACAAAGTTTACTATTGTATTACATTATATGCACTATTTTGTAGCCATATGAAAAAAGTTTATCTAATTTTTTATACTTAAACTAAATTTAACTAAGTTTCTCCGAATTAAAATCTTGTTTCATTCTTGTACCTTGTTTAATTTTCTATTTATTTCTTCAACCACTTGTCAGGCATACATTTGCTAGACACGCGCTGGTTATTCTTACGTGAACAGAGATATCTTATCACAAAGCATTTCATAGATATTTAGTATTTGTCAATAACCTCTTAAATACACAATAACATTAGAAAAATATTTAGGACAAAAAACTTTTTTTTTGGTAATAACTAATTTTAAATATTCAAAATTTTTTAGAAATAATTTAAAAAATTATTATTTTGACAATTATTTAATTTATCCAACCGTGCGCTTAGTTCTTACTTTGAAATTTATGTCCGAAAATTTTTATTTTTGTACAAACTGTTATTTGATGACGTTATAAAAATACACAACGAAGATTTAAAAAAATAAATAAATAAATAAAATTTAAAAATAGGGGTGGGAATCGATTAACAGTTTTAACCGGGTTAATCGCAGTTCATTAATCGAATTTTTAATCAGTTTTCATTTTTTCTTTATATAATTTTATTTAAATGATCAATAAACTCATAAAAGTGGTATAGATGTTAATTTAACTAGTTCCTTGAACAAAAAATGATAATAATAATAATAATAAACATGCAAATAAATAGCGAAAAAATATGTTCCTAATATATTCTTAAATAAAATTTTTATTCGTAAATACAGCTGAGAAATAACTTATATTCATTATTACTTCTATATTCTAAAAAAAATTTTCTCTATAATATTATTTTATTAAATGTTTGACTTTTTTTTTTTTTTTTTTTTATTGTGTGTGTGTGTGGGGGGAGGGGGGGGGGGTAATTGGTTACATGCGTTTCATAACTGACATTTAAATCAATTTTCAGAGTAATAATTGTTGACTTTAAGTCTTAATTTTATACAAATATTTTAGTTTATTTAATTTTTATTTGAATAAATTAATTTTCAATTCGTTTTGAATAAAAAATAAAATGAATTTACACATATTTTAGTTTTATATTTGCAGGCCTTGTCCATCTCGCTTGTCACTATTTTTAAATGAAGTCTCAAAATTCCATATCATTTATTATAAAACCTTCAAAGTCTTCATTGTTTTTATATTTCTGTTCTTTATCACTTCGGACTAGAAAGCAGAATGTTATTTTCTGTTTCTACTTATAGTTATTATCAGCAATTCTGAACCGACAATAAACGCTTGAATATATTGCGAAACTCTGTTGACATTCCCCCCAACAAAATGATAATAGAAATCCACAAACTTTTTTTTTCTTTTTATCTTGAACATTTCTATTTTTTGGAAGCTTCTTGTTTCTGGGAAAACTATTGCCCAACCCAACACTCCCTGTAGAAGACTACATGTGGTGTTGTCCCGGCATGGACATAAAACGGCATTTTGTTTAATGAGTGTAGTCTCCCCCTTTTCTTTATCAACAAAAGTGCGACAACTTCTTTTGAGAGGTTTTATTTTTATTTATTTATTTATTTAATTTTGCCTTTTTATTATTTTGATGGAAGTTTCTTAGAATGTTTGTTAGCAAAATATGTGAAAAAATACTTTTTAAGCAGAACAGCATTTTTACTTTCATTCGTAGTTTGAAAATTTTAATCGGATTTTGAAAATTTTTAATCAAATTAATCGAACCGATTAACTCGATTAAAAAAATTGATCGGGTCTAAGTATTGATCGATTAACCGAACCGATTAATCGATTAATCGGCAGAGCCCTATTTAAAAAATATATCAGTGTAGAGAAGCGTAGGTGGAAGCGCAATGTTTAGGACCGAAATTCCAAATATACAATTCTCTGAAGGGAACTACATAATTTTAAAGAAAAAAAAATCTAAGGCCTCGCTAACTTTAATTTCAGTTTAAAAATATTTACAGTGAAACCTCCCGTAAGGGACACCTCTATTTAAGGGACGATTTCTCTGGTCTCAGTCCCTTTGAATAGGAACTTTAAGGGGACTCTCTACTTATCGATTTTTAAAGCCAAAGCCAATGTTAATCTACGGGGAATTTTGCTTTATTATACTAACTCATTAACTAATCCATATTTTTAAATTCCGTTTTCACATTCAGAAAATTCACAATTGCTCACAATTGTTAATAAATTAAAATTCACAAAATTTTATCGCTTTCTAAAAATTAATTTCTTTAATTTTTAATATTTCATTTTTAAGCTTAAAAATGCAAAATTTTACATCATGAAAACTCGCATTTTGCAACTCCAAAATAAAATATTAAAAATAAATAAATAAATAAAAATCAGTTTTTAAAAAGCAATAAAATTTTTAACAATTGTGAATTTTCTAAATGTGAGAACGAAATTGAAAAATATGTATTAGTTAAGGAGTTATAACGGGGCAAAATTCTCCATAGATTAACATTGGCTTTAGTTTCCGGTGACAATAAGTAGAGAGTCCTCTTAATGTGATTACCTCTGGCTATGAGACGCCCAAAAATTCCAAAATAAAAATTTTGAGACTTTAGCAACAATTTTCGAACACGTAGAAGAAGATTTTGTGATAAATCTTCTTTTAAAAACCGCATTCCATTATTACTTCTTTCTACATTTATGTAAGAAAGTATTGAATTTGTAAAGATTTTCAGTTTCCGATGAATTTACATTTTAGAGATAAACTGAACTTGATTTGGCTGTTTTTAAGAAAATGTTCGCTTTTGTATAAAAGGGTGATAGAAAATTGTAGCAGCTCTAGAGCGAGAATTAATGTACAGAATTTCATTAAAAAAAATATATTTAGTTGAACCTTCACATAAATTGGTGTCTATCAACTTTTTGTGCCTATCATTCAAAAGGTAACCCAGCTAGCTATTCTGGGTGTTACGAAACCGAACATTCTCTATTTATAAACTGACAAACTTTTTCGAACTCTTATTTTTATTACTGTTTATTTCTTTCTTTTTTTTATTGGCAACAGCAACTTTTTGTTTTACTTATTATAGAGATTCAGAATGGTGTTCGAAAAGATAGAACGCTGAAATGGCGTATGACATAATTGTAATATGTTTTATAGTCAACTAAATTGTAAATATGTATATAAATTTATTAAATTATCGTGTTTTTTCAAGAGTCATGAAGTAATTTTGAAAGTTATCATAATTCGGCAAGAAATTAAACTAATAAAAATGAAAACATCTGACCCAAAAAGAAGCATTAAGTAAGAAGTTATTTTATGTATTCTATTCTTATACTTGATGCTACGTTTTACTGGGATTTCTCCCGTTTAGCGTGAAGGCTAAGCGCAGCTTCTATAGCGTTTAGTTGCTCAAGAGTTCATATGCGAAAGTGGAATTATGAGAAACTATGCTGATTCATTTTCGATAAATATTGGTCTACAGGTCGCATTGCTCTGCTGCAAACTTTCTCTGTTCTATAGCATATAACAGCACCAAACCTGATATATAGCCATTAGGAAAAAGAATGCTGACTTAATTTGAGTATATATCGGGTTTATATTGAAATTTATTTTAATTTATATCGTTAAATATGAACGTTAAGTTAATAAAATTCTGTAAGATACTCTAACCAAACTTGTGTAAAAAATGTTCACAATTAGCGATGACTTTAAAAATGTCAAATGCCTTAAAATGGACTAATAAATTATTATTATTGTAGTAATGTAGTTCGTCAGAAATGAAGCTCACTTTCAAAATAAATTTATTTTTTAATTTAACAAAATTTCGGACTCTTTCGAATTCAATTAGTGAATATAGCTTTTCTGATGCTCAATCAGTTTAGTCCTGTTCTATTACCATATACTCCGTTGCACAAAATTAAACCAATTTTTCTGAAAGTACCACTTTTTAAATTTGCCTTCTTCGTTACTGCAAAGCTTTCCAGAATAAGCTTGTTCACACAATGTTAAAAAATGTCGCAAAGTAAACTCGACGTCAGCGCTTCCCGTCGTGCAGTGGCTGCGGTACCCAAATAAAAGCTGTGAAAAACCGAGGCCGCCGCGAAGATGAGAAAAAAAAGTTTCTTACAGGCCAAGGCACTTATAGTTAGCCGCCATTAACACGTGACCTTAAGTGATGGCGCGAAAACCCAACGAGAGAATTTTTCACTGTGTTGTGTATTATTATAATTACTACGCTTGCTATTGTTTTTGCTACACGGATTATTACTGTTGAAATTATTCATATTTTTAAATTATAAAAAGTAAGTTGAAACGCTTATTTCCTTTAAATATGTTCGTAACTAAAGTAAGTATTAAAGTAAGTATTAAAAACTAAGTATTTTAATTAAATGTTAATTTGGAGCTTAAGCCATAAAACATATTGTCAACCACGTTTCCTACGCCTAGCTGTGAGGACGAGTCGAAAATCTTGGAGGGTTTCCAATTTGACCAACAGGTTTGAATTTAGTAAGCATCCAGTCATTTGGTATTCCCTTATCGCTTATTTTCTCTCAACGAAAAGCTTGTCTCCACTATTTTATTAGTGGACTCGTTGAATTCGCACTTGCGCAGAGGCTTCCATGGTCGCATGAAATGTAGTTAAAGAGTAACTTCTTAAGCTTGTTTATTATTAAAAACATATTGACAAATGAATCTATGCAATATGTTTATCGGTAACTTTAAATTATTAGGCTGCTTCAATTAGAATTAAAAAAAAAAAAAAAAAAAAAAAAAAAATGGAATATTTCATAAAGTCATCGAAATAATTTCTTAAATTGAATAAACTAACAAACATGAATAGATAGAAGAAATTAAACAATAATGAATTTGTATAAACTATTTTTTAATTCTTACTTAAAAAGTAGAAACTCAATTTAAAAATTATTATTTTCATTTTGAATAAATAAATTAATAAATTTTATTAATAATTTGACTTATCATTATAGTAAATTTTTGATTTTTCCTATTTTAGAGTGAATTTTTAAAATAAATAATATTGATTTCTTTTATATATTGAAATAGATATTTATTTTTGCTTTTCATAACTAATAAACGAGAATTTGCAATAAAACTGATAGCACTAATAAATGCGTATCAAAATGCTTCTAAATAAAAGTACATGATAAATTATCTTAATCACTGAATTATTTAAAAAGAAAAAGGTAAAAAAACTGTGTAGGTACTAATTGTTCATTAAATTGTTATTAATTTCGTTATGTTTCCTATAGTATAAAAAAAAAAAAAAAAAAAAAAAGAAGAAGAAAGGAAAGATACAACCTATTTTTGTTTTATAAGTAATAATATATATAAAATTCTGTAAAACAGAGTTTAATTTAGGATGACAAATTTTTTTTCCAGTCAATTCTTCCATATGAAGGCAGATGGTAACTGTGTTGCGTTCTTTAGCAACGGTTATTACATTCATTTCTTAAACTTTTTTTCGTACATTTTCTTTGAGGTTGCAATCTTTAGCAATGTTTACTATACAGTCATTTGCAAAAGTTTAAGGCCACCCGTAGAAAAATCAGATTTAATGGAATTCTGCAAAAATAACATACATATTTTACATATAAATGAACAAAATAGACTGTACATGGTTATTTACTGTAATTAAAATCAGTATTTTGTAGGACCTGCTTTGTTTTTAATAACTTGAGCAATCCTCTTAGGCATGTTGTAAATAAGAGACTTGCAGTAAGCTTTAGAAATGTCTGTGCACCAGACATGCTTTATTGTTTCAACAACTGCCATAACAGTGGATGGTTGCTTTTCAGCGACTTTATTTTTCACAATACTCCACAGATTCTCTATTGGATTCAAATCTCGGGTGTTATCTGGCCAGTCAAGCACTTTGATTTCCTGTGCCCTCAGATATTTCTTGACAATCTTTACCCTGTGACACGGAGTCCCATCATGCATGAAAACTGAACATTTATGAACACGCATTTGAAGCTTCAACTTCTCACGTGACAAATTAAGGTACCACTTTCCGTTCATAGGGGTTTTAGGTGGCACAAAATACAGACTAGCAATACCGGACAAAGACATTGCACCCCATATCATTTGGTTTGGAGGATGTTTCACAGTTTGAATCGTATATCTCTCATCACATCTTTTTTCCCTTGCGCGGCGGACACTTTGCAGCACGTGCAGAAAGTTGCTGCACACTTGACTCCTCCGAAAATAAGACCCTATTCCACTGCTTTACTGTCCAATTCTGATATTGTCTGGCGAAAGTCAGTCGTTTCTTTTTCATACTTGGAGTAAGTCGAGGTTTCCTTGCAGGTTTATGGGATGATAAACCAAAATCTTTGGCCAAACGTCTTGAAATAATACTCAAACTGACGTTGGTGCCTTTTGCAGCCACAGAATGTCTAATCGTATTGCAGGAGGTTCTTGGATCTCGTACGACCATCTTTCTTATCACATGATCATCATGTACGCTCATTTTTTCTAGGACGACCGCTTCTCTTAAGATCCACAAATTTTCCCGAAATTTTAAATTTACTAATAGCTTGATGCACAGTCGTCTTGCTCACATTTACCCTTGAACTTATTTGACCTTCAGAAAATCCAATTTCATGCAGGGTCAATATTTCTCACCTTTTTATAACAGTCAGTGAAGGTTTTTTACTCGTTACAATAATTACACAACAGCCCTATCTACGACAAAATCCAATAAACAACTGGTGATAAACGTGCCAGCCACCTTTATTTATAGCAATAGAATGCGTCTGAAGCAATCAGCACATGAAATTACGCAATAATCTGCGCAAATGATGCAATGTGTTAAAATATTGAAAATCGGCTACTGGTCTTAAACTTTTGCAATGACTATATTGAATCCTAAAATTTCTTTTGCATGTTTTCTGTAAATAGTATTTTCAATATATTTTTAATGTTTTTCTTATTACACATTTTAACTTTTTGCATAAAGGAGAACCATTTTTAAGCAATCTGTTTTGTCTGAAAGCAATAGCCTTATCGTTCTAATAATTTAAATCATCTCTCATATACCGTAACATATATTAATTTTAATTCTTTTTTGAATACTTATACACAAGCTTGTCATGTTATTTATACCATTTGTGTCGATTAAGGAGGAAGAAATATCACAAAACTATATTTATAAATTTAATTTTTAAGGAAAATCAATCATTAAATAGATTGCTTTTATGTAGCCCTGTATATATTATCTGAAAAAGCAATCTCCATCATGGAATGAATTACAAATTTTTAATAATGAAAATAAATAAATAAATGAAAACTAAAACTGAAAAATGGCTTCTGCGCAATTTTAACTGATATATCACATTGGACTAAATATTTTGCGCAGCCCTGTAAAAAACTTCAGTGCTAATTATAATTAATTTTAAAGAAGACATGCTTATGTGCATTTGGATAATGTATATTAATTTTGTAATGTTTTTGCATTATACAGAAATTGAAATCAATCCTGAAAATATATTTCTCATAGATCGCTGTGTATTGAAATTTTTTTATGTGACTATTCAAATACGGGTCTTTCTTCAAACTACTTTTAATAGAAAATATGTTATTGTGAACCTGAAAAGCTTATATCGGTTACAAAATTTTTACTACAGGAATCAAAGCGCGGAGAAAAAAAAAAAAAAAAAAAAAAAAAAAAAACGATAGCACAAAACACTGGCAGCAAACTGGAAAATTTTTTACTGAATGCATATTATGGTAGTCATACTTAGAACATAAGTTTGAAGAAAAATTACTTCTTAAATTTTTATAACAAAGATATTCTGATGTGGGGCTTATGAATTAAGCAGTTAAGCAACAAACGCTACGAACGAAGCAAGCGAAATGCATCTGCGAGAGCGAGTACTAGAACTCCTACATTGATAGAACTCCTACATTGATCCATCGTATAGGAGTCTTAACGAGTACCATCGTTTAGAGTGACGTCATCATATCAGTGTCCAGCCCATTAAAAACTTTTTTTTTTCTCTTCTTCGCGACGGCCCCGGAAAAACCCGCCCACTATTTTGCTTTCTTTAAAAATGTTATCTCTTATATTTTTAATGGAAACAAGAATTAATTCTGAACCTAAATGAGCAATATAGATGTGATTATTTACTTGAAAATATTAGCGTACATTTGATTTTAAATACAAAATATGTTAGATATTCGCTAATAATTTCAAGTAAATAATCACGTCTATAGTGTTCACTTAGAGCCAGAATTAATTAGTGTAAAATATGTTTTTTTGAATCTATCTTCTAATGTTGTAAATTGTATTGTAAATATGAAAAAAATGTATGTATTAGTAATTCAAGAAGAAAATGTTATTGTACACAATTTTCGAAATTAAAATTTTGGTAAAAATTAAATAATAAATAAATATATATATAAATAAATAAATAAAATAAATAAATAAAATTTTTTGGAAAAGGAATCGCTTATAAAAGATGATTTTATCATTTCTTTTATTAAAAAAAAAAAAAAAAAGCAGTATGTCATGTTCCATAAAGTCTAGCTGATATAGACGAAATCATTCGCGAAAATTTTATCGTCTAAACAAAATATGTTTGCAATCGCTTTAAAATCAAATATGTAACTGAAATAACATTTAGGAATGAACAAATAAATATAATATACACTAACTTGTTCTAACCTCATAACAAATCAAAGCAACAGAGTTCAAACTTCCATAGATTTTCTCTTGATACGTAATGAATGAAAAATTGAAGAAATAAAGACTTCAATAATTATATAAATTGTAAGAAATATTCAAAAAATACTTTTTTAAAATTAATTGTAAAATATATTACTTATCTTAAATACGAGAAAATAATGCGAAATAGGATATGACGTGCGCAAAAGGTTAATGACTGGGCCATGCTCCATTTTCCCTCCTTAGAATTTACTTTGTAGTTGTCATTCGCAAACTTTCGTTCTCATTATCTTCTCTTCCATCGATGTCAATGTTGCCTGTAAAAGTTGTTTTTCCTTCCGAAGAGAAAGCATGCAGTCAAATACGCACAATTGTAAACGGTGGATTGGAGCCCAAATAATTTCAAATGAACTTACAAGAAAAATAATTAAAGTGGGAACTCCTGATTTTAGTGTATATATATATATATATAATACATTAAAACAACGTTAAAAAAAAAAAAAAAAAACGTATAAACGTTTTGTGTAATCCTAATTCATATCTATTCATTTTAATACAAAAATGTTTTTTTTTATACGATTCAAATATTTGTTATACGTGGTTTTCCACCTTTTTAAAATTTACGAATTTTGTAGTTCAGTCTTTATTTTACCCGGTTCTTCCGCTATTCATTTTCTTAAATTTCGTTAGAAACTTTTTAGTTAATGTAACACTAATAAAATGTATATATGAAAAATTCATGCATAAACATACATACTTTAACATTTAACACTAAGCCTATGCAATATATGCTATTACTCAAGATTTTATAAGTATTTGTATCTCAAGCTAAACAATCATAATTAATACTTAAGCGGTACAATTAAGATGTTTTCTCATTTTTATAATAAGTCTTTTAAAATTTTACTACTTTTAATATAAATACTACTATGAAATAATAAACTAACGCTATTTTAAATTGTAAAACTATTACGTAAAACTGCATTCATATAGATTTAAATTTGTAATAATTAAAGTTGTTTGTTAAAATTTCATTTATCCGTCGTTTTATGCGAATGTTGAAAGGCGTTAAAACGCTTTACTGTGTACGACTTCATTTTGAACAATATTTAGCTGAAATGCTTAAACGTCAGCTGCAAGTGAAAAGCTTTAAAAAGTACGTTTCTTTTAAATGCATTTGTACTCTCACTTGGCAAATGCAGAAAAACATATTGCCTGTTTTCTTTTACTGGGAGTATTTCTTTATATAGTTACAAGCAATAATTGTTGATATTTCATCATAGTGTAAGAGATATTTTTCCTTTTTGACTTATATATATGTAATATAATGTATACTAAAAAATAAAGGAATACATATATTATATACTAAAATACTAAATATATAATAAAATAATTATTTACCTGGAAAATCGATAAAATAATTAAAAGCACAGTTTCAGCAACTGCATCTAATGGATGATTAGGTATTTGGGTTCTTTTACGTAGTTAGGTATCAAATTTATTAATTATACATTCGATATATAAGACATTGAATTTATTTTAAAAGTAGCTTTCATCTTTCACCGACAGCTATTTTCCAATGATTACTGTCTCTAGTTTATAATGTGACCGTAAAGTGAAATTTCCAGGAATAGATTTTTCAGTTAGCGGAGAAATTGGTTGACTACATTTTAAAATATAAGAAATAAAGCACATTTATTTGGGCTATGCGAGAATAAGCTGTTACGTCGGCAGCAATCTCAAAACATTTTTCTATATTATTCCAGTTTTAAATAGTGCAGCCGATTCTTCTGACAAGGAAACATTCAAAAGGTGTCGTCTTAAAAAAATATTGAAAAAAAAAAAAAAAAAAAAAAAAAAATGTGATTCTACTCTTTATAAAACACCAGAAAGTGAAAAAATTATCGGCTGAAATGAATAACGATGACCACAAAATATTATCAAAACTAAGCATTTTTGGCGATTTAGCCCTGTTAGGTGATAAGTTCGCCAGCACTGAGATTGCCGTGTACGAACAAAACCTTGTTTCGCTTCTCCGCCAAGTACTCAAAATCAATCGCCTAACAGTGTGAAATCGCCAAATATGCTTAATTTTGATAATATTTTGTGGTCGTTGTTATTCATTTCAGCCGATAATTTTTTCACTTTCTGGCGGTTTTATAAAGAGTAGAATCACATTTTTTATTTATTTATTTTCAATATTTTTTGAAAACGACACCTTTTGAATGTTTCCTTCTGAGCATTCTGTTTTTTTTTTTTTTTTTTTTTTTTTTAAATCCTAATTTAAAATAATCTATTAGATTAAAAAATAAATAAATAAATAAAAATAAATAAATAAAAAACCGAGAAACATCTTTAATAGTCATAACGAAAAGCAGAGAATGCTTAAGGTACTCTGTTTTGTAAATTAAAATTTTAAATTTATATTGGTATACATCAAACACTTTATGTTTGGTGAAATTATGTTCATAGATTCAAGATCGGTGGAAAATAAGTGGTACAACAGCACCGTCTCTCAGTGATGTGCGTAAAGAGTAAACGCACTTTTTTATAATTATAAGCATTTTACATGTCAAGTTTGACTCAATATACTAAACTTACCTTATACTACTTATACCGAAATGCATAACATACTAAGATACTCTGTTGAGCGAATTGCAATTTTATGTCTTATGTATCAAGCACATTAAATTTAGTGAAATTAGGCTCATATATACCAAACTCTGTTATAGTCGAGTCCACTGGGAAATAAATGGTATGAGAGTACAACTTGTTTTGTTATGTACATAAAAAATAAATGAACACACTTTTTATAACTATAAGCACTTAACACATTAAGGTTATCCCAATACATGCTATTGATGCAAAAAATGTACAGTCAAGAGGGGAAAAAAAAAAAAAAAAAAAAAAAAAGCCACCCCCGACTAATTTCGCCGTAAATCAGTGTAAAAATATACGGATAATGCCGATTGATTGGTAATAATCTCCAGTTTATAATGACATTACAGATTTTGCTTAGAAGTTGCCTACATATTAAAATTCACACCAAATGCATTTTTCTTTCCAATGTTAACACCCATTCTTGAAAATGTTTGGGGTTATTGTGGACCAAATCAGCCCGAAAAATACTATAGTTTATACATTTCTTTCAATTTTTATAGATTTCTCAATCATAGAGTTATAAACTATCGAAATATGGGGTTGTTAATGTTGAATGAATTTGACAAACATTAATTCATATCATTATTATATTAAAGATTCATTTTTCTGTTAAGGGGAAATCACTTGTTATCATTTGTGTCATCTATAACTTTGTATACACAGAATTTAAAATAGTTATTCAAGTAAATTTAGATGAATACATGACTTCTTAACTTGCATTACTTTAGTTTTTAAAATTATCATACTTTCTTTTCGATTATTATCTGAATAGACATAATAGTTTTCTGTGTTGAGATCTTAAATATTTCTTTAAATGCAGGCGTGAACCCCTACAATATTTCCTTTTTAACGCTATCAAGAATTAGTTAAAAGGATATAAACTATACAGTTTTCCGAACCGCCGCCTTTGTCTCAGAAATTCGAATATGGAATCAAAAATGGGTGTTGCCATAGGGGGAAAAAATGAAGTTGATGCAAATTTTTAATATGTAGACGATTTCCTAAACTGAATTTAATTACTGCATTAATAACTAGAGGATATTACCAATCGATCGGCACTAGCCACATGTTTCTATGATAATACTATAATTATTTTCAGTCAGGGATGGCGTTTCTTTCTTTCTTTTTTTGACTGTATCATCATGAAAATTACACACAATCGCTTTGTAGCGTTATCTTTCGTATTATTATACCAAAATCTAATGCACATTAGTTTATGTCAAGTTTCAACTGTAACATTTCTTCAGATATCGTATTCTAATTTATCGTTTACGTTCGCACAAAGTTATGTATCTCACAGGGTTAACATTGAAAAACAGAGTTATTTTAACGGGTGGTATTCAGGGCATCCCTAAACATGAAAATCGCCCTGGAAAATCAGAAGTTTAGTATTTTTTTCTATAAATAAAAATAATGAACATTATACTGCTGAAAATTGTGTTCTTTTACATTAAAGAAATTTCAAACTAGAGGTTAAAAAGAACGTCCTAAACCATCACTTTATAAAATAGTTAGTAATTTTATAAGTTAGTACTAGAAACTTTCTGAAAATTTTCATCAAGGTTAAACGAAGTGCACAAATTTTATTATCGTGTGAATTTTAGTTTATTTTATGCTAAATATGTGACTATAATAAAACTAAACTTTTTAAAGTGAATCTGTGCCACTTATATAAATTTATTTTACTGTTACTTGTCATGGAATTAACAAAAGTATTTTTATTTCCAAAATAACATTGTACATTGAAGTTATTATGTTGCTCTACCTTCCTCCCCCAAATAATTAAAAGAAAAAGAAAAGACTAATATACTAGTTTTTATAAAAATTGTAATTTCTACTAGTGTTGCAAAAAATATCTGCGTATCTGATACACACAGTTAAAAATTGACACGGATTTCATCGTTGTTTTCCAGTCGAACCATTTTAGTTTCTTTTTTAAACAAAATTGAAAAATCGATATAAAATACGTTCTTCAAGGGAGAAATTGAAACATCAACAGCTGCTGATTATTAGTTTTGGTTGAACGAGTACAGTTTTTAAAGTATAATCTTTTAGAAAATCATTGAGCTTTTTCAGTCTATTTTCAAATATTTTTTTATATACAGTTTGATATATTATATATATTTCAAATTTATATCTTGTCTTTTAAAATTTTGAACTTTTTGTCTTTGTGTTAAATTTGTTTTATTAAACGAAATATATGTATGCAATATAGGTAATTTAGAAACATATATATGCAATATAACTAATTTAGAAACAATTTCGCATGTACATGCAATATAGGTAATTTAGAAACAAAAATAATTACCATATTTGATTCATACCATTGTTTTCACTTTACATTTTAGTTTTTATTGAAATTAAACTTAGTATTTATAAACGTTATATTGTTTATGAACGTTACACGAAATATTATAAGTATTTAGTACAAGTATAGAAAATTACTTTTTTTCAGCAGTATATATTCATTCCTTATTGATAGTAGTGGAACTAAATGTAAATTGTACTACAAATAATCCTTAAAAAAAATTCTATCATTAATGGCAAAGTGCGAATAAAGTTTCAAAAGATTTCACGCTTAAATTTTTTTAACTTTTAATTTTAAAAGTTACCGTTAAATTTGATAGGATAATTTCATTTGGCGGTTAAATTCCTGTCAAATTCAGCCGTTTGAACAGAAAATTGTAGAATTTAGATTTTACACTTTCTAATGTTTCGTAATATACACATAAATTTACCAAGATGTCCGAAAATAAAAATATTAATATGCTATTTTTTTTCCTTATACTTTTAACATCCAGTCCTGTCTCAATCTCCCCCCCCCCCCCCTCCTGTGATCGCTTTAGAAAAAGGATATATTTGTAGTGTTTTTGCGTCGTGCTAAGATGAAAGTTATTTCAACATGAGATTAAAAAATATGAAAATTGCATTTGAAGATAAATTGCACGGTTGTAATAAATAATTTTCATGCTAAAACTTCATATTATATAATTTAGAGTTATAAGTATATTTCGGAGGAAAAAAAAAGTAAATCTCCGTAATTTAATATGAATTTTGAAAGCTGATATTTCAAAGAGTTACGAATCAAATATTTTCAGATTTGTATGCATTTTATTGGTAAAAGTATTTTCCGGCTTTACTTCCTTTAAGGGGGGTGCTAGGGAGGAAAATATATAAATCTATCGAAAAAACTGTTTCTGTGTGATATTGCTTAATATTAAAGACAAATGTTTCTCCATATTATGTATTAAAAATCTAAAAGTGTTAAAGAATATTTTCAGTTTATCCTAATGTAATTGTTCAGAGCTGCATACCGAATATTCTGCTTACTCGGCAGATAGATCGAATCTTCGATGCGGTCAAATATCTTGATATTCGGTTATCGAATAGTAAAATTGAAAAATTAATAATGAAATTAAAACATTGAAAATTGATAAATTATTTTATTTCCTTGATATAAATCGCATAAAATTTGAGTGAAGTGAGCATCTTTTTAATTTATCATTATTGTGATATCTCGGAATATTCAACTTGTATAAATTGTAAAGTTAGAAAGTTTTCATGTAACTTTAAAAACAGTCTATATGAAAATAAGTTTGAAATATTGCTTTTTTAAATAATTACTATTTTCGCTATATAAATTATAGAGTACATACTTTCAAAGACTGCACAATCATTATTGCACAATTTTCAAGACTTTACTAAAACTAAAACCAACGGCTCATAACCAAAATGCAAATTAAGACTTTCAGATTAGTCAAAATGTAAAGTATTATAAAGTTTCTATGGTAATATACATATTGGAAATTCAGGGTTCATGCAAAAATTAAGAGTGAAAACAATAATGGAAATAAACAAAAATATGTTCACATTTTAATTTTCGACTAATCAATCAAAAAGTTTATTACCGTTCTGTAATTTTCTACATCCTCATGTAAAAATTTAAATTTGTAATACTTAATATTAAATTCCCTGAAAATTTTTGAACAATTAACAAAAAGATATTGTGTACTTTTTTTTTTTTTTTTAAATGCTCATCTTTGTAATTTATTATATATGTCCAACATAAAAGGTATTTAAAGATTCAAAGTCTAGTTCTATTTTTTTTTTTTTAATCCCCTGTAAATGTTTATAAGGAATTCAGCAATTCTGAATGTATTTATTGTAATATATGTAAACTAGTTGATAAAATATTTAAACAACTATTAGTTTATTGATCTTTTTTCTGTGTAACTTCTTCCAAACTTTTTTCTTATTGGTTTTCTTTAGGCAACTCAGAAAAAAAAATTTTATATACGCTTATGAAAATTTTCTAAGAATCGATTTCTCTAAAAATATTTATGTTGCAATTCACACTTTTTTTTTTAAGATTTCGGCTCATAAAAATATGAAATATAGAAAAAATTTAATAAAAATATTTTAAAATAAACTGGACAGTAAAAGTTAAACATTTTACATCTATTACTAATTTTTGCTTCTTTTCTAAGCATCTTCTTACTTGAAGTCTGAAACTAAAAACTTTTTTTTATCGAAAAATACTATGACATCTGTGGAAATCACTACTGAATGTTAAAAATTTGTTACTTGATCGATTTAATTCTTTTCTTTTTTAAATTTGGTCTTAATATCAACGACGTTGATTAAAATTGTGAAACACACCAAACTTGGTATGTGAGATGGAGATTATGGAAAAACTATGCTGATTCAGTTGGGGTGCATATCGGATGACAGTTGGTACTGCAATGCTGCTAATTCTTTTGTTTATGGAAAGACTGTATCGCAGCTTGTATGAAAACAAAAGCGCCAAACATGGTATGCAAAATAGATATTACGACAACTTATGTTGATTCATTTTGCGTGTATCGGGTGACAGGTGGCACTGGTATTTCTTTCTGCGACTTTTCGGATGGCTGTATCTTAATATCTATTGTTTACTCCAACCTGGTTATGGATTATCTTTATTGCGAGGAGCTCGTTTGATTCCATTTTGGAGTATGGTAGGTGGTTTTGTTACATAGAATGATATAGAAGAAAGTTTTGTGATGGCCACATCGTACTGATTTCTTTTTAACTTTCTTCTATATACGAAAAAAGTATTGAATTCATAAAAAGTTTTGACTACCGGTTTTTGTTGTTGCTGTTCGGGTTAACGCCAGTTGTCTACATTAAGGATTCTGCCTGTTTTTCAATTCGTACGATTTTGAGATATTCTCAACGTGATTTGAATAATTTTAGAAAATATCCGCTTGTCTTTCTATGCGTATGACAAAAACTTTGTGGCAGCTCTAGATCAAGAACTAAGAGATATATACACGCAACTTTTTAAGCCTCAATCGAGGAACTGGCATTGCTAACGTTTTCACTATTATGTATTGATCTCCTCTTAGATTATAAAAGTATTATTTAAGAATATTTACAGAAACTGTGGAAATTTTATGTTATAGTTACGTGAAAAAACTTTTTCATTTTTCCCTACATAATTTATGCATTTTACCAATTTTGATTTTTGCAAGTTTAAAAAAGGATTATTTTGATATCTTGGAAATTGAAATATTAATTTCTATATGATTAAGTGTATTTTATTATTTCAATAATTCAGTTTTTTCTTAAATTCATTTATTATGATTTTGTTTCTCAGACCACACAATTGATGACAGCATTATTAAGTTTGAACCGATCTTTTATCTTTAAAGTTATTATTATTTTTCTAAAAATAATCTTATTAATCAATAACCACTCATGTCATCATATTCCTCATAAACAATGCTAAGTGTTTTTTTGTTAGGAGGAGATAAGAGAAAAACCTCCTGGAACATCATAAGCTGCTGATTATCTATTTTTGAACAAGTTCTGATTGGAGAGGAAGGAAGGTGAGAAAGAAAGAAAAAAAATAAGTGGGTGGGCCCATAACTTTAGATATTTTAGTTTGTTTTACATTTTAATTTTAAAATGCAAATTATTTTTAAATAATAATATATTTGAAAGAAGCGAACACATGTGATTGATATTTATAAATAAATGAATGTTTCAAACGTTTGAGCACTTATGACAGTAAAGATAATGTGTCGTAGTTTAACTTTCCATTTTAATAGAAGAAATTTTAATTAACAACTCTGTATTCTTATTTCTGTACTGATAAGTATAAAAGATTTAAGTCCATATTCTTGATTTTTCAGGAGACGAAAAATAAAGTTAAACTAACTAAAAACTAATCAGCAGAATCGGTTAGGAAAAAAGGAATATGTTGATTTATACCCATTATACCATTCAGTGATTGCCAATCTTGATTTAATAAAGGGGGGAAAATTGAATTAAATATTTTATACCAAAGATTAATGCTAAATTTCTGACTTGAATCTTTTTTTACCAATGAACTTTCTCAAAGACTAAATGAGATGGATTTAAATCCTTTATGCCAATCGTTAGAGAATTTTTTTCTGAGTCAGACTATGTACTTAACTCAAAATTGACATTTTTGGACTTAAATCCTTTATACTTATCAGTACAGATTTAAACTGTGCTATATAAGTGAAAGTCGTTGCACTAATGCTTTTCTTGAGCGGGGGTATAATTTCTTAATATAATTCTGTCATTTTACACCCAATAGTAAACATTTAATATTATATAAATTTTGGTAACTCTGTATACCGTTTGTAAAATGAATACATATCACATAGTGTACTTAAAGTTATCAGTTTAAATAAATTAATAGTACAATTAAAAAAAAAAAAAATGGAACAGTTTTCAAGTATAGCTCCTAATATATTTTAAAATCATTTTTGTCGTCCTGTGTAAACGAATGACGAATGATTTTTCAAACTATATTCTTTAGGAAACATACTTTTGTGTGTATAAAAATTTAATTTCATTATGTTTAGCGTAGTCTGAAGATGGTAAATGAAGGATCTTTATTCGTCTGCTATATGGTAATAATTACAAGACTATTCAAAACCAGGAGAATAATACCAATTTTGAGTCACTTATTATGGTGTAGAAATACTTGTGAAGAAATAAATGCGGTACCTTTTAAAAGAGAGTTATTCAAAATGACACTGAAATCGTGCCAATAACAGAAGGATTAAAGGAGAGAGAGAAAAAAATATTTGTAAATAAAATAAAAAATAATAATAAAAAAAAATCGCTGAAAAGTAGATTACTTGAAGTAGGATGTTAAATACCTCGTAAGGAACAAAAGCAAAATCTGTTGGAAAAAATCAAACATGAGAAAAATAGAAATATCCGGATCGCATTAGATGAAAAATCCGGAGCTATGCAACTCGATCTTCTAAACATTTGGTTATGAACAGATGTTTAAACGAATTTGAATCACTCTATAATCGACCTGTTAAAGAACGAATTATTCTGATAAATATATTTTTATGAATAATTTAAATTCATATTTTTTACTCTTTGTAGTTTGTAAGTTTAAACATTTTGTGTGCTTAGCTTTAAAATTACAACCTGTACTTGTCTTGATGATACTGGGATTTAACTAAAACCATTCCAGATTAAAAAAAAAAAAAAAAAAAAAAAAAAAAACTTAAAAAACCTCCCCCCACCCCCACCCCCTTAAAAAAAAAAAAAAAAAAACATACCTTTGATGTAACGCAACAGCAAATACAAGTGCGAAAAGTATATATAATTTAAATGAATAAATAAATAAATACGCTGTTTAAGTTAATAAATAGGGTATTTAAATTTATCCAAGTTCACATATTTGTACAAAGTGTGTGTTTAAATTCTTTTGTACGTTTTTATGACCATGTCTGTAGCAAAATTATATATATATATATATATGTACACTTCTTATATGCTGTGCTCCATTTCTTTTATAAATTTGTTAGATTCTTCTTACTGAACAATTTCCTCTTTTTTTTTTTTTTTTTTTTTTTTTTCTCATTGGTTACATTGGCATGAATTGGTTTTATCAGTTTTTGTAGTGTGATTAACTTTCATTTACTAATCATGGTTTTATTTAACTAAATTTTTTGCATGAAGTTGGCATTAATAATGTTTCTTTTATATGCTAAATATTATCATATACTATATATATATGTATACATATATGTATACATATATATGTGTGTGTGTGTGTGTGTGTGTCCTATTGACGTATTAGAGGAACGGTGGGGAATATGGAATAGTCGAGTAAAATGGAATACCTTTATATCTCATCTATATGCTGCTGCAACCCATTGAAAGTATGTCAAACGTCTTCACTGATCCTCAAATATGAACATAGTTCATTTTGTGTCAGTGGAAAGAGCAGTTTTTGGGACATACAACTTCTTTGGTTTATCACGTTTCAGACTGTTCTGGAAGTTAGTATTATGAATTCTGTAATCTATTTACAAGTTCCATTTAAAGCAGTGAAATGAGTAAAAACCTTGTATCATTTTCTATTCGGGAGTTGAATTATTTAGCAGTCTGATTCCCATGAACTTATTTCTCCGACAGGTGGTTGAAGTTGATTTATTCTCCAAGAGGGCGATTCGGGTAATATGGAATACCATCAATTCTATGTTGTTTACGATTTTTGTAAAACTCGAATATTGATAATATTTTCAATACAGTTTATTTTCAATAATAATTTCAAAATAAAATGTTTATATTGCAGTTATTCATGTTTTTCTGTAAAAATACTACCCCGTTCCATATTAAACTTTAAGAAAATGGGAATTTCCCAAATTTCCCTTCATAACTATTTCATATTACCCACTTGGTCTATATTACCCGAAATTAGATATTTTTTTCTCCCCTAACATAAAATAATCAAAACACAGTAACAACACTTGAAAGTTTGTAATAGTCGAATCCACAATGATCCAAAATACTTCAATTTATTATGGTGAACTCCAGGGTACGCCGATTTAAATCAGCTTGATTATAATCATGATTAAAATCGTGATTAAAATCACTTTGATTTTTTTAAAAAAATCATTGATTTAAATCAAAAATAAAATTTTATAATTTAGAAATTCTTTAACATCAACCTTAAGTCATTTTAGATAATTTGGAGTGGAAGGCTGATTTTTATACCAACTATGTGAAAAATACCAGAGCCGGGAATCGAACCCGGCTCTGGTATTTTTCACATAGTTGGTATAAATATCAGCCTTCCACTCCAAATTATCTAAAATAAAATTTTATAATTTTGGAGGAATATGTAGTTTTATATGTCTCAGAACATAAGAAAACTTGAACTTACTTGTTATTTACATCAAATACCTCCCGTTCCCCCATGCCAAAAAATAAAAGTGTTTATTAATTTTAAAAATGATTCTTTTAATTTTCCAACTCTATCTTCTAGTCTTATTTTGGATTCAATTTTTTTTTATACAAAACCATAAGTTTTCTGCCTTAAGTGTTAAAATGATAATAATAAATAAAATATTGTTTTTCATTTTTAACTTTGATATTACTAATTGTAATCCCTATATATTTGAACTGACCAATGCATTCGTAAGCAATTTTTCCTATCATTTTTTAATTAGGTTTTTATAAAATTTGAAATGGTAATGGCCTGTCCAGTTATTTCAGTTTTCTTAAAATTTTTAAAATTTAACCTTTTGAAAAAAATCTTGAATTTATATGTCTTTTATTACCATGTTTTTATTAACTTGCTTTCTTGTTTGTTTGTTTGTTCAGTACAAATCTTGCAATCAATTTTTAACTAACTTCCTGACTAGCTAGACATTTGAAATTTTTAGAATAGCTCAGAACACGATGACAATACATTTTTTTAAATACTTTCTTCAATTAATAAATGTTTTCTTTTAAATAATTAATAAAATGTGAAAATAATAACCTCATAATAGCTTTAAAATTAGCCATTTAAGTTTTATTTATAATTTAATTGTCGTCAAAACATTATGAACAATAAAAAATTGTAAAAAAGAAAATAAATTATGCATCTCATAAGAATTGACATCATTATCACTTTAAAATTTAATACACATTGATAAAAGTGCTAATATAGTTCTATAGCTATAATTTTCCCGCTAGACATTTGAAACTTTTAGAATAACTCAGAACACGATGACAATGCATTCTTTAATACTTCTATTCAATTAATAAATGTTTGAAAATTTCTTACAATTGTTCTGTTTATTATACATTTGATCATTTTATTTCAAGTTGATGGAATAATTCATATAAAAAATAATAATAATAATAATAATAATAATAATAAAATAAATAAATAAATAAGAATTTATTAATACATACAACTATCAAGTTTACATGATTCAACAGAAAATTTAAAAACATGGTATATAAAAAGTTTTTTTTTTTTTTTTTTTTTTCCTTTAATTGATTAATTGATTCTCCAAAAAGTTCCGTAGTGTGATATTCAAGATTACGGCTTATTATATTATATGCATATTTTAATAACATAAAATAATAATAATAATAGATCTTATATGCTTTTAAAATATTTTCACTTAAACTATTTATTTAGTTTTTTTTTTTTTTTTCTTTTTGGTGGGGGTGGGGAGGTAGAATGTATCTATGTTGGCTAATACTACAATTTTTTTTTAAATCTACTTTTATTATTAATTTTTTAATATCCTCATATTTTTTTTTTATTTATTTATTTAGTTTATTTATATTTGTTGCTTCTTATATTTATTCACATTTAAGTTTGAAAAATTTTCATGCTTAATGTCTTAACATTTATTTTTAGTCAGATAATTTAAATTAAAAAAAAAATCTGATTTAAATCAAAAAAATCCGATTTTAATCAAAAAAATCCGATTATTTTGATTTTTTAAAAAAAATCATGATTTTTTCACACCCTGGTGAACTCAGATAGAAATGGTATTCCATATTTATTTACTTTCCCGTATATGTAAATTATTTCATATTTCCCTTTAAAAGAACTATAAATACCTCTGTACACAACTTTTCATTATAAGCATACTTTACCAAAGCAATAAATTATGCATCAGATTAATTCTGTTTTAAATAATTTAACAAAGCTGAAACACACTTTAAACAATTTAAGTCCGTGTGCTATATTGATGTTTTTCAACAAAATTCGCCTCGTTTATTATTATTTTTATCCTTTTCGCTTTATTTCGTTTTCCAATTTTTCATCGTTCCAGTTACAAAAGTGTTTATTTTACCGCAATTCTTTTAATGACTTATAGTGCATTTTATTTAAAAATAGTAAAGGAAAAGGGCACAGATGCCACGTGCTTTGGCGGTTATAGAAATCTGAAAGAAAATCAATAATGTGTTAAACCAAATTTCAAAAAATCTTGGAAGAAAAAAAAAACCTAATTCCTTAAAAAGAATAGGTTTTTTACATAAAGACAAATTTAGTGATATATAATTTACGTCAATATAATCAGAAGAGGGAAAAAAAAGCATTAGATATTTTTGAAAAATGCAGATAATATTTCCGTAATTGAAAATATTTCTAGCGTTTGTCCCGTCGTCGCTTCGAACTCGGCAATTAGACTCGAAGAAAAAGCATTAGAAAATAAAAATATAGCTTAGAAGAATACTTTTAGCAACACTGTTTCAAGAAAATAATTTTTGGAATAAAACAATTATCTTTGTTATTTTATCAAATTACGGTACTGAATTGCGTTTAACTCGGGACCCTAATAGAATTATTTATTTTTAGAAAATTGCTTTGTAAATGTTATATAAGATGATTGGGCGGGAATTTTTAACGATAATAACAAATAAATTTTTGTATAAAAAAGAGCGATGATTTTATTGTGATGAGGCTGACGGGAAGTTACGAATTAAAAAATATGTATTTTATTCATGATTTTAGTCAAACTTACATACATACATAAAAAATATAAAAATTTGTCGGTGTGTGTGTGCATTCATGCACTCACGTGTGACAACTACATATGCGCTATGTCATGCAAACAATTTTAACTCTGATTTAATAATTTTGCAGATTATCTTTAAAAACACATGACTCAATATCCTGAAACTTCAGGGGTGTGTGAAGAACATGTTATATCTCATATTTTTCAATAAATGTTTTGTCTCGAAGACAAAAATGAAACCAGTAATAAATAAAAGAAGAAAAATGTATTCTTGTATATATAAAGGTTTCTTTAACAAAATCGTTTATAATATTCAAAGTTTTCAACCAATCAATTATCATTTTTATAAAACTTGATATACTATACTATACTAGACACAATTTAGTGCAATCAGAATACTAAAATAGTAAATATGTGATGAAATAGGTGAGTTTTTATACTGAATTTTTAATTGCGCATGTGCAAGCACTATATACATTTTATTTTCATAATTTCTTAATCAAATATATAGATTTTATTATTTTATTATTTTTTTTTAATACAGTCAAATAATGTTAATTTTCAGAAAGATATTTCCAATACAATGAGCTTAGTTGTTCTCAGAAAAAAGCAAATCTTTAAAAAGTTTTTTTATCCAGATTTTTAATTTGTATTCCTGAATGGTGATATAATGTAAGTGCATACAAATTAAAAACCTGAATAATGCCCCTTAAGGATTTGGTATTTTCTGAGAGCAACTGGGTTTCAGTTCATTCCATCGGGTATAACTTTCTGAATTTTAAGATTATTATTATTTTATGAACACTATACAATTTATTTCACAATTTATGTACATTTTGTTAAGGCTTGTGAGTACGAACTTAAAAATTTAGTAAAAATGCTTATATTTCATCACATATTTATTTTTAAATTCTGATTGTATTATGTTGTGTGTTATATACTCGCAGTATGTCAAAGTTTTCTAGAAATGACATAGCATTGTTTTAAAAACCCTGCTTGTAAAAAAAAAAAAAAAAAAAAATTAAAACAATTTTATATTCCCACAAATGTACGTTCTGTTCCCATACAAATGAATACAGGCAATAATTAAAAGAAACATTGTAATCCAATGTTACAGCTACAATGCTTTTCAAGCATTACCTTATACCTTTAATTTGTTATTGGTCTCCTTTTTTGTCTTCGGGACAAAACTTTTGTTGTTAATCTTGTGTGACACTCAAAGGACTTTCTCTTACCTTGCATTTCAATATTATAAAGACAGATTGCAGATTAAGGAGTAAGATAAAAAATATTGTATATAAATCTACGTTGGAAAGAATTCAAACTAGGCAAAGGAGCAGTTATATTTCACATATAACTCTGTGTGTGTGGAAGAAGGGGGGGGGGAGCGTTTAAATATAGTACCTACATTTATATAGAATTCAAGGCTATTTTTAAATTTAATTGTTTATTCCAAATTATTCATACAATTTTCACTTGCACCACATTAGCAATCGCATACGGGCTTCAAAATACTTTTGAATTGCCTAATTATTCATTTTCAAGTTTGCATTGATAACAGACATACACGAAGATCAACCCTTAAAACTTTAGTATTCAGAGAAACCACTAAAAGCGTAACTACACAAAAACACTGAAAATTTATATTTAATAGTACAGTAAATGAAGTATGTTTTATTTTAATACCTGATAAGTTTTCCTGGTCATGGTAAAATATAGTAAAGCATTTCCACCAATTACATTCAGTAGAAAAGAATGTTTCTGCTTAGTTATTGGTAGAGTTGTATGCTATCTATAAACACACCATATCGTAGTCCTATATTAATAACACACAGCACAATTTGAAATGCACTCCCAAGCATACTTTCGCTATATTCTAGTCTTTTGGATAGCCCTGTATGCGAATGGGGATTGATTTCCATACTATATTCCACACGGGACATTTATCCACATTAAAAAAAAAAAAAGAAAAAAAATGCTCATTTCATTTGACTTTGTGCCGCCTGCAGATGTTAAACTATATATAACAAAAATTTCACCCATAGATGTTAGGTATTTGAATTCTCTAGGATGGCCCTGTACACGAAATAACTACTTGATCTCAACGAAAACTTTAATGTAGCATCCCTTTAGCATACCGAGTTTGGACCAGAGTTGGGCATAATTGATTAAAAAGTAATTGAATTACAATTATAATTATTTTACTGCCAATCAATTAACAAGTAAATGATTACAAATAAATTGAATTACTTATTCAATTTATTTGCAATAATTCAATTTATTTGTTATCAATTACTTGTTAATCGACTAACAATATAATAATTCTAATTGTATTTTAATTGTAATTCAATTACTTTTTAATCAATTATGCCCAACACTGGTTTGGACTTCCTTCTGCTATTTTTTTTTTTTTTTTTTTTAAATATGCTGATAACAGGGAGACACACACTGACCAATCGCTAACAACATGTTTCTCGGATTCAGGGGACCTCAAAATGTGTAAATATAACAAAATCTCAGTGTCGAAAATTTTACCCTAAAACAATACTTTCTGTACGATACATATGGTTAAGAGAAAGTAAAAAATGACTTCCAATATGTTTTTTACACAAATTAAGTTGCATCATAAATTAAAGCATCATGTCTTTTTGAAGATGATCGACCAGACATGTAAAATCGAAAGTTTTTCCTTTAAATTGTCCACCTAATGTATGTGAGTATTTGTTGTATATAGCTTTCATTTTTTCCCCACCTCCCCCTTTGTTGCTCGTAATCATTACAAATCAGTATAAGTGTTTAAATTTATATAAAATATTGTGACACCAGCTACCCTTCCGTTCTCTAATGTATTTTACTACACTCGAACTTTCTTCTTTTTCCTGATGTTTTATTTCTTCCCTTTTTTATATAAAATATTGTGACACCAGCTACCCTTCCGTTCTCTAATGTATTTTACTACACTGGAACTTTCTTCTTTTTTCCTGATGTTTTATTTCTTCCCTTTTTTATATAAAATATTGTCACACCAGCTACCCTTCCGTTCTCTAATGTATTTTACTACACTCGAACTTTCTTCTTTTTTCCTTCTTTTTTCTTCCCTTTTTTATATAAAATATTGTCACACCAGCTACCCTGCCGTTCTCTAATGTATTTCGAATGTTCTTGAATGTACTACACTCGTTTTAGTACATACACTCGTTATGTTTTATTTCTTCCATTTTCTTTTCTTTTTTTTTTTTAGTTTCCATATTTATGTTTTTAGGTTAATATTTCTTGAAATATTTTATTATGAGATGATAGATATATATAACTTTAATCTTTTTACTTTCTCTAACCATATGGTAGAAAAAGTATTGGTTTTGTGTCAGATTTTCGAAATTGAGTTTTTATTATATTTACACGTTTTGAGGCCAAGTGAATCCAAAAATCATGTTTTTAACGGATGGTCTCTCTCTGTGTGTGTGTGTCTGTATTTGTTAGCAGCATATCTCAAAATCGAAAAGCAGCAGGAGTTCCGAACTCGGCATTCTACATCTGTATCATATAGTGATGCGGCACTAAACTTTTCTTTAAGATCAAGCAAGGGGTTCATGTACAGAGCCGTCCAAGAGAATTCAATTACTTTACGTGTGTGGACGAAATTTTTTGTAAGTGCAGTGTAGCATCCCTAAGTTGCCCTAAGCAAAATGGAATGTAGTATATATTTTATAAATTGCATAAAAGCATGTTTTGTGTAGATTGGGATATAGCAATCATTCATCATTTGTTTACAGGGTTACCAAAGTATTTGCATATACTGGGGGGGGGGGACACTTGGACATTGTTTGAATATATATTTAATTTTGTGTTATGTGTTTTTCATATAAAACTGAATTTAGGTACACAATGTGATGCGCAATTATTTTATCGACAATATCTAGCGCTACCTAAAATTAAGCTAAGCGTTCTTTTCAATTAAATGTAATTGATGGAATTGCTATGCTAATTTTACTATGTCAACGAACATTGCGCAGGAAAAACAGTTAAATTCTCAAACCCCCTACTGTAAACAAAATATATTTTGAAGTTCGATTTTCCACTCTGGCTTTTTGAATAATACCACGTTTTGGCGTCCTCTATTTACGAAAGTCAAATTTTTAGCAGTTGATGCCTATTTGTTATCAGCATACTTTCAAAACAAAATAACTGCAGGAATTACAACTTTGGTATTTTGAAAGTTGGCATGTTGTTGCTAGTTGAAAAGTTGATCAAGATTGGCAAGTTTCAAAGCAAATCCATAGCAGCCTTGAATTTTATTATTTTAAATAAATGTAGGCACTATAATTAATTGGGGCGGGGCGGGGGGGGGGGAGAGATGCTGAAATAGGGATACATAATTATATATCAAATAAAACTGTTCCTAAACCTGTTTTAGATTATATTTAAACTAGAATGAACTTTATTATCTTATTGCCTTAATCTGTTTTTATAGTATTGAAATGCAGGGCAAGAGAATGTCATGTGAGTGACACACAAGTTTATATTTTCAATCTTATTTTAGAATCACTAAAATTTTATTAGGATATATTCTTAAACTAAAAAACGTAAAACTATTATGGCTAATAAAAAATACATAATTCATTATTAACTAATAGTTATATGAATAAGTTATTTGAAACTAGGTGTTGGGGTGGAGAGTAAAGTATTTTATTTTAATTTTTTATATATTTTATTATGTGAGTTATGGTTACAAAATCCGAGCCAAATTTATTTTTATGAAATGATTATAATTTTGATTATCATAACAACGAAATTAGTTATTCATTTTTTATGAGTAGAAAAACAAACATACATTGCTTGCGATAAGAATGCCACAATAAATTTAAAGCTGAGCATCCGTTAAAGCTTCTATTACACACAGAAACTTTTCGCACAATTTTTGAGCCGATTGTTAATTTGTGCCAGTTTTGTTGGCTCAAATCGCCTCACCACCCAGTGTAATAAGAGTTAGGAGAACGAATAATATTTACTAGCTAGTCATAAAAAGTTGTTTGTACGAGCAATTTCTCATATAATGATAAATCAATGAGAAGAAAGATCATTCTATGCTCCGAGAGAACAGGGGGCCACCGGCGTGAAGCAAAGCATTTGAATATATTAGAATCTGTAAATAGCGTTTCTTTTTAAATATTTTTTAATGTCGTTACACTGTATTTTGTATTATGAAATTAAAAAGTTTGGTTTTTCTAGAAAAAGATTATCATAGGACAGTTACGTTAGTTAACAGGGTTTTCCAAAAATAATTCTAATATATGTTATGTTTAATGTACGATCAGTGCTGGATGCGTATTTTCGGTTGCGGGTATGCCCATTTTGTATAGAGAAAGAAAATGTTGAACGGGGGATTAAGGGATGCGGGCACCTCTTCTCATACAGAAATTTATCTACAGAAATTATCATGCAGAAATTTCTTATTTATGCATCTATAACATTATGTCAACCAAAACATTCCATTTTTTTTTTTTTCAGTAGATACCGGTTTGTTATAAGCTGGTCCTACTGTATGAGACTTTTCGATTTTCTAAAAATGAACGAGGTTTAACTACCCTTCCATTTAAAATAAGTTTGAAAAAATTCACATTTCATGTGAAACTACTTTCCTGACTTTCACATTTCATGGCTACCTCATGTAATGAGATGTTATCTTTTGTGGAATTTAGTTTACGTTGTTAACAATTTACTGTTTTCATTATTTTTTTTCCCCTTCATTCTTTCTCTCTTTGGAGGATTCTCTTAATAAACTACGAGCAGAAAAGTACATAGAACTCTGTAAAGGTCATTCAGACCAAATTGTTTTCTGTTGGTATTTCTCATCATCTCTTACGATCCTTAGAGAATTGCGTTGAGAAGTTATTCGGCAGCTGAAAGAAATTTTCTCGCTTTAATTTTTTTGGAATCGGTATGTGTTGTTTGAGAACTCTTTTGAGATGAATCTTGGCGTTTAGAGGGGGGAGCTTGTGAAATTATTACGGTTTGAATTGTGCAAGATCATTTTTCCACTGCATTGCTTCCTTGTTAAAATATCAAATTATAAGAGTGTTAAGAGGGGAAAAATTTGGATTTTGCACTTGAATTTTTTTTTTTTTGCTTACTTAAGCTTTCATTGGAACTAATATTAGATCGTAAACTACATACTTTATATGCTACTCAAAAATAGTATTTTTTAAAGAAGGTTTTTTGTTTTTAACATTAAATAAGCTTCACATAAAACATTGACGATCGACTTTGACACTGTTAGATCTCGAGTTTAAATTGAAATACGATTCATGCATAACGTTTGATAAAGAAATGTCGCTATCAATTACATAAATATATATATATATATATATATTTTTTTTTTAACAAATCATCCGAGCGGTTTTCGCCAAGAACGTTTCACTTTTTCTTTACTATTTGGTACTTTCTTGGTTATTCTGATGTTTCCGCTTTATCCGAAAGAAAATAAACTCCATGTTTTTAAAGGTAACATTCCATAATCTTAATGACATTTGTATATATATATATATATATATATATATATATATATATATATATATATATATATTTTTTTTTTTTTTAAGGGAAATTTAATGTTTACAATGGGAATGAATTAGTCCTGTGCTTTTTCCTTTCGACTTCATCCTGGACAAAAATAAATTCGATATAAAATTCGTTATAACTAATTCCCATTAACATTGGCTTTTTGGAATATGAATAAAAATGTGTCAGTTTCGCTGATCAAAATGAAATGTTGAATGTGTTCAGAAAGTTTTCGCGGGTGGGTACATGCTCAAGTACTGGCGGACTTAGGGATAGCGGTCTGGGGGGCCTAGGCCTACAACTCCAGTTTAAAATTTGTCTATGTGGTTTTCTATTATTTAGTTATATTTTTAATACTTATATATAATATTTTCGAATTGAAGTATGTAGCATATTTTGAAATAAGAGCGTGTTTTTATTTTCTTTTTAATTTATGTGTTATACAACTTTGAGTTCATAATTTATAATTTCAGAAGATTTTTAGTTCCCCATTATACTACAGATATAGAGAACATAGGTATTCGTGAAAATTTTCGATCTCCGTTATTTGACATTTTTACTCGTTTTGAGAAGTATGGAATCCGAAAATCATAAAATCGAAATGGTGTCCGTCTGTAGGTCAGTCAGTTTGTTAATTCTTTATTCGTTAGTTAGTTTTTATGTTAGACTGTGTTGACAACATCGCAAGAACGAATGATCATTAAATTATCTTACCAGTTTTATAGTATCACTTATAATACTAGCAAGAACCCTATTTATTTTCAACATTCTAATTTTAAAAGTTCGTAAGATATTTGAAATTTACGATTTTCTTAAAATGGAAGAATAAGACTAATTTCGTATAAATGTGCATTATAAGAATTGTTTTCAACGTAATGATGTCGGATCCATTTTAAAGTATCATTTATGATGCTAGCATGAATATCATTAATTATGGACATTCTAATTAAAAAATTTATTTTTTAAGTTTTCTTAACATGGGAGAAATGCATCAAAATTTCTCATAAACATAGATTATGAGAACTATTGCAATGGAAATAGTGTTGCACGAAAACTAAAATACGAAACTGATCTAACAAAATTAATTAGCAGATTCAGATAAAGTAAACATATCAAATGAGAGGTGATGTAGCCTACTGAGACATTTCAGCCTGGACCATGTTGAGTAATCAGTGAAGTTAATATTTCTCAACATAAACATGGTGTCCTCTATTGTAGAAATTTGTGAGAATAATTATGTGATGAGAAAGTGGAGAGGAGTCCACTTATGCCAACTAGTTTTCTTTTACAATCACGTGCAATGATAATTGTTTATTGAAATTCAACTTTTTTCAAACACAAACGTTATTTTCAGACACAGTTGAAGCCAGGGTGATGATCTCTTTTTGTCATATATTTTTTTTCTCCCTCTTGGCTTCGTTTTTCTCTTCATCACGAGTCACGCGATATCAAAATCGCATTCGATTTTGCGGCTTTCTTTCTTCTGTGTCAATATTTATCCACACAGCTTGTTTTCTTTTTCCGTTAATTGCGATATAGGTCATTCGGTCAGGAGAACTCCTAGGAATTAGTCCTTAATGGAATGGCGGTTGATTCTTTTTCTCTTTTTTCATTGGATTTATTTATTTTGTTTGCATGTGCTTGAATAAAAGTCTGGGTCTGTTTCGTTATTAAAGATGACGTATTTTTTTAACTTTAATTCAAATATAATTATCATTGCTGTTATATAGTATACATGTATTTGTTTTTACACATTATACAATATGAAATTTAGATTCTATATTAAATATATATTAAAAATAGTTATTTATTAAAAGCAAAATATTATTTATACTCTATATTATCATTATTATTTTAAATATTACTTACATTTAATCCATAATTTTGTTGCTACTGAATTTATGTTTTAGCGTCTTTATATATAATAAACTTGGATATATATATATATAAAATTAAAGAAAAAAGTATTTTTTAATGAGTAATAATATTATTTTTTTTTATAAATAATAACTTCATAAAATAACATAAAAACATTAATATAAAAAAAGGTTCAGTAAAATATGAATCTATATTCTTTTCACGCTAAATTTTCATTTGATAGTTATTTGGACAATTATTTTTTAATATTATTCAACATTTTACCGACGCTATTTTAAAGTCCCATTGGATTAAAATGCGTATAAAATCAAATTTATAGAAGAGATGTCAAGAATGCGACTTATAAGGATCGGACGTCATTCTACAGAAAACCTGCAAGTTGGCAACATAAATTTTCAAATTAAAAATTTCAAGTTAGTGTTTAAAAAGTTTTGAAGAACATCTTAAGGTATAATTATACTCATGATATATATACGTATGTCAGACAGATCAACCATTCTTTTGTTAACATTGGTGAGAGAGTCATTTTGTATACAGCCATCACCACTGTAGAAACATTATGTCCACTGAGGTAAAGGCCAAATGAGTGATACAGATTTCTGTTTTTCGTGATAATTACGTTATAATCAATATTCTACGTTATTATTTTAAATAACTCTTTGATAATCATATTTCATTCTATATGGCATGTTGAATAAACACAATTTTAAACTGCTATCAAAAAGGAAAAAGATAGTATCAGATTAACCAACTAGCGTATAAATAATAACATATCTAGAACTTACCTAAGAAAGTTTTTTTATTATTATTATTATTATTACTAAGTAAAGACAAGTACCTTCAACTAGTGTTTTTAGGTTTTAAAATGTCCGCAAAAGTGATGCAAAATAGTGTCACAAACTTTTCTTTTTAAAAGGTATTCCTTCAAACAAAAACATCTTATGTGATGTTAAACTTATTTATTTTCTCTTGGAAAATATACTTTAACAAAACCTTTATGTAAATCCCAGCGTGTTTAATGTATCGGTTTTTATGTTTTAGTTTTCAGGAATTAATTACAATAAAAGGAATTTTTTTTTTTAAATATTTTAATTTTTCTTTATAATCTTTATATATATATATAAGGCAATGTCTGTCTGTGTGTGTGTCTGCGGACAGCGTGGCACATGGACGGTAGCTCGGGCAGTCGTGTGATTCGACATGAAGGTGCCCCCCGAGAAGTCATTGTGCACCTCGAAGCCCGATTTTCGAATTTTTGATTAGTTTTCTTTTAATTTATTAAAATGTGAAAATAATAATCTCACAATAGCTTTAAATTAGCCATTTAAATTTTATCCATAATTTAATTATTGCAAAAAAAAAAAAAATTCCCGTCAGGAAAATAAATACATTTACTTAAAACGTGAACAAAAAAAAGTTATAAAAAACTAAATTATGCATCTCACAAAAATTGACGTCATTATCACTTTGAAAGTTTTATACACATTGATAAAGTGCTAATATAGTTTTAAAAAATTAAAAATACCTTTGACAATCCTTCTACTTGAGCAGCTTTAATTATATATTTCGACTTGCATTCGCAGTCATCCTCAGATGTTTGTTTTGCTGCATTACTGATTCACGTCTTCATCCTCTTCCACATCACTCTCCTCTTTTCCTACGTCACTTTGTCGTCGATAAGTCTTTATTACATGTTGCCAATCCTTAGCTATAATGCTATGCTCTCTCTCATTTACTGCAGAGTTAGAGGTTAATATTTCTAAAGCTTCGCGTTTCAGGGCGTAGTTATGTGAATTGTAAGGTGCTATTTTGATGGTTTTTAGGGTATCAGTTATTATAGGGTTAGTTTTATGAGTACGTGATAAAGCGGTGGAGCATCTATTGTATTTAAGATCGCTGATGTGTTCTATTTCCCTGTCCTTAATTTTTCTTTTTGTCATTTCTATAATAACTGATACCCTAAAAACCATCAAAATAGCAACTTACAATTCACATAACTACGTCCTGAAACGTGAAGCTTTAGAAATATTAACCTCTAACTCCGCAGTAAATGAGAGAGAGCATAGCATTATAGCTAAGGATTGGCAACATGTAATAAAGACTTATCGACGACAAAGTGACGTAGGAAAAGAGGAGAGTGATGTGGAAGAGGATGAAGACGTGAATCAGTAATGCAGCAAAACAAACATCTGAGGATGACTGCGAATGCAAGTCGAAATATATAATTAAAGCTGCTCAAGTAGAAGGATTGTCAAAGGTATTTTAAAACATTTACAGTGCTAATATAGTTTTTGATGCTAATATAGGTTGTTATAAAAAGTTGTTATTTAAAAAAAAAAAAAAAAAAAAAAAAAAAAAAAAAAGAACTGCCCGTGATGTCACATTCGACTGTGTAGAGTTTCTTTACTAATCAAAACTCCATGAACTATAAATTTATTTTATCAGTTTTATTTGTAGATCCTTCTGAGCGATTTTTAAAATTTTGGCGTTGAAATTCCGCGAACGTTTTTCGCCAAGAAGTTTCATTTAGCAACAGCCATTTTAATCTAAGTAGCGCATCAAAAATATAAATAAATTATAAAATATTACAAAAAGAAAAAAAAAAAATTAGACCGAAATAGTAGTCACATAAATGATCTATTTTTTATCTAAGTAGACAATTTTACAGAAAAAAATGCAGTTTTAAAAATAGGAAATTTATTTCAGCAAGCACTCTTTAAACCAAAAAACTAAAAACAATTAAAAGTACAAACAGGATATGAAGAATTCTTATAAATTAACGAAAAAGTATCCGACAAAAGTATTAGCAAAATAGGATTCCACTTTTTATACAAGAAATTATACAAAAAAAAATCATCGCTAATATGACGACAAAAATTCAAAAGCCGCCAAGGATGAGCTTTAATCAAGGATATATTTAATAAAGTTGTGTAGCACGATAATGTTTGCTTATTTATTTTTTTACGCTAACTTCTCCTACGAATAAATGAGCTTCTGTGTGTAACAGACTGCACTGTCGGGCAAAAATATTTCATTAATTCAAATTAATATTTAAATAAATAAAAATAAAAATATGTTTAAGGGGACATATATATAATCATAAAAATATTAGTTGTCTAAAATACGGCAGATATATTGCTCATAGCATATTGTTACAAGGGATTAATCTTTTCCCTGCACCGATTGTATTGCTGCAATGAAAGTAATTTTACAGGCAAAGTGAAAATAAAAGGGCATTATATTCACTTTCACTGGAGTCAGCCTTGTCGACAAACTTGGCGAGTGGGCGACCAAATTTGGTGAAAAATGGTATTTTAGAGTTAACTAAGTTTCGAAGCTCTCCAACACACGGAAGCATAGATCTCGAGCTTTCCATGGGATTCTCGATGGAATCATCACCAAGTCCCATCGCCAAAAGTTATAAATAGGAGTGAGTTGATTTCTGCGAGAGAGTATGTAGCCACTGCGATTCAGAGTTATTCAGAGACCTATTCTGAGTGATTGTACTTTAGGGATTGAGCTCTAAGCGACTGAACATTATTTGTGAGCTAGCGAAGATTTCTGCTCTGGCGTATTTGATGTTATTTGCTTTTATTCCCGTGGAACATGCGGCTATTTTTTGGACTGCTCCAGAACATTCATCGAATAGTGACTTTTATAGTACGAGTAACAGCTTCAACTGTTTCCAGAATATTCGAAGAATTAACAATACTATGGGATTGTTTTCGAGAATATTCGTTTTAATAAAACTTTTGTTTCAGAAATTCGAGAAGTTAAAAAAAATATTAGTCGCCAAGTCCTATACTAAAGCTGTGACGAAAATAGTCGCCAATCGAAATATATTTATTTAAACGTTTCAATTATTCATTTAAAAAGTAATCATTTAAATATAGTGACCAGCGAAGCGGTAAAAGCCTGCTAGTTTATATATATATATATATATATATATATATATATATATATATATATATATATATATATGGCAATGTCTGTGTGTGTGTTTCTATGGACAGTGTAGTGCAAAAACGGTATAGCTCGGACATTCAGGTGATTCGGAACAAGGATGCCCCTCGAACTATCCGAGTACACCTCAAAGCCCAGTTTCCGTTTTTTTTTTTTTTTTTTTTTAAGTACGGATGATTATTTGTTTCAACCTGGAGTTTTTGTAGGCCAGTTTTGTGTAACACCAAAATAAATTAGAAATATCAGTCCTATTGTTACAAATTCAGTACCAAATGAAAGGGGCGATTTTTCTAAATCCAAGGGTGCAAACAATTTTTCAACACGAAAATTAGATTTTTTAAAATTGACTATAGTATGAAATCTTAGGTGGCAACAGTTCATTTTAATTCATTTCAGTCATTTTAAAAAGTACGTGGCTCGTTATAAATTCGGTACCAAATGAAAGGAGTGATTTTTCTGAATTCAGGGGTGCAAACAGTTTTTCGACATGACAATTAGATTTTTTAAAATTAGCTAAAGTAGGAAATTTAGGTGGACACTTCATTTTAATTCATTTCAGTCGTTTTACAAAGTTAAAAAGTACGTGGCCCAGCTTTACGATCAAAAAATGAGATAAAAAATAAAATTTTACAGATTGAAATTAGTAGTCCTCCGTACTAAACCTGTCTTTCATAGAACTTTTAATTTCATATTTATTTATTTATTTTAAGATTAATTAAACTATGAAAATAATAAACTTATATTAACTTTAAAATTAGCCTTTTAAGTTTTATCTTTAAATTTAACTGTTGCAAAAAAAAGTTTACGAGGTTTTTTTTTTTTTTTTTTTTGACATAAAATTAAATGTATTTTCACATGAACAAAAAAAAAAAACTTATTAATAATTAACTTTGCTTATGCATATAACAAAATGACGTCATTAAAATTAAATAATAATAACAAAAACCAAGAATGTTTATTCTGAATTTTGTTTCATAAGCTTTTTAAATATACTTCAGTTTTAGATATATAATTTTTTTTTTTAAATACTATGTTTTTGGCATGAATACTATGCTTGGCATGAAAGTTAATTAAACATCATTTTAAGAAGAGCTTCACTTACATATCCTCCTGGCAATTTTTTTTAAATTTTAACGCTGAAGTATACCGACATTTTTCATCAGGACTTTACTTTCCCGACAGCCATTTTAAGCCAAGTAGCGCATCAAAAAAAAAAAAAAAAAAAAAAAAAAAAAAAAAAGAAAAGCAAAAAAAAAGAAAAAAAAAATTATATATGTGTGTGTATATATATATATAAATTATAAAATATTGCAGGGAAAAAAAGAAAAGAAATAGAAACAATAATCGCATAAATTGTCTATTTTTGTCTGACTAAATCATTTTACAGGGGAAAAAAAGCCCTTTTAAGAATAAAAAAAAATATTTTTACAAGCACTATTTTAAACTTAGCCATACATTAAAAATATAAACAGAACATGAAGTATTTTTTTTAAAGTGTAATCGTTAAGAATATTAACAAGATAAATACTCAAAATCTCCCCCCTCCCTCCCACACACACACACACTTTTTTTTTTTAATAAAGAAAATTGTTTATTAATAAAAAGTAAAAGAAAGTGACAAATTCAAAAGTTGCCAAGAGGGAACTATAATAAAGCTGTACCATAATCAGGTTTACATATTTATTTGTTTCTATATACTAACGACTATTAACTGTCCATAAAATATTTAAAATGAAAAAAATATATAAACATTAAAAAAAATTAGTTGTCTCATACGGTAGAAATAGCGCTCATAATGAATTGCAATATTATATTTGGCGTGAAACTGCTTGCATTTTTTTGATCGACCGTATAAATCAAATATACAGAAAATAAGGTGAAAATAAATATTATGTATAGTTTGTATAGTGTTGTTCGTGTGTAATTCGGATTTAAATATAAAAGGGCTACTTTGATTTTTTTCGATACTGTTCGTTTCGAAACTTTCATCCGAAAAGCGCACAAATTGAAGTCCATGGGGACACGTACCCTAGATTTTTCAATGAGAAAGACGCTGCCGAACACAGTGGAAACCTGAAGCGAGGTTTTGAGCCATTTCCATGGATTTTCTTTTTTGTTTATAAAGTGATATAAAAAGGAGTGATTCTGCTTTTTAATTTATTTATACATATAGTGACCAGCGAAGCGAGCAATGTCTACTAGTACATTAATAATCTTTCCCGATCAAAAACAGTTTTCTAAATTAGTTTATTTAAGTATTAATAGTTTGCTTAATCTAAAAATTGTGTAAACTTGTATTTTAGATGTTTTTTATATTTCTTTTGCGATGATGTGAAACAAATGAGCTGTTTTTATTCCTGTTTAAAATATTATTTCTCTTTTTAAATAATTTTAACTAGCTGAAACCCGTCGAATTCGACGATCACTTTATTGACTGTAATGTTTCAAAAATCATCGCATCATTATAAATGTATTTCAAGTTAAAATATGTAATATAATTTACGACATTTCACTTAAAAAAAAGAAATTCGAAAAAATACTTATAAATAGAAATACTATATATGACATCACTTTCTACAAAGTACTGTCAATGTGACGTCAAACTGACTCCAAATAAACAGTTGCTATCTTTTATTTTCTATTCCGTTAAATACTACATGTTAGCTGACCCGAACGGCGTTGTTCGGGTCTATGGTAATAACCTTAAATGAAACTTAAATTTGTATGGTTATACATCTTTAACTCGATTTTGTTTGAATTTATATTTTTAAATAAAAGCTTCGCAAAAAAATTATCAGCTGTAACAAAAAAAATTACCTCGAACCGAACTCTGCCTTGTGACCCCGGTGCCTTCGGCAGCGCATACGCCGGTTGCTAATAACATAAAAGTATTCCCAAAAATTAATCTGGAACCGAACGAACACGCTCGCTGTTGCCCGGGCCCATGATACCTTAAATGAACCTTAAATTTGTATGATTTTATACCTTTAACTCGATTTTGTTTGAATTTCTGTTTTTAAATAATAGCATCACGAAAAAAAAAAAGATTAGCTGTAAAAAAAAAAAAAAAAAAAAAAAAAAATACCTCGAACCGAACGAAACTCTGCCTTGTGACCCCGTTGCCTGCGGCAGCGCATACGCGGGCCGCTAATAACATAAAAAAATTCCAAAAAATTAAACTGGAACTGAACGAACCCGCCCGGCAATGCCCGGGCCCATGATAATAATCTTAAATGAATCTTAAAGTGTATGATTTTATATCTTTAACTCGATTTTGTTTGAATTTCTATTTTTAAATGAAAGAATCATAAAAAAAAATAATCATCTGTAACAAAAAAAAATTACCTCAAACAGAACGGAACTCGGGCTCGTGACCCGGTGCCTGCGGTAGCGTATATGCAGCCCGCTAATAACATGAAAAAATTCTCAAAAATTAATCTTGAACCGAACGAACATCTGACTCGTGTTACCGCTGCCTGTGGCTGCGGCACCGTATAGCAGGCATGCTACGCACGCGCTGCAAAATCCACTTTCCTCCATCAGGAGGCGCAGTATGTTGTATACGAACATCACCAATTGCCTTGAATTTTCAAGACCTTTCATATAAGGTGTCGCATGATGGTGTCAACTGCAAAATCCTTTAGTTGCACTTTCCACCGCCAGGGGACACAGCGATTTCTATATGAACAACACCAATGGTCAGGAAATACCAAGACCTTTAAAATAATGTGTAACATGATAGGGTCTACTGTAAAATCACCTAGTCCCATTTTTAACCACCAGGGAGCACACTATATTGTATATAAACATTCCCAATCAACATGAAATTTTAAGACCTTTATCACCAATCGTCTTGAATTTCCAAGACCTTTCAAATAAGGTGTCACATGGTGGTGTCAACTGCAAATCCTTTAGTTGCACTTTCCACCACCAGGGGGCACAGTGTGTTCTGTACGAACATCACCAACGGTCAGGAAATACCAAGATCTTTAAAATAAGGTGTAACATGATAGGGCCTACTGCAAATCACCTAGTTCCATTTTTACCACCAGGGGGCGCCCTATATTGTATACAAACTTCTCCAATCAACATGAATTTTCAAGACCTTTAAAATGAGGTGCTACATGTGTGGGTCTAGAACGGATTTCCCTCTCAAACTAATTCCCCCCCCCCCTCCAAATCTACTTTCCCCCTTTTTCCCCCTTTAAAATCGAAAATTCCAAATTTGCAGAAAGTGATTTTTTAGTATTCGACTCTAGTCCCCATATGTACAATTTGTTCACCGTGAAGTAATTTGGAGCTTAGTTAAGCTCGTAAACGTGTTTTTAACCCATTTCCCCCCCGGGGGGGAAACCGTTCGACTTTTTTTAATTTTTCTCTTTTCATAGCACATCTACAGACCAAGACCTTTTTTTAGACACCTCAACCAAATTTTTACACCAAGTAGTTCTCTCAATATAGTGGAGACAGACAAAAACATGTTTCAAATTAATATATAGATATATTCATTATTTTAACAAAATTTTAAATTGGACAATTTCTTCTTAAGCTGTTGAATGATTCGGTTAAATCTCGACAATGCTTTATCAGTGAATTATATTAAAAAAAAAAAAAAAAAAAAAAAAAAAAAAGAGAAAGAAAGTGGCATTCACATTACCTTTTCTTGCTCTGTATTGCTACCACAGATATAGTAATAATATATAGATTGATCATTGGGGAGAAAAAAATTATTCCTTTTCACTTGGGAAAAGATGGCGATTTTACCAAAATATGGCCATCTTTCCCCGAGTTGAATACACACGAATATTTTAGCAAATAAAAGTTATGAATAATTTATTTACTAAAAGTGTATGAAAAACTCCAGATACAGATTCATTTTTCTTTTTTTCAATACCACTTAATGGCTGATTCCAAAGCTTTTTTTTCGGCATGAAAAATGTTTGCACGATATGGGGATCATAGATCTATATACATTACTATATCTATGATTGCCACAGATATATAATTGTAGCTCAGCGTGCCAGATATAAGATCCTATAACTGAACATTTCCAGTGTACTTAACAACAGTTCAAAAAGTTTACTAGAAACATTTTTATTTGACCTATATTTATGTATGAGGGGGAGGGGGTACCTCCGTTTTAATGGTGTAGATATATTCATAAAATGTCTTAAATTGTTATTAAATTTTAAAATTTATTTAAAATTAATCAAATAATTGCCCCTACACCCCATCTCAAGCTTATTCAATTAGTTTTTAGTTTAACCTATTATATTAACTATAAATTATATACGCACCAAATAATGTGCATAAATTTAGCACAGAAAAAGAAAATTATGTCACAACTTGAAATATACTTCAAGCTACATAGATATATCATAGATTTTATTTAGATTCTCCCCATCCTACACACGTGCACGAAATTATGACTGATCATGTAATGGAAATGCATACATTTATGCTTGTGTATGTTTTACGGTTACAATATTTTACAAAGAATTTAACAAAATATGACTGCATAAAATCCTATGAATGATAAACTTTGTGCGTAAACTTACGTAAATATAGGTTTGAGTTTTGATATATGATCTCCTTTTCGTAGCAAAACAAATTTTAATTTACAAGTATTAAATGTATTATCTCGATTTCTAAGAAAGATGTAGTTTTTTTAAATTTTTAAAATCGAAAATTAATACAATAATTGTTCATTTCTCCAATTAACTACTTTGAAGAAACTAGTTGGCATATAGGTGGGCTGTGCCCTGTTTCTTATCATATATTTGTTCTAATAAATTTCTGTTTTAAGTCATGCTATATTCATTATAACAACAGGGAAACTGGTCTCTCAATAGGTTCATAAACTGAAATGCCCCCCCCCCCCTTCACTTCCACAAGGCTAACCCTTTTCCCTCCAATTCATTTACAGGGATGGAACACGGGCGCAGAATTCATACCGGAATCTGTTTAAGAAATTTCCATACCTATAATATCGTTGATTTAAGAGGTAGAAAATTTTCTTACTTTCATAGTGGTATGAATTCTGCGCTCGTGTTCCATCCCTGCATTTATCTTAACTTGTTATGTAATTATACTGGTTTTTACTTTCGTATTTGTTTTTTTTGCAATTCCGTATGCTATTTTCCATACACTAATCTCCATAGTAGAATTAATGTCCTATTTTGACGCTTCTAAAAAATTGATATCGAATAAATCGCTGAGTTTTTAAAGTAAAATATTTACATTCTTTAATGCTCAAGCTGTATCCTAAAGCATATTTAAAAAATAATTCGACTTTTTACGATGAAAGTAATCCTGATCATCCACTTTCATGTGTGAAACTTTGCTCAATATTCTGCCGAATGAAGATAATCATAAATTTCGAGTAACTAATTAAGTTTTTAAAGTGTTAGAGTTACTCAGTAGAGTTTTGGTAAGTATCATAAATGATATTTTAATTTAGTCAGACTTCATTGCGATGAGAGTAATCGTCAGAATACCTATTTATGTAAAATTTTGTCCTTATTAATATATATATATATATATATATATATATATATATATCTGAAATTTTAAATAAGTTACGAAGTTTCAAATTAGAATGTTGAAAATCAATGGGGCTCTTGCCAGTTTCATAAATGATATTTTAAAAATTGTCCTACTTCTTTACGTGGATTTATATATTCCAGATAATATCTGCACCAAACTAACAAAATAACACACACACACACACACCAAAAAAAAAAAAAAAAAGCTTGAATTGAAGATATATGAACTTTAAAGAGTTCAATAGTCTCTAATTTCTTCGTATAGGGAAACACATATGGCAAATTTTTGCTCCTATGTTATTTTTGATATTTTCGAAAGTTAAACAAAGCTATTTTATATTTAGATATTTAGTTCTACATTGTTTGCTATTACTTCTAATTCTTTTTTTCTTTTTAGGTAAGTGTGGCGATTTCTTTATTACTATGGTCCCTTGCTGTGAATTAAGTTTTTAGGTAATATTTTAAGTAAAATTTTTATCTTCGAAAATACTGTGAATGACACTAACTATATCTTTATGCTGTATCATTCAATCGACATTTGTTAGCAATAGAGTGTAGAAATGAAAAGAAATAATCTGGTGTGTCTCACACACGACTTTCTCTTGCCCTGCATTTCAATACTATAATGATAAATTGCATATTAAGTGTTTAGATCAGTAGCGTTATAGATCAATAATGCAGTAATAAAGTTCAATTTACTTTAAATAATTACAAGATTTAATTAAAAAAAACTTTTTATATACCATGTTTTTAAATTTTCTGTTGAATCATCTAAAATTGACAATTCTATGGATTAATAAATATTTTAAAATAATTTTTTTGATGAATTATCCCATAAAATTGAAAGAAAATGATCAATTGTGTAATAAAGAGAGCAATTATTAGAAATTTTCAGACATTTATTAATTGAATAAAAGTATTAAAATAATGCATTGTTGTTGTGTTCTGAGCTATTCGAAAAGTTTCAAATGTCTAGCTAGTCGGGAAGTTAGTTAAAAATCGATTGCAAGATTTGTACTGGTGTACTGGACAAACAAACAAATAAAAAAGCGAGTTAATAAAAACGTGGTAAAATAATTTAAAATAGGTTTAGGAACAGTTTTATTTGACATGTAGTTCTGTGTGAGGAGGGCTGCCGCCTTCCTGAACCACCCGTTCAAATAAGTGCATACAGTTATTTAAAAAAAAAAAAAGCAAAAATCCAGGCTATTATTAATTTGCCTTCAATCTTACCAGTCTTGATCAAAATTTTAAGTGTCAACCTTATACGAAATTTAAAATGCCAAATTTGAATTTCCTGCAGTTATTTGTTTTTAAGTTATACTAATAACATATATACATACATACATATCAATCGCTAAAAATTGGACTCTCGTAATCAGGGCACCTCAAAACGTGATATTATACAAAAGAAGAGTTGAAAATAGAATTTCAAAAAATACTTTGTTTATAGTATGGATATGAAAATTTAATTTTGCAGCATTCGTCGACATAGTAAAATGTACAAAGCACTTCCATCAATTACATTCAATAGAAAAGAACGTATTGCTTAATTCTGGGTAGCTTTGTGTATTATCTATAATCAGTATGCACTACAAACAATAATGTGTATTTAAAAATAGTCTTACTTGAAAAAATCTAACACAAAAGGAATTAAGATTTCTGCAATTTTCGAGTATAGCCCCAATCTGTCCAAATATTTTGGGTAGCCCTGTAAACAAATGATGTATGATTAGTATGCCACAATCTATAAAAAATAGGCTTTTATAAATATAATAAATTTTGTTCATTCCGTTTCGTTTAAGTCAGCCTATAGATGTTACACCTTCATGGTTACACTGTACTTACCAGAAGTTTCCCCATAGACATAATGTAATCATGAATTCTCTTGGATGTCCCTGTACATGAACCATTTGCTTGGTCTCAACGAAAAGTTTAGTGTAGCATCCCTATCTGATACACATTTAGAATACTAGTTTGGATTTTCTACTATTATTAGTTCTTGAGATATTCTGATAATAGAGAGACACACAGATACGCACACAGACTAACCGCTAAAAATACGATTTTCTGATTCAGGAGACCTCAAAATGCGTAAATATAACAAACTCAATTTCGAAAATTTGACTCCGAAACAATACTTTCTCTACCATATATATATATATATATATATATATATATATATATATATATATATATATAACTAAGAGAAAGTAAAAAGATGTGTGCCTAAGACCGTACAACTTAAGTATAAACGTCCAAAGTGATACGTGTAATATAATTTGAAAAATTGTATTAAATAGACAGTAATAAATTCGACTGCTTTTAAGTAACCCTGTATAGTCTATATATTATGTATACACCATATAGTGCGTTACAATTTAGTATTAAAAGCAAATCAGGGGGGGGGGGGAAAGCATGACACAACTGCAAATAATTTTTAGTATTTCCATAGATAACCTGCTTTAAAATATTAGATGTTCATACTTTTTTCTATAGAAGACTTGATGCAGAAAAAGACTTAATAGAAAATGCTTTTATTATGCATCTGAGAGAGGGAGAGAAGCCTATTTTTATATGTTTAGTGCAATATAAGGATGTTAATATGCACTTTAAAAATCCCGCCCACAGACTAAAGTGTATTGGATTTCATTTGTGTGTTTTTAGATAAATACCGTGAGTCCTTTTTATGTAACGTTTTCAGTATTTTTCTGTTTAAAGACTGCTATTTAGCAATTTGGCGGATTTGTCAAACAAAATTTTGTCTTATTCTCCCATGTTAAGGATATTTTAAATTTAGAATAACTGAACATACACTAAGCGACAAAAAAAAAAAAAAAAAAAAGCCGCATTTGGATATTTTCCATTTTTCTTTCTGTAATCGCTAATTTTATTGTTTCAAAAATAAATTTTTGAACATATTTTATTACGTTGTGTTCCACGTGCAATTTTGGATTGAGCCAAGTGTTAAGAACAAGGTGCAATTGTTCGGAAAATTGTAATTTTAGAAAGTATTTCAAAAATGTCAAGAATAAAGCAATTAACGATACCACAAAAAATATTAATTTTAGAGCGAAAAAAAAAAAAAAAATAATAATTAATACGTGGAATGTCAAAATGATTAAATGTTTACAAAATATTAGTGTTATGGTTTTTAGCAAGGTATAATATTTTTTGGTTGTTTAAATTGTACGTTTGTCCTTAGGCGGTCCCACGTTACTCATCCTGTCGAAATGACCGCAAGTTAAAAAGCCAGCGCTTAAAAAATCAGTTTATATTACATTTAGAACATAGCAGGGATTCAGAAAAAGTATTTAGTAACATAATTTATCTAAATACAGTGAAATAACTATTAAATAAAGCAGGTTTAACTGCCAGAAAATTTGGAAAAAAAAAATTTCCTTCTTAACGAAAATAATTAGAAAATCAAGACATAAGAGGGTTAAAAAAATTAAAAAATAATCGATTAATTATTGGGCTGAAGTGTTTCTCTCTGATGAGTCAAGTTTAACTTATTTCGAACTGACTGAAACAAGCAAATCTGATCACGAAAATGTGACTGACTTAATGAAGATCGCACTTTTTAAACAATGACATATTCCCCGTACATTACGATACGAAAATGCATAATTTTTCGGTGAGTCTGGCAAATTTTCATGTTCAAGGGATCAATTAACCCGAAATAAAACTTGGCCATTAAAAAATTGGTACTTGACCGACTATTTTGGGGGTATTTCACACTCTTCCATAATCAGTATTTCAAGATGATAATGCACCTTGTTATATGGCGCTTGCGATACATTTATTTGATTCGAGTTGTTAAAATTACTTATCCATTCTCATGAGCATATATGATTTTGTAAGTTATCATCACTTTTTTTACTTAAAATTAAATCCCACAAAGAATATCGCAGGATTTCTTCTTTATTAGACCTGAAAATTTTCCTAATCTCAATCCGCTCGAAAATGTTTAGTCTATAAAAGAGGGTGGGGACTAGAAATTTGTAGCCTACAACTTTGAAAGAACTAAAAAAAATATTTATGATATTTGGCACAGTGAAATTTCTGAGTTTCATGTTAAAAAACTGTAAAATACTATACCATTGCGCATTAAAGCAGTAATTCCATATAAAGGCGGAATTATCCTATCCAGAATACATATTTTTGTTAAATAATTGTTTAGATCTAACAAATAAATAGTTTTATTTCATACATTAAAATAGCACTTGTTTATTTCATATAATAAATCATGACAGAATACAAAGTATATATGTTTATTATATTACGTTTAAAAAGAAAATTTTATGTAGATTTTTATTAAATACTTCGTAGAGTGTAATAAAATGAATTATTAAATCGAAAATGTACATAAGTATCATGTTATGACTTCCGTATTATACAAATATAATAATTTTATTTGTTGCAATCATTAGTTTTTAAATTATTACAAACCCAAAAGGTTTAAGTCAATTTTTCTGCAGTGCGACATTTTTTTTTTTTCTTTGGTCGCTTAGTGTATGTTATTTAAATTTTATTTTCAATAGAAAATAAATTTACAAAAAATTAAAGCTGAACAGATACTGATTTAACAAAACTCAAAATCACAAAGTTTTCAAATTAGAATGTTAGAAATTAAGACTTCTTGCCACATAGTCATATGCACACGTGGTACAGTTCCACCTTTCTCCCTAACTTTTCCACCACTATATTTATATCGTAATATTCTGTAGTATATCTTCACTATCAGTTAAAGTGAAAACTGTTATATAAATATAGTGGTAAGAGAGTTAAGAAAAAAAAAAAAAAGTATCTGTATCATGCATGCATAAGTGATTTTTTAAAACTGGTCCGATTTCTTTAGGATCATTTTTCCTTGAATTATTATCGGCGCAGATTAGCAAACTAACATACTAACAAATGTATAGACCATTGGTGTCTGACATGTGGTCATTTACTGAATCACAAAGACTCTTTAAATGATCCACATGTAGATTTTTCAATACTTATTTTTATACCATTAGGAAAAAAAAAAACAGTTAAAAATGAAAATACATACTGTATATTGATTTTGAAAGCTGAATTAATAAAATAAAAATATTTCCTTTTGGATATAGTAAATTAATTTTCTGTGATATCACTGCATTTATTTAGGAATCTTGACAATTTGCGAAAACTTGACCCGCCTATTCGCTGTATCGGGGAACAAGGAATTTCGTAGCTCAGAGTGAGTATATTGGTAACTTAGGTGTATTTGTCGACCTCCAATTTGAAAATTTAAATTATTCTTAAATGGCCGATAGATCCTTTTAGCTTACTCTCACCTTTTTGCAATTTTTTTCAATAAGTTACCTAAATAAACAATGTTTTGCAGCAGAATCTTTTTTTTCAAAATCATCCGATTTTTGTGAAGGTTCTCTTTAACCTTTTCACAACCAGTATTTTTTTTTTTTTTTTTTTTTTTTTTTTGGGGGGGGGGGGGAAGGATGATGGATTCTTTAGTTTTTGTTTTTGAAATCTAATTTTTCCTACATTTCCTGACAGTATCATTTCGACCTGTAGTCAACGTATGAAATATGCGTTTTTTTTGTTTTTTTTTGGTGCGTGTGTGTGTGACTATTTGGCAAATAAGATGTGGCGACGGACTGCGAGAAGGTGGAACTATTTTGCATCTGATTTAAACGAATTACGTTTAATGGTAGGTAATTCCAGAAACAGATATTTTTTATCTTCTCCAACAAATGTTGAAATAAGCAATTTATTTCGCTGCTAATTTATGAAATTAACGTTTTTTTTTTTTTTTTTTTTTTTTTTTTTTTTTTAAATGATTTAAAAAAATAAATGGTCATTTTATTCAAAATCTACGAAATTTTTACTTTTTAAAAAATATACCCGTTTGCTGAATAATGCGATTTTTGCAGCCTGTTTCCGAAATGCGCAGTTTGAATTAACTTGCGCATTTCTACCAATTAGCAATCATTAGAACGCATTTTTTTTTTTTTCCTTCATTGCAGGTATATGCAATTATTTTGCGGCTAATAGTAATACTGTGTAATTTTTCAAAACTGGTTTATTAAATATGTGATTATTTCATTTGTAAATCAACTAAAACTGCAGGCTATATGGTGTCTGATTTCCAAAATAAACCATATTTTTGCAGTTGATTTTCTTTCTTTTAATCTTGCAACAGAAAAAGAAAGAAAAAAAAAAGTAAACATTTTTAGTGGGTTTTAAATGTGAGAAACGAAAATTCAGTGTCACTGCGAAAATTTTCTGTTAACAAATTTTCGGTGTTTTCAATTATTGGTACTCTTTTTAGGAAACACTCATTGGCCCCTCTGCTCCTTTCTAAGGGATGCCACTCACTTACGGCATCCCTACAGAGTAGTATTTAAAAAAACTCTTGTGTAACAACCACACAACTTCCATTGCTCACTACGTGTATTATATGCACTTTTGGAATATAATGTGTTAGAAGACGTAAAATTGGAAAAACATCTAACAATTTTTCTAGAGAAATTTGATATATGTGTTAAGACATATAAACAGTTTACATAGCGAGTTTAATAAAATCGGTAGAGCCGTTTTCTGAAATACTCATTTCCGAAATCTAAAACTGACTTGCCTAATCAGGGTGACCGTCAATTTTCCTGTAATAACCACGTAATGTATGCGAAAGGATATTTAAAATGGAGTTTATGTAGCAGTTTTCAAAAAATCGTTAGAACCGTTAGTTTTACAGATACTGACTTTAACCAAAACTCGGCAAACTCAATTTTTTTTACCGGAAAACAACAATTATATACGGAAGGATATCTAAAAGAGAGTTGATATGGCAAGTTTGGGGAAATAAAGAGCAAATCCCAACAGTCGTTTTTAAAGAAATGCATTTCCGAGACCTCAGTTTGACTTACTTATACACGACGCCTATCAATTTTCATGAACTGTCCAACTATTACATACGAAATGCCATCTAATAGGGTATTGTTTATATAGCAGCTTTGAAGAAAATCGTTAGACCGTTTTTGTGATGCGGACTTGCGGTTCTACTTCCGGTTTCATACGTCCCACTTTCGGTTTTTCAATTTTCTTCAAAAGTTAAAAATTTCATCTGTACACCAGACCTAATACAATTCTGAAATTTCGTCGTTCTACCTTTATTAGTTTCGGAGATATGATAGTCAGAGGATCCCCCCCCCCCCCCCTCCATATATACACTGCTGACCAATTGCCAAAAACCATTTTTTCGGACTCAGGAGATTTTAAAACATGTTAAGCAGGTGAAAACTCGATATCGAATTTTTGGACTGAATACAATACTCCCATTACATACGGTAGTAGGTAATGGGAGTAAAAAAGAAAGGTAATAGAAGTAAAAAAGTAATGAATAAAATTTGACACCCATCTTGAAAAGACCTGTCATTAGTGGTATAGACCGATTTTATGATTTTCTTTCTCAAAACGTTTAAAAATGTGAAAAAAACCGAAATCGAAAACTTTTATGGTTATCTAAGTTCCCTCTAAGTTGAAAATAACAAATATTAATAATTACAGGAATTATGAGCAATTGACAAAAACAATTAAAAAATGGGAAAAAATAAATAAAAAATAATTTCTCCTTATTTAAATGACCTTTTTAAACAATAAAGTATTTCAGGATGATGGACAATAAAAGCATTAGTTATGTGAACAAATATTGACTCCTACACATGAAAACCGGAGAAGGGGAGGGGGGGGGGAGGGGATCGATGCTATTTGGAGTTTGCGTGCTGTCTGATGCTAAAACGAATGAAATAATGGGAAAAAAAAAAAAAAAAAAAAAAAAAAAAGGTCAGTCTGCTTTCAAATAAAGGATGAAAAGCTGTTTTTCGGACGACCACGAAATTTCAGACAAAGCTTTTCCAGCAGCACGAAAACCAGTAATTGATTCCCTTTATTAGACGCTCATTCATTTAAATCCCTGTATAAAATGTTTAAGTGTAGAGTTATTTAAAAATTTGTTACGAAATTTGCAATAAGTGTTAGTGTCTTAAGTGCTTTCATACGATAGGATAGGGAACATATGATGGTTATCGATATTTACGTGTCATGGAAATTTGAATTTCGCCGCTGTTTTCAGAAAAATGAATAATAGATGAGTAATATGGAATAAAATTTTCTCTTAGTGGGAAAATTTTCATCATCTTTTATCAGAAAGTGATAATTGTTTAAGGGAAATTTCACTGTTTTCAAAATAGTTGATTAGTTTGTTTAATCGAAGGCAAAATTAATTAATCGTTGTATTTTATAAATTTGTCATTTATCTTTTCCATTGATTAGTCGTCTTCTAATGCAAAGAAATTGCTAATCTCTGATAACGTACCCACCTCTGCAAGAAAAGTGACAGAAGTTTTTTTTTTTTAAGTCAACTTTGAGTTTATGTAATAAAAAAAAAAAAAAAAAAAAAAAAAATGTATATGAAGTGTCCAACCGTGCACAAAGTGCCATACCTCTATCTCGCAATTTATTCACTTGAGAGGCAGTTGTATCAGTTTTATTGGGGCTAGTCAATAGTTTATCGTTATCTTCAAGTTAATTTTTCTCAAATACTGCATTTTTGAGTTGTCACTTTTCTTGCCAGGTGCGAAATTTATACCTTTATATATTCATGGGAAAAATTTTTGGTCGATAGTCATTTTTAGAGCCAGAGTCTTATTTCCTTTCGATAGAAAAAAGGCGTCGTAACCATGTATTGTATACTACCTTGACATTTGTATAATAAGAAATAGTCTATTGTAAAATTTAAGAATGCACGAATACGTAAAAAGGAATAGTCTATGTCAAGAGTTGGACCTGGGTACTTTTTTTTTTTTTTTTAAGTTTAAAAGGTAAAATATTTAACTTTTTTTAAAATTTAAAATGCTTAAAAAAGTGAAAATCTTCAGTAAATATTGTTGCTTAACAACTATTATATTAGTAATTAAAAACTCATATTGTCACTTCATTCAGACAAAGAGAAATACCTCGTAAGTTTAAGATTTTTTTTTTTTTTTTTTTTTTTTTTTTAACTCTCTGTCAAATTTATTTTGACAGATATACCATCCTTCGAAAGAGTTCAAAAATGATTTCTGTTTCCCTGTTTTTTTTTGTTTTTTTTTTTTTTGCTTTGTTTAAGGCATACACCAAGGGACAAAAAATAAAAGGCTGCACTTGGATCTTTTCCTTTTCTCTTTCTGCAATAGCCAATTTTATCATTTGAGAAGCATATTTTTGAACAGGTTTTACCATGGCAATTAGAATGTTACTTTCCGTGGGTTTCACTATAGATCGTACTCCGCGTAAAATTTAGGATTGAGCCAAATATTCAAAACAAAAAACAGTTGTTATTAAAGTTGTATTTTTAAAAAGAATTTCAAAAATGACAAGGATAAGGCAATTAACGATGTCAGTAGAATTAATAGTTTTATAATTAAAAGCAAACTAATATTTTAATGCGAGGTATTGCAAAATAATTAAATGTTAACGAATCATTAGTAAGGTGGTTTTTCGTAAGATATTAAATTTTTGTGGCTGCTTAAACTAGAAATTTTGCTCCGGTCGGCCTCGTGGTTCATCCAAGCGAGAGGACCGTAAGTTAAAAAGACTGTTTAAAATATCAATTTTTATTATGGTCAGAACTTAAAAGCGATTCAGAAAAAGTGTTCAGCAACATAATTTCTTTAAAAATAATGTAGTGGTGATTAAACAAAGCAGGTTTTAAAAGCCAGAAGGTCTGCAAAAAAGCCATTAATAATGAAAAGAATTAAGAATAGAAGACTTGAGTAGGCTAAAATATTTTAAAAATGGCGAGTTAATTACACTGTATATATATATATATACACTGCATAAAAAAAGTAGACGGACACTTACTTGTAATACTTTAAAGCCGTTTATTTCTTTAATTAGAGATATGAGGATCATCTCTCTAATATAATTATATTCTTGAGACATCATATATTATTATTTTTTGGATATAGATTCAATCCTTTTGAATTATGTAGTGGAAAAATTCAGAAAACTAAAATGGGGCATATTTACACTGTAATTTTTCTTAAAAAAAGTAGACGGACACATCTCGTATCTTTAAAATAAAACGTTTTTAGAAAGGGGTTCCTCTCCCATTTGCTTTAGTAAGTTTGTATACTCTGTTAGGCATTGAATCAATGAGATTCTGAATCTTTTTTTGACAGAAAATTTCCCAAATGTTTGTAAGAGCTTCTTTGAGCGGGTGAATTGATTCATACTGGCGTCCACCCTCCTAAATTTTATGAACAAGCATAGCCCAAATGTTTTCTACAGAATTCATATCCGGACTCTTGGCTGGCAAGGGTAAAACATTGAAGTTGTTCTCATGAAACCATTTTTTAACGTTGTTAGCGGTGTGTATTGGCGCTCCATCTTATTGGAAAATCCATTTTTCTCCTCCAAGATCACACGCAATTGGCAAAAGCTCACTGCTTAGTGTTTCAATATAATCTTTGTGATTCTGCTTCTTACTTAGGAACACTAAATTTGTCCTTCCATCATAGCCAACAGCAAGCCACACTATCACGCCACCACCACCAACTTGTCGAGTAGAGTACACTTCGTCTTCTTTCTCCAAACTGTGCCAATAATATTGATATCCATCTGGGCCGTCTAAATTAAATTTTTTCTCATCTGAAAAAACTACAGATATCCATTTTGTAGTCCAAGACATATGGTTTTGAGCCCACTGTAGGCGTTCTGTCACGTGGTAATCCTTCCAGCGTGGATGATGTTTTCTCTTCTTATATTGAAAGAGCTCTGAGTGCTTAATGTAGTTATAAATTGTCTGAGAAAATACGTTAGTAATTCCTGTGCTTATTCGAACTCTGGGAATTGATGCTCCAGTTCTTTTCAGCTCAGTAAAAATTTTTCTTTGGTCTCTAAGCGAAAGTTTCTTTGGCCGGCCACTCTTTTTCTTTACGCCATGGGCTTCAGGAGCACGTAGAAAATCGCTGATGCTACTTTTGCTTATTAGAAGTAGCCTACAAATTTCTCTGACTCCTTTATTAGCATTTTTCAGCGCTATAATCTGTCCTTTCTGGTAATCAGTTAGAGGAATTCCTCGTGGCCTGGCGCATTCATCTCCAAGAAATTTAACTACATAAAAACATCTTGTCAAGTACGTTAGTAATTGGCAAAATGCCAAATGTACATGTACATGCAAAACTGGCATTCCGCAAAACACACCCACTTAGATAATTGCAGTTTTTGACCAGTGTCCGTCTACTTTAAAAAAAAAAAAAAAGTATTGTGCAAATGTATATCTTTTCTTTTTTCTGCATTTTCCAGCATTAAAATTATAAATAATTGAATATTTTTATTTGTCTGTCAAAAATATGAAGATTGATAAGTATAAACATGTTAAAGAATTTTAATTCACATTTCCTATTAAACAAAGACGGGGTTTTAAAAAATTGTAACGAAGTGTCCGTCTACTTTTTTTATGCAGTGTATATATATTAAAAAAAGAAAGAAAGAAATCGATCCCTGATACTATTTTTGCTGATTCTTATGTAAAATGACCTCCTGAATCCGAATATGACTACCATTTTGCCCATTCTCCCACCGTTTTCTCGGGACACCAGCCTCTCCCCCAATTTTTATCACTGTTCGGTAATTTTATGACCATGAATTTGATTTGGAGAATGAAAAAGAATTAATTTAACACGTAAAAACAAAAAATATATAATGTTTAATAAATAACATTAATACTAGATAAAAATATAAGAAATGTATTACATAATTTCAGTGGCAAATTCCCCCCCCCCCCCAAAAAAAAAAAAATAAAAAAAAAAATCCTTGGCCGCAAATGTTGATGTTTTAGAATTTTCCAACTTTGTAGCCTCTCAGAAGATATTTAACAGTTAAAATAACCCTTTCTCCACTAAAAATTAAATTTATAGCCGTAAAATTACCGAAAAGTGATAAAAATAGGGGTCCGTTCCTAAAAATAACGGTGGGTGATAGAGCAAAATGGACGTCATATATTCTTATTCAGGAAGTCATTTTACATAAGAATTTGCCAAAATGGTGTTAGGGCCAATTTCCAAAATAAAACAAGGAAGCAAATAAACATTGAAAGGCAAAAATAATTTTCTCATATAACGTTCTAAATGTTAAGTATTTATTCATTTCTTCTTTACGAATTAAGCTTATGAGTCATGCTGCTTTAAACTGCTATGAAGGAAGATAATGTCATCAAATCTCTGCACTCAAAAGATTATATTCATAAAAAAGCAACATAAAATATCCTTCCAAGAAAAATATTTTTTGGGTAGACCCGCGGTTTTACCCACTGGTCAAAAATTGATGCTAATTCGACCCGCACTCGACCTGCAAAGCGGATAACCGCGGGTACCCGACCCGATGCAGGACTAACATGTTTTAGGCCACCGTCGCACGAGCTGTATAGATTTTTTTGACTATAGCACTTAAAGAATTTTTTGTTGTGTCCCTGTAAAAGTCTATCATTATGATCTATTAGCTCAAATTATTTTAAGTGTAATTGCGTGAAATTAACATTCTACTCGTATATGGAGAAAAATATTCAGACACAGTAGCATAATTTTTTCTTTTGTTTATTTAATGCTTTCTCTTAATTTAATTTATTTATACAACTGTTAATTATTTAATGTTTGGAAACTCGAGTAGAGTCACTCCAGATTTTTTTTATTTGTATGTTTGTTTTAGTAAAAAAAATTTTAATATTTTTTTAAAGTTTTTTTTTTATGTTACATTTATTGTGCAAATGTGATCATTATTATGTGAAACGTAAATTGAACATTGCTTAAAAACTGCGCAAAGAATGGATTAAAAAAATAAGTAATGTTTTTGTGTGACTATTCTCCCATCATACTGTGCATTTGGGTATTCATAAAGGCTTTAGAACTCCTGATGTTTTTACATATTTTTAGATATGATGAATCCGTAAATCACAAAATCGATAAAGTGCCCGTCTGTACGTTAGTTTGTTAGTCTGTATAGACATTATATCAAGAACGAATGTTCGGACCAGTTTTTAAAATATCATTGATGATTTTGGCATGAATATCATAGATATGTTATTGGCATTGTACTTTAAAAGTTTCGTAAGTTATTCGAATTTAAGATTTTCATAATACGGAGAAATAGAGCAGTATTTAACTTGTTTTCCCTACTAACGTGAGCCGTAGGCCCAACAACTGATAATGGTTCGCACGTTTGTCACTTTGTTAGTCTGGATAGTTGCAGTCGGCCTAACGTCTTTTTTTTTTTTTTTTACCCATTGCTGGCAATTTATTTGTTGGGATATCTACGGTTGGCCCACCATAATGAAGAACGTTATGAGTCTAACAATAATTGATGTGTTAAATTTGCATATAACAGCTTATTTCTAACCATTGCGTAACTTCAAAGAAAATATATAATTTTATTATCCGCATTAAGATATTGTCGACGATATTGGCGATTATTTGCAAGAAAATAGGAAAATAGCAAATAATATATACCAAAATGTATTGCCAAAATAAAATACTGCAAGTAGGTAAGAAACAACGGTTCTAGCCCAGAAGGGTGCACCGGTGCGCCGGCGGAGCGTGGTATCGTGGTTGGTATCGTCCTTGAGACATCCTCTGACTTAATTGTGAAACGTGATGAGTGTATTAATTAAGGTTGTTAATGAGGAAATTTTAATGAATGGCGTGAAAGATGATGATGGTTTTAAAAAGAGAATTTTTGTGGGCTTGTGTGAAGGTTATTGTTTATGAGTAATAAATTATAAAAATTAAAAAAAAAATTAAAAAATTAAAAAAAAATAATAATAATAATTTAAAAATTGAGAAATAAATAAGAAATAAATAAAAAAATATGAATTTAAGAATGAAGGATGTTGATGTGAATATATTATGAAAGAAATAGAGAAGTCTGACGGGGATTCGAACCCGGTACCTTGCAGTAAAAAAATATTTCCATAAGAATGCAGTTTTCGCGCGTGTGTGAGTGATTTTTCTATTATATGTCTGCACAATTCTTTTTAAACCTATGAATGCTATTGTTCGAAAAGAATTCAATCGTTTAAATGATATTAATTACAGAATAATAATTAAAAAATATTAATTAAGTATTTTCTTACAAAAGATTTGCGAACAAGAATAGGAAATGAGAGTGTCACTAGTGAAAATTAAGTCTAATTACTTGATTGATAAATATTCGTTTTAAAAATAGTTTCCCCGTAAAGTTTCTTCATTTCAACTCAATTGTATATATTTTAATCTACCTCACAATAGATAATATTTTAAATGGGAGATATTAGATAATTCTAATTATTGATTTTGAAGAATTTTCAGCAAAAATTGTTTTTTTTTTTTTGTTTTTTTTTACAATTAGTTAATTGTATTTAACGGTTTAAAATAAATTCTTAAAGTTTTTTCACGCCTAACTTTTTCCAACTTGTATCGTATTGATCTAAAATTTAATGAGTAAATAAAACAATAAAGTTTTTAGCTGACTGCACTAATTTAAAACATAATTGAAAAGAATTTCACGAAGACATTTACTAGTACTGTGCTAACTTGTTTTAAAAAGATGGTTTTACAACATCTGAAAATTTTTTTTACCCTAAAGGCTTCTCTAGGTCACATTCAGCGAGACAGGAATGAACAAGCTGGGGGGGGGGGGGGGGGGAGGAGGAAGCTTCTGTATCTACATTTTTTGGTAAAACACATCGGTTTTCTTATAGAAGTTTTAAATCTTTTTATTTCAAGTTTTATATTATACTACAAATCTTCCAACACTCAAAAAATATCTGTTCATTGAATCCATTTAACTGAGTAATACAAACTTTCCTTTAATATTATTAGAAAGACTTATTACTCTTTAAAAGTAAAAATTCAGAGTTGAAAAAATATTAATATATATTTTATAAATACATTCATGTTCACAGATGCATACTTAGCTTTTCTAAAGTGTATTTAAACATACTTAAAAAATATTTTAAACAAGTGTTGTCGATTACAAATATATACATACTTGAAAATTCTTCCTTCACATGCAATAAATCACCTTGCACTCCTTAAAATAATATAAGTTTTCATTCCTTATACTCGTTAAAATAATATAAGTTTTTGAACAGAGTGATAATTAGAAATTACCATTTTTTAGCTTTAAGCGCGATCTGGAATCGAACCTGACACATCCCTAATGACAATATTTGAATTTTTTTGTAATTTATTCCCAACATTAGCTATTTTAAGCTATATTTCCTAAGAAATATTCAACAATCTGACTCAAAATAAAGAGTTTTTACTACTTTTCACTACTTTCTCCCACTTTAACATAGCGAAATACTAAACCTTATAAGCTATCTTTCACTCAGTTTTTCTTTACAGATAGTAAGTTTGTAAATAATGAAAGTGACTTTGAAAAAATTCAGAGTTGAAAATATATTAATATATGATTTAAAAATACATCCATGTTCACAGATGTATACTTAGACTTTCTAAATGTATTTAAACATAGTTAAAAAATATTTTGACCAAGTATTGTAGATTACAAACATATAATTATAAACTGAAAAGTTTTCGCACAAATTATTTTACTTGACATAAATTTAACTATCATTTTTAACAAAAATACCATTAAATCACACTCCTTATAGGCTACTATTCATCAACTTACATATATTTTCCTCACCTTTATTAACTTTTATAGTTTAATAATTTTTTATACACTCCCCTGATTCTTTACATTATTTTAGAGTAAACCTGTACAATTTAGTGATAAATATACAAATGTGAAATCATTTAACATAAATTTGGCTTGATTTAAAACAATTTAGTAATATTTTCGAATCTATGTTACAAGATTTAGAATGCATTTGTAGAGTTTAAAATACATTTGGCGATTAATTCAGATTTGGCGGGGAACATACGGTATAAATGAAGAGCGAACAAAAATATCATCACTTACTAACTTATTTTTGCGGAGTGAAGGCGTCTGTTTTTTAACCTGAATTCAGTGAAACATATTGATAGTTTAAATTGGGTCAAGAGATGGATCTATCTGCGGAGACACCTATTTCAAATCAACAAACCGCTATATCACAAATCGATGACAAGAAGTTATCTAAACTTTCGATTTGTTCAATTTGTAATAAAACTTTTTCTAAAAAGTCTATTTTAACTCGGCATGCAATGATTCATTCGGGTGTGAAGCCTTTTATTTGCAATGTATGTCAAAAATCATTTAGTAGACCCGACGATTTAAAGAAACATTTAATAATTCATGAAAAGATTCCTACAGAATATGGATGCGAACAATGTAGTGAAAGCTTTAATCACAAGTATGAAATACTGAATCATATTAGAAAAAATTACAAAAAGACTACAACTAAGCATACCTGTGAACTATGTAGTGAAATCTTCAGATGGAAATATGAGTTATTGAAACACATGAGAAAAAATCATCAAAAGCCTCCACCACAACATGAGTTGTCAAATTCCATAAGAAAAAATCATCGAAAGTCTTCTCCGTAACATTTTTGTGAAAAATGCAGTGAAGTATTTAAATATAAAAAAGATTTGCGTCATCATACTTTAGACAAACATCGGTCTCCTTTAGTACAAGTGCAAATAACAAATTCTTCTGATCAAGATTCACTTAGGGAGAAAACTAAACATTTTAAAAGACAAAATGCTCTCAATGTGTTTACAACCACTACCTTTGACAATAAAAACAATGATATAGATTTATCATTTTTTAATAATTTAAAAACTGATATTTTAAACGAACTGAACTTTCAATTAAATGAGAAAAGAGCTCTGAAATGGCATACAATTGTTAAAGTTAAACTTACCCGTACTGTGCAAGAAGGGAGTCAGGAATTTTTTTCTCCCTTTTTTCGATCAAATACTTTAACATCCTTTTCATCAATAAGTATTGATAATGATCTTGAAAAAGCTTTTGCCAAGATGATAAAAAGTTTTGAAGAATTTAATGAACAAGGATCAGACTGGACTTTAGAAGAAATTATCGAATTAGAACTTCATATGGCTAAATACACCCCCTTTTCTTCGTCAAAAAACTAGAAATTCCAGTAAGATTTAATTATTATAGTATCATATAAGACAAAATTTGGCTAAATTTCTACTAATATTGGCGATAGTTATAAAACTTTGGCATGAAATAAGAGAATTTGGCGTAAATTCTTAAGTAAAACTGATGGATGAAGAAAAAATTTGAATTAGTTACAATCTTTTCTCGCTGTAGAGTTGTCTAAGTTCACATACTTAGAAGTTTTTAAACATTTTTAAAGTCTTACTTTTAGAGTGATTTTTTATACTTTAAGTACAAAATGGATAATACTTTACCGTCTGAGGAGACTCACGTTTCTGTTCATCAACCCCCTTCATCAAGTTTTGAGGATGAGAAGTTATCTAAACTTTTTATTTGTTCAATTTGTAATAAGTCATTTAAAAAAAAATCCTGTCTTACTAGACATGTGAAGGTTCACAATGATATTTAACCTAATATTTGTTACGTGTGTGAGAAAGAATTTGTTACTTTACATCGTTTAAAAAGACATATAGAAACCCATAGAAAAATTTCCATAAGATACAAATGTGAATATTGTATTGAAAATTTTAATCGCAAGTGTGATTTATCGAAACATAAGAAATTATTTCATCAAAAAGTCTTACCTGAACATCTATGTATTATTTGTCAAGATGCTTTTAAACACAAGTATGAATTAGAAAAGCACAAGAGGGTGCATTATCGTAAACGTATATATGTGAGGAATGTTCTATAACCTTTCCAACTAAACATGTTTTTTCAAACCATAAGCGAAAAAATCATAAAAAGACTTTACATGCATACTGTTGCGACGAATGTACTGATACTTTTTCAAACAAACGGCATTTTTTAAAACATAAAAGAAATATGCAGAAAAAATCTTGCAGAAAAAAATGTGACGAATGCAGTGAAACTTTTCAGTGTAAGTATGAATTATTGCAACATAAGAGAAAGAATCATCTTAAAGACTTTAACGTACGTAGAAAATGTAATGAACGAAGTACTAACAGTGAATTACCAACAGTTAATAATGACAATGAGAATCTGGACTTGTTAAATTTTTTGGATAATTTTCACACTGAATGTATAAATGATGTTTTTGACTTACCTTCCAACAACTTTCAGAATGAAAATATAGATTTAGACTTCAAAAATTTTTTGAACAATTCGAATGTGGGATATACAAGTGAAAATAATGTTGATGACTTATCTACCAAAGTTGAAAATAACGAATTAAATAATTTTAACCTGATGCAAACTGATTTACCTCTAATAAACTATGTCAATGAAAGTCTGAACTTGTTAAACTTTTTGAATAACTTTAATCCCCAATGCTTGAATGATTTTTCTGCTAACAACAAAAATATGAATTCGAATAATTTTAGTGCGAAGGAAAATGAGTTAGTGACAGATAACTTTAACGATGAAAATCTAGACTTACTAAATTTTTTGAATAACTTTAATGCCGATTGTATGAACGATATTCCAATAATATAGATTTGTGTGAATTTGCTGTTTTGTATTATTGTGAATGAATTTCAAATAAAAAGATTTCAATGAAAATGGTTTGTTTTAATTTTTATTACAAAATCACCTTTTATATAATATTTTCTATTAGAATACAAACTTAAGTGTCATCTTTTTGAAATCAAAACATGTAAAAAGTTTACTTGGGTATTAGAGATACACTTTTTTAATTACTGTAGAAGTATTGTTTGAGTATAATATTTAAACACTAAGTAAAATTTATGCACAGTAGTAGTTTTATAAACTATCAAACTTACATCGAAGAAGAAAAAACTTGTAAAATTGTTTTACCACTCAATTGTAAAGTACTTGTAAAAATCTTAAATGAATTTATCTTATTAACAATTTTCTGAAAAACTAACTTATAAAAATTTTTAGATATACTTATGAAGTTAGTATTTTCCTAAGTTCCATATTTGAATCTTACTTTGAATATGCATATTCAAAGTGATTTGTACTTTAACTAAAATCACAATCTACATTCTGAAGAGTGTCAAAATAATTTTATAGTTACAACTTAAACTTTTATATATGGGTATGTCCACGATTGTATTTTAACTTTATTTTTATTTTTAGAATAAGGAAAATATTTTGTAAGAATTGTGAAAGCTTAATTTTAGAAGTTTGTGAAATTTTACAAATTTTTGTCAAATATTTTCTTTATGTCACATTACTTAGAAAAAAATTAATTGTTTTTAGTAGAATTGCTAACACAAAGCATTAAGTTAGAAAATTTGTAGATAAAACTTAAAAGGTATGAAAAACCATATGTGAAATAATAACAAAAATATATATAGTTTCAAGTTTAGACATGGTTGAACAAGCTTGAGGAGACACTAAAACCTGTTGCTGACGTCATAACGCGTGTGACGGAAGATTATAATCATTGGATATGAGTTCCCCCTAATACACTACGTCACGAACCCATGATGTGACAAAAACAACCATTTTGCTCACACTTCTCACCTTTGTTGGACTTATATTATTTTACTCTGCATATTAACGATAATCTGTAAAAAAAACTTTGTCATTTTTACACTTTGTTGTAAAAAGTTTCCGTCTAAATATCAAATGATATATTTTAGACATCTTTTCAGTATAAGGAAAGTTGATACTTTTCTCATGTATAAAAAAAATTATGATTAATCAAAATCCCGATATGACTTAAACCACTGTCCTATAGAAATATTTCAAACTAATGTGTTTAAAACATTGAAGTTTCAACCAAATGAAAACAAAAAAGTCATTGGGAAATTTAAAGATGAGCTGAGTGGTGATATAACTCTAGAGTTTGTAGGACTGAAGGCCAAAATGTATTCTATAAAATCATGTAAAGATGAAAAAAAGAGAGCTAAAGGTGTTTCCACACAGGTTGTTCGACATAAAATTAATCATGAAGACTATTTACAGTGTTTACAGCAACAGAAAACAAGTATTGAAAAACAAATTAAAATCGGTCAAGAATGTCACAAACTGTATACAATCCACCAAAATGTGTTGTACTTCAGATATCGAGATGTTTGTACTTCAAGTGCAATCCAATACTATTTGCCTAACAATGTGGAATATCATATGTTAAGAAAATCTTAAATTTTGACTAAGTTGCAATGCTCAGTGAAAGTATTTTAAGATTAGTTTGCTAAAATTTACTAAGTGTCATAATATTTTTCAGTTATTAAACGAAAAATTGTGTAAAATTTACTAAGTGCTTCATTAAAGAAGAGAATTACACTAAAATTTTTTGTCAAGAAATACTAAATTAACTCACATACACGCAAACACACAATATTTGATAAATCTTTAAAAACATTATTGAAAAACTAAAACTTTAAAAACATTATTGAAAAAACTAAATTTTTTAAAAATTGTTAATTTTAGATTGTAAAAAATATTTAACAATATTTCATAATGATTATAATTACAAGCATGTGTGTGTATACTTGTATGTGAGTTAATTTAGTATTTCTTGACAAAAAATTTTAGTGTAATTCTCTTCTTTAATGAAACACTTAGTAAATTTTACACAATTTTTCGTTTAATAACTGAAAAATATTATGACACTTAGTAAATTTTAGCAAACTAATCTTAAAATACTTTCACTGAGCATTGCAACTTAGTCAAAATTTAAGATTTTCTTAACATATGATATTCCACATTGTTAGGCAAATAGTATTGGATTGCACTTGAAGTACAAACATCTCGAATAGTTTAAAGTCTTTGGGAGAAAAAAAATGAAGATTTTTATTAAAGACTTAGAAATGTATACAAGTTAATTTTTGTCAAATCAGAATTGTTTAAATATTATAAAATATACTTTGGTATAATGGAAATTAGTGATTTTTAAAACAAATACATATCAATTCATGTTTGTAAGATATAATTCGATGTTTGGGTAGAAATTTTTACCTCAAAGTGTAAAAATGTAAAGTTTTTTTACAGGTCGTCAGTTTAATATACAAAGTAAAATAATATAAGTCAAGAATTGTAAGTAAACGTAAGTACTATTTGTTAAATTTGAAATTAGTAAAACATAACTTAGTGCTATGTAAAACTAGTGTATATTAACGAAGATACATATATGTGCACAAGTGTTTACGTATGAACTTAAACAAATTCACACTACTATTTTTCAAGATTAAGTTTTATATTTGAATGATATATAGAAATTTTTTAAATTTATTTATATGGGGTCCCACCTCCGCCCGTCACATTAGTAGAAATATGTGACGCCCCAAACCTTTTTAAGCAAGTTTTGTAGGTAGGTTAATAGAACTATTAGTAACTGAAGGATGATATTTTGCTATTGAGCTAACACCATCATTCAAAATACACCTTTTTATCGTCGAAGGGACTTAGACTGATTTTATTTTGGTGGATTGTATACAGTTTGTGACATTCTTGACCGATTTTTATTTGTTTTTCAATACTTGTTTTCTGTTGCTGTAAACACTGTAAATAGTCTTCATGATTAATTTTATGTCGAACAACCTGTGTGGAAACACCTTTAGCTCTCTCTTTTTCATCTTTACATGACTAAAAAATGGTAATTTCTAATTATCACTCTGTTCAGAAACTTATATTATTTTAACGAGTATAAGGAATGAAAACTTATATTATTTTAAGGAGTGCAAGGTGATTTATTGCATGTGAAGGAAGAATTTTCAAGTATGTATATATTTGTAATCGACAACACTTGTTTAAAATATTTTTTAAGTATGTTTAAAAACACTTTAGAAAAGCTAAGTATGCATCTGTGAACATGAATGTATTTATAAAATATATATTAATATTTTTTCAACTCTGAATTTTTACTTTTAAAGAGTAATAAGTCTTTCTAATAATATTAAAGGAAAGTTTGTATTACTCAGTTAAATGGATTCAATGAACAGATATTTTTTGAGTGTTGGAAGATTTGTAGTATAATATAAAACTTGAAATAAAAAGATTTAAAACTTCTATAAGAAAACCGATGTGTTTTACCAAAAAATGTAGATACAGAAGCTTCCCCCCCCCCCCCCAGCTTGTTCATTCCTGTCTCGCTCAATGTGACCTATAGAAGCCTTTAGGGGAAAAAATTCTTCAGATGTTGTAAAACCATCTTTTTAAAACAAGTTAGCACAGTACTAGTAAATGTCTTGGTGAAATTCTTTTCAATTATGTTTTAAATTAGTGCAGTCAGCTAAAAACTTTGTTTTATTTACTCATTAAATTTTAGATCAATACGATACAAGTTGGAAAAAGTTAGGCGTGAAAAAACTTTAAGAATTTATTTTAAACCGTTAAATACAATTAACTAATTGTAAAAAAAACAAAAAAAACAATTTTTGCTGAAAATTCTTCAAAATCAATAATTAGAATTATCTAATATCTCCCATTTAAAATATTATCTATTGTGAGGTAGAATAAAATATATACAATTGAGTTGAAATGAAGAAACTTTACGGGGAAACTATTTTTAAAACGAATATTTATCAATCAAGTAATTAGACTTAATTTTCACTAGTGACACTCTCATTTCCTATTCTTGTTCGCAAATCTTTTGTAAGAAAATACTTAATTAATATTTTTTAATTATTATTCTGTAATTAATATCATATAAACGATTGAATTCTTTTCGAACAATAGCATTCATAGGTTTAAAAAGAATTGTGCAGACATATAATAGAAAAATCACTCACACACGCGCGAAAACTGCATTCTTATGGAAATATTTTTTACTGCAAGGTACCGGGTTCGAATCCCCGTCAGACTTCTCTATTTCTTTCATAATATATTCACATCAACATCCTTCATTCTTAAATTCATATTTTTTTATTTATTTCTTATTTATTTCTCAATTTTTAAATTTTTATTTTTTTTTTTTTTTTAATTTTAAATTTTTTAAATTTTTTAAAAATTTTATAATTTATTACTCATAAACAATAACCTTCACACAACCCCACAAAAATTCTCTTTTTAAAACCATCATCATCTTTCACGCCATTCATTAAAATTTCCTCATTAACAACCTTAATTAATACCCTCATCACGTTTCACAATTAAGTCAGAGGATGTCTCAAGGACGATACCAACCCATCTAGGCCCTCAGGGGATGGTGCGACACCCGCACGGCTCCGTTCGCTCCGCCGGTGCACCGGTGCACTCTCCTGGGCTAGAACCGGTGTTTCTTACCTACTACTGCATATAGGCCAACGGTTTGCCAACGATTAGGCCATGAATACAGCCAACGGCCATTTATAACCGTTGGCTAACAAGAAACCTAACATTGTTTCAATTTTGACTCACATAAATTTTGTTTGTAGGGATATTGGGATTATTGCATTGGAAAAACGATGAAGATGCATGAAAACCAAAATTCGAAACTGATTCATTATAAACACTAATTAGCAACTTAGGATAAGAAAAATGTATTGACAAGAAGGGAGGGTAGCCTAGTGGGTGGAAAATTTGTCTTCAAGCATGCTGGGTGACTGTCATTTTCTTAACATTAATATAGCATGCCCTGCCGCAGAGATTTAAGAGAGCAGATACACTATAGGGAACTGAGCAGAGTGCCACCTATGCCAAGTAGGTGTTTTTTTTTTTTTTTTTTTTTTTTTTTTTGTTACATGTCCTTTTTTTTTTTTTTTTTTTTTTTAAATAATAAAGTCAGTTTGACATCTTAATTAAAATTCTTAATTCTGCATTCAAATAATGTCCATCATGGCTTTGTGTTTTTAGTTAAATAAACGTTAAAGGACGTAATTTATTACTCCGTATATATCTTGCATCATTCTTTAAAAAAAAAATCTGACAATATGCGAACTTTTAAATGTTGAAGTGAGAATCTTTAATTAGTTTCGCCATCAGTCTGTTTAATTAGTCGGCACATTTTATTCTGCTGTTTACGAATGGCGTCTGTCTTTTCTTTCTAAGAAGTTCCGCGTGAGAAATTAAGTATTTTAAAAGTTCCCTTCGAAAATGATTATTTTATTTTAAATGAAGAGTTTTAGTGAAATGAGCATTGAATCAGCCAAAAATATGAGATTAATTTAAATATATATATATATATATATATATATAGCTAATATATTGTTTTTATTGCCAGAAATGTATAAGTATTGACTAATGTGCATTTCTTTTAATTTGAAGTGAGTTTTAATGTTTTGCATTTGCTCACTTTTATGAAGAAAAGAAAAATTAAATAATTTGTGCATATTTCAATTGCCTTTTTTTTTCTTATTTCCTTTTATATACGTAAGAAGAAATTAATAAATTCATTAAAATTCTTGACCTCCACTTGTTGATGTATTTACACGTTTTGAGATGCCTGATTCGATCATTTTTAGAAAATGTGTTTTACGAAAGTTTTCTGGATGCTGTTAGACCTTGACTTAAGTGGTGATGATTAGCTTTTTAGTGCATATCGATCAACAGATAGCGGTGTCATGGTCATCCCTTTTTCTTTCTTTCTTTTTTCCCCCCTTAAAAATTTTAATGTCACCATAAAATAAAATATCGTATAAATGTAACATACTGAGAATTATTACTTTCTTCTATATTCAATAGAAGAAAGTATTGGATTCGTAAAAATTTTCGACCTCGGGTTTTTGATGGATTTACACTTTTTGAGAGCTGTAGAACACGATTTGACCATTTTTAGAAAATGTCTGTCTGTCTGTCTGTGTGTGTGTGTGTGTGACAAAATTTTGTGGCAACTGTATCTCAGGAACTACTGCACAGAATTTCATACAAATAGGTATGTAGTTGCACCTTGACATAAATTAGTGCCTATCAACTTTTGGTAAAAATTGTGTTACAGGTTGCGTTGCCATCCTGCTTTTTCTAAATTTTTAACATGGTGATATAGCTCAAAATTTTGTATAAATGTGCATAAAGAGAATTATTTTTTAGTAATCATTATGAAATTTACAAGAATTATTTATAATAGAGATAGTCAACTGGGGGAAAATTTTTGTATATGTAGGAGCCTCGCCACCCCCCTGGGGGGGGGGGGAATTCCCCCCTCGAGGGGAGTAAATTTTCAAGATGGGTATCTTTCGAAAGGTATCGTCAATACCTTTAAAACGAATGGTTTAACTATAAATCTGTGGTAATTTAAAACAAAGTTATCGATTTTTTTTTTACTTAAAAAAAAAAAAAAAAAAAAAAAAAAAAAAAACTTTTTTTTTTTTTTTTTTTTTTTTTTAACGAAATTTAACTAAACTTGGTATTTAGTTGGCCCCTGACATAAACTGGTGCTGATTAGATTTGGAGATCAATTGCTCAACAGGTGGCGCTGCGATCGTATTTTTTCTAAATTTTTAAATTGGCAGTATAGGGCAAAATTTCGTATAAATGTACATATTGAGAGTTATTCTTAACCTGTGATTGTAAAATTATTATGAATTATTGATAATAGTAGTAGTTAATTAGGGAAAAAAATGTGCATGTGGGGGCATCGCTTCCCCCCCCTCCCGGGGGATAAATTTTCAAGATGGGCATCTTTCGAAAGGACTCGTCAATACCTATAAAACGAATGGTTGAACTATAAATATGTGATAATTTAAAACAAAGTTATCGATTTTTTTTACTTTTACCAAAAATAACTTCGAAAAAAAAAAAATCGTAATTTTTTTTTTTTTTTTTTTTTTTTTTTTTTTTTTAATATTATTACTGAGTGAATTTGTATAGGAAAATACAGAAGAAAGTCTTGTGGTGGCCACAACATACTAGTTTTTAAACAGACATTGTTAAATTTAAAAAAATAATAATAGTAGTAGTAGTTAATCAATATAAAATGTTCGCATATATAAGCATCTGGGAATGGACTTATATTTAAGAGTCTGTTGCAGATGGAATAACTATTGGGATTTTGATTGTAGTTGACCGCAAATTAATGACGGGAGATTTTTTTATTAAAGAAAAGAAAAAACTGGACTAATTTGTTCAAATTTATATAAAACAGGCATGCAAAACTATGCGTTTTAAATACACTCTATTATATGTGTATATATAATATAAGAAATGAAAAGGTGGTTATTTATAGAATACAGTTTACTATTCTTTATCAAACATTTTTTGTTTGTGAGTGTTCTGTGTTGATTTACTCCTAGATCCTGTCCAGTTTTACCCGATATCGCATTTCCTGTGATCTGTATTTTAATGATAAGCTTATTTTATAAAATACGTTGCTATTTCAACAGCGATTCTTGACAGAAGTTCATTTTCCCTTTCTCATTAGTAGAGCTTTTGACATTTTGTAACTTTGAATACTTTAAAACAACAATGAAAACAGGAACAAACCCAACTAATTAAACTGAATCGTAAATAAACTTTTGTGAACATGGAGACTTCGCTTATTACGAGATTTAAATATGGAAAAAAAAAAAAAAATATATATATATATATATATATATATATATATATATATATATATATGCCTTAATAAAAACTGTGCTTATCGTGGAATACGAGCTCATTAACTGTTAATCTCTTCTCCTCAAACGTTGAGCTGATAATTTTTAACTTTTATTTGAGAATATAATAAGTTTGCTCATTAAAAGTTTAATATATATATATATATATATATATATATATATTGATTTCTGCGTCGGAGGCCACTGTATCAGTTTGTGTTTTTTTTTTTTTTTTGTTTTTTTTCTTCTTCTTTTTAACACGATATATATATATATATACTATATATATATTTTTTAATGCTTCACTAGTTTGTCACCATTCGCCACACGTAACTGCAGGTAAACATTTAATAATTTTTATCTTTTCCATCTTTGAATTTTCTGTAACATATTTGAGAGCGTTTTCGCTCTTCAAAAATTTATCGTGTATTCATAAAGCTATTAAAGCTGCTTTAAAAATGTGATAACTGATACGCTATTGCTACTTCTGAGTTAATGAGCTTCCATAAAAGTGAAACTACTTATATATTCTCAAAATGATAGAAAGTGAACGTTTTCTCTAACACGCGTTTTTCTTTTTAGCAAGGCTTTCCTTACCCCAACAGTTAGATATTGATATTTTAAAACCTTAATCTGTGAAAATGAATTTTTTGAAATGTTTTAAATTTGAAGTAAAACTGCCGCTTATTCCGAAAATTAACGCAAATAAATAAATAATTCAAGCATGAATGTGAACTGTATGTAAATTGGTTTTAACTCTGTCCGTTTGCCCGATGACAGAAGAATAAACAAATTAAATCTATATACATAAAACTGTAAGTCTGTTGGCGAATCTGTCCCGATTCTTTAGTTCTCTTTACAAAACTACACCTTTCAACCAATTCCCACAAAAATTGATACTTATTAATTGGGACAAAATGTAGCTAAAGCGTATATTTCACTTTAATTGGATAATTAGTTCAAAATGTATTGCCCAAAAGCACAATTTCAACTTTACAATTGTTAAATACAAAATAAAGTGGAAGGGAAAGAAAAAAGAATACATGTTTTATTTGTTTATTTATTTATTTTCGACATAAACGAGAAATATTTATTTGCACGTAAATAATAAAATTACGATAAAATTTTATTAAAAAAATCAAATTTGCACATGCGTTTAGAAATATCGGCGTCATTATACACCTAAAATTTTTTAAATATTGGTAAAATTTTATTTGTATTTTATTATTCATGTGTAAATAATTATAATTTTTTTATGTCAAAAAAAGAAAAAAAAGGTTGTTTTTTTTTTTTAAATTAGAAACTTTTTATTGAAATTGAATTGTGTCATCGCGTCTTCGTGTCACGCTAAAGAAAACAATGTGCTTCCACTTTAAAGTAAATGTAAGTCATACTTTTCATCGCTCGTTGGCTCGGTTGGTTAGAGCTTCATCTTGATAACGTGATGGTCGTGAGTTCAGTCCTTTAAGGGCCGACGTAGTAAATTTTGCAGATAATTAATAGAAAAGGTGTCAATTGATAAAAGAAATTTTTTATTGTCTACACAGTACCTAAAGAGTTTTGTAACAATATATATATATATATATATATTGTAGTTATTTAAAAGTATAAAATAAAAATGTAAGTATATATATGTATATATTAGAATTTTTTTTATTGAAATTGGATTTTTCGCATCACGTTTTAGTGTTAGGCTAAAAAACAAGGCTCCCCCCCCCCCCCCTTTAATGTAAATGTAAGCAGCTTTTTGCGTCACACGTTAGCTCAGTTGGTTAGAGCGTTACATTGAAAACGCAGATAATTTGTTGCAGATAATTAATGGAAAAGATATCAATTGATAGAAGAAAATCTTTCGTTTTCTACACAGTATCCTAAGAAATTTTCATTAGTTGCTTTAATAAGCTTTTTTGTAGATACTATAAAACACACAAAATAAAAATTTAAGTACAAAACAAATAAATAAGGAAGCTTCTTATTGTGGAACCCTGAAAAGCATAAAGTAAAAATTTATTCTTGCAGTGACATATTATTTAAAAAAAAAAAAAAAAAAAAAAAGAAAGAAAAAGAAAAGAGAAAGAAAGAAAGAAAGAAAAGTTTTTCGACAATAAAAATTTTTTAAAGAGAAATGTTTGCCTTTTGCAAGAGATGAAAAATCTTAAATATTTTAAAAAGCATTCGAGAACAATATTCTTTTTTTATATGTATTTGTTAGATTTTTCTGGCATGTTCTATGACTTTTAATTAGAGTGTCATACTGATAACGCGATGGTCATGGGTTCGATCCTCCAAGAGTTGATGAGTTAATTTTTGAAGATTGAAGATAATTAATAGAAAAGGTGTCATTTTGATTTAAAAAAAAAATCTTTTAATGTCTACGCAATATCAAAAAAAAAATATATATATATATATTAGGTTTTTTTTTTTTTACTATTTTTTTTTGTAACTAAAACGCAAAAAATAAAAATTTAAGTAATAAAAACATTTTTTAACAGTAGAAACTTCTTATTGTGAAGCCCCCAAAAAGGTAAAATAAAAAAATTATTCTCGCAAAGATATGCTATAAAGGAAAGGAAGTTTCAACACTAAGAAAATTCTAGAGAAAGATAAATGTTTCACTTTTGCAAGATATGAAATTTTTTAAATATTCAAAATATTTTAAAAAGCTTTCGAGACCTTTTGAAGTTTATGGCTTAACGAATATTTATACAAAAACAAATAACTAAGAATATGGTCTCGAATACTTTTTAAAATATTTTGAATATTTAAAGAATTTCATCTCTTGCATACATGAAATATTTATCTTTCTTCAGAATTTTCTTTGTGTTGAAACTTTCATTTCTTTAAAGCATGTTTTTGCAAGAATAATTTTTTATTTTACGGTTTTCAGGGCTCCACAATAAAAAGTTTCTACTGTTAAAAAATGATTTTTTACTTAAATTTTTATTTATTCATTTTAAATCTGTCGCTTATTCCTTTAAAGTTCTCACCTTGAGTTCAAATTGTTATAATTTGGATTTCATTGATATAGTACATATAATGATTCATTTTACTGCTTTTTTTTAATTTTAATTATTATTCTATAATATTTTTATGCTAAAACTCAACAGTCATATAAATAACTAAAACTTATGTTAACCCCCCCCCCCCCTAAAAAAAAAAAGACGTCTTTTTTTTGTGAAGACTTTTGCTGCAATAAAAAGCCGTAACGCAAAGGAAATCCCAACTAGAACAACAGTAAGGAACTATTCAGCAGTCACAAGTTAAATTAATTAAAAAAAAAAAAAAAATCAGAAACAACTAAAAGCCAGATACCTTGCTAATTGCAAAAGAAAGCTGCTAGAAGACGAGACGAAACTGACGAACAGAGACGAGAAGGCATTACAGCTGCTTTAAAAATGTGATAATTAATTGAATATTCTATTGCTACTTCTGAGTTAATAAGCTTCAATAAAAGTGAAACTATATATTCTCACAATGATAGAAAGTGAATGTTTTCTCTAACACGTGTTTTTCTTTTTGACAAGGCTTTCCTTACCACAAAAGTTAAAATTATTGATTTTCACGATAGGTATTGCGCGCATAGTGAACGAACAAATGCTAGAAAAGAAGGACCTAGAGAAATGCTGGAAGTCTTGCTGCAAGGCAAGCTGCTGGAAGACGAGTAATTTGTCTCCTAGCTGCTGTCTGTAGATCATTCGCATGATACCTGATATGTCGCTGTTGGTCAGTTTTTGTACTCGTTGTCCAGCAACTTGCTTTGCAGCAAGACTTCCTGCATGTTCTTTAGGCATCCTCTTTCTAGGAGACAAGAAGAAAGTAAAGAATAGGCATGACACGAGTCATATATCAGGAATATGTTGGAAGGGAAGCTACTTGAAAACGAGAAGTAGCTGACGAGCAGATACAAGCAAGTACAGTGCAGCTGCTCAACTGACAGAACTTAGAAGACAAGGAACTGAAGAAAAATATTATATTTGAATTCAAGCTCATATTAAGCAACATGCCGATAAAATTCTCTCACGTTCATTTATAAGTTAGATGCTGCGGTACAGGAACTTCTTACAATCTTTATACCCCTTCAGAAAATAAATAAATTAATAACATTTTTAGTTCAAACAAGTTCTATAAATCCGTTAGCATGTTTTATCGATCTTCTGGGTTAATTTAAAAAAATATATATATTTATTTTTCAGTTCTAATATCATAAAGCTGGAAAATTTATTAGTTTAATTTTTATTCCATCTTATATTTTCTTTGCTTTGTTCTTTCTTTAATTAAAAAATTTTCTAATTACTACTTCAACCAGAGCAGCGCAGCATAGAATAATAAAGATTGTTAATTAATCTAAATGCATAAGATTTTGGGCCAAATCTAGCAAAAATTTTCAATTCCCTCTTTTGCTGGGACAGTTTTTATTCATTAAGAAAAAAAAAAAAAACTGACACCGGAAGGAATAAAAGACCAGAATTGACTAGAAAAAGTCATCGAAGCTCGGGAAGGAATCGGGCTCGGATCCCTGAAGGTTTTGCGCCCAGTATGCTAATAAAACGAAATTCAAATTGTGAAAATATAAAAAAAATCTAACAATAATTACATTACGTTATTTAAGATGCTCATGGACAGTAAAAATTTCAACGAGCAGAAAAAAATAAATAAATAAAAAATAAAATAAAATAAATAAACAGTGGTATTTTTCTAAATTGTAATATTTTCGAGTTGGATTAGACACATTTTGAAAAGTAATTAAAATATCCCATTTTAACACGTTCGCGGTCATGCATGCGGCACATTCATTTTTATTATAACGTAGAAGGACGTACATGTTATAGCGTTTAACCTGTTAACGAATGTGAATGCTAGCAACCACGTCATTCTGATTTTATTTAAAGAAAATCACAATGAAAATGTTACTATATCATTCACGTCCGCAAACGTATTAAAGTCGATATGAATACCGTATAAATAGATATATCCCGTAAAAACAATTTCCTTTCAAACCACAATTATTAAAATGTATATTACTGACAAACAAATTGAATGTCATCGAATTTAAAAATTTGACTCCTAATTTTGAAACGTAACTGATTTGAATAACTTAGTTTATGGCAATTTAGATTTTTTTTTTTTTTTTTTTCTTGGAAGGGGTACGAGGCAGGGTCTGTAAACACATAAAAATGGCGGGAATTCTCATTAAAGTATTTTAAAATCGAATGATATTTTCAAGTTTTATATGAAAAGCAAATAATTTTTAGAAAAGTCTTGTGAAATTGGATGTCTTGAATCAACTTCTGATTAATTCACATCCGATAAATGTCACTATCATATACTTAAAGAAAAATAGAAAACATAATTCCTAATCATTTTAATAGTAATGTTGTATTATTAATTTCTGGAGTTTTCATGATCGCTTGAATTTAAAAAAAAAAAAAGTCCACTCACACATACATATACATACATATATAGACGGTTTGTAAACGCACAATCTATAATAAAAAGGAAGGATATTGAATAGTATATCCAGGAGAACAAAAATATGATTTTGAGGTTTTCGAGATGTACAGGGTGCGGCAGCTATTTGGGAACACACGTTATAAGTGAAACAGAGCCCTGTATATCATCTTTAAACAACCATTTCTGTTACAGATAAACATGGCAGAACCTACTCTAACCCAGGAAAGGTAAAAGCTTGCTGTTATCGTTTCCTTGGCTGCAGGATACTCCGTTTCTGAAATAGATGCATTTTTGAAAGTCGCCGGATCATTCATTTTCAGAGTTCAGAGAGAACTGAGGGTTACCAATGCTGATGTGACAACTGTTTTGCACAGGTAACATCATTATCAGGGTTCGGGCATTACCAGGACACCTGAATTCATCAATTCTGTTCAAGCTGCCATCGAAGAGGACCGTGGAAAGTCCATAGGGGTATCAGCTGAAATCTGCAGGTTAGCGAGGCCACAATTCCACGTGTGGTTAATGAAAACCTCCGTTACAAGTCGTATGTAATGCAGAGAAGACAGTTCATGTCCGGGAAAATCAGAGAGAATAGAGTAATCAGAGCAAAGCACCTCTTTAAAAAGCTGAAACATCAGGAACAGGTGTTGGTTTTTTTCGGACGCTTTGGTTTTTTTCGGACAAGAAAAATTTCGTCCAGGACCAGAAAATCAACCGGAGAAATGATCTTTGGCTGTGTAAAAGCAAGAGGAAATTCCCACTGTCATGCACACTAAATTTCCTGCCTTGAATGAAGGTGACGTCATGCCTCCACATTTCTTTTCACAACGTGCCAGAATGAACGAAGTTGCTTATACCGATGTGTTGAACATGGTTGTGAAGCGTTGGATTATTGCTCTAGCACGTGGCAAGCCATATGTTTTTCAGCAGGACTTTGCACTGAGCCCATATGGCCCACTAAACACAAGATCGGATGGTAAACAATTTTCATGATCATATCACTCCACACATGTGGCCCCCTAGCTCACCTCATGTTAACTCTTTGGACCATTACGCCTGTGGCGTTATTGAAAGGGTGTCTAATAAGCATCCACACAACACCGTTGGCGTCTCCAGATAGCTATTGGGGATGCCATGGCAAATATTCTAACGGCCCACCTCATTTCTGCCTGCGGGCGGTTTTGACAGCGTGTTGAGGCTGTTATTGCAGCTGATGTTGGATTTATTGAAGGGTGTCGTGCAATAGGTCCGACTTCTTGTGTACACACCGTTCAATGTTCATTAAATGATTTACTATAGTGTTTGCTTCCTTTTTCTACGGACGATACTTTGTTCTCAAATAGCTGCCGCACCCTATTTATCAAACTCTGTTAATACAATAGTAAGATGACAGGGGAATAGTAAGATGGGAATAGTAAGATGACAAGTCATCGGAAAGTTAAACAAATGGATATTTTTGCAGCATCGTATTAAAACAGACCTTTTTTTTTTTAGTTCCCCATCATACTATAGGTATGGGGAACTTAGGTAATCGTGAAAATTTTCGACCTCGGTTTTTTGACTTTTCTACACGTTTTCAGGTGTGAGGAATCCGAAAATGACAAAATTTCTATGGTGTCTGTCTGTAGGGTGTCTGTTAGTGTGTTAGTCTGTTAGTGGGTCAGTCCGTTAGTTTGTTAGTCTGTGTACACGATATCTCAAGAACAAATTGTCGCAGAGAGGTCAGATCAGTTTTAAAATATTACTTTCGACACTGGCAAGAACCCTATTCATTTGCAACATTCGATTTTAAAAACTTCGTAAGTTATTAGAAATTTACGATTTTCTTAACATGGGAGAATAGGACAAAAATTCACTTAAACGTGCATTAAATGAAAACTTTTCACTGTAAAAATGTCAGACCAGTTTTAAAATATTAGTTTTGATGCCGGAATGAACATCAGTAACTATAAATAGGCTACTTTGAAAATTTCGCAAGTTACTGGAAATTTACGAATTTCTTAACATGGCAGTATAGGGCAAAATTTCACATAAACGTCAATTTTTAGAGATATTTTCATCGTAAAGATGTCAGACTACTTTTTAAATATTATTTAGGACACTGGCATGAATATTAATGACTATGAATTTTTCAATATATAGATTTCGTAAGTTATTGGAAATTTACGAATTTCTTAACATGTCAGAATAGAGCAAAATTTCACATAAACGTCAATCTTGAGGGATATTTTCAGCGTAAAGATGTCAAACCACTTTCGAAATATTATTTAGGCTACTGGCATGAATATCATAGACTATGATTTTTCCAATTAAAAAAAATTCGTAAGTTATTTGGAATTTACGATTTACTTAACATGTCAGAATAAGGCAAAATTGATCATAAACTTCCATTTTGAGGATCCTAAATACATTAGACAACTTCAAAATTAAGTTTATGATATTTGTTTGAACATGATTGAATACAAATATTCTACTAGGAAATTTTCGTAAATTATTCGTAATTTACGATTTTATCAACATAGCGAAATTGTAAATTTTTCATATAAATATGAATTTTGAGGTTTATTGCATTGGAAATAGTAGCATGAAAACTAAACAACAGAATTGACCCTGATAAAATAAATAAATAAATTAGAATAAGATAATTACATCCAAGTGAACGGTGGATAGCCTATTAGGCGGGGATTTCATTCTGTCACTGAATCAAGTTTTGGTCAAATTCATTTCTTTTAACATGATTATAATGTCTCGCACTAGAAATTTCTGAGAACATAAATATGATGGGGAACTGAGCAGAGTCCACCTATGCCAACTAGTTTTCAGTTATATTCACCACCAATATTTATTCGTTTCTCGTCATATTGGCCTTTGAGTTGCCAAGCACACATAAAAATTGAGGGACAAGACTAATACACTGAGATTACATTTTTGGTAAAATTTTCACAAAGGGTTATTATGATGAAAGTGAAATCTGGTAGCTGATTTTTATGCCAAGGAATATTCATTGAATTTCCTCACAAGAATAAGCAGACATAGTTGAAAAGAATTCATAATAAACTAAAATTTGTGCATTTTCAATACTATTGCAGAAGTATAAGTGATATCTAATAATAAAAGAACAACTTAATAACAAGCTTTTAATGATTTGCGAGGATAACTGTGCATTGAATAATGATTTAATTAAAATTTAATGGAGTAGTTGCATAGAAAGCTCATTAAGTAATTTACCAAATTTTCTTAGATGATAAAATAGTTAAGAGAAAAAGGCAGATGTTAAATAATTATCATTACAAAAATTGAATTTGTTAATGTTATTAATTTACATTTTTTATAATGACAAAATGATATCTCTTATCATAAATGCTTTCAAATTTTATTTTTTCTCTGAAATTGATTTTGCAATTGTACCTGAATTTTGCTTTATTTGATAATGTTTATTTATTTATTAAACATCTTTAAATGCCATTTAAAGCCTTTCCCACGTCAAATAAAATTTAACACCGAATTTCAATTTTTATGGAAGCGAAGGGGGGGGGGGGGAAGGAAAGAAAAAGGAAAAGAAAATCGATATTTTTGAAACCTCGGAAGGTGAAACTACTGTTAAGAACACTAAATGCCTCAACTCCAATTTTAGCAGCGATCTGATTCATTCGGATTCTCCCGTGATCACTTGACGGAAATTCCCGATGGGCCCTGTGGGTTTTCCTCGGACATCTCTAGTTATGCAAATCAATCGATAAAGTCCAGTTCAACCAGGCGTTTGCTGTCATTTTACGAGCCGTGCAGCTGGTTTGGAGTCCGACGATAAATGTATAGCACTCCGATTAATTTGATGGTCCGGGTATATTGCTTGTTAATGGACTGCTTCCCGTTCTTTATTGAATATGGCTGTTTCTCCTATTGAATAAATAAACGTTTATAACAAGTATAGGGTGTAAGGGTTTTTTGTTTAATTGGAAAGCTTCTCACCTGAACGACAAAAAGGTTTTCGTAGAAAATTTTTTTAATTAATGCTGATAACTAGAGTCTTAGTTTTGTAACATATTCAGTAATATTAAAGGATGCGAGTACTATAATAGCGAGACTTTTGTCTATAATACAATTGGTAATTTTCTTGTAAAAAATGTAGGATGCCGGAACTGGTCATGATTGTCACCAATGAACGAGTGGTCATGTTCTTTAGTGCACGCCGTACAAAATTAACACTTTCGCGACCGTTTTTTTTTTTTTTTTTTCCTTTACCCTAAGTTTTGCCTTTGGGGATACTATTCTTGCAGATTACATTATTTTAGAACAAGTTTTTTTTTTTTTTTTTTTTTTTTTTTTTTTTTTAAACCTTATTAATGTTTGTATTACAATTAAGTTACTTTATAATTACATTGTTTAAGGTATTTCTATTCATAGTAATTTGATAGTACAAATAATTGGGATATTCGTAGCAATTAGTGTAACGTACAAATTGTAAAAGAAACGTTGATAGGCAGAGTTACTGATATTCAAACGACATTCATATGTCAGCTATAACCTTTCGACTATGGGTTTTTGCTATGGGTATTTGATATAACTGGTGCTAGCCTGTAACCCTTGATATCACTCGAAATCATATAGCAATGCAGTGTCGGAAATACTTTTCTGATGTGGTGCAGTATACAGAAACATCCGAAAGAAAATTTTAAACGAAAACGTAAGTAAATATTCGTTTTAACAATAAATGTGTATGAGCAAAAGGAACATAGGCCAAAGATAGTTTACCAAGTTCACTGAAGGCTTCACATTTACTGTGAAAATCGAAATCTGAATGCTGTGGAATAGTCATGGCTTATTTCGAATTTCACTATAGCAGCTGTTGCGATTCGTGCAACCCGCTACTTGGCGTTGTCAACGGTCTGCATTGAATTCGAAAATGAAACTTTGAACACTATCTTTGACCGATTTTCTTTCTGGTCATTAAATTTATAGTTAAAAGAAATATTCGCTTACCTGAGTTTTTTTTTCTTTAATTCTTGATGTTTCTGTTCACATCGACGCGTCATGAAAGCATTTCCGACTTTAAATTGCTATATGATTCCAAATCATCGGAATGTACCTTTCTCCTGAAAGTTCTGAAACGTGGCACTGAGACGCCCTGTAGAAGCAGAAATATGTAAATGGGAAAATTGCAGCATAGCAGCGGCACCTGTTGTTATATATATGCCGAAATCTAACCAGCACCACTTTATGTCAATGTCTAAACAAATATTAACGCTCGTAGAATTCCGTTCGTTGGTTCGTGTCATCGTGTCATACAGCATCCATAAACTTTTGGTGACACAGAGACAGACTTTTCTAAAAATGGTCAGTTCGTGTTCAGGACAAAAATTGTGGAAATGAATAAATCCATCAAAAAAAACAGAGGCCAAAATTTTTCACAAACCAGAGGCCAAACAAACACTTTATTTTTTTATGTGTTTTAATAAAAAGTTAAAAAAAAAAAAGTGTTTCTCTTTTTTTTTTTTTTTTTTTTTTTTTATTCCTTTCTCCATGCGTATTTTCTTTCTTTTTTAGTTCGGTTCTAGCATCGTTTTAAAATTTATTATCACTTTACAAGTTAATTACTTTAATTGATACTGATTCTAATGGCTTAGTGAAGTAAAGAGAATATTTTTTTTTCTCTCTAAATCTATCTCATGTGGGAGCAATCATTTCGTTGCAAATCACTTGAAATAAGAAGCAAGCCAAGGAGACAGTTAAATTTACTTATAAAAAGGAAATTTTGATCGATGACTCTATCGCAAAATTATATTCATTATTAAAATGTTATATAAATATGAATATTGCTGTTCTCTGTGAATTTATTCTCTTTACACTTCTTTTAGTACCTGTTCTTCAGTTCGCAATTGAAATAGTGAAGTAACATTACTTTTGTTAATGAGTTTTCGCTTACATATTCCCGTTCTTGTTTTTTAGTATATTATAAAACTAAAGTGATTAAAAAATGTCAATGAAAACAAAACTGTTTTTCTTAAAAAAAAAAAAAAAGTTACACAGCAGTTATTAATTACTAATTGCAATTACAAATTTTTATTTACAAACACACTCGCATACAAATATATAATATAATATATATATATATATACATAGAAAACCTTTTTCAAACATCGCAGCAGATGTAGCCAAGTATCACAGGAAGAGCTAGAAAAAAACATGAATAAAGATGACTAAATATTGAGCAATATGATATTAAAACATACATCATTACTTTTTCAGAGCCATAGAATGACTGCTGCATGCAAATAAGGTGATATTTCTGTAGTGCTGTATGGAATTACAGCAGCTAAAAATTTACAGCACTCTATGCCTTGTATCACCCATAAGACAGGAAAACAAATTAAAACTCAAAGAGAAAGAGGAAAACCAAGTGAGAAACATACTTTTATACCTACAATCACCAATTACTGAATAAAAAAATTTATTCCTTAGATTAATTAATAAAACCAAAATTATTACTCACTCTACAACTGTAAAACACGCCGAAAACAGCTCAAACACACCATCAAAGCCATGAGGCTGAATATAGTTTATTGTACAAACGGATACTTTATTTATATATGTATTCACATAAATTATGAGTTTTTTTTTTTTTTTTTTTCATTGTGTATTAAATAAACTAGTGCAATTCCTATATTGTAATATAAAATAAACCTTCTGTGGATTATTTTTAATTTTGCATTAGTAAAGAGTAAAATTATTTTTTAAATATGAAATTGTGAATTCAACTTTAAAAAATAAAAATACTGCACATTCACAGGCAATGTTTTATGTATGTATATATATATATATATATATATATATATAGAAATGATAGTTATCGTAAAAAAATATTTGTCTATATAACATTTTAAAAACACTTAACACGTTCAGCGCCATGTCAGCCATCGGTGGCTGACACTGACCTTTCCGTTTGGGCCACGTCAGCCACCGGTGGCTGACAGTGTGAAATATGATATAAAACTAAAAAAATTACATTATTTTAAGTAACAACTGAAGATTTATTTAAAATTTACTTAGTTTTTATTTATTATAGCATTACATCATTAAGGTATTTTAATGGATTTTACTGAAACGCAGTAAACATAATATTTCTAAGCAGCGCGCGTAGCCTGAATGGGATTTCCTTAAGAATTCGCGTGGCGCTCAACGTGTTAAATGAATGTCATCTTTACCAGTGAATAGATCAAACATTGAATAATGTACCCGAATTTAGTTGTAGATTAATTTCAATTCTATTTTTATAAAGAATTGCAAGATATAATATTGCAATTATTATCAAGTACCAATCTGCTGTTCACCCTATGCTAGCGTTAAGTATTTTGTGAAGAAAAAACTCAGTTCTAATCGAAGAAAGGCAGAATTGATGAAATCGACGCGACGTTATGTGGCAAAAATCTATCGAAATTCATATGCTGATTTCTTCAAGAATTTCCTTAATTTCCGGCCAAAGAATTAAACATATTAATAGTTTCGATTCGTATATTTCTGATTAAAGGGGCAAGATAGAATAAAAAATATCTACGTAAAATCGATGCAATTAAAAATATCTAGATATTTATTATAGAATGTACTGAGTTATGTAATATTTTTAAATTAATATCATTCTACAGCTCCTCAAATATTGTTTTTAAATATTTTTTTATACAGTTTTAAACTTTAAATTTAATTTTCTTCGGTTCCAAATTTCTAGAACAAAGAGTTACTTATCTTATAATGCTCCTTGAAAATTTGTTTCATCCAATTCACTTAAAAATCTGTGTGAATGTTATTCAGTGCATTTGTCACAAAACGGAGCATTCATTTTGAAATTAAGAAATTATTACATTCATTACGAACTCTTGCATTCAGTCGAATGACAAAAATTCATGAACACTTCAAGTTTTAAACTTGTTTTTACTTGCAACTGATGCTGTAATTCAGATATGAAAAAAAAAAAAAAAAAATTCAACGCACAGATGTTTTCTGTTACATACGAAACACACACAATTAAAAGGGGAAAAAAAAGGGGGGGGGATGAATTAGAATTAGCAGCATGGAACGTTTTGAAATTGGGCATTATTTTGCGATATTTTTTTTTCCCATAAAAGAAGTCATTTCATCTCAAAAACTACTTTTTATGGTTAAAACACGCTATATGCCTGAAAATGATTTAATAGCAGTGCTTTGAGAAGCAATTGTGTGAAACAAAAATAATGGACAATATTCCTGTGACGTCACCGTAGGTAAAATCGCCGAACACGTGGCCGATATTTTGTAAACAAATTAGATTCAGTATGCCATTTTAATGTTACGCATAACATTTTCGTAAATATTTCTGCAGTGAAACTTAATAATAATGTTCAAACAAGAACAAAAGAGAAATGTAAACAACTGAATCGAATGATAAAGTTAAGACTATTCCATATCGTAAAATTGCAGAACATTTTATGTATACACACACACACACACATACATATATATAATGAATAAAAGATTAATAAGAACATTTTATACACACACACACATATATATAGACATCAAAGCTTAAATAATTAGAATTTCAATCACTTTAATAAAGGAATCTATTAGATGGAACATTCATTTAAATTTGTTAACATCGCCACAGTTCACATGACATCTTTTAATATTACATATGTTGATTAATATTAAAGTATATTACTAAAACTGGATTAAAAACAAAACAAAGTTATCACTATATCACTCTTACTTCAATTTCATATAATCTGTAACTCTTATAAATAATATTGCAAGATAAAAATTTGCAAGCCACAATGCTTTGCTATGGTAGAGTTGAGAATTGTTTACCGTAAACAGCTGATTTTTTATAGTCTCGAACCCAAAGGAGGAATATGGTCCATTAATTTCAGTGTTCCTTGTCCACTTAACAACTCAAGTAAAAATTCAAAGATGATTTTCGGTTGTTGTAGATCACTGGCTTCTCACTAAAATATTACAGAAATTTTAAGAGGTAAGGGGATAAAAATGTATGTGTACTCTGTTGTTAATCCTGCTACTTGATGCGATAAATACTGTACATAATAAACGTATGCACAACTGATAATTTTAAAGCTTACATTTATGTTGTGATAGTGTCAAAAAAGTATACACACATGTATGTATGAAAGGATAGAAAGAATTAACATTTTAAATTATTTCATTATTTTAAACTAATATTGTATGATAATTTAAAGAAAATCCTAGTCAAAATTCATAACTTGAAATTAATTCTGAAGTGTCCGTTGTAAAGTGTTTGCCCGGTTAAACGCTTTCTTAACGCAAAAATGAGAGAACTGAACAACTTTTAGAATAAAAGTTGCTGAATCGTACGCAATTTTCCTTTTCTTGTGGTAAAGAAATGCATATTAATTAACCTTGGATTTCTGAAATCGAGCTAAACTATCAATCACAAAATTAATAACCAATGAAAAAGTGTATGAGGAAGATTAGATTCGCGTCAAAATACAGATTATATAATGGGCTGCATGCGAAAATCGGTACCTTTTTGCGTATAGCTCTTCCTCTTGCTATATTCAAAGATCGACATCATCCGAATGCAGGCTGTGCATTCGTATGATGGCGAGCAACGTCGGTATAATTTACAATAGATTCGATTCCGTTCTCGAGCCCGGTCCCACTTTGGCACATTTTAGAGACAGTCCGCGGCACGATTGCACAACCGTACGGACCTTTAAAATATTTTGAATATTAAAAAATGTTCATCTCTTGCAAAAGTGAAATATCTGTATTTTTCTCTAAAATTTTCTTAGTGTTGAAACTTTCATTTCTTTATAGTATGTCTTTGCAAGAATAAATTTTTATTTTATGCTTTTTAGGGCTTCACAATAAAAAGCTTCTACTGTTAATTTTTTCACTTAATTTTTTTTTTATTCTGCAGGGAATCATTGTCCTCAAATTTTACAAATCGTATTCCTTTATATCGAGAATCCCGATGACCTTAGAACTTTACAAATAGTCATTTGTTTGATTCTCGATAGTTTTTTTTTATCTGACCATCATCGCATTTATTAGTCACATTCAACACTCCAGATTTGTGTTTTACTTAATATTTACAACCACTTAATAAAACTCAATAAATGAATTTCTTTGCTCTATTAATAACAACCACAATTTCCAAAATGAGCTTACCTGTAATTTTCAACTTTCAACTGCCTAATATTTGCAAATCTTATCTGCTTGTATTTATTTAACTTACGTCATCTTGACGACGTGTTATCTTTTGTAGACCTTCATCACTTGAAGTTTGTGACATACCGTCATTTCTTTTAAATTTGCATATGACAACAAAAATTCCCAGAAACTCGTAATCGTGTTTTAACTTTTGCAACGAAGAAATTATTTCCGTTTTTATCCAAAAAATTGGAATTACGGCAAATCAAACAGTTGTGCTTTGGTTACAACATTTTAACACAGTTTTGGAATACGTTTGCAGTTTTTTGTTATTCTATTATCACAATTCTAAATTTTAAAGCTGAATGACTTCATTGTCTAAACTTTAGCGTTGCAATGTATAAATATGTATAACTTAATGATGAGATTTCGTTACGTGGGACGGGGAAATCGTAATAGATAGAGAGGAAGAAAGAAAGAGATGCATTACGAAGTGACTATGCAATGAAATAAATGAAATTGCGTATAACAGTAGGGGCCGAACTATAGTTATTTAGAAAAAGTATAGGAATATGGGGAAACAGAATAATAAATAAAGGGTTAGGTGTGATAAAACAAAGCAACTCATGATTCTTTTTTAAAACTATATATACTTACTTATAAGTCGACCTATATATACTTACATACCCACATTTGCATTACACTCACGCACCCACATTTACATCTATTGCGCATCTTGAACAAGGCTTTGAAACTATTCTTATGCATATTTTTTTTTTCGGTATTTTTATACATGTCGCGTACGGTACATGAAATGAATGTTTTAGGCTGCGAATGGATTTTGAAAGCTTTACTATTATTATTTCTTCCGCTGCTCTAAAGTTGTCCCTTTTCTAGGAATTTTTCCATCGCCGTGATATGTGAACCATGCAAAAACCGATCGATGTGTTTAGTCGGATCATTTATCTGCATTGCTATAGATGGGTGGAACTGCCACCAGTTTATTTGCCGAAAAAATCTGAAATGCAACTGAGGCATTGAATAAAAGAAAGAGTGAAATAAGGATTGGAATATAAAAGACGTTTCGATAAATCTTAACTACAGTTCTGCGTCTAGTCGAGTAACCTGATTTTTACCTACTCTCTTTTTTTTCAGAGGGTGAGTGGTAGAGAAGTTTAAATCAGGTCAATTTTAACTCTCTGAGAATTCAGTTACGCTCACAATTTATGTATATGGAACAAAAATTGGAATAAACCAAAAATATGTGAAACCGATGGACAACAGCTTGATATTAAACAAATATAATTACGAAATTAAAAAATAATTTATGACGTTTTTGTTAAAAATTGACAAATTAACTGGCTATTTAAATTTTGAAATCCAATTTCCATTAGTTATCGTAAATTAATCCATAATTGATTTTAAAGAAATGGTCATATATTTTAAATATGAGATAACTTAAATTTCCTGTAAATTGGTTTAATTGTAAATTAAATTCAAAAATAGTATCCAGAAAATTTCAAAATCCAAATTCTTTGTCAAATCAATGAATATTTTTCGAAAACTACTGATTTAATTTAAAATTTTGTCGACAATAACGTTTCGAATTTAAACGATGTTTGCTTGGGAATTTTATATAAGCAGTTCAATACATTTGGCTAATAAATTATGCAAATGAAACTTTGTTAACCTTTTCGCATATGCATAAAAGTTATATAGTAAAAATACTCAGATTTCATAAAATATTTAGTATTTTATATTCTGATTTCTTTATGTTGCGTTTAATAAATTTGTCAACTTTCCTAAAATGGGCTATGCATTGGGTACCATGCATATCATTAAAAAAAAAAAAAAAAAAAAAAATCTGATGTGGACACCACATGATTTCCTTATACACTCATTGGAATATAGGTACATATTATTATGAAAACATTGACATTTTTGTGTGAGGTAACTGATTTGTAAATAAACTAGCAGGTTCCAGTACACAACATTCCAGAAGAAAAAAAAAAAAACTGCTACTTCAACCACAAAAATCACTATAATAGGATTATATTAAAGTAGATTCCAAACCACTGTAGACATTTCTGCTTGACAGAATTCGAACCCTGCTTCTGGGAACTGAAGCTTACAGCGCAGGCTAGTCCGCCACCCGTTTCTTTTTTCTTTCTTTCTTCCTTTTTTTTTTTTTTTTTTTTTTTTTTTTAAATGAGAAAACGAGTTTTCTAATATCTAAAATAGAGAATGTTATGCATAATTTTAAAAATTGAATGTGTTTGAGACTTCAGTTGTGTGTTCATTTACTTTTCGCATTCTGATTTCTATAAATAATTTTAGAACACCTTGAAATTGATAGGTGTTATTCAATTTATTGACGCATGTTCCTGCTGAATATGGTATAATTAGCACTATTGGTTTGTGTACTCGCACAAGAATTCTAATACGTGGCTATCTATAAGACGTACTTCTTCAAAATCTAGTTTAATATAGTTATATTGCACGAAACATAACGAAATTAACATGCATTATCTAGATACATATGCTTGATGTAGAATAAATCATGGTTAGTATCATTGGTTGCTTTACAGGGCTCCACAAGATATTCAGATAGTTTATGCGATATCAATGAAGGAAGTTTTCACTTCTGTTATAAGAAGTTTTATTTATTTATATGTATATATTTTTTGTTTCTAAATTCTGTGCACTATATCGTGCATATTCTATTTTTACACAGTATATAGCGCAACACAAAAATGTAATAAAATGTGAAAAAATAGTGATATTATATTAGGAATAATGATATCCGATTGATTAAGCATTTATTTTTTTGTATTATCATAAATCCAACAAAATACGTTGAACATACAAATAGTATTTATTTAATACATAATATTTATTTCAAAACTGTTACCATTGTAGCGACATGTGAGAGAGAAAATAAAATAGAGTAGAAAGTAAAAGTTAGATTTAATGGATTTTTTAAAGAACGTTTTACAAAATCATGTTTTTAAATCGTTTATATTTGTTGGAAAGTGTTAAAAAAAATCATATACTCTTCATTCAATATGGTCCAGGGGTCGAGAGGTCTTGCTCTCAAAGCTGGAAAACGAGGAGTGCCAGGTTCAATCCCAGGTCGAGCTCGTCGGTCTTTCCGCTCGGAATTTTCCGTGTTTTTTTTCCAAAACTCGCGTAAATATGTAATAACACTTTACCCCATATCTAGGATCCATTAAATCGACCTTAACACACACTATCATACCAACCAACCAATCACATCTTCATTATCATCCATAGTGAGTTTTGTCGTTACATTTATTGTACTTTTAATTATGCTTTTATAAGTACAATTCTAGCTGAAAAGAATCTTACCTATGATAGGAATGGAAATGATAACTATAATGCCTAGCAACCATAAATGAAGATTATCTGAAGTGTAATGTAATTACAATTTCTCACTTTTGAAACAACCCCTTAAAACTAGCCGAAAAATGCTATAATTTTGAAATTGCGAAAACTTAGCGGATTTTTCACATAGAGAAATGGGGTTTCTTTTGTTTTCCTTCTTTGATCGAGGACAATATTTTTCTAAATATAACTCAGGAAATGAGGGACTGTATAAAAATTAAATTTCGTAAATTAATATGTATACGTCCCCTTGTACCCCCCCCCCCTTAAAAATATATATATAAATATATATATATATATATATATATATATATATATATATATATATATATATATATATATATATTTGAAATCTATTCTTGATTTTCTCTAATTTTGTATTTGGAAGTTTGTTTCTATGATATTGTTAAAAAGATAATCGCTGTAATATCTATTTTGAATTACCCGGTATAATAAGAAATTAACATCATGCACAGATAAGGAAAGACTTTGCAACAATATCGAAATAATTATAAGAGAGAGTGAATCGGGGAAATTTTAAGTGTGTTTAAAAAAATACGAACAGGAAGGGAGTTATGTTTTACTCATAAATTATGCATACACTTTCCAATATTTGTATGGAATGAAACAACCATTATGAGCGAAACCTACTAATATATGTAGTACAGAGATTTCGATTTTAATTTATTCTGCATTCATATTAAGTTTCGTCTACACTATAATACGTAGATGTATTTCTGAAATTCTGTTTGTTAAGGGAAGGAGTAATATTTCAATGTTATAAATTTAAAAAATCTATATAATACATAAGCTATTTAATATATATTACAGTATAAATGAAACTATAGTTTATTTTTTGCAAGTTTTCCTATTTCCTAATAGATTGCAGAAAGCTTTTTTAATTTATTATTGCGGTATGAGCAGCAGTTTTGATATTCAAGAAGTTTTAACGATGAGTTTTGCTTTGAATTCAAATAACATTATATCGAGACTTAAGGAAAATTTTATAAATTTAATTTATATTACATCCGTTTATCTTCCTCAGCAAGTAAATTTTTATCGAAGCTTGTATGAACAGAACATATTAGTACGGATTAGTGTAGCATTACCAAAACTAAATGCAAAACTGGTGCACAAACGATAAATAGACAATAAGACTTCATCACACACCATAAATTTTAAGCCAGCACAACCGGTTTCGAAAGGACGTAGCCTTCCTTCATCAGGCGCAAAAAAACACGTGCTACTGACTTGGAGGCAAAAGCAAAACTGAAAGCAGGGCAAAATAGAGGGGGAGGAGCAACACAAACAACCAGTAGGAAGCATCATGCAGGACCAATCAGAGAGGAACACACATGCACACACAAAAACAAAAGGAGGGAGGGAAGGAATAAACAATTAATTTTGTTTTATTTTTTATTTATTTATTTTTCTTTTAATTAATATTATACTAAAGTAAATTTAATAAAATTTATTATTTTATTTATTTAATTAGAATTATTTAATTATAACTATTATTATGTTATAAACATCATGAAGGAAATTATTTAATTGAATTAAACAAATTTTTCTAGGCTGTAGACAGCAAAGTGGAATCAGATTTTGCGTTGCCATCCCGCTTTTTCTAAATTTTTAACATGGTAGTATAGGACAAAATTTTGTATAAATGCATAAAGATAATTATTTTTTAATAATCACTACGAAATTTGAAAGAATTATTTGTAATAGAGATAGTCAACTGGGGGAAAAAATTGTGTATGTAGGAGCCTTGCCTCTCCTGGGGGGCGGGAGTTTACCCTCGAGGGGAGTAAATTTTCATGATGGGTATCTTGCAAAAGATATCGCCAATACCTTTAACCCTTTCAGGGGCACTAAGTAAAAATGATTGAATTTCCTTTTAAATATATATATATCATAAAGTAAACATCCCCTACAAGTCATATTTGATGAAGAAAGAAATTCAGCAAGTGTTGATTTTTTTGTGGGTGGTGGCTAGACGTTCTAGCCACTGCGCACATACGTCATGTACCTTAATTTTTGAATGGAAATAAATATTTATATATTTAAGGAATAAAAATTGAAACTATGCCTTGAAAATGTAATTATAATAATGTAACAATAATTAATTATTACTTAAATTTTAATGCTTCTTTATCCTTTTTTAATGATTTATTATATATATATATATACACAGATATATGGGCTGTTTAAAATTTGTTTAGAAACCTTTATGCATTAGTAATAAGAAAAAATTATTCACTATTTAAGGAATAAAAGTTATAGTAATTCAATTATATCTATAGCTGTGCAAGCGTTTTATTCCCATAAGAAGGTTTATAGCAATAAATCTTAAAACTTCTTCTATATCTATTGGACTAAAAGATTTTCCTAACTGGGTAGCATACAAGTTTGTTTGAAAAACTAAATCTTCCCAAAATGTCATTGCCATAAACATAAAAAATATTCCAAGTGGTGTTTGATTATCAATATCAAGGACCTCAGGTGCAGGACCACTTTCTTCCATAAATTCTGGAACAGATTGGCGAACTTGAAAATTTTTGCTCCAATTTACTCGCCCTCTTGAGCTAGAAGGACCTTCTATTTCACTGGATTGTTCATCTTCCGAACTTGAAACAATTTCTTCATCAGGTAAATCTGGAACATATTCCTCATTATCACTTGTTCCTGATCCAGATACTGCAGAATCACCATCTGAGTGTAGCTCTTCAAACAGAGCAATAGCTTCATCCAAAGATAAGCCTTTTCTATGCATTATTGTGATAAAAATTAAAATATATAAATTGAATTTAAGATTATTTAGAGAAATTAACTAAATTTAAAAGCTATGGAAATAAAAATTTATTTTTAAAAATCACGATATAAGAGCAATAGAAAAAAGCAGCCTCTCTCTATACTGTAAACAGAAATACTGAATAGCTTTTTTGTAAGAACCCTCCCACGCTTATTTACATCTGTATTTACATTCTGCTATCCCTTACTGTTTATATTATATTTATCACAGTTCACTAACCCCAAAAGACCCTCTTTGTTTATCTCAAAGGAAAAGAAATTGAGATTCTTTTTCCCAGCGCAGCCTGTCTTATGGTATCTCCCCTGACATATGTGCGCGGTGGCTAGAGGGTCTATCCACCTAAAAGATGCTCCTAAAAATCAAACTAAAATTAATGATCTAAGATAATATGCAAATCTGTTGTATTTAAAAGGTGCATTACAGTATATTTACACTACCAAATACTTTTGAATAAAAAAATTATTTTTCATAAAAATATATAATAGAAACTTCAAAATTTTTTCCCGCAACATGTCCATTTAAAAAAGTCACAGGCACATCCTGCTTAAAGTTACTATAGAGCTGCCATCTCTATTTCAATTTTAGAAGTACATATTAACTTTTCATAAAAGTGGATAGAAAAAGTAGCCACTCCACACCTAGAGAAAAAGTTCTAAAGTAGGTGGATAGACCCTCTAGCCACCGCCCCTGAAAGGGTTAAAACGAATGGTTGAACCCTCGATCTGCGATAATTTATGATAAAGTTATCGATTTTTTTTTTTTTTTTTTTCATTTTCAACAACAATAAATAAATAAATAAAAATGCAATATTGAGAATAAAATTGACTTTTTTTTTTTTTTTGATATTTAGTGTTATACTTCTTCTCTAATATGGAAATCGTCTGCATTATCATGGAAAATAATTTTTCTTAAATAATAATTTTAATAAATTATTTTTACTGAGTGAATTTGTATAGGAAAATATAGAAGAATGTCATGTGGTGGCCACTACATGCTGGTTTTATTTTTATTTCATTTATTTATTGCAAATTTTTACATAGGCATGTACTTTTTAGTTTTTTCCCAAAAACTAATTAATAAATTTCAAAATCCATCCCTAATTTTTTTACGTACTTTCTATTAAATATCCAAAAAGTATTAAGTATTTTCTTAAATATCTGTAGAAGTTTTAGTATTTTGAAGATCACGAATTCATGAAAAAAGTGAAAACTGAGAAAACGCAATTTAAAGATTTCAAATCTGTAAAAAATGTATCCAAAATCCATAAAAATTGTAAATACGGGCTAGGTTGCCTTAGAAAGACCCCCCCCCCCCCACAAACACACTCAGGCCTAGGACCCTCGTGCAGCCAATTAGCCTTACTCCCAAAACAGCAAACACACCATAAATATATATATATACATATTTATTGAACAAGTAATATAAAAGAAAATTTTTAAAGTCAATTCCTACTTACAAACACTATCGAAAAAGTTTTTTTTTTAATAATTTTGAATTAGGAAATAAAAAGCCCGCGTGAAAAATGAAATAAAAATAATTATAAGATAAAAAAAATAAAAAAAAAAAACTTTTATATACCATGTTTTAAATTTTCTGATGAATCATAGAGCTCTTATCAATGTGCATAAAATGTTTAAAGTGATAATGACGCCAATTTTTGTGAGATGCATAATTTAACTTTTTATAATTTTTTAACGTTCACGTTTAATTAAATGTATTTATTTTTTATGTCGAAAGGAAATTAACTCGTAATTTTTTTTTTTTTTTTTTTTGCAACAATTAAGTTATAGCTAATGTTTTCAATGCTATTTTAACGCTATTAGGATGTTATTATTTTCATATTTTAATTAATTATAAGAAAAATAATAAAAAATTCGAAAATCGGACTTCGAAGTATTGTGTTGTCACCGTGTTCTGAGCAATCCTGAAAGTTTCAAATTTCTAGCTAGTCGGGAAGTTAGTTAAAAACGATTGCAAGATTTGTACAAGATATAGGGAGAGTGTGAACTAATAGTAGGAATACACAATTTGCACGTTTTCTGATTTTATTCTTATATAATAGAAAATGAAAAGGTAAGAAAATAAATACATGGATTTTCTTTATTTGAAATCTAATGACTGATTTATAACAATTTTAACATCGCACTATGTACTCTATCCAGAAAACGCAGTATAATATATCGTGACGTCACTCTTTATGACAACAAACGGAAGTAATCGTTGTGTACATTCGATATCGTGCTTTGCTTTGCTTCTTGAATCAGTGAAATAGGTTGTGTATGTTATAATAATGACGGATATTAAAAAATCGTAGTATAAATATTGTATTGTACCATTTTGCACTAATACAACGGCAAATGCTTCTCAAAATTTATTCTTTAGCGTTCCACAGGATCCTATTAAACGAAAACATTGCACAACCGCCATAAAAAGAAAACAATTGAAAATAATGATAATGGAAAATGGTGATAGTGATATTGAATGATTATAAAGTGAAAAAGAAATGCTCAGAAATCACATAAACAATTGATAATTACGAAAGTAAACGAATTGCTGCTTTTACTAACCAGGCCTAACAAAATGTAAACATTGAAGCATCATAAAGAGTGATGTCAGGCAGCGTTTTGAAGTCACGTGATCTTTGGTTAATTTTAAAGTTATTTTTTAAATTAATGAGGTTTTTTTTTTTTTTTTTTTTCCATTTTAATAAACTTCTTAAAATTTATGGGCCTAAAACTACCAGAAAAATAAGATTTTGTCAAAATTCCCCATGTATGCAAATTCCTCATTGGAAAAATCTAATGTAGTTCATAATATAGTGTATAAATATTAAATGGAAATATAATATTTGTACACTTTTATCCGAAACTTTCAGTGGTGCAAATTCAAAAGGTGCCAAGTCCCCTTAAACTAGTGTTGATGCCATTTTTAGATATCTCGCTTTAAAGGTGGCACTGTCATCACTTTTTTCTTCTTTTTATGATTTTTAATATGTCAGTATAGACTAAAGTTTTGTTTAAATGCTCACAATGAGAATTACGTTTAATAATCACTGTGGAAGTGAGAAGTATTCCACAATGTAATAGTCAATCAGAATAAAGTTTTTGTATGTGTAGGAACAACGTTTCCCCCTGTAAAAATTTTCAATATGGGTATTTAAAAGGAAAAAAAAAAAAAAAAAAAAAAAAAAAAAACCTCATCAATACCTTTAAACAAATGATTGAACCATAGATCTGTCATACCTATAACAAAATTGTAGATTTTTGTTTCATTACAGGAATAACAATCTGAAAAAAAATTCATTTCCTAAGATACTGTCTGTAGGCATAAAATTATCTTTCTTTCAGTATTTAATGTTATACATCTCAGCAATGGAAGTCACTGCATTCAGCATGGGAAAATAATTTTAATAAACAACTTGTGCTGCGGGGATTTGCATACGAAAATATAGAAGAAAGTTTTCGTAATGGTTACAACATACTGAAGTTTTATTTAGTTTTTTAACATTCCTCTATCCTTTTACTGGTATCTGCGATAATTTCATTCGTGCAAGATATACCTGTTGATTCTTATGGTATAGGTCAGAGGTAGTCGATGTTTTTATACTTTCCGCCCACTTCTGTATTTTGTTAGTAATACAACTTCCTAACCGCCCACCTGTTATACAGTAATGGGGTTTTATAAAGTAGAAAAAGTAACTTAATTTTATAAAGCAGAGTTACAGCAAGTTAAAGGTTAAAGAAAATCAAAAATAACCTGGTCCCCTGGGATCAGATTGACTACCACTGGTATAGGTTATCATCGTAACAAAGTTTTGCTAATTTAAAATTCTTCCTACATACCGTTTAAAAAAAAAAAAAAAAAAAAAAAAAAAAAAATGTAGAAAAACAAAAATGGCGAGAAACTTGAAAACATTCATTCTTTTAATACATTATATTATCCACAATTTACGTACATTCTGTAATTAAAAATGTAAGATTTATATTTAAATTAACTGTAATCACATGAAAAAAAATTCTAATTATAAAAGCGAAGTGAAATAAATTCACTATCACATTTCAGTGTAATTAGACTTTAAATAAATCATTAGTTTAAAAATGTTTTGTTTTTAATTGATTTAAAAATTTTTATTCTCGTGCAGTTACTGTAATTACGGGAGTGATTTGTTATTTCCAAGAAAGGAGAATGTTATTATTTTTCTTTTTAAATTTCAATAATCGTTTTTGTTAATTATATAAAATTTAGTTAACAGTACTTCTGCAAATGTTCCGTTTAAGCATATTATCCATTAAAAACCTATCTGTAAAGTTCAGTCTGGATAAAAAGGATAAAAAGCTGAATATTTATTTATTTAAAATGAATAAGCATTTTTACAAGTTACTGTATCTTGTAAATAGTGATTATAATTTCTAAAAAATATGTTTGCTTATGAGGACGAAAATGAATGAAACTTTAGATGTCAGCGCTTAAAGGTATAATATGCAATCTGGGGGGGTGGGGGAATTTGAAACTGAAATACCTCTTTTTTTTTTTTTTTTTTTTTTTTTAATGTGATTTTCATATTGGGAAAAATAAAATTGCCTTGAAATGGTACAAGCAGCATGATAAAATACTGTCCTAGGCAGAGATAGAGAGAAAAAAAAAAAAAAATAAACGATTCCACCGAACACCAAAACAAGAATTTTCCATTAACGTTACATTTGCATCGTATTTTCGGCCAAAACTTTTGAAAGGGAGGAAAATGCAGATTTCCATACTCTGAATCCCTTCTTTGTCCAACTTAAAATTATCATCTTAGGTGAAAGGAAGACCTCTGTGGTTCTACGTCTTGCTTTTTTTTTTTTTTTTTTTTTTTTTTTTTTCACTTCGACTGGAGTATGCTACTTATAGTGAAAGAACATAGTGAAATCGTAGAATTTAGAATTTATTGAGTGATTGAGCATAATGCTGCAGAGACATTGCGTGCCTATCGCGATAGCCGTTGGTTAGAATGAGTCCAATGTTTTGTACAAGCAAAACGGAACTTGAGACTTAAATCTGAGGAAAAAAAGAAATTTGCGACTAATTTTTTTTGTTATTAAGGTTTTTATAAAAATACAAAAGACGATACGCAAAAGTCGTTATGCAACGATGTTTACGGAAGCTGTATTATTCCTCCTCAAAATTCTGCACTTCGTTCTTCACTTGTTTCGGTTCTAATATTTGCACTCCTGGAAGAAAAGTGAAACAATTCAAAAAATGGCAATTCTGAGTTTATATCATTGAAAAATGTGTATTATGAAGCGCCTCTATATAAACAAAAAACGTCACTTATCTATCTTGAAAATTCTCTACCTACGAGGCAGTTGTGTTAATTTTAAGTTGGTGTTAGTAAATGCTTTATCGTGATCTTTAAATTGATTTTTCTCGAATACTGCTTTTTTGAGTTGCCAATTTTGTTGCCAGGGTGCGATGTACAGATGTTAAGTGCGAATAATGAATGGTTAGATTTGCTATTGAATTTCTCGTTCTATATGAAGTGATAAAAGCTAGCCTTATAAATGAACGAGGCAAATTCGCCGTTGATTGGAATATTTATTTCATTGAATTGCCTGCACTGAGCAGACAAAAATCCTTATAATGCGTGGCATCACTTCTGTTGCGAAGCAAAAGTAATTGGATTAAAAAAAGAAACAATAAACTCCTGGTTTTAACTTTTTTTTCCCCCTGAAAGGGAAGGGGATGTACCACCTAAAATTTATGAACTTGTATGGTAGAGAATGATCGTTATAAAACAATAATGACCAATTAAATGATCTGCTGTTGCTAAAGCGGTATATTTCTAGATGTCATGTGACTACAAGATATTTCCCCATATTCTGGACAGAAATATCTCCTCATTTTATGTTTTTCTAATTGTTAATGTCCCTGTAATGTCCACACCATCAGGCCTTAAAGATACCTTAGAACTAAAGTACAATAAAAACTGTACCTAAAATAAAAGAGGCCTTCACCTATAAGCTCAGAATCATCTTGCCATGGTATGTGATTCAACACTGTCCACTCTATACAAAAGCCATATGCATACTGTTTGCAAAGCCTCTTCGTGCGTGAAAAAAGCCACTTAGAAAATATACGTAGGAAATATTTGCGATTTTCTTACAGTAAAATAAGCATTTGCTATGCATAACTGCCTATTATTCCGGTTTTGAATGCCATGAATTGTTCATAAAGATTTTTGGCTTATTTAACGGTTAAATTTTTAAAATTATATTAAGACTATATATTTAAAAAAGTGGTATTGAAAATGCGGTAGAATTCGCAGCTAGGATATTTTGCTGCATAGTTTTTTTTTTTTGTTTTTTTTCCATCCTTTTTTCTAAAAAATGTTCCTTGATGATCACTCTAGATATATGTATGCGCTTCTTATTTAAGTTCTAAATGGTCCACGTGATTTTATATTATGAAATTTGTGGATCATTAGGTTGGAAAATTTGGTGATCTTTGTTTTAGATGGAATGGCCGAATTAATTTTTACAATTTAAGTTGTCATTTAGCAGTGTTGGAGTTTTAAAAAATCTATCCGCAACACTGCATCGTTATTCGCAGAAGATATGAATATTTTAAATTTTCAAATGAGCAAAAAACTGTACTGTCAGTATCGACCTTTTTTTAAAAAATCTCAATAGCAGGGCATTGACATTCTATTCTAAAAACCCAGGTTCAATTCCTAGTTTAAACATTTTTTACTCTAGTCGAAATTAAATCTGTCTTCACCTGAAAAGTATATTACTGTTCTATTAGTTTTAGGTACCATGATTATAGTTATTTAGGCAATGGGTAAATTATTGATTTGTGTTGTCCTGCAAATATTTTGACATCTGAAAATGAAAGCTTTTTCACTGATTAAAATTAAATAACTGTTTAATTTGAAAAATAAATCTTCTTTTCAATTTCTAATTCAAGTTTTAACATATAAAAATGTACTGAATAAATTATGAGAGGAAGAAAAAAAAAATCTTCCTTTTTATCTCACTTCCTACTTTTTTTTCTTCATCTCTTTCGAGACTATTTCTTCTCTGGATAAAAATCCAAAAAGCTTTCATTCAATTCTGAATAAAGACACGACTTTTCCAATACAGAATTGTGTTTGCACATAAATAAACCAGACGCCTATGAATAATTAACTTGACGGATTCTTCAAGTTTGTATTCTCCAAGCTTACTTATCGCACAATAAAGCAAAACTGCAGAGTAATAGGAAAGATATTTGGGACTGAGAAAACAAGATGCCTCATGAATAATTGTATTTTATGGAATTCAAAGAATGTACTTTTTTGGAATGCAAAATATGTTGGAAATAAGAGGCAAGTTAACGGTTGAAATACAACTTATTTTGAAGATATTTTTTGAATGGGAGTGTTCTAAACATACTTCACAAAAAGCTTGATAGTGTTATTTATTTATTTTTATATTATTATTTTTTCCCTTTTAGAATGCGAATTTAGAAAATCAGAAACACAAAATCTTGGGGAGAAAGGAAGTTAGATCGAATTTGATAACCCTTGTTTTATGAATTTTTCACTTTTGTTTTGCAGTTCAACATTCATAAATTTTCTTGAAAATATACATCTTTTTTTTTTTTTTTTGTGTGTGTGTCACTTCTCTCTTTTGTTATTAACTTTAGAAATTGATAATACATATCTTTAAAAACTCCATCAAGAGAAACTATAATTATTTTAATAATTAATTATTATTATTTTTTAAACATGATCACATGAAAGATTACGAACATTTTCATTCAAAGATTGAGGGATGGTGACTGAAAAATACTCTGTAATTGAAAAAACTGCTTTTACGTTTTAATACAGCTCAAACCAAAAGCATTAAGACATTAAAACTCAAGTTTAAAAAATACAGAATGTCGAATTTTAGAATACGTAAATAAAATCTCTATTTCTTGGAAAATCATCAATGCTGATTATTATGTACAAAGCTTTAGATGCAGCAACTTTTCCTTGAGTAAATTTATTTAATTATTTATTTAAATCCACAAGAGTATTTCGGAATGCCTTTCTATGGGTATGTTTAGTTTATTTTTGCGCATTATTTTAATATTCCACAACGATAATTATTCTATAACGATATAATACTATTCAATATTATTGATAGAATTGTTAAAATTAAACTTCTGGTACTCGTAGGGAGGCATATAGGTCCGATTCTACTGAACCCTACTTGTGGCCGAGAGGTTCTGTACTGGAAGCTGGTAAACAAAGTAAACAGAAAGTGTTGGGTTCGATCCCAGGTCACGCTCTTCGACCTGGCCGTCAGGAGTTTTTCGTGTTTCGGGCAAGAGATACGGGCAACTTCAAAAACCCCCATGGAAGGCATTGACCCAGGAGTAGGACACATGTGCAGTCGGTCAGTCAGCCTTAAACCAGACAAATTCTACCCAGCGGTACCAAATAAAACTTCAAATGTGCATTATGTGAATCAAAAGGCAGAGGTTTACGTGAAAGGGGGGGGGGGGATAAAAAGACAACTTGCACTGTTGACGTTGTTGTGTTGATGAAGTTGCACTGTTGATGCAATAGATGGCACTTTGCGGCATAATGCATATGAGTTTCGTTATAAAAACAGCTAATGAGCTTTTCTTCTTGAAAAATAAAAAGCGAATGATTAGTTTTAACGACAGAAATCACTTTTATAGCAAAATTTATTTGCATTGTCTTTTGTTCGCAAATCGCTCTCTGTTGGCGAAAGTTAAAACTTTTTATTTTTTTTTCGAATATAACTCTCAGCCCCATGTTTTATTACGTACTTTGAGGATTTATTTGAATTTGATAAATAAAACCGAAACTATAGGTCTCTGAGTGACGAGTGACATCAGTTTAATATTAACCGTACCCTGTACATAGTTCGTTTTTTTTTTTGTTTTTTTTTTTTTTATAATAATAATAATGAAATTTTACAACTTAATATGTGATAAAAATTAGACATGAATTTAAAGAATAAATAAATAATAATAATCTTCTGATGTTTAGAATTACTGAGAGAAATCTATTCAAAGAATAGAATTGCACAGTACACCATTAGACTTAAATAAGACGAATTAGCAGCATTAGACAAGAGAAAAGTTCTGGAAATAATTTTTAGAATGGATAAAAAATGAAAAACGACCAAGTATCGAGTCCTCGGAACCTTGTAATACTATTTAATAATCTACTTCAATGAGAGAAATTTCATTTCAGTTAATTATTATAAGCCTAAACTTTTACACTTACATCGAAAAGAGAACGCAAAATTCGAGATGAAAGAATTTTAATTTCCAAATTAAATAAATTTCATGTTTTTTTTTTTTTTTTTTTTTTTTTTTTATAATTAATACATTTTTCTGCATATTATTTTGTTGAAATGTAAAAGTTAAAAAATATCGTGTGAAATTAAAAAATCTTTATTGGTTTATCATTATTTTAAAATTCTGCATTCATTAAAATATTGTTTGCACAAATAATTAATATAATTTCTCGGCGGAAAGAAAAATTATTAATAAAAATCGTGTTTATCGTTTAAACACAAAAATGTTTACATGAGATAAAGCTCATTTAATAATCTTAAGAAAAAAATAATAATCTTGATTCAGTAATATTCTCGGTATAAAAAAAGAGTATTTGGAGTATTTACTGCAAGTGAGAAATTGTGAAGAAACTGTTTTTTCCCCTGTATATGAATATTGGATTGCATTAATATGTAAATAAAGCAACGGCTTATGAATAATTAATTGCGCTCAATGAGTTCAACTTTGAACTTTCGTTTACTTGCTGCAAATTTAAGTGCCAAGCTTTGCATAGTAATGGGAAATATATACTTATAAAATAAGCCACTTTATGAATAAATTTGTTGTACAACAATAAAAGAATGCAAGAGTTAGAATATTTTACACCCAGGAAAATATTTTTATAATGTCCTAACCATCCTAATATTTCAATATTTTTTGTAGAATAGTAGGGCGGTTGAAGTATTAATATGCCATGAAAAAAAAAACTTCAAAAGAGATTTTGATCGAATTTGAAAAATATTTTTTGAATTAATTTTCGGATATTTGTAAACAATAAGATTGCATAAGTTATTGGCTGTTTAATCTACATTTGGGAGTGGATCTCGGGAAATCCTCTTCTAAGCGAAAAAAGCGTGGGCAATTTCTTTGAATAAGTGAAATGATAAAGGAAGGAAGCGAAAAGAAAGATCATATGAAAATCCAAAACTGAATAAACAAATAATGATGTATTTTATCGTCTTTTATTGAAACACTTAAATGCCTGATTATTTTATCATCAATTTTAAAATCAATTTAATACTTTAGAAGACAAAATTGGGTATGTTGCCAAAAGGCAACACTCGGTATTTAAGGGTTAATAAAATATTCATACTCCGTTCTTTTAACTCGAAATATTATAGTAGGCGAGAATTTAATGTTTCTAAAACTGTTTAGGTGTCTCATGTTACTTGTAAATTGTTCATATACAGTGTTGTTGCAATTAAAGTTCACTGCTTCAGAAAGCCTGATTGTTCAATGGCTCGAAGTGGCATGGCGTTGCGCCGAGGTTTATTAACATCAAATGAACTCCGATGTCTACTGTTTTTGGTATATGACATTTACTGCAGTTCAATTGACGTTGATGCATTCATCTCGTTATGCAATAAATAATTTTGAAAAGAAAGAAATGTTGGGTGAAACAAACACACGACTTCCATTACCCACTATTACACATATTGTATTCTTTTTTTTTTTTTTTTTTTTTTTTTTAGATAATATGATCAGAAGGCATAAAACTGACATAACAAATTAGACACTTAACTGTTTTCCTGTAAAAGAAAGCTGATAATGTGTAAAGACGTATAAAACAGGGTTAACCTATCAAATAATAAAAAATATCGGTAGAGCCATTTTTTGAAACACCAATTTCCGAGATCTGAAACTGACCTACCTAATGAGGATGACTGTTAATTTTCCGTAACAACCATGCAATACATGAGAAAGCATATCTGAAAACGGTATGTGTAACAGTTTTCAAGAAAATCGTTAGAGCCGTTATTGAGATACTCAACTGTTAACAGGAAAACAACAAAACAATGTACAAAATTATATTTGACAGTTTATTTGGCGAGTTTGAAAAAAATCCATACTGCCGTTTTTAAAGGAACGCATTTGTGAGACCTCAAATTGACCTACTTATACAGGACGCTTATCATTTTTCCTGAACTAACTAATTAGTGCATACGGAAGGACATCTAATAGGGTGTTTCTGTGTGGTATCTTTGAAGAAAATCGTTAGAGCCGTTTTTGAGAACGAACTTACAGTCCTCTACTTCCGGTTCCATATTATCCCACTTCTGGTTTTCTAATTTTCACCAGAAGTTAGAAAAATCTTCTGTTTACCAGACCTGTTTCAATTCTGAAGTTTCGTCGTTCTATCTTTATTAGTTTTGGAGGTATGATAGTCGGAAAATCCCCCCCCCCCCTCTCCTCACACGCACAGATACATTCTGACCAGTTCCTGAAAAACCACTTTTTTTGGACTCGGGAGACCTTAAAACATCAGGTGAAAATTCGCTATCGAATTTTTTGACCGAATACAATACTCCTAAGTAATGGAAGTAAATTAAGTTAAAATTTCTGATTTTTCCGTGCTTTGATAAAATTCTGGTGGCTTATTAAAAATTCCCTTTGGTTATAATTTTGATGCTTTGCAGATTTACATGTATGGCAGTCATAGGAATAAGATCCTAACTGTGCATAGATCATTGTTTCTTTGTACTAAACTAGCAGGTTTTGCTCTCTTCACGTGTCACTATATTTAAATAGATTTTCAAAATAATTATAAATTATTATTTTTTTTTATATCACTTTATAAATAAAAACAATTGAAATAATTTAAAATTTTGCTTTAGAAGCACGCTGCCTTCGGCTTCATCTTCCCCATTGATGCTGCTTTGGGGAAGATGAAGCCGAAGATGCTGCCCCATTGATGCTGCTTTGCCACTGCCAGCGGTAACGTCATCCCCGTCACTTCAATTTAGGTGTTTATCGGACGATAGGCGACGTTTCAATTATTCAACAGCTACGATTTTACAAATGGCTATATCTCAGCATTTATTAAACATTTTAGTTTTGGCACCATGTATTATTTATAAAACTAAAAGTATAATAAATTTATAATTTATTGCATTTTTACTTTTTAATTACTATTGTTTAATTATATTACAAAAAAAATATGCATAAATTTGTAATAAACTTTAATTAAATCTAAAATTTAATCCTACCTACTGTATTGCCCTTTGATTCCGATAAATACAATAAATAGTAAAAAAAAAAAAAAAAAAAAAACTTTTTAAAGGAATCGATTAAATAAAAATAAAACAAATAGTGTAATAGCCGTTGCTAAGGATCACATATACCTTATTTCGTACGAGATTTGGCTAAAAAAAAAAAAAAAAAAAAAAAAAAAAATGGAAAATTAAAGTGAACATTTCCAAAAGTGCTGCCATTTTCTTTACCGATAAATCTTATAACCCCAGCAATAATTTTAGACTGAATAATGAACCTATTCCATGGGGAAACTTCCCATAAATGCCTAAGAATTTACCTAGATCAATGGTGGCTCGTGAACTGAAAATAGGTGAAGAGCTCAAAAATAATATTGAAGTATTTTTAATGCATAATTTTTATTAAACAGGGTCTTAACTAAAATTAACTAAAAATACTTATTTAAATGTAAATTTATATTCTATAAATGAATACAGTGTAAAATACAGTGTGCCTCTTCACCAATTTTCGGTGCACGAGCCGCCACTGACCTAGATTCCAAATTATTATGGCACAAGAATATTTCAGAAGTTCTGAATAAAGCTCAATGTGCCATTGCCCCACATTATTATTTATTTGCTTGGAATAGCAGCCTGTCCATCAAGAACAAATTGTTACTATACAAATCCATCATCCGTCCTATCTTGACTTATGAGTCCGTTGTGTACGGATCTGCCTCCAAGTCAGCGCGTGAGAGACTTCAAGTCTTCCAAAATAAGCAATTGCGTAGGTATGGTAAGGTCTTTCGTTATGTTCGTAATGATGTCATCCGTAAAGACCTGAAAATTAGATCCATCTACGCTGAAATTAAGAAACTTACGTCGAAGTTTAACAGGCCAATCCCTAAAGTTCAGAATCCTGTGTTAAACGCCACCAGAGGATATGATCCTCGTGTGGGCAGGGGACGGAAATGTCCACTTGTCATCCGTTTTAGAGAGGATGGGTTTGTTCCCATCTCTAAGCGTACGAGGCGTGACCCTTCTGAAGTCACCTAACACAGTATTCTAACTCCAAATTCATGATTCTGTAGAAAGAATCTCTATTCTACTTCTGGCGCCCCCACTTGACGTATGCAACCCTCTGTGTATTTTTCTCAGTCGCGTTTAATCAACCTCCCTGCTTGTTACCTTACTGGTAGCCTACACTGGTAGGGATGCATCTTCGTATTGTAAATAGTTTTTAAGGTTTTTTTTTTTTTTTTTTTTTTTTTTTTTTTGGCATTTAAACTTTAATGTAACTTGACGACGCATTGATCGACGAACTTTTGTAAAAACACCCAGTATGTCGGCAAAAATTACACTTGTAGTAATGATTCGTGCCAACAAATCCATTTTTGATTTCACGGGTGTTTTATACATTGAAATTTTATTTTTCCGACTGAGTGAAAATATTGCCTGGACCGGGACTCGAACCCCAGATCTTTGACTTACAAGGTCAAGGCTCTACCAATTGAGCCATCCAGGCCGACACCCCGGTCAGCATTACTCACTCAGACAACCTTTAGGCAGAAACATCTCTGGTCTATCATGTAGATAGCTCAACAGAAAATAAGCCGCAGGAAATGTCTTCCACAGTTGATTGTGTGATTTTAATAAAAATTGTTTTATACATTGGGATTTTTCATGTAACCCCAAAGATAAAAGAAAATCAAGAGGGGACTGATCTGAGGAACGAGGTGGCCACGGGATGGGTCCAGCGGGGCTTATCCAACGCTCCGGAAATGTAACGTCCAGATATTGGCGGATAGTGCGAGAAAAAGGTGCTGGAGTTCTGTCGTGTTTTAAGTTGAAACCACATCCATTGTTGTAAATGAAGTGTTACGTAGCTCTGCAATTCCAGCGGGACTTGAGCAAGAAAAATGTTAAGTTTCTCCATCCAGTGTTTATGGAAGCACTTACGGACTGATGAATCTGGTTCCCTAGTTACTGTTCCACTGCAATTAGTTGTCCTGTAAACGAGGTGCATATCCTTTATTTCTCTGTTCATATCTGAGATTCATCCATCTTTACGCTCATACACCAAAATTACGCTTTTCGTCGCTTCATCCTGGTTAGCTTTCCTCAAGACCTTCTTAACGTCTGGGTTGCGCATGGCGACGATATGTTCCTATAAGACTCTTACATGTTATCTTGTTCCAAGCCTCCATGTAAATTTTTGAATAATAGTTCTGAATCACCCTGTATTTATTTTTTTACAATTTTCAATTAAGATAAATTGTTTACGACTTCGACGTCTGTCTATCTGCTATAATTTAAGTAAATATATTTAGAATGTCTTGAAACTAACATATGTTATTCACTATGACATACTCCCTATTGAAAAGCGTAAATAACCACTATTACTTTCCATACAGAGGCTGACAAGAAAACTTCGATTAAAAATTACATTTTGACAGCTATTTCTTTAAAACATATTTTAGTACCCCCCCCCCCCCCTCTTTAACCTTTTTTTTTTTTAACCCTTTCTTTAGATTTTAAGAAAATATAAGCCTATTAATTTTCAAAAGGTTTCTTTTTTTAATCTCATTCATCCGCTCTGTACAAATTTTATCAGTTCAAAGTTTTGGTTTTCTATGTAAAAAGACTGTTAAACATAATCGCATACTTCTATCATTAAAATCAGTTGAATTATGACACATAAAATTTACTATGTATAAAAGTACAATAAATTTGATAATTTTTTTGTACGCCTCCAACTAGAACTTCACATGATAAACTTTTCAACGCTCCAATAAAACCTAAAATAAAGATCCGGATATTAGGTTTCATTGAAAATTAGTAATTCTGATATGGCAAACGAACGACTTTCACTCGTCCTGTATATCAATACTATACATTTCAGATTAAAGGGTAAGATAACAAGTACTGTATATAAACCTATATTAAAACGAATTCAAATTAGTTTTTGAAAAAGTTTTATTTGACAAATAATTCTGTGTGAAGGGGACTGCTGCTCTCCTGAATCCCCCGTTTTAGTATCCTACATTTAAATAGGATTGAAGTATGCTGTTAAATTAAAAAGTTTCATACAAAATTATCGAAACAACTTTCACGCACACCACTTCTTCAAACTTAACAACCTTGATCAAACTTTTCATGTAGCAACTTCTTCATATGAACTTTATTATACAACAATTAAATTCAGAGCCTGACTAAGGCAGGGGCATACGAGGCAGTTGCCCCGGGCCTCCACAGCAGAGGGGGCCCCCAAATAGAAAGTTTATTTTACGTTTCCTTCTTTTATGAACTATTTTTAAGCAAAATATCAGAAAAGTGTAAAATCCGGCTTAATTGAGCCATCATAATTGCGAAAATTTAGCTGAATTTCGCCCTAATGTCAGTAAGGATATGAATTTTTCGCAGCTAGATGACAAAGTTAACAATCAGAAATAAAATGGATCTATAATGAGGTGAAAAATTTAAATACCTCCATAAAGTTCGGTTCTTCATTACTGAAGTAGTGAAGCAGAGGGATGAACCCAAAGAAGTTTTTGCCCAAGTAGAGAAGCAGAGGGAGTTTCCAAAGGAAGTTTTTGCTTAAGTAGTGAAGCAGAGGGGGGCCTCCAAAGAAGTTTTTGCCCCGGGCCCCAATTAGGCTAAGTCGGGCCCTGATTAAATTGCTGCAATTACTCGTTTTTAAGTTACGCTGATAGCAGACAGACACAAAGATCAACCGTTAAAAACTTGACATTAGTACTCAGGGAGCTCGAAACGCGTTGTAATAATAATAAGAAAAAAACCCTGCGCTTAAAATTTAACTTAAAAAATACTTTATGTACCGTATGGGTATGATGAACTATTTTTCATTGCTGAGCAGTTTTTCTGGACATGGCAAAATATAGTGAAGCACTTTCACCTTTGACATTAAATAAAATGAATGTTTTGCTTAATTATTGGTAGCTCTGTATGTCTGCTATAAAATGGGTACAAGCCACATTGTGCACATAAATATAGTCCTATACAATTAACATACAGCACAACCTGAAATATACTTGTAGCAATTTCCAAGTATAGTCGCATATTCTAGTCCTTATTCTCTAATTTTACTATATATTCTAGTTCTTTTACTCTAATTTTACTATATGTTCTAGTTCTTTTGAGTAGCCCTGTAAACGAATGGTGAAGGGTTTTCATACATTGATCAACCGCTAAACACCTGATTTTTCCGAATTCAGGGCACCACAAAACTTGTAAATATAACAAAAACTCAGTTTCGAAATTTTGACCCCAAAACAATACTTTCTCTAATGGATAAAACAAAGTTAAAAAAACAGAACTGAAAAAGCAAAGTAAAATAATGTAAGTTAATGGACTTTGAGGTGCTTGAGACAAGTGTAAACATCTTGGCTAGACTTGCTGGACATAAAAAAAATTCCTGGGGTAAGTGTAACCACGGGTAACGCAACAAAAAGCTTAAGAAATAGGGTAAATCTATAATAACATTTAAAATCTGCGCATTAAACTTAGTTTTTTTACCGAAATTGTGCATTTTATTGCACAAGTACAACCATGCGAAAACTTCTAATTTTGAGAAAGGCACTCTGTCATAGAGGAAAATGTAAGCAATTTTTCAAACTTCTAAAACTATCACTGTTTCAAGTTTATTTGGTTGCCTATAAACTTGATATCCTTTGGTGGCTAAATATAACATAGAAAAGTTCAAAGAAACAGATGAGATGGCTATTAGGAGAAAATTCTATTTTTTTATTGAGTTATAAGTCGAGGCTACATTTACCCCCACTTCATCATATATCACAGATTTACATTTATATTTTTGTATATAATCCCTATGCATAAACTTTCAACTTTTAATCGAGTGTATAATTCTCTCAGTTTTAAAGATACATGTATACGGTTTTTTGAAATGATGATGTTGCATTGAAATCTAAAACTTTCTAATTGATCAAACTTGTCTAAAGGGGTTCCATAAAGGTTAAAAAGGTGTAGCTTTCTAAGAGAAAAAAAAATCTGGAGTGACTCCACTCGACTTTCCGAACATTGAGTAATTAACGGTTTTGTAGATAAAGTGTTGTTAAATAAGCAAAAGAGAAAATTATAATAGGGTGTTTGAGTATTTTTCTTTATATAGTACACAATGTTTAATTTAACGCTATTTTACCGAAAACGTAGATCATAATGATAAACAACATTTCGCTGTGTCCCTGTAAAAACCTACAAATGCTAGATTCACCAAAATGCTTATAGTTCGTTCATCAGTGACTTATAATATTTATATAAATTTTCAGCTTCATCGGATAAGGCATTTAGACGCTATCGTACTTTTACTTTAAAGTTTGAGCCCATATGCGACAATGATAAAGAAATTTGCATTTTGTCCCTGTAAAAAGAACCAAAAGTGCTAGATTCGCTAAAGTTAATAAAGTTCGTGTGACGGTGACGTATAACATGTATATAAATTTTAAGTTCATTTGAATAAGGCGTTTAGTCGCTTTCGCACTTTAAATAATTTGAACCTATAGGTCTTAATGATGAACAATTTTCATTTGTGTCCCTGTAAAACTCGTTAAGTGCTAGAGTCACCAAAATCTACACAGTTAGTGTGATGGTGACCTATAACTCGTATATAAATTTTCTACTCAAACGGATAAGGCATTTAGATATCACTCTTTAAATAATTTCACCTCATAGGTCATAATGATACAGAATGTGTCCCTTTAAAAAAACTAGAAGTGCTAGATTCACGAAAACCTATACAGATCGTGAAACCGTGACCTATAATATGTGTATAATTTTTTTGCTCAATTGAATAAGGCGTTTAGACGATATCGCACTTTTTAAAATTTGGTCCCATAGGCCATAATGATAAAGAATTTTTCTTTGTGCCTGTGAAAACACTATCCGTGCTAGATTCACCAAAATCTTCTATGCAGTTCATGCAACTATTACCTATAATATGTGTATAAACTGTTTGCTCAGTTGAATAAGGCGTTTAGACGCTATCGCAATTTTTAAAATTTGGTCCCATAGGCCATAATGATAAAGAATTTTTCTTTGCTTTCCTGTAAAAAAACTATAAGTGCCAGATTCTCCAAAATCTATACAGATTAAGTAACTTTGACCTATAATATGTGTATAAATTTTTTGCTCAATTGATTAAGGCGTTTAGATGCTATCGCACTTTTAAGATTTTGGTCCCATAGACCATAATGATAAAGAATTTTTCTTTGTGTCCCTGTAAAAAAACTAAGTGCCAGATTCACCAAAATCAATAGGGTTCGTGCTACGGTGACTTGGAACATGCGTACCAACTTACAACTCATTCGAGCGAAGCGTTTAGACGCTAGCGTGTTCATTCACATACATACACACACACAAACACACATACATACACCATCGTAAAAATAGTGAAAACGGACCTCAAAACGTATAGAAACACCAAAATCTCGAATTCGGATTTTTGACATGATTACAATACTTTCCTTACATATGTATGTTCGGAAAGTAGAAATAATAATAATAATAATAACGGAAAGGAAATTCTGTTAACGTGGACTTATTTCATATCTTATTTTGAACACTTCTGCATTTTCATCGCCCACTGATCTCTTATAAGGTAAAGAATTAAACTCCGTTTGAAATCTTTTTGGGACACCCCGTAAAATTTTATTTATTACTCAAATTAATTGTTTTAGGTGTTCATATAGATGTTAAATTAAATTGCACTGGTAACTATTTTTCTAATCACTTTTTAATATGTGAACTATTTCAGAACCATTAAAAAAAAAAGAAAAAAAAGAAACTTACGTCAAATTTAATGTATAACTGGGTTGGAAAATTTTGTGTAATCTATGCTTGACGCATAACTTTTTCGGTTTTTGTGTTTTATGTCTTTTTGTATACTTTTGTTTATTTTGTCTGATGGTCTTATATAAATGATTTGTTGGAGGAAGGATTTCCTTCTCTTGTGCCCTGTTACCATAGTAACCGGTGGCAGTTAATCTACGTGTAAACAAGATTTATTTTTGCATTTATTCTTCCTTCTACGAACATAATGTTTCCATAAATTGACTTCTTTTGTACTGAATAAACAAATATGCGAAAGGAAAGTCAAGGTAATATTTACAGGATTTATTTTATCCATAAAAATCTGTTTACTAGGGGAAATGACTTTTAGATGCTTTTTAAAATATCCATATATGATGTTAAGTGAGCATATGATTTGATGTTCTTGTACTCTTTATTATAATTTATGTATTTTCTTATTTTGTTGTACTAAGTGAAGGAAGTTAGGAAACCAGATTTATGAAACGGATGTTGCGTTTGGTTAAAATGGTTATCTGTAGAATGCTGAAATTGTGTGTATTTCGGGCTTCTCTAACATCATAGAGTAGAGTACTTCTTTAGTTTTGTTTTTTATGTGACCTTCCACTTTTAAAATATACATGGTTTCACAAATACTTTTGTAACTTTTGTATGCAGAGCACACAGCGCAGACACAAAAATTCTAAGGGGCAAAAAAGATTAATCTTTCGGAAATTATTCAGACTTTCCTGATGAATATTGTATCAAGATGGAAACAGAGTAACAAAATATCATTATTATTAACCCCTTACCTGCCGACGAAAAATTACGAGGTTCGCTCCAGCCGACTATACTTGCCCGGGGCAGTTAACGCATTGGCATAGCGAGACGAGGGTTAATAGAAAATAAAACAAAAGTGTTTTTTTTTTTATCTTTTTTCGTTTAAGGGGAGTTGTGGTGCACGAAAAATTTGTTACTTGCTTACATGTGTATCTCGCACAACTGAAAATAATAAAACGTAGCACATTGAATTTTTAATTTAGGGTTGTTATTATATTTACTTGTGCATCTCTTACTTTAGTCACTATTACATCTACTTGAGCACCTCTCATTTTAGTCACTATGTGACCTTCTGTTTTAGTGTTATCGTTGGAAACTCAAATTTTTTGCTTACTATGTACCACGTTGGATATTATAACTGAATCCAGTAATAGAGCCCATGTAATAATTTTGTTGCAAAAAATGAAACTTTTTTTTTTTTTTTTTTTTTTTTTTAACTGTTGCAGTAAAAACATATATAAGAGTATGAAGAAAATATTACTGTCTGTTTTGGCTTCTACGATGGACATTTTCTTTGTGAATTGGTAAATTTGGCAATCAAATCTGCCAAAATATATATATATATGTATTAAAGTTTTTAAAATCTGCAAGCCCTATTTCAATTTTAACGGAGTTTTGTAAACTTATATATATAATATAATATATAATGTAATGATTTCTAGCCGCTAATTTTTCCCAAAAAAACATAGACGAAGAGTGAATTTCATTGAAATCTGAATTGTGTGATCATCTGTTCATTACTGTTATTCAACAAGAGATAATGTAATATGCACATTATATACACTGTTTTTTTCCCCCTTAGAATATTCGTCGAATAAAATGTATTCATTAGGTGTTCCTGCCTGCTTATTTACGAACTACTTTGTACATGTACTAAATCTTATTGTTTTAATAGGTGTACAAGGAAGTCAAGCGAAGTCTATATCAGTTTTTTTTTTTTTTTTTTTAAGAAATGCTTCATTTTGGTGTCATTTTTTGCCTCCATGGTAATAAAAATTATTGCAGAACAGAGCAAAATTAAGGTAAAAAAAGAAAAAAATCCACGGATAGTAAAATACACTGGGTCTCAAAACTATTAGTATACTTTAAAAATGTGAAGAAAAAGCGCTGTAGCCTGGAAATTAAATTCGAGCATGAAGTCTTATATTCTTTCATGTCATCTCCATGTAATTCTTAAATAATAATAATAATAATAATAATAAGGTGGTTTTTATTAAAATAAAAAAAAAAAAGAGAGAGAGAAGGGAGAAGGTAGCCATTTATAAAATGCGTCGTAAAAGTGATCGTACGCAGGCAGAAACATTTTTGAATAAATTCGATAAATTCACAACTAAAAAATTTCGTCTGATACATTTTACTTTCCGAACATACATATGTAAGGAAAATATTGTAATCATGTCAAAAATCCGAATTAGAGATTTTGATGTTTCTATACGTTTTGAGGTTCCCGAGTCTGTTTTCACTATTTTCATGATTATGTATGTATGTGTGTGTGTACCCATACAGCACAGAATGTTTCAGTTATGTTGCCAAAAGCTTACAATCTTTCAGAAACGTAACACGTTTTAGTATGCTCTTTGATACCTTTCTGAAACATTCGCCCTTTTTGAGTTTCTATCTGTTAAGTGATTGTAACGTTTCTGTTACGTATCTGATTTTTTGTTACGATCGCGGACATTTCTACGTTTTTGAAGCTAATAGGAAAGCAATCTGAACGTTTTTAAACGTTTCGGAAATGTTTATAATGTTTCAATGTTATATGATGGTCGGATGTACATGGCATTAGCAACATCCACTAAGATGATTACGTAATTTGGTATTTATTGATAAAGCAATAAATCATACTCCTAATTTAAATATTTTAAAAGATAGTTTAAAGTTATCAGCCCAAAATTTAGATATCGAAAACAAATTTTGTTTTTTTATCAGCATTAGATCCTAAGCACACTGCTCTTAACGTTCGTTTCTTGTGTCTGTATAATTGTTCACAAAATCATAAAACACCTTATCCGGAGTAAAACCCGATAGAACATATTTAGAGAGAACTGCATTTTAGAGTTCGAAGATACAGCGTTAATGTGAAAACAGAACTAAAAAAGTTCTGATGAAAGAATGGAGGAACATTGATGCAGAAATAATAATAAAAATTAATGCATTCTATGGCCAGACGTTTACAAGCTGTTGTGGATCCTTCAAGATATCCTAAATACTTATTGACTGAAAAAAATTGCAATATTTATTAATGTGTATTATATCTATATATATAAAAGAACACTTCCTGAGTGAGTTAGTGAGTGAGGGGGTGATCTATCAACGCCCAGACCAAACCCCTGGACCTAGAAGCATGAAATTTTGTGACAATGTTCTTTCTATGACGTAGGCCTCCACTAAGAAGCGATTTTACAAAATTCGCCCCCCAAGGGGGGGAGGGGGGGGAAAACGTGATTTCACAAAATCCTTCATATCTCAAACAAAAAAGCAGATATCCGTAAAATTTTTGCTTTAAAATATAGCAAATACAAATGTCAAAAAACTAATTTCTGGAATTTTAAAAATTCGGTCCCCAAGGGGGGCGGGGGGGCAAAACGTGATTTCACATGCGTAAAAACGTGATTTCGCATAATCCTATATATCTCAAACAAAAAAATAGATATGCGTGAAGTTTTTGCTCTAAAATATAGCTAATGCAAATATCTAAAAACCAATTTCTGGAATTTTAGAAATTCAGCCCCCAGGTGGGGCAGCAGGGGGGGGGAGGGGGGGCAAAAAATAAAAAGAGAGTTAGATCGTTCAAAATTGGTATATAGAGGTTTTCGATACCTACAAATCGATTTCGGATGTTTTCGAATTTGTAAAATTATTAGGAGGGGCGGCAAGGGGGGGCGGCAAGGGGGGGGGGCTATGGGGCAAAAACAAATAGAAATACAGTTAGGCCGTTCAAAATTGGTACAGTTAGGTTTTAGATGCCTGCAAGTCGAATGGGGATATTTTCGAAAGTGTAAAGTTATTAGGAGGGCCGGGAGAGGGGGAGAGGGGGGGGGGGCAAAAAAATAAAAATAGACTTAGATCGTTCAAAATTGGTATAGATGTTTTCGATACTTACAAATCGATTGCGGATACTTTCGAATTTTTAAAATTATTAAGTGGGGCGGGAAGGGGGGGGGCTATGGTCAAAAACAAATAGAAATACAGTTAGGCCGTTCAAAATCGGTACAGATAGATTTTAGAGGCCTGCAAGTCGAATGGGGATATTTTCGAAAGTGTAAAGTTATTAGGAGGGCCGGGAAGGGGAGGCAGAGGGGCAAAAAAAAAGAAAATAGAGTTAGATCATTCAAAATTGGTACATAGAGGTTTCCAATACCTACAAATCGATTGCGGATATTTTCGAATTTTTAAAATTATTGGGAGGGCGGGAAGGGGGGGGGGAGTAGAGCGGTAAAAAAATAAAAATAGAGATATATCGTTCAAAACTGGTGCATAGAGGTTTTTGATACTTACAAATCGATTGCGGATATTTTCAAATTTGTAAAATTATTAGGATAGACAGGAGGGGGGGGCGAAGTGGGAAAATAATAGAAATAAGAGTTAGAGCATTTTGGGAATTTTTTCCGAAGGCAGTGAGAACCCGGTGCGACATTTTTCCTACTCAGATTTTGTTTCTCTTTTTTTTCATGTGATAAAAATTAATGCAATTTTGAGAATTCATTATAGTGATTCATTTAAAAATAGGGACCAGCGAAGCGGGCGTTGCCTGCTAGTATATATATATATATATATATGATTTAATGTATATATATTAAATGAATGAAGACTTTTGTAAGAACTTTTTCGTTTCTTTTTTATTGTTGAATTAAAAAAGAAATACTTGTATACTTTTTAAATTTTTAATAAAGTTTTGTAAAATAATAATAATAATATTAATAAAAATAAAAATAGTATGAAAAAATTCACATTTTGAAATTTTTAATTTTAATAATGGATATATTAGTATTTCATTAAAACTCCTGAGTGTGCGAACACTTTCGGGAACCATTGTAAATTGATTTATTGAGGTCTTGGTTTCTTTAACTACTGTTTAAGATATTTGGTGTCGTCCATCATTTTTAATTTTGATAATTTATCTTCATAATTCACCAATAACATTTTGCTTTCATCCATCATATTTCACTGAAATGAATGTACCTTCATAAACCAGTAAATGTTTAATATTTTTTAAAGCATTAACAATTTTTGATTTTTTTTTTCCCCTCCAAACTATGTAAATATGCAGCCATTTAAAAAAAAAAAAAAAAAAAAAAAAACTGATTTATTTTCTTATCTAAAGCTCTTTCTGTGATATTTATTCCAAAATTGTTTTCTTTGAAAACACAATATATCTTACTTATAACTCATTTTTACACTTTTTTATTGATTAGAAAAAATTGCTTACTTAAAATAATGTGATAATACAATGATACTGATATTCTACCAAAATAAAAAAAAAATGTACTTTCTTTTAAAAATTAAACGAAATTGACTAAATCGGTTATTTAAAACTTTACTTGTAAGTGATAGTGATCGAAATTAGAATGTAAGAATTTTATCTCTCGTACTCGTATAATTTTTAGTGTTTGGTACCCATATAGGGTAGAGAAATTGTTTTGGGGTCATTTTTTCTAAATTATGTTTTCTGTATTTTTACATTTTTGAGGTCCCCTGAATCCGACAAACATATATTTAGTGGTGTGTGTGAGAGAGAGGGGGAGGGTAGAAATATTATGAGGAAGTCGAAACTTGTTATTTTAAATCTGTATTATATAGGGATGCTATTGAAACTTTTCGTTAAGATCGGACAGATTTATAGTTAGTGTACAAGGACATCTTAAGTAATAACAGGAGACTTCGCGTTGGAATATTAAAACCCGAATAAACTACTACGTCAGAAATGTCAAAGAAAAATATTGGAAATGAAATTGCATTTCCAATATTTTTCTTTGGTGTTTCTCACGTAGTAGTTTATTCGGGTTTTAACATCTTAAGTAGTTCAAATACATTACGTCTATGGGAAAATTGAAAATAGTAGGTACAGTTTAGCATGTTTAAACTTTACTAAACAGATAAAACTGACACTTTTTATGTACACAAAAACATTTTGCATAAAATATGGTATAAAAAGTACATTTGCTTACAGGGCTACACAAAATACTTATAATATATTACTCCTATGTTTAAAAATTGCTTGAAATGCCTTGCAGTTTTTTTTTTTTCCCCTGTGCTAAATAACCTTCCGTCTCCGTCCGTCCTGTGCAATATTGGGAGATTTGAGCTTGGATGCAATGTGCCCTAAAAGCCCACCTTAAAGAAACTTAAAGTTTGTGCATGGGAAAAGTAATTTTTTTATTATAAAAATTTTAATTTTACATAATAGTATGATTTCACGTGGTTTTAAAATTTTTTAAATTAATAATAATAATAATAATATAACTAAGCTGAACTGAACTAAAACTTTTGAGCTGTGGTTCGCCGGCCAATTGCGCCGCCTGACGGAAGGTTAAGTACACTCTTGCACATGATTTTCAGATAGACAATGCTATTCCAAAATTATTTATATGATTTTGAAAGAACGGTGTATGCGCGGCAATTCTTTGAATAATTTGATTTTTTTTTTTTTTTTTTTTTTTTTTTTTAAGCAATACCCTTAAATGTTTTTATAAATGGAGCTTCAATATTCAAACGAGATTGTAGGGTTGTGTGGCAGCCCCCTTCACAAGGAAGTATATTTCAAATAAAACTGTTTCTGAAATAATTTTAGACTATTATTTAAGTTATTTTCTAAATGATGAATACATATATGTCTTATCTTCCACCTGTTAAAATACGTTTTTATTAATGTAGAGTAAGATAAAGTAGTGAAAGTGCCACCCAAATTATTTTTTAAAATATATTTTTAGATCCCAATCATACTATAGGTATGGGGAATTTGGGTAATCGTGGAAATTTTCGACTTCGGATTTTTGACTTTTTTACACGATTTCACGTGTGAGGAATTCGAAAATGACAAAAGTATGGTGTCCGTCTGTAAGATGTCTGTTAGTGTGTTAGTCCGTTAGTTAGTTTGTTAGTCTGTGTGCACGATATCGCAATAACTAACAGTCGCAACGAAGTCAGATCAGTTTAAAATATTAATTTCGGCACTGGCAATAACCCTATTCATTTGCAACATTCGAATTAAAAAACTTTGTAAGTTATCAGAAATTTACGATTTTCTTAACTTGGGAGAATAGGGCAAAATTTCACTTAAATGTAGGTTAAATGGATAATTTTTACCGTAAAAATGTCAGATCAGTTTTGAAGTATCTTCTTTGACGCCGGAATGAACATCATTAACTATAAACATGCTTCTTCGTAAATTTCCAATAACTTGCTAAATTTTCAAATTTCTTAACATGGCAGAATAGGGCAAAATTTCACATGAAACGTCAATCTTGAGGGGCATTTTCATCATAAAGATGTCAGACCACTTTTGAAATATTATTTAGGATACTGGTATGAATATCATAGACTATGCATTTTCCAGTTTAAAAAATTCGTAAGTTATTTGGAATTTACGATTTACTTAACATGGCGGAATAGGGCAAAATTGAGCTTGAACGTCCATTTTGAGGATCATAAATATATCAGACAACTTCAAAATAACATTTATGGTACTTGTTTGAACATGGTTGTGTACAAATATTCTAATAGGGAAATTTCGTAAGTTATTCGTAATTTAAGATTTTATCAACATAGCAAAATTGGGCGATATTCCATATAAATATGCATTTTGAGGATTGTTGCTTTGGAAATAGTAGCATGAAAAATAAATCACGAAATTGACCCTAATAAAATAAATTAATAGATTAGAATAAGATAAATATGTCGAACTAAACGGTGGATAGCCTATTAGGCGGGGATTTCATTCTGTCACTGTGTCAAGCGTTTGGTCAAATTCATTTCTCTTTACCCGATTATAATATATCTTGAACTAGAAATTTATGAGAACATATATATGATGGGGAACTGAGCAGAGTCAACCTATGCCAACTAGTTTTTTTCTAATTTGAGTAGATAATGAAGTGACATAAGCGGTATACAAAGCCTTATTAACTTTCTTTTCTTTATCATTATTATTTTAAATTCTGTTGCCATATTTTGATATTCATCATACTCTGTGTATGAGAATCTTTGGTATTCGAAAAAAATTTTCGATTACCTATTGTGCAGTACTAGTACGACGTTAAATCCAATCAACGAGCCAACCATCGTGCAAATTTTGGCCTTTTTTTTTTCTCTCTCTCTCTCTCTCTCTCTCTTTTTTTAAGGGGGTACGTACGTGGGGCGTATAAGAATAAGATTTTTAAAAAAGTGCCGTGTACATTTGTAGGCTTGTCAGTCTAGCTTGTTACTTAATTAGATAGTTTGTTAGTCTGTTAAACATTATCTCAAAAACAAATTATTTTAAGAAGTCTGTTCTGGTTTTAAAATTTCATTTATGATACAGATCAAAATCTTGTTGAATTCCAATATTATATTTCGAAATTTAGTAAGTTATTAGAAATTTTAAAATTTTCTTAAGTGGTCTTGTGCAGCTAATTTTCTCCTTGTAATGTTAAACATATGTGTGTAAGATGCGCTTGTATTTTTAAAAAATGTCTAACGAGAAAGATCCAAATTTTTACTTTCTGCATTTTTGTGTATTCTTTCTAAAGATGTTCTTAATTTACCGCCTTTATTTATTTTTTTATTTTTTTAAAAATGAAATATGTATTTATATAATTTTTTAAGTGATACAATTTTGTAGAGAAATATAGGGGGGAAAATTTAAAGGTGTATAAATACATATTTCAAGAAGGAAAAAAATGTAAAATTCTGTAAAAGGAGACAAGCTTTAGCCCTTTCAGTACCACTGGGGCATATATGTCCCAAGCAGTGCTGCTAGGTTCAGGGAATATTTATTCAACATCCACCACTGAATTTTAATTGTAACGGTTGCCTAATATCTTCGGATACTTCTTAGTAAGATGTCTTAGAAATGATTACGCAACCGTTGTAATTAAAACTTATTGGTGGATGTTGAATAAAATATTCCCTCAATCTGGCAGCACTGGTCCCAAAGGCAGTTCATATTGGTAGTAAAAGGGTTAAGGACACACAACAAAATTTGAAATTTTTTATATTCCCGTTAGATGTCTTTAAATTAGGAAAGTGTCTTACACCTATAGGTCAATATAACATTACGAGAGGAAATGTACTGCTGCCTGACTAGGATTCTTAATAGGATTAGGGAAAATAAAACAAAATTTCGCATAAATGTGCATTATGGGGATTATTTTCATCGTAAATAATTTGGACTAGTTTTGAAAAAATCACTTACAATACTGGCATGAACATTATTTATTATTAAAATTCTGCTTTAAAGATTTTGTAGATTATTAGAAATTAAAATTTTCAAAACAGGACCGAAAATAGCAATATATTGCATAAAAACTTGCATTTTAAAGTCCTTCTTACTACAGTCATAACATTCAAATTATTTCGTTTTATAAAATTGAACGCAAGTAAATAGGACAATCAAGGAAGTATAGTATAAAGTTAGTTTTGCTTTTCTGTTATATTGCAGCTGGTTGCAGCACGCTAATTTTATCAATTATTAAAAAAACATTTTTTTTGCTGTTTTAAAATGAATGTGCAATATTTTGACCGTGTTGACCTTAAAAAAAAAAAAAAATTAGAGTTTTTGAGGGTAATAAAAATATTTTGATAATAAACAAAATAAACATTTGTTGCGCTCACAATGTTTTAATTATCGTTGTGTTTCTATAAAGAGAAACTATTGCACTTCAAGATAAAATATGAAGAAAAATTTGCAGCGCTTTTCCTGATTTTTCTTGTCTTTTATTTTATTTTATTCGTACATTTATGAAATTAGCGAATATTTGTAATCTCCGGATACTGCAAAATTTAAAAAGCGTTAATATTTAACTCAAAATTCCTTTTTATTTTCTGATATTTTAACTATATCGTCAAACAATTTTTTTTCTTTTGGTAGTTTAAAAGAATGTTTTGCACGTTTATTTAAAAACTAGTATATAACCCCGTCAAAAATGACGGAATGTGATATCAATTAAGGTAGTGAATCAACGAAGGCTTTGCCTGCATCGCTGGACACTATATTTAAAGGAAACTCTTTTCTATGTTGCTTTATAAACAAAAATAATATTAAAAAAATAATATTATAGTTTTAAAAAATTAAAGAACACTCTTTTATAGAAATGTAAACTAAAAAGCACAAAATATCTATCTTAGTATTAAAATGTAGGGTAAGAGAAAATCGTGTGAGTGACACAACATAATATTTACGTACATTTAAATCTTTAATTAAAATAATTTAGAATTAAACAAAAACCATTTTTAAAAAATCTCCCCTGACTGGGCTCGAACGCTAGATCTTTAGGTTCGTAGAGCGGAGCTTTACCTCACAGCCACAGCGTTCACGTAGGGAAAGTCTTTTTTTACAATATAGATTTTTTGTTTGCTCCCAGAGCGGTTACAAGCATACATTATACATACAAACAGGTGAAGCTAATAAAAGCGTGTTAAAAAAGAAAGAAAGAAAGAAAGAATTTGCTCAAAAGCCCGCTTCCTGTTCCTGCTGCCTTCGACAGCGACCCACTCATTCGCACTCTCTTGGGTGCCTGTCACTACTGCCTATGATAGGCTTATCCATTTGGGTGCTTATCAGATGACAGCTTCGGAACGGACACTATCGAAAAAAATTGAAGTAGCCATTTTATATTTAAATCCCAGTTACATATGAACAACACTATACATGGTGTATATAATATTTTCTTTCGTGTTATTTTCTATATTTATTTGATTTATTCGATCAACTATAAAATGACAACAATTTCACGCTAAATATATCATTACAATATGCTATGTTCGACTACATCTATCGCGTGAGACAATTTTTTGTGATTATAATAGTAGTTGATTTAGTTAATAGTAGTTGGTATATAGAAAAATAAATATGTAAATATATAAATCAGATCATAGTACAGCCTTAATATAGCTCCCCTTGTCGACTTTTGAATTTTTACTGCCATTTTAGACAAAAATACATAATTTATGCGATTATTTTTTCTGTTTCTTTTCTTTCTTTCTTTTTTTTTCTTCCCTTTCCTTTTCTTTCTTTTCTGTTTTTCAATATTTTATAATTTATTTATGTTTTTGATGCGCTACTTGACTTAAAGTTGCTTTCACTAAAGTAGAGTCCTTGGCGAAAAATGTCCGATCCATTTTAGCAATTTTTAAAATACTACCCAGGATTATCAATGAATTAGCTTTCATGCCAAGCGCGATTCATCCGTGCCAAAAAACATACTACTTAAACAAAACAAAAAAGAAAAAAATCTAAAATTGAAATATATTAAAAATGTTTTTTTTTTTTCTCCCATTTTCATTTTTTGATATGCATGAGCAAATTTAATATTTAATATTTTTTTTTTTTTTTTTCGCGTGAAAGCATATTTCATTATCATATATATATATATATAATTTTTTTTTGGCAACAATTATAAATTTAAATGTTCAATTTTGAAGTTATCTTATTAATCTATAAATCTGTGATAATTTAAAGCAAAGTTATCAATATTTTTTTAATTTTAACAAAATATATATATATATATATATATATATATATATATTATTGTTATTATTGTTTTTTAACGGAATTTAACCAAATTTGGTATTTAGTTGGTCCCTGACATACACTGATGGTGATTACGTTTGAGGATTAATCGCTCAACAGGTGGCGCTGTGATCGCATTTTTCTAAATTTTTAACATGGCAGTATAGGACAAAATTTCTTATAAATGTACATAATGAGAGTTATTTCTAACATGTGATTGTAAAATTAATATGAATTATTGATAATAGTAGTAGTTAACTATAAAAAAAATTCTGTGCATGTGGGGGCATCACTTCCCCCCCAGGGGGGGGAGTACCCCCGGGGGGGGGATAAATTTTCAAGATGGGTATCTTTCGAAAGGTCTCGTCAATACCTTTAAAACGAATGGTTGAACTTTAAATCTGTGATAATTTAAAACAAAGTTATGACATTTTTTTTACTTTTAACCAAAAAAAAAAAAAATTAAAAAAATCGCAATTTTTTTTATTTTTATTTTTTATTGTTATTAAGTGAATTCGTATAGGAAAATATAGAAGAAAGTCTTGTGGTGGACACAACATACTAGTTTATCATGTAATAATTTTGATATTAAAAAACGTATCTAATATATCTGCGCCAGGCGGTGACATATTCCTATTAGTCTCTGAACAATTTCTCTTCTACGAGAAAGGGAAGTGATCATTCTCTCACGAAGCATGTTTCTTTAGTAATATATATAGCTATTTGGGGGGGGGGGGGGAAGTTGTACATTTTTCATAATTAATAAAACAAAATAATTTAGTTGAAACTTCAAAATCTAATTGAGGTCATGTCCCCTCCCCCCCTTTTTTTTCCCTCTTTTTCTTTTTGCGTACAGTAGTGCCGATGATTTAACCCGCTCTAGTATTTTAAATAAGAAAGATTTTTTCTCTGGAAAAATACATAACGTAAGTGCATTTTGACGTTATTTCATACAACTATCACATCCTGTTATGTTTTCTAATAAACACGTTTTTATTTTACTATTATGTCAGTTACACTGTTGCACAGAGGGCAATAGTGCTTACTTTTAAATTAAATACTTTAATTTTTACCTTTAATTTTTTGCTTACTTTTAAATCAAACTCCGTTATGACATTACTCGGCTATAGCGTCAAAAATGTTTCGGATGACTTTTATAACAGAGTTCGACTGTAAAACTCCCCCCCCCCCCCCTACAAATAAAGATCGGATTGTGTAAAAATATTATTATAAAAGTTTACATTAATGTCGTAAACTTTTGTAATTCGTAAATTAGTTTATTAAATGCGTGATAAAATATTGAGTAACGCACAATCATTCTCTCTTGCCATTCTCTTTCACCTGAGACTTTCACTCCTAAGAGATTCACAATCACGTTTCTCTCCTGGAGAAAGTGATCGATATCGTGCAAGAACCCGATGGCAGATGCTGTGTTGGAGCGGCCCATTAAACTTCTGGAAAAAGCACGTTCGGATCTTGAGGATCTTTTTCCCTAGCGTGAATAGCGGAGTATCCTCTAGTGAAGCAATGAATATACTTTTTGTATTATCGCGCATGGAGGGGGGGGGAGAGTAAGGGGGATTGACTAATTGAGATATACATAGACGCGACTTTTAATGGCTCTTTATATATGTCTTGTTATATGTAGGTCATAAATAAAGAAGCTAATTATCAAGCATTTATAAGTGAATAAATAAATGTAGTACAGACGTGTGTTGCTTAAGGCTACGTTTATTATTTCATAATATATTTTTTACCGCGTAATGAAATAAATATCCCTATTAAATGATCTACATATATGATTTATTCCCTTAACTTTTTGTTAATCTTTTAAACTATTCATTCAATTAATCGCTGGTCCAAATGAACGAAGGGATTGGTTAACTATTATTCATGTAAGAGATTCGAATAATCGAATATAATGGATATGGTTTATCACTTTAATCTAAAATTAAAAATCTACTATTCTTATTTTTCTCATATGTGCGGAAAATGAGTTTTACTAACATCATCGAAATGTCTTGAAATTTTAGTTTTTGTGAACACAGTTACTATTAATTTGTCATAATTATGAATCAAAAAATTGCTTTTGCAGATGTGTAATGTCTATTTGGCAGCTGGCTTTAGATGTATGATTTCAGTAACCGAAAAGGAAAAAAATAAAAATAAATCAGCTCAGTGCAAACTGCAAAATTATTCCAGATTTAATAAGTTTATTTTGTGCTACGTATATATATTTAATGAAAATAATATTTTGTGATGGTGTGTAAAATTATTCGTAAGACTATTGCTTTCAGTCAGTAAATGATGACGAAGTTAAATATCCGTGTTCACGTTGAATATGTCAAGTCTTTCTCTATACAAAACTGCACTGTTCAACCGATCGCTACGAAAATTGATACACTTACCAACCGCATTTGTTATTTCAATCGGGAAATTGGTTCAAGTGATATTTAAATATAAAAACCCCATTTAACTTTATTAATAATAAATAAATAAATAAATAAATAATTTGTTGGGGGGAGGGGGGGGAGAGCGTTTATTTATTTTTTCGATATAAAAGGAGATTCATTTGCACTGAAAAATAAAAATATTTATTTTTATGACGTTAAAAAAAATCAACGTATAACAATTTTTGTTCATTTAAATTGAGGGACAAGACAATTATTGTGTGTAATTATAAAAAAATTTACCTATTTAAAAATCAATTGTTAGCTATTGGATTGACATGTAGTGAAATAATTAAGTTAAACAGAAATCTTTTGTTTCTACGAATAACGAAATTGGTACCATTCAAAAATTAGATAACTAAAAAAGTAATAATAATAAAAATAGGATAAGTGCACCAGTGACTGACACTTTTAGAGCAATCTCTGATGTTTTTAATGTTCTCGTCATGAGAAAATATTTTTAGAAATCTTAAGTTAGTACATATGATATGAAAGACATTCAGAACCACATATATGTTAAAATATATACATTTGATAACAATTATTATTATTATTTTTTATGAATTTTTATTTGACACCCACTCAGTGTTCCAGTAATTGACACTGCCAGTTTTTCATTTATAAGTAATTGGCCTCCTACTTTCCAGTGATTGACACTGCTAGTTATTCATTTTACCAGTTATTAGCACCCTATGATCCAGTGTTTGACATAAAATATAAAATGTTAAAATTCTTATATGTAAAATATATGATTTTATCATTTTTCTTATTTATTAATTATTTCGGGATAGATGTCAATTACTGGAGCATGCCAATCACTGGAGCACCTACCCTGCACACAATAAAATGTTCGCATAAGCCATTTTTCTTACATGTGACATGAATATTATTTCTCTATTACACAAGAAAGTACAAAAAATTTCGATATTGTTAAGGAAAGTTTTGTATCTCCATGCTATTCTCATATAGCTAATTATCTGGAAGAAGCATATCATAAAATATGCGATTCATATATTATATGATACACATATATATACAGCGTACAGCTACAACGCATTTCAAACATTATTTTTTACAGTGTCGTTTCAAAATTATGTTTATTCTTTAATTTGTAAATAATCCCTTTTTGCCTTAGGAGCAAAACTTTCGCTGTAATATGAGGTATAACATGTTCTTTTTACCTCTGAAATAAAGAAAAAAAAAATCAACGAAGTATTTTTTTTAAATATCCGACTGAATGTCTAAAGTCGAAAGTGTTTTTTTCACTTTTATGCGAGATTGTACACTTACAAACCACTATGTTTATTTCATAATGTGTAAATAATTAGTATGTGTCAAAATGAATAAAATAAATATATAGTAAAATTGAATGACTACGCATTCATAGAAAAATTGAAAATAATTAAAATATTTTTACATTTTTCAGAAATTGAGGTAACCTTCTGTATTTATAAAATACCTTTGTACAAATAAAGATATTTATTCTTTTTATCTCTCTTTTTTAGGTAAGTAGAAGCTATTAACAATAGTGGCATATTTTGATCGTATTATAGCTGAAAAAACTTGTAAGTAAATAATATGCATCCAAATATGTAAGTAATGTTTTTGCTTTAGATAGTTCGTCCAATTTTTATTTGTTTAACCTGAAACTTATATATAATACCACGGAAATTGACCAGGAATGAAAATTTGTAAGCTTAAACTACAAATTTAAAGCCATGCAATAGTTGTTTTTGATCGAAGTAATTAAGCACGATCGTTCATCATGTGAAATTGCATTAATGTTGCATTTGTACCGAAACATTTGTGTGTTTTTAAATTTTAAATGTTTGCTTACAAAGATTTGTGTTATTTACTTAAAGACCACTTTAACCAATTGTTAAAGAAGACTACCTTGGGTGACTCCAGTAGTCTAATTCCCTACAATACAAAATTTAAAATTCATGAATGGAGAAACTTAAGAGACTTATACTTTAAAGTTTATAGTTAGTTACTGATTATTACTTTTATCAGCTATGGCGATAAAATGATGCAAAAAATTACTATCCATAAGCAAAATGTGCAAATTAATCACATAATACAAGCTGCAATAATTATGAGAGATACATCTCCTTCCAATAAAAATATTGTTATCAAACCACAATAAAAATACAAGCGGACAACAATTGTTTCGGGTTGAAATAACTGAGATGAACCTTGTACGGGGAGAACTAGTATGTTGTGGCTGTCACATGACTTTCTTCTATATTTCCCTATACAAATTCACTCAGTAAAAATAATTTATTAAAATTATTTACAAAATTGTTTTCCGTGATAAATGCAAAATATTTCCATTCTGCAGACGTAGTTATAACACTAAATATCCAAATAAAGTTAATTTTATTCTCTATATGACACACCTTAAAACAAAGAAAAAAAAAAAAACTTTTTATTTTATTTTATTTTTATTTATTTATTTATTATTGTTGCTGTTGTTGTTAAAAATGAAAAAAAAAATCGATAACTTTATTTTAAATTATCGCAGATATTTTTACGAGTACAATACTTTCTTCTATTGAATATAGAAGAAAGTAAAAAAGTTGGTACTAGTGCAATTTCAAAACAGCAGCGTCCATGTGTTTCACGCTGCGGTTGTGCTTTTTTTTCGCCCTATAAAAAGTTTTTCTTAATTATTTAGACCCGAACCAAGTATTGCGTGCTTATGCATTTTATGATATTTGTTTTTAAACTCTTTCTTCATTATTCAGCTTCAGTTTTTCAGGGTTTTTTTTTTTTTTTTCAGCTTATAAGGAAATGCATTTCTGGACAAAACTGTACTCTCTAAAATGGTTATTTGATTTATCATTTATTACTATTATTATTTGGCCAATGAGAAATCATATACGAGAATGTTCTGTTAATGTAAATAACAATAACAATTTAAAAGTCAGATTCAGACAAAAACTGGGGATTTTTTAACTGCTCCTTCTCATCCCCCCCCCCCCCCAAAAAAAAAAAAATAAAAAATAAAAATAAATAAATAAATAATAAATAAATAAATAAATCTTTTTCAGATTTTTTTTTCCACAAAATTCAAATTTTTACGGCTTGGTTTAAAGAAACATTATTAATTTGATAGTAAACACAAAGCAGAGATACTGCTAAAACGAAAAGGTTTATATGATATCATTTGTCGCAAAAATAAAATTACTCAGAAATGAGACCCAAAAATTAACGACTTTTTTCAGAGGTCGATGAAGATTTTATCTGCATAAATTTCTTTAAAATACAACTCGCTGCGAAGCGTGAATTGAGAAAAAATCTTTTCCTCTAATGATAAATTATTTTGTCTTTGAAAATAACAAAGGAAATTAAATCTAACTTTTGAACCGTTGTTTTAAAAAGAAATTGTCCTCTAACTCTAAAATGGTTCTCACTCTGGATTTCAGTTGCCGCGTTCGAATCCCGGTTGGGGCACGGATGTTTGTAGTCGTTCAAAGTCCAGTTTAAACCGTTGGCATTCTGATTTAATGAACCTAAAAGGGCAAAAAATAACCGTGGAACGGCACTCCAAAACAAGCCAAACCCTCTAACTTCCAAATTAATAAATTTATCTCACTGATATAAATAAATAATATAATGAAAACATACACTTACATAATCTAAATTATTAGAATCTGATAGAAGGTTTCGTGTTTATAAATATTTAAATATTAATTATTCCTAAAAAACTGCGGCTTAATGTTTTGAGATAAAAACCAGAAGGAATTTATTTTACGCCTAATTTTTCCCCCCATTTTTCAATCGTTCAAAAAGTTATCTCCTTTTAAAATAGACAATTTAAGTCAATTTCTCCCAAAGTCATCTCTCAAACCTCAACCGATGTACTCTTTCTCCATTATGCAAATCGATCAATATGGTAGAAGGGGTAAGTGGAGAGTTCTCTCCTGCTTCTGCCAGTCAAAATCTGATAAAAAGGCACGTTCTGCAATTAACTGAGGGGAGTACTGCAGCCAAAAATGACAGTCAATTGAAACTATTTTCCGCCAGATTGTTTGAACAAAGATTTTTCGAAAGTGGTTATATGAGTATTTTTAACAAATGTAGATCGTAGAACTAACATTTTTTTTTTCTTTTTTTCTTTTTTTGTTAACGAGAATAAGTTGTGTGTGTGTGTATATATATATATTTATTAAAATGCAAGAAACAGCTAATACATAAACAGTTTTTTCTTTTAAGTTTTACAATAGTTTAATTATTAGTGCCATTCCATACCTTTTGAAAAACAGTGTTTTTAAAGTAAAAAAAAAAAAAAAAATTAAAAGGAAAATTGACCAAAATGGCTGAATTGAAATCATTTTCCCCCTACAATAATAATGCAAATGTCGTATTTACTTTTAGACACATGTGCAACGTGATGTTATTCTTCAGGATGAAGCAAATTCTTGAAGAAATCCCATAAAGATATTGGCTGAAAAAGTACCTCAATATATTGGCATAAAAGAAAAGATATTAATTAATCAAATTTATTACATAGTTTTTAAAACAATCTCCTCCAATTCAAGTACACTTTGATCAACTTTCCCCTCCCCCCCCCTCTCTCTCTCAGCCTCAAACATGTCTTAAATACTTTCTCCATGAATGCGGTGTTTGTTTTAAATTTCTACCGGATGAAGTAATCATATTTTCACGTATATTTAGATAAATAGCTTTAAATAACAACCGTAAGTAAACACTTAACTGGTTAATAGACGTAGGCGAAGAGAAATGTAACAGTTTTATAAATGAAGCCATGTTTGGAAAAATACTGTCAGGTAGGGATTGATTTAGAGTTTTTTTTAAAGGGAGGAAAAAACAAAAAGATGCTATTTACTATTAACATTAATACTTCTACATATACATACATATTTTAGTAATACTTGACATATATCATTTGCTATTAATGTTCTTATTTAATTAGTGAAGGTTTAAAAAAAATGAAACCGCACAATATTACAAAACTATTTTTCGACATATGTATGTAAAGAAGTCTGATATATTACAAAATGAATCTTATTAAGCAGCAAGCGTGGTTTCACAAAGTATATATATCACTTGATTTGAACTAGCAACAGAAATATATGCGATAAAGTAGTTTTGTCAATTTTTTAAACTTTTAACTCTTATTTAAAAAGGACATATCAATTCATTTTTTCTTTCCCAACATAAGCTATGTAACGAAAGCACTGTAATCATGAAAAACTTCGACTGTCATATTTTTGGTGTATCTAAGTTTTTGAGGTCTTCTGAATTCATTATTTCAAATTTTACGTTGATATATGTGTGAACACGATAGTGTCTGAACACACTATAACATTAGATTAACAGAAAATTGAGTAGGTATATTATAGGCCATCGTCGCAATAACTGTATAGATTATCATGAATGTAAAATTCATAAATCTTTTACAAGAATGCAAAATAGAATTTTACTTAAATTTCGCTATTAATCTAGCAAACGCCGCTTGATCATCAAATAAGAAAACTGTGCAAGGTAAAAGAAAGAAAGAATCATAGATATCTCAAACTCTATCAGTTATTCAAATTAATATCTATATCTTTTTTTTATTATCGTGATTTTGTAACTGGCTAGTCAATAAAGTTTATTATTTGAATGTTTAGTGCCGATTGTGCGAAGAAATTAGTCTGAAGACGACTTGAATAGTGGTAAGAAAACTTGAGATATTGTAATAACTGATCAAAATTGATTTTTTAATCATCATAATAAGGGATTCGTACCAATTTATCATAATTGATTTTGTGACAGTGCCATTATTATTTATTCGTGAGATTTTGTTTAAATATTCAACAAATACAACATTTGAAACTTCGTGTTCATCTGATATGGCACTGTGTAATTTATTTCCACAGTTGAACCTACCTCTTTGTAAGCACCGATTAGAATCCATTCACTCGAATGAAAGAAAATTCAATAAAAAAATTTACATGTGTTTTACAAAAAACATTTTAATTGCGTGATGTAGTCTCAGTACGTTATATTCGCTTAGGTACGTCTGGCGCATGACGTGTTCACATGTCTTCACCAGTGAACTTGTTAATAAAAATTTAAGTAAAAAAACGTTTTTTTAGGAATAGAAGCTTTTTATTGTGGAGCCCTAAAAAGCATAAAATAAAAAAATATTCTTGCAAAGACATGCTATAAAGAAATGAAAGTTTCAACACTAAGAAAATTTTAGAGAAAAATATAGATATTTCACTTTTTGCAACAGATAAAAATTTTTAAGTATTCAAAATATTATATATATATATATAAAACTAATAACTAAGAATATTGGTATCGAATGCTTTTTTAAAGTATATTCGTTAAGACATACATTTCAAAGATCTCGAAAGCTTTTAAAAATATTTTTGAATATTTAAAAATTTTTATCTCTTACAAAAGTGAAATATCTATATTTTTCTCTAAAATTTTCTTTGTGTTGAAACTTTTATTTCTTTATAGCATGTCTTTGCAAGCATAAATTTTTATTTTATGTTTTTTTAGGGCTCCACAGTAAAAAGCTTCTACTGTTAAAAAATGTTTTTTTACTTAAATTTTTATTTTGTGCTTTTTAGTTACAAAACAAAAACTTTCTAAAATAATAATAATAATAAAAATAATCAAAAATTCTTAAGATACTCTGTAGCCACTGGAAAATTTTCTATTATCAATTGACACCTTTTCTTTTATCTGCAAAAATTAACACATCTGCCTTTGGATGATTGAACACAACCATCGCGTTATCAGTATGAGGCTGTAATCAAAAGTCGAAAAACAGTAAGAAAAATCATAGAACATGCTATAGAAATTTAGCAAATACTATACATAAACTAATGACTAAGAATATTGCTCTCGAATGCTTTTTAAAATATTTTGAATGTTTAAAATTTTTCATCTCTAGCAAAAGTAAAATATCTATATCTATATGTTTTTAATTTTCTTATTATTGAAACTTTATTATTATTATTATTATTATTTTTTTTTTTTTTTACAGCATGTCTCTGCAAGAATAAATTTTTATTTTAAGCTTTTTAAGGCTCCACAATAAAAATATTTAAGTGTTAATCTCTCTTTTCTTGTACTTAAATTTTTATTTTGTGCATTTGAGTAATTAAAGAAAAGTTTCTCAAAGAAAGGAAAAAAAAAAAAAAAAAAAAAAAAAACTAATTAAACTTTCTTAATATAATGTGTAGACAATGAAAGTTTATTATTATTATTATTTTTGACATCTTTTCAAATAATTATCTGTAAAAAAGTAACACATCTGCCTGTCGAGGATCAAACAAACGACCAAACACACGACCACCGCGTTATCAGCATGAGGCTGTAACCAAAAGTCGAAAAACAGTAAGAAAAATCATAGAACATGCTATACAAATCTAGCAAATACTATACATTAACTAATGATTAAGAATATTGCTCTCGAATGCTTTTTAAAATATTTTTAATATTTAAAATTTTTCATTTCTTGCAAAAGTAAAATATCTATATCTATATTTTTTAATTTTCTTATTATTGAAACTTTTTTTTTTTTTTTTTTTAATAGCATGTCTGTGCAAGAATAAATTTTATTTTAAGCTTTTTAAGGCTCCATAATAAAAAGATTTAAGTGTCAATCTCTCTTTTCTTTTATTTAAATTTTTATTTTGTGCATTTGAGTGATTAAAGAAAAGCTCAAACAATTTTAATATACTGTGTAGACAATGACAGATATTTTTTTTTTTTTTTTTTTATCATTTGACGTCTTTTCAAATAATTATCTGCAAAAAAGTCACACATCTGCCTGTTGAGGATCGAACCCACGACCATCGCGTTTTCAATATGACGCCATAACCAACTAAGCTAAAAAGCGACGGAAAACGTTACTTGCATTTAAATTAAAGTGGAAACGCCTTTTTTGTTTAGCGTGACGGAGACATTGTGACAAAAATCCGATTTCAATAAAAAAAAAAACTAAAAAATATTTATTTATTTATTATTATTGTTATTATTATTTTATGTTTTTACTTAAATTTTTATTTTGTGCTTTTCAGTAACAAACAAACAAACAAACAAAAAAAACTTTTCAAAAATTCTTTGGATACTGTGTAGACAATGAGAAAAAAAAAAAATATATCATTTCACACCTTTTTTATTAATTATCTACAAAAAACAACATATTGGCCCTTGAAGAACTGAACCGACGACCATCGCGTTATGAGCATGCTATTTTAACCAACTGAGCCAACGAGCGACGAAAGACTTTACATATATTTACTTTAAAGTGCCTTGTGTTTTAGCATGACAAAAAGACACGATGGCAAAATCCAATAAAAAAAAAAAACTTTTGTAATATTTTTGTCTTCGTGGCGTGTAAACATTATCTAAAACATAAAAGTTACATTAAAAAGAGTTATTATTATGCAAAATCTTTATTAAAAAGTCTGGTGTGAAACAACCACACGACTTCCATTACTCACTTACACGTATTATATGCTTTTTTTTTTTTTTGAGATAATGTGATCAGAAAACATAAAAGTGACCTAAAGTAGTAGAAACATAAAATTTTCCCAGTAAGAGAAATTTTGTACACATATAAGACATATAAAACGAAGCATACATATAGCGAGGTAAAAAATAAGAGAAAAAAATGGTAGTTATTTTTTGAAACACAAATTTCCGAGATTTGAAGATGACCTACCTAAGCAGGATGACTGTTAATTTTCCTCTAATAACCACGTAATATATGAGAAAGAAATGGATTTATATAACAACTAGCAGGCTACGCCCGCTTCGCTGGTCACTATTTTTAAATGAATCACTATAATCGATGAATTCTCAAAACTGCATTAATTTTTATCATGCAGAAAAAAAAGAGAAAAAGAAAATCTCATTAGAAAAAAGTGTTGCACTGGGTCCCCGCTGCCTTCGGCAGTGCAGGCCATTGTGCGCTGCGCGCGCGCATTTATGTCTGACACTCTTAATGAATCACTATATTATCTTAAGGGAAAAACAAATATAAAATACAAAAAAAAATCTTCTCCCATCGGTGGAATAATTGCTCCGGGCCCCCACTGCCTGTGGCAGAGTATACAGGCACGCATGTTCCTTCACCTACCGTTCACGCCCCTCCTAATTATTTTAGACTTTAAAAAATATTCGCAATCGTTCTCTCGGGCTTTTAAACCTAATACTAATTTCCAACATTCTATCTGAATTTCTTTATTTTTAACCCTGCGGCCGCCCCTCGTAATAATTCTATACTTTCGAAAATATCCGTAATCGATTTATCGAAAACTAAATTTCAGTGCTCTAACTGTTATTTATATATTTTTGCCCCTTTATGCCCCCTTCCAGTCTATCCTAATAATTTTACAAATTCGAAAATATTCGCAATCGATTTGTAGGTATTAAAATCCTCCATGTACCAATTTTGAGTGATCTAACTCAATTTTTATTTTATTTTTTTGCCCCTCCGACCCCCCTTACCACCCCTCTTAATAACTTTACAAATTAGAAAATATCCACAATTGATTTGTCGGTATCAAAAACCTCTATGTACGAATTTTGAACGGTCTAACTCTATTTTTATTTTATTTTTTTGCCCCTACGCCCCCCCCCCACTCTCTTTCTGACCCTCCTAATAACTTTACACTCTCGAAAATATCCTCATTCGACTTGCAGGCCTATAAAACCTATCTGTACCAATTTTGAACGGTCTAACTGTATTTCTATTTCTTTTTCCCCTTAGCCCCCCCTTTCTTGCCCCACCTGGGACGAATTTTTAAAATTAAAGAAATTGATTTTCATGTATTTGTGGGAGCTATATGTTAGAGTAAAAATCTCACATGTATAATTTTTTTTGCTTGCGATACAAAGGATAATTTCAAATCATTTTGTCCCCTCTTCCCCCCTCTTGGGGGCTGAATTTCTAAAATTCCAGAAATTGTTTTTTAGGTATTTGTATTAGCTATATATCAGAGCAAAAATTTCCCGTATATCTGTTTTTTTTTTGTTTGTTTGTTTGAGATATATAGGAGTATGTGAAACCACGTTTTGCACATGTGAAATCACGTTTTACCCCCTTTCCCCTCTTGAGGACCGAATTTCTACAATTCCAGAAATTGGTTTTTAGATATTTGTGTTAGCTATATTTTAAAGCAAAAATTTTACGGATATCTGTTTTTGTCTTTGAGATATGAAGGATTTTGTGAAATCACATTTTGCCCACTGCTCCCCCTTGGGGGACGAATTTCGCAAAATCGCTTCTTAAGGGGTGCTTACACTATTTGTTCTATAATCTGACCCAGTTTCGAGTCAGTGGCTTCAGTAGATTTTGCTGTGCGTTGATGAGTCAGTGAGTGAGTGAGTGAGTGAGTGGAAGTACTCTTTTATATGTATAGATTTTCAGGAAAATCGTTAGAGCCGTGTTTGAGATACCAGCTTTTACAAAAAATCAATTATTGACCGGAAAACAATAATTACATACAAAAGAATATTTAAAAGTGAGTTAATATGGCGAGTTTGAAGGAAATCCGTGCAGCTGTTTTTAAAGGAAAGCGCTTGCGAGACCTGAAATTGAGCTATTTATACAGGACGCCTGTCAATTTTCCTGAACTAACCAATTATATCATTCGAAAGGACATCTAATAGAGTGTTTATATAGCAAATTTGAAGAAAATCGTTAGAGAAGTTTTTGAGATACGGACTTACGGTCCGACTTCCAGTTTCCGATGTCCTACTTCCGGTTTTTCAATTTTCACCAAAATATGGATAATTCATCTGTACACCAGACCTGTCTCAATTCTGAAGTTTTGTAGTTCTAGCTTTATTAGTTTCGGAGATATGATAGCCAGAAGATTCCTCACATACACTGTGTAAAAAAACGGACACTAGATATTTTTTTAAATAAAGGGCATTTTTCATTTTTAAGGTAATTATTTTTATGTGTAAAATTTTGTAGATCATTTAACAAGAAAATATCAGTATTATTACCATGATTTCCAAAAATAAATTATTAATGACAACAAAAATAGTTTTTACTTCTTTTAACTCTGTAAAAAAAAGTAGAAGGACAGTAATACAAAATATAAAATACAACCAATATTAGTAAGGAATTCTCTTCCCATTGGCTTTTATGACTTCAAATATTCTATTTGGTAGTTAATCATACAAAGATTGGATTCCTGTTTGGCAAAAATTAGCCTATGAGCAGTTCAAAGCTACTTGAAGCTCAGTAAGGAATTTAAACATTTTTCCACTGGCATATACTTGACGAGCAAGCATTGGCCAGGCTTTTTCTATTTTGTTAAGATCGGGGATTTTAGTTGACTTAGTTAGAACCCGCACATTATTTGCAGCGAACCAATTTTTAACTCTATGGTGATGTGAATGGCAGCTTCATCTTGTTAAAACATCTACTCTTCTCCTCCTAATTCAGAGCCATAAAGAAGAAGCTCAGAATTCAGCACTTCAATATAGCCTGTATGTTTCTGCATACCACTGAAAAAGATCAGGCTTGTCCTTCTTCCATATCCAATTGCTTATTAGATCATCAACCCTCTCCCCTCATTTGCAGAATTGAATAAAATTCTTCTACATTCTTTAGACAGTACCATTATTATTAGTAACCATCTAAATCGTCTATATTAAACTTCTCGTCTAAAAATATTATAAAAGTCCCATCTGAGGTCCATGATACGTGTTTTTTAACCCATGATAAACGGTAATCAACCTGTGTTTTTTTCCACTTTGGATGATGCTGCCGCTATTTAAAAAGGAATTATTTGTATCTTGTTATGTAGATGTAAACTGTTTGCCTTGACACATGAGAAAGTCGTGCTTGATTTGGGGCCTTTGCGATACCACCACTGCGCTTTATAAGCTCATGAGCAAGTTTTCTTTCGTCGCAAAGCGTTAACGTTTTAGGCCTACCAGTCTTCTTTCTCTTCCTATTTCTGTCTGGCTTTCAGGTAAAGTTAGAAAGTGTATTAGGGCTTATGTGCAGTATATGAACAATCTATCTAACACCTTTAACATTAATTTTATATGCAACAAATTGCCCCTTTTGGAAGTAATTTTAAAATATCCTTCTAGGCAGTCTGAAAAGAAAATAACAATGCAGTTTTTAGCAAAATATGTTTTCCTCAACAAAAGCAGTCAAAGAAAATTCAATATTTACTTTTTTACTTGTGTGTACAATCCACCAAATAACAAATTTTAGAAAGTGTCGTCCTACTTTTTTTTTACACTCTTGAAACCATTGATGCTAGTTTTTTTTTTTACAATCCACTAATTAACATTAGTAGTAGAGATTTCATTTTTACGTGAAATTAAAGAAAACTTTGTTAAACAAGATCTGTATAAAAATCTAATAGCTAGGATAAAAATACAGAAAATTATTTACAAACATCGACTGTCCTTCTACTTTTTTTACGCAGTGTATATATACGCACACACACACACACACACACACACTCTCTCTGACCAATTGCCAGAAACCACTTTTTTGGACTCAGGTTACCTTAAAACCTGTAAATCAGGTGAAATCTCGATATCGAATTTTTGGACCAAATACAATATTTCCGTTACCTACGGTAGTAGGGTAATGGAAGTAATAATAATGATAATAATAATAGTAATAAATATAAATAAATAAAAAATAAATGTAAAAAAAAATTGAATTTTTTTTTTAATTATTATTATTTTATTTATTATTATTATTATTATTATTATTTAAGAGGAGGAAGGGCGTGCTTTTTTCTAAGTTAAATTAGTAGCTAGACGATGCTGACTTTCAAAGTTTCTCAATTGTCGTACTCAATAAGAAGTAAAATACGATTCTATATTACTTCGTCTACCTTTACTTTATTTGTTCACTTAATTTATTTTTCAACAATGATTTCCTCTTTTTCCTTTAAAAAAAGTCTTTCTAGATAGTGTCTACTTCTTAAAATATGTAAGTACAGGGTGCCCCAAAAAGATCAAACGCTGTTTAATACTTTGCCTATTAGAAAAACAGGCAACGTAAATTGAAAAAGGAAAAAAAAATATATATTCAGTGTAAGGTGGGAAATAAAACTAACAAGGAAACATTCAAAAGGTGTCGTCTTCAAAAAATATTGAAAAAAAAAAATATATATATATATATATATGATTCTACTCTTCCTAAAACACCAGAAAGTGAAAAAATTATCGGCTGAAATGAATTACAGCGACCACAAAAAATTATCAAAATTAAGCATATTTGACGATTTCAGATTGTTAGGAGATTGATTTTGACTACTTGGCGGAGATACAAAACACGGTTCTGCTCGTACACGGCAATCTCGGTGCTAGCGAACTGAACGCCTAACAGCGGTAAATCGCCAAATATGCTTAATTTTGATAATTTTTTGTGGTCGCTGTAATTCATTTCAGCCGATAATTTTTTTCACTTCCTGGTGTCTTATTGAAAAAAATATGTGATTCTACTGTTCATATTTTTAAAAGACGACACCTTTTGAATGTTTCGTTGTAAGAAAAAAAAATAGCTCTTTAATTTTTAAAAAAGTCACTTAAATATGTATATATATATATATATATATATATATATATATATATACCTCATATGCAGATTTGGTCAATTAAAAATTATATTTTCCATTAACAAGACTATAAGAAAAAACTATATGATTGTATCTTTAAAAGCAACGAAATTATACGGGGGGGGGGGGGGGAATACATATTATTTAATGCTGTTTCTCTTGTGAAAGTAAGAACCATATGCAAATTTATATTGGAAATTTTTAGATAAAAAAATAAAATATAATTTTTGCATTAAAAGTAGAATCTCAAATGCACCTAAATAAAGAGCTAAAACAGTGGTTTGCCTATATAAACAGAGTGATGCTTGTGGTCATCTATAACTTTGAAATAGAGAAGCAGAGAATGGTTGCGTCAAAAACTAGGTATCGGATAAAACAGAGGTATAAATAAATTCTTTACTGAAGATTGATTTTGTTTCATAAAAGTTAGTACTTGTACCTTTAAAAATGAAAGTTACACTAGAGGTCTGCACCTGCCGGAATTTTGAGGCCCGGATCCGGCCCATACGAAAGTTTTGTTTATCTAGCCTGGCCCAGTATAACATGTAATTCTAAAAGTTCGGCCTGATTCCCCCTCCACCCCCACCACCCACCCACTCTAGGGAAAAAAAAAAAAAAAAAAAAAAAAAAAAAATGCATTTTCATGGGAAAATGTTTTAGTATCTAATTTTCCGGCATTTTATACAACCAAGCAGTAGAATAATATCCTTTTATTTTAACACGCTGAGCGCCACGCAAATTCTTAAAATCCATTAAAATTCCATAATAATTCCTCCTGTAATAAATAAAAATACCTTTTAAAAATCTACTTTAATTCATTGAGACTTGCATATCCTAATGTATACTAATCATTTTATGTGATCCTGTAAAGAAAATATTAATGCTATTCTAACCATTTTTAGTGGTTAGATTAGCATTTATGCAAGATGCTGTTGCTCATCTGAAAAATTATGCTGATTTCATTATATTTAGTACCCTGGATATAGCTTAAATAACAATTATTTAAAAATAAAAATAAAATGCCCTTTTCTTAATGCACTAAAAAGAACAAAATAACGTTTTCAGCTCAGTACCGCCGATCTGAATACTTGCATTTTACTACTATTCCAATAAAATTGCCCCTCAAACGAAGAAAAGGGCGGCTCAAACCATTTTATATCAAAATTTCCAATCTGGATAATTTCAGCTCATATTTTCATAAATCCATAATAATTTAAAGTTTTAAATTATAAAAAGTTTTAAAGTATAAAATTTTTTTGGCAACAATTAAATTACGGATAAAATTTAAATGGCTAATTTTTTGCTATTCTTAGCTTATTATTTTCATATTTTTATTAATTAAAAGAAAACTAATCAATTATGTTACTTTTTTATTGTTGTTGTTGTTAAATTGTAGTGTCAGACATGACTAATATTTTAGTGAAAACCAGAAGTCTTTAGGTGGTCTGATTTCTGAGATATAAGCAAAAAGATGTGACACATTCGGACAAACGCCGGTGACAGACAGAGCGGGTATAAGAAAAGGTCTTAAAAATGTCCTCCATAGTTCTTGACTCTACAGACTAAAAAACATAAAGCCTCACAGACAATAACATATTTAATTTCATTTATTTGTACATGTGCACAACGTAATAACATCATGCATACTATTTTAAATAGGAAATCTGCTATTGTGACTTAAAATAACATATATCAGTTTCGAGACATGCCAAAAATGTTTGTGGAAATCAGAGTGCGAACAGTCACAAAATAAAGTTAAAACTATAAACACTTATTTTACAAGGTAAAGTTTCATGTGACGTATACTAGTCTATAAAATTATGTAAAATAAATGACTAAAGAAACTTTTTATCATAATTGTAAACGTTGAGTCCTCAGTGCTGAATCCATAAGGATAAACTATTGTAATACTTCATATATGATGATTTAAAAAAGATGCGTTTATTTCTATGAATTTTAATAATTTGAATTGTAGTATTATGTAATTTAAGAAAATGACATTCAACAGTAGATGTATGAGGGGGAGCAACGTGGGAAAATTTATGAAGAAATCAGAACGGTGTTGATTAATGCGATAATGAAGGAATGTGGAAAATATATCGTTTATTTTTGGTTAAGTAGTGCTCGAACAATATTATATATTAATAGGTAAATAATAAAATTATTACCTATTTATTAATATATATCAGATTATAAAAATGTCATTTGACAAAAAAGGGAGTTTACAAAATTTGCTCTTTCAGAGAAATTCATTCTAAATTTTAATTTTTGTTTCAGCTTTTTTTCTTTTTTTATACTATATCCCATTTCTTATAAACGACATTCTAAGATATTTTATGACAATATGACATGAATCGAACTGGTGTCGAACGATTTTTTTTTGTGTTCTTTTAAACGATGGGGGAGGGATCTAAAATGTAAGCTAAGTGTCCTATTTTCTTATCGACTACTCTAAATCCACCTGGCATAAAAGAGAATATGTCCTAGTCTAAACGGCATAAAACACGGAAATAAAATCTTTATATTGTTGTTATTTATGCTTCTTTTTATGGATATATATATTTATATACAGGCAAAAGTTTTCGTTTGTTTATTTTATGAAAAATTCAGCCACGTCATTATGTAGATATATTTCCTGTTGGTTAAACGCAAGGTATATATTGATGATATTTCACTGTATTGGAAAAGGGTTATTAAAGGATAGTGTTCTTTCATGTGTTAAAAGAAATCGTGATTTTCAGGACTTGTTTATTTTTTTCTTTAAAGCGATAAACATAATTCATTCATTTATAAAATATCGTGTACATAAATTTTTGTTTTAGAAGTTCCAAAACAATTTTAAAACAGAAACATTTTAAAAACAACTAATGTTCTAATTGGACTAATTTATTTTAGGATTAAGTAATTGGGATAAATATGTTTTAGGATATTTTTTTTCTAACTGTAATTTAAACTGCAGGTTACTAATCAGGAATAAGTGGACCACAATTTGTGTGCGAGAAATGCACAATATGTCAACAGAAAATTTGGACATTATTTGCATTTTTTTTTCTTTTTAATTTATGTTTTATTGGAAATTAAAGTTGTAATATATAACAATTTTTAAATGCAGGATTTTTTTGGATTAGTCATACTCTCACAAATGCATTCGCTAATTAAATCATTCACATTTATATCATTATACTAACCCGATTGATCACCCTGCACAAATTAGTAGAAATAATCCTCACATCAATAACATGTAATATTTAAATGAGTTTAAAATATCTTGTTATAATTAAAGGTAATTTTTAATGATTTAAAAAAAAAAAAAAAAAAAAAAAAAAAAAGTATTCAAGCATTTTTTTTTCTTTTCGTGTATGTGATTGGGATTTTCTGATAATAAAATAAGCATCTTAAAGATCTTTATGTTTATAAAATAAATGTCCTCTGATCAATATACTACAGATATATTAGGGTTTCCTGATAAATTTCATCCGTGGTCCAAGGGATTTTAAATTTAGTAGTCCATATATATGCAATAAACATATATAAACTATAATACACTAAACCTGTTCAAACTTTTGGCAAAGAAACTGCCAATTTTTAATCAGCGAAATAAAAATATCCTTTAAATTGCAGCTACTACTTTAAAATATTCATAAAAAAAGTTGTACTATTTATTGGAAGGTTGTACTGTAAAGTAAGCAAAATCTTAAAAAAAAAAAAAAAAAAAAAAAAAAGTATTAATTTAATTTATGAAAATAATAGATAAGATATAAAAGGGACTTTAAAGTAAGATATTTTCACAAAAAATTTCACTTAAGAAAAATTTAAGCTATGTTCCGTCGCTATTTTTTTCTTTTCTTTCTTTTTTTTTTTAACGTCAAGCAAAATAATACACAAGTATTTTTTTGTTTTCTTTAAAGTCTATCCCATTCTTCTTCATCTTATAAACAGAAAAAAAAAAATAATAATAAAAGTTAAAAAAATTTTACATGATTTCAACATATTCGAAACCAGTTTCAACAATGTAAGTTAATCAAAATAATAATTGTGTAACTGAAATTTAAGAAATTTTTATTATTATTCCAGAAGCAGTAAAATATGGTCTAGAATACTTAGAAGAAACTATTATGCTTTTTTTCTGTATTTTATATTTCATTAAAAAGTTTATTTTCCGAACTAATGTACATATTTGTACACCATAAGAACTCCAAAAACTAATGTAAAATAAGAGAATAAAATTTTCTTGTAATAAACAACAATAAAACAGTATAAAAAGCGACGCATTTTGATTCGATATGATTTAGCACAATCCTTCGTCGGTCATTGTTTTATGATGATTAATAGCAGGCTTTGACTGTTTCGGTGGTCACTACATTTAACTAATTATAAAAAAAAAAAAAAAAAAAAAAAAAAAGTAATTGAAATCGCTTTGGTTTCGGAGACTCTCGGGTCCGGGATGCCGCTGCCTGATTAGAAATTGCCTATATTTATAACTACTTAGCACACGCGAAAATGTAAACATTTTCTTAACAATCTGTATAGTTTAGTAGATTTAGATATACAAGGAAGTCGTGTGGCGTCCAGACCAGATTTTTTTTAATTATTATGTTTAATTGAGATGTTATCAACATTTTAAGATAATACATTTAATAATGATGAGAAAGGGAAGCAAAAGTGGACAAAATTAACTGGTAGATCCCTTGATTGTTGCCTGTAAAAGTTGTTTCACAGCCGTAAAGCTATCAGCGCACGAAAATTAAGTATTTCTTCTTATCATTGGAGCCGTTTTTCTGGCGTATAAAAATAAAATATACAAATCCGAAACGGTATTATACCAATAAGAAGGTTAAAATTAGCGGTCGTATAATTTATTTTCTCTTTAAAATTTAAATAATTTAAAAACGGTTTTAATTTTTCCAAGAAAACGGCTAAGGTTTTACCAAAAGCATCATTATGTAAGGCATTGAAACAATTCCCCTTGTTAATAGTGATCTCAAAACTAATAGATAGAAGGTGCCGGGTTCGAACCCTGGTCACGCTTGTTGCCATAGCTGTTTGAAGTTTTCCGTATTTTTCTACAAAACGTGTTTGATGGACTACAATCCCTTTGAAAAACAACGCCTTGTTATTAATTCTTTTATCTTTTAATTCAGTTTGAAACTGCGTGTTTTATATAGTGTATATATAATAGTGTATATATATCTTTCTTTCCCCTGTCTGCAAAGCATTTTCTTCCTTCAATGATTTCTTTACTTGTAAGCAGTTAAGTTACTTAATTCTTGAATTTTTTGATAAATTTTGGTAACAATTACATGTAATAAATTTTATTCGTGTTCACTGAATCGATAACTATTATAAATTTTAATTGCGATAAAGCATTGATCGATCTATTATTTCGATTAGTTAATCAGTTAATAGTAAAAACTCTAGTGATAACGTTCCAATACGAATCTCTGACGAAGGTACTGAATTCGCTAATTATTATTTAACCTTACGTTTTGTTACATAATTAAAAGTAAAGTAACATTTAATGTACCATTTTTCTTTCTTTCTTTTCTTTTCTTTTTTTTTTTTCTTAAGCAATTAACTACTGTCGTGATACAGCTCTTTATAATAATGATGCACGAAATCCTGCGTTTGCCACAACTTCACTTTATATATAAAGTAATGAATCACGTGTTGTGGAAATTGGCTTTTCCTCACTTTAGCCGGACATGGTGAAAAGTCAAATTTGGGAGAAGAATTCGGAAACAACTTTCGACATCGATCCTGAGTTAGTAACTCCGTGAACATAACATGTGATTTGAGAATCGTGCTCTGTTTGTTTATTAACCCTTTGAGACCCATTTCTTTCGAAACAAATAAAAAAATCGCAAGTTAGAGGAAATAAAATTTTTGCTGGAAATGTACAGGTTATTATTCTTTTTAAATCATCTGAGTAAAATTTATTGTGTGTATAATGTTAAAGTAATTGAAATTTAAAGCTTCTAAAAGTTTAAAATTCGTATTGAATTCACTAATTAACATAGTAAAATAAATATATATTAAAAAAAACACTGTAAAACACGTATTAAAATTTATTAAAAATTATTTACAAAGCTTTTCGTCACAACGTTATAGTCACTTCTTCAGGTAATTTCCAGCATGATGCTGTAGGAATTCTCCTGTCAACCTTTTAAGTTTTCTTCTACAAATAATTTTCACATGTAACATTAATGTGACCATACTTGAACCCAACCTTGCCTCCTAAATTCATCTAACTATGTAACTACGCTACAAATTGTTATCGGAAACCTATAGTTTTTTTCCTCAAGATTATGTATTTTCTACAAGACTTTTTGCCATGTATTCCTAGTGTGACCATACTGAGACTCAACCTTATTTCCTAAATCCATATAACTACTCTGCAAGTTGTTATCGGAAACCTCCATTCTTCTTTTTCAAGATTATGTATCTTCTGTAAGACTTTATGATATGTATCCTTAGTGTAACCCTACTGGATCTTAACCTTGTTTCCTGAATTCATAAAACTAATGGACTCATCATATTGTATACACGCTATCTGTTTTGACTATAACCGTATAAAGTTCTTTTGTTATATAAAATGTTATCTACTCTTGGCTTGTGTAAAAAAATTACCTGAAGATGCCATAACGTTCTGGTGAAAAGCTTTGTAAATAATTTTTAATAAATTTTAATACGTGTTTTAAAGTGTTTTTCAATATATCTGTACTGATAAGTATAAAGGATTTAAGTCCAAAAATGTCGATTTCGAGTTAAGTACATAGTCAGACTCAAAAAAAAATTCTCTATCGATTGGTATAAAGGATTTAATTCTATGCGAATGGATTTGAGAAAATCCATTGGTAAAAAAAGGACCAATTTAGAAATTTACCATTCATGTATGGTATAAAATATTTAATTCAATTTTTCCCGTTATTAAATGAAGGTTGACAACCACTGAATGGTATAAAGGGTAAAAATCAACGAAATACCTTTTCCCTAATCCATTCTTCTGATTTGTTTTTAGCTAGTTAAACTTTATTTTTCGTCTCCTGAAAAATCAAGAATATGGACTTAAATCCTTTATACTTATCACTACAGATATATTTATTACAATGTTAAAGTAGTTGGCATAGGTGGACGCTGATCAATTTCCTGTCACATGTTTATTCTCATAGATTTCTATTCCAGGGTAATACTATATTCATGATAATAGAAATGTGATTGGCCGATTGCTCGACATAGTCGCACACTAAAATACCCCATCTAGTAAGCTGCCCAGAGTTCAGTTAGATACATTTACCTTATAATAATTTTATGATTAATTTTATTAAAGTCAGTTTCGCATTTTAGCTTTCACGCAATTCTGTACGATTTCCAATGCAGTGATCTCCACAATGCAAGTTTATACGAAATATTGCTTTATTCTGCCATGGTAAGAAAATTTTAAATTCCGAATAACTTACAATTTTTCAGAGTAGAATTTTCTCAGTTAATAATACGCATGGCAGTATCCTAAATGGTATTATGAAAGTGGCCTGACATTTTTACGATGGAAATATAACTCAATATAGACATTAATGCGAAATTCCACCGTATTCCTCCTATGTTAAGAAAATCGTAAATTTCGATATTTTTTTTACGAAGTTTTTAATGTAGAATTTTGCAAATCAATGGTATTCTTGCCAGTGCCATAGATAATCTTTTAAAACTGATCCGAGTTATTTACACGACCATTTGTCCGTGTACACAAACAAGCAGATTAACACATTTACAAACTGTGACACCCTACACCATATCAATTTTGTTGTTTTTGGATTCACTCACACCTGAAAACGTGTAATTTTTTTTTTTTTTTTAGAAACAGTGTTTTTGTTAGTATTATACATTTTGTACCCTGAATCTGAAAATCAGGTTTTAGTGGCTGATAGTGTGTCTGTATGTCTGTTATGAGCTTAGCTTAAAATCAAATATTAACAGGAAGTCCAAACTGTCTATTCTAAATCTGTATCGTATGGGAACATTAGTTTTTTTTATTAATATCGAAGAAATAGTTCATGTACAAGAACATTCAAAATTATTCAAATGTATTACGCAGAAATTTCGAGCGAAGTTTCTGGTTTGTACATTTTAACATATTTAGATTGCACTAAACATGATTAAATTATAATGTACAGTTGAATCCGGATGTCTAAAATCTAGAAAACTGTAAAATCCGGACATTTTTCCGATTTTAGTTTTACTTTCAAAATAAGATTTTGTTGTACCTGTTTCCACATTTCTTGTGAAATGCAGTTTAAAATCCTTTTAATTGAACACTGAATTCATAAATATAGTCATAATTATATATTTTTTGCACTACTTAATTGATAGTTAAAGAATTTATGTAAAAAAAAAAAAAAAAAAACATTAGAGTAAAACAGCTTTAAATTGCTGAAATATTAAAAAAAAAATCTGCATAAATATTACTTTGTTTCTATACTTTTATGTATTTTTTATTGGATAAATAATTTATTAGCAGTTATTTTGCAGGCATTATCAGTTTCCTGTAACATTTTTGTTTGATGTGCTTATATTTTAATTCTAAATTATTTTAATTCTAAATTAAATCTATTATATTTCTATTTTATAATGTAATTCGCCACCTTGATCGACGTTTATTTTCCTTAGGATAAAAATTACATTTTGCATGTTATTATATCATAAATATTTAGTTTTTAATAAATCTCTAAAATCCGGAATCGACGCGGTCCCGCCGATTCCGGATTTTCCAGTAAAGCATTTATAATTCACTTACAGGGCTGCACAAATTTTTTATATTTTAAGGCTATAGTTAGAAAGTACTTGACCTGTATTTCAAATAAGTTAAGCATTTTTAGTACTGTTTAGCACTGTGCCAAATTTAAATACTCTCTCTGAGGTGTGTACGATTTAAAGTCAATATAAAGGACTGCTTTAAATTAGTCAAATAAGTTTTAAAGTGTGACGAAATTTTTTTATAAAATTGTAAAATATATTTAAATTTTATTGCAAATATAAAATTATTTTGGATGTAGCTACAATATTCAAATGGGGGTTTAGAGAGGGGGGGGGGGGGGGTTCAGGGAATTATGGTAGTCTACTCAACAATTGCGAGTTGACTTTTTAATGACACGAGTAAAATTCTAGGCAGAGATCGCTGTGGTTTCAGTATATGTTTATTCCACCAAGTTCACCATATATGTTTGTTTTAAGTTTCGATATATGTTTATTCCACTATATTTCTTGTTTTTAAATGTAGCAAAGTAAATACAATATTGTTCGTTTCTTTCTATTCTGATACGCGATTTGTCGCTTACTGATAAAGAACTGAGAAAACTATTCAGCGACTACCATTTCTTGTAAATTCCATGAGAACTGTGTAATTAAGCGAGAATTCAAAAATTATCAATTTTGCACATAAAAAAAAGATTTTCAATTTGGTAATTTCTGTACAATAATTTAAGATTGTGTAAGCATTACAGGGTTTTGTTTTGTAATATGTGCATCTGCACAGTGTGTCCTTAAAAAGAAAAACTAAATAAAATATACAAATATTTTTATATTCAAGGCAAATATTCAGTGAAAGTGACTGCCATTACAATGTAAAATTTTATTATAATTAATTTTGTTTTCTTTTTGTTACTGCATAATATTCAAAATTTTATATTTAATGTTGCTTTTATAGAAACGGTTTATTTATTTATTTATTTATTTTAATTATAAATGTACATATATAATAGGTTAGGCATTAAGGTGTTTTAGATATTTTTTAAATAACAATTTGCTCCATGAATGCTGAAAATAATTTTAGACAGACCTTTCAGATTCATTTAACAAATAAAAAATAAATCCCTGATATATTTTTTTTAAACTTACCGTAAAATCCCGAAAGTAACCCCCCCCCCCCCCCCCCATCGAATATAACCCCCCTCCCTTTTCTCGCTGAAAGTAAAATATCTCCGTTATCCTGAAAGTAACCCCCCCCCCCCTTTTTTTTTCTCTCCATCCAACAAAGCTACATCCAATCTTCGGGCGCACTTACGGTACGTCGGCATTGCAAGTTAAGTTTGGCATTGAATTAAGTTTTAATATTTATATATTATTTCTAATTTAACTAATTTTTCATAAAGTGTCGGATGCATGTTATCAATGGAATCATTACACAGTTTTTTTTTACCTTTAATGTAAGAAATTAGCTTTAATATTTCCTTTTAAGAAAGTACCGTAAAATCCCGACAGTACCCCCTCCATGGAATATAACCTCCCCTCCCTTTTCTTCATTTTTTTTTTTTTTTTTTTTTTTTTTTTTTTAAATCTTGATTATAATCCCCCCCCCCCCATCTGAAATTTATCCGTTTTGCTTTTCAAAAAGGGGGGCGGGGGTTACTTTCGGGATTTTACGGTATGTTTCTAGATTGCTGTGATTGTATTTTTCTGTATAAATGCAAATTCTGCTTATTTTGTGAGTTATTATTACAACAATACCTTGCTCGATATAGGTCGCAGCTAAATTTATATTTGCAGCAAGTAGATACAGAAATGTCTACTGCTGGGCGCATGACATAATGTAATTGTTGCTCTATTATAAATTTTCAACTTTATATTGCTGGCTATTCTGTTGGTATGAAAAAGTTCATGGCTGCTAAGACTTTCAGTGAATTGCCTATCTCAGGTGATGAACCCTCCTCTGATACAGTAATAAATCCGAAACTGAACTGTTTATAAAACAATTTTCACCTATTTTTAATGTGCTTTGAATATTCAATTACAGAATCTTATATATTTAACTATAATAATCTGCATTTATAGAAATGCAGAATAAGATAAATTGTATAAGTGCCACACCAGATTACTTTCTTTGTTATTTTTATTTTAATCCTGGATTTTAAATAGAATTTTTTTTTTTTTTTTTTTTTTTTTTTTTTAACGAAATTAATCATTTTAATCTGATATTACGAAACTTTCAACCCCCCTCTTTACATATTTAAGATTCAAATGATGTTTTATATATTTTTCTAAATTGAGTACTTGATGTGAGTAATAAAAAATAAGAACCTTTCGATTAAACCGCAATTAAGTTGCAAGAACATGCAACAATCATTTCGTGTCTAAATAGTTAGGTACAATCCTTTCATCAGACCGAAAAATAAAAAAGCTGGAGTGCAGTTTCAAAGCATTAACGCACGAACACGTTGGTGCTTTTACATTGAATTCGTGCCTAGTTCTTTTCTCCTATATCCTATATTTGACTCCAAATTCGAATTTGAAATCAAGGCTGTCCAGAAAAGAAACAATTTATATACAGTGCGTGATCAAATTATTAGATTTTTTTCATTTTGACATTTTTTCGATTATCTAAAAAAGAATTGATGAAATTGCCTGAAACTTCATACATGCAAAGGACATTTAAAAACTCATATTTTCCACAATCGGTTTAGTCCAAAGTGCAATTAGGGGACCAACCACAAATTGAAGAAGAGCGAAAATACTTTAGATCACCCTGTATCACAAAAGCTACAATGACTTGAAACTTTAATATATTGTTGCACATACTATGTACAATATTTGTATGTTTTTTGTGCGGGAACTGTGCAATTATTTAGGCAGATATAATTATTGTTTTCAAAAATTACTAATTTTTTGACAAATTTTTTGCTTATAACTAGAACGAATTTCCATAAAATTTTACAAAACTTGCTGAAAAATTGACACCATTAAAGAAATTTCATTCTGAAATGTAAAATTCACACGTGTAATATTTGTTGAGATATGAACATTTTTAGTAAATATTATTTTACTGCACATGCGCGAAAGGTAGAAACATTTTTATTGCCTAGGTTGAAAGCCAAAGTTCTTTTAAATAGAAGGAAAATTAAGCAACTTGTCGGCAAAAGAAATACCTAAATTTTAGGTATTTTCCAGAGTTGAAATTTCATAAGGGCTTTTACACATGCTGCGTATTTAGTTTGAAGATCCAGTTATTTGAATCACGCTGCAAAAGTTCTTTTTTGTGGGGGGGGGGGGGGGACCTTTTTATAAACTCACAAACCTTAGTAAATAAATAAAAATATGTCAAACTTATAAGCCTATAAAGGATTTTACACAAACTGAAATATCACTGTAACTCCAATAATAATGATTGGAATAAGCTCTAAATTTGGAAACCCATATTTTTTATGATGCCCGTTCTATTCGTACAAAAACTAATATAGGTTCCTAATTTTTTTGAATTTTTAATTTTATTGGAAGCATTTAGACTTCAAAACATATAAATATTTTAAAGCATATTAAAACGCTTATGGGCTTGTAACTGTAACAAAATTCCATCTACCAGTATTTACTGAGATTTATGAGTTCATAAGGGGGTTTTCACAAAAAAGTTTTGTAATGTGGCTGAAATAATTTCAATTCCAAATAATTTCAGGATTTTCCCATGCCACCTTAAATAGGTGGCATGGGAAAAACTCCTTATGAAATTTTGATTCTGGAAAATATCTAAAATCTAGTACATTCTTTGCTAATAATTTTCCTAACTTTTCCTCTATTCAAGGGAACTTTTGACGTAAGTTGCCTAAAATATCTAGCTTTTTAACCTGTATAATAGAAAAATTTTTAATAAGCAATAAAACAAATTACTACAAGTTCTTATATCTCAGTGAAAATTACACGTGTGAATTTTATGTTTCAGAATAATGTTTCTCTAATGTTCTGTCAATTTTTATGCGAATTTTGTAAAATTTTATTATAAGCAAAAAACTTACTAAATAATGTAACAATAATAATAATAATAATAAAATTTTGTAAATGTCTAAAAAATGGTGCGAATACGAGCATACAAATATTGTACGTAGTAAGAAAAATTGTACGTAGTATTTAATATTAAATTTACAGGACATTTGTAGCGTTTTATGATACAGGGTCATCCAAAGTATTTGTGTTTTTCTTCAATTTGTGGTTGGTCCCTTAATTGCATTCGTAACTAAATCGATTGTGGACAATGTAAGTTTATAAATGTTCTTTGCATGTCTGAAATTCAAGACTGTTTTATTCCAGTATTTGTTTAGAAAATAGAAAAAATGTCATTAGATCATCCTCTATGTCTTGCTATTTTATTATTATTAATATATATACACTGCATAAAAAAAAGTAGACGGACACTTACTTGTAATACTTTAAAGCCGTTTATTTCTTTAATTAGCGATATGAGGTTCATTTCTCTAATATAATTATATTCTTGAGACATCATATATTATTATTTTTTGGATATAGATTCAATCCTCCTTTTGAATTATGTAGTGGAAAAATTCAGAAAACAAAAATGGGGCATATTTGCACTGTAATTTTTCTTAAAAAAAGTAGACGGACACATCTTGTATCTCTAAAATAAAACGTTTTTAGTAAGGGGTTCGTCTCCCATTTGGTTTAATAAGTTCGTATACTCTGTTAGGCATCGAATCAATGAGATTCTGAATCTTTTTTGACAGAAAATTTCCCAAATGTTTGTAAGAGCTTCTTTGAGCTGGTGAATTGATTCATATTGGCGTCCACCCTCATAAATTTTATGAACAAGTATAGCCCAAATGTTTTCTACAGGATTCATATCCGAAATCTTGGCTGGCCAGAGTAAAACATTGAAGTTGTTCTCATGAAACCATTTTTTAACGTTGTTGGCGTTGTGTATTGGCGCTCCATCTTGTTCGAAAATCCAGTTTTCTTCTCCAAGATCACACGCAAATGGCAAAAGCTCACTGCTTAGTGTTTCAATATAATCTTTGTAAGTCTGTTTCTTATTTAGGAACACTACATTTGTCCTTCCACCATAGCCAACAGCTAGCCACACCATCACGCCACCACCACCAACTTGCCGAGTAGAGTACACTTCGTCTTCTTTCTCCAAACTGTTCCAATAATATTGATATCCATCTGGGCCGTCTAAATTAAATTTTTTCTCATCTGAAAAAACTACAGATATCCATTCTGTAGTCCAAGACATATGGTTTTGAGCCCACTGTAGGCGTTCTGTCACGTGGTGATCCTTCCAGCATGGATGATGTTTTTTCTTCTTATATTGAAAGAGCTCTGAGTGCTTAATGTAGTTATAAATTGTCTGAGAAGTTACGTTAGTAACTCCTGTGCTTATTCGAACTCTGGGAATTGATGCTCCAGTTTTTTACAGCTCAGTAAAAATTTTTCTTTGGTCTCTAAGCGAAAGTTTCTTTGGCCGGCCACTCTTTTTCTTTACGCCATGAGCTTCAGGAGCACGTAGAAAATCGCTGATGCTACTTTTGCTTATTAGAAGTAGCCTGCTAATTTCTCTGACTCCTTTATTAACATTTTTCAGCGCTATAATCTGTCCTTTCTGGTAATCAGTTAGAGGAATTCCTCGTGGCATGGCGCATTCATCTCCAAGAAATTTAACTACATAAAACCATCTTGTCAAGCACGTTAGCAATTGACAAAGTGCCAAATATACATGTACATGCAAAACTAGTATTCCACAAAAAACACCCACTTAGATAATTGGAGTTTTTGACCAGTGTCCGTCTACTTTAAAATATATATATATATATATTGTGCAAATGTATATCTTTTCTCTTTTCTGCATTTTCCTACATTAAAATTATAAATTATTGAATATTTTTATTTGTCTGTCAAAAATATGAAGATTGATAAGTATAAACATGTTAAAGAATTTTAATTGACATTTCTTATTAAACAAAGACGTGGTTTTAAAAAATTGTAAAGAAGTGTCCGTCTACTTTTTTTATGCAGTGTATATATTCATTAAAACTCGGGGTCCCATATATTACCCTATCTTATATAACCCCTAACCCTATCTTATAAGTTTAGGTTTTCGCCGCGCAAAAATCAATTACAGTTGATTTTTATATGATTTTAAAAAGTCACATGATAAACAGTTGATAAATAGATTTTTTACATGGAAGTTTTGGTTAACAGTATGCACTTTAATCAAAACCTTCTATCAAAATAATGACAGATAAAGGCTTTTTAAATAGTAATACAAAATTTTACAACTTTTTATTTTCTATTTTCCATGATATCTTGATTAACCCTAGAAAATTGCAGGGACAAAAATAATACACCTACCTAAAATAGCAAGGCATTGTTTTTCAGAAAGTCACAATCGATTACAATAATCGGAATGTTACAATTTTTTACACGCTCACCACATTAAGAATGAGAAAGAAAAAACAATTTTCTTCTCTATAAAGAAAATGGCATAACATTTTCTTCGGTGAAATAACATAAATTAACGAGAGCTCGCTGAAAATGGCTGTAACTATATGAAATATTTAACATGCAAGAAATTCTTTTTCCAGCCAAAGGAATAATTCAGCGCAACTTGTTTTTCTCCAGTCCTGTGAATTTCTTAGCAGTATTTCAAGAATTAAGGTTCCTTTTGATTTTCTAGTAATTTCTAGTAATTTCAAGAAATTCTTTTTAAAGGTGAAGGCATTGTATTTGCAGATTTTTTGTATTCATGTTCTAAATAATCGAGCGGCATTTTTCTCATCTTTTATATAAGACTGTATGTGTGTCCGTGGACAGCGTCGCGTAAAGACGGTATCTCGGGCAGTCACGTGATTCGACACGAAGATGCCCCTTGAGGTGTCCGAGTGCACCTCAAAGCCTGATTTTCGAATTTGATTTTTTTTTTATTAATTAATTAAAATATTAAAATTATAACCTTATTAGCTTTAAAATTACCCATTTAAATATCTTTAAGTTTAGCTATTGACGAAAAAATTTGAGTTCTTTTATTTATTTATCGACATAAGAAGAATTATATTTTCACGTGAATTGTAAAAAAAAAAAATATATCAAAAAATTAAATAATAATAATAATCCGTATAATATTTCTCTAACATGGTCCAATTAAGATTAAATTTTGTAGAAGCGATAAGGTAGTGACACATTTAATAAAATATGCGAGGATAAAAAATAATAAATTGACAATAAGACTTCACCAACTTTGCATTTAGTTTTGGCGATAAAAAATAATATTTATCGGCAGTATTTAAGCACGCGGACTTAGTTCAATGATTTAATCAGAACGATGACGACATTTGTCTCATGAGATCTTTTTATAGGAAAATATATTTTAAAAGTTGCATCTTTACAATTTCGCACGCGTCATTTTAAAACTAGCAATACTTTAAATATATGAACATAATATTAATTATTGTCAAACATTGACTGAAAAACGCAATAAAAAAAAGTATAATCCAAATAGGTACCAGTTTTGTTTTGTTTTTTTTCCCAGGAAAAAATTGTTAAAATAAATAAGTAAAAAAGCATCGCCAACATGGCAACAAAAATCGCTATGGAGACCCTATATTAAAAAGAGTCGCCATGGGGGCCTTATACTATAAAACTGTACTGCCTTCGCAAATATGAAAATTGGGACGTCAAACATGAATTTTATTTTGAAAACTTTCTTTGAAGTAGACCGGACATTTTTCACCAAGGAATTTACTTTCGCAACAGCCATTTTTAACCCAGGAAGCGCATCAAAAAAATATAAATTAATTATAAAATACTACAGTAAAAAAAAAAAAAAAAAAAAAAAAAAAATCTTATGTGAAGTAACCACATGACTTCAATTACCACTATTACACGTATTATATGCACTTTTTGGAGATAATGTGATCAGAAGACATAGAACTGACCTAATGAAATAGACAACAAAGAATTTTCCAGTAAGAGAAATTCAATACACGCGTAAAGACATATAAAACAGAATTTACATAGCGAGTTATTATTTATTTATTATTATTTATTTTTTTTAAACACCTATTTCCAAGATCTAAAACTGATCTATCTGATCAGGATGACTATTAATTTTCCCGTAATAACCACGTAAAGCATGAGAAAGGATATCTAAAATGGATTTATGTAGCAGTTTTCAAGAAAATCGTTAGAACCGTTTTTGAAGATACCAATTTTACCAAAACTTGCCATATTCAATTGTTGACCGGAAAACAACAATTACATACAAAAGGATATTTAAAAGAGGGTTAATATTGCAAGTTTGAAAAAAATCCATGTAGCCGTTTTGAAAAGAACGCACTTGCAGTACCTGAAATTCAGCTATTTATACAGAACGCTGTCAATTTTCGTGAACTAACCAACTATATCATTCGAAAGGACATCTAATAGAGTGTACTGTAATTTTGAAGAAAATCTTTAGAGCCGTTTTTGAGATATGGACTTACGGTTTTGGAATTCCCACTTCCGGTTTCCAATTTTCACCAAAATTTCAAAAATTCATCTGTACACCAGACTTGTTTCAATTCTGTGTTTCGTGGTTCTATCTTTATTAGTTTCGGAGATATAATAGTCATTTTTTAACTGCTTTTAATTTTTTTAATTATCTAAAGTATGGAAAGCTGGTGGCAACAACACACAGACAAACAGAAGAAAATCTCTCTTTGCTAATCAACTTGCGTCCAGCCATGGACTTACAGTAAAAAAACTCTCTTAGCCATTTATATATAGAGAGATGCTCAATGGAAAATCCTCTCTCCTCAAAGCTTTCAAGCAGTGCGTAAGAGAAAAAGCTCTAAACGTGGCTTCGATGTAAAAAATACACATTTAAAGGGGTAATGGTGTAAATAATAGCCCATTTCAATGTGTTTTATACATAAAGAGTTTTCGAATTTGTTATAAGCTCTGTGTGAATTTTTCCGATCTTCATCTTTACTTTGGGAAAAACCTTACGTGTTAGGAAGGAAGTCTTTTCTGTCTTCAGCGCGTCGAAACATCCAAAGCAGTGTAGAAAAAAAGTTTAAAGTGCGATTTCGCAGACCTGTATTATTACACACCAGATCCCCCACCCCACCCCCCACCCCTGCGGTAGAGTATTGTTTTCGGGTCAAATTTTCGAAATTGAATTTTTGTTATATTTAAAGGTTTTTGGTCTCTTGAATCCGAAAAACATGTTTTTAGCGGTAGATCTCTCTATGTGTGTCTGTTATCAGTATATCTGAAGAACAAATAATAGCAGAAAGTTAAAACTCGGTATTCTTAATCTGTATCATACAAGGATGCTCTACTTAACTTTTTGTTAAGATTAAATAAATAGTTTGTGCAGGGACAACCAAGAGAACTCAGATATATGTCTATAAGCAAAACAGCAAGTAAGTAGTTTAATATCTGTCGGCTGAACTAAACCAAATGAAATGCATATATATTTTTATATGCATTAATGCACATTCTCCATATTTAAGTGCACAATGTGGTGTTTACATAACTTTTAGAAGATATATAAGGCTGCCAACCACTGGGCAAACACTTTTTTTTTATTTATTGAATGTAATTAATGAAAGTGCTTTACTATAATATTTTAATATGTCCAGGAAAAATGCTCAGGAATTAAAATTAATTCCTCATATCTATACGATAAATAAAGTATTTTTTAAACTAAATATTCAACGCTTGTTTATATATATACGTTTACGCGTTTTCAGGTTCCCTGAATACTTAAGTCAAATTTTTAAAGTTTGATATTTGTCTACGTTTGTTATCAGAGTAACTTAAATAATTTCAAGCAATTCAAATGCTATATTTTGAACTTAATATAAGGTTATTACTTGAAAAGTTAAATAAAGATTGATAAGTTTCAAGGAATGATACGCTTGAAAGTTGTCTGAATAATTTGGAATGAACTTTTAAATTTATTAATGGTTTTGAATTCTATATAATTGTAGGTAAAATATTCAAACCGGGGTTGAGGGGGTCGCAGCCCCCTCACACAGAGTTATTTGTTAAATAAAACTGTTTCGAAGCCTAATCTGAATTATTTTTAACGTAGATTTATAACAGTACTCGTTATCTTACTCCTTAATCTCCAATCTGTCTTTACAGTAATGAATTTCACGGTAAGCGAGAGTCGTGTGAGTGCCACACCAAAATATTATTATTTTCTTATTTACGAACATCAGGAAAGAATTCTCATAAATACGGCAGATATAAATCCTTTGCTCTCATAATCCTGAAAATATTTATAACTTACATGTATATTATAGAATTACTGTAATTATTATTAATTTTATATGTAACTTTCATTTAAAAAAAACAAAGGCTGGCAGAAAAGCTTAAAGAAAAAAATTGTGGGAGGGGATTAATAAATTCGTGATTTAAGCAACAACAACCAAAAAAATAAATAATAATAGTAACGAAGCTAGGAACTTTATTTCGGAATTATTGAGAAAAGTATAAAATAAAAGAATGAAAACTGAATAAGGTTAATAAAGAAAGTTAACTGACTTTAACTATTAATATTTTTCGTTGCGCACACACATATATCACACCCCAGCGAAAATAATGACACAATTGAAAAAAAATAGAATTTAAGAAAATTCAGTTTAAAGATAACGATAAAACATTTACTAGCTTTGTAATGAAAAGAATTCAACTGCCGCTCAGAGTGACAGAAACTAAAAAAATTGCCTTTTTTTCAGTTGTGTCATATTTCTGGCTCTGGTGTGATATATATGTAGTATATACACATACAATTGCTCTTTGGGCATTGTGCTGCTGTTTCAGTTTTTTTTTTTTTTTTTTTATGAATAACATGCCATTTTACCATGTTTTTATTAACTTCTATTCTTGTTTGTTTTTTTTGTATGTTTGTTTGTCCGGTACAAATCTTGCAATCTTTTTTTAACTAACTTCCCTACTAGCTAGGCATTTGAAACTTTCACAGAAGCTCAGAACCTGGTGACAACACAATACCTCGAAGTCAGATTTTCGAATAGTTTTTTTTTTATTAATTAAAAACTGAAAATAATAAGCTCCTAATAGCAATAAAAATAGCCATTAAAATATTATCTATAATTTAATTGTTGCCAAAAATAATTACGAGTTCATTTTCTTTCGACATAAAAATAAATACATTTAATTAAACGTGAACCTTAAAAAATTATAAAAAGTTAAATTATGCATCTCACAAAAATTGACGTCATTATCAATTTAAAGATTTCAGCGCTGGAGCTCCTTTTATACATCTCTGCCGAACCCAGAGTGTTCGGGAAATTTCCCGTAACTCCTTAACCAATCACATTAGATCGTCCACCTTTGGTATATCGATAATAAGCATTTTCTCGCCAAAAGTCACCAAAAAGGTCGCCAAGGGCAAAGAGTCTCCAATTTTATCGCCAAATCCATTACCTGCCTATTGGAGCTTTTTAATGCGTTTTAAAGGGAAAATTAAGCTATTTTAACGCGAAAAAAGAGCTTGAAATACAGAAAATCGACATTTTATCAATTTACTAATCCTCTTTGAAAGAATTTATACAAAAATAAATAAAATTAGTTACAATTTCGTAACAATACGCATTGATAAAGTGCTAATGTAGTTAGTTCTATAGCTATGATTCGACAGAAAATTTAAAAACATGGTTTATAAAAAAAAGTTTTTTATCTTATAATTATTTAAGTATGACTTTCAAAAATTATTTCTATTTCAAAATAGTGCATTTGAAAAACTTTTTATGCTTGGGAGATTTATAATTATTTCTTAAAAAAAAAAAAAAAAAATCTTCGAACTGTAATTTCCTCTACAACTGCTTGTTATAAAATTCTATAGATAGATAAATAAATAAATAAGCACTTTTACATGGGTTAGTAAATTTTAAATGATATGCTATTTATAAACTAACCGAATAATAATAAAATGCGTAAAATAAAACTCTATTAATAATAAAGCGTGTTTCTGTGCATTTTCATTTCATAGTTTTGCAACACAAAGTATTTTGTCGTCAGTGGTATTATCAACTTAAGTAAGAAAAGGGAAGGGGATGGGGAATAGAAGAGGGAGGCAATTTAAAACGAAATATTTTGGCTTCTACACTCGTATAAACAATTTCTTCTCATAAAAACAGACTTCCATTTTTATAAATTTACACTTTTTGTTGCATTTGGGCAATATTTAATAGATTTTTCTGCATATGTTTGAATTTATGCCAGCTTTCTGCCTCTCTTTTACATAAAAAGATAAGAGAAAATGCTTTCTCTTCCAACGCAATCGTTAATATTATTTTTTTAAACAGTCGATTATAAATGTTGGCACTATTTTTTTTGCATACTTCTGTTTTTCTTTACTTAATATATTCAAATTTCTCTCTTTTAGAAAATATTTAAACCGTAGAACAGAGATACAAAAATATTTTATTATGCTTTAAAAGAGTTTGTGCTAAACCATTAGTTAAAAATATAATAAGAAGAAACAGAAAAGATTTTATACTAAATTTTTTAGAAGCAACTAAGAAATCACAAACAAAATATTTGTTATTTAGCAATAAAAATGTTTGTAACATCTCTCATGTTACCACCAAATAGATGTAGGACACAAAAATCTTCGTATAGAGACATCGTGTTGCACACATGCGATAAATTGTTGAAAAATGCCTATGTCAAATTATGATGCGAAAGATAAGTCACCAAACACAGTGATATTTATTTGTTTAACCTGTTAATTTGTCGAAAATTATATTGAAATCAGCATTATAATATTAAAAGATTTTTTATCGTTAGTAGATATCTTCCTACTGTCGAATTTCATGGAATACAATTGATTCATTAAAGTACTTTTTTTTTTTTTTTTACTTCTATATTCAATAGAAGAAGGTATTGGATTCGTAAAAATTTTCGACCTCGGGTTTTTGATGGATTTACACGTTTTGAGAGCTGTTGTACACGATTTGACCATTTTTAGAAAATGTCTGTGTGTGTGTGTGACAAAAATTTTGGCAACTGTATCTCAGGAACTACTGCACAGAATTTCATACAAATTGGTATGTAGTTACACATTGACATAAATTGGTGCCTATCAACTTTTAGTAAAGATTGTCTTACAGGTTGCGTTGTCATCCCGCTTTTTCTAAAATTTTAACATGGTGGTATAGGACAAAATTTTGTATAAATGTGCATAAAGAGAATTATTTTTTAATAATCATTGTGAAATTTACCATAATTATTTATAATAGAAATAGTTAACTAGGAAAAAAATTTTGTATATGTAGGAGCATAGTCTCCCACCCCGCGGGAGGAAATCCCCCCTCGAGGAGAATAAATTTTCATGATGTGTATCTTTTAAAAGAGTTCGCCAGTATCTTTAAAATGAATGGTTGAACCACTGATCTGCGATAATTTAAAATAAAGTTATCGATTTCTTTTCATTTTTAACAAAAGTAAATAAATAAATAAAATTTAATATAATATTGAGAATAAAATGAACTTTTTTTTTTTTTTTTTTTTTACATTTAGTGTTATACTAAAACAGGAATAAACTACTACGTCAGAAACGCCAAAGAAAAATTATTGAGGTGCATACAGCTGTTTCCGTAGCCTAAAGCGTACCGTCTTCAGTGCAAAAAGAATTCTGAATCTGGAGAAACAGCTGTATGCACCTCAATAATTTTTCTTTGGCGTTTCTGACGTAGTAGTTTATTCCTGTTTTAATATCCCAACGCCAAGTCTCCTGATATTAATAGTGTTATACTACTTTTCTAATATAGAAATCGTGCTGCATTATCATGGAAGATAATTTTATTAAATAATGATTTTAATGAATTATTTTTACTCAGTGAATTTGCATAGAAAAATATAGAAGGAAGTCTTGTTGTGGCCACAACATTCTAGTTTTTTCCCTGCGACTTTCTGTGATCAGCCTTCAAAATATATAATTTGTGCCAATGCTTGTCCAATGATGATTCACCAAAATAGTTGTCTTTGATACCATTTGAGACGACTCATGAAAACACTTGATTCTCAACAGAATAGACAGAAAAAGCTGAACTATGAAAGTTAGGAAAACTAATTACATTCTAGCATATTTAAATTTGCAAATTTGGTTTAGAGGTGGAGTGAGTAAGGTTAATTTTTTATACTGACTATGTGAAAAATGCCTTATCCGGGAATCGAACCTGGGCACTAAGCTTACCGTGCGGATGTTCTAACACTGAGTTATCTTGGCTGATTATCCACTCGGTTTTTTTTTTTTTTTTTTTTTTTTGGAAGAAAACTTGAATCAAACAAATTTTTGATACAAACTGAATATCTGATTTTTGGAATGAAATAATTTAAAAAAATGTCTACAGAATACTAATATATTTGTATTTTTATAATCAAGCAAAATTTTATTATACGCTTATTATTTATTATATTTATTAGCTTAGAAAATATACTTTTTAATAGTAGAAAATTTCTGTGATTTTTAGTGATTTTTCAAAAATGCTCCCACATGGCACAGGGATTAATTGTTATAATAACTAATTTAAAACAACAGAAACAATATTCTAAAGCATAATTTAAGTCGTCACAGCCTCTATTTTATTTAAAGTTTACTTATGACTTCATGTATGAAATACACACATTGAATTTATATATTAAAAACAAAAATTCAAAATGGAATGAATTAAATTTAAAGTTTTTTAAACATTCCAATGCACGCTTGTACACCTGAGTGTCTGTCCTTTTTTATAACTAATGTCATATAAAAAAGATTTTTTTTTTTTCGCAAACCTGTGCTTTTTCAAAACAAATGTACTTAAAAAAATTTTATGACCTGTTTTACGAACTCAAAAATTGCTGTAGCGCAGTAGATAATCACCTAAATCTCTGAAAATAATTTATTTATTTTTAATAATATTAGTATAAACTTTATGTAAGTTTTTTAGTAAAACTGATTTTAAAATTTGAAATTTTTGCTTCATTAGTAAAATTTTACAAGAATAATTAATATAATTAACCAAAAAAGAAAAAAAATGCAAATTTCAGTGTTTTGCAAATATAAATACAATGTTTCTACATCTCTAAATAGTAGACTTTTGCTCTTTTAAATTTTGCGTATGACATTTTGCACATAAATAAGAGAAAAACCTGCATCAATAAACAATCGTATAAATTTTGGAAAAGGCAACTATTTAAAAAATATTCACGCTTAAATGTTTCACAGTGCCTTTTAAATGCGTATGAGCTAAATCTACATTTGTTAATAAAACAATTAAATATATTTTGTATTAAATTTTCTTTAAAGGTAATTAAAATAATCACTGTAGCATAAACGGTAACCACATGCTCTCGAAATTTCGGGACATCCTGTTTTTTGGAATTGTTTATTTTAAGTTTTGAAAAATCGTTGCAAAGAAATTGTTTATCATTATTTTCATTTCATTTATTTATTTTGTTCTAATTGACTTAAAATAAAAAATACCTTCAAATCTGGGTAAATAAAAAATATTTTTTACGCCGTTTTATCAAAAATACTCTGATGTGGCCACCGTGGCATATAAACAGTTAATTGAATTTAAATGTCTGCTCTAATTTTTTTCAACACTTTAAAACTGTTTAAACTAAAAATTTAAATACCGAATGTTAAACTGTTACTTTTCATAATCAAATATTACTATGAATGTAAATGATTTAAAACAAAACTTCTGGAAACATTTCCATCATTTGCACGTTTCTTGTCCTTTTTCTGATACTGGAAAAAGGCGTCAAGAACAAAAAGTGATGCGGTTCACATAGATTAACGCTTTACAACTGTACGCAATCGTTTCATCGTTTAACTTTCAGTATGCTTCGTCTGCGGGTTCACACAACGGACAGACTAGGGTGGCTATATTACTAATTATATAATTTATATTATCCTTTATTTATCCTTAATTTATATTATCCTTTACCTAGGCACCCTAGAACAGACTAAAGCAGTGGTCGCCAACCGAAGGTCCGTGAATCACTAGTGGTCCGCTAGAACAGTTTGGGGATCCACATAAAAAAAAGGACATTGTTTGCGTTTTTTAATGTTTTATGAGAAATTATGCTGATGATAATTTAAATTTAAGATTTCCTGAGTTATTGATTTCACAACATTAGATTTCGTATTTTCTGAATGAGAGATAAGATAAATACTTTTTAAGTTGTATATGACAATTTTAATTGTAAGTATCTGGCACAGAATAGCTTTGCCTTTTGGATCTGCATATGATACGTAGTTAGAATTGTTCTAAATTTATCATATTATTCTGGTTCTTCAAATGCTGAAAATGTATGTAAGAAATTTTCCATATTAGATTTTAATAATCTAGCAATACGGTTTTATATATGGAAAAAATAATTTATCATTCTAGCCAAATGTTTCGTCTGAGTTTGTTATAATGTGAAATGAATAAAAAAGTGTTCATGTTTTTCCACTATATATGTATTTTATAATCAAATTTCAAGCATCGTTCTTATGATTAAATATGTACCTTTGTTTTTCAGATAATAAAATAAGTATTTGTGATGTTTCATGTTAAATAGGTTAATTTCAAATTTATAAAATGGGTGTCCTCGGATCAGTATTCTAAAAATATTTGCGTTTCTTAATCAATTTTATTAGTGGCCCACGGAGTTTTAATTTATGAAGTAGTGGAACGTAGGATTTTAAATCTTGAATTTAGTGATTAGTAAAGTCGAAAAGTTTGGTGACCGATGGACTGAAAGACACATACAGAGACTGATTGAATTAATAGTCACTCTCAAACATTGCTGGAAAGTGTTAAAAACGCTTAATAAAAACAAAGATTCAATCCCGCAATTTCTTATTGTAGCCCGTAACATATATGAATATTTTAGCGTAGCCCTGTAAATCTTAACTCTAAAAATACTATATATATATTTATGCGTATGAATAATAAAATTTAATTTCATTAGAATTTATGTAAAATAAAGGCATTAAAATTTGGTGTATAGAAATTCCTCTCATAGAACGCAATACTTCGAAATTCTTTCGGGTGCCTCTGTACACAAACAAGTGGTGGCATTTACCCCATTTTTATTAAGGAATATCCTATAGTGTATTTTAATAACATATGTTAGTTTCAAGGAAGTTCATGAATATTTACTATTGAAGTGCGTTAAAAAAAAAAAAAAAAACCCGCGCTGTCTATCTATCTGCGTAAGTTAAAACACTGTCGGATAGATACACAGACAGATTAATCGAAGTCATATACACTTTTCAACTTTCTTTCGAAAATGTTAAAAAAATTATGTAATAAATCTTCATTGAACTTTCTTCGGCTAAATTTCTTTGTATGAGCCTGTATTTTCGAAATTCTAAATTCCCAATTCGTAAATTAAATGTGTTAAAATATTTCTGATGAACATATTATCAGTTTCAGTGTCACATATTATACTAATTTGAATATAAATGGGCCAAAAAACTTTGTCCATACAACGTGAAAAGCTAGCCAAGCTTAGTGAGAAAGAAAAACTAAGATCGTAAGAGAATGCAGTATTTCATTTTGAACAGTGGTATAAGCATTTTATTTTACTCCAAAACAAAATTGTAGTCATACAAGTTCACACATTTTGCCATATCATAATTATTTTTTATCGATTCTCTTTTCTTTTCTTTCTTTCTTTAAATAAAAATAGGCTGAGAAAAGGTGTGAGGATTACTGCAGGCAATAAATATTTTTCCATAATTTTAGTTCTCCAATATTTTTACTTTTTTCTATAAGAAAAAAGTATTCGATTTGTGAAAATTTTCTACCCTTTTTAAATGTAACACGTTTTAAGATATCCTGAATACGATTTGACTATTTTAATAAAATATTTGTTTGTCTCTATATATGTTATCAAAATTTTGTGGGCGCTTCATCCCACGTAATAGTTAATAGACAATATTATACAAAACTTAGTTAATATTTTGGTTGAATCTTGGTGAAAATTCGTACTAATTATATTTTGGCATAAATCACCCAGTAAAACTCGCTATTATGCTGCGATTTCTCCCATTTGCGGTAGACTGTATTTCCGTTTCTATTGTGTATAAGTTCACATAATTTAATATATGAGGTGCCATTATGAAAAACTATAGTGATTTAATTTAGGTGCACTTCGGCCGTCAAGTGGCTGCAGTTTTTTCCCTGTACCGGGAAGAAATACCTCAGTTTTAATACCGTAATAAGTGCGTTAAACTTGATTTGTTGATAGATGACCGTTTTTTAAAGAAAACTATGCTTATTTAATGAGGTTCTTTCCGACCAACAGCTGGTACTGCTGTTACTATCTTTCTGCGAATTTTATAAATCAGCATCTATTGGTTAATTTGGCACCAAACTGCATATAAAAATTTTTTATTAATACATTTTTTAAAACAAATATATAATTATTATTTTATTTTTATTTTTAGGACGGACGACTATTAGTCTCAATCTATGGATAAAACGTTGTCGCCAATTTCACGATGGTTGGACATTTATCGAAATCGAAAATTTATTAATGAAATATAATTGAATAATTTGAAAGCGATGTTATAATTTGAAAAAAAAAAAAAAACTAATAGTCCTCCGTGCTAAACTAAATTATGCTTTTGCCAGAATTTCATCAAAATCTTTTTTTTTTTTTTTCTTTTTTTTTTTTTTTTTTTGAAGGAAAAGAAACTTAATACTAATCAGTATCGAAAAAGTTGAAGCCCTTTTTTAGATAAAAATACATTATTTTAATTTTTAATTGTTGCCAAAAAAGTTTACGAGTTGATTTTTCTTTTTAATGAAAAGAAATTCACGCGTAAATATTAAAATTGATGTAAAACTTTGTGAAAAATTAAACTTGCAGGGTAGAATTGAGGTCATTATAGCTCTAAACGTATTATTATTAAAAATAATGTATTAATTATTTCTTTGTTAGAGCATTAGCTTAGAAGCTTCTTGACGGCTTTTAAATTTTTATTCTCATTTCGTTGGCGATTTAAAATGGCTATCGCAATTTCAATAGTGAAGACTTTGGCGAGAAACGTCCAAACTAATTCGGTGCCAAATTTTAAATTTCTCTAAAGGGTTCTAAAATTTTTGCACGTTCTTATTTTTATTATTATTTTATTTCATTTAATTTATTTTTCCTTTTTCAAGCTCTGTCTTTCTTAAAAACAATCTTTTGTACAATTTTTTATGTATCTCCTGTTTATAAATTAAACTGCGGTCTTCTGCCCTGGATATGTTCCGAGCCTGCCTCGAGCATGGTTTAACAGGACCGTAGACAGACTTTCTCTCATGTGGGAACAAAAATCCCTATAACCACGCGGTTTGGGACCCACAGTGAGAGACCAATGTCAGAAGCTATGATTAACACTCCGGGTTCTAATACCCAGTGTTATTCGGGTTCCCATTTTCTTTGAAGCGAACTGAACCCAAGAGTCTCTCGAAGTCACATCGATCGATCGATAAATAGGTAGATAACAGCACCTAACAGATGTAAATTTAAGAAACTGTCTAGAATAAAAATTCAAATGAGACTGAGAGTTATTTTGAGCGTTTTATTAAATGATTCTGTTCATGAATAAAAGCTATTTTTAGATTTTTCTAAACCATTAGGGTAAGTTTTTATTCAATTTTGTTTAAGATTTTATGTTCAAAATAATGTTTCCCTATGCGGAACCCTTTTTTTTTTTTTTTTTTTTTTTTTTAGTGCTAGAGGCCTATTTCAGTCGGTACAGTTGTCGAATTTTTATAATACACTCTTAATTAGTGCTAGAGGCCTATTTCAGTCGGTTTATTGAATGGGGATTTATTGAATGAAGTCCCCCCAAGGCACAACTTTGACATGAGTCCCCCACCAGGCACAACTTTGACATGAGTCCCCCCCAAGGTACCCCTATTTCAGTCGGTACAGCGTTGTCGAATTTTTATAATACACTCTTAATAGTGCTAAGGGCCTATTTCAGTCGGTTTATTGAATGGGGTTTTATTGAATGAAGTCCCCCCAAGGCACAACTTTGACATGAATCCCCCCACGCCCAACTTTGACATGAGTCCCCCCCAAGGTACAACTTTGACATGAGTCCCCCCCAAGGCACACCTCCCCCTCATTGGGAAAAAGAGAAAAAACGTTGTTTTGCGGCTATAAGGCAGTTTGGACTTCCAACGTTATTTGTTACGATATCTGCAGCTGAAACACATTGGTTTGATTTAATGAAAACTTTATCATGGAATTTAGATCGTCACGAATTAACTAAAGAAGAATTTGTCGATATTAACAAGTTTAGCAGTAGGCCTCTGGCACTAAATTAAAATCTGTCAATGTCAGATTTTCATGTTTTAAATAATAAAATAATGTCGTGTCTGTATAATTTTTTTTTTTTAAATATTAATTAATAGCAAACTTAAGTAATTTCTACATTATTAATAAAATCACTTTAAATTAAAAAAAAAAAAAAAAAAAAAAGTACCAAAAAAACACCCATTCTAGCAGGAAGACATACGATTGAAATAGCTCAGACCTGAAAATGTTAAACTCTTTTGCATGTTAACCACTAGGTATCGTGTTATGTAGAATAGAATGATACAGAAGAAGGTTTCTGTGATGGCCAAAAGTATACCCAATTTAGCTTGAAATTTCCTTTATTTTCATAATCTTAAAATCAAAGGCAGATGAAGTATATGAAAACTTTTGCCTGCAGAAAGAAAATTCTTACAAAACAATTCATGTTTTTCGTTTTAAATGTATGAAAAATTCTTAAATTCTTCTTTAGAAGAACATAACATGTCCTGAAAATCTTGAAATGGATCTGCCTCGACAAGTCTACAGACGATAAAAATTTCTTGGTTATTGGCTTGGGTTGTGCAAAAAATATTCATCCACTGCAAAAACATCTAAGGAAAATAAAAAATAGTGTCTGTGTGCGAGTACGTGTACTTGCATTTTGGAAGAAATTTTCAAATTTCTTGCGCACAATTTTGCTTTATGAACTTGAGCGGGTGTAAAAGAAGAATTGTGTGTGTGCTCTGTATGCACAAGTATGCACATTCATTGCGGTTTTCTTTTACTTTATTTTTTATCGGCGTTTCATTTTAAGCCAGTGAGAAAATAAAACTATATTGTTACATTAAATACGTATCATTAATAAATGTCATAAAAACTCTGCGCTTTTAAAAGAATTTTACAAAATTATATGTAAAGATATTTTTTGTGTGGAGAGATGAGAAGTAAAATCAGTTAAATAATGCATTATTTTGGTCATCCTTAATCAATCACAATTATATATAAAAGTGCACATTTCAATTCGTGCCCAAGTTATCGATAAAATTTCGTAAAAGTAATCATTTTATCCTTGTCTAGAAAAAAAAAAAAAAAAAAAAAATTGAAGTAGATTTTTACCTCCTGAATTTATTTTTGATTAGTAGTAAATATTTATTACTTTTTCTTAGCCATAGGGTCGAAAAAGTGTTGTTATAGGGTCAAATTTTCGAACGTGAGTTTTTGTTATATTTACATGTTCTGAGGTCCCCTGAATACTAAAATCATGTTTTTAGCGAATGGTCTGTGTGTCTGTTATCAGCATATCTCAAGAACAAATAGTAGCAGAAATTCCAAACTCGGTATTCTAAATGTGTATCATATAGGAATGCTACAGTAAGCTTTTTGTTAAGATGAAGCAAATGTTTCGTGTACAGGGACACTCAAAAGTATTCAAATATGCGATAATTTAAAATAAAGTTATCAATTCATTTTTAACAATTTTTTTTAATGTAATATTGATAATAAATTCAACTTTTTTTTGGATGTCTAGTGTTATACTACTTCTCTAATATGGAAATCGTCTGCATTATCATAAAAGATAATTTGTTTAAATAATAATTTTAATAAATTATTTAAAAAAAAAACAGAATTATTTTTTAATAACTGAATTAAATTCTATATAAATGTGGGTGCATTAATGAAACGCGAGGTTGAAGGGGGGCGGTAGACCCCCCCCCTCCTCACACAGAACTAATCATATAAAACTCTTTCGAAGCCTGATTTGAATTGTTTAACATAGGTTTACATAACAGTACTCGTTATCTTACCCCTTAATCTCCAACCTGTATTTATAGTATTAAATTTCAGGGTAAGAGGAAGTCGTGTGAGTGACACACCGGATTATTTTCTTTAAATATTTTCTTCCAAAGTATCATCAAAAACTTCTATATGGTTGTTAATATATTAGAAATATTAATATGAAATACTTCTAATTTCGATCATCACAACAATTAAACCCAATAACGGCCAATCAGTTTTCATCCATTCGTTCATTGATCCACGTATATCTTGCATATTTAAGCACATCTGCAGAGAAAGCTTCTGAATGTTATTTAAATTGTAGTTTGTTTGTTTTTTTTCTTCCCGAGGAAAATTTTTGAACATCAGTTTAATGAACCAAGGGATAAAGCTTCAGTCATACGAATGATGGGATTTTCTTGGAATTGTAATGAAATATTTCAGTTTTATGACTATTTCTTTTATATCTGATGTCATTTTCAGTAGTTAAAATATTTCATCCCTTTTGAAATCGAGGTCCACTAGTAAAAATTTTATTTGCGAAGTATATACTTTTGAAGTTTTTTTAATTCTTTTGAGGTTGTATATCGAAGTATTGTATATCAAAATGATAATGGTGAATAAATTTCCCAGAAAAATCATAAGGGAAAATGCATAAACAATTCTATCCTTTCACTTTCTATGAAGGGATAGAAATGTTGCAGACTTGAATAACTATTTTATCGTTTCTTGATATTTTTTGTTATATGAATGCTATAATATTTTTTATGTCTGTCAATAGGAAAGGAGTTTTTATGCGTGAACTTATTTAGGCGTATGACGTATATTACTACTTCAGTGAGAACTCATCTGATCTTATATTAAATATGCTTATTTACACGTATCTATATACATAAAAGAATAAACTGACTCACTCACTGACTCAACACAGCCATGGCGATTTTATGGGACATAGATACAAAAATTTTTGTGTGTAGGTTGATTTTAGGACCCCGACCCTCACTAAGATGGGATTTTTCGAAATCCCCCCCCCCCTCTCCCTGGAGGGCAGGAGGCAAAAACATGTTTGTAAGCATAACTCGGCTTCAAATTACTTAACGGTGAAGAAATTGCAGATGGGGAGACTAGATTTGAGTACAAAACAAGAACGAAAAATCATGCAGTACGTGTACGTGCCTTTTGTTAGGACCCGACTATGACTTTTGGAGACCCTGGGGAGACCCCTTTTATATGATGCTCCTCCCTTCCTATGCATATACAGTTAAATATTTTTTTCCCGTGTTATATATATTGTAAGACTTTTTTAATTAATAGATATTTTAAATTATATAAATATAATTAAATTATTATGCATCGCTCAAAAAAAAAAAAAAAAAAAAAAAATTCTATGTGATCTAGAAAAATAAAACTGAGTAAAATTAGGATAAAATGTCAGATTTATCTATAATAGCTTAAATATGCAATGATAGGATTAGGATGCATTCATATACATAAAAACATTGAAACCAGAATAAATGACATTTAAGTACTAAATTTTGCGAATTTTCTAAAATATGGCAAGCAACATGGCACATTTCCAAAATTAGATTGCAAATTTGAAAAATGCAAATTCTTTAAAATACACATGTTTAGTTCATTCTTTGGTCCCAATATCAGGAAAAGGGGGGGGGGGGAGGGGGATGTTTGAGCATATTTACTATCCTATGGCAAAGAATTAGTTCCTAGAGCTAGCAAGATATTTTCACACTAAAAGTGCGGGACGAAAAAGGCATCCATGCTAATGAAATTTTGGTAATATAAACGTGGCGTGAAGAAAAAAAAAAAAAAAAAAAAAAAAAACTATTTTTCCTTTACTACTACTTTTATTTTAAAAACTGCTTAGTTATATTTATCCTTTTCTATGTACACAAAAGTAGTGCCAAATTTTAAACTTCCTTTAAAAATTTGGGTGCCTTCCAAATTTGTGTGCCCTGGGCTAGTGCCTCATGTGCCCATGCCTTAATCTGGCTCTGCTTGTTGTATTACATAATTTTCAATGTTCTTTCTCTACATTATCACTCAACGAACAAACAGAAGCATTGAAAGGCATACAGATAAACTAACTGAATTCATAATCACTCTTAAACATTAGTGGAAAGTGTTGAAAGTATAATAGATATTCCACGATAGAACATTTAAGAATGATATCCGGAATCCCATTACTTAATACTTTAATTAAAATGAAGCACAATTACAATAACTATATAAATTTCTATTTACATATTTACATTTTTTCGCAATAAAAGAACAGAATATAACTAAATTGACGATGCATCAGTCAGGACACAGATGTATGTTCCGCGGAATCGTACAACCACAGTCTCTGACTGCGCTGCTCCTGACAGACTACTGAAATTAAAATGTTTTCACTTCACTTTATGGATTGGCAAAATATCATTAGATATTTTGCCAAGAATGGCGACAGCGCCGTCTATATTATTTTAAAAGATAGGGAAAATGGCTCAATATCGATAGGCTATTTAATATTTTCGTGAGTTTGAACTTAGCGCGTTACAAAAGGCTTACCGCAATAGAAAATGCAGCCTTTAATGTATCTGAATATTTTAATGTAGCCCTGTAGATTTGAAAGTTAACCATATGATATTCTACACAAAACATTATTTTAACACATTAAAAGTAAATTTAACTTTCTTTGTGATTTTTGCAGCGGAAAGTTATTTAAATATGATTAATGTCTGTCCTAAAACGGGATGCATTGACATTTTTGAGGGTGTCCCTGTACACACACCAATTTTATTTTACACGACCTATTAATGCCATTTTAAATAGGGAATGTACCATAGTGAACTTCAATGACGTATATCATTTTTTTTTTTTATTCTGAAAATATTTACGAAAGCTGGAGGCGGACAGATGGATACACAGATACACAAATTGAAATCATGTTTACACTTAAAAACTGTTAGAGAAAATATTAAAAACGCTTAATGTAACTGAATATTCTTCTGTGGCCCTGTAAATCTTAAAGCTAATCATGCTGTATTCTATAGAAAGCATTCTTTAATGCATATGAATAACATATTTCAATGTCATTAAGATTTGTGTAAAGTTATTAAAATTTGTTTTTTAGAAATACCTCTCATAGAAAGCAATGCTTTGAAATACACTGGTGGACAAAATTAAAGCAACAACCTGTTTTCTCGATTTCTTCTTTTGCACATAATTTTTAAACAAGTGAACATGTGAACATAAAATTTGGATGGCATGTTCGTTATCATATTACTCACCGAATTTTATGTAACTTTAGCATAAGAATAATTTTTAAGCTAATAAATGTTCATTTTTCTCTCAAAAGTAAGCTTTGGAAAAAATGAAAAATTTCAATAATTTTTGGAAAGAACACTTAATGAAAAGTGGTGTTAAGGATGCATTTAGAGATAGGCGAAGATGCACACGCATCCATTGTTAGATTACAACCAAAAATCTTTCTACTTGTATTCACTTTCTATTTCTTATTTTTTCTTATTTTTTTTTTGCATGTGAATAACTTTTTAAAAAATATGCATAAAAACATGAAAATTGGATAAGATGGTCATTATAAAATTATTTATCGACATCATCATTATTCTAGTGCTGAGTTTAGTGCACAAATTAGTAATTATATATTTTTTTAAAGTCCATTATAAAAATAAAAGAAAAGTTAATACAGAAAGAAAAATCGAGATTTAGTTTTACATTTCAAGGCATTTAAGTCTTTACCTATCTCTAATATATCCTTAACACCACTTTTTATCAAGTGTTCTTTCCTAAAATTATTGAAATTTTTCATTTTTTCCAAAGCTTACTTTTGAGAGAAAAATGAATATTTATTAGCTTAAAAATTATTCTTATGCAAAAGTTACATAAAATTCGGTTAATAATATGATAACAAATAGGCCATCCAAATTTTATGTTCATATGCTTATTTGTTTAAAAATTACGTGCAAAAGAAGAGAACGAGAAAACACGTTGTTGCTTTAATTCTGTCCACCAGTGTATTTCTAGGTGTCCCTATGCATAAACCAGGGATAGTATTTACTCCATTTTCTATTAAAAAGAAAAAAAAAAAAAAAAAGATAGGACACTACTTAAATAAATATTTCAATTTCTTTAAGATTTGTGTAAAGTAAAGGTATTAAAATATGGTTTATAGAAATTCCTCTCATACGAGCAGGTATAGTCAATAAGTTCGGCGACAAACCTCCTCGCTCATGCCTGCTGTACGGGTGAACCAAAATAACGATGTGGTTTGCACGTCTGGTTCTCTGTGCACGCGTGAGACGTTATATGAAAACTAATAACGCGAAAACTAATAAGTAAATATTGGAAAACTAATAAGGCGCTGAGATAACCATTCGGCTAAAGACTGTCTCTTATGGCGATGTAGCAAAATGTCTTTTTTGGAGCAACGTTCAAACATTAAATTCTGCTATAAATTAGAAAAAAACACTGAAGAAACGGTTATTGCAACAAGCGTATGGAGACGAAGCCATGTAATGATCGAAAGTTTTAAAATGGTACAGCTTGTTAGACGGAAGGAGGCCGCCGCTCACCACTATATAGCAATTTGGAGCGTTTTAAAGCCTCCCCCCCCCATGATTTATTTATTTATTTATTTTTTAAATTACATTAGCCGCCGGTGGTAACACCCTCACGACAAAGGGTGGCATAGATATAATTGAAAGGTATTTAAAAATGAGCGAGACCCTGTTACAGATGATCTGGTAGGAGAAGTGATCAGTAGTGATCGTGGGCAAATAGTTGATACAGTAGCCAATCAGACTGGCTTTTTCGTATGGAACATGTCACACGATCCTATCTTTTGGATTTGCACATGCATTAGACAGCTACGGGGACCCGCTCACCACTCTAGGAGCAGTGTCGAGCGATTCTAGCTATGCTAGGCCCCTCCTCCGAAACGTTTATTCAAAAACTTAAAAAAAAAAAAAAAAAAAATTACAAACGCCACCAGAGGTAAGAGGTGATCATAGATCCTTTTAGCTTTGCTAAGTTCCATATGTTAAAATGTTTGAAAGCCAATTTTCTGGTTTTGGGGTTGGATTTCTTATGTGCCAAGAGAATGTCAGTGGGCATGAGTAGTATATGTGTGAAGCTCTACCCTACTCCCCGCAGGGGCAGTCAGGTGAGCGTAAACAATGAAAGCGAAATAGATAGCTTGCAAATGGACCATGATCACTTAGGAAGGCGGTAGCTGAAGGTGTGAAAGAACCATGTAGAGGTAGAGATATTAGGGATAAGATCATAGGTGTATCTTCTTTTAGAGGAATTCGTCCAAAGACCTTGCCATCTCCGCATTAGAAGATTCTTTTAAGTTATTTCTAATATATTTCACATGCATTGCGTTTCAGTGCACATTCTTTCTCGTAATCTCACCGGAGATGAATGGGCTGAGCGCATTTGCGGGCGATTTAATCAGTGCGCCCAACAATGACGTGGCATTGTTGTCCCAAATTTTACTGGGGATGATGCGAAAAGCCAGTCTGTTCGGCCACTGCATCAACTGTTTGCCCACGATCGCTACTGATCACTTTTCTTACCCGATGGGTGTTCGCTCCTGCTCCGCGGATAATCTGTAACAACATCTCTCTCATTTTTAAACAAGCAAGCTCATACCATTTGAAAACTTAGATCATCGCATAGCTTCGTTTCCATATGCTTGTTGCAGTAACCGTTTCTTCAGTGGTTTTTCCTAATTTGTAGCTGAATTTAATGTTGAAACATTGCTTATCCCCCCCCCCCCCCAAAAAAAAAAAAAAAAAAAAAAAATGAGTTTGCTACATTGCTATGAGAGGCTGAAAGTCTTTAGCCGAATGGTGATCTGAGCGCCTTATTAGTTTTGCAAAGCGTCATGTAATGACTCACGTGTGTACAGAGAACCAGACTTGCAAACAGCATCGTTATTTTCGTTCACCTGTATACCGGGCATGATTGGGGAGAGAAGTCCCCGAACTTATTGAATATACCTCGTAGAACACAGTCCTTTGGAATACGTTCGGGTGTCCTTGTATACAAACCAGTCGAGGTAAAATTTTAATAGGGAACATCCGATAGTGAACTTGAATAATATATATCAGTTTCATGACATTGTTTCCATGAATATTTACGAGAGTTAGAGTGCGGACACACAGACGGACGAATAGACAGACAAAACGTAGTCATTAACACTTTTCAACCTTGTTGGAAAACCATTTTCTGAGATTTTAGAATTTCTGATTTTTAAGGAGGGAGAGGGAGGAAATCGATTTTCGGGGAGAAATTTCGCAAAATCCCGTTTATCGGGTAAAACTCTACCAATGAGAGTACAAAGATGTTGAAAACGGCCGTGCGTTTTCTTGAAAATATTTCCAAAACCCAATTTTTGTTTTTTGAGATTTTCGATTTCGGGGGGAGTTTAAAGTGGGAAAATTCGTCCCCTCTCCCCTTAACGTTAAATTTGTACTGAGGAATCTATATTAGCAGAAGTCACGAATTTTGGTGCGTGAATTGTTTATGTATCCAACACCCATTGTAACGGGATTCGAATTTTCCTCTTTCCTCCCTTGAGGCAGTGTTGCCAGACTTTGTGACTTTTTTATTCAACAGTCACCAATAATTTTGAGAAGCAATATTTGGCATACATAATCGACAATTATTTGGTTCGATTCGTCTATTATATTTATCAAATCTCTTTTCTAAAAATTGTTGGTAACTATTGAATAAAAAAGTCGCAAAGTCTGGCAATACTACCTTGAGGGCGGGGGCAATAAACATGTTTCCAAAAGGTAGATCACAACATAAATAAATCGATTATTAAAATAAATTCATATAAATAAAAAACAAATCCATTTTTATTTCATCCCCTAACATTATATGTATTTAAACAATTTTTATGTGATTAAAATAAATTACTTTTCACCTAATTCAATATTTTTGTATTGAGCAGACTCACAAACTGAATGAGGTACTTAAGATGTTAATATGAATCGTCAATTAGTAGAAAATAAATAATATGTATATACGAGGGGTGATACAAAAAAAAGTTTACAAGGCAAATGAAAAAGTATTTATTAACAATAGAAACAAGATACAAATGGGAATCAAGAGACACATCTGGCCTTCACTTTTCCACATAGTCGCCAAACCTGTTTAGGCATTTGTCAGAACGTTCGACCAACTTGTTTATCCCGTCTTGGTAGTAATCAGGGCCCTGCTCATTGAGATTTCTCGGCAGCTGTTTTCACTGCATCGTCTGAGGTGAACCGTGTTCCGGATAAGTTTCGCTTCAACGCCGGAAAAAGGAAATAGTCACTTGGAGCCAAATCGGGGCTGTATGGGGGTGATTCCAGACCTCCCACTTGAACCTTTGCAGCAATTCCTGAGTCTGGCGAGCTGTGTGGGGCCTGGCATTGTCATGCAGAAGCTCATTGCTTTGTCCCCGTATACTTCAACGATTTGTCTGTGAATTTCGGATGCGGCCACATTCTTGGCCCATAAGAATCGAATTACGGCTCGCACCTCTATGCGAGACCACTTTTCTAGACGTCGTGCCATTACTGTCGGTCTTAAGTGTCTGCGTACTGACGCTACTTACTCGTAGAACCGCTGTAGGACAACTAGCGCCATCTGTCAACCACCCTGGGTAGAAATATTCGCTCCACAATTATTACGTTTCAAATGCTTCTGCTTGTAAACTTTTTTTTGGATCAACCCTCGTATATTTAACTTTATTTTGTGTTTGTTTATTTATTCTTTTTATTTTAAATATGATTAATATTACATAGCATATTTTTGTTCCTATCTTAATTTTGTTCTTTCTCTTACCCATATATGACAAAAAAAAAAAAAGTATTGTTTTAAGATCGAATATTCGATACTTATACGGTTTGAAGTCTACTGAATATGCAGAAAAAAAAAAATTTAGCGGTTGATCTCTATATATGTCTATTATTAGAATAACTCAAAACAAATTACTTTAATTGTACATCGTGGGATACCTTGAATCTAAAAATCAGATTTTTAGAGGTTGGTCTGTGCGTCTGTTTGTCTCTCTCTCTGTATATTTGTAAGTGTCTTCTCAGCGTAACTCAGATATTAGCAAGAAATGCAAATTCATTATTCTAAATCTGTATCAGATAATAATATTATGCAAAACTTTTCACTGAGATTGTACAAATGGTTCCTACGCAGGGACATACAAAATAACTCAAATTACATCACGTCAAAAGGCTAAATTATTCATTGGTATATTTTAGCAGCTTTAAACTGCATTAAAACATATCATCATCATCATCATGGGGCGTCATTGGAGTACCTACGACGGTAGTGACCGTTGCCTACCTCTTAAAACATAATGAAAGTAACATTTATTTTTTATTTGCACTAAAGCATATTTCCTACAGAATGTGGTATGAAAAGCATTAATCGTTCATTTTACAGGGCTACACAAAATAATTGATAGGTTTTATAGTTGGAAATTGCCTGAAGTGCATTTTAGACTATATAACGCGCATACAATTCATAAACAATATACAGAGTTTCCGATATTTAGTCGAATACATCCTTTTCTACTGGATGTAATTAATGGATGCATTTTTCTAAATTCTACCACTCTAGAAATAGTATTAATACAAAAGTTTTCATCTGCACATCAAAATTTAAATAAGAATGTAAAGCTGTTAATAAAAATGTTCTCTTTAAAACGCATGTAAGAAAAAATGTAGCACCATACGATTAATTTTAAAAACTTCAATTATTTAGATATATCGGTGGCATTATAATTTTTTCATACTATGATACTGGTAATCCTGATGACTTTAATTTTAGCTTTCACACTAATTTAAAACCTACTAAAAACTGTCTTCTTAATAATTACATTAAGTTCCTTTCGACTTAAATTATATAATAATAAAATACTTATTGACATTAATTATAAACTCAGTGATTTTTGCTTTAAAGTAATTACTCATTTTAAATTTAATCATTTCAAATCATTTATCATGCTTACAAATTTCGGTATTTAGAAACATGAACCTCAACTTTTCTTTTTTAGAAATCAAAATATATGTTCAATAAAGTTCAGAACCAAAAATATTAATAAACTTGTATATGACACCATTCATTATGGTTTTTTCAATAAATTTGTTCATTCCATAAACTATCCTTAATTTCCTATGGTATGTTCACATTAATATATATATTTATAAATTAAGAGAAGGAGGAGGTATATTTATTGTGTGTATGTGTGCACGTGCATATATATATATATATATATATATATAATAAATTTAAATACAAATTAAATAATAAATGCGGAGGATGAGTGGACAGTTGAATAATTACATAGGATGGGTGATGTTGTTTAGCTTGGGGGATGGGTTGCTAAAACAATACTAAATAAATAAATAAATTTAAGAAAAAAATAGTAAAAGGAAAATTGCGTTTGCTATGTATATCATTAGGTTTTTTTTTTTTTCCCGCACACTGTTATCACGCTGTTTGCGGACGATCCTTTACATTTTTCAAAAATCTTTGTAGTATTTTATGATGTGTCATCAATAAATATAGCTGTACAGAGTGGATAATATTTCAAACTGTAACATATAAGATTGATTTTATATAAAACTTATTTATAAATATCAATAATTATTTTAGATCCTAATATATATGATTTATTTAGTTTATATAAATTTGGTTTATTCATATATATCTCTCTGTTCCCTATTGTTATTTCTGTTTCATTTGTTTGAATTTTGCCGTTGTTTCACATAGTTTTTAATTCTTATGTTAAATATATACATATTCATTTCTTATATCACATCATATATGTATATATATATATATATATAGTATTTTTCAGCAAAATTTCAACGGGAACTTGAATTCGCACAAATGGTCCGTTCTTTTCCTATATCCAGTTTGATAGTAAATATTCTGATTATAAATTTTCATTGATATTCCTGAGGGAAATGAATGTTCGAAAACGCTAATATATTTTCTATTCAAATTGCTCATCTTTTCAACGATTCCATCCGGAATAAAATACCACCATTCCTTTCCGTCGAAATTTGCTTTTCAAATGAAAGCTGGGAAATGAGGTAATTTATTCATTTCTGTATATAACCGATTATTTACTACGTTGGATATATTAGTATAAAAATGGAAAATCGCCTTTTATTTTCTTTTAAAGACTTAAAATAAATCCTTATGTATATATATGTGTGTGCGTATTTATATATACTATGTATATGTGTATGTTATATCGTTCATTTTCTAGTTATTGCTGATGATAATGCAAATATTAATGATATGTAATATTTGTTGTTGGCAATATTAGAATATTTTGTATATCTTTATTACATTATTCTAATATTCTTTGTTGCATTAGCGCAAAATGTTGGTAATGTTCTGATGAAATTTACTAAAACAAATAACATTTTTTTTTTTCTGTTACATTTTACTGATCGCTTCATAAGCGATTAAATTACCAATATTTAGTTTTAATTCTGTTGTTGCATATCTGTATACATTAGTTCATTTAATCAGAATATTTTTTTTTTATTTAGATTTCTAATTAGTTAAAAAAAAAAAAAAAAAAAAAAAAAGGCTATTTTTCAAATATGTGCTTTGTCATCTTTTTCAGTGGGCTACCTAAAACAAAGGAGGATGAAACACTTACTCATATTTATAGAGAAAGAAATAGCCATTGTTAGCTGAACTACTAAAAATTACTACTAAAAGAGACAGATTTCGATTTTACTCACGCACACATACACGCAGTAAAACCATTATAGCTCATAAATTACGAAAGATTTTTTTCCAAATTTGTTGGAAAAGAAAAAATGAACGTTAGCAAAGCCTCCTAAAGTCCTAAAAACATATATTTCGATTTCGCTTCCAAATTGCTGTAGCTTTTCTTTATTTTTTTTTTCTTTTTAAACTTCAAGGCAAGTTATTATTTATTACCAATTGTTTTAAATATATGTTATCTATTTTTAGCTATTGTTCCTTATTCTAATAATCTACCACTTATTTATTAAATTTTGATCTGCTTTATGGCGAATAAAACATTTTTATGCATCATTTTATTACAGACATATATACAGTTAAACACATAAGTGAAGGGACATTTTCAAGTCCATTGTTTTTTTTCAAGTATTTAAATAAATACTTCATGGGTTATTTTTAAACTTTAAGAGTAAAAAGAACATGTTATACCAAACACCCAGCGAAAGATTTGTCCCAAAGGATAAAAGGGGATCGGCTACAAACTATTCAATATATATATACATATATATAATAATGCTTGAAATTTATAGTTATAATAATATGATTATGAACCTACTTTTCATTATAGGCAGGGTTCTTGAAATGCGATCACCTGGTCGCCGTTGGCAGCAAATATATTTCAGCTGGTGACTATGTTTTCAACTTTAAAAACTCTTTTTTTTTTTTTTTTTTTTTTTTTTTTTGTGGAAAAAATTGGTGCTAGAATCGGAATCCTATTCCACACTTGATACAGTGTAATTCTCTCCATTCTGATTTCCTCTCCCTTTACTTCGTTTTGAGACACTGTGATAAATGAATAAACCATTAGATGATTTACACAATACTTTTCTCCCTGTATGTTTCATAACTCGGTGTTAAATTAGTGCACCGTTTTAGGGGATTGGTTTACACTGCTCCTGTTTGCGCGTGTTTAGCGACCTGGTGCTGAATCATTAGCCGATGTTATGATGCGTCAAAATTACGAGGGTATATCTGTTTAGTGAAAATAATAGAACCTGTTTCAGGAGTGTTAAACAGATGTTTTCTAAAGCAGCTAATGTTGCATAATATAGTGTTACTCATATATCTAAATCAAAAGCAACTATCGTAACAATTCAGGAAGATTTTGTCGGCTGAATGAGTTCAATTTCAAATGCACTTAAAACGAAGCAATTTGATAAATGGTTTTGTCCATATTTTTATTTTAAATCAATTAATGGTAATGCAGCATATATTAATCTATAATCACTATACTAATTATCGGCATGGTTCAGCCAAATACGAAGATTCGTGGAATTCCGTGCATTCTTTCGTGAGATAGACATTTTTGCTAACGCTCACACAGACTGGCATTTTCTAAAATGCTCAAATCGTATTCAGAGCATCTCAAAACATATAAATCCATTGAAAACCGAAATTTAAAAATTTTTACGAATCCTATACATTTTTCTTAAGTGTATAGTAGAAGAAAAATAAAGGGACAAAGAAATCTTAAGACAAAATTAAAATGTAATATTTTTACGTAAAGTTGATCGGGAATTAATTCAAAACTTGTTATCCAAAATCAAAGGTAATTTATTTATTTACAAGCGAGCCGTATTACAATCGATTGCTTAAAAATCTGTAGTCAGTGTAGCTATATTCATCAATAAATAAATAAAAGCGACTCTACTTTAGACATTTTAGAGATAGTTAAACGTACTTCTAATAACAGATAGAGAAGTTTACCTATGATATTTTAGTATAATTACATGTTAATATATATATATATGTGTGTGTGTGTGTGTGTGTGTGTGTGTGTGTGTGTGTGTGTGTGTGTATCATAACAAAATAAGTAGAATGCAAAAAACATATGATAAAATTCCATCTTAATCCACAAGAGTCACACCACAATTAAAATAAATTAATAAATAGCTATAATAAAGATAACCATTAATGATTTTAAAAAATATATAGAAAAATTGACCCGGATTAATTTTAATAAAAATATTAAAATAATCAGAATAATATAATCTATATATTAATACGCAAACATGAAATTTGTCGTACGTTTTTAGTATATTAATTATAGGAATAGATGACTGAAATGGTATCGTAAGAAAACTATGTAAGTGTTACGTTCACCAAAATCAATAGGGTTCGTACTACGGTGACCTATAACATCAGCTCATTCAAACAAAGTTTTTAGACGCTATCGTGTTCACACACTCACTCACACACATACATACATCACAGTAATAATATTGGGTTGCTCGATAAATAATGTCGTTTTCTAAAACCTTTGCTTCTAAAAACCAAGGCTTCTTCGAACGTGGAATTTTTCAACTTACCGAAAGATGACAAAAGGTCATCCAACAAAATGGTCAATATATCATTGATTAATGTTTGTTGTTAATATAAATAAATTCACTTTGAAAAACATGAAAAAAAAACCGACATTATTTATCGAACAACCCAATAGCAAAAATGAACACAAAGGCCTTCAAAACGTATAGATACACCAAAATCTCAAAGTCGCATTTTTGTGACGATTGCAACATTTTCCTTACATAGTATGTTCGAAAAGTAAAAATTGGTGAATCTGAATAATGTATATTAATTTATATACATTATTCAGATTGTATAGTTTTTATTATATGTGCAGTGTAAAAATATCAAAATATGCTTACACTATTTATACACTTATAATATTTATCAAAATATGCTTTAAAAATATTTTATAGACCGTGATGCATTGGAAATCTCTTGCGAGTATCTGTACACAAATTATCTGCGCTATTTATGTCGTTTTCAGTAGAGGACATATCATAATAAACTTTTATAACATATATCATTTTCAAGGAATTCTGCAATTATTTACGGAAAATAAAGAGCTGATAGTCTGATAGAGAGACAAGAAGACAAATTGAAGTTAAAATCATTTTTTAAATATATTCAAAAACGTTAAAGAGGCACAACACAACTTAAAACGCACTTCTAGCAATTTCCTGTTATATACCCAAATGTACCTGAATATTTTTGTGTGGTCCCGTAAGCTAATTACACTAGTCGACATTTTTTTTTTTTTTTTTTTTTTAGGGGGTGGGAGTGGGGGGAGGGTAACAGAAATGAAATTAACTATTTTCAACTAATTTGGTAGTGCGGAATTTAAAAATAATAGTGAAAAATCTGCAACACGTATAGTTTTTTTGTTATGATTATTTAACCTGTACTGGAAGCAATGTACAAAAGTCTTTAGAAGACATGCATTATTACTATAAATATTATTAATTTAGCATGGAATACTGTTAATATGGAGATAATATACATATTGTAGACTAAGTAGAACGTAAAAACATGTAAAACACACTAAATGATTGAATTGTTATTATTTGTTATTTTAAAACCAAAATACAAAAAATAGGTTTTTTACGTCTTGTGTTAAATGTCTACCTTGTGATTTTAATATGAATAGTTCACAAATAAAGCAAAACTTATCGAGTATGGTTTTACAAGTTCTACACTGAAAACTTGCGATTTTGAACATGAAACTTTAACTAAAAAACAGCACAATCGTACTTAACAAAGAATATCTGTTAACTAGAATACCAGAAAAAAAAAAAAAAAAAAAAAAAACAGATAAGGTACGAATACAGGGTTGCCAGCAGAGAGGATGGCCAGGAGGCAGGGTTGATAGCACAAAAGGTTACCATGTGTGATGCAGTCGGCAGCAAAAGTGTCTGAGCACTAGCAATAATCTCTGTCTAAAAAAAGTAGATTTAATACTGCTTTGTTAAATAAATCCTTGTCGAGTCATGTTCTTAGTCAGTCTAAGAACATGATTCGAAAAGGATTTATTTAACAAAATAGTATTAAATGTACTTTTTTGATATCGGAATTACTGGCTAGTGCTCGGATACCTTTGCTGTCGACTGTATTGTAAAAATCATTAAAAAAAATAGTAAAGTTTGCCATTTTCTGATACTTTAACAAAAAAATGGAACAAACATGGTTGTCGGGACTCTCAGTTGCCAGAACTCTGGGTTGCCAGCAGGAAGAGTTACCACCTGTGCTACTGTGAAAATGATATAAAAAAAAAAAAAAATCAAGAAAATTGCCATTTTCTGATACTCTAACAGAAAAATCTGACGTGGTGGGACTTTTTTACTTGCAGATATTTAAATAAAAATTGGAATTAATAATAAAAATAATAATTTGACCGTTGTTACCGAACCACTGTAGACCAGCGTTATTAATGCTAATCATATCATATTTTATAGAAAAGATGATTTTGTTTTTGCAAATAATTTGTGGATTTTATTGTTTATTGCAGTACAAAGATATTAAAATCTGCTTTGTAGAACATAATGCATTGAAATTATCTTGAGTATTCTCGAACAGTGTTGCCAGATTGCGCGACTTTTTTATTCAACAGTCACCCATAATTTTGAGAAGTGATATTTAATGTACGTAGTCGACGATTAATCGTCTATTATGTATATCAATCATCACTTCTCAAAATTATGGGTGACTATTAAATGAAAAAGTCGCGCAATCTGGCAACACTGTTCCCGAACACAAACCAGTTGTTCTACTTACATCATTTTCAATGGAAACATGTCAATGTGAACCTGAATAAAATACATTAGTTTCAAGAAATTTTTAGAATATTTACAGAAGTTAGAGCGCCGAAAGTCACCCAGTCAGAGTGACGAATAGACGGACAAATCGAAGTCACAAAAAATTTTCATTTTTGTTGGAAATGTTAAAAATAGACTTCTCTGCAAAATAGTTGTTAATTTGGATGGCGCACACGCATGTAGTTGAGTATAATAAACCAATTTGATGAGTTTGAGAATCATCGTGAAAAGGTGTTTTCTTCGCGTTTAAACTCTTATTGTTGAAAAACTTGTTTTACAGGTATAGTAGCTGGCTTGTTTGATTCTCCTCAAATTACAATCTGTTAACTTGGTGGCTTTCTTCTAAAACAGAAGTTGACGTCTACGAAGTGCATTTTTGCGGTACTTGGATTACTTTGCGATAGTAATTTTTCTATGGAACACTCTTTTTATTTAGAAATAGAAAGTATTATATATATATATATATATATATATATAACCACGTATGAATTTCAAATAATAATTCATTGAAAAGCATGATTTTTTTATTAATAAGAACTTTTTGTTTTTTGTATTTGAAAATGATTTCTGCAGTTCTGTTGTTATTTATTTTAAAAGTTTTTCTCTCTAATAACTTTAAATCTCGCATGGGAGAATGTGATATGAAAGGAGGGGGGAGGGCGAAATTTTGGATGAGCTTTTCTGTCATTTTTATTAGGTTAATATATCTGAATTTTCAGGATATTAGAAGTAAAAATAGCCCTAAATATTATAAACAGAGTGTCTAATAAAGATTTAAACGCGGTCTAATTCTTAACTGCTAGAGATGCGTAAATTGCAAAAATTTTCAAAATAAAGTACAAAACACGATCCCGTTAATAAAAAAAATTTCCTGTTAAATTTAAAAATATTACACAGTTAAATAAATAAATAAAATAAAATTTAACTTTTTATACGACCCCGCTCGACGTATTTGGATAATTAAAAGGTTTTTATTTTTAATGTAATAACGTCATTACCAATAAATAAATGATTATAAGATAAAAAACTTTTTATATACCATGTTTTTAAATTTTCTGTTGAATCATAGCTGTTGAACTACATTAGTACTTTATCAATGCGTATAAAATTTTTAAAGTGATAATGACGTCAATTTTTGTGAGATGCATAATTTAACTTTTTACAATTCTTTTAAATTTCACGTTTAATTAAATGTATTTATTTTTATGTCGAAAAAAAAATGAACTAGTATTTTTTTTTTTTTTTCCAACAATTAAATTATAGCTAATATTTTAATGGCTATTTTAAAGCTATTAGGAGGTTATTATTTTCATATTTTAATTAATTAAAAGAAAACTAATAAAAATTTTGAGAACCGGGCTTCGAAGTATTGTGTTGTCATCAGGTTCTGAGCTATTCTGAAAGTTTCAAATGTCTAACTAGTAGGGAAGTTAGTTAAAAATCGATTGCAAGATTTGTACCGGACAAACAAACAAGAATCGAAGTTAATAAAAACATAGTAATAACCGGTATCTTTAAGATTGAGTAAATTATACTTAATTAAAATGTTAATGCTGGAAAAAGAGACTATATACTAAAATAGAAATGTAAATATGTAGCATTTAAAAAAAAAAAAATGCATGATAATATTTACAGTAAAACCATTTTTGCGTGTAGATCGTAATCAATAACGTATTTTTATTTGTTTATTTATTTATTTTTTAATACTGTCATTTTTTATCTGTAATTTAAAAAAATATATTTATGTTAAAATAATCTCTAATAAGTTCATAAAATTGTCAAAAGAAAAGGTTTCCGAATCATTTAACGTAAGATACTAAATTTGAAACAAATCTTAAGTGCGAAATGTATGTGTTTTATGCCATTTATAGGTTTAAATTTTTATCATATGTCAGATGCTGCCCGTACGGTGTGGTGGTAGCGTGTCAGACTCCCACACGGTATTGCCCGGGTTCGATTCCCAGACAAGGCATGAATCTGTTTGTGTTGACTCTGTTAGAGGTATCGACGTCGCCCATTGGGTGCTCCCTCACAAATGTCCATCGAATTGGTGACGCCCCAGCTAATACAAGTGCAGCGCCATTTAAAACAATAATAATAAAATCAATCGCGATTTCTTTAAAAATACTTAATTTATAAAATGTCTATAGCATTTTTTTTTTTTTTTGTTTAAGTCATATGCCCCAACTGTTGAACCGTATTAAACTTAATTTAGGAAACACGGGCATTTCCTGACGTCCTTAAGCAAGCCAGTTTATCCTAAATTTTATTTAAATGTATTTTAGTTTTTGTACACCTGTTGTCGTCTTTTTTTTTTTTTTTTTTTTTAATCTAAAATTTTCTATAATCAATTCGTATAAGTATTCCCTGTTATTCACTAAAGAAAAAGTCTTTTAAATTTATGTGATACAAAAAAACGCATAATTCAGTTTTTTCTCTGTCATAACTCAGTTGGTTTTAAAGATACGATTGTATCTAATGATTTTATTGGATGGAAAATAAAAACTTTCTAATTGACAAAATTTACACAGAGGATTCATATAAAAATTTAAATTTTGTAAATTTTTGAAAATTAACAAGAGGTTTTTTTCTTAACGTAATCAACTTTTCTGCTACATTTACCTGCTTTCATTAGAGTTATCAAACAAACGCGTGCATTTATTATGAAAAACAAGTATGTTGTGGCCATCAAAAGAAAATATTTTCTTCTATATTTTCCTATGCAAATTACTGCTGTGAAATTATTTATCGAAATGACTTTCCATGGTGAGTGCAAACGATTTTCATCGCAGAAAATAACATAAAATGTTGAAAGCTAGTCAACTTTGTGTCCTACAGACGACACTTATTTTAAAATATGCATTTTACTTTTTTGGAATACAATTTTATTTTAAATTATCTTATTATTATTATTGGGGGGGGGATATAACTTTATTTCAAATTATCACAAATGCATGGTTCAACCATGCGTTTCGAAGGTAATGCCGAATTTTTTTAGAAAAATACTCATACAGACAATTTACAATCCAGGAATGTTGATGGGGGGGGGGGGGGGGAGCGTTGCTCCTAAATGTACAAAAATTTTATCCTGTTGTTATTATTATATATATATATTCCACAATGATTGGTTGAAAATAATCCTCACTGTGTACATTTATACTATGTTTTGTAATATGCTGCCATAATAAAAATTTGGGGAAAATGGGACGACAACGCCACTTGTTGAGCGATGAGCATCAAAAGTTGATAGACACCAATTTATGTCAAGATGAAAATAAATATATTTTTTTATGAAATTTTGTGCATTAGTTCTTGATTTAGAGCTGGCGCAAATTATTTGTTCAAGACATAGAGACAGACATTTCCAAAAAATGGTCAAATCGCATTCTGAATTTCTCAAAGCGTGTAAATTCATTGAAAACTCGGCGTCGAAATTTTTTTACGAACTCAGTGCTTTCTTTTTCTGAATATAAATGAAGTAATAAATTGAATTCAGTCTAGTAATCACAAATGGTCATAATTTTATCAAAAACAATTGCAGGGGTGGGTTTCATATAAGTTGAGCTCTGTATAGCTTTTTTCAAGAATAGATTACTTCAAGGCTTCGGATAAAAATGAAAAATTGCCCAATATTCTAATTACGATTGAGGATTAAACTACAACAAAAAGTGTTCGCTTTGAAGATTCTGGACTGCTATCTATGGATATTTTTGTGTAATTGATTTTTGTATCTTTTATTTATTTTATTTATGGAAGCATAAAGGACCTTTCTTAGAGCAAATAAATTGAGAAACAAAAAAAAATTAAGCATTAGCTATTAATTTATTTTAAACTTTCATTATAAATTATTATTATTGTCCTAAACAAAATTTGATGTAAAACAAGAAACTTAGTTTTAAATTGTGTAATGAATGCATTGTAACAACCTTACTCTGTTATTGCCCATGTTTTTATTTATTTTATTATTTTCTCTCTCTCTCTCTCTCGTACACACGCACAATATATTCAAATTCGACATATTTATTTCTATTGTTATTTTTCTCATTGCTGCCACAAAATAATACAACGCTTTTTAAACAGAAATAATCTTCTCATCCTTTAAAATAATAATCCGTCGATTAATTTATTGTTTTTTTTTTTTTCGTTATATTTTTAAACAGAACATTTCTATAATGTATTTTAAAATTTATCTAGTTCTTCCTATATTTGAATTCAATAGATTGCAAGTTAATTTGATCTGATAAATTACAAGTGGATTGATTTTCCTTTAAGATAAACACTAGCATCGATGATTTATTGGATTGAATCACATTTTAGAAAAATCTTCACTCTGAAGTCGTGATAAATTGAAAGGTGATTTGTTTGGGTGGAAAGACGTGGGCGAAGTGGGAGAGTGTGGGAAAATATAAGTAAAAGTGGAACATTTTGTCGTCTGAGTTGTACTAGCCAGCTAGGCGACGTCTCTCTCTTTCTCTCTCATGTAGTTTTTCTCTCATTCACCACCACTCATCCCTGTCCTATAGTACCGATGGGATTTTGTGGCATTTTGCCAGATCTTTTACGATACGCTACCAAATGAGAGAGCAAATCGAATTCCGAAAGACACTAGCGCCTTCTGTCTTAACTTCTGAAAGTTTAACGTTTTCCAGTGTGAGCGGTAATTTCAAATCATGAAACTGTAGGGAGAGAAGTGTAATGCAAATGTGTAATGGGAGTCTCCCAACTTGGGAGAAAAATAGGAAAAACCATTTTCTTGGGAGTCCCAAGAAAATGGTTTTTACTATTTTTGCCACTGGGGAATATTTGCCACTAAGATTGTAAGTTTTTAAATGGCTCTCTGCAAATTTCATTTAATAGCATAAGTGATAAATTAATAATAAACTTTATTTTCAATTTCTATATTATTATTACTATCTTAAATTTTTGCATTGTTCCGCCCCTGATTGAATTATTGTATACTAGCAGACTACGCCCGCTTCGCTGGTCATTAAATTTAAATGAATTTTCAAAAGACTTGAATCACTATTTTTATCACATTTTGGGCTTTGTATTATAATTAAAAATGCCTTTTAAGGTCTAAAAGTCAAAATAACATATTGCAAAAATTAAATTAAATATTTTGCACTCGTTTTGCAATAGTGCTCTGTGGCCTTATGTGAATGAATCTCAATGAACAATTGTTTGCAAATTTAATGGATTATGTATGGGAAATAAGTACGCTGTAATTTAAAAATTGCAGCTCTTAGATCTTCAAAACGGATAATTTTAAAAAAGTTATTTATTATTCTTTAATATTAGACTGTTTTTACTTTCCGAACACTATAGTGAGGAAAGTATTGTAATCATGTCAAAAATCTGAATTTGAGATTTTGATGTTTCTACACGTTTCGAGGTCCCCTGAGTTCGTTTTCACTATTTTTACGATGGTGTGTGCGTGAGTGAGTGAGTGAACACGCTAGCGTCTAAACGCTTTGTTTGAATAAGCTGAAAGTTGGTACGTATGTTGTAAGTCATCATAGTACGAACCCTATTGATTTTGGTGAATCTAGCAATTATAGTTTTTTTTACAGGGACACCAGAAAAAATTCTTTATCATTATGGCCTATGGGGCCAAATTTTTTAAAGTGCGATAGCGTCTAAACGCTTTATTAATTTGAGCAAAACAATTGTACACATGTTATAGGTTACAATTGGACGAACTGTATAGATTTTGGTGAATTTAGCACTTACAGTTTTTTTACTTTGTTGTTTAGGGACACAAAGAAAAATTCTTTATCATTATGGCCTATGGGACCAAATTTTTAAAAGTGCGATAGCATCTAAACGCCTTATTCAATTGAGCTGAAAACTTATATGAATATTATAAATCACTGTTGCACTGAATATAAGCATTTTGGTGAATCTAGCAATTATAGGTTTTTACATGGACACAACGAAAAATTCTTTATCATTATGATCTATGGGCTCAAAGTTCAGTAGCGTTCAATAAAACATCGTGTAATATATGGAGAAAAGTACTCAAACACTCTATTATGGTTTTCTCTCTTTTGTTTGTTTAACAACTCCTCTTTACTTTATCTACAAAACTGTTAATTATTCAATGTTCGGAAAGTCGAGTGGAGTCACTCCAGATTTTTTGTTTAATATTAGACTCTTATTTCAAGACAAAAGCAATCGAATGGATATCGCGTTGTGAAACTTTGCAACGTGATATCTTCAAATCTAATAACTTGATGTATATAGTGTCCTCACAAAAAAAAAAAAAAAAAAAAAAAAAAAAATTAGAGCTCTTTTAAAAAAAGTATAACATCTATGAAGTATCTTTTAAAAAAATTCATCAGTTTTTACTTAAAAAAAAAAAAAAAAAAAAAAAAAAAACACCGACCTGAGGTCGCCAACTCTTTTGACTTCACGGACCGCCAAATTCACAATTTAAATTTTCGCGGACCACAAACACGTTGCCTTTGTATAAATTAACAGACATTTTCGATTTCAAACGTTTTGTCTCGAAAAGCATTTGACAATTTACCTAGTAACTTTGGGAGTGTAAAGAACATGTTATAACTCTTATATTTGAGTGAAAGGTTTTTCAAAAAAGCAAAATGTGGACCGGTTTAAAAAAAAAAAAAAAAAAAAAAAAATCAGAATATTTGGGATCACCAGGCTATAATGCTTGGAGCGCGTTGTGGCTGTAGCATGTGATTATGAAGCTTCTTTTAATTATTTCTATTGCTTTGTGTGAGACTAGCGTATATTGTTTAGTAAGTTTTGATGCAGATTATTTTTCAGTTTTCTATATACTTTTTATCATCATCATCATCAACTTCAGAGATTAGGCATAGTGCCTGTTCCGGCTTCATTGTTCAGTCCACCGCTTTCTCGGTCGTTCTCGATCTCTCCTGCCCTTTGGGGAGTAGTCGAGGGCAGCTCTGGGGAACCGTGTTTCCGGCATACGCTGTACACGGTCTTTCCATTTAGTACGATATTCTTGTATTCTATCACATAAGTTGAAGATCTTTAACTCCTTCCTGATGCCTTCATTCCGAATCTTGTCGAAAATTGTGCAGCCTTTTATAGGTCTCAAATGTCGCATTTCTGTTGCTTGGATTCTCGATTCCTCGATTCTTAGATCCCGGCTCCCCAAGGTCCATGTCTCTGAACCATAAAGTAAGACGGGTATGGCCATGACCCTATAGAATTTAAGTTGTGTTTCTTTTCGTGTCTTCTTCCTGAGGGTCTTTCTCAAAGTTCCACAGATGTATTGGAATTTGTGCAATTTCTGCTGTACCTCGTTCTCGTATTCATAAGTGAGATCGCAACCTAGATAGGTAAAGTGTGATACTTGTTCTATGACTTCATTTTCAATGACAATTTTTGTACGAATAGGGTCTTTCCCTTTGAAAGCCATAGATTTGGTTTTTTTTTATCGAGATTTTCATTCCATAGTCTTGGGTAGCTACTGGTAGGGCCTCCCAAGCCGGACAGGTCGAAGGATAGGTGCCAGACTAAGAGAGACACCCTGGTCCTCCAGGTTGGGGGTTTTGCGTAAGGTTGGTACCCTTACCTTGTAAAAACACAACTACTCGTAAGTTTCAAAAATCAAATACACCGGACTGCTCAACTGGTAATATATTTTTTATTTAATTATTAAATTAACACAATAAATTATATTGATTATTAATAATTATAAAGCTATTTTATTATAATATTTCCTACTTATCTTATCACCTGTACAATTAACTTTTATAATTTGATGCATAGCTTTCTCTTGTGAAAACTTCTTCCTACTTCTTTAGAGATAAAAGTACTGCTAGTGCTTATGTTTGTGTTTTAATGCAATTTTTATCAATAAATAGTTTATTTTTTACTTTCTGTCATAGTGCTGCGTGTAAAAGGTTTTAACCTTTTACATGTTCCATAAATGGAACATCGAATTAAAAATTCATTTAAAAATTAAATATCATGAATACTGACTTGAAAAAATGATCAGATATAATATAAAGATGACTTGATGTTTTGAAATAGAAATTACAGTTCAATCATAAAAGGGGAAATGTACAGAAAATTATAAAAATGACCTATTTTTCCATTTTCTTTTTTACCCCACAGTTTAAAAATTCACATAATTTAGAAAAATAAGCAAATGCTTCTAAAAATGGGCTGACATGTTTAAAATTGCTTACATTATTAAAATATAATATTATTAAAATATAATAACAATACATTAATAATATTAAATATAATAATATTAAATTATATTTTTAAAAAATTACATATTTTAATGATAGCATTAGAAGGCAAAATATGTAAAAAACTAATTTAAATTACAACCGGATCTGAGTGCGGCGTGTAAAAGGTTAAATAAAACTGTTATAGGGAAAGAACGTGAAGATCTTTTTATCGCTTTCATGTTATAAAAGCCCTCTTAACCAGCCCGTTCAACTATAGTGCCTACATTTACTTAATATATATATATATATTCAAGGCTATTATTAATTTACCTTCAAACTTGCCAATCTTGATGAAATTTTCAAGTGGCAACCTAATATGAACTTTAAAATTCGCAATTTTAATTTCCTGCAGTTAGTATTTGTTTTTAAGGTATGCTGATAACATATATGCATACATATCAACCGCTAAAAATTAGACTTTCATGTTCAGGGCACCTAAAAACGTGATCTTATACGCAAAATAAATAAATAAATAAATAAATAAAAGATGGAAAAATTAATTTTTTTACAGTATGAGTATGGAAATTTAATTTTCCTTCCTAAGCACTGTTCATCGACTTAAAAATGTAACTTAATGTTAGTAAAATGTGGCAAAGCACTTCCATTAATTGCATTCAATAGAAAAGTACGTTTAGCTTAATTTTGGGTAGTCCTTATATTGTCTATAAACTATATGCACATGACATTGTGCACTTAAATTTAGTTTTATAATGAAAAACAATTAATTTATAAAATTATAATTAATTTATAAAAACACCTAACACAAAATGAAATACTTCAAGCAATTTAACCATAAACTTTGGTAACCCTATAAACAAATGATGAATGATTTCTAAACCATTATCAACACAAAACGTGCTTTAATGCATGTAAAGTAATCTGGTGTGTCACTCACACGGCTTCCTCTTACCTTGCATTTCAGTACTATAAAGATAGATTACATAAACGGATTATTAATGCGATGACTTTGCTCATATACATTCTATAAATATGGAGAAATTCTGGGATTACCTAATCCATGTTCACTGAAATATTCCTAAAATTTGGATACTTATTACTTACGCAAAGGGCACGGCTTCTTCTATTCCTCCTTCCTTAATTGCACCCTCTTACGCTAGGGACACGTTACGCTAAGGGCACGTCATCGATAATATTATTAAAGTACACTTAAGCTGCACCAATTAGTACAGAAAATTCAATTATCACCCATAAATTGTAATAAGTTATTTTAATTCATACTTCAATGCATTACATTTTTTTTTATTATTATTATATTTAATCAATAACATAAATCAATTACTACCCTCTTAATCTTATTAATAATTTTTAAGTTTTCATATTGATTAGTACATTAAACATAGTTGTTTTAATTACTAAGTGTTTAAAAATTTATTTAATGCAAAGGACCCCACGTAAAATAACATAAGGTGGTCAGAGCTCTAAAGCTCTTAGTGTAACAGTCCAAATATAATAACAATTTACGTACATGCGCAGAAGAGTATGCGGTTTCGATTTCTAAAGAAAAACTATTGATTTCAAAATTCGATGACAGATATTATCTTCACTGGTTCAGAAAAAAACGGGAAAAATTTCCACACATGCATTTTATATAAAGTGATCATTAGGGTTGCTCAAAAAAAAAAAAAAAAAAACGAAACTCGTATTATCGAAAGCGGGTACCTAGTAATATTTTTGCAAAATATCAATTTTCTTTTAATATCTTCAGTCTGCGCATGTAGCCTAAAGTTATAAATATCTGCAATATTTTTCATTTATGCTCACAAAATAAATTTGGTGTAGTCCTAATATGTTAAAAATAGACTTGAAGTGTGATGTATTTTTAGTTCCCCATTATACTGTAGGTATGGGGAACTTAGGTAATTGTGAAAATTTTCGACCTTGTTAGTTCCCCATCGTGCTATAGGTATGGGGAACTTAGGTAATCGTGAAAAATTTCGACCTCGGTTTTTTGACTTTTTTATACGTTTTCAGGTGTGAGGAATCCGAAAACGACAAAATTTGTATGGTGTCTGTCTGTAGGGTGTCTGTTAGTGTGTCAGTCCGTTAGTAGTGTGTTAGTCTGATAACACGATATCTCACGAACAAATGATCGTGGAGAGGTCAGATCAGTTTTAAAATATTACTTTCGATACTGGCAAGAACCCTATTCATTTGCAACATTCGAATTTAAAAACTTCGTAAGTTATGAGAAATTTACGATTTTCTTAACATGGGAGAATAGGACAAAATTTCACTTAAACGTGCATTAAATGGAAACTTTTTACTGTAAAAATATCGGACCAGTTTTAAAATATCAGTTTTGATGCCGGAATAAACATCAGTAACTATAAATATGCTACTTTGAAAATTTCGCAAGTTATTGGAAATTTACGAATTTCTTAACATGGCAGTATCGGGCAAAATTTCACATAAACGTCAATTTTGAGAGATATTTTCATCGTAAAGATGTCAGACTACTTTTGAAATATTATCTAGAACACTGGCATGAATAATAATGACTGTGAATTTTCCAATATAAAAATTTCGTAAGTTATTGTAATTTCGTAAAAATTTCGTAAGTTTCGTAAGTTATTGTAATGGAGCAAAATTTCACATAAACGTCAATCTTGAGGGCTCCTTCAATCTGACAAAGTTGTAGGAACTCTTATGTGTATTACCTTACACCTTATAAGCGACCTAGCTTACCAACTTGGCACCGAAAATTCTAATTAAAGATAAACTGCGGTAACAAAATATCATAGTATACCGTTCTAGGATTAATGTTTTTAATTTCATCACTGAATTTTTCTTTTAACAAAGCAATAAATGCTTTTGTGAATAAGAAAATGTAAAAAGATTAAATTTTTAAAGACTTAATTTCTATATATGTTAAACATTTGCTGGTTTATTTTAGCTGTCAGATTTATAATGTTGAAAGATGAATTTGTAATAATGCGAAATCTGTTGTTAAAACTTCTGCATGTAATAAAGAAATTCTGCACTTTACTTTTAAGTAGATAGTAAATACTAAATATATATATATGTGTGTGTATTTTGTTTCAGGCGGCCCAAAAGACGCCCCAAATCGACGTGACCCAGTACGAGGCGCTGCAAAAGTGCAACGATACCCTGAAGCAGCGATTAGATGATCTGCTGAAAACAGCCAGTGACCTGCAAGATGCCGTAAGTTCCTCTCCTCTTTTTAAATTGCTCTTGAAAACCACAATAAATGAAACTGCCAAACTGGAAGCTTTTTTGGAGAATTTGTAGATTGCCATGAACTCGTTTTGAATATTTTTAACACGCTTTTATTAGCTTCACCTGTATGTATGTATGTTTGTAACCGTTCTGGGAGCAAACAAAAAATCTATATTGTAAAAAAAGACTTTCCCTACGTGAACGCTGTGGCTGTGAGGTAAAGCTCCAATCTACGAACCTAAAGGTCTAACGTTCGAGCCCAGTCACTGGAGATTTTTTAAAAATGGTTTTTGCTTAATTCTAAATTATTTATTTTAACTTGCTTTTATTAACTTGATATGATGTATGTAAAGGAAATTTGCAATTCAATTTTCGACCACTTCTGTTCGTTCGATTGACCTGAAATTTTGCACACGAATTCATAGTCGATGACAATATACATACAAGTGTTTCCAGGCTCCGATTTCATCAGGGGCAGGTTCGAGGGCAAACAAAAAAATCTATATATATAAAACTCTATGTATGTGGCACAGGATTTGATCGTATTTGTATATCGTTGAGCGGCAACAATTAATCAATTTTTTTTTTTTATTAAAGGTGTAAATACTATGGTGTGTCACTCACACGATTTTTTCTTACCCTGCATTCTAATACTATATAGATAGATATTTTGTACTTTTTAGTTCACATTTCAATAAAAGCGTTTTCTTTAATTTTTTAAAAGTATAATTTTATTATTACAGCTTTTCTGCTGCGAATGAGCAGCTAATATCTCAGGCAAATATTACTTATGATAAAATCTTATGGCAGTAATTTTTTCCAAGATAATCGGTGATTAGCACTCGAGAATTTCCTTGTTACTTGAAAGAAAAATGCATTCTGCTGAAACATTTAATAAATTGCAATGACATAACTTAAAAATTGACATTAAATTAATTTTAAAGTTATATAATTTTTAAATATTTCTTAAATTCTTGTTTCACATCCCATCCCCCCTTATCACAGCAATAGTATTCGTCATAATATCACATTTAAACTAATGCTCTGCTTTATATTAAGTGCTACAGAGTTGCATATGGGAGTAGCTAGGTGGCTTAGTTTATTTTGTATCGTAATAAGCATGTGTAACGCTAGCTCAAAAAAAAAAAAAAAAAACCTAGAATATAATTAACTGTCATTTTTCAGTTGGGAGAATGCTAACTCGTGAATAATGAAATAATCAACACAGGGCTGGCCTTTTTTTTTTTTTTTGACAGTTTTTAATCTTTGCCAAAATTGATTAAAAATTCGTGATTTTTTAAAAATGTTTTTTGATATCCTAATATATATATATCAATTAAACAAATTTGATATGTGAAAGTTGGAAGATTGCCAGTTGGTAAATTTTAAAATATCAGTGCAATATGGCTTGGAAAAGACATATTTAATTAAAAAAAAATCTATTAAGCAAATGTTATCAAACAAAGCTAAGAACATCTTGATTAAATCAGCTTTTTAATGGAAAAAGATATGTATATTACTGTATTAAAAGTGTTCTATTCATTTAGGAGCTACAGTGACACACATACAGACATACTTCAAATTTATAATACCCTCTCTTTATTCGGGAAATCGGGAATTAAAAATTTGAAAAGTACTTGAGGCTGCTTTTAGAAACAATTTTAAATATTTGTACTTTTAAACAAAATCTAGTAAAATGTGTGTGTTTGTATGCCAACCTAAAATGCTTTAAAAAATAAATAAAAATAAAAAATAAATGTAATTTTTGCAGAAACCGCTTACTGAAACTTTCAATATCTTGAAAAATTGTTTCAAATCGAAATAGTTAAGCACAGCTCTTCATCTGGCGAGAATAATCAGGTAGAAGAGATCACTGCTAACAACTTGGGGGGGGGGGGGGCTCACAAAATATATCATATTTAATAAAAAATACATTTTTTCTTTTATAAAACTTTTTAATTAGACAAAAATACCTATATTTCTTCTAAATTCTTCTTTTGTTGTTGTTGTTGTTGTTGTTAAGGGGATTTGGCACTTTTGACAGCACCGCTGAAGTATGTTTCCTATAAAAACTTATTTTTCCATTTAATATTTATACATTGAACTATATTAGGTTTGCTCAATAAATTCAGCCAACATTTCTTATGGTTTCTGATTTTTTTTTTTTTTTTTTTTTTTTTTTTTACATATTTTAAATGTTTAAATAGCGTTTTTCTCAGTTCGCATTTTTTCGTGAATTCATGATCTTCAAAATGCTTAAATTTATAAAGATATTTAAGAAAATACTTAAATTTCTTTTGGGTTGTTCAGTAAAACCTATCTAAAACAATTAGGGATGGATTTTGCAATATCTTTAAAAGAAAAAAATATCGAAAATAAAATCTAACAAAAATAAAGTTTTTTTTTTTTTTTTTTTTTTCCAATTTTTTTTACATAGACATTCACTTTTTTTTTTTTCAAAACATATTTATTTATTTATTTGTTTATTAAGTAAGTTCTATTAAACATCAAAAAAAAAAAAAAGTCCTTTCTTAATTATTTGTAGAAGTTTGATCATTTTGAAGATCACAAATTCATGAAAAAATGCAAACTGAGAAAATAAAATTTAAAGATATCAAATTTGTAAAAAAAAAAAAAAAAAAACCATGAACATTGTTGCATGAATATATATTTTATTGAACAAAGCTGCTAATATAGTTCAATTTATAAATATTAAATGGAAAATATATGCTTTTATAAGACCGTACTTCAGTGTAGCAGCCAGTGATGCCAAGTATCCTTGAGGGGACAGACTACTTAAAAAAAATAAATAAATAAATAAATAAATAAAGGAAGAAATTTTCGATCAACCTTCAGGAATTAAAAAAAAAAAAAAAAAAGAATGAATGCATGTGAAAGCAATTTTGTGTGTATGTGCGTGTGTGTGTTAACTAGTATGACATTACTCTATTGATTAAAAATATTGTTTTGATTTACTTTTAAAAAAAATTATCGTAGATTATTGTTTAAAAAAATTCAAGGGTGCTTTCTCATTGCGCGCAGGATATCTGAATTACAATTTCCTTTATCCTTAAAATTTTTATATTACACGAAACAAAGCATTGAAATTACGAATCTGAACTAAAAGATTTTAATTATTTTAATATGAAATTACCATTAAAATATTTATATTTCCACAATCATATATATTATCGAACAGAACGTCTTATTTTTAGTTCATTTTATTCATTATGTCAAAATGTATGTTTGAGAAAAATTTGAAGTTCATATCGCAAATACTTTTTGAAATATCATGCGCGCAGTGAGAGAGAGCACCCATCTATTTCTCTATATATTAAAAAAAAGTTACTATCACTGGCGTCAAATTTTTTTGTCTGCGACAGCATCTTCTACCGGAGGGCAGGGTCCTCCTCGTCATGAGAGGTATCAATGTGTTCCGAATACTCCAAGGAAGACATTTCAGCTGCTTAGAAATTTCTATCATTTTAATGAAAGAAGTTATTAACTAAAAACGACAATTTTATGAAGGTACTCTATTTGCCATTTTGAAGAAAGTTTCTCCCAGTGACGTTCTTCTGTCATGAAGTCATTTTACACGGGGAAATTAAATTATGATCCATGGTTGTACGTAGGTAGGTAGGTTCGATTTAACGTCGCACCAGTACTGCGCTATGGGTAATTGGCGACGGTCTGGGACGCACCCCCCCTAGAGATGTTCCGGTCACATGCCATCACAATTTTAATTCTTCCCAGAAGGGATCCCCCTCCCTCCGCTTTGGTGATCCCCAGAGGTACAGAAAGTGTGGGTGGGAACATGGAGTACTTTTCGGTCGCGTCAGATTTTATGTGCACCAGCCACGATTAGTGTACACGATGGTCTTTGGCCGGCTCAAGTATCGAATCGGCAATCTTCCAATTGCGTGCTCGGCGCTTTGCAGACTAGGGTACCGCGGCCGGAAACCATGAATGTGAAAAGAAAGGTTGGTTGGTTGGGTTTTGCGTCGCACTAGTGCTGTGCAGATGGGCAATTGGCGACGGTCTGGGACTCACCCCTAGTGGTGGTCCGGAGACATACCATCGCCATTTTGATCCTCCACGGAAGGGATGGCACTCCCGCTTCGGTGACCCCCAGAGGTATAATTTTTTATGGGAACATGGAGAACATTGCAGCTACGACAGATTTTACGTGCACCAGCCACCATTAGTGTGAAAAGAAAGAAAATAAATATCAACTTTTTTTCTCTACTTTTAGAAAATTAATTTTCATACACGGGAAAATTAAAATATGATCCATGGTTGTAGGTAGGTTGTGTTTGACGTCGCACCATCACTGCGCTATGGATAATTGGCGATGGTCTGGGACGCACCCCTGCGAATGTTCCGTAGACATGCCACCACAATTTTGGTCCTACATGAAGGGGGTGGTCCCCCGCTTCAGTGGCCCCCCCAGAGGTATAATTTTGATAGGAACATGGAGGATATTGCGACCACGACATATTTTACGTGTACCAGCCACAATTAGTGTACACGACGGTCTTTGGCCGGCTGGAGAACCGAGCCTGCAACCTTCCAATTACGAAAGGGTACTGCGGTCCGGATCTAAGGTTGTAAAAAATAAATAAAAAGGGTCATATACTAAAACTGTAATGCAAAATGGTCTAGATATTATGAATTTTTTTCTATTAAAAATATATATAAATATTATATATTTCAATTTGACATTGAATATGAGGATTTCCATAATAATTTTCTGCGTTTGTCTTGTAATATGCACTATTAATACTCCTTTTCACTGAAAGAAAACAGCGAATAGGCGGGCAGAGCTCTGCATGTGTTAATAAGTGAGTCGGGGTAGAGGCGAAGCCTCCCTCGGGGGTTGGTGAGCGCAGTGAGCAGGGGGCAGAGTCCCCTAGTCTTAAAATAATAATAATAATGCAATAAAAATAATTTTCTATTTTAAAGTAAACTAAAATAATATTTTTTTAAGTAGTTTGTTCCTTTAATGGTTTAAAGTGTAATATTTTTGCTATTTCAGAAAATAAAAATATCTATTTTGGCATTTTATGCTCTGAAAAATACTTTATATGTTAAAACAGGAGTCTATTTTTTAAGAACCAAAAATTGCCCATTTTATTGTGCGTGGAAACTTTTGAGCCAATCCGAAACAATCATTTTGTAGGATTTTCCTGTTATACAGAAAGTCGTTCACACTTTATGGAAACGATTTGATAATTTATTTTTCTCTTTTGCAGTGTGAGATAAAAATTTGGCAACTTTAGAATAATCATTATGCTACTTTTATCTTTTGATTGGAATGTAAAAATAAAAGATTTATTTTGAAAATAGCTCCTACAATTTATAGGTAGCTCAATGGTTACCTAACTGCACTTCCCAAAGGGAAATATTCATATCATCAAACTGAAAAGAGGTTTAAAAATCATGGTTATTGCATTTCTAAAAAAGGTATTTGTAATGTATTAAATCTGAAAAGAAAAACATCTAAGTGAAAGTAAAAATGAAAACATGACGAAACTTCATCCTAAAGACTGTACGGACGCAGCTAAATATCAAGAAAGTGAAGTCTCTGATTCTAAAAGAAAATCTGTCGACTCAAAGATCTATTACATCAAAACTAGTAATGCGTTCTGGTGGCACTGTAAGTAAAATCATTCATAAAGATTTGAATTAAATAAAAAATAATAATAATAAAATAATGCGTTAATCAGACTTGATCCGCCTTGTATTTTGTGATTGTCAAGACACTTTCAAAATAATTTTGTTGTTAATTTTTAAATAATCTATTGAATCTGCAATCTAAATCATGGTGTGCAATTTTATACAAGCATAAATATAATAAATAAACAAGTCCTTCCAGCTCATTCGGAAAGGTAGGTTGATTTCTTTTTCCTCATCAAGTAGCCGTCATTTTGTTTGAAAATGGCAGCTAAAAATTATTAATGGAGATGGTAGAAATATTGATATAGGCAATGAAACATATGGAATTTTAAGCAAATCGGTTCATAAATGCCTTTTTATGTGGATTAAAAATTTTCAAGTGGCCGGCACTTGGAAACAAGATATGACGGGCCAAGTTGGCATACAAGTATATCGGGATCCGGACAAAATATCGCGTCAAAAAAATAGTATGATCTATTTGAAAATTTGTATTTGTGTCACGTAGGATTTCTGGTGAATGCCACAGGGCCTTAGAAATCTAAATTAAATAATTAAAAAAAATAAATAAATACATTATAGAATGGAATTTTATTATTAAAACCAAATATGGTTTTAAGTTATTTTATCATTTGCTTTTCACCATTCAAAATACATTTTTAAAATATTGTACAAAACTGCAGACATCAAAGCTGAACACTGTTCAGAAACCTCAATTAAAAATTTTAAAATAGATAAGTACGAATGAATTCTTTATGACTAATCTTGACAAAAGTTAATTGACATAGTCATTAAACTTTTTAAAGTAAAATTGATAACAATTTTTGAAGTGGATTTGTCAGTATGTGAGTGCTCTGACTGTGGTATATATTGTCATGAAATTTTATACAACATTATTAATAATTACCAAGTCCTTTTTATTCCATTCATTTACGTAGGCGGTATTTTGGCCGCACGAGATTTTGTCCCCAACCCAAGTATATCAAATGCATTTGTGAGACAAGTCTACTGTACAAATTTAGTTCGAATTAATTCAGAATCTCAAAAGTCATCGTATTGAAAAATTAAGTGGCCACCATTTGGTTCAAAATGGCGGAGAAAGTTGCTCAGTGAACTAATCCAAGGTATTTGTAAAATAAGTCAACTGTCCAACTTTGGTTCAAATAAATTCAGTATTTCAAAAATTATCGCGATAACAAAGTCTCAAGTGGCAGCGTACAAGTGGACGCAACCTGGAAACAAACATGCCCAACGAAATCATAGTCGTTTGAATGATAAATCCATTTTTAAACTTTTATTTGAACTGATTAAGTATTTCAAAAGTTACTGTGATAACAAATTTTCCAGCAATCGCCACTTAGAAACAATATAATGGAGCAAGTTGCCCAGCAAACTCTTCCAAGATATTTGAAGCATAAGTTCACTATCCAACTTTGGTTCGAAACAGTGCAGTGTTTCAAAAGAAGTTGTTACGGCAAATTTTCAAGTGGCAGTATCTGTGGCTGCAACTTGGAAACAAAAGTTCCTTGTCCAGCTTTAGTTTAAATTAAATCAGTATTTCAAAAATTATCGTGATAAGAAATTTTCAAGTGGCACCATGATTTCAAGTGGACACCACTTGGAGTGAAAAAAAAGCAGAGCGAGATGCCCAGCGAACTTATCTGAGATATTTCAATGATATAAATCCACTACCAAAATTTGATGCGAATTGATTCAATATTACAAAAGTTATGAGAAATTTTCATATGGCCGTCACTTGAAATTAAAATTGCGGATCAAGTTACCCAGTAAACTTATCCAAGATCCAAGATATTTGAACCATAAGTTCACTATTCAACTTTTGTTTAGTATTTTTAAAGTTATCGTAATGGCATATTTTCAAGTGGCAGCGTGATTTCAAGTGGCCGCAACTTGGAAACAAGGTGTGGAACAAGTTGCCCAGTGAAGACATCCAAGATAATTATATAATATCCCTGTCCAACCTTTGGTTCGAATTGAATCAGAATTTAAAAAGTAATCAAGTTTATAAATTTTCAAGTGGTAGCCTAATTTCAAGTTGTCTCGCTTAGTTTATAACATCCGCACTTTGTTAAGAATGGCGAATAAAGTTCATTAATAAATTTAGTTGTGAGCCATAGTCTATGTATACATCTGTCGCCGATGAAGCTGTAGCACACTGTAGCAACTAATTCATCAGGACATTTAAACAGGCTGTGTTAAACTGGTTTTAAGAGTGAAACTAACTCGAGTTAAAACAATAATATATTTATTAACATTAACAAAAAATAAAATTATGTTACATCTTGCAACTTAACTTAAATAAATTAAATCCTAACAAAAATAGTTCTTATGAAGCCACTGCTCCGACTCCCACAGCTTAGTTTTTATATTTCAGCTCTTCTGACGTTGAATTAAGTTCGTCGCCACTCCGGAGAACTCCGAGAATGGAAATTGTTGAATGAGAGCTGTTGCCAAGCGCTACATATCAAAATTCAAGTAAATCCGATCTTAAATATTCTTAGTGTGAATTTGAAATTTTCAAGTGGCCTCTACTTGAAAACCAAATGACGGGGCAACTTGATTAGCAAACTCATCCAAGATATTTATAAAGATAAGTCCACTGTCCAAATTCGGTTCAATTTGGTGTATAATTTCGGAAGTTATCGTGATTTTATATTTTCAAGTGGCACCGCTTAACTTAAAATATCAGCCACTTTGTTTAAAAATAGCGGAAAAATTTCAATAATAAACTTGATTGAGAACCTTAAAGGGTCTATGTAAGTATGTATACATCAAAATTCAAAGAAATTTGGAATACGCTTTTTACAATGTGAATTTGAAGTTTTCAAGTGATCTCCACTTGAAAACAAAATGGCAGAGTAACATGGTTAAACAAACTCATCCAAGATATTTATAAGATAAGTTCACTGTCCAAATTTGGTTCAATTTGGAGTATTATTTTTGAAGTTATCGTGATTTTAAAATTTCAAGTAGTAGCCTGATTTCAAGTGGCCCCGCTTAACATAAGATATCCGGCACTTTGTTAAAAATGGCGGATAAAGCTCATTAATAAACTTCATTGAGACCCTTATGTGGCCTATATTTACATCAAAATTCAAGCAAATCCAGCCTTAAATGCCCTTTTTACAATGTGGATTAGAAAATTTCAAGTGGCCTCCACTAGAAAACAAAAAGTCGCAGCAACTTAGTTAACGAACTCATCCAAGATATTTATGAGATGAGTTCGCTGTCCAAATTTGGTTCAATTTGGAGTATTATTTCGGGAGTTATCTTGATGAAAAAATGTTCATTATAGAGCGATAAATAGATATAGATAAACGAAGTGATTGCAATAGGTCGATTTCTAAACAAGTCAATCTAAAAACTGAAGCGCGAGTTTTCAAAGTACTGGGAAATTTTTGCATAATATTTAAAAAAGAAGAAAAAAGCTCATTAGTAGAAACGAAAGTTTAATGTCTGTGGAATTTTGTAGAGTATAATAAAAAGAAAAATCAGCTTTTTTTTTTTTTTTTTTTTTTTTTTTTTCCCATGTAAATAATGATAATAAAAAAAAAATATGTAGTACATACTAAAATATTCTTAAGAGGAACGAAAAACAAAAATTTTCTATTTTTAATATTACTATATAAAACGCTTAATAAATTCTATCTTTCAAACCTTGCACAATATTTAATACTTTTGAACTAAGTTGAAAAGAATTTATGACTTAGATTTGTCTGTCTGTCTGCGCTATAACTCCCGTAAATATTAGGATTTCTTGAAACTGATGTATGTTATTCATGTTCACCATCGGATGTTCCCTACTAAAAATGAGTAAATACCACAATTACTTTGTGTACACGGATACCCGAAAGTATTCCAAAGCCAATGCATTCTGCGTGTTATGAGAGACAATTTTATAAATTACATTTAAAAAACTTTCTACTGCAAAATCATAATGAATTTGACATTTATTGTTGATGTGCTAAAATAATATTTTGTATAGAACATTATGTATATAGCTTTCAAATTTACAGGGTACACTAAAGTATTCAGATACATTTGCTGGAATTGCATTTCATTTGTTGAAAAATGTTAAAAATGCTTAACACAATGTTTAAGAGTGATTATGAATTCAATTAATCTCTTTCTGTCCTGTCTGTCCGTTGTGTGATAACGTAGTCAGAGAGCATTGAAAATTGAACGATGCGACGAGTACATGCTGTTGGAAAATGTTTGTATAATCAATGCAAAACGCATGATTTTTTGTTCTTGTTTCTCTTATAACTTTTACTATATCAAAACACAGAATGTGACCTAGAAAAGTAAGTAATAATCTTTCGATTATTTTTTTCTTTCTTCTATAAAATAATTTCAGACATATTTTATTTTTCGGGGATAAAAGTAATAGCCGGAAGGGTATTGATGAAAGACGTTAGAAGATATTAGAAACTGTGTGAAAATTGCCATATTCTCCGGGTGTCGTTTCCTTCACTTTCATTCACGTCACGTGAGTTTTCCGAGGATTAAATACATCGGACATAAGGAATCATCTAAAGCCTTTATTCCCCAAACGGCATTTAAAAAAAAAGGAATGTCATTGTTCATTAAATGTTGAAATTAAACTCGGTTGAAAGAAACTTTATTTTTTACAAGTATTTTTCAGGTGTGTAGTTAGAATTTGATACAAATTATAATTAGGAAATTTGATTTATCACTTTGATTCAATTTTTCTAATTACTTTAGAAAGGGTTATATATATATATATATATAATAATTCAGCATTATAATAATTAAACACCAAGCAAGAAAACTTGAATTAGTCAGGTATCAATATATAATTGCGTATGGAAGTGAAGCATTATACAAAGCAAAAGGTATTCAAATTATGAATACATGTGAAAAGTGACTTTGGAATTTCTTAAAAAAAAAAAAAAAAAAAAAAAAAGCTATATTTTCATCAAGGACAGATACAGAAACAAGGTAGTAAATTATGAGAGAGTGATATATGAAATCACTATCATTCCCAACTACTCAGATTTAAAGAGTGAATTCATAAAGCATGTAGGAAATGAAATAATCTGGTTTGTCACTCACACGACTTTCTCTTACCCTGAAATTTAACACTATAGATAGATAGAAGATTAAAGGGTAAGAAAATAAGTACTGTTATATAAACCGGTGTTAAAGCAATTCAAATTAAGCTTCAGAACGACTTTATTTGACAAATAATTTCATGTGAAGGAGGCTACCGCCCTCCTCAACCCCCCAGTTTCATTATTGTATCTACATTTATATAGAATTCAAATCTGTTATTAAAATCAAAAGTTTATTTAAAATTGTTCAGACAACTTTCATACGCAACATTCCTTGAAACTTATCAATCTTGATCAAACTTTTCTAATAACAAACGTATTAACTTCAAAATACAACATTTTGATCGCCTGGAATTATTGGTTGTTAATTTATTCTAAGAGACACAGACAAAGATCAAACGTTTAAAAACTTCACTTCGGTATTCAGGAAGCCTCAGAACGTATAAATATACAAAAAAACGAAGCGATGAGTATTTAGCTTAAAAAAATACATCATTTGCCATATGGCTATGAGGAATTAATTTCAATTTCTGAGCAACTTTCCTAGACATGGTAAAATATTATAGTAAAGAACTTCCATTAAAAATCAAAAGGCATGTTATGGTTTAAATATTGACAGCCCTTATATAGTCTGAAGGTTATGTACACACAACATTGTGCAAATAAATATAATCCTATATTAATAACGAACGGCACTACCTGAAATACATTTCCATCAATTTTCATGTATTGTCTCAGTATAATCAAGTTCTTTTGTGTAGCATGTAAACGAACAGTGATTCCATTCCATACCGAAATCTACATGAAACATGTTGTTACGCATATAAATATATATATATATTCGTTTCATTTGGTTTAGTGAAGTTTATAAATGTTTAAACTCTACTTACCTGCAATTTCCACCCATAGACGTAATGTATTTGAATTTTCATGGATGTCCCTGCACATGAACCATTAGCTTGATCTTAACGAAAAGTTTAATGTAGCATCCCTATATGATACACATTCAGAATACCGAGTTTGAACTCTCTGCTATTATTTGTTCTTGGGATATTCGCATAACAGACAGACACACAGACCAACCGCTAAAAACATGATTTTCGGATTCATGGGACCTCAAAACGTTTAAATATAACAAAAACTCACGTTCGAAAATTTGACCCTAAAACAATACTTTCTCTACCTTGTGGGTAAGAGAAAGTAAAAATGAAATAAACTATGTATGTTGTGACCACCACATGACTTTCTTCCGTATTTTCCTATACAAATTCACTCAGTAAAAATAATTTATTAAAATTATTATTTAAAAAAAAATATCTTCCATGATAATGCAGACGATTTCCATATTAGAGAAGTAGTATAACACTAAGTATCCAAAAAATGTCAATTTTATTCTCAATATTACAATTTTTTTTTTTTTTTTTTTGTTAAATATGAAAAAATCGATAACTTTATTTTAAATTATCGCAGATCGATGGTTCAACCATTCGTTTTTAAAGGTATTGGTGAGTTCTTCTGAAAGATACCAATCATGAAAATTTACTTCCATCGAGGGGGGAGGGACTTCCCAGGGGGGGAGGCGAGGCCCTTACACACACATTTTTTTTTTTTCCTCAGTTAACTATTTCTATTACAAATAATTCTTTAAAATTTCATAATGATTATTAAAAAATAATTCTCTTTATGCACATTTATACAAAATTTTGTCCTATACCACCATGTTAAAAATTTAGAAAGAATTTGTATGAAATTCTGTGCATCAATACCTGAGATACAGTCGCCACAAAATTTTGTCTCACACACACAGACATTTGCTAAAAATGGTCAAATCGTGTTCTACAGCTTTCAAAACGTGTAAATTCACCCAAAACCCGTGATTGAAAATTTTTACGAATCCAATACTTTCTTCTATTGAATATAGAAGATAGTAAAAATTTATAATCCACTTGCATATTAATTTATATGAAACAAGAATAATTTAAGGGTATTGAACACGATATAATACTAATGCAAGAGAGACGATAAAATTAAACTCTTTAAACATTTAACAGAGTGATAAATGAAATAATCTGGTGTGTCACTCACACGACATTCTCTTACCTAGCATTTCAATACTATAAAGATAGTGTAAAGATCATATTCGAATTTTATTCGAATCGTTTTCGAACTTTTAGTTTTTCTTAAGTGGCATCAAGAGGCTGCGGAGAGATTAGAATGAGAATGGCAGAATAGAAGTGGTGAACTAATGTTAGGAACGAGAAGGCTTCAAATGCCAATTGGAAATGTTAATATTTAGAAATGTGTATATATATACAGTTCCCGCCGCTTATTAAAATCACATTCGTTCTGAGGCAAAGTGATTTTATTAAGCGGCTGATTTTTATATCCGGCGAACGTTCCTGTACTCAACGAAAAGTATTACTTCCCTGAATTTGGAAAGAAATTTCAAAAGGTAACAAATAATGGAATTAGTAAACAATATTAATTAATTTTTGATAAATAATTATTTATTCCTCCGATATAAGTAAATTAAACGCATTCCAAATTTCTATGCGCTTTCCTTCAAAGAAAATCATTATTTTATTTTACCAAAAGTTCACGCTTTTCTTATAAATTTAAAATCTTTCCGTTTGAACCTCTTAATTTATAGCTATTTCAAAATAAGAACTAGAAATTGTCTTTTAAAAATTAAAATATATGTATATGTATCATTTGCAAATCAAATCTAATTTGTAATTTATTACTGCGTTTTGAAGAATACGTTCCTTGAAATTGTTAGGGAAATTGTATGGGGCATGTTTAATTTGTAATTATGCTGCAAGTGTAAAATTTTCGACAAATGAGCGAAAACGGGTACTTTAATTTCTTTTTTTTTATAAAAAAAAAATTACAATGTGAATGAATTTTTTTTAGTATGCATAAATGATAATTTTGGCTGCTGAGGATATTTTTTTTGAGTTTATTAACCGGCGATGCTGATTTTATTAAGCGGCGGTTCCACCAATAGTTTGTATTTATTTGATTCCGGTCCTGGCAATTTGATCAGATTAAGCGGCTGATTTTATTAACCAGTGATTTTATTAAGCGGCGGTTACTGTATATATATATATATATATATGTATATATATATATATATATATATATATATATGTTTATATGTGTACGTTTGTAAATATCTTTGTGCAGTTTTGTATTAAATTTACAAGTTAAAAGTTTCTGCAGAGTCATCGTTTTGAAATGTGTTCCATCTTTTCTTGGATCCAGTCGGACTATATAATCATCGGTTACGAATCCAAATCCTTACTGATAGATTACAATCAATTAAACTTAAATCAGTGAAATCAATTAAACTTATCTTCAGGAAAATTCACGTTCGCTGTTAACTCTTTATCCGCCGGTTGCAAAAAATGGGGCAGAAACTGGGTTTACTTGTAAACAGATATAACAATTTTGATGAAACATTGAAGTTATTAGATTTTATCCTGGTGAAAAATCGACTGGACATTTACTTATCTTCAGGAAAAATCGCATTCGCTGTTAGCCTTAATCCTCCGGTTGCAAAATGTGGCAAAAATTGGATTTACTCAGAAATGGATATAACGATTTTAATGGAAATTTGGAGTCGTATTTTTTGGAATGGAAAATCGATAGGACTTACCCTTATTTTTAGGAAAATTCACGTTTTCTGTTAACCCTTTACGCACCGGTTGAAAAATATTGCAGAAATCGGCTTACTCGGAAGAAAATAATATAACAGTTTTGCTGAAAATGTGGAATTAAGAACTTTTTGGGATAAAAAATTTATTACATTTTATCCTAATCTTCAGAAAATTCGCTGTTAATCCTTTATCTATCTGCCTTGCAAAATATGGCAGAAAATGAGTTTACTCGGAAATGGATATGAGTTTAATAAAACTTGGGGTTAAAGGTTTTTTTAGAAGGCAAACCCATAGAATTTATCCTCCTGTTTAGGAAAATAAAATCTTTAAAAAAAAATAAAAATAAGTAAAAATAAATAACAGGCTCTAAAAATCAACTATTATTCAAACAACTAAAAACTAGTATGTTGTGGTCATCACTTGACTTTCTTCTATATTTTCCTATAAAAATTTGCTCAGTAAAAATAATTTATTAAAATTATTTTTAAAAAAGATAATTTCCATATTAGAGAAGTAGTATAACGCTAAATATCCAAAAAGGTCAATTTTATTCTCAATATTACATTTAAATAAAAAAAAAAAAAAGTTAAAAATGAAAAAAATCGATAACTTTATTTTAAATTATCACAGATCTATGGTTCAACCATTCGTTTTAAAGGTATTGGCGAGCTCTTTTGAAAGATGCCCATCAGGAAAATTTACTCCCCCCCAGGGGAAATTTTTTTTTTCAGTTGACTATCTCTATTATAAATAATTATTGTAAATTTCATAATGATTATTAAAAAATAATTATCTGTATGCACATTTATACAAAATTTTGTCCTATACCACCATGTTAAAAATTTAAAAAATGCGGGATGGCAACGCAAGCTGTTGGACAATTTTTACCAAAAGTTCATAGGCACTAATTTATGTCAATGTATAACTACATACAAATTTGTATAAAATTCTGTACAGTAGTACCTGAGATACTGTTATATCAAAATTTTGTCACACACACACAGACATTTTCTAAAAATTGTCAAATCGCGTTCTACAGTTTTCAAAACGTGTAAATCCATCAAAAACCCGAGGTCAAAATTTTTTACGAATCCAATACGTTCTTCTATTGAATATAGAAGAAAGTAATAAAATGATATTGTAAATAGCGTTTAAAAGTATGAAATAAATTCCTTCGCCAAACAATATAAACATAAACACTACAATTGATCATAACTTTTTGAAGTCGGTGCAAAATTAAATAAACTTTGATTATTTTTTTACAGATTTGTTTTTATACCGATAGCTACAAACGCTGTTGTCTCGAATGATCGATCTTCATAGTTTCCTTTATTATTTTATCACTGTTTATAATTGGTCCATTAGTAACATCTACATAGAACATAGTCAACATCTTTCGCAATTAGGAATTTATATTTCTACGAAGTTACTAAAGTTTACTTTGCGAACTTATAGTATAGCGTTGATAGCTGTTGTCCTTGATTTTTTACTTTCTTCTGTATTCAATAGAAGAAAGTATTGGATTCGTAAAAAAATTCTTTCGGTTTTTGACGGATTTACACGTTTTGAGAGGTCTAGAACACGATTTGACCAATTTTAGAAAATGTCTGTCTGTGTGTGTGAGAGAGAGAGAGAGACAAAAATTTTGTGGCGGCTGTATCTCCGAAACTACTGCTCAGAATCGTATATAAATTTATATGTAGATGCATCTTAACCTAAATTAGTGCCTATCAACTTTTGGTGTCAACCGCCCAACAGGTGGCTCTGCTGTGCAGCAATTTCCACAATTTAAGGGAAGCCTATATCTCATGAACTACTACACAAAAATACATATAAATTCATATATCGATGCTACTTGACATATGTTAGTGCCTATCCAATTTTGGGATTAACTGCTCAACAGGTGGCACTGCTATGCAGCGATTCACAATTTAAGAATAGGCTTTATCTCAAAAACTATTGCATAAAAATGCATATAAATTTATATGTAGATGCATCTTGACATATGTTAGTGCACCCCGTGGCAGAGACACGGCGACAATGTCGCAGAAACAGAAATGTTCTTGCAGAAAGATTTTACCTAAGTCAAATAAATTTTGCCATTCTGTTAAAAAAAGTGTGTGTGAGAGAGAGAGAGAGAAACTCAAAGAATTGTTTATAAACTGTTCTGCAGAACAAATTTTCGTTTCTGCAGATACGATCGCTTCAATCCTGAATAAGGAGAGGAGATAAAGCGGATGTAACTCACTTGGGTTAGCTTTGATTCGGCATGCATTAGTGATTCGTGATGCGGTGATATGATTCGGTGTATCGACACTTTTCACTGGTAACCTCTTCACATCGGAACTTCATTTTCGTGTCTTCAAACTTTGTTTTCGCGCCGCGCCTGCCGGTCGTGTCGTGTGTATTTATTGTATTGCAAAAAGACTTTTTTTCGAAAGACTGTGGCTTTGCGACCATTTTACGAATTTCATATTTCATGCATTTTCAGATTCATGCATAACAAAATAGCTGCATCCAGTGATTATTATTTTTTTTTTTTTAAGTGCGTGATTGCTGCTGTACCGATTTTCATACATTTTCTGATTTACGCACGACAAATTAGTTTTCCATTTAGTGATTATTTTCTTTAATGTATGCGAAGCGTGTGCATACGTGCGTGGTAGTAAATAAACGTAAATTTTTTAAAGCTGCATTTATTTTAATGTTTGGTTCAAACTATGCAATACATTGCACAAATATATACAGATATAAGACTATGGGGAAATTTATAACGTCGGTAGTTATACGCAATGTAAAAATTGAAGCTTCAAACCTTGCTTCAAAAAATAGAAAATTAAGAAATTAATCTTAAAATACTTTATTGATATTTAGCATTTTATATGTAGTAAAAGATCTTAGCAATAAATATTAATGGGTATCTTAAGTTATAAAATTGGTAACTTTTCTAATTTTTTTCTTTACTAATCATTAATTATTTTAATTTTGATTAAAATTCTTATCTTTAAATTTTGTTGTTTAAGCATATAAAGTCGTTAAAAAAATTATTGATTTATTTTACAAAAATACTCTTATCATTCGTTTCTACAGTTTGGTCATTTCACTTTTTAAACATTTGAATTTAAAAAAAAATGTTTATTTTTTAAATTGAAATATTGCAAATTAAATAGTTATTTTGAATAAAAATCAAACCAAAGTTTTTTTTTTTTTTTTTTTTTGGTAAGCAAAAGGAATTTTATCTAATAGTAGTTGTTTTGAATAAATACTAATTAAACAGCAAATGTTTTTATTTACTTATTCGTATAGATTTCAATATCAAATATTACTTTTAATTGATTTCTATTTATTTCATTCATCTGTAATCATTATTTTCTATTATAGATTTTATCCATGAAATCTGTTACATTTCAGATTTAGACATTTCTTTAAAAATTAAATATTTCACTTGCCTCAATCTTTATGAAAATATTTCGACTATGCTTTGTCTATAATTGTGTTACTTAAATCCTGTATTCTGTTTTACTTTATGTATTTAAATGATGGTATAATTATACATTCTGAATTCTTTAATGTCAAAATCACATTTTTTAGATTTCAAATACACATCTTTATGCTATTTGTATATAATACAAAAAAGGAATCTTGTTTATTAGATTGTTATCGTGCATATTTCTAATAATCTCAAAAACTATAAATGTTGTAAATTATTTATATTTCATTATGATATTCAGTATTCTATATTAATTTTTACTTTTAATTTGTTGTATTTTAATTTTGAGTTCTGTATTATATTTTATGTTGTTTGGTTTGCACCTTATGAAATAAGTGCATTTGTGTATTTAAATATATACATTTAATATAAAAAAAAGTAATGAAATTTTAAAAGTATTTGTAACATTTGTTTAATTTAGACATTTCATGATTTAAATGCCTTAAAAAATTTTGCAGATTATTTTGATGTGTTACTGCATTTTATGGCTTAAATTCATTGAATATTTTATAAGCAATATTGTATATTAATGTGAACAAAAAATCTGAAGCAATTAAGATCAATAGATTTATTTTCACCTTTCTTAAAAAAAAAAAAAAAAAGAAAAGAAAAAAAAATGTATTTTCTTGCAATAGTGCAGATATATGCATTTGTGCCTAGTTAAAATTTAAATACATTGGTTATACTGAATATTATTTACTATTTCAAAATAATTTATTTTGAATTCGTAAATGTTAATTTCACAAATTATTCCTGCAGAAAGATTTTGGTGTTGATGAAGCTTGTCGCAGAAAGCATAATAAATTTCTGCCACAGGGTTAGTGCATATCAAATTTTGGGGTCAACTGCTCAACAGGTAGCGCTGCTGTGCAGCGATTTTCATATTTTAAGGGTGGATTATGTCTCGGGAAATACTCTGAAAAATTGCATAAAAATTTATATGTGGATGCACCTTGAGATAAGTTACTGCAAATCAACTTTTGGTACTAATTGCTCAACAGGTGATGCTTCTATAAATCGATTTTCTCAGTTTAAGGGAAGACTATATCTCAGGTTCTAATGCGTATAATCAAACAACACTTGATATGTGAGAAAACCATTATGAAACATTATGCCGATTCAATTTGGATGTATAGCTACCAATAGGTTGCGCTGCTATAGCGCAGTTTTTTCCGAGAACGTGAATGCTATATTTCAACTTCTATGGCATTTAACTGTACGAAGCTTGATACATGAGATAACCATTATGAAAACGCATTTTTTAAGGTGTTAGTTAAACTGTTTTTCTTTGGATACATACTGTTAGTTTTCTAAAAGATGAAAATCGCCTGCTTCATGCTTCATCATGGTACATAATTTTAATAAATAATAGTTTTGTAAATTATTTTAACTGAGTTAGTGTATATAGGAAAATATAGAAGAAAGTCTTGTGGTGATCACAACATACTAATTTCGGATTTGGTGATCAAATCATAACAGAAATATATACACGCGATATGCATATTTTCGTAATATATATTATATTGTATAAAATGTTGTTTCATATTCTTGATTGCTCTCTTAATCTTATACTATTAAGTGAGCAATATTTGTATATATATATGTATATTTCACTGTTCTCGAAAACGGTACCTCGGACAGTCACGTGATTTAACACAAAGGTGCCCTCCAAAGGGTCATTGTGCACATCGAAGTCAGATTTTCGAATTTTTAATTAGTTTTCTTTTAATTAATAAAAAAAACATGAAAATAAAACTTTCCATTTCTATAATGACGCAGAATGGAGAATCTTAGGAAAGATTTGATTGATTTATTTGATTTTCATTGATTTGAGTGTATTTTACATTGAACTATAGGAATTACGAGAGATTTGATTGGTTTATTTGATTTTCATTATTTTGAGTGTATTTTACGTTGAACTAGAGCTACATTTTGAGGAATTACCAGAGATCTGATTGGTTTATTTGATTTTCATTGATTTGAGTGTATTTTACGTTGAACTATAGGAATTACGAGAGATTTGATTGGTTTATTTGATTTGAGATAGGGGTGTCCAGTAATGTTTTTTTTTTTTTTTTGGTTTTAACATGCTTGACAGTGATTGCTGCAAAAACGAGTTTCGTGCATTTTCAGATACATGCACGAGGTAGGGGTGTCCAGTGATTTTTTTATTTTTTTTTTTTAACATGCGTGATAGTGATTGCTGCGAAACAGAGTTTCGTGTGTTCTGAGATTCATGCACAGCAATGTAGCGCTGTCCAGTGATTTTTTTTTTTTTCATGTGCGTGAAGCGTACATACGTGCGTTATAGTGATTTCTGCGAAAACTATTTACGTGCGTTCTCTGATTCGACCATTCATCGAATAGTGACTTTTACTGTACAAGTAACAGCTTCAACTGTTTCCAGAATATTCGAAGAATTAACATATTTCTATTTGACTGTTTTCAAGAATACTCGTTTTAATAATACTTTTGTTGCACAGATTCGAGAAGTTCAAAAAATGTTTGGCTTGGTCAAGGAGATCCCATACTAAAACTGTGAAGTAAACAGTCGCCAATCGAAATATATTTATTTAAACGTTTCAATTATTCAATTAAAAAGAAATCCTTTCAATATAGTGCCCAGCGAAGCCTGCTAGTATATCTTATTAAAACAACCACTAGCTGGGAACCCGTCGAATTCGACGGTGACTTTATTGATCGTAATGTTTTAAAAATCTTCGCATTTCGATTGTTCCTGTCCGTTTTTTAAATCAGCATATTTAAATGTCACCAAGGTCTTGAAGAAAACGGCCAGAAACAATCGAAGAGCGACGCGGACGTGAAATGACTTGTGACAGGAAGTAAATAAAAGATTTCGCACCAATTCAGCTTACTTGTTACTTTAGCAACTCTATGGCGGTGAAATGATTGAAATATTTAAAGTTTGTTTTTAACAATCTTTATTGAGTAAAAAAAGAAGAGTACATATGGAATGACGGGTCTGTCAGCTGATGGAGAGGGTTAATATTCCTGAGATATGTTCCATCTCCTTTTGGAGAAACTTTCAGATCGTACAGGTCCGGTGGATCGCTATTTTTGGTGGTAAACACTGCAGCAATTTCATTAGTGGAAGACAGATTAAATCTATTCTTGCTTTGGTCAGAAATATCTGGTTGTTCAGAAAGCAGGAACATTCTTACTGCAAAGTGGATTTGCACTCACGCTGTGCAAGTTCATTCTCTGTCCCCTCCACTTTGGCCATCATCCTGTATTTCTGTGCTAATGGATTTACCTCTAGCATCATTTCGTGCAATTTGGCCATGAGGTTGTTGTTGGGTCAGTTAATGGCCCAACGATATTCTGAACTAGCAGAGTGCTAAACTGGAAGAAGCTATATAAATAAACTTGTCTATGGAGAATAGAAAACTAATATGTGCATGTGTAAGAAACAAGAATGATTTATATTTTAAACTTAACATTTATTAAATATATAACAATAACAAAACATAAATAAGGAAAAAAAACTTAACAAAGATAAATATCTAAGTTTTAGTATATCAAAATTTAGATAGAGATTACTTACTCAACAATTATCAGAATTATCAAATTTGAAAAATAAACCATCCTCAAGTCGTCAAATAAAACTAACTTTAAACATACCAAGTTGGCCAAAGAAAAACTAGAGGACTAGCAAACTTTATATCAAATAATTATAAGATAAAAAAAACTTTTTATATAGCATGTTTTAAATTTTCTGATGAATCATAGAGCTCATATCAATGTGCATAAATTTTTTAAACTGATAATGACGTCAATTTTTGTGAGAGGCATCATTTAACTTTTTATAATTTTTTAACGTTCACGTTTAATTAAATGTACTTATTTTTATGTCGAAAAAAAAATGAACTCTTTTTTTTTTTTTTTTTTTTTTTTTTTTAACAATTAAATTATAGCTAATATTTTAATGGCTATTTTTTACCGTGTTTTTATTAACTTCTATTCTTGTTTGTTTGGCCCACCAGCGGCCGAGCGGTTCTGCGCTCAAAGCTGGTAGATGGGAAGTGCCGGGTTCGATCCCAGGTCGCGCTCATCGACCTAGCCGTTCGGAGTTTTCCGTGGTTTCCTCCGAAACTTGCGTAAATACGGGCTAGGACCCCTTAGAAAGACCCCCACGGAGGGCATTCCCCCTCTGGGCCTAGGACACATCAGGAGTCAATCGGCCTTAAATCCTACAACCAACCAACCATCTTGTTTGTTTGTGCGGTACAAATCTTGCAATCTATTTTTAACTAACTTTCCTACTAGCTAGACATTTGAAACTTTCACAGCAGCTAAGAACCCAGTTATTATTTGCATAAAGAGATATCTTGCTGATAGTATATGCATGTTTTTCTCTAATACTATATGCTTGTGTTTCCCTTCTCACAGACTTAACATTAATAAATAAAGATGTAAAAAAACAAAACTTATTGAATATTATATAAATATTGATTTAATACATGTATCAGACTTTATTTACCCTCTGAACGTTACTTAGTTACTTTTAGAAATAGTGTTATTAGGTGAATGAAGCACTGAATAAGGAAGCAACATTCTGATTTTATTATATTCTGGTACTAGCAGGCTACGCCCGCTTCGCTGGTCACTATATTTAAATGAATTTTCAAAAGAATTGGATCAGTATTAATTTTTACATCACATTATTTAAAAAAAAAAAAAAAAAAAAAACACAGAAATCGCTTTAGTTCTCGCTTTTTCGGGTACCCGTTGCCTAAGGCAGCTCTTTTTTTCTTCCCGTACTGCATCGGGTCCAGTTTCCCACTGTCTACAGAAAGGTCTTTCCCGAGCACTTCAATCTGGGTATTTATCGACGACTTGTAGATTTTCTGTAATTTAAGAACTTCTGTAATTTTAAAGATGACTGTATCTTAGCATCTAATTATGTATTTTAGTTTTTGAACCATGTGTTTTATAGCCCCCGTTATTTACACTATATTACGATTTGATTCCGACCAGTGCAATAAAATAAAATAAAAAGTAGATTTTCTTTTAAAAGGAATTAAATACATGAAAAACAAACGAATTTTAATCAGTTTAATCCTTTCTACTATAAACTACCATTTTTTTCACCCAGTAAATATTATAAGTAATAATAATAATTAAAAGATTTTTATTTTAAAGGAATTAATTAAAAAAATGAAAAATAAAAAGTTGCTATAGTATAAAATTTATACATAAACGTAACAATTTATTTCTATTGCATTACTATTAGATTTTCAATAAATATAATAATAATTGAAAAAAAAAAAAAAAAAAAAAAAAAATCGCCTCCAAATGAATGTATTAAATAAGACGATTACAATCGAAGAATAAATTCATGAAAAAAGTGAAAAATACGTATGGTTTCATGATGTTTCCACTTTTAATCATAATTGTTATAAATTAGAAACTATATTCTTTTTTATAAATAAAAAAATTAAAAAAATATATTTCTTAAATTGATGGTCAATACTTAATTAATTAGAATACTCAAAAAAAAAAAAAAAAAAAAAAATCTTAGTGTAATAAATATTTTCTCTTAAATTAATAATTTAATTTAATTAAAAACGTAAAGGGGGAAAAAATGAAAAAGTAAATAAATTACAAAACGCTCTTGCAGGGACTGGATCTCAGGACCATCGTATCAGAAGCCAAGCACGCTACCACTATACCATCCGTTCACACTACGATGTGTGTTTTATTGGTTTTTATAGAAATAACTAAAAATATTAGGGGGTCATATCTCGCCCTCATGGGGGTTGTTGCAGATAATTTGTACTGTACCCTATGTTTTCGACCATGCTCTTTAATTTAAGCCTGGTTTGGTTTCAATAGCAATTTTACTGATTCATAATTCCCTTGTTAGTGGATACAGTAAAAGCATGTTTCAAATTAATTATATAGATAAGTTATAAATATTTATAAATAAGTGATTCATTAACTATAGTGATTCATTTAAAAATAGTGACCCGCGCGCAGCGCGCACGGTTCTGCGCTGACGAAGGTAGTGGGGATTCGGTGCGAGTTTTTACCCGCTCAGAAATAATTTATTTTTAAATTAATAATATGCAATAAATAATATATAATATATTCAGTTTTGAGAATTCATTAATTATATAGTGATTCATCTGAAAATAGTGACCTGCTAGCGGGCGAAGCTCGCTAGTTTATTATTTTTTGTTATTTGAGCATTATTTAGGGGAAAATGTGAACTTAAATTAATAAAATATTTTTTAAGTTTTTCAAAATAATAATAATAATAATAATAATAATTGGGGATTTTTTTTTTTTTTTTTTTTTTTTTTTTTTTTGATAAAATGCTTGATTTGGGGGAAATTTGAGGAAATTCACTTTCGACAATCTGGCAACACTATAATCTGATCTGTGGCTGTTTCTTTCTGTTCACGCAGTGTTGCCAGATTGGGGATTTTGTCCCCATTTTGGGGGGGAAATTTGGTTTCTGGGGACAATTTCGGAGAAGAAATGTTCATGGGTAATTTCGAGTGGATTTTTGATTTTTCGGGGAGAAATCTGGGGAAATTTTAAACTTTTTATAACTTACAGCCATCGAAGCTCGATACTTACAGCTTGCCAACTGTAGGGATTTGTTCCTTGGCGTAGGGCTTTTAACAGTTTTTCTTAGCATGAGAAACTTTTGAAAGTGCCCCTTCTCCCCCAGGGTATCCTGAGGATGAAAGTGAATACTCAGCACTAAAGTACGTTACTCAGATTTAAAAATTTCCGTTAACTAGTGTGTATATAAAAGTTATTTTTATAAGTCAGGATTTTTTTTTTTTTTTTTTTTTTTTTTTTTTTAAATGAGCGTCATTTGGGGAAAAATTCGAGCTTAAATCTGTTAAATATTTATTTTTATTTATTTATTTTTTTTTTTTAAGGAATTTACTTTTTTAATAGAAATTGAGTTGGGGATTAAAAAAAAAAAAAAAAAAAACCTGTTTTGGGGAAATTTGACAGCTTGTTTGGGAAATTGACTGTTCACCATCTGGCAACAATACTGCTCACGATCAGTATCAGTGTTCATGTTCAGTGCTGTCAGATTGAGGGAAATTTCCCTGAAAGAGGGGAAATTTTATGTGATTTAAGGTGTTGAGGGAAAAAGAAATTTCTTCCAAAAAAGGGAAATTTTACTTTGTCCGTTTTTAAATCATTATTTGTTAGAATTTTTTCTCCAATTCAAACAATCCGAACCAATTTCTTGATATACTGAGAGCTTGAAAGCGAATCAGTGCAGACTCTTTCATCTTTTGTAAAAAAAAAAAAAAAAAAAAAAAAAAAACTAAATAAAATAAAATATACTAACTAAATTTAGTGATTTTGCTTTATTCGGCCAATCATTCACGGTATATCCTGATTTTCTCTGAAAGGCCCGAATGTTGATTAGGAAGTTAGGATTTCTTAGAAATATGGAATAGAGGACATTCTACCCAAGTCTAGGTTCACCGCGCTGAGATCTTACTTGATTACTATGTTTTTTTACTTGTAAAGTAAACTTCAGTAATTGTTCCTTTTTTTTTTTTTTTTTCTTCTGATTGAATAATAAGAAGTTTGCTATTTTAAAAAACGGTATTCAATTTAGAGACCGCTAGAAGCTCCGAACGTGTGGACAAATTTTCTTATGAACAACATATTCAATGCGAATTGAATTACACTTAATGGCTTCAAAGCCTTATATGTTGTTCAATTGAGAAAAATTTTATGCCGAAAGGGGAAATTTTTTAGCAAAATGAGGGACATTTTAAAATTTCCATCTGGCATCATTCAGTGTTGTCAACTTAGCACTTTTGGTGCTAAATCTAGCACTTTTTCGACTCGTCTACCACTGAAAAAGGAACTTTAGCACCTAGCACTAAATACAGCGGATGACCGATTGAAAAAAATTTGCGTGATGTTACACGTGAATCGCAAATGACGGCCTAGTATTGTATAAATTTCAGATTGTCACCAATCGCAATGATGTAACATCTACTCAGCATCAACAGATTTGGATTAAGCTTAGTCCCTATTAACACTCCGAACGGGAAGCAGCACTGACTTTGATCGGTGTTTGAGAATGCGTTGTGTTTCTGTCTTTTTCGACTTCTCTGCGGAGGATAAATGGTCTGAATGTTGATCTAAACTATGTATGCGTGTGTGTCTTATTGCACTGTCTTAAAAGTTGAATCCGAAGAAAAAGTTAATATAGGTCATCGTGCGGGAGTGCTTTTACCATTATTTACTGCTAAACATGTTATGATTTTGCCTATTAATGATCATTATGCAGAAGCTCAAGCTATCAACTATACGCAATAAGCTTTTCCATATTCTAAAGCCTTTTTTTTTTTTTTTTTTTTTTTTTAATGAACTTCCTTTGTGAAAATTGATTCCACTTGAATAGAATTAGGCCAATGGCCAATGAAAGCCAAACATCAATGTACCCTTGCTTCCATGGTAATTGGACAAAATGTAACAATAAAACTTTACTCAAAATTATCGGGACATGGTGGATCTAAATGCGTACTATATTATATCTCTAGCCAAATGTCATGAGCTAATGAAAAGAGTTTTAGCAATCTACGAGGGTAAGTCAATAAGTAAGTCACAAATGCATATGGCATGATTTAAAGTAGTAACATATATCTACAAAGAATGGTGATAGATGGCAGCAACATACAGCTTTATGATATTCATTTCATTTTGAGTAGGTAACATGCATACGCATGCGTAATAATGGCGTAATGCAGTTTCAAAAATGGCGATGGTGCTGAATGATTGTACGATAGAATAGCAGCGTACTGTGGTCCGATTTTTGTGGGCGAAAGGACTTGAATAAAAAAATATTCATAAAGAAATGTTACTAGTTTATGGATGCTACAGCCCAATCTTAGCCCCAAGCAATTGTCATCCGAATAAACTACTACGTCAGAAACGCCAAAAGAAAAATATTTGCGATGCATACAGCTGTTTCGGTAGCCTTAAGCGTACCGTCTTCAATTTTAAAAGAATTCTGAATCTGGAGAAGTGCTCGTATATATAGGAGAGAGACCGAATTTAGTTCAACCTACCGAAACAGTTGTATGCATCGCAAATATTTTTCTTTTGGCGTTTCTGACGTAGTAGTTTATTCGGGTTTTAATATTTCAACGCCAAGTCTCCTGTTGTTATTCAATTGTCATCCGTTTGGTCCACTGAAACAACATCTTGGTGGCAAACAATTTGCAGATGACCACGACGTTCAACATGAAGTCCTACTGGAAATGAGGCAGCAACCCAAAGAATTTTATGCAGCTGAAATTGGGACTCTGATAAAACGATGGGATAAGTGCATCAACGTTGCTGGAGATTATGTGGAAAAATATAAAATTGTTTCCAAGTGATTATCATGGTAAATTATTTTTTTATTATCTTTTGTGACTTACTTAATGACTTTCCCTCGTATTTTAAGTCTACTTTGGTACAAGAGATTTCTGACAATAAATATAGCCTAATTAAAGATGAATCAAATAATAAGTATAAAGAGTTTTTAGATTAAGAGCTTTTAGTATTGCACTAGGGCTGCTACGCAGTAGGCAGTTGACCACAATCTGGAATTCTATCATAGGTGTGGTCTGCAGACTTACTATCGCAATTTTGATCTATTGTGAAAGGGAGAAAAAACATTCAAAATTCATTAATTGGATGTAACCTGAGAACTATTAATCGTATGGTTGAAACTACTAAATACTCAGCTATTGTTATAATTTGTTCACAAAATTTGTAGTCGGATTTCAACACTTTTTTCTTGAATATATCAAAGTTAATGTTGAGTGGATTTTTACAGTGCACCATTCTTTGGCACCAACTAGAGCTAAGGAATGAGCAATTGGCGCCGATCTACGATGTGGGATTATGGATGGTGCACTCAAATTTATAAAAGTGTAGCACTTTTTTTCTTTTAGTTTAGAATTCTAGCACTTTTTTCACGAATTTATAAAAATCTAGCACTTTTTTTTTGTTTCAAATTTTAGCACTTTTTTTCACAAATTTATCAAAATCTAGCACTTTTTAAAGGTTGATTTAGCACTAATTTCCGATAACGAGTTGGCAACACTGGCCAGCCGGGCAGCCGCAGCACTGTTCACGGACTTAGAGAAGAAGGACCGCTTTCTCCAACGGCGGCCTTCCCTCAAAAATGGACCCGAAATGGTCGCTATTATTCGTTCGCCGCTAGGGGTCGTATTTGTTCTTTGACTGTCCACTACCTCCGTAGAATAGCATTGTGCGCAGACGAAATTTTAGTTTTATTTTCAGTTTTCTTTTTAATTTATTTTTAATATTGGATTTTTTTCATAATGTCGCATTGTTACGCACCGGGTTGCACCTCTGGATATCGAAGTGTTCGAAAAAAAAAAAAAAAAAAAAACAAAGAAATAGGTGAAAAGAACCCAAGTTTATTTCGTCCACCTAATGTAAGCTATTGATTTTAATGTTTTGTTGAATGATAAAATTATTGTCTTATAAATATTCTATTACTATACAAAAAAAAAAAAAAAAAAAGGCTGATTTAATTGGGATGGTTCTTAGTAAAATTCTGTTTGATATATATATATATTTTTTTTAATTAATTAAAATGTAATTTTTCAGGTCACTTTGCATTAAGATTTTAAAATTTGCGTCCTTTTTTCATATTATTCGGCTAATACATGCGAGCTTGCAATCTTACGAATTTAAATCATGTTAAATTATAAATTACGTTTTTTTTTTTTTTTTTTTTTTTTTTTTTTAATTACAGCTTTAAAAAAAAGTATTTTAAAAATCTTGAATTGTAAACCGATTTTGGCAAGAGTTAAAAATTGGTAAAAAATGATATGAGTTCACAGTCAAACTTTTTTCAATTCATTTCAAAATTACTGAGTTTTAAGATATTTTAAAAATAATTTAAAATGTTTTTTTTTTTTTTTTCATGCCACTTTGCATTGACATTTTAAATTAATTTTACAAACTGCCAATCTTTTAACTTCCAATTCATGTTAGATGATGAATCACGTTATATTATTATCATTATTATTACCATATTATAGAAATGTATTGTTTTTAACAAAAAAGAAATTTTTAATTGGTTTTGTCAAAAATTAAAAATAATGATTATGATGTCACAATAAAAAACTCCTAAATTCAGTTGAAAATTGGAGATTTTAAAGAAAAATTATATTTAATTAAATTCATCACCAGTGCCACATTCACATTTCATAATTTATAAGCTAGTGTTCTTCCAACTGAAAATTAGAGATTTTATGTAAAAATTAGAGTATTAAATTCAAGGTAAGTTGTTTTTATAAAGTTAGCTTTACACTTAATCTCCGTGTCATCTTGTCGATGTATCGAGCTATTCCCTACCCTCCTAAAATAATATATATGTAATATGTATATATATAAAAAAAATTACCCCCCCCCCCCCTTTTTTTTTTTTTTTTTTTGTCACACTTTGTACATTCAGACAAATTAAAAAAGGTTTTTACTTTATTCCCCCTCTTTAAGTTAAGAAATATCTATTTTTTTAAAATATATATATATGTTAAAGAAATGGAATAGTTTAGCTACACTGTAAAAAAAAAAAAAAAAAACGGTAGATTTACAGCATAATATGCTGGCAATATGGGTATGCATGAAGGAGGGAATGTAAAAAAGAAGTTATTTACAGCAGAAACAGCCATAATAAGAGTCTTTTTTACAGATGTTTCCGCTGTAAATTGCCTTATTTAACAGCAGAATGTGCAGGCAATATGGGTGCCAGCACATTTTGCTGTAAAAGCTTCCGTTTTTTTTTTTACAGTGTACGTTCATGCCAAATTTCAAATTTGGCCCTGCATCTATTACTTACAAGACAATCTTTTTAAGTGTTAATTGTACTTTGAATCGATACTATATGCATTTTATAAAGTTTCTAATGCCATTTCAGGATATGTAATCAGTTTTTTGCAAAACGCAATTTTTGAGAAACAGTGACAACTTAAAATTTGACAATTTAGGGAAAAACCAAAGTGCTCTCTTGATGCAGGAATTTTTCGAATAAGTATCATCATAAGAGAAAACATTTTTATTATTGCGGCTTTCTTTATAGAAAAATTTCAAGAAATTTTTGTTATAGTTTAACATCAATTATATGTTTTCATTTATAATTATGGAAGATAAAAAAGTGCAACAGAAATATTTAGAAAATATAATTTTTAATAAAAACTCATATGCAAAACTTTTCAGCTTGAATAACTAAAGAGAAATTTATCATAAATGCTGGAATTTTAAACTCAAAATTTGATGCAGTTTAGAATTTCAAAAAGATAATATATGGATGATTTTATATTAATAACATATTTGAGTATCAGTGTAGGTAACATATTTGGCGAAAAAAAAAAAAAAAAAAATGTAGGAAAATTTCATACTTGTTTTTGTTTTTTTTTAACTATTATCGAGAAGATTTATTATTTTTTACTAACAAATAATATTTTTTTTTTCACTCATTCTGTAAGCCACAGGTAAATAATGCATTTAAATAATTAGAAAATATTATGTGCTGGAATTTTCTTCCATGGTGAGAGAAATCGCTAATTCATCAAATTTAAGAGGGTCATAAATCCATTAAAATAAGTTTTTTAAAAAACTGATTACATATTTTAAGTAAGAATTAAAAACTGTATAAAATGTGCTTCATGTTAATTTCAAGTATGACGAACACTGTAAAAGCTTCCCTCGTTAGAAAAAAAAAAAAAAATTGGTTTTTTATTTATTACTCTCAAATATGTATATTATTATGATGTTAAAGGAATATTTTTTGTATTTTAAGAAAGATAATTTTTAAGCTTTATAATTGAATTTGCACCTTTGTAAATTTTGCAGTTATAGTGTTTAGAAAATTTTGTAAATAGTGTTTATAATTCATTATTTTGTTGATATAACTTTTTTTTTTTTTTTTTTTATTGAATAAAAATCTATGTAACTTGTTTTTCATTCCTTTTTTATGTTAATTTTCTTATATAATAAAAGATTTTTTACATGATTACTCGTCTTTTTTTTAAATAATAGAGTAAAAGAAAATCATCGTGTGCATAATATATATATATATATACAGGGCCCGAAATTTCAACTTGGATTACACTCGCTGAAAAAAAAAGTTACTTGCCACAAAATATGATTAACTTACTCTATTTTTTACGTATAAGGTGATCAGAATTTTTATTGGAAAAAGAGTATACTGACCAAACATTTTTTTTCACATGTCTACATTTTGTTCATTGAAGAAAACAGTCGCTTTGTGGGAGCATTTTTGCTAGAAGGACATAAAAGGAATTCAACTAACTTCTGCATAATTTTTTGAGGTGGTGGTTGCACTAGGGTTCTAGACGTGAGTAAGAGACTCCTCTGTGGGGTTTTTCTAAGAGGTCCTAGCCTATATTTACGCTAGTTTCAGAGAAAATCAAGGAAAGCTCCTAACAGTTAAGCCAACAAGCGCGACAGGGTACCGAACTCAGCATTTCACGTAGACCAGCTTCGAGAACGGAACCTCTCGATCACTGGTGGGCCTATTTTTATGAAGAATATTATTCATGCAAAAGTGAGAACACACGTCAACCGACCGCGTATCAGCCGGAGTACCACCACCTTAATGATTTTATGACAATTTCAATAGTGATTTCGTGTTCTAGATCAAAGAATCGTAGGAATATAGAGAATACTTTTATTTCTTTATGATTCGAAGAATCTGAATAGACATAAACCATAATATACTTTGGCAAGTTTATTAGAAAGTTGTTCTTTTTGCGAACCTAACGCAGAAAAAAGTTAGTGTTCACCGCTCGACACAGCGAACAGCCGATTGAGGTTCCCAGTTTTGCAAAAATTTTTAAATTAAGGACTAAATCCTTTTCATTTGAAAAAGAGGACAGCGGACAAAAAACATAAAAAAGAGGACTTTTTAGTCTTGTTGCGCAAGTAAAAAAAAAAATGCATTCTAGAAAGAGAAAATTGTTCTCTAAGCTTCAATATAATATTTTTTAATTAAAAATCTTACTATAGGAACTTGTATTAAAAAGTTGAGAGAATACTTTAGAAATGAGTACCAGGCAGCTATGATGTTGTTAAGGAACAGAATATTATTTTACATGCAAGAAACAGTGGTATCATACTGTTTGCTACAAAGATAGATATTCATAGAATTACATTATCCAGTATATTTTTCATAATTCCATTTGCACATTCAGAAATTTCTCGACCATTAAATCTGTTCTAGTTCTTCAAAAATTGACTTCTTGATGCTGGTGGACGTGAAGTGTCGGGTTCGATCACAAATCGCGCTTATCGGTCTAGCTGTTCGGAGTTTTGCGCGTTTTTTTTTTTTTTTTTTTTTTTTTTTTTTCTTGAAACTTGCGTAATTGTGGACAAAGGCCCTTTAGAAGGACCGCCACGGTGGGCACACCCAGGCTTTGGACCCTAATGCAATCAGCTGGCTTTAATCTCCAACACCAACATTGATTTTAAGCTGTAAAGTCAGATGAATGACTTAAAAGCAGTTTTCAAATCCTTTAGAAGAAAATATTCAGAATTAAAAAAATTTCCCAATACAGTATTATGGGCTTTGGTTCCAAAAATAAATAAATAAAATAATTAATAAAAAAAATGCTCCTTTAGCTTTTTGAAAGGGAATGCTCAAATTATTATGATTGACTCTGCTTTTCATTACATTGATTTTTATATCGCGCATATTTAAATATATATATATAAGTCAATTTTATTTTTTGAATAAATTATTTGCTTTAAATGAGTAGAAAATAATACAGATTAAAAATCTCTTTAAAGTGCAAATTTAAAAATGAAAAATATTGATAAAAGGGAAAAAGTGCTGTATTTCGGTTTATGGATTTATTGGATTTGGGAATAAGGTCGATTGACTACTGTAGGTCCTACGTTTGGAGGGGAGTGCCCTCCGTGGGGGTCTTTCTAAGGGATTCTAGTCCTTATGCACGCAATTTTCGGAGAAAACCACGGAAAACTCTGAATGACTAAGTAGACAAGCGCGACCTGGCATCGAACCCAGACACTTCCCGTGACTCAGCTTTGAGCGCAGAACCGCTCGACCACCATTGGAGTCTCGGAAGAGGGAAAAGCACCGCCTTTGTAAAAAAAATCATAATAAATTTTTTAATTTTGTCTTTTTTACATACTTTGCAATTTTTTTTTTTTTTTTTTTTTTTTTTTTGTTTAATTGGAAATGCTGGAATAAATTCCGATTTTTAAAATACATTCATTGTTTTAAATTATGAAAATTCATATTTTCATATTTATTTTTTAAATATCATATGTTTATGCTTTCATTATACTATTTCGTCTATTTTTTTTTTTTTTTTTTCGGGGTTGGGGGGAGGGGAGCGAATTTTTTATATTTATAGATATATTTACATATAATGAATGTTTTCATTCTTGGATTTAAAAAAAAAAATATTAATAAATAAATACATTTTTTCATAGTTATATTCTTTATTCCTGTGAAATATCTGAATAGGTTTTTCAATAATTTTACAAATTCGAAAATATCCGCGATTGATTTGTAAGTATCGAAAACCTCTATAAACCAATTTTGAACGATCTAACTCTATTTTATTTTTTTGCCCCCCCCTCTCCCCAGCCCCTTCTCGCCCTTCCTAATAACTTTACACTTTCGAAAATATCCCAATTCGACTTGCAGGCCTCTAAAACCTATCTGTACCAATTTTGAACGGCCTAACTGTATTTCTATTTGTTTTTGCCCATAGCCCCCCCCCCTTACCGCCCCTCCTAATAATTTTACAAATTCGAAAATATCTGCAATTGATTTGTAAGTATCGAAAACCTCTATAAATCAATTTTGAACGATCTAACTCTATTTTTATTTTTTTGCCCCCCTCCCCCCTTCTCGCCCCTCCTAACAACTTTACACTTTCGAAAATATCCCCATTCGACTTGCAGGCCTCTTAAACCTATCTGTACCAATTTTGAACGGCCTAACTGTATTTCTGTTTTTGCCCCATAGGCCCCCTTACCACCCCACCCCCCTTACCGCCCCTCCTAATAATTTTACAAATTCAAAAATATCCGCAATCGATTTGTAAGTATCGAAAACCTCTATGTACCAATTTTGAACGATCTGACACTATTTTTATTTTTTTGCCCCCCCCTCCCCTCCCCCCCTTCTTGCTCCTCCTAATAACTTTACACAATCGAAAATATCCCCGTTCGTCTTGCAGGCCTTTAAAACCTGTCTGTACCAATTTTGAACGGCCTAACTGTATTTCTATTTGTTTTTGCCCATAGCCCCCCCTTACAGACCCACCACCCTTACCGCCCCTCCTAATAATTTTACAAATTCGAAAATATCCACAATTGATTTGTAAGTATCGAAAACCTGTATAAGCCAATTTTAAACGATCTAACTCTTTTATTTTTTTGCCCCCCCCTCTCCCCACCCCCCTTCTCGCCCCTCCTAACAACTTTACACTTTCGAAAATATCCCCATTCGACTTGCAGGCCTCTTAAACCTATCTGTACCAATTTTCAACGGCCTAACTGTATTTCTATTTGTTTTTGCCCCATAGCCCCCCCCCCTTACCGCCCCTCCTAATAATTTTACAAATTCAAAAATATCCACAATCGATTTGTAAGTATCGAAAACCTCTATGTACCAATTTTGAACGATCTGACACTATTTTTATTTTTTTGTCCCCCCCCCCCTCCACCCCCTTCTTGCCCCACCTAATAACTTTACACAATCGAAAATATCCCCATTCGTCTTGCAGGCCTTTAAAACCTATCTGTACCAATTTTGAACGGCCTAACTGTATTTCTATTTGTTTTTGCTCCATAGCCCCCCCCCCCCGTTGCTGCCCCACCTGGGGGCTGAATTTCTAAAATTCCAGAAATTGGTTTTTAGATAGTTGCATTAGCTATATTTTAGAGCAAAAATTTCGCGTATATCTATTTTTTTTGTTTGAGATATATAGGATTATGCGAAATCACGTTTTGCCCCCCCCCCCCCCCGCCCCCCTTAGGGACCGAATTTTAAAAATTCCTGAAACCGATATTTAGACATTTGTATTAGCTATATTTTAAAGTAAAAATTTTACGTATATCTGTTTTTTTGTTTGAGTTATATAGGATTATGTGAAATCACGTTTAACGCATGTGAAATCACGTTTCGCCCCCTCCCCCCCCCCCTTGGGGACCGAATTTCAAAAATTCCAGAAATCGATTTTTAGACATTTGTATTAGCTATATTTTAAAGCAAAAATTTTACGGATATATGTTTTTTTGGTCGAGATATTTAACATTATTTCATTTAATTCTCGCGTTAAAGGGCTCTTTCAAGTCTAAAGTAGAAAGGCAGTCGATGCGAGCGCCCTCTTCTAAAAGCGACCAAAATGGGGCCATTCTGATAACACAGCGTGAGCGGTCCATAGTGTACGTCCATGGCACTGTTTTCAAAAAGTAAACAAAGGGAACATTTGTGAAAAAATTCTGTGAAAGAATTCGCTTTTTAATTTGCTGTTATGGCTGTTTCTAAACAAAAAAAATCGTTAAATTTCCGAAAACCCGTGTTAATTTTGCAACTTAAAAGCATAAGATCTATTAAAACTTTAAAATTGTTGAATTCTTCAGTGCCTTATTAAAAAAAAAAAAAAAAAAAAAAAAAAAAAATGAGAATGGAACACAGGACCAAGTTAACAATCTCGAAGCGCGTTTTTGGTCAAAATGTTATAAACAAATTAAAAAATCGGAGTTCTGAGGCTTAAACAAAACTCAATCTAAAGTAAAAGAAAAGTAAATAAATTGAATATGAAAAATACTTGTAATAAGTTTCTAAAATTACAAGATCATCAACTTTTATTTGTAAACGCTATAATACATTATTTATACATTCAATTTCTCATTCCTTCCCTTATTTAACAAGAATAGTCCTTTTGTTTATATCTGTTATCTGTCATAATATTTTATTTCTGTGATGGATTTACGTAACAATATCTTCACAGTGTACCTAAATAATTTGTACTTATTTTTTTATCTTAGTTTGCACTTTTGACAATAAAAGACGTTTTTATTCAATAATCTAAATAGTTTTCATCAAATTTTGCCATTATATAATTTTACATAATTTCTTAATATTCTTATTCAGTTACACGTATGATACAATAAAATAATAGGAAAATATCATTCAAAACTGTATTTACTTTTATTTTCAGGGGTTACTTTTACTTTACAGGTTCAACTAATCATCTCGGCCTTTTGCTGTTGTAAATGAAGAAGTAATTTTTCTTGATTCAGATAAAGCGCATTAAAATGTGTAGTGGGTTTTGTCATCACATTCTCAATGAGTTTTATTTTATTTAAAAAATCCTGTTAATGCAGGGGTCAATCCTTGCAAAAATTGGGGCCCTTTAATAATACATCTTTACAAAATTCCACTTGTAAAAAAAAAAGGCCATTGCACAAAATTCAAATTAATAAAAGAACCCCTTCTTCCACAAAATTTAAATTCACAAAATTTTGCTTTATAAAAATGATCCCTTTATAGAGTTTTTCCATACTTTCAACTTTGAGCGCATTTGTAAAGTCAAAACTTGTATAACTGCCCTACTGTCTCTCAGTGCATTTTAAAACTATGTTCGTAAATTAAAATCAGTGCATTTAGTTTTCTCAATTAAATGCATTGGAGAAAAAGTTTACTTTGTGCAAACTGAAACAGCCACAAAAGATAACTTTGTTTTCTCTGTGAGACCACATATTTTTGTCAAAACCTTGTGTTAATTTTAATTTTTTGTAAGTAATAATTTATCATATTAATTTAATGTAACTCTTTTAGTAATAATACATTTTGTAAGCTTGTATTAATATTTTGTAGCAAAAATTTAAATTACTTAATATAATGGATTTATTTTTATTTTTGTAAATTATTAAAATATATTTCTTTATTAATATTTTGATGGATTTATTTAAAAAAATTACAGGATTAACTTATGGCTACTCATTAGATTAAAATAAGATTTGAATGTTGAGAAATTTTGAATAGCAGTTTGATGTCCTTAATTAAATGTATAAAGAATTTATATTTTCTCTCTCTCTCTCTCTCTCTATATATATATATATGAGAGTGTGTGTGTGTACAATATGTTCTTATTAAAAAAAAAAAAAATCCTCGTCTTTTACATATTTTCCTATAAATTAAAAAATATATACTTTAAATTATTTTTTATAGAGGACTTCTGTTTTCTTCATTAAGAAATGGTCTTCCCATTTAAATTTGCAGAATTTAAATTAAATTTTAAAAAAAGGTGATATTTTTTCAAAATTAGTTTTATAAATATGATTTTCATATCATAGGAGAGAATATTAATGAGTGTTTAATTCTTTATTTTGTACTTTCTCTTACCCATATATATGGTAGAAAAAATATTGTTTTTGGGTCAAATTTTTTTTAATTTTTGTTACGTTTATATGTTTTTGGGGTCCCCTGAATATGAAAATGTTTCTAGCCAAGGGTGCTTTATAATTTCCGTGTCTCTAGGCAAAAGACTTTTGACGGCCCTCCTTTAATAGATATTATGCCAAGGCAGCTTATAAATTATATGTGACCCGAAGTAAATTTTCTATGACTCTGATTTCTCCCCTCCTTCCTACAAAAAAGAAATATTAGAAAAAAGCCTGCTGATTATAAATTACTATATTAAGACTCAATTTATTGTAATAATGTAAGTGACTATAAATTTAAATAACATTAATTTTTTTTTTTTTTTTGTGAAAATTGAGTTGGATTGGGTATATTTATGAATAAGAGAAAATAAACAGGTAGAATCAAAATTTTAACTTTTCCGCATAATCATGCTAAAGGTTCAGTTGGAAAATGCCTTAAAATTTCTGCCTATGCGATTCTCTATTCTGTAAATGACTTCACACATATTGACACACCACAAGCTTTTTGGCGGAAGTTTTGAGTGAAAACAATTACAATGGAATGCAAAAGAAATTTTTTTCATGGTCAGAAAAAATGAAATGGGAAGCGCATCATTTCTACGAATCTTCTCACAACCACATTGCCATCCATTATACTTAATCTATCAGAGTGTGGCATCTCATCACAAAATGGAGAGTGAATAAGTTGCTACATTTTTACTACTGAAAAAGAAATCCACTGTGAAATATATTAATAATCAAATATTACTACCATTTTTTTTTTAAATTAGTACTTATTTTTATTATAATTTTAATCCTTCCATAATAAATGATTTATTTTTAGTTGTACATTAAATCTCTTTTGCATCATTTAACCTTCAATGTACTTTGCCTGCATGATCACACAATGAGCAAAAATCAGACAGACTAACTGAATTCATAATCATTCTGAGAAATCAAGAAATAAAATTTTTCCAAAGCTGAACGTTGTCCATTCGTAATTATAAAGTACTAAATAATTTCTTGAAAAATCAATCAAAATAAAGGAACTATAAATATTTATTTCATAAGCAAATATATTTGAAATACAGCAATATATTAAAAATTGATATGATGTGTACTGTACAGAATTTTATTCAACTGCAAGCATAAGTTCCTGTATTTTTTTCACAGTATCATTTGATATAAAAAACATGCATCCTGTGGCTGCTGCTGCTGCTGGCATTGGTATTATATCTAACAGATTCTTTTATGAAATCCAGCATGTGTATCTGGTTTCTCTGGCCAGTAGAAATTTTGGCAGGGGCCATGAGGACGCATAAATTGTATTTGAACATCACCTTTTTCAAAACAGTTTTCTAAGACAACTCCTAACCACCATTTCTTATACATGCAAGCAACATAAAAACCTTTAGAAATGTTATCAAGACTAAATTTTTGACATGTTGCTTACCTACTGCAGATACTTCAATCTGATTCGATATGTTTGTAGATACAATGGAAACTAAAAAGCACAGATTTACTAATAGGAATAAATTTATGATAATCCCTGATGCTCTCAATTCTTACAGCAAAAGTTAGTCTTTCAGAAAGCAATACTCTTGTTTCTGCTACATATTCTTCAGATGCAACGAAAAACTTAATATTTTTAAAATTACCTGTGCAATAATGAAACAAATCATGTGGAGAAATTATCTGATCCTGGTAAGGACATTGCAAGCTGGTTCTGTAAGCAGACCTTTTAACTGTGCCACCAGTGGCAAAAGCGGATGGAAGCAGAACTGATCACAGTGTTATTGGACTTAAAAAAAATCTGCTACTAGGCATAGGGAAAAGCAGTCAAGTGCAAGGGATTTTTTTCCCTTTAATTATCCGGAAGATTCGTTCTCTCACTTTCACTTGATTCAATCTCTAACAACGACAACTTGTGAATTTATTTGGCAGAACTTTTAAAACTTAAATAATCATAATTAATATTAATTTTTTTGAAATATTTAAGCTGCAGATGAATTAATAAATACAGCTGGCAAATTCATTTTTGTTATTATGTATCTCAAGAATTAATAAATCTAGCTAGATTTTTCTATCCCCACCATAAAGTAAAACATATGCGTGATACTGATTGCTACAAAAATGAGTTACATGCATTCTCAGATTAATGCACAGTGAGGTAGGGATGTCCAGTGATTTTTTTTTTCATGTGCGCGAAGCGTACATACGTGCGTGATACTGATTGCTGCGAAATCCAGTTACATGTGTTTTCAGATCAATGCACAGTGAGGTAGGGGTGTCCAGTATTTTTTTTTTTTTTTTTTTTTTTTAATGTGCATGAAACATACATACGTGTGTGATACAACAAAAGTTTTACATGTTTTCCCATTACGTCTTTCGTTTTCTATTTCTGTACTTTCAGTGGAAGGATCTAAATTCATAACAAGGGTTTCAGGTAGCTGGAGGCATTTGCATGTCCGAGGGCAGTTGGTACTTTTTTTAAATGGGGGAAAAATAAGCGAGTGGAGTTGGTAGTTGCCCCTAGGCTTAATTATCTTGCTCTATTTTTCTTTTTATTTCATTTTGCACGCACGTTTTTTATTTCCTAAATTAAATATTATTTAAAATAAAAAATTTTGATTATGACGTCATTTTGTCATAACCTAAGCAAACTTAATATTTCTTTTATTATTCGCGGGAATGTAACAGGTCAATTGAAAAGTTCCCGGCCTGTCACATAGATGGCACTACTAGAATTAAATCCACATGTTTTTTAGTTAGCCCTAACCTTCAAAAGATGTGTCTATAAATTTGACAGCTGTCGGATCTTTAGTTTGTGAATTATAGCATTTTGAGTGAAGCAATGTTTGTTATTGTGAAAAAAATGGATAAAAAGGAATTTCGCGTGTTGATAAAATATTGCTTTTTGAAGGGAAAAAATATAGTTGAAACAAAAAACTTGGCTTGATTCCGAGTTTCCGGACACTGCCCCAAGAAAATCAACCATCAAGGATTGGTATGCTAAGTTTAGACGTGGTGAAATGAGCACCGAAGACGGTGAACGCAGTGGACGCCCAAAAGAGGTTGTTACCGATGAAAACATTAAAAAAATCCACAAAATGATTTTGAATGACCGTAAATTGAAATTGAATGAAATAGCAGACACTCTAAAGATATCAACTGAACGTGTACATCATATCATTCACGAATATTTGGGTATGAGAAAGCTCTGTGCAAAGTGGGTGCCGCGCGAGCTCACTTTTGACCAAAAACAACGACGAGTTGATGATTCGGAGCAGTGTTTGAAGATGATCAAGTGTAATAAACCCGAGTTTTTGCATCGATATGTGACAATGGATGAAACATGGCTCCATCATTTCACTCCAAAGTCCAATCGACAGTCATCCGAGTGGACTGCACATGATGAACCTGCTCCAAAGCGTGGGAAAACGCAACAGTCGGCTGGCAAGGTTATGGCGTCTGTATTTTGGGATGCGCATGGAATAATTTTCATTGACTACCTTGAAAAAGGAAGGACCATCAACAGTGACTATTACATAGCATTATTGGACCGTTTGAAGGACGAAATCGCCGAAAAACGGCCGCATTTGAAGAAAAAGAAAGTGCTGCTTCACCAAGACAATGCACCGTGTCACAGGTCAGTGAAAATGATGGCAAAAATCCATGAATTGGGCTTCAAATTGCTTCCTCACCCACCGTATTCTCCAGATCTGGCCCCCAGCGACTATTTCCTGTTCTCAGATCTCAAAAGAATGCTCGCTGGGAAGAAATTTTCGTCGAATGAGGAGGTGATCGCCGAAACTGAGGCCTATTTTGAAGCCAAGGACAAATCCTACTTCAAAATTGGTATCGAAAAGTTAGAGGGTTGCTATAATCAGTGTATCACCCTTGAAGGGAATTATGTTGAATAAAAAAAACTAATTTTGCCAAAAAAATGTGTTTTACTATGGTAGGCCGGGGACTTTTCAATTGACCTGTTAGCTAGGTCCAGGCCAGAGAATGAATCCTCGCCCAGTTCTTCAAACAGAAAAAAAGGGGAATAAATCCTTTGCACGTCACCTCTTTTTTCTATGCTTCAAGTAGTAAATTCGTTAACATTATGATCAGTTCTGCCTCCATCCACTTGTGCCAATGGCATCACAGGGGCTTTTGCCATGGGAGGTGGCAAAAAAATGTCACTCAGCATTTAGTTTGAAATAATCTTTTTGTTGGCATAAATTTAAAAAGTTTTTCTTGTTTTTGTACTGCGCTGAGCTACCACCACTGAAATAAATTATTTTCTGTATGTCCGGATATTGTGATGTTAAATATGGAATTTGGCCTTTGAAAAGAAACTACTGGCACCGTATCACGTGTCAAACAGTCACTGATAATACACATAGAAATAACTTTTAGCTTATCATTTGGCTGAACATAGGCTAAAAAAGGAGGGAGTGTAGTTTGCGTGTTTTCCCAGTGATATCTCTGTATTGCATCCTGTACAATAAAAGTAAAATTTTCAGAAAAATCAAGTAATAAAATGCACTCATCTGGTTTTAGTTCTGCTTTTTTTGTTTTTAAATACTCTGATTGAGATTTTGCAATGTAATGGTGTTTTGCCAAGGACTTCATTTTCAATAAAAGTTCAGATTTAAAATCAGGTACAGACAAAGTAATTTAATGAGTGTTGAATGGACTGTAGTTATCCACCGTCAAAACATCACTTCAGATTCAATCTTGTGATTGGGATATTCCTGTTTAAAAATTGTGTACGCTTCTTTGAGATTACATAAAATGAGGTATTTCTGTTTTGTAAATATTTTATTTTGTCACTAAACACTAACTTGAATTTTTAAAATTTAAAAAGTTCTCTACATCTTTCTTTAAGATATCACAAAAATAGAGTACACATTAGTTTTGTTTTAATCTATTTAAATAAAGAGAAGTGTGTGTGTCTGCGCTCTGGTGCTCACACTACTGATCGCAGAGCTTCCAAATTTGGCCTGGGACCCAGCAGGTGTGCACCTAATCGAGATTTTTTCGAATTTGAATTTTTTAAATTAATGCTTTTTGGATTTTAAATATTTGCTTTAATGCTTCATTTTTCATGAATTTATTCTTAGATTGTAATTGTCTGCATATCTTAGCAACGGCTATTCTGCAATTCATTTTTTATTTAATACATTCATTTGAAGGCGAACCTTTTTTTTTTTTTTTTTTTTTTCTTCCCCTTATTATTATATTTATTGAAAATAAAATGGTAATGCAATAGCAATAAATTGTTAGGTTTATGTATAAATTTTATACTATAGCAACTTTTTATTTTTCATTTTTTAAATTAATTCCTTTAAAAGAAAAATCTTTTTTTTTATTATTATTTATAATATTTATTGGGTGAAAAAAAATGGTAGTTTGTTGTAGAAAGGATTAAACTAATTAAAATTCGTTTGTTTTTCATGTATTTAATTCCTTTTAAAAGAAAATCTACTTTATTATTTTATTGCACTGGTCGGAATCAAATCGTAATATAGTGTAAATAACGGGGGCTATATGTAAAACACATGGTTCAAAAACTAAAATATATAATAGATGCTGAGATACAGTCATCTTTAAAATCGTAGTTCTTAAATTACATGAAATCCACAAGTCGTCGATAAATACCCAGATTGAAGTGCCCAGGAAAAACCTTTCTGTAGACAGTGGGAAACTGGACCTGATGCAGTACGGGTAGAAAAAAGAGCTGCCTTAGGCAATGGGTACCCAAAAAAGCGAGATCTAAAGCGATTTCAGTGAGTTTTTTTTAAAGTTTTTATTTATAATGTGATGTAAAAATTAATACAGATCCAATTCTTTTGAAAATTCATTTAAATATAGTGACCAGCGAAGCAGGCGTAGCCTGCTAGTACCAGAATATAATAAAATCAGAATGTTGCTTCCTTATTCAGTGCTTCATTCACCTAATAACACTATTTCTAAAAGTAACTAAGTAACGTTCAGAGGGTAAATAAAGTCTGATACATGTATTAAATCAATATTTATATAATATTCAATAAGTTTTGTTTTTTTTACATCTTTATTTATTAATGTTAAGTCTGTGAGAAGGGAAACACAAGCATATAGTATTAGAGAAAAACATGCATATACTATCAGCAAGATATCTCTTCATGCAAATAATAACCAAAAGTATACTCTTTTCCTGTGAATAGCTAACACATCAGTAGCTTATTTAAAAAAAATAAAATAGTTTCTTCTGCTCCCCCTTTATGAGAAAAATGTCTGCCAAGATGGCCGAAATTGCATATTTTTGCCCTATGGTTGTGTCTTTAAGCTTAAATATTTCCAAGAAGGAGTGAGAAACCCAAGTAATTTATTGTGTAGTAATTTATGGTGAACATCTGTACTCTACCAGAAAGTGAGTAAACCTTTGGTTTTATTTTCCTTTTTTTTTGAATTAATGTCTCAATTTTAGCATAATCGGGAAAATCAAATTTTTGTGGTTGCAACTTCTAAGAGTACTGTCCCTTAACGATTTTCATTATAAACATTGTAGTATTTTTTTTCTGAATGCCTGGGACAACCAGTTTCCATAGATACCTAACACTTTCATATTACATGAGCACAATTTTTAAGAAAAAAAAATTAAATAACATCAATTTCTTGGTATTTTGAGGGGGCGGACAAACTTCAAGGACCTGTATATCTATAAATAAGTGGAGCAGGTAACTAAAAATTCAGAATTTTTAATGCCTCTATATCAAGCTTTTAGGTCCATTGCTAGATATTGCCCATAGTGCAGCACTAGTGTCACAGTAAACCCAACCAACATTTTTTAGAAAATTTTTTTATTCATGAATTCATCAACCGTGAATATTTATTTAAATCAAATTGGAGTGTACAGGTTGATATTTTTATTTATTACCAACTATGTGAGAAATACCTAGCTGGTTATCGGCCAGGGTAGCTCAGTGGTAGAGCATCCGTGCGTTAAGCGGAGGGCCCGGGTTCGATTCCCGTCTCTGGAATTTTTCACATAGTTGGTAATAAATAAAAATATCAACCTGTACACTCCAATTTGATTTAAACCAACCAACATTGTCGAAGTGCCCTCCTGTTGAAGGTTGGTGTCTTCCCTTTGGAGGACTTCTGGTGCCGCCTCTGGCAGTTTAATGTATTTAAAGCAATATAAATACTTACCAACCATCTCATTAATGACCGTACAATTGTTAACGCCCCATGAAAAAACGCCCCTTTTCTCACACCACTATATTTTTAGAGTTATTCTCTCTAAATGTTGTTACGATTAAATAAGACTAAAATTACTCTAAAAAATTATTGGTGTGAAAGAAAAGGCGGGTACTAAAAGTTGTACGGTTCATAATGAGATGGTTGGCAAGTATGAATCTAACCCTTTAATTTTATGTTAATGTAACTTTTTTTTTTCTGTAGGAAGTTCAATTGCAAAAGCGGGATTCTGAGATACAACAGTTGAAAGAGGAGTTAGATAACAAGCTTCTCATATGTGCTGATTTGGTAAATGTACACTTTTTCTTGACTGGTCTATTCATACATTTCAAATAGTTGAAATATTTTGAAAAAAATTTAAATAGATTAATTCATAAGTTAATCTACTTCTACTTAATAAATAATCACCATGAAATAAAGAATGTACAGTTTGATTCTGTAAGATAATAATGGCAGTTTTGACAACTTTGAATCATCAAATGAATTTTCATATATTACTTTTAAAATTTCCCCAAATCTGCAAAATAACATGGTTAATCAAGTTAATTATCAGTATTATGAATAAAATAATAATAATAATACTCTTTGAAAATTTAATTTCACTACATGATTTATTACATTATATTATCAGTACTATAGATATAGAATCCCAGATTGTTTTAATCTGTTTTAGCTTGATTATTTTAGCAGAGATCCTTATGGCAAATGTTTTCAGTATTTATTGTAATTATCATTTAAGAAAAGTTTAAATGTTATTAGACAGTGCACACTGCAAATTCTCTATTTATTAATTGGCAAGCATGGAATTTGTGGTACATTTTAACATATTAATTATGTTAGTAGAGGGTTGAAAGTGATATCATCCTATAGGTATGGTTAGCCAGATGTGCAGAATACAAAAATTATTTTCTTGTGATGTCAAGAAGGTATTTAAAAATACTTTTATTTTTTATGCAATTCCCCTATTTTCCCCTTTCATACATGTATTCTTTTACATTAAAAAATACCTAAAAGTAGAAAGTTCTTAAATCTGGCAATTTCATAAAACTCAAATAAAATCATAAACACAGTAATTTGTATAATGTAGCATCACTATACGCAAGCGAAGTGATGTCACTGGCTGTCCGTGGAGATAATAAACCAATTTCCTATGTTAATCGTCCATTGGATTTTTTGTAAAAAATTATTAAAAATTAACGGAAATTATCTCTTGATTTTAATCCCCATATTTGGGTATAGTTATATATAAATTACTGTCTACGTGTGTTAGATTGAGTTATTTTTGATGTAAAATTGATAAAATATTAATTTCAAATTTCAAAACTGTAGAAAAAAAAATGTCAAACTTCCAGTTTTGAATGTAAACATAAACATTTCATTTCAAAGGGTGATATTTACACAATAAATATCCAACTAATGTACTAAATAAATGGAAAATGGTAAATATTCTATCATAATTTGAAATCAAATTTGTTTTCATATGTCTAAATGAAGTATCTGATATAATATACTAATATGTTGCAGCTTGCAGCGGAATAGATTTGATATCTGTCGTTCTTGGTGGAAAAAAAAAAATCGCCAAATTATCTGGCGAACATATTTAAATTCCTTTCAAAAATCATGGTTATTTTAATAATGTATATTAAGAGAGCAATCAATAATATGAAACAATGTTTCATGCAATAGATATTACGAAAATATACATCTGGTATGCATATTTTCGTATTACGTTTTTGATCACCAAATGCAAAAAATGCCAAGGATGACAGGGTTGTGAAATTTAAAATTAAAGTTTTGTCAATTTGACAGCAAAATAACTTAATCTAACACATATGCATGATAACTAATTTATAATTATACCCAAATAAGGGGATTAAAATCAAGAAATAATTTTCCTTAATTTTTTACAAAAAATCCAGTGGATAACACTGCTCAGCATGAAAATTGCCTCCCAACACTATTTTGGCAAATGCTTATATAAATTGACCTCCTGAATTTGAATATGATGTCCATTTTCCGTATCACCCATCGTTTTTTAGGGACGGCCCTTTATTTTTATCACTTTTCAGTTATTTTATGGCTTATAAATTTGATTTTTAGTGGAGGGAGGGGGGGGAGGATTTTTTAAACTGTTAAATATCTTCTGAGGGACTACATTGTTGAAAAATTCTAAAACTTCAACATTTGTGGCAAGGGGGAAATTTAGGTGGGGGGGGGTTGCCACCATTTCTTATTCTTTTTTAATCCTTTATTAAAGTTATTTATTAAACATTATATATTTTTTGTTTTTAAGTGTTAAATTAATTCTTTTTTAAATATTTTAAAATCATTACGTCTCATACAGTTATATTAAATTTTAATTTCATTAAAAATCGAGACAATATACATTAAAAAATATACAATTTAAAACATTTAAAACACATAAATTTAAATGTTTTGAGCCTTTTACAGGCTCCTCATCAGTAAAAACATCAAAAACATGGTTCCCATGGGTCAGGGAGAACAGGGAAAACCTGGTAAAGTTTGGGAATTTGAAATTACCAAAAAAAGTCAGGGAAATATCAGGGAAAATTATAAATATTGCTCAAAAACTTGGGAAAATGATGATATAAATCTGGAAAAAGGTTTTTGAGCATTCAATTAATATTGTAAGTCCCGTTACTAAGTCGTCTTTTTGTTGCGAGCTATGTTCTGTTTTATACCGTGAGCTATTTTTTATGTCGCGGACCAAATTTTGTGACTGGAATTTTCTAAAAATAGGTCTGGAAAACCTGGAAAAGCCAGGGAATTTTATTTTTGAAATTGAGTGGGAACCCTGTAAAAACTAAACACTCAATTTCATTAAAAATCGAGACAATATGATGACTTTTTGGTATGTTTACTGATGTCTGCCTGTGAAAGGCTCGAAATGTTTAAATTTAAGTTTGTCTTTTAATGTTTTAAATTGTATGTTTTTTAATGTATATTGTCACGATTTTTAATAAAATTAAAATCTAATTCTTTTTCATTCTCCGAATCAAATTCATGGCCATAAAATTGCCGAACAGTGATAAAAAAAATTGGGGGAGGGGGTGGTGTCCCGAGAAAACGGTGGGTGGCTGGGCAAAATGGCAGTCATATTCGGATTCAGGAGGTCATTTTACAGAAGAATCTGCAAGAATGGTATCAAGGGTCGATTTTTTTTTTTTTTTTTTTTTTTTTTCCTAGTGCAGTATAATTAACATAGGAAATCTTTTCTTTGGCTCCACTGACGGGCAGTGATGTCACACTTCGCTTGTGTATACTCTCGACTACAGATTTTTTATACTAAGAGAAAACAGCCATTAAAATGGCAAAATTTGAGTACATGAATGGTAGATCATAAGTTTATACTGTTAACCCGTTAGTAGTCGCTATAGACAGCACCACCTATTACAGATTGCGCACCTTTTCTTTAACTGTCACCAATAATTTTAAGAAGTGATGTGATCGACATTTCTTCGATTTTATCCGCGTTTTATGCGTATCAAATGCCACTTCTAAAGATTTTTGGTAGCTATTGAATAGAAAAATCTGGAAAAACTGAAGTATGGGTGGCAAATTGACGAACTAGCGACTACTAACGGGTTAAAAATAAACGCAAGTTAAACTAGTTGGCATAGGTGGACTCTGCTTAGTTCCCCCATCATATTTATGTTCTCATAAATTTCTGATGCAAGACATATTATAGTTATGTTAAAAGAAATGAATTTGACCAAAGCTTGATACAGTGACAGAATGAAATCCCCGCCTAATAAGCTGTGCACTGTTCACTTCAGTATATTTATCTTATTCTAATCTATTAATTTATTTTATCAGGGTCAATTCCGTTGTTTAGTTTTCATGCTACTATTTCCAGTGCAATAATCCTCAAAATTCATATTTATATGAAAAATTTACAATTTCGCTATGTTACGGAAATTTCCTATTAGAATATTTGTGTTCAATCATGTTCAAACAAATATCATAAATGTAATTTTGAAGTTATCTAATGTATTTATGATCCTCAAAATGGAAGTTTATGCTCAATTTTGCCTTACTGGTTAAGTAAATCGTAAAAACTGGTCTGACATTTTTACAGTAAAAAGTTTCCATTTAATGCACGTTTAAGTGAATTTTTGTCCTATTCTCCCATGTTAAGAAAATCGTAAATTTCTAATAACTTACGAAGTTTTTTAATTCAAATGTTGCAAATGTGAATAGGGTTCTTGCCAGTGTTGAAAGTAATATTTTAAAACTGATCTGACCTCTCTGCGACAATTTGTTCGTGAGATGTCGTGTACACAGACTAACAAACTAACACACTAACAGGCACCCTACAGACAGACACCATACAAATTTTGTCATTTTCGGATTCTTCACACCTGAAAACGTATAAAAAAGTCGAAAAACCGAGGTCGGAAATTTTTACGATTACTTATGTTCCCCATACCTATAGTATGATGGGGAACTAAAAAGGATTTGATTTATGAGAGTTCTATTTTTTTTTTTCTAATTTTATTAAGGTCTAATTTCATTTTTATTTTCTTTCTTTCTTTTATTTATTTATTTATTTTATTTACGCAGCTCTAATTTCGAGACATATTTTTAAGCATTGCATAACATAATGCAGTCCAATTAACTGAAAATGACTACTTATTATAATTTTTTTTAAATGAATTTATTACTATACGCAAGTGATGTGATGACATCACTGACTGCCCATAGGACCAAGCAAAAATTTTCTATGTTAATCGTTAATTGGATTGATTTTAAACATTAATTAGTTTAATTTTAAACATTAAAGAAAATTATCTCCCGATTTTAAACAGTTTTATATAAGTTACTGTCCGTGTGTGTTATATTGCATTAGATTTTTTCTCTCAAATTCATAAAATTTTAAATTTCAGTTCTCTAGAAAAATATAATCGCAGACTTCCATTTTCGATCATAAACATTTCAGTTGAAAAGAATGAGATTCATTTCAAAGGAACAGATTTGATATCTGTCATCCTTGGCAGAAAAAATAAATAATAATAAAAAATCGCTAAATGATCTGTTGAGCAAATTTAATTCCTTTCAAAAAATATGGTTATTTTAAAAACATACATTAAGAGATCGATCAGTAATATAAAACAATACAATCTACAGGGTGTCCATAAATTATCTTTACAACTTTGAAATTTAATAACTTTTGAAATAAAAAAGATATTCACATTCTGTGTTCTGCAGTTATTAGTGCATCTCATAAAGTTTTTTTTTTCTGTTTTGGTTAGCCAGTTGTAACTGAGCATGTGGACCCCACAGGAGAAAGCACAATGTGTGGCATGGTTCATTGAGAGCAAATCGGACACGCAAGTTCAATGCAATTGCAGGACCAAATTTGGCAAGGCACCACCATCCAGACCCACCATCCGTGCATAGCACACCAGCTTCATGACCACAGGCTCAGTGTTACATAAGAAAGGAGCAGGACGACCCAGCACAAGTGATGGAACTGTTGAGAGCGGGTTCGCGAAGCATTCCAGTGCAGTCCAAAAAAATCAGTTTGTTCGGCTGCTACACAATTAGAAATACCCAGATCAACAGTCCACAAGGTGCAAAAAAAACTTTATGAGTTGCACTAATAACTGCAGAAGACAGAATGTGAATATCTTTTTATTTCAAAAGTTATTAAATTTCAAAGTTGTAAAGATAATTTATGGGCACCCTGTATATGTATTGAAAAAATACACATCTGACATGTATGTTTTCGTATTATGTTTTTGATCGCCAAATAGACAAAATGCCAAGGACAAACAGATATCAAATCTATAGAATATGCCCATTTTATTTCTAGAGACTTCAAATTTCAAATTAAAATTTTGTCAATTTGACAGCAAAATAACTTAATCCAACACATGTGCACAATAACTAATTTGTAACTGTACCAAAATATGGGAATTAAAATCGTGAAATAATTTTTCTCAATTTTTAACAATTTAATAATTTTTTAATAAAATCCAATGGACGATTAACATAGGAAATCTTTTACTTGACCCCAACAACGGTCAGTAATGTCACACTTCGCTTGCCTATATCTTTTGCATGTATAAGAAGAAAGTATAAGATTTAGAAAAACTTTTGATTTTCAGTTTTCAATGAATTTACACATTTTAAGATTTCCTTGCATTTCAATTAACTGAAATCGGCTACTATTTTTAAAAAAGTGGATTTATTACTAGCTTCTGCATGTATAAGAAGAATGTCAAAAATACAGAAAAAATTTCGATTTCTGGTTTTCACTGAATTTACATGTTTTGAGCTTTCCTTACGTTTCAATTAACTTAAATTGGCTACTTATTTTTAAAAAAGTGGATTTATTGCTAGCTTCTGCATGTATAAGAAGCAAGTAGAAGAAACGGAAAAACTTTTGATTTCTAGTTTTCAATGAATTTACATGTTTTGAGATTTCCTTGCATTTCAATTAACTAAAATTGACTACTTATTTTTTAAAAAGTGGATTCTTTCTTCTGCTTATACAGTGAAGCACCTTTTATACGTTTCTCATTTATACGTTTTTCTCATTTATACGTTTTTCGACTTCGGTCCCAAGTCATTCCATTGAATTCTAATGTTAAAATATTTCGTTTATACGACACAAGTAAATTCTTAATTTCACTTATACGTTTTTTTTCCCCTCCTCGTGGAATCCCAAGTTTGAGTTTCATTCCAGAATTAAAAAAAAAAAAAAAAAAAAACATGAATGCTCTTTATGTTTTATTCTTATTTTTTTCGATTATTTTTTCTTAGAACTATGGTAACAAAGTGCGGCTATAGAACAAAGTGCGACTTGCATGGATAGCCTGGAGGGAAGGGGGGTTGAGATAAGCCAAGTAGCCAGTGACCACTTGAAGACCTCCCACTTTCTCTTTTAATTGATTCCAGGAATGGGGTATCAAAGGAAAAAAGCCCACATCTTTATAGGCATTTTGTAGACTTGAAGATTTACTTCCGTTGGGCAACTCGGAAGATTTTTTTTATCGTTTTATTTGGAGAAACATTTTTTTTTTCTTTCCTCCCTTTTAATCGTTTTCAAAAATGTCATCTTCGTTTAGAGAAAAGGCTTTGTCTTTAAAAGTTAAAATCGAAATCTTGAAAAAAATTTCTGAATTTCTATATTTTTAATTAATATTTAATTATTATTTAGCCATTTAAAAATATTTTAAATATAATTAAAATATATCTTATTCAAATAAATGTAAAGGAAATCATGAAAATTGATTAGACTTTTATTATTAATATGATACTTTATTGTGTATTAATGTTAAAACGAATTTTCAGTTGTACGTTTTTTTCAGTTATACGTTTTTTAGGAACGGTCCCTTGAAAAACGTATAAACGGTGCTCCACTGTATAAGAAAAAGTATAAGATTCAGAAAAATTTTATATTTTCGGTTTTCGATGAAGTTGCAGGTTTTGAGATTTCCCGAACTCAATTCGACCATTTTTGCAAAATATTTTTCTTTTTGAGTTCAAACACTGTACTTTATGAACCAATTGAATTAATTTAACCGAATGTGATACTTGATTGAACCTTGGTTTGACGTGGTACAGATTAGCTTTTGGGCTGTATTACCCAACAAGGGGGCGTTTCCACATTGTGGTTTCCTCTCATCTCAGGAAAGGCTCAAACTTAGAGAAATATATTAAGTAAAACTCTGTTGATTCAGTTAGAATGCATATCAACAAACAATTGCTGCAGCTGTGTTACAATTTAATTCCATGTAGGACAAGGCAGTAACTTTGCTTTTCCTTGCCTTTCCAAAAAAGTTGTCAAGTTTCGACCACTAGGTGATACTAGTTTAACTAAATGCTTATGAAAGATGATTAAGTTGATAATTATAGTTTTTGATTCAGTAAATCTTTAGAATTCGTGTTAAATGTCTACATTAATGCTTTGAGGCACAGAACTCATAACTTGGAAGTTTGAGGTGGTTATTAGTTAAATAAAGTATAATACGCCAATAAAATATTAAATGTACACAAAAAGTTCATTTTCAAACATTAAATGTGGAAAAAAAAACATTTATTTTCAAACATTAAAATTCAAATTGTTGGGTGGCTTTATTTGAAGCCACTATGCCTCAAAGAGTTAAAAACTACTAATTATTCTTCAAATTGTTTATATCAGTGTGTTTACCATATTTTTTTTTTTTTTTTTTTTTTAAACAAACTATCAGTTTATATTTTTAAATGCAATAGTTTTTGCAGTGTAATTTAATAAATTAGCAATTTTCTCATAAAAACTTTAGAGAATAAAAATTGTGTAACTTTTCCCTACTTCACAAATGAAACACCTTTCTCCTTAAAGAGATACATCACCTGTCACCATAACACCATTGTGATCAGAATCTCTCTCTCTTTATTTATTTATTTAATTATTTTTACATTCAGAGAATTCACAAATGTAAAATAAGTCCTTGCTTTGTTATTTATTTTTTCATATTGAAACTAGAAAGCATGAAAAATGCCCTTAGTTCATTTTTTCCATTCAGCTGTTTTCTAACAATTTTGATGTTCTCCTGCTTCAATATTTTTTTTTTAAAAAAAAGGTAATTTAAAGTGGATTTTTTTTTTTTTTTTTTTTTTTTTTTTTTTGGCGCACATGGTTCAATTGAAATATAGACCGGATTAGGTTTTTGACATAAAAATGTTTTTTGATTTGACATGGGTTGGGTATAATACTGGTTTAAACCGTCAAAACTCAAAATCTGTAGATGAGCTAGAATCTGGTTAGAAATAGAAATTAGTAATATTTGCCTTATATAAGTTGACATCTGAATATTATGCTATTTACAAATTAACAGATCTTAAAACAATTTTTAGATGATAATTAATAAAAAGTTTAGGTAAATATGCTGGTTTCAAACCTAAGAAATATATACAAATTATACATATTTAAAATATTTAAAAATCATCATGTCTCATAAAATTCTATTACATTTTAACTATACTAAAAATCAAGACGATTATAATATACGATTAAAATATTAAAATAAATACAACATAAATTTATACATTTCTAGCCTTATTTCGAGCCTCAGCTCCTTATCAGTAAAAACATCATAAAAGTAAACGAGATGAACGGATAGATTTCTTCTACAAAAGCACAGCATATTCTTCAGGGAATGCACATGCTTCATTAAGAGGTGAAGAATGTAGTTTTGAATACCAGCCCTCAAGGAAAATTCTAGAATGATAATTTGAACAGTTGATACAATTATTCTAATATTGTCAAAATCAGGTAAATGGTCTGTTTCTATGACATGCTGGACAAATTTAAAACAAATATCTCGGTTTTTGAAATTTCTTTTATGTCCAAGAATTCAAGTATGAAGGGAATGACCAGTTTCACCAATATAAACAGAATTGCAATATTTACAAGGAATATTATAAATAACTCCTGTACAGGAAAAAGAAGGGGGGAATAACAGGTTTAAAATTAGAAAAGAAATTATGAATCAGAAACTGTGGTTTATAGGAAACAGATATATTAACAGTATGTAAAATTTTTGCTATAGATTCAAGTATATTCAAGAACAGTTACATGCAAAAGGATATTTTAAAGAGGGTTAATATTGCAAGTTTGAAAAAAAAATCCATACAGCCGTTTTGAAAGGAATCCACTCGCAGTACCTGAAATTCGGCTATTTATACAGGACGCTTATCAGTTTTCCTGAACTAACCAGCTATATCATTCGAGAGGACATCTAATAGCATGTTTATATAACAACTTTGAAGAAAATTGTTAGAGCCATTTTTGAGATACGGACTTCCAATTTTCCAATTTTCACCAAAATTTGGAAAATTTATCTGTACACCATTTCTGTCTTAATTCTGAAGTTTCATAGCTGTATCTTTATTAGTTTCGATGATATGATAGTGAGAAGATTCCCCACACACATACATATACACACACACGCTTACCAATTGCCCAAAACCACTTTTTTGGACTCAGGAGACCTTAAAACATATAAATCAGGTGAAATCTCGATATCTAATTTTTGGACCAAATACAGTACTTCCATTACCTATGGTACTCCTACTCGGGTAATGGAAGTAAAAAGAAAGAAAAATAAAAATATTTTTTCCCAAAATCCAAAAAACACCAATAAAACCTGTTTTTTTTCCAATCCTGTTTTATATACATTTTGTATGTTGAATATTGCAAAAATATTTTTGAAATAACTTATAACTTGCATTTTAATTGATTTTTAATATGCAATTGTTCATCACCACTTAAATTTAATAAAAATTTTGTTCATTCTTTAGGAACATCGGCTGAATTCGACATTTCATGAACAAGAAAAAGTTGAAAAGCATAGTAAAGGTCTTGAAAAGTTATTACAGGAATTAGAACCAGTAAGTCATATCATATAACTGTATTTATAATTAATTTATATTTTTACAAAACAAAGTCGTAGAATAATTCTGTTCTCAATTTCTAAAACTAAGTTATAACAGTTTTTCTATTAGTCAGTATTGTTACGAATTTGTAAATAATAGTTGTTATTTCTATATAAAATCTTTCAAAGGGGCTTAGTCAAGTTATAAAATGTTAATTTTCAGCATTTCTAGTTTGTTTTCGCTTTATAATAGCTATTATTTTTTCTTAAAAATCTGTTAAAAATCTTCATTAATGCAGGTAATGACTTTGACGACCTTGGCGAGAAAATCTTTATTATCAATATATCAAATTTCTAAGCTCTAAATTGATTGACTGGGAAGTTTCTGGAATTTTCTCCATTTTTCTATGCGGGTATTTAAGGAATTGCTTCACGCTAAATCAGTCAATATCGACAAGGCATTTGCTGCGTGAAGAGCTAACTGAGCCTCTTTGATTACAGCCACTACTATGTGTTAATTCTATGCTACAGTTTATGCTGTAAATTTGATGTTGTCAGCTGTTATTTAAGCTGTGTTTATTAACATCTATAAATATATAAGAGCTTTACATCAAATTTTTATTTTTATTTTGAATGATTCTACAGTTGAAGTTAAAACATAAAAAAGAAAAAAAAAAAAAATCTTGTGTGAAACAACTACACGTCTTCCATCACCCACTATCACGCATATTATATGCATTTTTTGGAAATAATGTGATCAGAAGACATAAAATTGAATTGACCTAATGAAGAAGAGACCAAAAAATTTTCCGGTCAGAGAATCTTGATACACGTATAAAGACATATTAAGTAGAATTTACAATAGCGAGTTAAAAAATAAGAACAAAAAAATTTTAGAACAATTTTTTGAAATACCAATTTCTGAAATCTAAAACTGACCTAACTAATCAGGATGACTGTTAATTTTCTTGTAATAACAACATAGTACATGAGAAAGGTTATCTAAAATGGATTTATGTAACAATTTTCTAGAAAATCGTTACAGCTGTTTTTGATACCAACTTTTACCAAAACTTGACAAACTTAGTTATTGACTGTAAAACAATAATTACATACAAAAGGATATTTAAAAGGGAGTTCATATGGCGAGTTTGAAAAAAATCCGTACAGCTGTTTTTAAAAAAATGCACTTGTGAGACCTGAAATTGAGCTATTTATACAGGACGCCTATCAGTTTTCCTAAGTTAACCAACCATAGCATTCAAAAGGATATATATCTAGTAGCATGTTTATCTAGCAACTTTGAAGAAAATCGTTACAGCCGTTTTTGAGATACGGGCATACAGTCCCATTTTTCCAATGTTCCACTCCTGGTTTTCCAATTTTCACCAAAGTTTGAAAAATTCATTTGTACACCAGACCTATCTCATAGTTTCCAAGTGCTCTGATTTAATCGGAGTTTCTTAGATTTTTATCGACATGCTTTGTTAATCTGAAAACTCCGATTTTTCAAACTTGACATTTCTTTATTTGTTATTTTCACTTTTATTCATAGCTGCTAACTTTTCTGTTTTTGGCAGAAGTTTTCCAATTTTTAAGTTAATCTTCTGGCTTCCAATATTAAATCAATTTCTTTCATTTCTTAAAAAGTCCTGAATATCATTTGTTCTAAAAAAGAAAAACTATTAACTGTTTGGGATCGCAGAAGCCACAGATTCCCAATCTTTTTCCTCAACATAAATGTTAATATTCATTTTAAACTTACTTTGTGAGATTCTAGAACGTATAAAGAATTATAATTATTCAATATTACTCACTCCTATAATTATTTTTTAACCCCCCCTCCTTCCTCTTATTTCCAACTAGTGATTAGCAATTAAATGCTTTGCAGAAGCCCATTTACATTACCCAGTCTTTTTCCCATCACAAAGCAAATATCAGTATTAAATTTAAACGTGCTTTATTAGACTTAAAAACCTATAAAGAAGTAAAATTATTTAATATATATATTAAAACGGTGTAAATGTAGATTATACATGGGAAATATTATTTAAAATTTCCGTATCATAATAGTTGCTCTGATTTTTTAAGTCTTTTGCTCCTAAATTTTTACTCATGAGGTTGGCAGCTTTGATATGTCAATTCTGAAGTTTCGTTGTTCTATCTTTATTAGTTTCGGAGATATAATAGCCAGAAGATTCCCCATATACATGCATATATACATGCACACACACACTGACCATTTGCCGAAAACTACTTTTTTGGACTTAAGAGACCTGTAAATCAAGTGAAAACACAATATCGAATTTTTGGACTGAATCCAATATTTCCATTGTCTATGGTAGTCGGGTGATGGAAGTTAAAAATCTTCACTAATTGTTAAATTTTGAGAAATATTCATTTCATCATCATTACGTTCACTGCTTTTCTTTCCTTTTACACACCACATTCAGATCTGGGTGTACCGTAATTTCGCGCGTATAGTCCGCGGACTATGTGTGTTTAAAAAGCAATTTTTTTCACCCGCGGACTATACGGTGGTGCGGATTATCTGCTAGTTATTCACAGTTCAAATCCTCAAAATCAGAATTAAACATGCGAATACTACGAACTGCCGATCAAATATAAACATAAACAAAAGAATAAGACACAAAGAAAACATCGTATCGGTAGCGAACCATGGAGCATAAAGCAAAAGATCACTATTATGATAGCACGCTGCTGAATATTCCTGTACTGTTATTTTTTAAATTATATTCGCAAAATATCGTCGAAGTTTTACTGCTGAGCAATACCAATGACAAACTTTGAGATAATCTTCCAAAAAATATATCTCCTAGTGCTGAATCACATACAATCAGCCATACTGCATTTCTAGTAGGAAAGTAAAACTCACTCAATGACTCAACCATTCAACCGGGAATTCAGAAAGAAAATGTAAACATCAACTTTAAAGGTTTCTTTTAATGTATAATTTTTAAAATATGGTTTATTAATAACAAGACTTCTTTTCTTTATACTGTGTATTTTAATAGCGAGAATGCTTTAATATGTTCATATAAAACTACATAATAGTGTTTTACTTGCTGTTTTCTTGGGGTTATATTTTTCTCCTGCGGACTAAACGGTAGTGCGGACAATCTGATGATATTTAAAATAATTTTTACATAAAACTTCACCTGCGGACTATACGATGGTGCGGACTATGCGCGCGAAATTACGGTAATTTAAATTACTTTTTTACATATTTTGTCTTCTGATGCTTTAGTTTAAAGAACTCTTATCATTCAGATGTGTAAAAAAAAAAAAAAAAAAAAAAATAGTATAATTTAAGATTATTATATTCAATATTGTTAATTTAAAATTTATTTTATTTTAATAATGTAAGCTATTTTAAACATGCCAGCCCATTTTTAGAAGCATTTGCTTATTTATCTAAATTATATGAATTTTTAAACTGTGGGGTAAAAGGTGAAAGTGGTAAAATGGTCATTTTTGTAATTTTCTGTACATTTCCCCTTTTTTGATTGAACTGTAATTTCTATTTCAAAAAATAAAGTCATCTTTCTATTATATCTGATAATTTTTTTTAAGTCAGTATTCATGATATTTAATTTTTAAATGAATTTTTAATTCTATGTTCCATTTGTGGACTATTGGCGTGTAAAAGGTTAATAATCTTTGGCAAACTTTAGCATTTATATTTAATTATCTTATATTTTCAGATACGTGACATTTTCTTGAATTTTCAATAAAAAAAAACCATATTACTTGGATTTCATTTATTTTGGGTGGAACAAAATTCCTACATATGATAGTTGCATAGTAGTGGAATGAATAATTTCACAGATCACTATGTCATTCCGTCAACCCTTAAGAAAATCGGAATTTTATTACAATTTAAATAATTATTCTCTAACAAATATTTTTCTTTAAAAATTAAAAAGAACCAATGTGCATTGTACAAAGCACTCTAAAACAATATAAAATAAAGATTTTGAATAAACAGTATACTCCCAGAAATCCGCAGTGCTTGGAACCAGAGACTATGCAGATTTTTGGTAATTTTTTTTTGTCTGCATTTTAAATTAGAAGTTTAATGCTATAATGCATTAAAAATGATAGTGAATACATATAAGCAAACATATAAGATACATAAATTATTTAGGTAAAAATAAATAATCGAAAGCAAATAAAGAGTATAAGTGTAGTAGAAAATGTACATGTATAAAATTTTATACAAGTACTTTTCTTTTCACTTAAGAAATTAAAAATTTGTTCCATGAAGCAAAATACGCAATTTAAGTATATAAACATCTGATATAATAACATATTATAAACTTAAATTTTTTATTACAGTTTAAAATTATAGTTAAAGACAAATGATTTGATTTAATTATTTGCTATTTTTGTCAGTCTGTGAAATCATTTTTTTTGTTCAACCACAAATACCATTGATTTAATAAAATTTAGATACTTATTTCACCCTCTATCAAAGCTTAGTCAAAATATGAAATTTGAAAAATGGTCGCAAAAACCATTCTTTTAAAAAATCAAAAACATTCCTATTCATTTCTAATGCGATAAACACACATGAGTGGCTGACGCAAAAAAAAACACAAATTTCTGAAATATAAAAAAAAAATGTAGTTTCAATTTAAAAAAGTTACCAGTTAAGTGTCGATACATTGAATCACATCACCCTACTGCATTGTAAGTTTGTTGAAACAAAACAAAAAACAAATGAAACGGATGAACGAATATGATTACAGGGACATGACGTTATGTCTGTATTAAGATTCAAGAAACTTTATTATTAAGTAAACCGAAGTATTAAAAAAGAGTAATATGTTTGCTGCATTAAGCAAAAAATAAAATATTTTTGCTAATGTCAGAATGTCAGAATTTTTATAATAATTTTGCTAATGTCAGAATTTTTATAGTAATTTTTTTACAGATAAATAAGTACACTTCTTTTACTTTTTTCTCTAATGCATTATTTAAGTTATCAGTATAGTTTATTGGTAAGTTATTTTGTGGTTAAGAGGGTGGGGGACTGGGGGTAGCTGTTGCAGATGTGATATTTCCGTTTTCAGCAGGGGCCGATATCCGGAAAATTCTGATAAGCGGAATCAGGTTGATCCCGGATCCTATATTTTATTTGAAGTGGAATGTGTAACTAAATTTTGTAATCCTCAATCTGCTTATCTCAAAACTCCTCCTTTCTTTTTTTTTTTTTTTTAAAAAAAAAAACTTTTTCTCCTTTTGTTTTTTTAATGCTGATAGTTTCAAAGACTTTTTAAAAATGTTTCTAGTTTAAAATAATGATAATAATAATTAGCTATTGTACTATATTTTCTCTTATTATTATTATTTTTTTTTTTGTTGTTGTTGTTGTTCCAGAGCCCATTGAGCTAAATGTTTTCGGTTGTTAACAGCAACCACCTCCTACATAATATTAGTTTTAATATAACCTCAAAAAGAGTTAAAAATTCAAAAACTGTTTTTCATCTACAATAAGATAAAATTTTAATTTATATCTTTAATATATAAATTCATTTATGTGGGGTCCCATTTTCTTGAAAAAAGAACCCAGATTTTTGGAACTCATAGGTCCCAGAGACCCAGGATTTTGAAAGACTAGCGGCATCACTGCAGAAAATTCAATGTGTGCTTTCACATTAAGATGTATGACATTCTGTACGTGTAATTTGTGTCCCCATAGGTACCAAAAAAGCTTATTTAAAGTCAGAGACACAGAAAAATAAGTCTTCCTGTCCTCCTAGGCCAGAATGGGTCTGTAGTTATCCACTTTCAGAAGTACCCTATAATTTCTTTTTCCTTGATCTAGAAAAACTTATTTATTTATTTTTTTTCCCTTTATTTGTAGATAGATGAAGAATGCTCAAAACTTATAAGTTGCTGTGATATTCTTTCCACTCATTTCACTCTGGCCAAGTCAGATTTAGATATTCACCAAAACAAAGTGAACAATCTGGAGACTCTTGTGAAGGTATCTTATTTGTATAAAAAATTATTGTAGTTTTAATAGAGAAAAGTATGTTTCTAAAATTTCTCTGCCTTCTAAATAAGTCAATTTTTTCATTAACCATTATAAAAAATCTAGCAATAACTGTTGTCATTTAAATTTAAACTGTTGTAATAAGTAATTTTACAGTTTAAAATTTTACTAAACATTTTATTATGAAATAATTGCAAAAACATTGTACTATGGCCCTTTCTTTTCCTTTGTATAAACAATACTCAGCCTTTGACTCTTAGTAAAAATGAAAATGTGACTCGGTGACAAAAAAGCTTGCCCATTAATAAATATAAATACTAAATTATAACTACATAAATTATTAAGGGCAATAAAAGATCCTTTTAAATATACTTGTGTTTTTTCAGAGGGATTATTTATAGCATTTAGCAATAGAAAATAATTTTGTATTTACAAAACAAATCTTATGGGGAAAAGCTTATTGTTTTTAAAATAATAAGTAGAAGACTTTGAGAGAAAGTTTATTTTTAAGCTGACCTGTTAAAATGTCCCTTATTTCTAAATAATAAAAATTTCAATTGACTTATAGTAATAATAAAACTTCTAGTGTAAGTTTTTCTTGTATACACTTCCAGCATATGCGAGAAGCCGCTGAAAAGCGGAAAGAACTTGAAAGACAATATGCGGATGCTGTGGCTGAATTACAAAAGAAGCAAGATGAAGTTCGGCATCTTCCCTCCACCAAAATTGAAAAGCATGCCCAAGACACCATCCAATCACTTGAGGTATGTTGGTATATATATTTATTTTATTTCTAACTGATGTAGAGCAGGGCCGGCTCGACCATATAGGCAAACTAGGCAATGGCCTAGGGCGCTCAAATCTAGAGGGCGGCACAATCCAGACAACAAGATCTATTTCATTTATTACTATCTATAACGGCACTTTAGAATATATAAAATGTAGTCTTGGAAACACAGCACTCATGTTGTGTGAAAATTTTAAACACTTACAATCTTTGTCTAGAAAGGACTAAAAAGTACAAGTCTGCTGCTACGACTCCGAAACATTTACTGAGTTTTTCTTGGCGTGTTTTCAATTGGACATGTAAAAATGATGTAAATGGATAATCCTCGAATTAACTTTTCAGGGCATCAAAGTCAATCTAATTTATCTAATGAGAAGTGCTAGAGAAAGAGTCATAAATAATTGGCTTGATTTTACCATAATAATGATCTATTTATTTCAAAAACTTACAACGTCGAATTGAGTTTTGAAAACAGTCCATCATTAAATCTGGCCATCTAATTGTTAACAGTTTTACACTATATCTAAAAGTCACCGAGTCATTATGTAATGGGGCTGTACGTTATTGGAACTATAAAGTTTTGACTTTCCATTCAAGGGTATAAATTGTACATCATGTTTTTTTATAATTTTGAACTGACATAAAAAATAATAATAATAATATTTGAAGGACTAGCTCTAACTAGAAAGAAGTTTTAGCTCTTTAGACTAGGTGACATTCGGGGCTATGCGTGGGGCCTTTTTGGAATTTTACAAAGTGATTCTGTTATAGTTTCTTTTTCTAGTAGCTCAACTTAGTAATAAAATGTGAAATTTTGTTTTCAGTACAGTTGATACTTGAAACTAGCTGTTAACAGAAAAAAAAAATTTTTTTGGAGTACAATTTTGTAGAGAAAAAATATCATTAGCAAAGCAAATTAGGCTCATTTGAAAAGTTATTTTCGTCCTAATCCTAAAGAAACACTATCAGGATAATAATTTGAAAAAACAAAAGATTTTTCCATCTGAATCTGGATAAGCAAAAATCTTGCTTCATCTTCCAAAATAATTAGTAAAAAAACAATAGTTTGATATGAAAGAAATAAAGATTGAGGCTTTGATAAACAGAACATGGAAAATGCTTCCGGTTTCCCTTTGAGTTTATGTATCCTTGCAATGTGAGAAAATTCTATGGGTAATCTGCAGCGAATAGACGACATGACTCTCTGACGTCATTCAAAGTCCTGACGATTTTCTTTTATTTAACCTATAGGAGTCTTCTTTTAACCCACAAACAGTGGAATGTAGCCTATCATAGCACAGCTTTTTCCCACAAACATTGAAAGCTCCGCCTCGCTCTAGTTGTCCATTCTCGACGAACACAAGCCAGATCATGTATAAAAAATGTTAATTTCCTATTAGAAAATAAGTGAAGAAAGTTTTCGTTAACACATAACAAAAGACGATGCGCCAATGGTGAAAATGTGACCCAAACTCCACTACTAATGCACTACTAAAAACAAAAATTTTTTCTTGGAAACTGTAAAAGTGATTTCGGATTTGATAAACAGGAGGCATTTTCAGAAGAAATTAATATTGTGGTATCATTCCCATCGGAGTCAGAGCCACCCCGATTGCGAAAAATGAAAAAAAAGTTTAATTATGCAGTCAGCTGATAAATCAACAAGTAAGGCTAAACATCATTTTAAGATTAATTTTTATATTTCTTTTCTTGTTACAGCAAGAAATTCGAATGATGAGAAGTTCAAACAGACCAAAAAGATAAATCGTGTTTTCTGATGCCTTTCTAACGATTGTGAGTCGTAAAAAAAAACTTTCAAAGTGATTTTGAAATGATGCAGAAGATTAGGAGATTATCTGATTCAAGGAGACTCTAAGGATGTTGATGAAAGTATACTACAGGAAGTTTTGAATAATTTTTGTGAAAACGAACTAATACATTGCGTATTGAATTTAGTAACAGCAATAAAATTGTTGCTGATACTTCCTGTGTCTGTGGCCAGTGGAGAACTCAGCTTCATATAATTGAAATTAATAAAATCTTGCTACCGTTCTATAGTGACGTAAGAACAATTTGTAGGACTATCACCATTATCAACAGCTCAAGATGAAGCTAAAACAATTCATTTGAAAGATATTGTTTCTACTACTGCTAAAAGTAGCACCGAAAAAAACAATAATATGCAATATGTAATAAAAAAAATTAGCTGATTATTTATTACAGTATTTGTATGTGTATAATTGTCTGCGTGTCTTACATTTTTTAAAAATTTGTTTTAATGGGGCGCCACAAAAATTTTTCGCCTAGGGCGCCAAATTTGCTCGGGCTGGCACTGATGTAGAGTAATAATTGAGAAGTGATTTCATTATTGCCAGTGGTTCTGTAGATTCATTCACATCATCAACATTTTGGACAAAACATTTTTTTGCAATGTGACATGGTTTCATTTAAGCGGTTACCTGAACCTGAACATGCAAAACTCTCATTTCTTGGCAATGACCAATCCTCATTCATTAATGCAAAAACCTTTACAGTCTCAAAAAATTGGTGTATGGTGTGCTGTATCACGTGAAAGTATTATTAGACCTCTGTTTTTCGAATCAACTGTTGATGGTTCTGCATACAGGGAACTTATCCAACAATTTGTTGCATTGTTAGAAGTGAATGAATGAGATTCTTGGTTCCAACAAGATTGTGCAACATGCCATGCAAGTAATGAAACCATGGACATTCTTGAAGATTTTTTTGTCGATCGACTCATCTCAAGAAATCTTTGGCCACCTCGATCCCCTAATCTGAATATTTTGGACTTTTATCTGTGGGGATATTTAAAGAACAAAGTTTATGCAGGTAATCCTCAAACAATAGATGATCTAAAAATTGCCATTACTCAAAGGATACAAGAAGTCACTTCCAGCATGTTAAAGTGCGTTTCTAAAAATATGTGCAAATGAGTTCAGCTTTGCCTCCTTGAAAAGGGTGGACATTTAAAACATTTATTATAAATGTAAGTTCTGTATTTTTTCCTCTGTTATTTTAAATGTGCCTTTTATCATTAGCATAAAAATAATTTTTTTAAGGTTTGTTGTTTTGTAAATAAAAAATTCATCAGTACTGGAACTTTTAGGATACACTGTATCACCATCTCATTAACCCATTTAAATTGTTTAATATCGTCACGTCTCAATAACCCATTTTACTATGTTTTCATTACTGAAAATACACCAGACAATTTTTTTAACGCTTCTTAGAACATTAATAAGACAAATAAGCTGTTTCCATAATATTAAATTTATTTTTATAAGAGTTACAAAAATGTTGTGTTTTTACAACATCATATGAAAAGGGTAAGAAAAAATATTGTACATTTCAAAGCATAAAATCCTTTGAATGATTGAATGAATAATTGTTTGACAATTGCATTGTTTAGAACTTTTCAGTTAATTTTTAGTAATAATGTGGTCCATACACTTCTTTCAAGTTTCATTGAGAATAATACTTTGAATTTTAGATGGTCATTCAATTAATGAAGTTCCTGGTCAAAAGAATTCAAAGTGCTAAATTCAGGGTAATGTGGAAGCAAAAAGTTTATTAAGGAACAATCTAAGTATAAAGAATCAAGTAAAAGTTATATTTCAATCTATACAATTTTAAAACAGTTCAGTTTTCACAACACCAGTCTTAATAGGCTAAATCTTCAATATTAATGAAATACATTGTTAATTTCATTTCATTATGTAGTAAATAAAGACTTAATAAAAATATAGTAATATTTTTTATCTGTACCTAAATTCTTCATTTTAACATCCATTCATAAAAATTTCAATTTAACATAATTTCACTTGACTATATTTTTGAATCTATAATAATAGAAAAAATTTTAAAAATCAAGTAAACTATTTTAGAATTCAATGTAAGCAATTGAAATTTTAGTATATATTTTGCACTGAGTATTTCATCCTTTGAGTTTTAAAATACATATGCTTGAAGATGCACATTATGCTAAATAGTAAATTCTATTGATACTTATTTCCACGCTTGTGAAAGACACATGAAGATTTTGTTGTGAAACACATAATTATTATTATTTATAGTGGATTTTTTTTTTTCTTTTCTTTCTTTCTTTTGATATTTTGTTCTTTTTAGTATTCTGTTTAAGGGGATTGTGGAAGTAATAAATCAATTTGGAAAATAATTGTCTCAGAGTTATTAAATTTCACATTCCTATGAATTGAAATATAACAATATTAAGTACCGTATTTTCTTGCATAAAATCCGCATTGCCGCATACTCCGCAGGTACTTTTTTCCAAGTCAGGCAAATCAAAATCGGCAGATAATACGCACTTCCGTATAATCTGCATATAATACAATAATAAATATTTGTAAAATTATATTTTTTCTGTAAATAATTATGCTTTTTATTAGCATGACACTCCACATGCATAAAAAATAAAAAATAATTATCATAAACAACTTAAAAATAATCAAAACCTTAAAAAATTATATTAATTTCATGTTGTTTAAATCTCTAAATGTCATTAAAAATACAAAATGTAATATATATATATATATATAATATGAAAAATCATATTAGTAATTTTATACTTATGTTTTTGTATTTACATGCAAAAATAATAAAGTTTTAAACTTACCCCATCAGTTAGCACATTACTGAAGAAAAATTAATCATAGTAATTAACTCATAAATTAAAGCACTTAACTTTGAATAAGAAAAAATTTAATTGCAATTAGTAATTTACATCCAAATTATTCACTAAATTCATCAGAGTCATCAGTATCATAATTGAATAAGTTCAAAATGTCCTCATTTAGAAGAGAATCAACATCATCATTACCTTCATCATCATTATCCTCATTTTGGTCATTTTCAGAATTTTCTACTATTCCACACTTTTTAAAGGTGTTTTGTATTGTTAATGGAATTACTGCCTCCCAAGCATTTTGAACCCATACCGCTACTTCTTCATACGATGTGCGACACATTTTTCCACTATTTGTTTGTGAATGCTCGCCGTCAAGCATCCATTTCTCCCATAAACTTCTGAGTTTAGATTTAAAGGAACAATTCACGCCGACATCCAGCGGCTGTAAGATTTTGGTTAATCCTCCTGGTATAATAGATACTTTGGCCCCTGAACTTTTACATTAGCCCCATTTCCAAAGCAATAATCTTTGCTTTTTGACGCACACTTACAGTCGATATTGCTGTCCCTTTCTCTCTTTCTTGTAAAATCCATTTATACAATTCATTTTCTAATTCAGGCCAAAATTCAATTCCTCGACGAAATGTTCGTCTTAACGATCACTTTCATCAAATTTCTTCTTATGTTTTCACCATAGACGAATATTTGATTCATCGATGCTAAAAAATCTTCCAGCTTCACGATTACCCACCTCCTCTGCCTTCTTAATCACATTTAACTTGAACTCCGCCGTGTAGCTAACTCGTTTTCGTTTAGACATTTTTTTTTCCACAAATAATTCTTTTCTTTTAAGAGGGGACAATACCTAATCTCGCCGGCAGCCTTCGCCCATGTTATTCTATGGGAAAATTTGTTGCTACAATTACACATTACCTAATGAATATTTTTAAATTCTGTTTTCGCAGTCAGAAAATTCATAACCGTTAAATGAGTACTCATTTTTGAAAAATTCTTTTTTTTTTTTTTTTTACATTTTAATTTTGAGTTCAAAAATTCGATTTTTCACAAAATGCATTTTTCTCATTTTCTAATCGCAAAATGAAATACTAAAATTTTGAAAAATGAATTTTTGGAAAACAAGTACTAATTTAACGCTTATGAATTTTCTAAATGTGAAAACAGAATTGAGAAATATTCATTAGGTAATGAGTAATTATGTAAACAAATTTTCCCATAGAATAACATGGGCGAAGGCTGCCAGTGAGATTAGGTATTGTCCGCTCTTAATGGAGCACGTGATAACTAAAACACTAGACGCATATGCACTATTTTAATGAAACGATAGAAACGTGTTGCCAAATTCCTTAGAGAAATGTAGCTGGAAAACCCATAGTCCCTCCCACTAACATGTATACATCATACACGCACCAATCAACATAGACTCCGTGAGCGGTTAGGCAAACACACAATCCGGGCGTTTGTTCAACCGCTAGTAAACACAGAACAGTAAACACACGATCCATGCGTTTACTGTTTACAACCACTGTGATGTGTGATGGAAATTGAATTCTTGAAATACTTCAGCAAAAAAAAAAAAAAAATCTGTAGACAATACGCAGCAGTAGGTTATCCGCATTAAAAAATTTTTTTAAAGTTTTTTAACAGATAATACGCGGATCATCCGCAGAAAATTACGGTATATTAAAATTTCTCAAAACTATTTAACTTAAAAATAAATAAAATTTCAAATTTTTGGTAACTATAAAATTACTCCTTGTTAACTGTTTTTTAATTTTTCCTTCAATTTGACATTAATATAGTGAAACAATATATTCTTTAAACTTGATTGAGTATTACTTTATAGATTGATTTATAAGTTTATTTTTAAGTTTGAATGCTGAAGTCTGAAGTGTAATGTAGATTTTTAATAATCAAACATAAAAAAATATATATACTTTTTAATTACCAATAAATTTGCAAATTAATGCTCAAATATGTTTAGGATACTTTAAAATTGTTTAAAAAAGCCTAAATTAAAATTATCATTTAAAATTAATTACCATAATGGCTTCTTTTCTATTGCACTTTCGTCCATCTTCGTGACCATCTTCAGTATGCTGTAGCTTTTGTTTACTTCTTTTCCAGTTTTGTATCTGTTTTGACTTCATTTCTTCATTTCAGTTCACTTATTATAGGTTCCCAGTTCTAGGGAATAATGCTATGCTCATGGTCGTTAGTTGCAAAGGGCCAGGTTAGTATTTGGATTGCTTCACGTGTGAGGACGTAAGTATGGGAATTATAATTAGCGATTTTTTGGAAATTAATGGAATTAATGTCAATCGGGTTATTGATGTTAGCTCTAGAGGTAAAAAGTGTTTAAAACCCCTTAATTTCATTAATAATACTAAAAAAGAAACTCCTGTTTTTACCTCTTCTATCCCTTATTATTGTAAAGATGCTACTACAAAAATAAAAAATGAAAGGAAAAACCATGGTATAAACGTCCTTATCAAACCCAATCCTTACATTTTTCACTGGATCCGCAATGATAAAGATCTAATTAACAATAACAAAAAAGCCGGTATTTATAAAATCAATTTTAATTTCATAAATAACAAAAAAGCTTCTTATATTGGTATGACAAAAAGAAAAAAAAGATCATGAAAAAGAACACCTTGCTGACCTAAAAATTTATAAACCATCAACCGTTTTCTCTAGAGCTAACATCAATAACCCAATGGACATTATTTCCATCAATTTCTAAAGAATTGCTAATTATAACTCCTATACTTACACCCTCAAATGTGAAGCAATCAAAATACTAACCTGCCCCTTTGCAACTAATGACCGTGAGCATAGCATTTATTCCCCATGACTGGCAACCTATAATAAGTGAACTGTAAAGAAGAAATGGAGCCAAAACAGATACAAAACCGGAAAAGAAGTAAACAAAAGCTACAGCATACAGAAGATAGCCGCGGAGATGGCCAAAACTGTTATAAAAAGAAGCCAATTATGGTAATTAATTTTAAATGATAAATTAAATCGTTTAAAAAAAAAATATATACTTAATGTTTTACATATTAAATTACCTTACAAATATCCTTTATAGGACTTAGCAAATTAATTTCGGATGTATCCACATCCATCTTCAGTGCTAAGTTCAAATGAGACGTCGTTCGTAGCTGTAAACATCTTTCCTGGCTCTGTAGTCCTATTTCTTCACTTCGCTTCGTTTGTCGGGGCTGTTTATTTCTTATAATAGTTGCTGCCATTCAGGTGGAATTGCGTAGTGCTCTCGGTCATTTACAGTTTGAAAATTAGACGTTATTTCGATGGCCTCCCTTTTTAATGCATAGTTATAACTGTTATACGGGGCTATTTTTTTAGTGTTAATTGGGTTACTGTTGTGGGTGGATGAGAAGGCAGTTGAGGATTTTCTATATTTTAGATCTGCTCTATATTCTTTTTCGCGTTCGTTAATTCTGCGTTTTGTCATACCTATGTAGCAAGCTTTATCTCCATTGTTATGTTCAAAATCTATTTTATATATACCTGCAGTGGAATTTTGGGGGATGATATCTTTTTCGTTACGGATGTATTGAAAAATATTTTTGTCCGGTTTGATTGGTATATTTATATTAAGGTTTTTAGCTTCGTTTCTTATTTTTATGCTGGCGCCGTTACAGAAAGATATGGAGGAAGTGAAGTTGGATTTTGTTTTTTGTGCATTATTAATTTTATTTAAGGTTTTTAAGCGTTTTTTGTAGAGGTTATTGACAAGGTTTTTTGAGTAATTGGCTTTACTGGCAATTTTTTTGATGTATTTAAGTTCAGTATTGAGTAAGTTTTTATTAGAACAAACTAGGATTGCACAGTTAATATATGATTGTAGGGCAGAGTATTTATACGATAGGGGGGTGTTACAGTTTTTGTTTATGATTTCGGTATTAGCGGTTGGTTTCCGGTAAATGGTGGTATCGAATGAGTTATCTGGGTGTTTTATAATTTTTACGTCTAGAAAATTTAAAGTATTATTTGTTTCGTTTTCCATGGCGAATTTAATGTTATTATCAAGGTTATTTAATTCATTTAATATGCTATCGGGATTTATGGAATTAGGTATTATAGCTAAAATTTCATCCACGTAGCAACGTCCATAATTTACATTTATTGATAATATTGGAGGCTGAATTTTTGAGAAGTCGTAGTTTTAATTCTGCAATAACACCTGAAATCGGGGAGCCCATTGGCACTCCTTGAGTTTGACGGTATATATTTTGATTGAACATGAAAAATGAATCGTTTAAAAGAAGATTGTTTGTACGGATTAAAGTTTCGCTGATTTTGTTATCCCCGTAGGTTTCAATTATATTGGTGTTAATAATTTGGGTGATTTCCGGAATGTTGATGGATGGGTATAGGTCTTTGACATCGAAGCTGACAAGTTTATCATTAAAGTATAAATTAATATTCCGGAGTTTTTCGAGAAAAGTTTCGTTGGAATTAATTGAGAGATCGGAGGGGGGGAGGAGGGATTGATATATAGACTTCATGTATTTTTCAAGACAATAGGTCAGACCTTCAGATTTGTTAACAATGGGTCAGAGAGATGGAGGGTTTTTATAGTCTTTATATTTAGCAAATAGTCTGGGAATAACTGAGGCATGGTTATTGAATTTTGGATGATTATTATCTGGCCATTGGCCAGTTTTTATGAGATCTTTTGTTTTCCCTATAATTTTATTCAGAGGTGATTGATTAATTTTAATTGCTTTTAATTTTTCGATAGTATCTGACATCATGTTATTGTAGTCGGTTCGGTTCATAATAGTAATTAAGTTAGTTTTATCTGTCATTAGGAAAGTTAGATCGCAATTATTTTTGAGGTTTTTGAGGCATTGGATATCTTCTGAATTGGTGTATTTTTTATTAGTGCTAGAAAGTGATTTGATTGCAGTATTCCTAATAATTTGTTGCTTTAGGGGGGGGGGGATATGGTCAATAGCGATTTCGATATGTGCGATGGAATCTTTTAAGTTTGTTTTATCATTTAAGAATTATTTTGAGCCTAGTTTTAAGAGTGAATCTTGATGTGAATTGGGTGTAAAAGCTTGCTACATAGGTATGACAAAATGCAGAATTAACGAACGCGAAAAAAAAACATAGAGCAGATCTAAAATATGGAAAATCCACAACTGCCTTCTCATCCACCCACAACAGTAACCCAATTAACATTAATTCAATTAACATTAAAAAATAGCCCCGTATAACAGTTATAACTATGCATTAAAAAGGGAGGCCATCGAAATAACATCTTATTTTCAAACCGTAAATGACCGAGAGCACTACGCAATTCCACCTGAATGGCAGCAACTATTATAAGAAATAAACAGCCCCGACAAGCGAAGTGAAGAAATAGGACTACAGAGCCAGGAAAGATGTTTACAGCTACAAACGACGTCTCATTTGAACTTAGCACTGAAGATGGATGTGGATACATCCGAAATTAATTTGCTAAGTCCTATGAAGGATATTTGTATGGTAATTTAATATTTAAATGATAATTTAATATTTAGGATATATATTGTTAAATTATAATCATGTAAATTCAAAAGAAAAAATTAAAATTTCAATTTCAATTTTTTTTTTTAATAGTTTTTGGAAAATTTTTATGTAATTTATGATTATAATTAATTTAAATGAACTATAACAACAAACTGTTGTTATAGTTCATTGGGCATATGTAAGCAAAACTTCATAACTCTAAGTTAGTGGGGAAAAAAAAAGTCCTTTATTCCCTAAATTTCCCCCACAACTTCCTCAAATATGCCTCTGCACTCATCCTTTGTTAAGATTATTACAATAATGAAGTTGATTTAGAAAAAGTAATTTCAAGATATGGACATTTGAGTGTTTTCTATTAAACTTGAATTTTCCTAATACAAATAATTATTTATATATTTATTTTTTAATACTCCTATCTCTAGTCGAAAGTTCGTGAATTACAAAAGAAATGTGACCTTCAGAATGTTTTACATGAAGAATTAGCTTTAGAAATGACTGCTTTACGTCGCTCCCAATCAAAACAGTCATGGCGTTCACATAGATCCCATTCAGCTGATGTAAGTACACTTTAATTCATTTTATGTTGTTTATTTTTTACTTGTGTATTTATTTTTTTCTGAAAAACATTACTAAAGTTTCTTATCATTTATACAGCAGTTTATTTGTGCTGTAATTAGTCATTAATCTTTTATTACTTAATGATATTGAGTTATGTTGTTTACAATCCATATTATAAATTTTGTTTAGTAAAAATTAATATTCTATATTAATGTTGATAAACTGTATATAAGTGTTCACATTATTTGTAAATGTTTTTGTTTTAAATTGCAAATTATTTCAGTATGACAATACATATTCTAAATTGAAAGAATCACTCAAAAATAGAATGAAGAGGGTTTTCTTTTTTAAGTTGATATAGCATGTTCATGATGATGTCCTGACGACTAATCAAGTTATTTGAGTTTTTCATATTAATTAATAAGTTACATAGACGTAGCGTTAGGGGGTGCATGAGAGGGCATGTGCCTCAATCTTTTGGAACATGAATTTTTTTTTTTTTTTTACTATGATATATATATGTTATAGTCAATTAAAAAAATTTCATATCACACAGCAGCAAGGAAAAAAAAAAGACCCAAATCCAAAATATGGCAATTTTGAGGTAATGTAACTGAAAAATGTATATGAAATACCACAACATGCACAAAAAGCATCTCTATTCTATTCCATAATTTGACAACCTGAGAGGCAGTTGTATCAGCTTTATTGTAGGTTAATCAATGATTTATCATCATCTTTATACTGATTTTTATCAAATACTGCATTTTTGAGTTGTGTCATTTTTTTTTTGCAATATGTAGATTGAATATCAGAATCAAATTATGGTGTGTGAAGAAATTTTAAAGTTTACATATTGAGTGTACACCAATTTTGAGTAGTGTTTGAATTTGCTATAATTCAAATCCATTCTGCCCGAAAAGAGTAATTTTCTACGTTGTTCAAAACTTATCTTGATCAGTAAAGTAACAAGAATAATTTTCCATTAAAGAGTTTTCAATTTTTCCAATTATCCATTTAAATCACGTAACCTTTAGCAATATAACCAAAATATACCCTTTGCTGAAATTAAACGTGCCTCCAAGCACCGTTTTAGGCCAAAGCATTGTTACCTCTAATTTATAATGTTAAATTTTGACTTATCAGAGAAATTTGGGATTCATGACTTATTTTACGACTATTTTTTAGATAAATAAAATCTCAGGAGTCAGATGTGTAAAGTAGGATAGATGAGGAAGCAATTCATACTGTTAACTGAACAATATAGTAATTGTGATCACAGATCTATAAGCAGTTTTTCTTGGACAAATAAGGTTGTTATTCTGCCATGAAATTCGCTAATATTTTAGCTTAATACTGTCGAATTATAGGTTTCTCCTTTTCCAGATAAATGATTTGAATTATGATGCCCTGTGAGTCCTAAATCCATGGTCATAATAATTTTGGCTGATGGAATTGGTTTTATCTTTTTTGAAGCACGTTCTACAAAAGAAATCCACTATTTTTAGATTCTTCTTTTATTTCTAGTGTGAGTTTATTTCTAGTGTATCCATGAGTTTTATTAACTGTAACGTAATGCTGTAAAAAATTAATTGAAATGCGCTTAAATGTGTATAAACACTGTTTTGAAAAGATTATGCGAATTTGCTTTTGATTAACTCTATATCGCAGAATAGTAATTGCAGCAAGTCAGTGAGCAGGGACTGATTTATGGCGGCATTTGGGTTCCTACAACAAAAGAAGGCCTTAAAATATTTGACACATTTCAAATTTTACTTTGGCATATGAAAAGATATTTCTTTTGATACTTAAGTATTACATTTTGGGATCAATCGCTCAATAGGTGGCCCTGTCATCCCATTTTTCTTAATTTTTAATATGGCAGTATAGGACAAAATTTCATATAAATGTATATATAATGAGAGTTATTAAAAAAAAAATATATTGTGAAATTGATAGAAATTATTGATAGTAGTAGTAGCAAACTTGAAAAAAAAAATGTTTTGATGTAGCCGAGCATCATTTCCCCCTGGGAGGAAGTGCACACCCTTGGGTGTGTAAATTTTCAAATTGAGTGTCTTTCAAAACAACTCATCAATATTTTTAAAACGAATGGTTGACCAATATGTCTGTGATAAGTTAATGCAGAGTTATAGCTGTTTTTCATTTTCAGTGGGAAAAAAAGAAAAGATTTCCTGATGTGTCGTCACAAAATTGATTTTCTTTCACCATTGACTGTTATACTTCTTTGAAATGAAAATTGGCCACATTCATTGTGGAAAACACTTTTCACAAATAGTAATTCAATAAATTATTTGCACTACATGGATTTGTATAGGAAAATATAGAAGAATGTCTTCTGGTGGCCACAATATACCAGTTGTGTAAGTGTTTTTGGGAGAGGAGATGGAAAATCTTTTGTAACACCATTTTTATATGGTAGGCTTATTTAGGATTGAGATCAGATTTTCTGATTTTCTTTCTTATACGCATTTAACTTAGAATTTTATAGCTATTACACAATTACTTCTTCTTATAGAATGTTATAGAAAGAAAAAAAAGAATTTTTTTGAATAGATTGTTTTAATGATTTTTGTTTGAGAGATATTTCAAGGTTTCAAAGTAGGAATCTCTTTATGCCACTGGCAATATGAAATCTTGGTACTATTTGAAATATTGAGGAGGGGGTGTAATATTTGTAGATTTATTTTAAACAACATTTTTATCAGCATGTACAGTGTGCTTGTTTGTTTAAAAAAAAAAAAAATGTTAATAGTAGGAATTTCTATAGTTATAAAAGCCCTTGGAATCTCAGATATGAAATTCGGTGTCGTTTTGCGTTGTCCTAGAGCTACACGATGGTATTGGTAACGGTCTGGGACTCGGAATTGGTGCTCCGGCAGTGATTGCAACATGCATCTCATACTACAATGGACAATATCCGTCTTTTTTTGTGATCGAGGCTAACTCATACTCAACATGTGATTTCTGATTCTCCATTTCTCTATGAATTTCCCTATGGGATACAAATATTATTTCCCTACAGAATACAAACATTTCCCCATACAATATAAATATAAACATTATAATGCTCCCTACAGTGGACATTTTTCCCTACTGTGGTCACATGTCAAGGGTTTTATGACGTGACACAGGTAAAGTCCATTACTGTATACACATAATGCATACTCCTGTGTCAATATTGCACACACATGTGTTATTTTCATACACAAATGTTAACACGGGGTATTGAATATATGCTCACTTCACTTGAGATGTTCACTTTTTTAGTTGTTTCAGGTGCGTTGGTTTTCTAATACAATATATTTCGGTGACTTATTTTCCTGTCATTACCTCAAATTAACAACTAGGAAGCTCTGCGACTATTGTGCTTGGGCAGCCACAAAGATATTCTTTGAACCATTAGTAAACCATACTTGTAATGGAACAGAATACCTAGACTATTTCTCCACCTTTTCTTTCGTTTCATTATCTGTTTTTTCACACAAATGTGTTGTTTTATTAACACCCAATATCTTCCTGTTTCCATGATCTTAACAAACACGTTAGTTATCTGCTGTTTTAATACAGTCAGGCGTCCGAAAACTGAAATGACCTCAAAACCAGACTCTTTTGACATCCCAACTTTTTTTTTTTTTTTTTTTTTTTTTTAACGCCAAGACGCTGTTGAATCTTTTGCGGACCCACACTACTTACTGTATATACTCGCATATAAGTCAAAAAATTTATTACAAAAAGACAAGGTATAAGTTGGGGGGTCAACTTATACCTTGTCAAAATATTGAAAAAAAAAATTCCACCGAGAAAAACACCATGCACTAAGAATAATTATGCAAGTGGGACCCTCAGAATATTTAAACACTTGAAAATTCTCTTTGTTGTCATCATTTTGTTTTTACTTGTAGCTTATTGAATAGTTAAACCTCAATAAATCCGGACATTTTCCCAATTTTAGTCCAACCCTTATAACTAAACTCCAAAAATAAAACAAAATAAATAAAAACGTACTGGCATATTCCAGTATAATTTTATACAGTCTGAATGGTAATTAAAAACTTTATTATAAAAAAATGGCAATTTGTTAGATAACAGGAAAAAAATAAATATGTAAAATAAAAATAGGATTCTCTCTACAATAAAAATATCACGTTTTTTTAAATGCACTATAATGTTGTCCACATAATAGATCCAAGAGTGCAAAGCTTCATTTATTTAATCCTATTAAATTCCCGCTGTTGGAACAAGGGGAACAAAATCCAACCTGTTCAAGGTCGGTTTGGAATGACGTTACTCCTCGCCTATTTGTCAAAAAGGCCTCTTTCCACATAGGGGGCAGGGTCCTGAAGCCATTTTATTTTTATTATTTCTGTTAGGATTGCAGATATCGCACGTGTTACGAAGTTCTCCGAAAAGTTTTTAATTTGATTTAAGCTGTGTCGGAAATCAGGAAGTCTGTTAAGAGAAAGCATGTTTCCCTTTGCATAAAAACAAAAGTCGAAATTCTTCAGAAGATTCAACATAGTTCTTCAGTCTTGAAGATGTGCGAAGAGCATGGATTTGGGAAATCAACCATTTACAACTTGATGAAGAAAAAAAAAGGAACTGCTGGAATTCTTTGTGGATAGCGACAGCCCTATGGAAATGGCGTAAAGAAAAACTATGCATTCCGTGAAAAACCAAGACTTGGATAAAGTGATGATCGAATGGTTTCGTCAACGACAAAATGAAAATATCCCTATCACTGGACCAGTGCTGATGCAGCAAGCAAAGATTTTTCACAAGGAGATGAATTTGACAAATTCTTACGAATATTCGACTGGCTGGTTTAAGCGGTTCAAGCAGCAGCATGGAATCAGACAATTGTGTGTTTGTGATGAACGTTGATCTCAGCTGATCATGAGGCGGCAGAACAGTACATAGAAGATTTCTATCTTTTGATATCTGAGGAAAACTTGACTGTTGATCAAATTTACAACGAGGACGAGACTTCATTGTTTTGAAGATATGTTCCAAGAAAAACTTTGGTGATGGCAGATGAGGAAACCTCAAAAGGACTCAAGAACTCAAAAGAAAGGCTCACAGTGCTAGCTTGTGCGAATGCAGCTGGAATGCACAAATACAAGTTGCTGGTGATTGGGAAAAGTACGAAGCCTCATGCTTTCAAAGGCATTAAAACATTCCCCACTCTTTATAAAGCCAACAAAAGAGCTTGAATAACTCAAGCACTTACGACTGAATGGTTTCAAGAATGTACCAGAAGCAAGAGCCCACTGCAGATCCATTGGTCTTCAGGAAGATGTAAAGATTATTTTAATCATGGACAATTGCACCGCTCATCCGCCTGGAGATGTGCTTGTGAAGGACAATGTACATGTTTTGTTCTTGACCCCTAAAAATGTTTTTACATTTTAGAGAAATGTACATTGACTTGCATCTATAATAATAAAAGGAAAGGTTTGTCTCTCTGTATGTATGTATGTTCTTCTATACGTTCAGCCCCTACTGAAAGCAGAAAGTCAAAAATTGACATACAGATGCTCAGGAGCCTTCCAGAGGGGCACCTGAAAACAGAATTTAAAAATTTTAAGTAGTTGCTGAGATATTAATTAAAATGTCAACCATTAATTAGCCATTAAATTAATTAGTCATTTAAATATTTGTTTTAAATTTAATTGTTGCCATAAAAGTTTTCCAGTTCATTTTTTTTTTTAACATTATTTTCATGTGATTAATAAGAAATTACCAAAAATTAGATTTGCTTACATGAAAAAATGTTATTATGATGTTAAAATTTAAATAATAATAATTAATATACTTTTAGACTAGCAAACCCATGTGAAATTTTTGCAGTTTCTTTCTTTTTTTTTTTTTTACCTTTAAAATTTTAAACTGATCAGTCTTATACCAATTTGACCATCCAATTAAAATTTTAATTCACCAGAGCCAAATTATTATTAGTTTTTGTAGGATGAAATGCTATTGATACATAAACTAAATCATTCAAAGAAAAGTTTCAAAATAAAATTCATGTTTGACGACTTAGTTTTCATATTTCTCCTGGCAAGACAGATTTAATAAAGGACCCCAATGGCGACTTTTAAATTTTTACCACCATGTTGGCGAGATCCCTTTTATATTATTAAAAATTAAAAAGTCGCCAAGGGGAGCTATAATAAAGGTACTACGATGTTGTTTACAGATTTATTATTATTATTATTTCTATAAACCAATCGCTATTAACTAACCATAAAGTTCTAAAATGGGGATGGCACCACTGAGCGGGACTTTGCTAAAGTCAGAACTTTCAAAGATCATAACATGGTTAGCGAACAGACTGTTCCAGATATTGAAACGAGAAGAGGGTGCCGCAGGCACTACCGAGCGATAATTTACTACAGTTAAATTTTTCAATAAAGCTATTTGCACTATATATCAATAAGCTGTTGTAGGACCTGAAACGGGGAAAAGGTGCCGCAGGTGACAGCGAGTGGGAGTTTGGTAAAGTCAGATTTAACTAATGGAACATGAAACAAAACAGAATTAATTTAAGTTTTTAAATGAAGCATAATTAATTTAACTTAATATGTAAACACCTTACTTGTTTACTTCATTGTATTTGCAAAAGCTTTTCACAGAAAGGCCCTCCTTTTCATCAGTGCATCTTGCTGATGTGGATAGTGACTGTCCAATTCCCCTTCTTGATCTTTACCTTCAACTAGGTGGCACCACTGTATTTCAGTTTCGACGGACTCATGGTCATTAATGGCGGTACAATGAAAAGAATCAAGCAACTAAATCAAATACCGAATCGTCAAAAATCCCCACCAAAATTTACTTATTGTATCCCTTATAACCAAGGAACTTCTAATGAAATAAAAAATGCAGCCAATAAATTAAATTTAAATATATCAATTAAACCTAATCCAAATATATTTCAAGTTATAAGGAGCGATAAATATTTAATTCCCCCCCTCGAAACAACAGCTGGCATTTATAAAATCCCCTTCCAATACCAAAATAATGAAATAGGTTGCTATATAGGTGTAACAAAAATAAAAATGAAAACCCATTTAAAAGAACATCAGAGCGATATAAAATATGCCAAAACCACCATTGCCCTTGCTAGAACTTATCAAGAGAACAACATCGATATAAAATTTAATGACGTCACCAAAATTGCTAATTATAATAACCCTACGCATGCATTTTTTAGAGAAACTGTCGAAGTAATTGATCATGGTACTGCCATTAATGACCACGAGTCCGCAGGAATCGATATACAGTGGCGCCACCTACTTGAAGGTAAAGATCAAGAAGAGGAGTTGGACAGTCACTATCCACTACAGTAAGATGCACTGATGAAAAGGAAGACCCTCCTGTGAAAAGCTTTTGCAAATACAATGAAGCAAACAAGTAAGGTGTTTACATATTAAGTTAAAACAGAATTAAACTGAAAAAAATAATTATTCAAAATAATACATTAAAAAATATATATACTTTTATTGACTTGATTCTCTGAGAAGATATCTGCAAAACATTTTAATTATGAGACGTCAAATATTTTTTCTAACACATTATATTATTTCAGATTCCTAATGAACCTAACAAGATGGAGCAAGATATGGATTTATATCTAGTTGGAAGTGATACCATATTCAGCTCTAACAAAACTCATTCTCTTTCTTCTTCACTTCCACATTTAGATAATTCACTCCGTGGCTTAAATGTTTCTTTTGAACCATTTAGTTCAAATCCAGTTACTAGTCCGGGTAAGTTAATTTTAATAGATAATTTTATTCTTTAATACCATATAGCAGGGCTGTTCATCGCAATACTTATGGACACCATTGGATTCTTACTATTTCCTAATATTTATTTATTTATTTTTATAATTATCATGCCAAAACTGGGCAATGAACTTAAAGAACGATATGGCCATAAACCCAGGGGTTGAATAGCATGAAGTTCTGTTGGAAAATTATTTTTTTTAACCATCAAAATAACATATTGTTGGGACTTACCACTAGTATTCTTTACTATAGGAAAAAAGAATCTAAAATAATAATAAAAAATGTATACCTCCAAAGGAAGCGAGAGAACAAATGAAGAACCAGACTCTCTTTATTATATATATTCCTTCCTCATAGTTAGATATAGAAATCCATCATGGGGGCATCTGACGTCCACTGTAAAGTCTTCCAACCCCCCCCCCCCCCCCTCAAAAAAAAAAAAAAAAAAAAAAAAAAAAATCCTCCTCCCCAGACATTGATATTATTGCTGTCGGGCTTTTACCATCAACCTCATGAAGGGAGAAAAGAGAGGAGAATGAGAGAGAGAGACTGCAGCATGGGTTGGCTTTTTACGTTGAGGAAAAAGACTATCTTAACACGGAAAATTGCCAGCTGATAGCTGTTACGCAGATGCATGCAGATGACCAGAGAGATAGCGAAAAGGCTAACAGATATGTTATAAACAAAAGAAAATAATGATGATATAATCACTAAAAAGTGAGAAATTTAGAAAGATGTTGTTAGCAATTAGGAAAAGTTATAATGCCAATTAGGAATTTGTGCCAAATGACATGTATAGAGTTCTACTAACCAGATTTAAATAATTATTTTTGTATTTCATAGGAGAATTCAAAACACAAATTGACGAATGGAAAAATTAGAAATAAAATTGGGAAAACATGGAATAAAATTGATTGACAAGGTGTTCACTAAATTTTGAAAAATCAAAAGTTCTAGAACATACTACGTACATATAGTGTATAATAAAATACTTATTTAATTTCTGAAAATGGAATAATATTTTAAAATGAGAACAAAATGGCTAACAATTAAATTATGTTTTTGCACTATAATTATCTCATAAAAACAATGTAATATGCTGAAAGAAAAAAAAAAATGTTTTTCTTCTTATATTTATTTCAGTTTTTCCTTTCCTTTCCTTTTCTCTCTCTCTCTCTCTCTCTCTCTTTTTTTTGTTTAAATAGAAAATTTGGGTTTCTTATTAGTTGCAATTTTATTTATAAAAGAAAGATGTCAGACGAAATATCTGATTTCACATGACAATAATAGCGAGATTTAAAAAAAAAAAAGACAGAGAGAGAAAGAGTTCAAAACAAAACGTAACATTTCTAATGATTAGACAGATTTAACTTTCTTTAAGAACTGTAACAAAAGTAATCGGTTAAATAATTATCTAAATTGAAGAATTAATTTCAAAAAGAAATATAATTTACATCATAAGGTCCCTTTCGCTGTCAGAAAGACTCATCTTCAGATGGATTTGAGATTTTCTTTCTTCCCTCTGCATCTAGGTTTTAGTATTTTATGCCACTTGGCGTCAGTTAAAGCAGGATTATTGTCATTACGTGCTGTTTCACTGGTTAGTATTTCAATGTTTTCTCATTAGTATTTCTATGTTTTCTCTTTTAATATTATAACTACAGTTATTGTAATTCGTGATTTTTTTGGTGTTATTTAAATCTGTTATATTTTTTTTTTCTGTCTCTCTTTTCTTTTGGTTAATTTTGGTTAATGCTGTTGTTATTTGTTAAATTTTATATCATTCTGATGCTTCTTGATGGATTTTTCTGTTTTTTGCTTAATCATTCTAATATACGTAGCTTTTTTATTTACGGCATTAAATAATTAAAATTAAAAACCTTACAGCTAAACTAAACTTACCCATTAAACTTTATAATTAAACCTATTTTTAGGTGGATTCACTGTGAAATAACATTGGAAAAATAGGAAAATGCATGAGAGAGCATCAGAGTGATATAAAAATTGCAAAATAACAATCACATTAACCAAAACTAACAAAAAAGAAAACCTAACAATAGAAAAGGTTTCCTTTTAATAAGGTTACAAAACTCACAATTACAATAACTAGAGTTATGCCATGAGAAACAATCCAAATACTAACCAATGAAACAGCATGTAATGACAATGAACCCTCTCTGATTGATGCCAAATTGCATGAAATGCTAAAACCAAGGTATGGAGGGGAGAAAGAAAAACCCAGAACAACAGATCCATCTGAAGACGGTTGGGCTCAACAGCAAACGGATGCTTATGATGAAGCTTCAAGGTGAATTATATTTATTTTTTTAAAGTAATAAGTTGTTTCTATCCCATAATAATTAAAAAACATTCTCATTATTAATTATTAAAAATGTATAAATAGGTTAAGGTAATTTTCCAGCATTAAATATTACTCTCTATAATATATAGAACTTTTTTTTTTATGCTTAGAAAATTGATGTGTCTATCAGTTTATTTTCGTAAAACATATTATTTAATAAACTTTTAATTAGGTATGAATATGATTTCACCTGGTACTACTGTTTCATCATGTTCACCTGTTTCATCCCATATACTAAATTCAGCATCTTATGAAATTGATAGAATAATTGCTCGAATTGAGCAAGATAATAGAATTTTAGCAGAATTAGAAAGGTCTCGAGCAACAGTTGGTAAGTTTCATGCTTTTCTTTTTACTTCTTTTTATATATTTTAATCTATAAATAAAGAGAAGTATTTGTGTGTATGTGAGTGTCTGTCTGTGCATGCTCTGGTGCTTAGACTACTGATTGCAGAAGTACAAAACTTGGCAGATTATTAGCTGAGATCCTCAAATGTGCTACTCATCAAGATTTTTTTTTTTTTTTTTTAATAGAATAATTTTATCCATTGACTTTTTTATTTCATTTTCTAAAATTTATTCTTTCATTTCAATTATCTATGGCTATTACACTATTTATTGTTTATTTAATTCATTCACTTGAAGGCAAAATCTTTTTTCAAATTTATTATATTTACTGAAATCAAATGATAATACAGTAGAAAAAAATTACATACATTAAATTTTAACTAAAAAATATATGTTTATAACAGCTATGTTTATGTATAATATTTTTTTATTTTCTAACAACTTTTTATCTTTCATATGCTTAGTTAAACCCTTTAAAATGGAATTTTTTTTTCTTTTAATTTGTTTAGTTATCTCTCTCTATCTATAATAATAAAAGAAGATGTCTGTCTGTCTGTGCATCTATATGTTCAGCCCCTACTGAACGCAGAAGTACAAAATTTGACATGCGGGTGCTCAGAAGCCTTCCCAAGGGGATAGGGAAAAAAGAATTAAAAAATTTTAATTAGATCCGAAGATATTAATTAAAACGTCAATCTATGTCTAATCAAAAAACGATTCAAAAAGCAGGGATGTTTGCGTTTTGGATTTTTTATTTTATTCCCCACCAGTAATTACGAATTTTGTTTTTGGCTATATTTAATTGCTAAACATTACTAGAAAACTACTAATAATATCACTGTAAAAAAATTGCTGGTGAAAAATAAAATAAAAATTCCGGAATACAAACACCCCTGAAAAAGCCAGGCAAACGTAATTTTTCCCCTGAACCGCGTTCCTCAGAAGAAAAAGCAGAGAGAGAAAATTTCGCGGGTTTTTGTAAAGCGATCGCTGCTCAACTGTTAGAGATATTGAAAATTATTTTAAAAAACAGTTTTAAAAAGGGTCCAAAATTTCTCTTTTTCTCCATTGTCTTTTTTGTATCGCCCTCTACGAAAGACCAATTGTCTGTCCCATTTCTTAACAATTGGTATATTTGGAAAGGTCATTTTAATCCTCTTTCGAACCATAAAAACATTTTAACAAAATACAGATTAGCGATCCATATTTTTAGATTTTACGAAACATCGATTTTTTCACAAAACATTTTATAACTCAAAATCTTTTAGAGATAAATCATTTCTTTTTTCTTTGTACATAGACCTCGATTAGATGAATAATATTTCAAAAGATTGAGAGATTTTTCAAAAACTGAATCTGTTATAAATTTTTTAATTTTCTGCATGCTTGCAGTTTTTAATGACATTCTCAATCCGCATTTGGGTTCGAACAACAGTTGGTATTTTGGTTACCATGGAAATTCTCTTTTAAGTTCGCAGACGATATTTCGAAAGTAGAGTGAAGGAGACAGGTCTTTTTCTGATTAAGGTCACATGTTTTTCGACTGCGATTAAAAATTGCAAATTTTAAAATTCTTCAATTTTCCTTTGTCGCACACAAAACTTACTGTACTGAGTTTTCATCACAAGACAAAGTTGTAGTTCAAATTTCATAGATTTTGGAGAATAAACAAAAAGTTTACATTTTAATTGCAAATTAAATTTTATTCTAATACGCATATTTCAAATTCTAATTCTGATTAAATTATTTTTAATCAATACATCATTCAAAAGGTATTTTAAAGTTCTTTTATATTATCGAAAGTGGAATTCGAGATTTCACCTTATTTACACGTTTTGAGGTGTCCTGATTAAATTTTCCTTTGTTGATTGAGAATCAAACAGTAGATTACAGAAATTTCTACTGCCAGATGGCGCTGTAATATTTTAAAATTTCAATATTTAAATTCTAATGAGCGAGGAAGGTGTAAGTTCTAAAACGGGAATAAGGTGCTGCAGGCACCACCAAGCGGGACTTTGCTAAAGTCAGAAATTTGAAAGATCATAACATGGTGAACGAACAGGCTGTTTCAGATATTGAAACAGAAAGAGGGCACTACTGAGCGGGAATTTACTGCGATTAAATTTTTCTATAAAGTTATTTTCACTATATGTCAATAAGCTGTTGTAAGACCGGAAACGGGAAAAAAGGTGCCGCAGGTGCCACCGAGCAGGTGTTTTGTAAAGTCTGATTTTTCAAGGGTCGCAAATCAGCTGGTCGCTGAAGACGGCTTGTGTATACACTAAGCGATATATAATAAGTCAGTAAGTGTGTATATATACACCAGTGGCGTATTCTCTGGGTATGCTAGGCATGCGCCGCATACCCACTAAAAACTATCTAAACTTTAAACAGAATTTATTTAAAAATAAATTATTTGAACTAATTTTGTTAAACACTCGCTTCCATTTATACAGTATCAATCATTCAGTTTTGAAAAATTATAGTGAAAGGAAATTTCTTTTGTTACATTATTCCATTATTCCTGGATAAATCCGAGTGTTCCCCCCCCCCCTTACTATTGTCGTTACTTCCCTCCCGCTTTGTTTAGGAGACATCTGCTGACCAGCATCGTCCCGGAGATACCCTCCCTCTCTTCTGCTGACCGGTTATTGCTTAGGTCATGCTGCCTTTCTAAAGCATGCCCTGATATAGGGATTTTTTGCTATTTGAGGGAATATTCAACGTCCCTCTAATTTTCACTCGTAGAAACTACAAGGGGAGTTCCGCTGTATAAACGACCCAAGGCATGCTACCCTAGGAGAGCATATTCTGGAGTTTGGGGGAATTTTTTAAAGCATAGGGATTTTGTTACCTTCGGTAGAGATGTTCGCATAGAGGAGAGACTTTTCCGACTGAATGATAAATTAAAACTTATACTTTATTTTACAATAGTGAAAAAAAAAAAAAAGAATTGATTTGAAAATGATGATTAAATTGCAAAATAAAATTTGGATAAATTTCCAAAAGTTGTTTTATGTGCCAGAAAAGTTGCTTTTTTTATGTATTTATTTATTTATTATTATTATTATTTTAAATCTAAATAACTTATTCTAAGCGAAGACTTCCTCCAGAAATAAAAGTATGTACAAATTTTGTTTATTCAATAATATGAATAAAGCAAAATGTCTTCTTCATGTGTGCCTGTATGCGCTATGAAGGTCAGGCCACTGACGCAGATTTACAAAAAATTAACAGATGCGTGCGTAGCTTTGATCGTGCAGGTGTGCATAGAATTTTTCTTTCTTTCTTTTTACTTTTTTTTTTTTTTTTTTTTTGTGTGTGTGTGTGTATGTATGTGCTTATTTTCAAACCTGAATTTCTTAAATTAATTATTTTATTTGTTTATTTATTTATTTATTTTGGAATGTTCCGTTAATTTTTCTGCTTTTTTTTTCTTAAATTTTATTAAAATTGCGTGGTTCTTTTTTTTTTTTTTTTTTTTCAATCCATCTGCATTTTTTTTTATAAAAGATCGCTATTCTATTTATTTTCCCTTCTTTCGCATTAAGTCATGCGATCAAATAGTTTTTATATGATAAAATTTTAATACTGTTTCTTTTTTCTTTCTTTTTTTTTTTTTTTTAATACACATAATAGTTGCGTTTTCAAAAATTGTTTATGTAAAGGCGTAATACCCTCTTTTGAAGAAGAATGTTTATTATTTTTAATGTATTGTTTCTATCGAAATCAAATGGTAATATTATAGAGAGAATTAAACTTATTAATTTTTTAACTTTATTAAAAATTGTAACAATTAACTTCTTGTGTAAGAACTATCAGAGATCAGATAAGCACCTACATTGAAATGCTCGCTTAAGGCGCTGCCACTAGCAGTGGGGTCCCCAATCTGACATAGTGTGGTCGTGAAAGACACAGCAGTACGCAGCGAACACCTGAAGCCAAGTTTTCAGCGATTTCAGTGGATTTTTTCTTGCCGGTTCTCACTATTTGTTCTTTCTTTCTTTCTTTCTTTCTTTTTTTTTTTTTTCTCTTTTTTGTTTTTGAAGTGATATAAAAAATTGTGATTAAATTTCTTTGAAAATTCATTTAAATACAGCGATCAATGAAGCTACCAAATGGGCCTTCAATAAGTTAATATAAGAGTCCTTTAGATATATGATATATCTAAAATTACCAAGAAATTGGAGGCCCATCAGCGGCCGAACGATTCTGCTCTCAAAGTTGGTAGATGGGAAGTGTCGGGTTCGATTGTTTTCTCCGAAAGACGCGTAAATAAGGCTAGGACCCCTTAGAAAGACCCACGACGGACGGCATTCCACCCATAGGCCTAGGACCCAAGTGTAGTCAATCGGACTTGAATTCTACCAACCAACCAACCAAGAAACTGGAAAAATGCAAGCTTAAATTTGATGAAATGCTATCGTCTTGATCAGTAGTGTTCTTTCCATAGTTCGCTTCAGAGCATGCCCAGATTCAAATGTCACGGTACGCCACTGATATACACGCACTTGGATATTTTCCTTTTCACCTTCTACAACCGCCAATTTTATTGTTTAAAAAGCAAATTTTCGAACAGATTTTATTATGTTGTCCTCCACATACACTTTAGCATTGATTTCAGTGTTGAAAACAAAATGCAATTGTCAGGAAAATTGTAATTTTAGAAATTATTTTGAAAATCGTAAGAATAAGGCAGTTAACGATGCTACAAAAAGTATTGATTTTTGAATGAAAATCAAAAATTATTTTAATACGTGAGATGGCAAAATAATTAAATGTTAACGAAATATTGGTAAAATTGTTTTTAGCAAGATATAAATTTTTTTGGCCGTTTAAACTGGAAATTTGGCTTTAGGCATCCATGTTGCTCATCCAAGCAAGATGACCGTAAGTTAAAAAGCCATTGCTTATAAAATCGGTTTGTATTACATTTAGAATATAAAAGAGATTCAGGAAAAGTGTTTAGCAGCATAATTTATTTAACTACAGTGCAGCAACTATTAAACAAAGCAGGTTTAAATGACAGAAAATTTGAAAAAATTCTATTCTTAGTGAAGAGAATTAGGAAAGCAAGACCTCAGAGGACTAAAAAAAAATTAAAAAATGATTAGTTAATTATTAGGCTTAACTGGTTCTCTCTGATGAGTCAAGTTTAACTTATTTCGAGCTAAAGAAAACAAGCAGATCTGACAACGAAAATATGACCGACTTAATGAAAATCGCACTTTTAAAACAGTAACACATTCTGCGTACATTATGGTGCACAGGTGCATAACTTTTCAAACAGTCGGGCGAATTTTTGTGCTCAAGGGATCAATTAACTTGAAATAAAGCACAGTCTTTGTAAAAGTGGTGCCTGACCAACTATTTTAGAGGTATCTTGGACATTTCCGCAAATAGCATTTCAAGATGATAATGCACCTTACCACATGGTGTCTGTGGTAATTTTAATCACTTCATATTGTTAATATTTCCTATCCATTCCCATGAGAACCTATAATTCTGTAAGTAATCATATCTTTTTTCACTTTGAGTTAAATCTCGCAAAAGATATAGTAGAATTTCTTCTTTACCAGACACGGAAGTAGTCCTAATCACGATCTGCTCGAAAATGTTTCGTCTATAAAAGGGCAGGGGAGAGGGGAGCGGATTCGAAATTTGTAGCCTACAACTCTGCCAGAACTAGAAAAATTATTTGGGACATTGAAATGTCTGAAATTTATATTAAAACACTATATAATACTATGCCATTGTGCATTAAAGCTGTAATTCCATGTAAAGGTGGAATTAACCCAATACAAAATACATATTTTTAATAAAAAATTGCTTAGATCTAACAATATATAGTTTTATTTCATATATTAAATTATAACTTATTTCATATAATAAATCATAATAGAATACAAAGTGTATGGTTATTGCATTATGTTTAAAATAAAAGTTTTATGCAGATTCTTATAAAGTACTTCATAGAGTGTATTAAAGCGAATTATTATATCGAAAATGTACACAGGTCAGGGCACGAAATTTCCACTCGCCAGCTCGCCATCAGCAAGTGGAATTTTTACTGGGGCGAGTAAAAATTTGGTCAAGTTATAGATAGAATTTTTACATGATACGGTGGCAGAAAAACATTCTTTTTAGAGATTTAAATATGGCAAAATCTTGCCGTCTTATAACCTCACATTTAACCTCTCCTTTTTAGATTCTCGGTGAGCCGAGTCTGTGTGTGCGCTGCCCAAGATCGCCTCAATCTGGGAAAGGTAAAATGCTTAGTGCATACATTAAAGTTTTGATGTCTTCGGTAGTTTCGTTTCTCCTACCTCTCCAAGCAGAGTGAGAATAGGCGAGCAAAGAGCCTCTTTGCCCATCGCCCACTATACAAGAGAAGGAGATATGCGAAAGTTTGCCTATGCGATATTGTCACATAAAAAAGAGCCCGAGCCCTTTTAAAGACACTGCCTATGTATATTTTGTTGAATAATAATCAAAAAACAGTTCATGTTTTCAAGTTTATACTGAAACACCGCTTGTAATGATTTGTAAGCAATGATTTTATCGAAAATGGTATTCCGAAGGGGCTATTTCAAATGACAACAAGGAACAAGTTATACACATCGACATTCCGTCTGATTACAAAAATAAAATGGACGAAAAAGACATTTTTATAAAAAAGTTAAGTAAGTAAATGGATAAAAAAGGAAGCTTAATCTTTCATGATAAAAAGATTTTCACAGGATTTTGTTTTACAAAATTATTTTTTTTTTCTTCATTTCTTTAATTACTCTTTGCATTTATGTTATTAGATATCTTAATCTTTTTCAAATCTCAAATACAATACATTATAATGATTTTTAATTATAGATAATTATGAAACATGATGATATACGACGCAGTTTTAATATATATAATTTTAGACATATTTGTAAAAGCCTTTCAAATAATTAGGAAAAATAAAAAAACCCAAAATGTGTAAAAAAGGAAAAAAATTAACAACCTTTTGTGGCGAGTAAAACGTTTTTGTCGGCGAGTGTAATCTGGGTTAAAATTTCGGGTCCTGATATAGGTATAATTTCATCCCTTTGGTATTATGCAAACAAGACAGTTTTACTTATTTCAACCCTTAATTTTAAAGTTATCTCTATATATTAAAAAAAAGTTACTGTCACTGGTGTCAAACTTTTTTGTCTGCGACAGCATTTTCTAGCGGAGGGCAGGTTCCTTCGTATCATGTGAGGTATCAATGTGTTCCGCATACTCCAAGGAAGACATTTCAGCTGCTTAGAAATTTCTATCATTTTAATTAAAAAAGTTATCAATTAAAAACGACAAGTTTATGAAGGTACTCTATTTGCAATTTTGAAAAAAGTTTCATTGAGTGACGTTGTTCTTCGGTCATGAAGTCATTTTACACGGGAAAATTAAAATATGATCCATGGTTGTATGTTGGTAGGTAGGTTGGATTTAACGTCGCACCAGTACTACGCAATGGGTAATTGGCGACGGTCTGGAACTCACCCCTAGAGATGTTCCGGAGACATGTCATCAGAGTTGTGATCCTTCAAGGAGGGGATGATCCCCCCGCTTTGGTGATCCCCAGAGGTATAGTATGGATGGGAACATGGAGGACTTTGCGGCCGCGGCAGATTTTTATGTGCACCAGCCACCATTAGTGTACACAACGGTCTTTGGCCGGTTCAAGTATCCAATTGGCAATCTCCCAATTACGTGCTCGGCGCTTTACCGACTAAGGTACTGCGGTCTGAAACCATGGATGTAAAAAGAAAGAAAATAAATATCAACTTTTTTTCTCTACTTTTAGAAAATTCATTTTCTTTCATGGGAAAATTAAAATATGATCCCTGGTTGTAGGTAGGTAGATAATTAAGTAGGTTGTATTTGAGGTTGCACCATTACTGTGCTATGAATAATTAGCGACGGTCTGGGACGCACCCCTACGGATGTTCTGGAGACATGCCACCATAGTTTTGCTTCTACACGAAGGGGATGGCTCATCTGCTTCGGTGGTCCCCAGAGGTATAATTTTGATGGAACATGGAGGATATTGCGGCCACAACATATTTTATGTGCACCAGCCACCATTAGTGTACACCACGTGTTTTGGCCGGCTCGAGAACCGAACCCACAATCTTCCAATTACGAGCCCGGCGCTCTACTGACTGGGGTACCATGGTCTGGATCTAAGGTTGCAAAAAAGGAATAAAAAGGGTCATATACTAAAGCTGCAATGCAAAATTGTCTAGATATTCTGAATTTCTTTCTATTAAAAAAAATATACATATTATATATTTCAATTTGACATTGAATATATGGATTTCCAAAATATTTTTCTGCTTTTGTCTTGTAATGTGCACTATTAATATATTCCTTTTAGGTGAAAAGCGCAGCAAATAGGCTGGCAGATCTCTGCATGTGTTAATAAATAGAGTCGGGGGGTGGGGCTAAGCCTCACTCACCGGTGCTGGTGAGCGGAGCGAGCAGGGTTATTTTGTGTATGAAATTGTTTAAAGATATTGAAGACTATCAAAACATAAATCAAGTTTCTATTTCTATCCATGGAAACTATAAAAATATCATGTGAAATAACTAAGAGAATTATTATTTTCAGCACCAAATTCTCTTTTGTAATTAGCATCTCTATTTACTTTGTTCATGGGGTATGAATTTCATTTATGTTGGATGCTAAATAGAAGAGGTCAAGACAGACCTCCTTACACAGTTCTGCGATCAGCCGTTTGATTACAAAGCAATGGACTGATGGATGCACACATACGTCCTTTGTCATATGTAGAGTCTAGCAGGCTATGCCTGCTTCGCTGGTCACTATTTTTAATTGAATCACTATAATTAATGAATTCTCAAAATTGCATTAATATTTATGTGAAAAAAAAAAAATCTGGTCGGGAAAAATGTCGCGCTGGGTCCCCACTGTCTTCGGCAGCGGTGCACTGCAAGCCCGTATTTATGTTTGACACTCTTAATAAATCAGTATATTATCATAAGGTAAAAACATAAATATAAAATACAAAAATATTCTTCTCGCATCGGTTGAATAATTGGTTCAGGCCCCCACTGCCTACAGCAGCGTATGCATGCACCCACAACGCACGTGTTCCTTCGCCCACTGTTCCCGCCCCTCCTAATTATTTTACTTTCAAAAATATCCACAATTGTTACTAATTCTCAAAGTCCTATTTGAATTTCTTTATTTTGCACCTCTACCTGCCCCTCGTAATAATTCTACACATTCAAAAATATGCGCAATCTATTTATCAGGCCTTAAAACCTAATAATACTAATTTTCAACACTCTAACCTAACTCTTATTTCTAGATTTTTGCCCTCCCCTCCCCCCTTTGTCTATCCTAATTTTTTTTCCCTTTTGAAAATATCTTCATTCGATTTGTAGGTCCCAGAAACTTATATCTGCCAATTTTGAACGATTTAACTCTATTTCCATTGTTTTGACCCTCCCCCAGCCCCTTCCCAACTCTCTTAAAAATTTTACAAATTTGAAAATATCTGCAATTGATTTGTAGGTATCAAAAACCTCTATGCACCAATTAATAACTTTACACTTTCGAAAATATCTTCATTCGACTTGCAGGCCTCTAAAACCCAGGGCTGGCAAGTTTCTACCAAAGTGGAAAAAACTGGCTGGAAGAAATAGGTTTCTCCCCAAAAAAAAAGAAATGGAAAAAACTTTTTTTTTTTAACATTTATTATATAATTTGTAATTAACACATTTTTAAAATTAATAACCTTAAGTTCATTTAATTACACCTATAAAAATTTAATTATTAATTATGTATGCTAAATTAATAATTACATGAGATTTTTAACCAAGATCATAATACAACCAAAATACTCAAAATCCATTAAAGAAATCAGCTCCACTTTAACCAGTATGAAGTTTAAGTTTTATTATTTAAACAATGTTATTTCTTTAACTGGAAGTTAAATAGTATGTATCACTTTCCTCTACTTTCTGATAGAAGACATCGTGTACTTGTTCCCTTAATCTTATATATATTATAAATGTGAATGTCCGTTTATTTGACTGATTTTCACGCTAAAACTGCTCGATGGATTTCGATAAAATTTGTTATGGAGATAGCTTATACCCTAACTTAAAAAGTTGGCTGCCTTTTATTCCGAAAAAATACTTTTTTGTGTTATTTTTATGCATAAAATAGCAATTTTGTAAGCTAATAATAGCAAAAAATTAGCCATTTAAATTTTAAACTATAATTTAATTGTTGCCAAAATTAAATTTAATTATCCATAATTTAATTGTTGTCGAGTTTATTTTTTTTTCCAACAGGAAAATAAATACATTTATCTAAACGTGAACAATAAAAAATAAAATAAATTATGCATCTCACAAAAACTGATGTCATTTTAAATTTAAAATTTCTTTTACAAAGTGCTAATATAGTTTACGATGCTAATGTGTGTTGTACTAAAATCAGTTTTATTTATAGATCCTCCTGGGTGATCTTTTAAATTGTTGCGTTGAAGTACACCGAACGTTTTTCGCCAAGAGGTTTAATTTAGCAACTGCGATTTTAATCTAGGTAGTTCAAGAAAAATGTAAAATTAATAAACTTGTGTAGCACGATAATGTTTAGTTATTTATTTATTTTTTTATATACCATTCACTACGCTAATTTAACATACAAATAAATGAGCTGCTGTGTGTGACTGCACTTGCACGCTGTCGGACAGAAATATTTGATTAATTCAAATTAATATTTAAATAACTAAATAATGATATGTTTAATAGAAAGCATAGTCTTGGAGACAAACTTGGCGAGTGGGCGACCAAATTTGGTGAAAAATGACAGTTTAGGGTTCCCGATGTTTCGAAGCTCTCCGACACACGGGAACGTAGACCTTGAGCTTACCAAGGGATTCTCGATGGAGTCGTCTCCAAGCCCCATCGCCAAAAGTTATAAGTAGGTGTGAGTTGATTTTTGCGAAAGAGTATGTAGTCACTGCGATCCAGAGTTATTCAGAGACCTATTCTGAGTCATTGCACTTTAGGGATTGAGCTCTAAGCAACTGGACATTTTTCGTGAGTGCGTGAAAATTTTTGCTCTGGTGTAGTTGATGTTATTTGCTTTACTCCTGTGGAACAAGTGACTATTTTTTAGGCTGTCCCAGAACATTCGTCGAATAATGACTTATACTGTACGAGTAACAGCTTCAACTGTTTCCAGAATATTCGAAGAATTAACACCAGCTATTGGACTATTTTCGAAAATATTTGTTTTAATAATAGTTTTTTTGTACAGATTCGAGAAGTTCAAAAAATGTTTGATATTGCCAAGGAGGTCCCACACTAAAGCTGTGACGAAAATAGTCGCCAATCGAAATATATTCAGTTACGGAGAAATCATTTAAATATAGTGTCCAGCGAAGCGGGCAAAGCCTGCTAGTTTACTATATAATTACTATACTACAAAATGTCATCCTATCCTCATTTTCTTTATTGCAGTGCAACACTGTATAATTAAAAGTTTTTCAGAAGTTGAATATTGAAATGGGTTTCTTAATTTAAAAAAGATAAATGAAAATTATGAATAAATAAATAAATAAAAAATCCTGGGTAGCTTATAGCAGAGTTTAAAGGTATTTTGATGTATATGTATAACTACTGGTTTACCAGCTTAGAGTTAATACAAGTGGTTGTATTCTAAAATTAATAGTGCACAAATATGTTGGCTAAAAATTATATTAACTATTATGAATTCTACCATTTAAACACATGATAATATGCCACAGTATCTATGCAAAAAGTTTTAAAAACATTAATCTCTTAAAATAAACGTAGAAATATGAATGCTAATACATATAAGAGATAGTAGCTAGGTAGTTAATATATTTTAATCCTGAACATCTGTTTTGTGTTCTGTTGGTTTCTTCCAATTTTTTCCATTTCTTCTAATTTTTTTCCACTTTCTTCCACTGTCCTGGAAGAAACCCAAACCTGCTAAAACCTATCTGTACCAATTTTGAACGGTCTAACTGTATTCCTATTTTTTTTTTTTTTTTTTTTTTCTATCCCTATAGCCTGCCTCACCTGGGACGAATTTCTAAAATTCTAGAAATTGGCTTTTAGATACTAGTTTGAGCTATATTTCCGAGCAAAAATCTCACATATATCTTTTTTTTTTTTTTCGATATAAAGGATTATAAATCACATTTTGCCCCCTCCCCCCTTTAGGGGCTGAATTTCTAAAATTCCAGAAATTGGTTTTTAGGCATTTGTATTAACCTTATATTTCCGTGTATAAGCCGAGATTTTTTAGAAATTTTTCGGAAGCTGAAGTCAGGGGTCAGCTTATATACAAGTACACATTTTTAGGAAAAAATGTACATTAGAAACAATGATTGAATACATATATTTTAAGCTTAAAAACTATATATATAAAGTAAAATACTGATATTAAACCTTATTTTTAAATAATTATCACATACAAAACTCTTAAATTAGCAATTTTAAATTTATTTCTAGAAACGCTCGATGTAGTCATGTGTGTTTAATTTTTTTTTTTTTTTTTTTTTGACCTGCCAGTAACTGACGTCATCGGCAGATTGCACGAACGGAGTAATTTCTCTGTCTGATTCAGAAATAGTATAATGGAAACTTGAAAAAACAGGACTCCCGACCATATTTTTAATTTATACAATTAAATCATCTCTGTTTAAAATGTTTCTAGGCTTACACTAGCAAAAGAAGTGGCATATCTTTCATTTTTTTTTTTTTTTTTTTTTTTTTTTTTTTAAATAGGGTTTTTTTTTTTTTGTTGTTGTTGTTGAAGATTGCCTTGAGCCACTGATAAAAATACTCAAAGGTGGAATTTTGAGAATTTGCAATTTTGGGCAAATTTCTGCAGGGAAAAACATACTCTCGGCTTATATTTGGAGATATACGGTAGCTATATTTTAAAGTAAAAACTTCATGTATATCTGTTTTTTTTTTTTTGTTTTGTTTGGTTTGGTTTAAGATATACAGGATTATGTGAAATCATGATTTGCACATGTGAAATCACATTTTGCCCCTTTCCTCCCCTTGGGGACCGAATTTCTAAAATTCCAGAAATTAGTTTTTACATATTTGTGTTAGCTATATTTTAAAGGAAAAAAATTTACGTATATCTGTTTTTTTTTTTTTTTTTTTTTTTAAAGATATGAAGGATTTTGTGAAATCGCGTTTTACCTTTCTTCCTCCCCTTGGGGGGCAAATTTTGTAAAATTGCTTCTTAGTGGATGTCTACATAATAGAAGGAACATTGACACAAAATTTCATGCTTCTAGGTCCAAGGTGTTTGGGCTGGGCGATGATGAAATCAGTCACTCACTCACTCAGGACTAATGATTTTATATATAATATAGATTATAGCTTTTCTTAAACAGTATTACACTTTTTTTACTCTTCACTCATTTTGGTAAATGATTTAAATATGATGTACAGAACATATGCTGATCTAATACAGTTTGTAGATTACATTTATGACTTAAAATATGTAATTTCAAATTCTTGTAGATGAACATTTTTTTCGTCATATTTATCAACATAGATTCATAGCTGATGGATTCATTAAAAAATTTGTTATAGGTTCACCAGTTTCTACTGCCAATCTTGAACGCTTAAAAGCTCAATTTGAAGAAGATCAGAGGCAATCAGCTGATGTGACGCATAGATCCAATATGAGTAAGTATGTGTTTTCTTTTTGCATTTTAAAAATTACATTAATATCAAAAACTATTTATAATATCTGTTATAATAAGTATTTTTAGTTATCATTTTAATATATTGCTCATTAAATATTAAACAAAGTATTTTTATTTTTAAAGCAAATCATTGTTATACTTTTGATTTTAACTTACACACACCATTAGTTACTATTGGAAAAGACTATCTCTTAACCCATGAAAAATACTAAATATTAAATGAACAATTAAAATTTCTGATATTTGTCAATATTTACATAGTTTAATATATGGATATGCTTCCTGTGGAAGAACTTAGGCGACACAGCGACATTGTTGCAGAAAAGAAATTGTCACTTACAGAAAGATTTGCTCATAAAAATTAAAGATATTCCTAAATTTCAGTAGAAAATAGAAACTCGTGTTTTATACTCAAGAATTCTTCAACGGTCTATTAATAATATTGATATTTTTATAATTACTAGTATCGCCCAGTGGTCGAAACTCGGCCATTTTTTTTTTTTTTTTTGCAAAGCGAGGCAAAGCAAAGTTATTGCCTTGTCCTAAACGGAATGCAATTGCAACACAGCTGCGGCAATTGTTTGCGATATTCACTCTAACTGAATCAGCAGAGTTTTATTTAATATAACTATTTCTCTCTGTAGATGTTAGCCTTTCCTGAAATGAGAGAAAATCGCAACGTGAAAACGCCCCTTGTTGTGTGATACAGCGCAGAAGCTAATAGGTCCCATGTCAAACCAAGGCCCAACCAAGTATCAAATTCTGTTAAATTAATTCGATTGGTTCATAAAGTACAGTGTTTGAACAAAAAAAAAAAAAAAAAAAAAAAGATATTTTTCAAAAATGGTCGAATTGAGTTCGAGAAATTTCAAAACGTGTAACTTTATCGAAAACCGAAAATCTAAAACTTTTCTGAATCTTATATTTTCTACTTATATATGCAGAGGAAAGAATAATAAATCCACTTTTTAAAAAATAAAAATAAGTAGTCAATTTCACTTAATTAAAATGCAAGGGAATCTCAAAACGTGTAAATTCATCGAAAACCGGAAATCAAAAGTTTTTATGTATCTTCTACTTGCTTCTTCCACCCACAAAAGCTAGCAATAAAGACACTTTTTTAAAAAATAAGTAGCCAATTTCAGGAAATTGAAACGTAAAGAAAGCTCAAAACATGTCAATTCAGCAAAAAACGGAAATCAGAATTTTTTCCGTATCGTCTACTTATACATGCAGCAGTTAGTAACAAATCCATTTTCCTTTTATTTAGTATATTAGTTGAATATTTATTGTTTAAATATCACCCTTTGAAATGAAATGTTTATGTTTACATTCGAAACTGGAAGTTTGCCATTTTTTTTTTTCTGGAGTTTTGTGATTTTAAATTAAAATTTTATCAATTTTACAGAAAAAATAACTCAATCAAACACATGTAGACAGTAACTTATATATAACTATACCCAAATATCGGAATTAAAATCGGCAGATAATTTCCGTTATTTTTTAATAATTTTTTACAAAAAACTCAATGGAAGATTAACATAGAAAATCTTTTTCATGGCTCCATGAATAGATAGTGACGTCATCACTTTGCTTGCGTATAGTGGTGCTACATTATACAAATTACTGTGTCTATGGTTTTATTTGAGCTTTATGAAATTGCCAGATTTAACAACTTTCTACTTTTAGGTATTTTTTAATGTAAAGGAATACGTGTATAAAAGGGAAAAATGGGGGAAAATGCATAAAAAATAAATGTATTTTTAAATACCTTCTTGACATCGTAAGAAAATAATATTTGTATTCGCACCTTCCGGCTAACCATACCTTTCGAATGGTACCATTTTCAACCCTCTACTCCCATAATTAATATGTTAAAAAGGGACAACAAATTTTATGCTTGCCTATTAATATATAGATATGGACATATTATGTGTAAATTAAAAAATATGTCAATATTGTCTTGCAGAAAAGGTTTCACGAACAAGACTTTTCGTTGCAGAAGGCATTAAAATATTCTGCCACAGGGGATATGCTTTAGTATTGAATCTTAATTCCCCTTCCCTCCTTTTTACTTTCCTAACACTATAGTAAGGAAAGTATTGTAATCATGTCAAAAATCCGAACTCGAGATTTTGATGTTTCTATACGTTTCGAGGTCCCCTGAGTCTGTTTTCACTATTTTTACGATGATGTATGTATGTGTGTGTGTGTGTGTGTATGTGTGTGTGTGTGTATGTCTGTGAGTGAACACGATAGCGTCTAAAAGCTTTGTTCGAATAAGCTGAAAGTTGGTGCGTATATTGTAAGTCACCATAGTACGAACCCTATAGATTTTGGTGAATCTAGCACTTATAGTTTTTTTACAGGGACACAAAGAAAAATTCTTTATCATTAAGGTCTATGGGACCAAAATCTTAAAAGTGCAATAGCATCTAAATGCCTTATTCAATTGAGCAAAAAATTTACACACATATTATAGGTCACAGTTACTCAATCTGTATAGAGTTTGGAGGATCTGGCACTTACAGTTTTTTTACAGGGGCACAAAGAAAAATTCTTTATCATTATGGCCTATGGGGCTAAATTTTTAAAAGTACGATAGCGTCTAAACACTTATTTAATCTGAACAAAAAATTTGTACACGTGTTATAGGTCACAGTTGCACGAACTGTATAGATTTTGGTGGATTTAGCACTTACAGTTTTTTTACAGGGACACAAAGAAAATTCTTTATCATTATGGCGTTTGGGACCCAATTTTTAAAAGTGCGATAGCATCTAAATGCCTTATTCAATTGAGCTGAAAATTTATATGAATATTATAAATCACTGTTTCACTAACTATAAGCATTTTGGTGAATCTAGCATTTATAGATTTTTACAGGGACACAACGAAATATTCTTTATCATTAGGATCTATGGGCTCAAAGTTCAGTAGCGTTAAATAAAACATCGTGTAATATATGGAGAAAACAACTCAAACACTCTGTTATGGTTTTCTCTCTTTTACTTGTTTAACAACTCCTCTTTCTTTACTTTATCTACAAAGCTGTTAATTACTCAATGTTCGGAAAGTCGAGTGGAGTCACTCCAGATTTTTTACTTTCCGAACATTCATATGTAAGGAAAGTATTGTAATCGTGTCAAAAATCCGAATTTGAGATTTTGATGTTTCTATACGTTTTAAGGTCCCCAGAGTTAGTTTTCACTATATTTATGATGTATGTATGTGTGTGTATATATGTGTGTGTGTGTATATGTGAGGGAACATGCTAGCATCTAAACGCTTTGTTCAAATGAGCTGAAAGTTAGTATATATGTTGTATGTCACCGTAGCACGAACCCTATTGATTTTTGTGAATCTAGCACTTATAGTTTTTTACAGGGACACAAAGAAAAATTCTTTATCATTATGGCCTATGGGAGCAAATATTTAAAAGTGAGATAGCATCTAAATGACTTATTCAATTGAGGAGAAAATTTATATGCATATTATAGGTCACAGTTGTAGGACTTGCATTGACAAGGGCTATAAGAATCAATTTATTGACATTTATTCTGATAGTCAGGCTGCCCTGTTGGCTTGGTCGGTGATGACTTCTTATCTTTTTTGGAAGTGTTATTTCACTCTCTGTGCTCTTGCTGCCAACAATAAAATCTTCCTGTATTGGGTACCAGTTCACACTGGTATCCTGGGGAATGAGTTAGCTGACGAGCTGGCTAAAAAAGGTTCTGATGCACCTTTTATTGGTCCTGAACCTGTCCTGAGTATTTCTGGTAGTTTGTTGAGGAGTACTATTTTCTCCATCATGAGAAATTTGCAGTACTGTACTTGGCTCAAGATTGAGGGGAGCAGGCAAGCTAAAGAGCTTAACTATGGTAATCCTAGTGCTAGGGCTAAGGAGCTCATGAAGCTTAATAGAAATAGCATCAGCAAGGTGATTGGTCTCCTCACGGGACACTGTCACTTAAAAAGGCATCTTCATGTCATGGGTATTGCTAGTGACTCATTTTGCAGGGATTGCTACACATATTTTATGTGAATGTGAAGTCTTCTCTGCCTACAGGTTTGAACACTTGGGGCGGCATATAATTGAGCCTTGGGATATTCCGGTTAGGTGTCTGCTGGGCTTTTTTTCTGCCACAGGTCTTTTTAAAGATTAGGTTTTGTGGGATAGTACAGTAGACCTCTGGTCACGGTGCTTGGTTTCTTGCGAACCACCTACGTATAATTCATTCATTCATAGGTCACAGTTTCATGATCTGTATAGGTTTCGATGAATCAGCACTTGCAGTTTTTTTTTACAGGGACACAACAAATAATTCTGTATCATTATAGCCTATGAGGTGAAATTATTTAAAGTGCTACAGCATCTAAATGCCTTATCCATTTAAGTTGAAAATTTATATACATGTTTTAGGTCACCATCAGACAAAATTATAGATTTTGGCAACTCTAGCACTTAGAGAGTTTTACAGAAACACAAATAAAAATTGTTTATCATTATGGCCTATAGGCTCAAATTATTTAAAGTGCTATAGCGACTAAATGCTTTATTCAAATGAACTGAAAATTTATATACATGTTATAGGTCACCGTCACATGAACGTTTATAAACTTTAGAGAATCTAGCACTCATGGTTCTTTTTAAAGGGACACAATGCATATTTCTTTATCATTGTAGCATAAGGGCTCAAACTTTAAAGTGTGATAGTGTGTAAATGCCTTATCCGGTTGAGCTGAAAATTTATATGAATGTTTTAAGTCACTGTTGCACACTTAACTATAAGCATTTTGGTGAATCTGGCATTTATAGGTTTTTACAAGGACACAACAAAAAATTCTTTATCATTATGATCTACAGGCTCAAAATTCAATAGTGTTAAATTAAACATTGTGTACTATATGGAGAAAAATCCTATTATAGTTTTCTCTTTTGTTTATTTCACAACTCCTCTTACTTTATTTTATCTACAAAACCGTTAATTACTCAATGTTTGGAAAGTTGAGTGGAGTCGCTCCAGATTTTTTTTTTAAATGTAACTAAATTTTTTAGTGATTTATAGCATGTAACCTCTATATTTATATCAGTGATTCTGATTTTTAAGTGTTTCTCAAACTTTATGAACTAAATTTTTAATTTTCTAATATTTTTTGCCTGATCTATGTAACTGTGCATTTAATACATTGTCAGTACTCTGTTGTTCACTTTACAGTTAAATGCAGCTTGGTCTACTTAACTGTTCAGTTTAATATTAGTTTTATTGGCTGTATGCAAATTTGCATCATAATCTTAACTTTACATGATAATATAAATGTCAAAATTTTAGAGCAAATTTTATATAACTAAGAGGCTCTGCCCGCTTCGCTGGTCACTATATTTAAAGGAAACTCTCTTCTATATTGTTTTGTAAATTAAGAAAAAAAAAAAAAGAATACTGAAATTGCTCAAAAGCTCGGTTTGAGTCGCCACTGCCTTTGGCAGCTACTTGCTCATCTGCAGAATCTTGAGTAGCTGTCCCTATTTCTTGCGACAGTGGCTTGCTAGTGGACTTCCATTTGGGTGCTTATCTGATTACAGTATCAAAAAAATTGAAGTGGCCCTTTTCTATTTAAATCCCAGTTACTTATGAACAACACTATGGTGTACATAATATCTGCTTTCATGTTATTTCCTGTATTTGATTTATTCAATTAACCATAAAATGACAGCAATTTCATGCCAAATATAATATTACAATATGTTATGATTGGCTACGTCTATCGCATGAGACAATTTTTTGTGTTTTATGTACTTCATGGTTCGTTAGTAGTAGTTGGTATATATATAAAAAAAAAATATGTAAACCTAATCATGGTACAGCCTTTATATAGCTCCTTTTGAATCTTTGTCACCATTTTAAGCAAAAATACATAATGCGATTATTGTTTCTGTTTCTTTCTGTCTTTTTTCTTTCAATATTTTTATAATTAATTTATATTTTTAATGTGATACTTGGCCTGAAGTGGCTGTCGCAAAAGTAGAGTCCTTGGTGAAAAATGTCCAACCTACTTCAGCATCAAAATTTAAAAAAATTGCCCAGGATTACCAATAAGAAAAGCTCCTTAATATAATGCTGAATTAGCTTTCATGCCAAGCAGGATTTATTCGTGACAAAAACATTATTAAAAAAAAAAAAAAAAAAATCTAAAATTGAGGTACATTAAAAAAAGGTTATGAAACAAAATTTGGAAGAAACATGCTAGATTTTTATTATTATTGTTTTATTTTAAAGTTATAAAGTTGTCATTTTTTCATATGCATGATGCATGAGCAAATTTAATATTTGATAATTTTCTATTTTGTGTCAAATCATATTTCATTGTATGTTGAAAAAAAGAATAATAACTCATGAATTATTTTGACAACAATTAAAAATTTAAATGACTAATTTTAAAGCTATTACCAGGTTCATATTTTAATTAATTTTTAAAAATCTAATCAAAAATTCAAAAATTTGGCTTTGAGGTGCATCAGAACAGGTCATGATGAACCATGATGCAAATTTGTGTAGCTCTGCGATCAGCTGTTTTCTTAAAAAGCTCCAGATATATATACACACTGACACATATGCACACACACACACACACACACACCTTATTTTATTATATGATAACTGTAGTTTTAAATAAATAAATGAAAAGATTATTAACTATTCTACGCTTTAAGAAAAGATTCTCTTATAATGTTGTAATGTATTATAACTATGCAGTTTCAAAAGCAGTAAAAAACTATTTAAGGCTGCACATGAGTTAGATTCCCCATTTTTTCCTTCGCATGTTATCCCATGGGATTTTTGTTGCTTCATTTTATAAAAATATCTCATTTAAAAAAATGAATATTTTTTCCATTCCTTTTTTTTTTTTTTTATTATTGTTTCAGTATGTTGCCTTTTATATTAGTGAACATTTTTTTGAAAAAATGAATTTAAATATTTTATTTTTTTATTAAATTTAAGATTCTTAAGTTTTAATATCTAAATGAAATATTTAAATTTATTTTTTCAAAAAATTACTCGCTGAGCTAAAAGACGACATATTTAAAGAATAATTAAAAAAAAAAAATAAATAATAAACTTCATTTAGGAAAATTATGGAGTGGAAGGCTGATTTTTTATATCAACTATGTGAAAAATACCAGAGCTGGGAATCGAACCGGGGGCCTTCCGCTTTATGTGCGGATGCTCAAACCATCGAGCTACCCTGTCTGATTACCAGCTAGGCATTTCTCACATAACAATCGTTGGCGAAGTCACAGAGTCTGATTACCTAGCTGGTAATCAGACAAGGTAGCTCGATGGTTTGAGCATCCGCACGTAAAGCGGAAGGCCCCGGTTCGATTCCCGGCTCTGGTATTTTTCACATAGTTGGTATAAAAAATCAGCCTTCCACTCCATAATTTTCTGAAATGAACTTTCAGGCTTGATGTATAAATTTCTAAATTAAATTAATAAACTTCATTTTTGAGTGAGATATTTTTTTATAAAACAAAACAATGAAAATCCCATTGGATTACATGGGAAGAAAGAAAGGGGAATCTGATTGATGTACAGCCTTAATGGTTATATGTTTCAAATATTACTTTGTATGAAAGATTTTTTTTCTTTTAAATTAGAAAGCATTTTCCTGTTTTTCTTTAAATAACTGTTACCCCCCCCCCCTTAATACTTTCAAGTTTTTAATTGTTTTTGATAAACTTTCAAGTGCAATGTTCATTTTTTGCAAATTTTCTTAGATTAAAAGAATATTTCAATTTTTACTAAATATTATTTGAGAAAAACTACTATCATTTTGGATATTTATTTTCCTTATATATGTAACTGTTTGGACAGAATCTTCTTTTTCATCTCCTGCTATTGACCAATTATTAATTGAATCAGAGAGGAATAAACAAATGTATTGGCAACTTCACAAAAGTAGGCCACAAAAGGCATTTACAAAGCGTAAGTATCAAGCAAGTGCTCACCACCAGCAACACTTTGATGCAGTGCATATAGAGCTAGTAGTGCATTGCTAATTCTTTGCTTAGCTTTTAGTTTATTAGCATTTTATTATCTTTTTTTAACTGTAGTTATATTTAGATCAGTTTTTCACGTAAAAACAATATCATAATTTTTAAAATAATAATAAAAAGTTTTCTTCATTTGAAATAAAACATTTTCATATTGTCTATTTAGTTTATTATAAATTATATTGAAAACAAATTCATTTCCTGCTTCAAAATTATAGACATGATTATAAAGAATAACCATAAACTCAACATTATATGTAGTGTGTGTTTTTAAAAATGTAGGAAATATCATACAGGATTAATTTATAAAAGGTTTTAAAATGTACTACTCTGATTCAAAAAATTAGAATAATGAAAGAAATATGGTCAAGGGAAATGAAAATCGAATTTATCAAATAAATAATCAACAATATCAAATATAAAGTACTATAATATGAATCTGCATATTTTGCAGATTATAAAAATGTAAACACATTACAATGAAATAGAAAATATATTTAAATCAGCTAACAACAAAAAATTCAAAATATTAGAATACTTTCTAACATGGTTCAAAAAATTAGAATAATGAAAATATATTGAACATAATTTAAACTCTAAGTATTTTTACTTGCTAATCAGTACTTTGTTGCATCACCCTTAGCTTTAATGACAGCTCTTAAACGTTTTGGCATGTTTTTAACTAAAGATTCGCAATCTTTTTTATCCAAATTCGCTCATATGCTCTTTATACTAGAAATAAGTTCTTTTTTGTCTCTAGGCGCAACTTCTTGAAGTCGTTTCTTCATAATTCCCCACAAATTCTCGATAGGATTTAGATCGGGTGAGTTTGCAGGCCAAGGGAGTACAGGTATGTCCTTCTCTTTGAGTCATTTAGTTGTTGATTTGGAAGTGTGGGGAGAAGCTGTATCTTGCTGAAACAAGAAATCGTCATCACATAAATCCTCAGCTGAAGGAATCATGAAATGTTCAAGAATTTCTTGATAGACTTCTGAATTGACTGTTGTGGAAACAATACACAACCTGCCTGGGCCTTCAGCAGTCATGCAGCCCCATACCATAACAGAGGTCGCAAATTTAAACGAACGTTTTAAACATTCTTTCTTATAAGCTTCATGTTTGAGTCTCCAGACACGTATACCTTGATTTCCGTGAGACACACAAAACACACTTTCATCGCTGAAAAGTATCTTTTTCCAATCGTCGTGATCCCAAAATAGCCTTTGTTTACACCATTTAACTCTACTTACTTGCACGAAATAGGAAAAACACAACTTCTTATAGCAAAAGAAGTGAAATGCTCTCAAGCAAGTGTGAGTAGAGTTTTGAGAGAATATTCTAATAATAAGTGTTTTCAAAATAAACACTTTAAAAGTGGTCGAAAGCCAGTAACTTCAAGAAGAGATGAAAGGCAATTGAAAAAGATTGTGAAGAAACATCGTTTTCGGAGTGTGAGATATGTGCATAGAAAATGGAAAGAAATGGGTATAAATGTCTCCAAATCTACAACACTACGACGACTTCGCAAATTAGGTTTTAGATCACGTGTGCCTAAGATAAAGCCATTCTTATCATCTAAGCAAAGGGCTGCTAGAGTTAAATGGTGTAAACAAATGCTATTTTGGGATCACGACGATTGGAAAAAGATACTTTTCAGCGATGAAAGTGTGTTTTGTGTGTCTCACGGAAATCAAGGTATACGTGTCTGGAGACTCAAACATGAAGCTTATAAGAAAGAATGTTTAAAACGTTCGTTTAAATTTGCGACCTCTGTTATGGTATGGGGCTGCATGACTGCTGAAGGCCCAGGCAGGTTGTGTATTGTTTCCACAACAGTCAATTCAGAAGTCTATCAAGAAATTCTTGAACATTTCATGATTCCTTCAGCTGAGGATTTATGTGATGACGATTTCTTGTTTCAGCAAGATTCAGCTTCTCCCCACACTTCCAAATCAACAACTAAATGGCTCAAAGAGAAGGACATACCTGTACTCCCTTGGCCTGCAAACTCACCCGATCTAAATCCTATCGAGAATTTGTGGGGAATTATGAAGAAACGACATCAAGAAGTTGCGCCTAGAGACAAAAAAGAACTTATTTCTAGTATAAAGAGCATATGGGCGAATTTGGATAAAAAAGATTGTGAACCTTTAGTTAAAAACATGCCAAAACGTTTAAGAGCTGTCATTAAAGCTAAGGGTGATGCAACAAAGTACTGATTAGCAAGTAAAAATACTTAGAGTTTAAATTATATTCAGTATATTTTCATTATTCTAATTTTTTGAACCATGTTAGAAAGTATTCTAATATTTTGAATTTTTTGTTGTTAGCTGATTTAAATATATTTTCTATTTCATTGTAATGTGTTTACATTTTTATAATCTGCAAAATATGCAGATTCATATTATAGTACTTTATATTTGATATTGTTGATTATTTATTTGATAAATTCGATTTTCATTTCCCTTGACCATATTTCTTTTCATTATTCTAATTTTTTGAATCGGAGTAGTATTTATTTAATAAATTTTATAATAAAATATCCCTGGAAATGACGCACCTTTCACCACAATTATCTTGTATGTTTAGAAATTTATGCATTTGTATCAGCTTAAAAAGGATTTTACTTAACTTAATGTAAAATACATCACACTTAAAGCTCATTTAGTATTTATGAACTAATCCTGATCGGGCTCTTTTTTCTGTTGATTTTCCACAGTACACTCTCCACCACTGACAATTACATTGCTGTCAATGTTTCTCCATATTCTGTAAAACCATTTTTAAGCCCCTTATTGAGCCCATTAAGGGGCTATTCCTAAACAATATTAATATAATTATTTTAAAGAAAAGTCATATTAAAATAGTTTTATAAATTAAGAATACTTAGGTATAAGTAAATACAGTGAAACCCCGATCTATTGTTCCTGCATCCATTGTTTTTCCGCATTGATCATTTTATTTTAATGGTCCCTGCACAAAATGTATTTAAATAATGTTAACGAAACCTGCATGTATAGTTCTTCAAAAAGTTGTTTTCCCACATTCATTGTTGTAAAATTTTCTTCCGACCGAAATGAAATTAAAGGTCAAGCAGTTCCATATGGCATACAAGCTTGAATTACTTCATTTATTCTGAAATAACTCTTTACTCCCTCTATGGAGGACCAAAATTGTGATGGCATGTCTCCAGTTCATTCTTAGAGGTCAGTTCCGGACCATCGCCAATTCCACATAAGTAGCACTGTGCACTAGTGCAATGTAAAGTAGTGCAATGTAAGTAGCACTAGTGCAATGTAAAACCCACTCAACCTAAAATTACTAACAATCTAAAAATCAACCTAATCACTTGTGCTGTTTTAGTGAAGAACAGGGACTGTGAAGATATTGTAACATGTATATACATGTGAATTACTGAATGTAGAATGGGTGGTTTTGCTTGGAGAATAAGTTATTCTACTTTGTGTAAAAAGGAGGATGGATGCATTCACTTCGGTCAGCTACTACATTTTTTCGTTCTCTGGCTAATCTGTTATTTTGTAGTGTACACTTGTTTAATTTAAAAAATGTGAGTTTTAATTTAATCTGTTCTGCGAATTATTTTATGTGCTAAATTTTACGTGTTCTGTGAATTTGAAAATGCATGAACTTTTATATATGCATATGAAATTACAGAAAAGGACCATAAAAACATTGTAAATCTGGAAAATATCCTGTTTAATTTATAAAATTAATGAAAAACCCAACATAAAATTACCGATTTAAAAAAATAAATAATGTTCTACAACTTTGATTTATTTCTTTGACAGTTTGGAAAGTAATAAATTAGTTTTTATTAGTAGTATACTGTACACATTGCGTGCATTAATTCATAAACATTGTTTTCTTCGTGTTTTGACTTTAACCCACATTAATCATTTTCCTGCTTTCATCTTTTTTTTTTTTTTTTTTTCACATACTCCATGAAAACGATGGATCAAAGTTCTCCTGTAAAAGTGTAAGGATCGCTTTAATAAAATTAAATAGGTATGGCTGTATGATGATAAGAATGCTATGATATAAAAACTTTATAAAGTGATTTTTGTTTTTAACCTTATAAGTATAAAACAAATACGTCAGTTGAAATATATGTAACTAAAATATATACTAAACTAATATATGTACTAAACTAATGTACTAAACTAATATGTACTAAACTAATATATGAAATTAAAATGAAGATTATTTGTTTTAATATTTGTTTTGTAATATGGGTTAAAAATTATTTCAATGGTCGATTTTTATATTATGAATTTTCTTTTTTATTTTATGTTAATAACAAATAAAAGTTTAGTATAAAATGTAAACGATAATATTTTTTGCTTTCATTCAATATTACTTTTTCCTTTGTTCATTTAACGCATTTTCAATTTTGTACTTAAAAGATAAGTTTTTGCATTTTCAAAATTCTCTCTATGTATAATTACAAATTTATTAGAATTTTCATTTTTTTTTTTTTTTTTTTTTTTTATTTATAATCTAAGTAATATTTAAAAAAACATATTTAATGTCTCTCTTTGTTTGAACTACTTTAATACTTTAAAACAATTAAATAAATTTTATTTTGACTTATCTTATTATTAATATGTTGATGTATTATGCTTTAATGCTTTATGATGTAAGCTTTTAATCTTTTAATTAAAAAAAAGAAGAGAACAAGATTTAGTGCATGCTAGAAAAAATTCATGCAATGAAATCTATATTCTAAGCAAAGAGTTTGCATTTTAGTTGCATAGAGTCATTTAAAATAGCAGAACGTTTATAATTTATTATGTAATCATAGCTTATGATTTAGATTTTTTTTTTTTGTAAATGACTAAAAATAGTAATAGTTCTAGCTCTTATTTAGTAATTTTATACTATAGCATTAATATTGTGTGATATTTCATGGAAATATCATTTTTCAGTTTTTATGTATTAATAAGATTTTAAAGTATATATGTATATAACTTATGCTGTTCAGCTGTTACAGACTATTGAAAATCATTTATGTACTCATAGTTAGATGTAGGTATGAGTTTTCCAGGTCAATAAATACATATATGTAATATTTTGGACTCAATTTTAATGTCATTTTTATGTAATGTTGTAACTATCATTTTTATGTAATGTTGTAACTATTCAGACGCTTTATTTTATCATACAAATGTAAACAAAGTTTACTGCAGTCTAGGAGAGTAGCAGGAATTGTTTTTCATCCATACAAAGATATATGACTGAAATCTCTTTACATAGAAATATTTTAGCTTGTGTTAATTAAAAAAAAAAAAAAAAAAAAAAAAAAAAAAAAAATTATGTAAGAACTGAAACATGTTTGTTTTAATCTGCAACTATAGGTGAAAGCTTTCCTTCATGTGGATGGAATTACCCTTTTTTCTAAATTCAGTTGGTTGATTGTGACAAAAACAATAATTTTTCTCTGGCTAGACTATTATATTTGAGAAAAATATGAAGAAATACATAGATTAGCACTCGCTTGGTGGAAGGGAGAGAGAGAAAAACAGTTTAATATTACCAGTGGCAAAACAAATGAAACTGATACCAATAAATTTACACAGGAAATCCTAGATTGGGTCCACTTACTGCCATGGAAAAACCATTAATGTTAAGGTATAATAAGGGCAGGTATTTCATTTTTTTTAAACAGTGTTCAGGGATATACAGACTGTGTTACTCAGGTTTTTGTATTTGAGGAATTGATTCCAAATACCACTGTTGCTGGTGTCTGAAATGAGGAAGGGGGGGGGGGGTGCCACAGGAACCACCAAACAGAAATATGCTATGATCAGAATTTTCAGAACAGTGAGTAAATAGACTGTTATGGATGTCAAAAATAAGGATGGGTGCCATAGACACTACCGAGGGGGAGTTTGCTATGGTCAGAATTTTCGAGGGCCTTGAATTAGCTAATAAACAAAAACAATTAATGAGTATAATGCTATAAAAACTTAGTCAGTAAAGAAATATCTCTGTAATGATGAATTCTGAAAAGAAATCATTCTATTTACTCTGCAAATTATTTTTACAATGATTCTGAGAGAGATTCGTATCATCCTGGTACTGCTATATTATGACTTCATATGGAAATATATCTGTCTGTCAAAAAAATTCTGAGTATTTTAACTTTCACTTATGCCTCCAGCAACAATTTATAGTATTCTGAAATTTGCATTCTTCAACCAGCGTGAGTCTAAGTTCATATATTTCTACATTTTATTGAAAATTTCATTGGAGAAAGATACTTTAGAAACAATGTAATTCCACTTTAGCTAGACATTTCTGAAACATGTTACATATTGATTCTTATATAGTTAATGTAAAACTATGTTATATCCAAACTTAAAGATTATATACAGTATTCAAGTTTAAATTTTCAAAGGTACTTTATAGTACAAAAGAAATTTATCGACATAAACAAAATCTTGTGCACTTAAATGTGTCATTTTTAAACATTCATCTTTCATTAAATGTATAAAGTTGTTTCTTTTTAGATTTTATTTATTTACTTTTTTTTTTTTTTTTTCTAAATATTAAGTGTATGTTAAACAGGGCTCGAAAATTATACTGCCCAACATGCCCCGGAGCATGTAAAAATTCAGATTGGGCATGTATTTTTCTCCCCTTACATGCCCAGCTGGGCATGCAAGTATTTAATGAAAAATAATTTTTAAATATAGCATCTTGTCTAAGACTTTTACTTAAATTGAAATGTCAATATATGTATAATGTTAAATTCTTTTCACTAGATATGTGAATGTTTTTATTAATATGCATTCGAATAAGGTATTTGAACATATAAAAATTTAATTCAGGCATGTATTCTCTATGTAAAAAATTGGAGATTTTTTCAAGCTCTGATGTTAAACCTCATTTTGAACTTATTATTTATAGGATGCTAGCAAGCACTGAGTGCTTAATAGGAAAAAGCATTATAATCCTCTGTTTGATTATTTGTATTTTTTTTTTTTTTTTTTTTAATCTAGCTGATTCCTGCTTATCTGGAAAGTGGATGTACTAGATAATTAAAATTGTGGGATGAGAATTTTCAAACTTTTGTAGAAATTTAAAATTTTTAAAAATTTTGATAACTTTTGAGTTTTTTATGTAACAGTAAAATTATGTTTATTTATGCTAACTATGAGAAAAGCTCTAAATAATCATAATAATAATTAATTACTATTGTTTTATTTTCTTTATTTCTTCATATTTTTTCATGTTTACCTGCGAAAAATATGACACCTTGTATATGATAATTACTAAAAATATATACCTTACATAGGTATCCTTTTATTTACACCTTGTATATGTTTCCTTTTTACTTTCTTATACAAAGCATAAGGAAGTATAGTATTCCCGATTTGCGAAATGGATTTTGTATTTCGCATAGTTCAAAAACAAATTATCATAGAATGTTGCAATTTTATATGTGTGACTGTCATGATGTCTAATTGTACACCTGCGAATTTGGTTTTAATACGAGCTCCAGTTTCAGAAATATCAACGACTTTACACAAATTTTCGTGACGTCTGTGTGTAAGTATGTATATGTGTGTGTGCATATCTCGCATAACTAAGAAACGGTTGGACTTAAAGCGTTGCAAATTGGTATATAGATTTGTTATGACATCTAGTTGGGCACCTCCCTTTTTGGACTTTCTGTGATTTTCCGTTTTGAAGATATTTGGGAAATTTATATTCATAATGACCAAAAATACAAAGGTTTTGGCCATTACATATGACCTACCATCACAGAGATTTCAAAAGAAGCTAATAATATTGTTATGAAAGTTCAAGACTTTTTTGTGTGTAGAAAGTTATGCTTGAAGACATAAGCAGGATCTAGTCGATGAATGCATTTTATTTAATGAATATTCAGCCCGTAGATAGAGCCTGCAATGATAGTGTTATGAAAGTTGTCAACATTTTTTACAAATAGAAAGTAATTTCTTAAAGACATAAGCAGGTTCTTGTTGATGAATGCATTTTATTTAATGAATATTCAGCCCATAGATAGAGCTCGTAATGTTATTGTTGTGAAAGTTGTCAATATTTTAGCGTGTAGAAATTAATTCTTTAAGACATAAGTAGGTTCTAATCAATGAATGCGTTTTATTTAATGAATACTCAGACCGTAGATAAAGCTTGTAATGATATTGATAAAAAACATTGTCGACATTTTAGCGTATAGAAAGTAATTCTTAAAGAAATAAGCAGGTTCTAGTCGACGAATGCACTTTATTTAATTAATATTCAGTAAACAGTTGAATAAATCTCTTTTTTGTGCTACAAAAATTCATATTCTTGAAACAATTCAATGAAATGGTCAATTTTACTACAGAAATCAAATAAAAATTGTTAAATATAGTACAGAGCATACATTTTGCTAAATCGGGAACAATCAAATATTTCAAAGTCTGAATGGAATTTCAATTCATTGAGAGTATTGTCAGCGGTTTATAGAATTTTCAGGGTAGTTCTGCTCGGGAAACAAATGCATCATTACAAAATTTCCAGAACTAGACTTTTATTGAGGTTAGAGTTTCCAAAATTTGTGAATCCCTTACTACCATTTTTCACTGCATTTGAATGCCTAATATGACGCTAAGTCAAAGTCCACCTTCGTGGAAATGAAAAAACTATCTGTTTCCACTTGTACTGTAATACCGTATAGTAAGTAATACGTAAAGATATAGGCAAGTTGTAGTCTACAATCATCAACAATCACTCTACTTTTTTTTATATAGTGAGTCATTTATAGAACTTTCGAAGAATTTAGTTCTACACTATAAATCGATGAATTTTTCCGGATTATTCCAGAACTCTGTTATTATTGAAGTCAGAGCTTCTGAACCTTGGCAACTCTAAAGTACAACTTTTCGCCAAATTTGGTCACCAAGTTGCCAAATTCGTCGCTGAATTGCCAAATTTGAAGCCAAGATAAAAACTCTAAGCTGGCTAGTAATTTGCGACGTGAGGAGATTAATGATAAAATTTTGCGGCAAATATTGTTTCAGGATAGCCAGAAACCCTTTCTCAATTTTAACTGAGTTAATTATTTTGATAAAATTTATCGTTTCTTGCCACAAATTTTTGCCAAAGAGAACAAAATTGGGCCATTTATACTCGGATTATTTTCATTGTACTCTCAGCTGTGCATTTACCAATGAGAGATTCTGTAATAAGCGGTGGAGAAAATTCCTGAAAAAACTACCATATTTGTCTCTATAATATAAATTATTCTATTATCGTGACTTTTTTGGTTGGAGTACCAGTTTTTTTTTTTTTTTTTTTTTTAAGAATATTTAAACTTTAAAACTTCTTCACACACCATAAAATTGAAGACACCACAACTAGTTTCGAAAGGACATGGCCTTTCTTTAGGTGCAGAAAACATGTGTTACTGCTTTGGAGGCAAAAGCAAGACTGAATGAAAGCAAGACAAAATCCAGATGGGGAGGAGCAACACAACTAACCAATAGGAAGCATCTAGCAAGACCAATCAGAGAGAAATACAACCAAAACACAGGAAAAGAAACAAACACATACACACACAAAAAAAAAAAAAGAAAAGGAATAATTTTTATTTTTATTTTTTATGTTATTTATTAATTTTTTATTAATTATTTATCTGTTTTATTTCATTTTTATTTATATGTTTCATTTTAATATATTAAAATTAAACGTATATTAAAATGAAACGTATAAATAAAAATAAAACAAAATAGATAAATAATTAATTAAAAATTAATTAATAACATTAAAAATATATATACATATTCTTTCTCTCCTTTTTTTTTTTTTTGTGTGTGTGTGTGTGTTCTTTTCTTTTTCTGTATTTTGGTTGTATTCCCCTCTGACTGGTCTTGCTGGATGCTAACCTCTCCCTCTGGATTTTTCCTTGCTTTCAGTCTTGCTTTTGCCTCCAAGGCAGTAGCACGTGTTTTCTGCACCTGAAAAAGAAAAGCCACGTCTTTTTACAACCAGTTGTGCTGTCTTCAATTTTATGGTGTGTGAAGAAGTTTTAAAGTTTAAATATTGAGTGTACACCAGTTTTGAAATTAGTTTTGGTTTTGAAGAATGTTCGTGGATTGACAGTTTTGTGTGAGGTAACCAATTCGTAAATAAAGAGGCAGGTTCCAATCTTTTTATGACAATATGTATATTCCTATGGTTGGATAAGGAAGTCATGTGGTGTCCACATGAGATTTTTTATTGAGAGTATTGTAAAAATAAAATTATTTATGGCCTTTTGTGCAATTTTTAAACTTTATTATTTTCCCCATTTCATCTGTGGAATAATTTTTATGATAAATATTTGAATTTAAAACAAAGTGATTAAAAAGAGAAATAAGTCCTTCTGACTCAATCGGAAGAGTAAGTGTATTTCTTTCTTTTTTTTCAAGAAATGGTCACCATTTTGTAACAAGATGGCAAATGATAAAGTTTATTAATAAATTTGGAGACATTGATGTATACTATATACATGTGAAGTTTTAAGCGAATTGACAAATAAACATATTTTTAATGCGAATTTGAAATTTTCAAGTCGCTGAAACTTGAAAAAAAGATGGCGGATCAAGTTGGTCAACGAAAATATGAAATATATTTCTAACATATTTCGCCTACTGTACAAATTCGTTTTGAATTTATTCAGTATCTCAAAAGTTATCATGCTGACATTTTTTAAGTGATCAACACTTGGAAACAAAATACTTGAATGAGCTCAACTTTTCATTTTTTTTTTTTTTTTAATGTGTCTGCATTTAATTTTGTGGCAAGCTCTAATCATTTGATACAAATTAAAAAATTTTGAAAGATAGTCAGGTGGCTTTCATACCTTTTTTTCTAGTTAGTATTAATGTATCTGTGGCATAGTGTTATAAGAAGGTTTTTTTACCCCCATAAAATCATTCAGTGTTATATAAACATCAATTCTTTGCTTACTTGAACATACAGTAACATACAGAACTCGTTGTAATATTTTGTAATGCAATCTAATATTACTTTTAAAATATTATGGGAGATTTATATGTATATGGGATAGGTATGTAAAAAAAATTGCTGAATGTTTCATTTTTTATTTCCTGTAAAATTATTATACAAAACCTCCAAATTTAACAAATATTAATTTGCAGAATTCTGTAGAAGAATACTTCAAATTTGAGCATTAATTTGTCATCATAAATCCACTTTTCATCTTAATTACCACTTAATGAATGTCAAAATGAAATATATTTTTTGTATAAATTTTAATTTTATTAATTATATTTTATAATTAGCTTTAAATAATTTTCAGAAACATCTCTCACAATTAAAGATTTGGATGTTCTTATGGCCAAATTGGAACAAGACAATAAAATATTAGCAGAACTTGATAGAAAAAGAGCATCAATTAGTAAGTTTTTTAATTTTTAATTTTATTTAATTTTTTACATATATATAAAATTAAAAAGAAAAAGTTTTCTGTAGTTCTATTATAGTCTTATTGTTTGTTTTGATTACTGGTGATAAAATCGAAGAAATATTTAATCACACTAATAAAAAAATTCAAGGCATTGTTCTTATGTTTAGTTATTTGGCACCAAATCTCCTTTTAATAACCAAAAAATCTCTTTGTAATATCTAATCAATCAGTGTATATTCAGTTCTAGAAGCAATTTAAAATAATTTTCAATTTTCAAAATATTCTTTTTTTTTAGGCAGTAGAAGACCTTTTTCTACTACGCCTCCAGAAACACCATTATCATCATCTTTAACAGGCCAAGTTAATACTACTACTCATACTCAAAGTGGAAATTACAGTTCAACACTTCCAGCATTACCTAGTACTGCCCCTTATAGCATTCCTCAAATAACAAAATCTGAACATGTATTTGATGAATTAGATTATATAGATTTACCACACAGAGGACGCTGTAAAGTGTATATAGCACGATACAGTTATGATCCTATAAAACAATCGCCAAATGAAAATCCTGAAGCAGAACTTCAATTGATTGCTGGTGACTATGTGTTAATATTTGGGGAAATGGATGAGGTTAGTTCTTTATATATAAGGTGTATTGTTAGAATAAATTTATATAGATATACTTTTTGGGGTTAAAAAAAAAAAAAAAAAAAACATGCATTATTACTGCCATTAAACCATCTGATCTTATAAACCAAGAATATTAAAATAATTTAAATACTACCTTATGTAGAAATTATTTTTTTATATCATTATATCCTACCATAGTTATACTTTTTTAGAATAATTCTATGTAATTATTTAATTTCAGTGTGGCACTTTACCTTTTTTTTTTTTTTTAATCTTTTGGACTATTTCCCGCATTGCTGAAATTCTTGATATTTTCTTTCTTTAAATTTTATCTGACGAACATTTTACATTCAATTTTACTGTTCTGATAATTTTTCAAGCTTAAGATAGTTAGAACTTTCATTTCTAATAAATAGTTATATTTAATAAACATTTATCAATAATCTATTAAATGAAATGAATTCTTTCCTTGCTAAAGTATTTTTGAAGCATAATTGATGTGTTACTTTATCTAGGATGGGTTTTTTAGTGGTGAACTTCTTGATGGGAGAAAAGGACTAGTACCATCTAATTTTGTGGAAAAACTTACGGGTATGTAATGATAATATGATGACTTATTTTTATTCAAACTAGTATATTAGTGAATATTATATAGATTATAATTTTTTTTTCACTTGTTCATTGTCTTTATATTATCTCCCCCCCCCCCCCCCATTTCCTTCACCTGATTACTGTAGGTAATGAAAATATTTTGGTCAAAAAATTAAATGTTAAGTTTTTACCTGATGTGTGCATGTATTAAGGTTTCTCTAATCCAAAAAAGTGGTTTTGGGATATTAATCAATATGTGTATGCTGGGGAAAAGGGAAAGATTTTCTGATTATTATATTTTTAAAGAAAAAAAAAAGGGAGGGGGGGGGTAGAACAATGAAACTTTATAATTAAAAGATCCAGTGTACAGATTAGTTTACCAAATTTTGTGAAAAATGAAAAACTGGAAGTTCAACTGGGAAAACCAGAAGTAGGACTGTATTTTAATTTGAGTCCATATCTGAAAAACAAAAATTTTTATGTAAATCCCCCTTTTAGATGTCCTTTCGTATGGTTTGGTTGGTTACTTAAGAAAAATTAATAAATGAACTGAGTAAGTATGTTAATTTTTAGATCTTGGGAGTGAGTGTTTCAAAAAATGACTGTATCAGTTTTCTTTAAACTTGCTCTATAAACTCTCTTTTATATGTCTTTACAACATATATATATCAGTTTGTTACTATATGGAAAATGATCTAGAGCTCTGTGAAGTCGTTCCTTCACATATATGAGTTTTAATTATAACTTTAAATAAAGGCAGTAAGTAATTATTATATTTTCAATAAATTAAATGGCTAATAAAAATATATAACGAAATTTTAAATTACTTTTATTTATTCGCTTTTGTCTATAATAAATATCTTAATTCTAATAATACTTTATCCCTTATGCTATTAATAAATCGTCTGAGAACAAAAACATATTCCTTTTAAATGACATCTCTCAAAATTATAAGCTCTTCTAAATCATTTAATAAATAAAATATAAAAAAAAATATTTTGTTTATAAACCGTTGGATACATAATTACTTTTTATTTCTTTTAAATTGAGCGAGTCCACTTTGTTATAAATAAATTAGACAATGTGTTTATGTTCGAAAGTCATTAAAGGGTAATTTAGATTTTTTTATCACAGAATGTGCAATCATTTGCAGACTTTTGGTCTCGCTTTTTAATGGCTGTCTGGCGATAAAACTTGGCATAGAGGATTGGCGTTATTTCTTTTCAACGAACTTGCTAAATTCAAAATATTTATATTAAATTATTCTACAAACAAAGGAATATCTTTGGCTATAAAATTTGGCACTTTTTCAAAATTCTTGGCGTAATTCAACAGTCTGATCTTAATTGCAATAGAGTCAACTTGGAGATTCGCTCTACAACTGTTGACAGTATAACATGTGACCCCGTAGCTCTCTCTCTCACCCCTATCTTTTGCATTCTCGTAACTTATGGTCATGCTGAAATTCCACTATTAATGTACTGTTGATTTTCTTATGAAACCTCTATAAAATAAAATAAATATGTTTGACTGCGAACTATTAGTTCTTTTTGTTTCAACGGCCTTCTTTTTCAGCTATAAGGACCTGGATAATAAATTGAACTTTCGACAGTAGAATCTCAGGATCTCTACTTAATATAAATATGGTGCCAGATCAGTGACCAACCAGTTCGAGATGCATTGGTGAGGGAGAGGGGCAGTACATTTAAATTACCTTTTTCAAATTTTATTGTAATAGTCATTTTTAACAAAAGGAACTTTTTCGCTAGATATGTTTTGTTTGAAATACGAATAACTGTTCATCGGTTTATATATTAAAAAGACTAGTCCAGATGCAGCATCTTTTTCGGTGATAATTCCTTAGACTGTCTGTGTCGACGATGTTGGCGACTCAAGTTGGAAGATATATTGTTCCTTACACATTCCTGGTACCCTGCATAAGTATTGAGCTGAATTCGGCAAATCATGGCTTCATCTGATGATACCTGTGCTAGTCTAGCTGATTCAGCAGTTCTTATAGTATTCATTTCCGTGTGTTGACTGTTATCGACGCGATAGTGCTCATTCCTGCTTCTTCTGAAACAGTGGATATAACCAAAACATTCAGAATGTTTACTCCCTTCTATAAAAGACTTTTTGTGGAGTTCTCTTCTGAGTATCTACAGTCTTGGGAAAGTTCACTGTTCTCTTGCTTCTTTCAATGGCTGTTTCGAATACAATGTGATCTTCATCAACTCCGGAAATTTTTCCAGTTAAATAATTTCGTTCAGAATTCACGCCGAACGATATAGTGAATTTCTACATATTTTGTTTACTTCTGTGGTTTCGACTGCAACACTAAAATAAATAATTTACTTCGCTTTGTATTCTACCTCTTCAGTCCGAATTATCTGCCAGTGGTTGCCTCTTGGCTGGTGGTTCAAAATGGTATTTTCTTTCACAGTGAGTTTGTAGGTTTCTGTTCTTTCATTATAATTACGTTGATTGGACCTGTGTTTTCCCTGTGCGGTAAAAATTATGTGAGAAGTATGCTGTTTGGGAAAAATGTGAAACCATAATTATGCGATTCATTACTTTATGCGAACAGAATATATATATTTTTTTTTTCAAGATGGTGTCTCTTAGTGGTTAGGTTATCATACTCTGTTATTTTTAAGTGATTGCTACTGTGTAATTGACACTAAAAGTATGTGTGAACCAAATACTGAACAAAACTCAGTGATTTTTTTCTACTGTCAGAAAATTGATTCGTCAAGTTATTCGTAAGTACTTTTTTTGTCTTGAAGAAAATGAACATTTTATTTTTATTGACAGACTTACACTTTTTCAATTTATATACATTTTATAATACTTAAATAAGTTTTGAGTATCTTTACGTATTCTAATTTTAATAATGATAAAATGATAGTAATAATGATTTTCATATAATTTTAACAGCTTTTATCTACATTGTTTGTTTTTTTGTTTTTTTTTCTTATGGTATGTTATGTTTTTGATTGATATAAATACTGATGAAGTGTGACACATATTTTTTTTTATATTATTTCATTTATTAATAATATTGATGCGTTGTTTTATACACTGATATACAATGCGTAATGATAAATTTTTAAAGAATTCTTGATTTTTTCATTCTGAATGCAAAAAAAAAAAAAAAAAAAAAAAAAAAGTTTCATATATTTTTACTAAATTGAAATGTTGTTTTACTGGTAATTTTTATTAAAGAGGTTTGAAATAAATTAATTTTATATGTGATGTGTAAAAATAATTTTTCATTGATAATTTTGGTAATAATAATTATGAAATGGATCAATTAATATTCTAGAAGAAAACTAGGATATTCACATTTAATATTGAATTTGTTTGTTTATCTCAGTGAATATACATGTGTAAAAAAAATAAATAAATAAAAAAGGGAATTAAGTAATTACATAAAATGATGTAATGTTTGCAGAATTTTAGCGAAGCTTTTTTTTTTTTTTAATTCATTAATATCGCAATAGTTATTGTATTTAAGGTGTTGAATTTTCCATGAGGTAAATTTCTTATCTTTTAATCAAATGCTTAATAAAATTCGTTCTTGTTTGTTAATTTAATGTTTTGTATATATATTTTATTGCAAAATAATTATCACTCTGTTTATTAATTGAATTTAATTAATATTTTTAATTTAAGAACTAAACTTGAAGTTATTTCTCATGTTGGTGTTTTCCAGGCGGGTTGGAATTACACATACTTTTTATTTACTTTTGGCAGATGTGTCGCAAAATTTTGTTTTGATATCAGTCGGTATCTTGACACCTATTTCTCCTCTTTTTACACACATATATTTTTTTGTTCACTGATTTTAACCTGCTTGGAACTGCCATTGCATAACAAATTAATAAATAAATAAAATAACTAGAGTGATAATTTCAGTTATTCTCATACTTTTGTTCCATAAATTTATATGTTTTATTACTTTTTAAGGTCATATTTTAAAGCAAAATTTAGAAATATATTTTAGAGAACTTAGTTGATATTTTTTTTTTTTTTTACTTAATATGTTACACTTTATAACTTTCACACCTGTACACAAATTAGTGATATTCACTTTTTTTAATTTTAAAGATAATAGGTTTGTTATTCTCATCACGATTATATTAAATCAAATATATTTACAATTTGTTTGCATCACTGTGTTTCAACAGCTAACTGACAAAACCCTACACTTTTTCTCTATATACCATTATTTACCCTTTCATTTAAAAATAATTAAACTAAAATAATTTAGGTTTCTACATCTCATTTAAGTCCTTGAATAAAAGAAGGCACAATTAATATGTTATGATGCAAGTTTATGTAATTTTGTGCCACAATGTGCATTAGTAGAGCTCCTAATTGCGCTTGTGTTGTTGGCATTCAATGCTCTTTTCCTTATCTTGAATTACTGGCCAAATTTTTCTTGGTGAGGGGATCTGCATTGATTGTCGTTGTTTGCATGATTTTACATTGGACTTCATTTAATTTGAATATTAATATAATTAACTTACATTTTTTACTATTTAAATTTTATATAAAATTTAACATTTTTTTACAGAAATCGAATGGAATTGTTTTTATTTAGGGTACCTTTTTTCTTATTGTTTTCTAATATTGTTTCTATAAAAAGATCTTTCGCACAACGCATAGGTACATACCACGGTACATACTCACGCACACATTGACAGAATAAATAAATAAAATAAAATATTGAGCATAAATATTAATCAATTAGTTGTATCTCCAACAATTTTCATTTTTTAACACTATATGTATTCAGGACAATATGTAAATCCAGTACATAATATATTTTATGAATCTATACTGGCCGTATCTTGTTGCATGCAAGTGTCCTAAATAAATTTAACACACAATTTTCCAAATTTACATATTTCTTTTCTAATTTTTTCGGATATTATGTACATTGACTTTCATGTAAACCTAACAAATTTGTTAGTCTTGAACATAAGGTTCAATGTTTTATTTATTATACTTACCAGGCATTATTAAATAATCATGTACAATCACTTATACAGAAAGAGAATTGGTTGTATGTCTTGGATAAGTAAACACATAAACATAAAAGTTTTAATTTTTATAATAACATAACACAGTATTTGCTTTGCCCATTTTAACTAAAATGTTACATTTTAACACAAATGTTTTAATTATTTTTTCTAGTTTCATAAACTTTGAGAAATTTTATAACACATTGTATATTTTTGTCAGTTAGATGTTATCGCTTAAATCCAGGTATTCTTATGCTGGTCGTGAAATTTGACATCTAATGTAATTTTTCATTTCACACATTTTTTTTTTCTTCTCCACATTCATTCAATTTTGTTAGATGAAACCTATCATTATTTTCTAAAATTTTAACCCTTAATTACCTTTCATACGAAATTTATTTTATGTGCATAATAGTTTTATTTCGTTCATTTACGTAAAAAAAAAAAAAAAAAAAAAAAAAAAGAAAAGTTTAAGAGTAATCGAAATATGATAGGGAAAAAAAAAAAGGGAAGACTGCTTATTTTATTTTTTTTTCTCAAACAGAGATAAACATCTCGCCATTTTCGCCTGAGTTTGTTTACGTTCAAATAATAATAGTGATTTTTTGTTCCTCATTCAGTTCAAATACGTTGATTGCAGAGGATAATTTTTTTATTTTTACTGTACATATGATATATTTTTATCGCATTTATTCACTGTTTCATGTTTGTTTATTGGTTTATGTTCAATATATATATCGTATATATATAGGAATATTTCTCTTCTATTGCTAGCTAATAATTATGACAATACATATATGGTAAGCTTACTTTAACATCGAATTGGCCCACTGCTGAATAGTTGCAGTTACTTTTTTTAAAAAAAGAAGAAAAGAGAAAAACATTTTATGGCACATGTGTGAACAGATTTATTTTACTGTTCTTTTTATCAGCTCATTTGGTGAAATTCTTTTTATTCACCTTTTTGAAGTGAGATTACACTTCTTGTACTCGAGTTTTTATATTATTATTTTGCTGAGCAATTTTATAGCCTTTGAAGCTATTTATATATTTATGCGCATTTTTTAATTTTTGAGGCCTCATCTCAGCTCATCTCAGTTCATATATGCTCAGTTCAGTAGATAATACTGTTATTTTAGTCATGACTTTTTACTTTTACTTTGTGTTTATAATTTTCTGTGCACGTTAAATTTGCAATTTTTGCGCTTTCATCTGCGGCTATGGAAATTTATTTTGTGGCATTTTTTAAAAAATTTTTTAAATTTTAATATTTGTTGGAACACTTACAGACATATACTAATTTTTAATAATATAAATTACTTCACTTGATATTCATTTTTACAATATTGCTTAAATATTTTGACATATCACCCATTTAGTTATATTTTTACTTTCCGAACACTATAGTGAGGAAAGTATTGTAATCATGTCAAAAATCCGAATTCGAGATTTTGATGTTTCTATACGTTTTGAGGTCCCCTGAGTCCGTTTTCACTATTTTTACGATGATGTATGTATGTGTGTGTGTATGTGTGTATGTTTGTGAACACGCTAGCGTCTAAAGGCTTTGTTCGATTAACCTGAAAGTTGGTACGTATATTGTAAGTCACCATAGTACGAACCCTATAGATTTTGGTGAATCTAGCACTTATAGTTTTTTTACAGGGACACAAAGAAAAATTCTTTATCATTATGGCCTATGGGACCAAAATCTTAAAAGTGCGATAGCATCTAAACGCCTTATTCAATTGAGCAAAAATTTTATACCCATATTATAGGTCACAGATACTCAATCTGTATAGATTTTGGAGAATCTAGCACTTATAGTTTTTTTACAGGGACACAAAGAAAAATTCTTTATCATTAAGTCCAATGGGGCCAAATTTTTAAAAGTGTGATAGCGTCTAAACGCCTTATTAATCTGAGCAAAAAAATTGTACACATGTTATAGGTCGCATTTGCACCAACTGTATAGATTTTGGTGAATCTAGCACTACAGTTTTTTTACAGGGACACAAAGAAAAATTCTTTATCATTATGGCCTATGAGACCAAATTTTTAAAAGTGCGATAGCATCTAAACGCCTTATTCAATTGAGCTGAAAATTTGTATGAATATTATAAATCACTGTTGCACTAACTATAAGCATTTTGGTGAATCTAGCATCTATAGATTTTTACAGGCACAAAACGAAAAATTCTTTATCATTATGATCTAAGGGCTCAAAGTTCAGTAGCGTTAAATAAAACCTCGTGTGATATATGGAGAAAAAAACACTCTATTATGGTTTTCTCTCTTTTGTTTGTTTAGCAATTCCTCTTTCTTTATTTTATCTACAAAACTGTTAGTTACTCAATGTTCGGAAAGTCGAGTGGAGTCACTCCAGATTTTTAATTTTCACATATACACATTTACCCTCTAAGCACAATTGTGTTGCTCTGGTTGTCAATATATTAATGACTTCTATAATCTACGGATTTTGACCATTATATTGGTTTCAACACCTGTAATTGTGTAGGGGATTTCACACTTTCACAACAATTTTTGAAGGTTATGTTTTATTGGCTTTCATATACACTTATAATTCATTAACACATGTTCTATAAATACTTCGGGTGACAAAAATAAATAATTAAAATAATGAAAATAATAATAAATAAAAAACATATTGATATAAAATTACTTAATAGATTTTAGATAAATAACATGAGGATGTATGCGACTTTTGGAAATATTTGGATTGTATAATTTCCAATTATATTTTCATTGGTTGTCAAAGATTCTTTGCGTGAACACATCACCTCTTTCATATGATTCTTTTTAACAAATTCACACTATTTTGTTAATTTCATTTGAATAACATGATCAGTTTATTTTAACGTTTGCAAACACTTTATAATTAATAATTCACACACACACACACACACACACACACCAAAAAGAATATTTTTTTCCCTATGTTTCTACATGTGTTCCTGTATATGTTTTCTTTTGACTCAGAAATTTATTGTATTATTGGCTGGTTTCTCAGTTTGTCAGTCACAATGCAAATTTATCCAATAGTATTCCATTGTCTTTCACATGTATGGTTTTCCATGCTTTTCTACATTATTCTCAAACTTGGCCTCACAACCCAATGTTTGACACACACACACTCACAAAATTTTATCTGACCTATTTAGTTGCTATTTAATTGGTTCACATGTGGAGGTAATTACATTTTCTTTTATTAAATTTTCACACGAATTTTTTTTACAAAAAGACTAGTTACAATAATAATACACACATACACAAAAAGTAAATAAAGGTGTAAATAAAGGTATTTTTGTCAACTTGCAGCAAATTCTGTTATGTTTTTAGAGCCATTTTTTTTTTTTTTTTTTTTTTTAAAGAATTACATAGATGGTGAAATTTCCGTACATAGTCTGTACGTTTTAAAAATTTTTATTTTTATCAAAAAAAGTTTTTTTTTCTTGTTAAAGAGTAAAACTCTTGCAGAAAATTTTCTGTCAGTTTAAATTAAATATTTAATTATTTAAAATTTCTTAATTAAAATAATTTCTTTTTGTAAGGTTTGCACCACAGATGTATTTTAAATGGCCTTGAAATCATCTGTGCGTTGTAAGAAGTAGTCTGTGCAGAAGTATGTGGCTGGTTCACTCTTCTTTTTTTTTGTTAAAGACTGTTTCTTGCTGAGCAGTATTATGGAATTATCTGTATAACATACAGTATACTTTTTAAAAAAAGATATTGAATATTAATTGGGCTCGATAAAATAATAGTTCAATTGTAATTATAAAACAGTAGTGTATTTAGATTTTTTTTTTACTGTTTTTGACAATTTTTATGAGTTGTATTCTTCTCACCTATTTCAGGTATACTCAGAGTTTATACATTAAAAATTAACTTTTTATTGAGATCATATTTTTTTCTTTTGAGAAATTCAAATGCTAATTCATTTATTAAAATTTGGTTCAGGAAAAGGAAATTATTTCATACCAGTAAATTTTATATATATATATTTTTTTTTTGACCAACACAAGCTATTGAAATAAAGTTGGTTCATAAATTTATGCAAAAGAAAATAAATTAGAAGGCATAAAAATAGACAAAAGTTAAAATAAAATAAAATAAAATAAATAATTTTTCTTGAACTCTTACATGTGCGCTTTTATTGTGACATAGGGCTAGATTTTTTTTTTCTACACATTTTTACACATACAAGGGACATTTCATTATGTCACTTTGCAGAATGCTGGTTGTCATTTTTGCACAACATGAAGCCTCTTCTGCTTCACACATATTGTTCAGTACGCTATGTTCAGTTAGGCATCACAAAACCATCATAGCTGTCATAGCTATTGTTCCATTATACACTCTCTGGCTCACTTTGTTAGAATTTAATTTTCACGTGTACGATAATGGTCTTTTTAATCAAAAATGTTTGATTTTTTTTTTTTTTCATATTAATGCAATATTAAATTTTTTTTGAAAATTAACAAAATACAAAAATTATTTGTTTTCATATTTCTTGTTACTGATTTCCTTTTCCTTAGTATCAACCATAAATACACTGTAATGAATGATTATTTTTAATATTTTACACATGTTATATATCATATTTATATAATTTATTGATTATGTGATTTGTTTCAGAATGTCACTTTAACATCACGATGATTGAATATGTCTCATTGTTCCATAACTCATTATTATTGATTTTTTTTTTCAAATTTATTGTTATATGCCACATTTTTTTTTTATTGTTTAACAAAAGGTTATTTTACATGTTCCACAATGGTATGCAGAAATTTTTGGAATTGTATTACACTGTTGTGAAGGTGAGAGAGAGCGTTCTATAATTTTATAATTTTCGTCCATTTTGACAATTTTTTTTTTCCTCGTCGCTGGGGAGAAATATGTGAAGTCGTTCCTTCACATATATGAGTTTTAATTATAACTTTAAATAAAGGCAGTAAGTAATTATTATATTTTCAATAAATTAAATGGCTAATAAAAATATATAACGAAATTTTAAATTACTTTTATTTATTCGCTTTTGTCTATAATAAATATCTTAATTCTAATAATACTTTATCCCTTATGCTATTAATAAATCGTCTGAGAACAAAAACATATTCCTTTTAAATGACATCTCTCAAAATTATAAGCTCTTCTAAATCATTTAATAAATAAAATATAAAAAAAAATATTATTTTGTTTATAAACCGTTGGATACATAATTACTTTTTATTTCTTTTAAATTGAGCGAGTCCACTTTGTTATAAATAAATTAGGCAATGTGTTTATGTTCGAAAGTCATTAAAGGGTAATTTAGATTTTTTTATCACAGAATGTGCAATCATTTGCAGACTTTTGGTCTCGCTTTTTAACGGCTGTCTGGCGATAAAACTTGGCATAGAGGATTGGCGTTATTTCTTTTCAAAGAACTTACTAAATTCAAAATATTTATATTAAATTATTCTACAAACAAAGGAATATCTTTGGCTATAAAATTTGGCACTTTTTCAAAATTCTTGGCGTAATTCAACAGTCTGATCTTAATTGCAATAGAGTCAACTTGGAGATTCGCTCTACAGCTGTTGACAGTATAACATGTGACCCCGTAGCTCTCTCTCTCACCCCTATCTTTTGCATTCTCGTAACTTATGGTCATGCTGAAATTCCACTATTAATGTACTGTTGATTTTCTTATGAAACCTCTATAAAATAAAATAAATATGTTTGACTGCGAACTATTAGTTCTTTTTGTTTCAACGGCCTTCTTTTTCAGCTATAAGGACCTGGATAATAAATTGAACTTTCGACAGTAGAATCTCAGGATCTCTACTTAATAAGCTCACACAAAATTTTTGTCTTATGCAGGCAGACAAATGAATAAACATTTTCTAAAATTGGTCAAGTTGTGTTCAGGATAGCTCTAAACATATAAATCCATCAAAAATCAGAAGTAAAGAATTTTTACAAATACAATATTTTCTTCGGTGAATATAGAAGAAAGTAAAAATATTCAAGAGATCTTAAAATAATTTTCTTTTTTCAATTTCCATTGTAATAATCGCTACCTCATAATCAAAATGTCAAAAATTTAACTTAAATAAAGTATATTTTTGTTTTATTTTGTTTTAACTTAAATAAAGTTTATTTATCCGTATCTAGAATTTTTGTCATTTTAATAAAATATTTATTTTGAGAAAATTTTGAATATTATTAAAACATGCGTTTTTTTTTTTTTTTTTTTACAGCTTTTGTATTTTTTGTCTAAGGCTTATTTGTTCATTAAAGTAAAGCTGTTAAGAAATACTTAATTTACAGTTAAAAATTAATCTTCTATAGTCGTGAATATAGAAGAAAGTAAAAAAAAAAAAAAATCAAGAGATCTTAAAATAATTATTTTCTTTTTTTAATTTCCATTGTAGCAATTGCTATTTTATAATCAAAATATCAAAAATGTAATTTAAATAAAGTAAATTTATCTCAAGCTATTGAGGAATACTTAATTTACAATTAAAAATGTCAATACTCAAATCTAATCTTCTTCCTTCAATTCAAAATAATTTGTCAAATATGCATCTGTATAGAATTTTTATCATTTGAAAAAATATTTATTTTGAGAAAATTTTGAATATTATTAAAACATGCGTTTTTTTTTTTTTTTTTTACGGCTTTTGCATTTTTTGTCTAAGGCTTATTTGTTCATTTTACTTTTTACTTATTCTTTTGTTAGTTCATACTGGACCTTATTATATGATATTAAAAATAAAAAATAAAAGAAATCTCTGTTAGTTTTTCTCTTTTTCCAAACTTATTTTTATTGATCTGTTTAATTAATATATCTTAATCTATGCTTAAAATTACTTTGTATGATTTTAGGTGAAGAACTATATGAATTTCAATCACAAGTTTTATATGGCACAAGAGATTCTGATGATGGTAGTGCTAGTATGGTTTGTCCTGAAGGAGAAGTCTTAGCTGGGGATGATCCACAACTTTTTTGTCGTGTTGAATCCAAAATAACTCCTGGTAAAAATAATTATACTATTGATTAATATTTGTGTTATTTGCTTCTTGTTGAAGTGTTTTATTAGATTATAATCAGTAATATTCAACAGGAAATGGTATATGCATTTAATCATGAATTTTGTCTCTCATAATGTTATTGACATTTATGCAAAACATGTGCTTGCAAAATTTATCATTCACTTCAAAATTTTGTAACACATCTATGAATGTATGGAATACTGTCCATTTAAACAATGACTCTTAATATATTCCAAGCATCTTTTCTTGGCTAAGTCATGGACTGGGAAGGCAACAGAGAATGCCTAATGATCTCCACAACAGCCCTGATTTTGGAGTTAATCAGTTTTTTTTTTTGAAAGACTGAAGGCCTATTAGTCTCAATCTGGGATTTTTGCGTTGTCGATTTCGATAGTTGGACATTTGTCGAAATCTAAAATTTATCGAAAATATAATTGAATTATTTGAAAGCGATGTTATAATTTGAAAAAAGAAAAAAAAAAAAAAAACTAATAGTCCTCCGTCCTAAACTAAATTCTGCTTTTGCCAGAATTTCATCAAAATCTTTGTTTTTTTATTATTATCATTGAAAGAAAAAGAAAATTAACAATAATCAGTATCGTTACAAGCGATATCGAAAAAGTTTTTTTTAATAATTTTGTTAGGAAATAAAAAGTGCGCGTGAAATAATATGAAATAAAAATAAGTAAAAAAATGAATTTAATATTTTTGTTTTTCGGGGGCTGCTCATGCATATAAAAAATGTGTATTAAAACGAGTCGAAGAAGGAAGTGAAATAAGTATTGAGTTATATTACGATAAATACGATATATAATATGATACGATATATTAGGCCTAACGTCCAGGGTTAGTAGGCATTTTCGTTGAAAGAAATAGTTTGTTTGTTCGGTGCAACTTTCACATTAGTCCCGTGTGGTACAACTTTCACATTAGTCCCGTGAGGTACAACTTTCACATTAGTCCCGTGAGGTACAACTTTCACATTAGTCCCGTCAGGTACAACTTGCACATTAGTCCCCTTTAAATATAGTGACCAGCAAAGCTGGCAAAGCATTCGTTGATTCACTACCTCTATTGATTTTTATTTTTTTTATTTTTTTTAAATAGAGAGAAATTTATAATATCTAAACCATTTAGTGTTACAGCCATTGTGACCTCCTTGGTGACTTTCAAGTTTTTGATCACTATTTGGCGATGAAATTTTTGGTATAATTGCTTATTTTAAAAAATCGAATACTTATTTTTTTTTAATGTGTATACTTTTTACTGTTGCATTTTTAGTTAACTTAGGACAATATATAACAGGCCTGTCCAACCCAAAACACTTGGTGGGCCGCATTAGAAATATATTTTATTCATTTGGGCCACACTGTATGTACAGTCATAAAAAAATCCCCCCCCCCTTCTTTACTGACTAATTCCGCCGTAATTAATGTAGAGACTTGCAACTGGTGCCAATCGATTAGTAATAAGGCCTAGTTTAGACAGGTTAGTTAGATTTTGCTTAAGGGACGTATACATATTAAAACTGGCATCAAACTTCTTTTTTTTTTTTTTTTTTTTTTTTTTTTTTTTTTTTTAAGGTAACCCGCAATTTCGACAAGTTTTTTTGGATTAAAAATTAGATGGCATTACCAATCGTTAGGCATCAGCTGCTAGTTTCTACGATGATTTACGGCGAAATTAGTCGGGGAGGAAATTATTACTATTAATATTATTTTATGACTGTACATATGCATATGTGTACACATGTTTGTGAGTATATGATTCATGTATGTATATACTTTTTTCGGAGAAAGGCAGGGCGAAAATTCGGAGAAAAATACATTAATTTAAATTATTTTCATTCATAAATTAACAATAGAATTGTAAAAAAAAAAAAAAAATTACGGCTATATATTAAAATTATAATAAAAAGAATGAATAATGGATCTAATAACATTCCATTACAACAGTTCGTTATCTACCATAATCGTTGAAAGGTATTTTCACTTCGAAAAGTCAGAACGTATTTATTAATTTTTGATTCGTTAACCAAAGTTGTCAAACTTTAAATATCGTTAGTCTCCTCCCGGGCCGCAAGAAACTACGCGGTGGGCCGCATGCGGCCCGCGGGCCGCGGGTTGGCCACCCCTGATATATAATACTCAATGTATATTTCTAATGTACAGCTAGGTTTAAAGTGGTACATGCAACAGTAAAGATGCGATTTTTTAAAGTGCATTTTGCTACAATATGATCTAGTCAGACACATTGAAAATAAATAATTTATGGGATTGTTGCAAATTTTTCATTATTAATATTATTATTATTTGCAGTATTTTATAATTTATCTATATTTTTAACTTGTGGCTAGAGCTAAAATGGCTATCGTTGGTGCAGAAATGAATTCCTTGTTGAAAAACATCTCATTATTTCAATACTAAATTTTAAAAGTTGCCAAATGGGTTCTATACTAAAGCGGTTTCTATTTAGCCAACTGTTTAAACATGTTTTCAGTTAAAAACTTTTTTAATTTTTTTAAACTGGTCTACATTGATTTCTCTTAAATTTCATTTTAAAAGCTTCTGGGCTTAAAACATTATAGCAGTGGTTCCTTAATGTAACCATAATGTTCTTCACTAAATATTTTTCACCTGATATTCAAATAAAACTATTATTCATTTCTGGATTAAATTTTTGAATAACATTTTAAAAATCAATATAATTTTTAGATTTCTTTCACTATTCTAATATTTTTTTTTCTTCTCTCGTGCATCTCAAGGATGCCAACTTTTCAGTTTCTTTTTTTCATTTATTTTCACATTATTCTTTGTACCTTTGCAGTATTTTATAATTTTGTAAGCATCGAAAATATCACCAAATTAAATGTGTACCCACATTAAATAATGGAAATATTCTGATGCACAATAACAACACAAACCATCTTTAAACACTATTTGATTATTCACAAAAAGAGAACATTTAAAAAAAATCGATAAATAACATAAGAAATTGATTGTGAGAAATTTAATTTTCTAAAAGTAGGGAAAAAAAAAAAAAAAAATCTGCAGGTGATGTATCACAACGTTGAATTCATTTTTTCCATAGAAAATATCTAAGATAATGCTTTTTATTTATTTACAGACAATAAATTTCTTTGTTACCAATAATAATCTTGACTTTTTTTTTAAACATCATAGATAACATTTTATTTTCTCTGGTGATTGTGACATCTGACAGTAAAGAAAACAGAAGAAATTATTTGCAAGTTGGCAAATAGAATACATTTATTAGTGCAAAGGTTTAATTAATAACTTTGTCAATTTAGGTGATAGAAATTTCAGAACTAGAAAGCACAATCTCAACCCATGATTTTGAAAGGAATGAGAAGGAAGGTGTTAATGGTACCCAAATATAATATTGCAGAATTAAAATGAAGAATTACTTTTGTGTTTCATGTTTCATTTCAAATTAATTGAAAGTAAAAAAGGATGTATTATTGAGATAACAAATTTTAGGAATAAGCGAGAAAGTGCATAAAATATCAGTGTTTTTTTTATGTACCTTTTGATATATTCTGCTTTAGAGGTTATAGTAATTTATTGAATTTAAAATTTGAAAAAATATGTACACTTTTACAAATATTTTTTATTGTGCTCATATTTAGTTAATTTAACCCTTCATTATAGCTGATTATCATAGAATGAATGACTACATTGATTTAGAAGATTATGATGAGCTTGAAGAAGAACCATATGATTTAGAAAGGGATATGGGTGCAGGTTTGTAATAATTTGATTGTTTTATTTTTATTAATTTTTATTTATTTTGTATGTGAATAATAGTAAAAATTTTATATGAAAGAATATAACAAAATTAGAGCATGTTAATAAGCCAGTATCAAGAGACTCGGCAGAGTCTCAAGTGACGCAAGCGCAAAAACAAACGAACGCCACGACACTCAGCGGAAACGGAAAAACGAACGAAACTGCGACACTTATATATACACGAATTTAAAGATCAAAGAAACCGCTGAAAGCCGACACTTAATATCTCAGGAAATATGGGAGGTTATGTTCTGATAATTTCAAAATAGTCTTACACCTTCTGTCTGATCCTACCATGAAATCGTTACATTTTTGTGTGCAATATATTTCGAGATATGAATTGGCTCATTTAAGCTATAAATGGACGGCCTAATGTGTAAGAATTTTTTCTCGAATATGGCTCGAGCGAATTTAGTTTAATTTATATATGATATTAATCGCTTTTATCTGATGTGCCTGACATCTCCCTTTTCCCTAGGAAAACTCTTGTTTTTTTTATAACTCAGTTTAAAAATCGAACTATTTTTACTACGCGATGTAAAGATTTCTATTGATAATTCTCAGAATTCTGAACAGGTGTTATTCGGTTTGGTCTTGGAATTGGTTGGTTGGTTCAATCTGAATGCAGTCAATAAAAAATTCAGATTTTGTTTTTTAATGCAAGAAAGAAACTTTATTGTTTCTTTTAAATATTTATTGTATAGATACGAAATGAAATTTCACCTAAATATATTTTTTTTTTGTTATAAAGTAAATATTTAAGATTTTAAAATTTCGCATTTCGTCAAAAAACTATTTCGATAATATTTTAAATCAGGAAGTATTTTGTAATTATAAGTATTTTACTTCATAGTTATTAATGATAAATTTACAGTTTTTTAAAGAGAAAATATTTCACATTTTTCTTGGCTTTTAGTGTGACGTAAAACGCATCCATCAATCAATCCATCCATTCTCGGCTATTGGCTAATTTTTCACTTTTCATCTTGTATTAATACGCCGGGCAATAACAAATCGTATAAAGAAGAATTAAGTATTTATATGAAATCAAGGATTTCATACTATATTTCAGGTAAGAAATATTATTTTAATAGTTTTATTATATTTTTTTCTGTGTTATAAATATAATATCCATTTTTAATTTTTGTTTACAATATTCGTGTCCAGTTGTAGATTAAAAGTTGCCGTAATCTTTGAAAATGAATAAAAAAAGTCTTATTGACATTTAAACCACCCAAATTACACAATCAAAAGCCAAACTGGCTCCATACTGTCACACTTTTCTGTGATCATTAGATAAATAATACTAATTAGATAATAACTCCTTTTGCCCAAGTACAGTAGAATCCTGATTCTAAGGCATCTCTTCTCTGAATCGATGGAGATATCCACCAACTGCAAATAATGACAGTCGTTAATTTCAACTTTCACTGACTCCTTTTGCTTATAAAATAAGCCTTCCCTCATGAAATTAAAATGCCTAAACCATCTTTTATTAAAATATGTATACTTGTATACCATGAATCATAAAATAATTCGTGATAAAAATAATAATCAACTTAAAAATTCCAACAACAATTTTCTGAACCTATCTGCAGCAAAATAAAATTTATTTTCAAACCATGAATTCTGAACCAAGTCTCGTATCTCTAGAAATAATATCAATTCATAAAATATTTAATTTGTAGATGAAAATTTTTCATAAATTAAGACTATACAACCAATGTAGTAATCTAGAGATATAATGCAAGTGTATTTTTAAGCCTAAACATTTCTTTAGTTGTTAAATTCATCTACAGAGCTTTAAACAATCTGCTGCACCCGATGCCATGCTCCGTTACTGCTGCTGGGATAAAAAGCTTTAAGTAACTTTAAGATCATTTTTAGTGTTGCACCGAGTAGCCATGTATCAAATACCGAGTAGTTGTAAGAAAGAATAATTGACGTACATATGAAGAATTTAGCACATCTTGAAATTAAAAAAAGACCTTTTGGACATAAAATTAAGTTAAACGGCAAACAGCATGTTTTGTTTTCATGAAATGTTTCAGAACTTTTGTAGTGCATATACACAATTAGGTTCATCGTTATATTTGATACTTCCAGCTTAGTGGATTATTAAATCCGTAATAACTGATAACTTCATTCTTTATTATTAGTCTTCTTTCTCATATGTGAATCATTCTCAGATAATTCTTAATAATTGAAGGGGGCAAATAATACATTATATATTGTTACAATTTATTATTACAAAAGTTCTGAAACATTTCATGAAAACATGCTGTTTGCCATTTAACTTAATTTTATGTCCAAAAGGTCTTTTTTTAATTTCAAGATGTGCTAAATTCTTCATATGTACGTCAATTATTCTTTCTTACAACTACTCTGTATTTGATACATGGCTACTCGGTGCAACACTAAAAATGATCTTAAAGTTACTTAAAGCTTTTTATCCTAGTAGCAGTAACGGTGTAGCATGGCATCGGGTGCAGCAGATTGTTTAAAGCTCTGTAGATGAATTTAACAAAAATAAATGTTTAGGCTTAAAAATACACTTGCATTATATCTCTAGATTACTACATTGGTTGTATAGTCTTAATTTATGTAAAATTTGCATCTACAAATTAAATATTTTATGAATTGATATTATTTCTAGAGATACGAGACTTGGTTCAGCCTTCATGGTTTGAAGATAAATTTTATTTTGCTGCAGATAGGTTCAGAAAATTGTTGTTGGAATTTTTAAGTTGATTATTATTTTTATCACGAATTATTTTATGATTCATGGTATACAAGTATACATATTTTAATGAAAGATGGTTTAGGCATTTTAATTTCATGAGGGAAGGCTTATTTTATAAGCAAAAGGAGTCGGTAAAAGTTGAAATTAACGACTGTCATTATTTGCGGTTGGTGGATATCTCCATCGATTCAGAGAAGAGATGCCCTAAAATCAGGATTCTACTGTACTTGGGCAAAAGGAGTTATTATCTAATTAGTATTATTTATCTAATGATCACAGAAAAGTGTGACAGTATGGAGCCAGTTTGGCTTTTGATTGTGTAATTTGGGTGGTTTAAATGTCAATACGTAGCATAATAGCAGGAAAATTTTAAGAATTTTAGGATAACTAATGATATTTAAAGATATTTCAGGAAATTTTTTAAGAATTCAGAAAAATCAGGATATCTCTGATTGTGAGACTTTTTACTTCCATTACCCTACTACCGTAGGTAATGGAAGTATTGTATTCGGTCCAAAAATTCGATATCGAGATTTCACCTGATTTACACGTTTTAAGGTCCCCTGAGTCCAAAAAAGTGGTTTTTGGCAATTGGTCAGTGTGTATGTATGTGTGTGTGTGTGTGTATGTATGTATGTATGTGGAGAATCTTCTGGCTATTATAGCTCATAAACTAATAAAGATAGAGCTACGAAACTTTAGAATTGAAATACGTCTGGCCTACAGATGAAATTTCCAAATTTTGGTGAAAATTGAAAAACCGGAAGTGGGACATCAGAAACCGGAAGTTGGACCGTAAGTCCGTATCTCAAAAACGGCTCTAACGATTTTCTTCAAACTTGCTATATAAACACTCTATTAGATGTCCTTTCGAATGATATAGTTGGTTAGTTCAAGAAAATTGATAGGCGTCCTGTATAAATAGCTCAATTTCAGGCCTCCCAAGGGCGTTCCTTTAAAAACGGTTGTACGGATTTTTTTCAAACTCGCCATTTTAACTCAGTTTTAAATATGCTTTTGTATGTAATTATTGTTTTCCTGTCAATAATTGAGTTTAACCAGAAATGGGACATCGGAAACCGGAAGTGGGACCGTAAGTCCGTATCTCAAAAACGGCTCTAACGATTTTCTTGAAACTTGCTATATAAACACTCTATCAGATATCCTTTCGAATGATATAGTTGGTTAGTTCATGAAAATTGATAGGCGTCCTGTATAAATAGCTCAATTTCAGGCATCGCAAAGGCGTTCCTTTAAAAACGGTTGTACGGATTTTTTTCAAACTCGGCATTTTAACTCACTTTTAAATATGCTTTTGTATGTAATTATTGTTTTCCGCTCAATAATTGATTTTTTGTGAAAGTTGGTATCTCAAAAACGGCTCTAACGATTTTCTTTTTTGGTCACTTTTATGTTTTCTGATCACATTCTCTCTCAAAAATGCATATAATACATGTAATAGCGGGTAATGGAAGTCGTGTGGTTGTTTCACACCAGATTTTTTAATTCATTTAAAATAATCTGAATTAAACTGTAATAGAAAGTTTAAATTGCTTAACAGGATTTTATACAAATCAGAATATAATACTCTATGGCCAAGTTCATGAAACATAACTCGCCCCTTTCTTTCATGGACGTTTAAATGCATGCTAAACTAAGTTTTTCTTAAAATATTTCAGATGTATAAAATAAATAATTTTTTCAAAGATTACGGCAACTTTTAATCTACAACTGGACACAAATATTGTAAACAAAAATTGAAATTGGATCGTATATTTACAACACAGAAAAAAAATATAATAAAACTATTAAAATAATATTTCTTACCTGAAATATAATATAAAATCCTTTATTTAATATCTACAATATAAACACTTAGGGTCGTATTCACCAAACTTCATTGATCGAGGATTAAACAATGGATCAGAAAATCCGAGAATCAAAGCTAACACTGGATTAAATTCCTACGGTATTCACCATCAGCCGATTGCGTGATCCATGGATTAACTGGGAGAGAAAGAAAAGCTTCGTTTTGATTGGCCAAAAACGAAGATAGATGTTCGGATTCACCGTTCGGCTTCAATTAACCAGGGATGAGGACTTTCAGACTTTTCTTAATTTTTTAAAAACAATTTTCAGGTTTTTGCTTCTAAATATTCTTATTTTTGTTCAATTTTCTTTCTTTTGACTGTTTCTAAATAATTTATTTTCATATATTTTTCCAGTTTGGCTTATAGAAAGTATGATTTTGTGTATCTGTTTCTTCTTTTACTACTAAAATTAAATTATTTTTGAGTTTTGCTGATACTTTCAGACTTTTCGTCTATTTCCAACTCACATCTCTGATTAACTAATCAATCGGATTTGAAGATTAGAAAGGGTAAAAAGCAAATTGGCACAGCGAAAAACACGATTTGCTCTTGTTTACGCACGGATTAAGGGGTTACATCCAGTTGTATGCACGAAAAAACGTGTTTTTTTTGTGAATTTTTTGTGAAGAGGCCTTTTATTAAAGAAATATATACAATACATATACATATAGCAAATTTAATGTATGTTAAGAATCCGTGATGAGTTTACAAAAATATTGGGTTCCGCTGTTCCTGTAGTAGATCTCCTAGAGGACTTCCACAAAAAGGTGTCTGGCGGTGAGCAAGATATCTCTGATCCAAATTATCTGAAATGAAAAAAACCAAAAGATTTATTTTTAGGATAGATGAATACAGGTAATGATCGTAGGAATAGTCAAAATTTTGATTTTTGACAAAATGGCGGCTTCCCCCCAAAAAAAATCGTTTTTTTCATGAAAATTTACACTTGAAAGTGGCTGAAAAAATCGAAATTATTATCAGAAACCTTATTCCTACGATCATTACCTGACAAAAATATCTAAGAAAATCGTGTCAAAATTTCAAGTCAATCGGTCCAGCCGTTTCGGAGAAATTTTGCTCACCGACTTTGAAAACACCGTTTTGAGATAAACGCGTTTAAAGTTTTGGGAACCATTTCTAAATATAGCTCTCAGATATAAGATAAACCTTTTATATTCTTATTCTAAGAAGCAAAACATTATGAAAAGCATGGACAAGGGCATAGGGATAATGAAAAACAGCTGCTACTCTGGTTTACGTTCCGCCTACTTTAAAACGCTCGGAGACGTCTTTACAAATACACAAATTTCTCCGAAACTAATTGCCGGATCGATATGAAATTTTCAGACAATATTATCAAATATATGTACATTCAAAATATGTAAAAAAAAAAAAAATCGATTTTTTGAAAATTACAACTGGATGTAACCCCTTAAGAATCAATTTTACTGTAGAACATTTTTTTAAAGAATAATCACGCAGACGCCAACTGTTTACGCTACGATTTAAAATTTTGATTGTTATGAATAAAAGAAAAAATTTCTCCGAACTACGCTCCCCCCCCCCCCCAACACACACACAAGCAATGCCCCTGACTGTAGACCAATTACGTACGCTATATCAAGCAGTCTTCAAAAATTAGTGATTTCTTTTAATTGAAAATATTTTTAAATAACTTTAATTAATTTTTCTTTAATTTAGTTAGCTCATTAGATTACTTAAAAATTTGGCTTGGAATTAGTTTTGAACTAAAACAATCAAATGAAGATAGTTTTTCCCTTGTTTCATTTATTTACCAGTTTTCAGTAGTTATTTCGGGTACATTTCTAAGTAGTAATTAATAAAAAGGTTAAAAAATATACAAGTTTATTAAATAATTTTATGAGAAATTGGGAAAAATATATAAATTAATGAAAATTTTATAAGCTAAAACCATAAATTATGAAACACGCAACAATTGTTTCCGTCGAAGTACAACCTTTCATCAGGCAGAAAAAAAAAGCACGATAATTCGACACTATATTATTATTGCACACATTTGTATTTTAAGGTGCTACTTTACAAACTTTATTCAACAAAAAATAATTTGGTGCATTTTTCATACATTATAGTTATATCATCATATGAAAAATATTTGGTTAAAATTGAAAAGTTTAAAATTTCTGCTATGCTACCCATTAAAATAAATCAATTTGTGAATTAATCTTTAACGATTAAGCTCATGGAAATGAAGGAGAAGATATATATCTTTATTGATAGCAAAAATCGCTTAATCAGCAAAATTTTATTTGACATGACAGAACAGAGTATAATGTCGTCAGAAATAATATTAACTTAATTCAATTTTAATTAAGTAAAAACACAATGATAAATGTGTATCATTAAATAATTATAGCATATTTTTTAATCAAACTCTTGTTCAAAATCAGGTATTTAAAGACTGTGTTTCAAGATTAAAATATAAAAAAAATCATCAAAATGATTTTAAAAGCAATTTGCTGCTAATAAAACAAAATTTATATTTCTTTCATGTTCAATATTTACGAAGCTAAGCTGCGTAGTACGCATGTGTTACGAAAAGATCCGAGAATTATCTCTGTTAATTCTCCCATATTCGAGGATCAAAAAAGAAGTGTTAAAGTAGCCGGTGAACTGCGAATTTTCGTTGGAGAATACCAATTTTCGTATGATCGAGTGATTACCGCTGATGCGAGATTTAATCAGAGTGTTAAGAAGTTGGTGAATACGGCCCTTAATGTGCTATAGTTTTTTTTTTTTTTTTTTTTTTACGATTTGTTCTCTGGCGTATTAATACATTGAGATGAAAAGTGAAAAATTAGCCAATAGCCGAGAACGGTTCGATTGATTGATGGATGCGTTTTACGTTACACTAAAATCCAAGAAAAATGTTCACTTTACAGTGTACACCTTTCACCTGTTTTGAAGGGAAAAGTTGAAGTGATTATTATTTCCATCTAATAGCAGGCGTGTAAAGGGATGTTGGTGATTTATCATTCTGATAAACACTTAATTAAAAATAAATAAAATATTTAATTTTACATTAAAAGCATTTAAAACCTTTAAAATTACCGTTCCACACAATCGGTGTAAGGTATTTAATTTTAAACTTTATTAATTTAAAACGAAGTGTTGAATTACTAAACTAAGTACATGAAAAAACCTTTTCCCTCTTGAAACCGCGGGAGTCTACAAAATACCTTACACCAACCAAAACAACCAATCAGGTTCGTACATCGGTGTAACCAAGAGAAAAATTAAAACAAGAATAAAAGAACACATAAAAGATATCAAAACAGGAAGTCAGAATACAGCCTTGGCCAAAACATTTTACAAAGAAGATATTAATATAAATTTTGAACAAACAGCTAAAATAGCCAATTATGAGGATTATAACTATGCAATGTACTGCGAATCCATTGAGATAGCAACCAATAGGAACACTTGCAATGACAGCGGCTCAGTAGCTCCGGACAGAATGTGGCGCCATGTTTAGAAAAGTAAAAACCATCACAACAGTCCAAGTCACGCACAGAGGAGGCCGTCTGACGAGAACCGGGAACCCGGTGGAAAAGTTTAACGGCAAGCAACGAAGTCAGTAAAGGTTTTTTCATGTATTTAGTTTAAAATATTTAATATTTACATTTAGTGGCAATCTATTCACCTGTTTCCTGTTTAAAGTTTAATTACATATTTTTATAAATTTTTAGTTTTATATTATCGATAAACACTATTACTAATTTTTTTCTTTTCAATTTAGTGCATAAAAATAATGAAATTCTTACAGCTACTTAGTATTGGCCAAGTACTTGGTCAAAATTTGACTGCATATAGAGTACTCAGCAGATTAGCTGAGTGCAAAGTATATATCAAGTACTTGATGCAGCTCTAATTAATAAATCAGATGATAAAAAGAGAGGGGGGGGGGGCTAAAACTAGAGCTGTACTTTGTGCTAAGTATTCGGCCAATACAGAGTAGTTGTGAGAATTTCATTAATCTTATGCATTATTGAAAGAAATGTGTTAATGAGTGATATTTATTTTATACTAGCCGCTTTCGGCGACCAGCTGGCTCGCGATCCTTGAAAAATCCGACTTTATGAAACTCCCGCTCGGTGGGGGTTTCATAAAGCCCCATTTCACTACATGAAACAGCCTGTTCGCTCACCATGTTATGATCCTTCAAATTTATGACTTTGAGCAAAGTTCTGCTCGATGGCGCCTTATCCCCGTTTTATAACTTACAACACCTTCCTTGCTCATTAGAATTTTAAATATTGAAATTTTAAAATATTACAGCACCATCTGGTGGTAGAAATTTCTGTAATTTATTGTTCAATTCTAAATCAACAAAGCTTTCAAATGATGTATTACTTATGAAATTATTTTAATTAGTAACTTAGATACCAAAGAAAACCTAATCAGGAAATCTTTAAATGTGTAAATCAGGTGAAATCTTGAATTCCACTTTCGATAATATGGAAGTACTTTAAAATATCATTCGAATAATGTATTAAAAATAATTTAATCATAATTAGAATTTGAAATATTGAAATTTTAAAATATTGCAGCGCCATCTGGTGGTAGAAATTTCTGTAATCTATTGTTCAATTTCAAATCAGGTAATCTATAAAAAAAACCCTTGACTTTGTATATCCTGCGGGGTATCTATCGCGAACAACGAGAAAATCAACATCAGTCTCGTTTTTGTTTCGGAAGTCTCGATTATTAACGTATAATAAAGATGAAATTGAGGACAGTGAAAAGGAATTTGATGAGGATTTGAATTAAATATTTTATGAATTGCTATGATTTCTTATCTGCCTTCATGGTTTGAAGATAAATTTTATTTTGCTGCAGATAGGTTCAGAAAATACTGCTATTGGGATTTTTATGTTTATTATTATTTTTTTCATGAATTTTTATATAATTCATGGTATATGCATTTTAATGAAAGATGATTTGGGCACTTTAAATTCATGGAAGGTTTATTTTATTTCATTAATAAAAGGAGTCGATAAAAGTGGAACTTAACGATTGTCATTATTTGAGAATGGTGTATATCACCATCGATTCAGAGAATAGATATCCTGGAATCAGGAATCTACTGTGCATGGGCAAAAAGAGTTAGTTTATTTAAAGAGAGAAAAACATCAAATTTCTTAATTTGTGTATATCACCCCATCAATGCAATCACAGTCCAATGCACCTAAAAATGAGTGCTAAAAAATGATAAATTTTGTAAAGCAAGCATCATAAATTAAAAAAATAATAATTAATAAATTAGTAATTGTTTTTTGTACTCAAAAAAAAAAAAAAAAAAAAAAAACTTATATCCTCATCAGAAAAAAGCAGGGTTGGCAAGTTTCTTCCAAGTGGAAGAATGGAAGAAACTGTTTTTCTTAAAAATTTATGTTATAAATTGCAGATATGTAAGATACAATGGATGCATTTGTCTTATAAACAACTTTAAGTAACTTTAAAATTATACCTATAAAAATTTAGTAACATATTTAATTAATAATTATGGATATTTTTACCATAGTGATCTTCATTATCTGATGATTACGTTCTAAAATACTCAAAATCCAGTTAAAAAAAAAAAAAAAAAAAAAAAATCAATTTCAATTTAAACAGTGTAAAGTTTTATAATTTAGACAATTTTATTTCTTTAACTGATAATAAATAATAGTTTGGATTTGGATCACTTTCTTATATTTTCTGATAAAGCAGTTTTTAACAAACATCCAGTTAATTAAAAGAACCAGTAGTCAATACTGTATTACAAAATGTCATCAAAAACTTTTTCTTTATAGTCATATACGGTATAGTCAACTCCCTGTAATCCACAGATTTATAATCTGCAAATCCTTCTAATCCATAATTGATTTTTTAATGTAAAAGAAATTTACATCTCATATTTCAAAAAAATTCACCTTTCTAACATTTTTACTTTTTTTTTAAACCAAATTTTTATCTGAATCCTTGCTTTGAAACACAGTTGGAAAAGGGGGAGGGGGGGGGTAACATTCTTGTATTTATTATCCTGCAATTCAGGGTTGGGTTTTTGCCGGCAAAAATGCATTTTTGCCAGGACAGCGGCAAAAAGTGGAAAAAATTGGCAAAAATGGAAAAAAATTAGGAAAAGTGGAAAACAACACAATCCCTTTGAATTTTCACCCTTTACACTTTGGCACCTCAATGAAAAAAATGTTTGAAGATTTTTTAATTTAAAAAGTAATTATAATTAATTAATTAATATAATATATATAACCAGTGTCCGACAAATTCCGGGTGCCAGGGTGACTATAAATATCCATTGGTGACCAGTTACGGCAGACTGACAAAAAAATTTTTGTGCATTTACAATATTTTTTATGTATATTTTTGTTTTTCCTCCCACCTTCTTGTCTTGGTATAAAAGATGACATTGCTGATGTATTGAATGAATAGTATGAGTTTAATGTTTTCTGAAAAATTTAACAATTATTTCTGTTTTTGAAAGATGTTTTTCCATGAAAGATAAATTCCCATATTTGATAAATCTTCTTACTACTATACTAGTACTTTCCATGTCAACATCTTTGTTAAACAAGATTCAATAAAATAAACACTATCTAAAGCAAACTATGTTCGAATTTACAACGAGAAAACTTAAATAGTATGATATTTATCAAATGGATTCTCTTTAAAGGAATTCTGTCCTGAAAAATTAATAGACAAATAGTATTTTAAAGCCAAAACTTAAACACTCTCAATATATTTGATTATATTAAAGGTAAAAATAATATTTATTTCTGTGGATTTTTCCCCCCAATAGTTTGTTTTTATCTTTATAAATAAAAAATAGTTTTTTTTTTTAATTTCCTTAGTTCAAATTTTTAACTGAATAGTTCATTTATTCAATGTAAAATAATATGTGAATGACCTGCATTAATTATACAATTATGAAATATTATTAATTTTTGCTGTGGGTATTGTCATAGAAATAATTCACTATTTCTGGCTCCTAAGATATTGAAACTTTGTCAGTCCCTGAACATAACCATAAAAACAAAACTACAAAATTATATTTTTATTTTATTGAAGTAAAAAAAATCTTAAGTAAGACATATTCAGAGAGAGAGAGTTTACTTGCAATTTACATTTCAATTCCAAAAAATGCATGATCAGTGACTGACTGGCAAATTTTAGAACAGCTGAGTCAATAATTGACTCAATATTTGACTTTTCCCCACTGTAAACAAAAATATGTAATACACTGAAAAACACAAATATTCTAGTAATTAATTATTGAAGAATATTTTTTAGATAGGTAATTTAAATATTTTTAAAAATGAAAAAAATTGTTAATTGTTGATGTTAAAAATTTCAGTTTAAAGAAATTTTAGAATGCATTATTTTAATGATGGATTCATGATCTCTGGTTTTAATTTGTTAAAATTATGATTTAAATATTAAAATCCTTAAAACCCTGCTTGAAATACTGGTAATTTTTGCCACTGGCAAAAATTGTGGCAAAAACTATTTTTTCCGGGGTGGTTTTTTCCACGGTTTTTACCATGGTTTTTTCCACTTCGGCAAAAATTGGCCAACCCTGCTGCAATTCATGCAGACTAGCACTTAAAACAAACCACTATTACATCAATGTTTAACAAAATTAATCAGTGATGAATATTATTTCTGAACTTTCAAAAGTATTTTTTTTTTTTTGTATTTTTTAAATATGTTTATTTACCTTATACAGGTACCTATTATATGCAAATATTATGGCTAAAAATTCCATAATTATTATCACTTGCACTGTTTGAACGTATAATAATATGAGATAGTATCTATGCAAAAACTTCTAAAAATATTAGCATTAAAAAGTAAAAACCCATCACCTGTATATATTTAGTGTTTGTTTTCAAATAACTTATTTTTCTAAAAATATTTTTAATATTAATTGGATTATAGTTTAGATTTGACATTATATTTATGCTTTGAGTTTATATAGTTCATAAATTTTAATTTTAAACATCTGTTTTGTCTTCTGGTTGGTTTCTTCAATTTCTTCCAGTTTTTTCCAGTTTCTACCACTGTCCTGGAAGAAACTCAACCCTGGAAAAAAGAAAAAAAGAAAGAAATGCATGACTACAGTGATGCAGCATCAAAGTTGCTTACAAAATTTTAAATTTATTATTTATCTAATGATCACAGAAAAGTGTGACAGTATGTCTTTTGATTGCATAATTTGGGTGGTTTAAATGTCAATATGTAGTATAATAGCCGAAAAATTCAAGAATTTTAGGATAACTAATGATATTTAAAGATATTTCAGGAAATTTTTTAAGAATTCAGGAAAATCAGGATAAGTATTATCCCTGCTTTTGAGACTTTTTTTATTCATTTGAAATAATTTGAATGAAACTGTATTATAGAAAGTTTAAATTGTTTAACAGGATTTTATACATATCAGACAATATAAAACTCAATGGCCAAGTTCATGAAACATTATTCACCCCTTTCTTTCTTAAACGTTTAAATGCATAACTAAGATTTTTTTTTTTTTCATTTCTTAAAATATTCCAGATGTATAAAATAAATTTTTTAAGGAGTACAGAGACTCTCAATCTGTAAACTTGACACAAATAATATACAAATATTGTAAGTAAAACTTAAAAATGGATCGTTTCTACGTGCTTGACAATGCTTGTTTACAGACAAAAAATATAATAGTCCGTAAGCCTGTATTTAATAATTCTATAAAATACGTAATCTATATCTGTAAAATGCTACAGTATCTTTGAAATACGTAAAATCACTTTAAGTAATTTAAGATGCACAATAAGTTAGGGGAACAAGCTAATTGTTGCGGTTTGTCTTTAAGATTTACCTTCTACATGCAAACATGATGACATGATGACAAAAGGGCTCGAGCTCATTTTCATGCACCAATATCGCATAGGCAAACTTTCGTGTTTCTCTTCTCTCGGATAGAGGGCGACGGGCAAAGAGGCTCTCTTCTCTGCTCGTCTGTCCTCACTCAGCTTGGAGAAATCAAAGTGAGAGAAACGAAACTGACGAAGAGATTAAAACTTTTATGCATGTACTAAGCATTTTTCCTTTCCTAGGCTGGGGCGATCGTCAGACAGCGCACACACAGACTCAACCATACTTGCCAACTTTTCCGGTTTTCCCGGAAGACTTCCGGTTTTTTAACGTATTTTCCGGTCTTCCGGACAGATGATGAAATCTTCCGTTTTTAAAAAAGTCGCGGATGTCGTTCATTTTAAAAAGAAAACCCAAATGTTCTATGAAAACTCCTGATTCCCAATCTTTTTCCATCCATAACATAAATGTCAATATTCATTTAAAACTTGCTTTATGAGATTCTAGAACATGTAAAGAAATAGAATTGTTAAATATTTCTTGCTGATGTAATTATTTTTTACCCCCCCCCCCCCTTCATTTATTTCTAACTAGTGATCAGCAATCAAATGTTCTGCAGAAGTCTTTTGTTTCCTAATCTCTATCCATCTGCAACATAAATGATAATATTAATTTTAAACTTCTTTCATTAGATTCTAGAAGTAAAGTTGAAAGTGTTTAATATTTCTTACTCTGTAATTATTTTTGTATCCCCCCCCCCCCTTTTCCCCGGATTGTGATCAATGATCAGTTCTAGAAACAATAAAGCAATGGAAGTGTTCAATATTTCTCACGTATGCAATTATTTTTAGATCTTTATTGCTGAATTTAATGAATCTGTTTATTTTTCTTCAATTAAATTAAATATTTGTATGTCATATTTATACCAAATGTGTAAACATGGGAAAAAAATTAAGAATTTTTTCAGGTAGGAAAATTTTTCCCAAATCAATTTAAAAAAATTAATACTTAGTTGGTTTTATGCATGTTTGAAACTGATAATTAGCTACTGCTATTTTTTTTTTTTTTTATATGTATGATTAATGTACATACACAAAAATCATATTCTATTTATTTAAAAAATTAGTTATACTTTTAACTTAACTAAGTTTTTTGTCTATTGTTAAATAAATTTCTTACAGATTCTGTTTTGTAGATATTTGTTTGTTGAAGAGGAATAACTTCATTTAAAACTTTAATTTAGTATAATCAATCTATAGTAAAACGTTTTCATAGATTGCTTATAAATATTAAAATTGTAAAGCTGTATATATATATATATATTTTTTTCTATTTAACATAATAAACAAGTAAAAAAAAATCTTCCCTTTTTTTATGAAATCTTCTGGTTTTTCAACACAAATCTTCCCTTTTTTTATTAAAATTGGTTGGCAAGTATGCTCAACACTCCGAGAAGAGAGAAAGGAGAGGTTATAAGATCACAAGATTTTGTCTTATTTAAATCTATAAAAAGAATGTTTTCTGTTACCGTATCATGTAAGAATTCTATCTATAACTTGACCAAATTTTTACTCGCCACAGTAAAAATTCCACTCGCCAATGGCGAGTTGGTGTGTGGAAATTTCGCACCCTGCTCTAGATTACTATATTGTATAGTCTTAATTTATGTAAAATTTGCATCTACAAATTAATTTTATGAATTGCAATTATTCCTAGTGATACCAGACTTGGTTCGGCTTGCATGGTTTGAGTGTGTTTGTGTTTGGGACTAAGGCTGACTGACTACACGGTGCTAGGCCTGAGAGGGAGTGCCTTCCTTCTTCACTATTTCAAGATAAATTTTATTTTTTTGCAGATAGATTCAGAAAATTCTGCTAATGTTTTTATTATTATTATTATTTTTTTTTTTTTTTTTTTTGTCATGAAATATTTTATGATTCATGGTATACATATTTCAATAAAAGTAATAAATATTTATTTTAATCTTCAGTGTATAAAAAAAGAACAAATATGCATCAAACATAAAAAAGCTGAAAAAAACTGAGAAACTAAATGTACAAAGTTTACACATGCTTCACAATGGGCAGTGTGTATAAAAAGTAAAATAAAACTATTAAAATACTAATTCCTACCTGAAATATAATGTATGTAAATGTAGATTAATCCAAGATTTTACCAGACAAAAAACAAAAAAGGAAAAAAAAAAAAAAAAAAAAAAGAAAATTTTAAAAATAATGCAATATAATTTTGTAAGCAAAGTAAGCAATGGTAACAAAACAAACTGTTGTTGTTTGCAGTGTTGCCAATCAGAAATTTGCTTTTTACATTTTACTGTTTGTGGTCCAGTGGATGAATACATTGAAATATTTTCTCCTTATAAAATTGTAACTTTATTATCAACAATTATGAAATAGAATCACCATAATTATAAAACAGTTCCCTATTTAAAATATTATCGAAATAGTTTTTTGACGAAATGCAAAGTTTTAAAATCTAAATTATTTTCTTCATCTATATATGTATTTTTGTCTAAAGTGACGATAAAAATTGAAAAGTCACCAAGGGGAGTTACATTAAGGCTGCCTGTACCATGATCAGGTTTACATATTTCATTCTGTGTGAAATTGTTGTCATTTTATGGTTGATCGATTAAATAAAATAAATATAGAAAATAACGTGAAAGAAAATATTATATGCACCACATATAGTGTTGTTCATATGTAATTGGGATTCAAATATAAAATGACTACTTCAATCTTTTTGAAACTGTCATCTGATAAGCACTCAAATGGAAGCCCACTGGTAAGCGGTCGTCACAGGCAATAGGGACAGTCACCTGAGAGTCAGCGAATGAGTGGGTCGCTGCCGAAGGCAGTGGGGAACCAAAGCGGGCTTTAAATTTCTTCATGATTTCTTTAAATTTTTTTTTTGTAAAGTTATATAGAAAAGAGTTTCCTTTAAATATAGTGACCAGCGAAGCGAGAAAAGCCTTCGTTGATTCACTATCTTCATTGATTTCATGAATTAAAAAATGGTCGTATAAATGTAAAAAATGTTGAGTTTTTCTGTATATATAATGGAAATTTTGTGATTACGATAATTTTTGACATAATACTCAAAGTTGAACCAAAGTTATACAGCAAATTTATCTTACAAATATCTTAGATGAGTTTGTTAACGACGTTGCTTTGCAGTTTGTTTTCAAGTGGTGGCTACATGAAAATTTCAAATCCACATTGAAAAAAGGTTAGTTAAGACTGTATTTGCATGAATTTTGATGATTGACCACACAAGGGTCTCAACCAAGTATTTATTAATAAATTTTATCTGCCATTTTTAACAAAATGACCGATATCTTAAGTACGGCCATTTCTCAAATCAGGCTACCACTTTTAAATTTATCATCAGAATAACTTTTTAAATACTGAATCAGTTGAAGTTGGACATTGAACTTATCACACAAATATCTTGGATGAATTTTGTTCTAGCATTTAGTTTCCAAGTTGCAGCCACTTGAAAATGTGCCACCACGATAACTTTTAGAATACTAAACTGGTTCAAATCAGATTTGGGGAGGGAACTTACAATTCAAATATCATGGATAAGTTTGCTAGGCAACTTGCTCCACCATTTTGTTTCCAAGTGGCAGCCACTTAAATTTTTTTCATTACAATAACTTTTGTAATATTGAATCAGTTCAAATCAAATTTGCGCAGTTGACATATCATTCAAATGTCTTTGATAAGTTCACTGGGCATCTGTCACTCTGTCCTTTTGTGTCTAAATGGTGGCCACTTGAAAATTATCACAATAACTTTTGAAATGATTTGCTTAAAACTGCATATATACATAGTCCTCATTAATAAATCCACCAAGTCCATTAATAAATTGTAGCTGCCATTTTGAAAACAATGGTGGCAACTTCATAAGAAAAGATAAATCAACCTAAACTTCTTACGAGTCGGAAGGACTTAATTTAATCTTTTGATTAATAACCTATAAAAAGTAATGATATCAGTACAAAAACCCTTAACGGGTTAAAAGTTTGTGACGCAGCTACTTTATCGCTATAAGAATTTGAAATATGGGTCTTAAAAATAATGATATCAAATTTTAAGTGACGCTTTGCTAGTAGTTAAAATATACATAGATTTTCTTATTTGATCATTTGCTTTTTTCTTTTATTTATATTTACAATGCAAACATATTTTTAACTTCAAGATAAGACAAATATATAAAATATACTCAGATGCTTTTTCATTTGCATTTCAATTTCAAAATAACAGTTTTAAAAGGAATGATATCAAAATTCCAGTGACGCCTCAATGTCACTTTAAAAGATTTGTTTTTAGATTCCACTAAAATTACCTTTGTTTTGTCTGATAAAGTATTTTTACACATTGAAACAGTGCTTTTAATTTTCAAATATATACTGTCAAAAAATCACACTTTCACTGAGTTTGCATTATAAATTGAAATTATTTATTTCAATAAATCGATTTGTCTTTTGCGTCACGCTATCCAAAACTGTGAGTAAAATTTATGTTAATGTTACTTTGTACCCAACTAAGTCAAAATGTGTGCAAAGAGATAGTGTGATGCAAAGAAAACATTTGCACAAATTTTACTTACCGTTTTGGATAGCGTGACGCAAAAGACAAATCGATTTATTGAAATAAATAATTTCAATTTATAATGCAAACTCAGTGAAAGTGTGATTTTTTGACAGTATATATTTGAAAATTAAAAGCACTGTTTCAATGTGTAAAAATACTTTATCAGACAAAACAAAGGTAATTTTAGTGGAATCTAAAAACAAATCTTTTAAAGTGACATTGAGGCGTCACTGGAATTTTGATATCATTCCTTTTAAAACTGTTATTTTGAAATTGAAATGCAAATGAAAAAGCATCTGAGTATATTTTATATATTTGTCTTATCTTGAAGTTAAAAATATGTTTGCATTGTAAATATAAATAAAAGAAAAAAGCAAATGATCAAATAAGAAAATCTATGTATATTTTAACTACTAGCAAAGCGTCACTTAAAATTTGATATCATTATTTTTAAGACCCATATTTCAAATTCTTATAGCGATAAAGTAGCTGCGTCACAAACTTTTAACCCGTTAAGGGTTTTTGTACTGATATATATACACGAAAGGATAAAAAGAGGTAAGATTTTAAATTATTATTTTTTTATTTTAAATTAATATTGAGTGATAACTTAAAGAAAATCCCATTCAACATTCTTAGCTTGAAATTAATTCTAAAGATTCCCCTGTAAAATTAGTTTTATGACAATGCACGTTCATAACGCAAAAGTCAGAAAATTGGACAGCTTTTAGAATAAAAAGTGCTGAGTAGTATGCAACTCTCCGTTTCTTGTGGTTAAGTAATGCATTTCAATTAATCCTGGGGATCCAGGGCTAAGCTAAACTGTCAATCATGAAGTTAATAGCCAATGATTAGGCAGAGGAGGAGTGAAGGTTCACACCAAAATTGGGTAATATTTAAGAGAGAACAAGCAAGGATAGGTCTTTCTTCGTGTATTTTTTTTGCCTAACGAACTTACATTAAATAGCAACCTTAGGAGAAGGACAATTAGCGACTCCACGATATATCTGTGAAAAATGCCGCAGCCTTCGCATTCGGTTTACGGCAAAATAGGTTCTACCTGCTTAGCCCGAAGCAGTGGTGGATTCCAGAACTTAACTTTGGTAGGGGGGGTTAAGAGTTTTCAAGATGTTATTCCAGATCAATGAAAAATTTACAATTGTAACATTCAATTGTGAATGTCAGTGCTTTTGGGGGAGGGGGCTTTTCTGCCTATTTCCCCCCCCCCCCCTTCCCTCTCTAGATCGCCACTGGCCCGAAGAACTTGAAATAACCTGTAAGACGTTCAAGAGCTTCAAATAAACAACTGCCTAGAACCACTGGACTCTTTACTGTGTGAAAGCCTTTCTTCATTGTGGATAATATGTGTCACTGAGTAAAATTCGTTACATAATAAAGTCGACAAGGATTATCAGTCTGGTCAGCGGAGAGAATGCAGTGCGGATTGTCGGTCTCCCTGGGTTGGACCATGGCAAGTTTTAGCAATGAAAATGCCACCCCTGTAATGTCCTCTTGGCTATCTAGCGAAATTTATCTAACGGTAAGAATGGAAACAGCATTAGTCATTTTGAATATCAGATCTATGCACTTTAAAAATGAAACCAATAGAAAGAAAACCGAAAAATCAAGAGTAATCCTTCGCCAATCTAGGGTGTTTTCATGTCAACAGGAGATTCGAATGAAGTTCTGCTCAATTCCAACAGGCGTCAGCTAGTTTTGGAAGGATTGCGCCATCCAAAAGTGTTCTCCTCCGTATCATGAATTTTCGGTTGTGTGCTTTCAAGGTCAGCGCCGCTGTGCTCTGTGATAGGAGGAGCAGATTGGAAGAAGTTTCTCTTATTCATTCATCTTCGGTCTTCCTCCCCCCAGCCATAAATGCAACAGGTGTTTGTGAAGGTGTTATGTTCGCTACAGGAATCAATAGAGAAAGTAAAAATTTCAATTTTTTTTATTTCCAACACTAAAGGACATATGTGAATACAATATTTTTTACTTTTTGTGTGAAGATTTTTCTTTTTCTTTTAAAATAAATAAATGTTAAAAGTTACAAAAATCAATTATTAAAGTTAGTAATTTATAAGTTATAAAAAGTTATTATATTATTTAATATTATTAACGTAGCCTTGGAATTTACGTAGAGTTAAAAAGAAAAAAAAAAGACTAAATCTAGTTTTTCGAATCTTAAAAAAAAAAAAAAAAAAAAAAAAAAAAATTCAAGGCTGCTGCAGGTAATGAGATATAATAATATCTAACAAAAGTTTATTATTGCGATATTTCAAGAATTTTATTTTATGAGTAATTTAAAGAGAGAATGAAAAATTTTATTATTTTTAAGGAGTTTTAGATAAATTAATTGTTTTTGTTGATTTTTAATTTTCTAAATGATTATTTTAAAGATTGATATTCAATACATGTTGAATTTATTCGAAGCAATTAAGTAAATTAAGTGGATTTTTAAGAAATTGCCGATTCTTTTAATTTTTTGAATTATTATTTTAAAGTTTGAAGATATTTAATAAATGTTGAAGTTATTTGAAAAAATTAAGTAAAGTAGACTATTAAAAATGTTCGTATAGAAATTTTAATTAAAAAAAAAAAAAAAAAACTTTTTTCCGAATTTTCTAAAGTTTGATTTTAAATTAAGATTGATTTTCTGCCTTGTACGGGCAGATCAGGATAATTCAAATGATGTAAATAAATCTTCCTCTTCAAACAATCTGGTACAAGAAGAAAGTAGTGCCAATGTGCTTGTAAATGCAAATCAGAACAAAAAGCCTTAACGGGCTAAAAGTTTGTGACGCAGCATTTTATTTCAATATGAATTGGAAATATGGGTCTTAAAAGTAATGATATCAAATTTTGAGTGACACTTTGCTATTAATTGAAATATATTACATAGATTTTCTTATTTCATCATTTGTTTTTTTTCTTCTATTTACATCACAGTGTATACATAATATTTTCAACTTCAGCACAAAAAAATATATAGAATTTACTCCCTGATACTTTTTCATCTGCACCTCGTGAATTCAAAATATGAGTTTTAAAAGAAATGATATAATTTCTGTGACGCCCCAGTGTTATTTTAAAAGATTTGTTTTTAGATTTCATTACATTACTTTTGTTTTGTTGAATAAAGTATATTTACACATTGAAATAATGCTTTTAATTTTCAAATAGACTGTCAAATAATCACACTTTTACTGAATTTATATTATAAATTGAAATTATCTAGTTCAATAAATTGATTTGTCTATTGCGTCACTCTATCCAAAACTGTAAGAAAAATTTTTGTAAATGTTACTTTGTATCATAGTACTAATTGAAAATGTGTGCAAAGAGATTGTGTAATGCAGAGAAAATATTGACGTAATTTTTATTTACAGTTTTGGATAGTGTGACGCAATAGACAAATCTAATTATTGAACTAGATAATTTCAATTTATAATATAAATTCAGTAAAAGTGTGATTATTTGACAGTATATTTGAAAATTAAAAGCATTATTTCAATGTGTAAATATACTTTATTCAACAAAACAAAAGTAATTGTAATGAAATCTAAAAATAAATCTTTTAAAGTAACATTGAGGTGTCACAGAAATTATATAATTTCTTCTAAAACTCATATTTTGATTTCACGAGGTGCCGATGAAAAAGTATCAGGGAGTAAATTCTATATATTTTTTCATGCTGAAGTTGAAAATGTTATTTATACACTGTGATGTAAATAGAAGAAAAAAACAAATGATGAAGTAAGAAAATTTATGTAATATATTTCAATTAATAGCAAAGCGTCACTCAAAATATATCATTACTTTTAAGACCTATATTTCCAATTCATATCGAAATAAAATGCTGCGTCACAAACTTTTAGCCCATTAAGGGTTTTTGTTCTGATATCATTACTTTTTAGGGGTTAATGATCAACTGATCTAAAGATTAAAACAAGTCCTTTCAGCTCATAGGAGAGTAGGTTGATTTTTTTTTTTTTTTTTTTTTTCTTCTATCACGTAGCTGCCATTGAGAATTTCACAAAATAACTTTTTTTCTAATGCCAATTTCTGGTAGCTTCCAAAAATTGGTTTTAGACAATATTAAGAAATTTTTTAGTTTTTTATCTATTTTTTTTTTTTTTTTTTTTTAATGAATACAACATAGCAGTATTATGAAGGATTAAAATTCAATTTTATTAATGAATTTTCAGCTTTTTGTGAAAAAAAAGTAAACAATTTTTTTGCAGATTCAACGTTTTGAAAACTTTTCAATGTTGAGCAATTTTTTTTGTAAATGTGTATAAAAATATTTATAATAGACTTATTTGAGGTATAATTCATAATAGTTTAGCATAATTAATATGAAATTTGCAATAATACAGGGGTTTTCAAAAGAATAAAAAAAAAAAAGCACTTTGTTTTCAACACCTATAAAAAGTTTTTTTTTTTTTTTTTTTTTTTTAAGTTTCACATTTCGATGTTGCCTGAATGTTAAAACTGATAAGAGCTCATATTAAAAAATTGATGAGTTTAAAAACTTTTCGCTTGCTCCATTTTGAAGAAAGTAATAAATAAAAGCATAAATGAGATATAAATTGCATTTTGAGTATGATTTTTTTGTTTTTTCTAAAATAAATGTGAAATTTTTTTCCTTTTAGCGTTTTGCAAAAATTAGCAATTATTAGTAAGTTTTATTGTAAATATACAGTAAAAAGTTTGAAAACGTGTTTACTTGAGGCGAATATAATGTTCTCTTTGTGCATTGAAGTATAAATAAACAGAATAAGGGGCTTTTGATGGAAATTTTTAAGAAATTAGTTTTCAGATTTCAAGGTACGATGTTGCTCGAACGTGGAAACTGGTATGAGTTCATATTCAAAAATGTATACATTTAAAAACTTTTTTTTCTTCATTTTAAAGAAAATAATAAGTAAAAGTATAAATTTACATATAAATTGCATTTTGATTATGTTTTTTTTTTTTTTGTGAAATAAATGTGAAAAAGTTTTTCCTTTTTATCGTTTCACAAAAATTAGCAATTATTGGTAAGTTTTATTCTAAATATACAGTAAAAAGTTTGAAAATGTGTTCACTTGAGGCGAATATAATGGTCCTTTTGTGCATTGAAGTATAAATATGCAGAATAATGGCCTTTTGATGGAAATTTTTAAGAAATTAGTTTGTCGCTTGAACATAAAAACTGGTAACTCATATTAAATTTATCCATTTAAAAACTTTTTTTTTAGTTTCATTTTAAAGAAAATAATAGGTAAAAGCATAAATTTGGATATAAATTGCATTCTGATTATTATTTTTTTTTTGTTTTTCTGTGAAATAAATGTGAAAAATTTTTTTCCTTTTATTGTTTCAGCCCACCAGCGGCTGAGCGGTTCTGCGCTCAAAGCTGGTAGACGTGAGGTGCCGGGTTCGATCCCCGGTCGCGCTCGTCGGCCTAGCCGTTCGGAGTTTTCCGTGGTTTCCTCCGAAACTTGCGTAAATACGGGCTAGGACCCCTTAGAAAGACCTCCACGGAAGGCACTCCCCCTCAGGCCTAGGACCCCAGTGTTGTCAATCGGCCTTAATCCCTAACACCAACACCTTTTATTGTTTCACAAAAATTAGCAGTCATTGAGCATGTTTTGAAAACTTTTTAACGTTGAGCAATTTTTTTTGTAAATATATAGTAAAAATATTTTTAATAAACTTATTTGAGGTATAATTCATGATAGTTTAGCATCATTGTGATGAATTATGCTATAATACAGGGGTTTTCAAAGGAATTTAAAAAAATAGCACTTTGATTTCAATGCCGATACTGGGTAGCTTGCAAAAATTGATGTTTTGTGAAATTAAAGTAAAAAAATTCTCCGCAGAGTTAACATTTTGAAAACTTTTGGACATTGAGCAATTTTTTGTAAATATATATTAAAAATAGTTATAATAGACTTATTTGAGGTATGATTCATGATAGTTTAGCATTATTAAGATGAAATATGCCATAACACCGGTATTTTCATAGGAATTTCAAAAATAATACATTGTTTTCAATGCCGATATTGGGTAGCTTGTAGTTAAAAATAGATTTTGTTACTCATTTTTGAAACATATAACATATAAAAGTTTTAAAAAGGATTAAAATTAAGTTTTATTCATGAATTTTCGGATTTTTGCGGGAAAAAAAAGTAAAAAAATTCTTCGCAGATTTAACGTTTTGAAAACTTTTGAATGTTGAGCAATTTTTTTGTAAATATATAGTAAAAATATTTAAATTAGACTTATTTGAGGTATGATTCATGATAGTTTAACATTATTAAGATGAAATATGCCATAATACAGGTATTTTCAATGGAATTTCAAAAAATAGCACTTTGATTTCAATGCCGATACTGGGTAGCTTGCAAAAATTGATTTTTAGCCATTAGTGAGAAACCTTTTAGTTAAAAATAGATTTTGTTACTCATTTTTTAAAATAAATAACACATAAAAATTTTATAAAGGATTAAAATTCAGTTTTATTCTTGAATTTTCAGTTTTTTGTGAAAAAAAAAGTAAAATTCTTCGCAGATTTAACATTTTGAAAGCTTTTGAACGTTGGGCTTTTTTTTTTTTTTTTTTTTTTTTTTTTGTAAATATATAGTAAAAACACAATCCATAAACAATCATTAAGGGACAGCTGACCAACTTCATGTGAACTAGCATAAAAAACAACATGTGCATTCTTGTAGTGATACTTTTTTCTCTGTACACAGCCTGGTGTGTGAGATAAAAAATTGGTCTATTCACTGGTTTTAAAGGATCAGAAACCTTTTCTATCATATCCTGATCTAAGTATTCATTCAAGATATCCCTATATCTTTGATAAAATGAATTATCAGATTGCATTCTTCTTTCCAGACTTATTAACCTTTTTTTCACCACATCAAAATTATTCTCTAATTCATTACAATTCTTCTTCTAAGGTAAACTAACATTATATTGATCATTTTTAAAACTGACAGTTTCATTAAATTCTCAAGTGCTTTATCTTCATTGTAACAGTGCGGATCATCTCTAATTCCAATTGATTCTAAAGCAAAGAATTTTTTCAATTGTATCTTGACATTTTCATGAATAAATTCACCATGCACTGGCATTTTATCATCTCGAAAATTTTCAATACTACCACCTATAAAGTACCAAAATGCAGAATTTTGCAAAACTAAATTTGTATTAGGTACATAAATTTGTCCTGATCTAATTAAATCAAAAAATATCTCTGAACCAAGGAGCAACTCAATTTTTCTTGATTCATAGAATTCTGGGTTGGCTAACTTAACATTTTTTGGTATTGTGATGTATTATGTAAATCAATCTGCATCGAAGGTATCAAATGAGTAATTTTTAGAACTATATAAAAATGCAACTTACGACTAAAGGATTTGTCTACATTAGAGATTACTGCACTCACTTTTGATTTTGCAGTAGTTGAAATCTCTGCTAAACAACCTACTGATAAATTTACATTTTCTTTTTGCAACTGAAACTTTTCAGCTAATTTAGATGAGCAAAGGTGAATGCTACTTCCATTATCTAGTAAAGTTCTCGCCCGATATATTTTTCTTTCATTATTTTTAATAAGCACCACGACAGTAGATAATACTTTCTTCACAGTAATATTATTATGACTAGTCACTGTCATATAACATGCATTTTCATTTTTACTTTCAAAAGAAATCACATTAACATTGGTTTTCTAAGAATTCGCAGACTCACTGGAGTATAATGTTTAATCAGACGACGGCACAATCTCATAATTTTTTTCATTCTGAAGGAAATGGAGATTTTTCTCGATCAAAACAAATTAAAGAATGTCTCTTTTTACAAACTTTGCAAGAATAATTAGAATAACAGTTCCTGACACTGTGGTTACCAAAATATCAAAAACATAAGCTTTGTTTTTTTATAAAATCAAACCTATCTTTCATGCTTAATTTTTTATAATTTATGTCACTTAAACAATTTGTGTTCAGCCTTACACAGTTTACAGGTGTTTTCAGTTTTATCAGTTACAAGTGATACCGTTGACAAAACTTTCGGATTGTTTCATTTAGAAATTATTGAAGTTTTTGTTGCATTTAATGTCCTCGCATAATCTTTAAGGAAATCTAATAATTCAGTAGTAGGTAATGTATCCTTTTTTAAATTTCTTTCCCACCATAATTTAGTATTTTGATCTAGCTTTTGGATTAAAATAAAGGCAAAAACAGTTGATGAAAACCCTTCTAATTTTTTATCTAAACATTCTAATGATCTAACAACTTTGCTTGTCATGTCAATTAAATTAAAAATCGCAGATGTTGACTCATTCTGAACTACAGAAATGTTTATAAATCTCTTGAGATGTGCGTAAATTTGTTCCCGTTTATTTGAATACCTCTCTTCTAGTAGAGACCATGACAACCGATAATTAGAATCTGTTATTGAAATAGTTTGAACAATTCTAAAGGTATCTCCTCTTAAAGCTGACTTTAAATACTGCAACTTCATAGCATCTGATAAATTTGCATTTTGATCAATGCTGGCTCTAAAAATATCTTTAAATGAAAGCTAAGCATGTATTTCTCTTGCAAAAGTGGATAAAGAAATCTGGTAAACGCACTACAGAATTCTCTGAAACCGAAACTAAATTTAAAGTAGAATTTCTGGGTTTATTCTGAGTATCACATTTTGACAGCTTATTATTAACACCAAATTTTATATCTATAAGAGTAGCATTAATTTCATCTTCCTCATCCATAACTTTTTCGACAATTTCTGCTGTACTTAATTTGATAATAGAATCAAAAACACAATCAAACTCATCCTGTAAATTCTTAAATTTTGTTCTCAATAATTCTAAATCACTAATATTTAATTCTGGTCCAGATAGTTTTTGTTTTAACTTCGTTAGGACTGCTTTTTGTGCTCTTTTCTTTGCAAGAACATCTTTCATTTTTTTCTGCCACTTCATTATGTTAAAAAAATAACTGACAAAACTCATTATTAAATTATGTAAAAAATATTCAAACAACTAACAATAATTATTCCATACGTTATAAAGAGTTCAAAGAAATATTCATTATTTTCAAACAATAACTAACATCAAATAGTAACTTGTTCTTAAAATTCTATAAAATGCTTCAAATAATAATAAGAATTTATATAAAATTACATCTCATATAGAGATGTAATTTTATATAAATTATTAACATTTAATAATAATTATTATTATTCTATAAAAGTCATAAAAGTATTCAAAAGGTTCTATTCACCCTTAATTTAATTCAGCAACAGCAAATTTGACAGAATAAATCCAGTGATTTTCAAGAGAATAGTACTCATTCTTTACAGTGGCGACTCGTGAACTGAAAATAGGTGAAGAGGTCAAAAATAATATTTAAGTATTTTTAATGCATAATTTTTTATTAAGCATAGTCTTAACTAAAATTAACTAACAATACTTATTTAAATGTAAATTTATATTCTTTAAATTAATACAGTGTATCTCTTCACCTATTTTCGATGCACGGGCCGCCACTGTAATTACAGGGTTGCCAACTGCTCCGATTTCTGCGGAGTTTCTCCGAAAAAATTTAAAAACTCCGCAATTCCGCGAAGTAATGTTTATGCTCCGCAAATTCAGTCTTGACCACCTAACTAAATATTTTGTATTAAATACATAAAACTGAATAGTGGCAGACGCTGAAAAAAAAAAAAACTAATTTTTCTTTCTTTCTTTTCTTTTCTTTTCTTTTTTCCTTGCGCACATCTAGGCAGAAATCGCAATCCAATCCCTATCAACTTTTGATTTTGCATTTCCAACAGTTGCTGCATAAAACATTATTTTTTATCTATGAAAGCGCTTCAACGTATCTTGAAAAAAAAAAAAAACTATTTTTTATACAATTTAGCTGAAGCACCACATGCTTCGCTTCACCGTAGAATACTCATAAATAAATAGTAAAGAAAAAAAAGAAAGAAAGAAAACATTCTAGTGCTAGGCATTGCGTAATCAAAATATTGCTGACTCAGAACGGGAACAAGTATTTGTTTACATTAGCTAAGAGTGTGTTTAATTAAAACCACAAGCTGAAAGGGGGGGAAGAAAGAAACCGAATGCTATGATTATGCAGTGTTTTGATTTTCATTTAAACTATATCAATGTTTCAGTTATCTTAATGCTTAATAGGTCGTTAAAAAAATTGTGTATTTTAATTATTTATCGATAAAAATAATGGATTCAAAGCTGCTGAACTTTAAGGCTGAATGACAACGCTTTATTTAAGATTTATTTGAAATAATTATGCATTTATTTTATCATTCACTTAAAGCATTAATGATTTATTATATTATGTCTTCATTTGAATCTGGGGGGAAAAAAAAATAAGTAAACAAATTATGACCAATAATCTGCAAAATTCTAAAGTTTACAAAACATATGGTCCCAAGCTATGCAGATTTGTGGCAGTTGACTCAGAGATGATATTTACATTTATAGATACACATTTATATGAATGTCGGAGATATCGTTTTTAGATTTTTATGTGATAGTATAATAATTATTTTGACATTCATCAAAATTTGTTGGAAATTAAATTATTATTATTATTTTCCCTTTGTGCTTTCTTTTCTTTCTTTCTTTCTTTTTCTTTTTTAATGTAACTGAATAATCTACTTCCATATATTGTCTTTATTTATGTATGGAAAATATGCCATTATGCAAAAAACAAATTACTTTTGGGTTTTAAACTTATATTCAGACTTAATCATTTCCCATTCTTATCTCTCTTCACTGTTTTGCTAAATATATTTGATTATCAATAAATATTTCTTAATTTCATATGATTATTGTTAATTTATTTTTGTTAGTAGTTTATTTCTTTTATTTTTTTTTATTTTTTAATGTATTTTTAAAATTGCTCCTCAAAGTAGCCAATATGCTCCTCAAAATTTCTCTGAATACTCCTCAAACTGTTTTTGAAAAGTTGGCAACCCTGTAATTATGAACAATTTGCAGTTCAGAAAACGAAACTAATTAAGTATTTAAGTTCAAACACGCTGGCAATCGGTGGAGCAGAAATGTTAATGCAGCAATATTATTATTCTTAAAATCAAAGAATGGACTGTAATTAATTGAAGAAACTATTTTTAAATCATGTCAAAATTTTATTTCTTGGCAACGACACTTAGGCGTTCCGAGCTTTCATGCTTTTGTTTACAAACTGAAAACCAAAACAAAACTACCGGTACATGGAAAAGAAGGCGATCACAGCACCACTTCACAACTCAATGTATCAGGGGATAAACAGAAATATTACCTGTTTATGGAGAGAAGTGTTTATCACGTAAAGCAGTGTACAATTGGGTGGAGACATTTTCGCAAGGCCATTCCAAAATTGTTGATGAAGATCGAAGCGGCCGTCCAGTTTTGATTGTGACAAAATCAACTGAGCATCAGGTGGAAGAATTTATTCTGGCAGATCGAAGAGTGACAGTTGACAGCATCGCAACGGCAGTAGGATGTTCTCATGGTTTAGCATAATGCATGATCGTTTGAATTTCCAAAAAGTGTGCTAACGTTGGGTGTTGGGCTCCCGGCAACTGACCGAGGAACACAAAAAGAATTGAATGGGCGTTTGCTTGCAACATCTTTTGTAGTATGCTGCTGAAGGTGAAGACATGCTGAACAGAATAATCACTAGTGATGAATCGGGGGTCCATCACTACCAACCTATATCAAAACATGTGTCAATGCAATGGAAGCATCCTTCTTCACCTTCCAGCAAAAAGTTCAAGGTTACACCCTCAGCTGGTAAGGTTATGATTACAGAGTTTTTGGGATTGCAAAGGAGTGATACTTGCTGACTTTAAACAAAAAAAAGGTGAACATGTGAATACTCAATCATACTGTGATGTTCTTTTCAATCTTCAGACTGCCATTCGGAAACATTCAGGCCTATTGAGCAGAGGAGTCCTGATTCATCATAACACATGTCCTCATACAGTTCAACAATTTCATTGGGAAGTTCTACAGCATCTACTTTACAACTCAGACTTAGCTCCAAGTGATTTTCATCTGTTTGGTCCACTGAAACAGCATCTTGGGGGCAAACAATTTGTACATGACGACGGCGTTCAACATGAAGTCCTACTGTGGATGAGACAACAACCCAAAGGATTTTATGCAGCTGGAATTTGGGCTCTGATAAAATGATGGGATAAGTGCATCAACGTTGCTGAAGATTATGTGGAAAAATAAAAATTATTTCCAAGTGATTATCATGGTAATTTTTTTTTTTTTTTTTTGAATTATCTTTGTTGACTTACTTAATGACTTTCCCTTGTAGATAAATGTATATAACATAATTTGATTGTTTATCCCAGAACTGTACAATATTAAATCACCAAGTAGCAAACCTAAAACGGAGAAGTACCAATATTTTTAATTTATTTAAATTTTTGTTGTATTTGTTATAGTGCCTCATCCCACCAGGTTAGTTTTAGAAAGACAACTTAATAAAAGTATATTAATTGGATGGTGTCCTCCTGATGCACCACGAGGTACTGCTGAAGCATACCATGTTTATGTTGATGGAGTGCCTAAAGCAACCATTAGAGCTACAGAAAAGACCAGAGCTTTAGTAGAAGGGGTTGACTGCAATCAAGTAAGTTATAATTGTTCTATAGTCACTGTAACAATAAAAATCTAAGTAACCACATTTTTTGTTCCACAATCATAAGTGTGGAATAAAAAATGAAACTCTCATCAGTAATATTACGTAAAAAATTACAGTAAATAAAATGTATCAAAAAACAATAGTGGTTGACAGTATTTGTTTTATTTCAATTGTCATTTGGGCTTAAACAAATTATGTATATAACAGAAGAACATTCTATTTTTAATAGTTTAGGATATATTTTGGAACGTACTTGGGGGGGGGGGGATGTTATTCAATTCAATATGTAATATTTTGATCAGTACAATTTAATTAAATAAACTTATTCTTGACTAGCAAGCTATGCCCGCTTCGCTATTTTTAAATGAATCACTATAATTAATGAATTCTAAAAATTGCATTAATTTTTAACATATGAAAAAAAGAGAGAAAAAAAAAAATCTGATCGGGAAAAAGTCTCACTGGATCCCCACTGCCTTCGGCAGCGCATGCCATTGTGTGCTGTTTGCGCACATTTATGTTCGACACTCTTAATGAATCCCTATATTATAGTAAGGGAAAAAATTAAATGTAAAATACAAAAACATTCTCTCCCATCGGTGGAATAATCGGTCCGGACCCCCACTGACTGTGGCAGCGTATACACACGTGCACGGCACGCATGTTCCTTTATCCACCGTTCCCGCTCCTGCGCTCCTCCTAATTATTTTACACTTTCAAAAATATCCGCATTTGTTTTCTCGGGCTTTTAAACCTAATAATACTAATTCCCAACGTTCTATCTGAATTTCTTTATTTTTGCCCCTGCACCCGCCCCCTTCCTGCCCCTCGTAATAATTCTACAGTTTTGAAAATATATGCAATCGATTTATTGGGCCTTAAAACCTAAAAATACTAATTTTCAACGCCCTAACTCTTATTTCTATATTTTTGCAGCTTCGCTATAAAAGGATATATATATATTAAGTGACATATGATGCAAATTAAAGTTCTGCCTACAGTCACTTGACAATGATAATGTGCCCCTTTATATATGTGTGTGTATGTATATATTACACGGCGAATATATCTGCTCAGATTATTTTATATTATCTCACATGTGGCCCTTCATGTACCATTCAACAACGAGAGTGACCCTGCAGCCAAAAAGGTTGTGCACCCCTACTCTACGGCTTCACCTGGGTGGTTGCCAATCGTGCGCGAGGCAGACAAATAACACCACATATTTTCCAAAAAAAGGAAGTACTGTATTTTTCTGTGTATAATCTGCATGTTATGTAAATCAGTTTTTCACCAGAAATTTTAATTATCAGTCAAAGCTATAATTGTAAAAAGCATTATTTCATACACAAATATAAAACATTTTCTGTGAATTTTAGTTTCTGATGTAAATGTGACTTATCTAAACTGCAAATTATACAAAGAAAATATAGTACTTGTACACAAAGGCAGTTAGCTAAGATTGATGATTCAGTGACAAGAACTTTATATACTTTATATGGTAATTTTAGGTGAATTATTATATTAATTCACTCCCAGTATAGTGTAGACATGTGTTTGCAGGTAAAACACTTGAAATTTAGCTCAGTACATAGACTGGTGTTCCTTTAAACTATCACAGATTGAACTTTGAAGATACTTATATAGAACCAGAATGTTCTGAGTAAACTTTCTTGTAAAGAAAATGACCAACTATTCTTATCAAATAAAAACTGAAGACTTCTTTTTAAAAAAAATCTTGCCCTTAACTTTATTAGCTTCTATTGATTACTTTGTGTTTCACAGGCACACAAGTCATCATTCTAATTTTTATTGACATTTTTTGATCTGCAATAAAAATTCTCAACAAACAAAATTGTGAACAAATGCTTTTTTTTTTTTTTTTTTTTTTTTTTTATTTTTAAGACAACTCTCTATTTTATAACAATTTAAAAAGTTTATCTGTCTGCTTGCAAGTCCTAAAATATTTTAATATTAAATTAATATAATCTTTCAGGATTTTTATTTGTTTATTCTGAATTTACACATGTTAAAATGCATAGGCCTTATTTTTTAACTTTCTGATGACCAAGTGGGATCTTAAAATGGCCCCTATGCTAGTTTCTGTAAAATATTTAATTTTAAAATGATTGTAGTGTTTTCAGTATTTTTATAAGAGAGTTAACGTTTTATTACGAATTCTGAAGATACCTTCCCCATGAAAAAAATAATTATAATAAATAAATAAAAATGATTTTGATATAGTAAATAAGTGTAGGATTTTTTAACGTAGGGGCCACTGAATGATCTCTCATGGCTATTTCATGTTTCAAATTTCCTCCTAGTCATTGGAAAGTTGATTGTATAAAGAGTATACGAGAAATATGGCATTGGTTTTAATGTCAAAACACATGATAATGAATATTGTCTTATTCTGTTCTTCTATGAAATCTCGTGTATCACCTAATTGCCAAAAAAATTAGTATATTTAAATTTCTTGAATGAAATATGTTTTAATTGTTTATTCCCAGTGAAATAATGAGTTTTGTCAGCAACTAAATTCTTAAAATATTTCAGAATGTTTATTTTGAAAATATTTGTATAATATTTAAATTATGAGTTTCTTTACTGAAAGCATTATTATCATCTTGGATCTCTCAACTTCATTTTAATGTGTAAATTTATAAATATTATGAATGTGATAGTTATGAAAAACATCCTTTCCAGTTTATCCGTAAGCATAAGTCACCAATTAGAATGATTTATCTCCTGACTACAATTTATATTCTTTAGTAAAGCTGTAATACCATATGTAATTTTATTGGTGCCAGTTTATTATTGTTATTTATTTATTTCACATTTGTGATTGTGAGGGTCCCCCCCCCCCTTTTCACTCAATTTTGAATCTGTGTTGTGAAAAAATGTTGTTATTCATTATAAATTTCAAGTGTTTGAAATTTGTAATAATAAATAATGGCTGAATACTGTTGATTTGCAAAATAATATTTTTGTGTAAAGTTATTTTTTATATATAGTCTATTTTGTTGAATTATTTCTTCTAAATTACTTTATTTTTACTTTATTTAGCCTCACCGAATCAGTGTTCGATCTGTAAATCCTACTGGAAGACATTCCAGAGATGCTGCTTGTACAATAGTTATAGGAAAAGGTACATGATAACTAATAATAAGATATATTACTTATTATTTTAAATAAATGATTCATTTAGGATATTTCTTTAATTTAAAGATGTGCCTCTTGCTCCAAGTTTAGTCAAAGCAATTCGTGTTACCTCTACTTCCGCCATTATTACATGGCTTCCAAGTAACAGCAATTTTCAACATGTTGTAGCCATCAATAGCGTTGAAGTTAGGACCTTGAAGGCTGGAACTTTCCGTCATCATATTACTGGTAAATATTTTTATCCATTTAAATTCAAGTAGTCATCTAAATTATAGTTATTACAATTCTTTGTAATATGTATATTTATAAGCTTAAGTCAAAATCTCATTGTGGTGTGGAAATCAAAATTTTGCATTTAACTTTAAAATAAAATAAGAATATTTTCATACGCTTAAATTTCTTGAAATTCATCACTTACTAGAAGACTACTATTAGAAAGTATTTTTCTTATTCGGTTTTACACTATAAGAAACGTTTCAAAATAAATTATATCTTGTTTAGATTGAACTCCTTATGTTTGTATACTGTAGTTTCGTATGATATTGCTAATTTTGTATACATATGTAGAATGAATTAATTTTTTTACGAGGGTAAGTCAAAAATTATCCGCAATGTAAGCTATAACCAGTGTTGCTAGATTTGGGGACTTTTTTATTCAACCTCCGCCGCTAAAATTTAATTGTAACAGTTGCCTAAGCACTTCGAAAGATAAACGTCTATTATGTATAGCAAATATCACTTTTCAAAATTATTGGTGAGAGTTGAATAAAAAAGTCCCCAAATCTGGCAACACTGGCTATAACCTTTATTACAATACAAATAGAAAACGTATGTTAACATCATTTTTTGATATAGTCTCCTTGCTTTTCAACGCACTTAGTCCATCGTTGCACAAGCACCCTCATGCAAGCAGAAAAGAAGGTGTTCGGCTGTGCAGTGAGCCACGCATGCACCGAGCCCTTCACATCTTTGTCCGAGGTGAATCGATTTCGTAGCCAGAACAATGATTAATTTGCAGACGATGTGCCACTTCATCAATAGTCATCCGTCTGTTTGTTAGAACCATGTCACGTACAAGCTCAATGTTGTCATCATTTGTGGCCGTAGATGGTCATCCAGCTCTTTCCGTATGCGTAACACTGGTGTGGCCATTTTAGGTTGATTTCTTTAGAAATCGACCTATTGCAATCACTTCGTTTATTTATCTATCTATCTATCTATCTATAATGAAAATTTTGTCATCACGATAAATCCCGAAATAATACTCGAAATGGAACCAAATTTGGACAGTGAACTGATCTTATAAATATCTTGGATGAGTTCGTTAACCAAGTTGCTCCGATTTTTTCTTTTCAAGTGGCAGCCACTTGAAAATTTCAAACCGACATTGTAAAAAGCATATTTAAATCAAGATTTACTTGAATTTTGTTGTAAATACAGGTCACATAAGGGTCTCAATGAAGTTTATGCGGCATTTTTAATAAAGTGGCAGATATTATAAGTTAAGTGGGACCACTTGAAATCAGGCTACCACTTGAAAATTTTAAATCACTATAACTTCCGAAATAATACTCCAAATAGAACCAAATTTGAACAGTGTCTTAACTCATCTTATAAATATCTTAGATGAGTTTGTTAACCAAGTTGCTCCGCCATTTTGTTTTCAAGTGGAGACCACTTAAAAATTTCAAATTGTAAAAAGCGTATTCCGAATTTGTTTGAAATTTGATGTAAATATAGACCACATAAGGGTCTCAATGAAGTTCATTAATGAAATTTATCCGTAATTTTTATAAAGTGGTAGATATCTTAAGTTAAGCGGGGCCACTTGAAATCACTCTACCACTTGAAAATTTAAAATCACAATAACTTCTGAAATAATACTCCAAATCGAACCGAATTTGGATAGTGTCTTAACTTATCTTATAAATAACTCAGATGAATTTGTTAACCAAGGTGCTCCGCCATTTTGTTTTCAAGTGGAGACCACTTGAAAATTTCAAATTCAAATTGTAAAAAGCATATTCCGAATTTTTTTTTTTTTTTAATTTTGATGCATACATAGATTATACAAGTATCTCAAATAACTTTATTAATGAACTTTATTCGCCATTTTTAATAAAGTGGCGGATATCTTAAGTTAAGCGGGACCACTTGAAATGAGGCTACCACTTGAAAATTTAAAACCATGATAACTTCCGAAATAATACTCCAAATGGAACCAAATTTGAACAGTGTCTTAACTTACCTTATAAATATCTTAGATGAGTTTGTTAACCAAGTTGCTCCGCCATTTTGTTTTCAAGTAGAGACCACTTGAAAATTTCAAATTTAAATTGTAAAAAGCGTTTTCCGAAATTGTTTGAATTTTGATGTAAATACAGACTACATAAGGATCTCAATGAAGTTTATTAGTAAACTATATCCGCCATTTTTAATAAAGTGGCAGATATCTTAAGTTAAGCGGGGCAACTTGAAATCAGGCTCCCACTTGAAAATTTAAAATCACGATAACTTCTGAAATAATACTCCAAATCGAACCAAATTTGGACAGTGATATTATCATATAATTATCTTGAATGTTTTCACTGGGCAACTTGTCCCGACATCTTGTTTCTAAGTTCCAGCCACTTGAAATCACACTGCCACTGAAAATATGCCATCACGATAACTTTTAAAATACTAAACTGATTCAAATAAAAGTTGGATAGTGACAGGCGCGGTTTCAGCTCCTCAGTTTGGAGGGGGTCACGAGGTCACGACTAGAAAAAAAAAAAAAAAAAAAAAAAAAAAGAAAAGAAAGAAAAGAAAGTTCTGTGATCAGAACTTTCTATAGGTAAATTTTCCTGACTGAAAACCAGCAAAACCATATTATAAGAAATAAATCAAATATAAGATACTATTTACATGAATCATTTATTAAATAGCCTTTTTCGACATTATAATACAAATTCCAATCTTCTCTTTGAATATTTTGAAAATATGTCTATTACTGCTTCAACATCAACATCAATATCTCTATGAATATTTAAAAGGGCGAGTCCTATGAGACGTTCTTCTCCCATGGATGCTCGAAGCCAATTTTTTAACCTCCGTAAAGTTGAAAAGCTTCGTTCACTTGAAGCGACACTTACTGGTAAAGTGGCAAGGATACGAAGCAAAATGTTAATTGATGGGTACATATCTTTGATACATTTTTCTATTGTATTAAGAAGACAATGAGAAGTATCTGTTCCATGTGTTTCTTCGGATTTTCTTTGCCACTTCGCAATCCATAATTCATATTCTGAAACGACTGATGGAACTGGAACATTATTAAGAAGTCCTTCATAATTTTCTGCAACTTCCCGTACAATTTTGATGTCATCATCTGTATAAGATTTTCAAGGCAAAAACACGTTTAAATTAAAAAGACTCATTACATCTGACGGAAATCAGTCTTTCATGTCAGAGATTATATTTTCTAGAAGTGGGATGTAAACCACCTTTCTAAAATATTCTTCAGGAGTTTCTCCAGGTATATTTGCTCGCTGCGTTTGCCGTGACGTTATTCTAGACATCTTTATCTCTGTATCTAATTTTGCAGCTAGTTCAAAAATCTCTGAGAAAATTCGATTGAAAACAAACGTCCAGGGCCGTGCTTAGGGGGGGGGCGACCGGGGCGGTCGCCCAGGGCGGCTAACAGCTAGGGGCGGCTAAAAATGACAAAATTTCAGCTAAAAATTAGGTTTACTAAAATTGTTAGATTTTTTTAAAAACAGGATTGGATTGGATTTGGGAATAAGGCCGATTGACTGCTGTAGGTCCTAGATATGAGGGGGAGTGCCCTCCATGTGGGTCTTTCTAAGGGGTCCTAGCTCGTATTTACGCAAGTTTCGGAGAAAACCATGGAAAACAACGATCGGCTAGGCCAACAAGCGCAACTTGGATTGAACCCGGCACCTCATGTCTACCAGCTTTGAGTGCATAACCACTCAGCCGCCGGAGGCTTATTTTTAAAACAGAGGGGAAAAAAAAAAAAAAAACTTGATAACTTTTCATCTGTGGCAACCTGGCAGTTTTTGGCTTTAAAGGATAGTTTTCAGAAGCAGAAGGAGGGAAATAATTTTAGTGCCTAGTATGGTGGCTAAAATCTTTTGCCTAGGAGGGCGGGTAAAATCTTTCGCCCAGGGCGGCTAAAAGTGTAGGCACGGCCCTGCAAAGGTCGCATTGAGTCTCTTGTTGTTTAAGACTTTTAATGTATCCGTAAGATTTTGTGTGGTTTTTTGTAAATCAATCGACGGCGATTGGAGGAATCTGCTTAGAGAAACAGTGACACCTAAAATAAATGATAGACAATTAGATAAAAAGTGGATATTCTATACAGATTAAATAAATTGCATCAAAAAATATGAAAATTCTTTAATTACCTAGAACATCACAGAGGCACATTGCAGCAACAATGAAGTCAGAGCTACGTAGAGCTTGATATAAACAGGCAGACTCTGATGCAGAGCTACTGTCGTTCCATTCAGCAATCTTCTGTAAGGCATTGCAAATTTCAATAAGAGAATCTCCTTGAAATTGAAGATGTCCATCATGTCGCTCTGCCCAACGAGTTTCACTTAATCCCTGGAGAGAATCTGTCAATTCCTCCTTGAAAACTACCTGCCTTTTTGCTGATGCATTAGCGAAGGAAATAACTTTTTTCATTGTTGCAGTCGCATTCATGCATGATGTAACTTTCGAAGACTTAGCTAACGAATTATTCAATGCATGGTTCCTACAAGGACATCTTTTTGCATATACAGCTGCCTTCATTAACTCTTTTGCAGCTCCTTTGGCGTCTGATGCTATCTTTGAGCAGCTATCTACACCTATTCCAACACAATACTTCATATCCATATCGAATTTTTTCATAAGATCAGCAACAATATGGGCTATTGCTGCTCCAGTTAATCGGCACACTTTATTACTTTTATCTTCTTCGCGCATATTGGCATATGCATCGCAAAATGTGACAAAATCTTCTCTTATAGAACCATTAAAAATATATCTTAAAGATAGACTTAATTGTGATGTATGTGATAAATCGGTGGTTTCATCAAAAATGACTGAAAAAAAGTTTAGCTTCTTTCACTCTCTCTAGGATAGATTTTTGTATTTTGTCTTTACAGGCATTAATTAATTGATTTTGGGTAGTATTACTAATGTATGTTGCATTTGATTTAGCAGTATCCATATGATTTTTTAATATTATATCACCTGCTTCGATTCTGAATCTTAACAGAGCTCTAAAATTGCCCTCATTTGTAGCCACTATGCTTTCGTTCTCATCCTCAGTATTTTCTTTTTCTGTTGTTTCTGTGCAAAGAGGGCCGTAGTCCCTATGACCACGCAGAGCAAAGTTTTGACGGCCACAAAGAATGATTGTGCTGATGATAGGTCGCAGACGTTGACGATTTTCCTCTATTTGGATTTGTCTACGCTTCGATACCAGATTTATGACTTCAAGAGCCGGTTTATGGTACGTTTTCAAAAAGTTTTTCCCCGACTCTACAGCAGCTTTGTGATACTGGTTGTTTTCATGAATTGTGAGTGCTCCATTTTTGTTACTTGACTTTTCCTCCATGAGCATCACTTGATTTTCTGACGAGGATACTACAGAATCTGGTGATGCCCTAATGTGTTCTTTTTCATCATTTTGAGCAATTCTTTGTTTCTTTTGAAAAAAACTATCTATCATTCGATTTTCTCCCCCCTCCTCCCGTTTGACAAGACTAGAATTTGTTGACTGGCATGCCTAAGGAAAACAAATCCACTCATAAAGGAGACAATAGAGTTTTTCAAAAAATGAAACTTTAAACAAAATGTGACAAATATCCAAAATAATGCATGCGCATGCGCTTCTTACAATAACTTATTAATTACTAGATGAGAGTATATAAATAGGGTTTTAAAAAAAGTTAAGAATAAGAATTGCCCTTTATTATATTTTGGAACAGCGCTCATTCAGACTTTTGAGCTCTAATGTTAAAATTTTTGAAAAATTAAAAATCGTGTCTCCGGCAGACGATAGTTTTTTTAAGACAACTAAATATTTTCCTGAAAGTAAGACAGTTTGGGGGGGGGTCATGACCCCCGTGACCCCCCCCTTGAAACCGCGCCTGGATAGTGAAATTATGGTTCAAATATCTAAAATAAGTTCACTTGGTGACTTGATCCGCAATTTTATGTCCAAGTGGCTGCCACTTGAAAATTTGTCAATGTAGTAACTTTAGTAATACAGAATCAATTCGCATCATATTTGGGTAGTGGATTTATCATTCAAATATCTCAGATAAGTTCGCTGGGCATTTCACTCCGTTTTTTTTTTTTCCAAGTGGCACCACCTGAAAAATTCTTATGACGACAATTTTTGAAGTACTGATTTAATTTGAACTAGAACTAGACAAGGAACTTAAAGAAGTATACTGGATGATTTCGCTGGGCAAGTTGTTTTGCCATTTTGTTTCCAAGTTTCAACCACTTAGACTGCCACTTGAAAATTTGTCATAAAATTAACTTTTGAAACACGGCACTGATTTAAACCACAGTTGGACAGTGAACCTATGCTTCAAATATCTTGGATATGTTTGCTGGCCAATTTGTTCCACTGTATTGTTTCCAACTGGCGGCCACTGGAAAATTTGTTATCACGGTAACTTTAGAAATACTTAATCAATTCAAATCAAAGTTGAAAAATGGATTTATCATTCAAACAACAAAAATCTAGAAAATTCACGTAACTCGTGAACCAATCACATTATTGCGTCCATCTTTGGTATATCGATTATAAGTATTTTCTCGCCAAAAGTCGCCAAAAAAGTTGCCATAGGGAAAAAGTCGCCTAATTTGTCGCCAAATCCATTACCTGCGTTGTCGGATCTTTTTAAGGCGTTTTTAAGGAAAAATTAGGCTATTTTAATGCTAAAACAAGCTAGAAATGCAGAAAACTAACATTTTATCAACTTAATAATTGAAAGAATTTCTACAAAAAAAATTATTTTCAAATTTGAAATGACATTTAGTTGGGGAACTTTCTCTGCCATTTTGTTCGAAGTGCCAGCCACTTAATTTTTCAACACGATGACTTTTGAGATTTTGAATTAATTCGAACTATATGTGTACAGTAGACTTATCTCACAAATACATTTCATATATTTGTCATTTTAACTCACCATTTTGTTTCCAAGCGCCGGCCACTTGAAAATTTTAAATTCACGTAAAAAGGTATTTATTAACCGATTTGCTTAAAATTCCATATGTGCATAGCCTACATCAATATTTCTACCAAGTTTATTAATAATTTGTATCCGTCATTTTGAAACAAAATGACGGCTACTTGATAAGGAAAAAGAAATCAACCTACCCTTCCGAATAAGCCGGAAGGACTTGTTTGAATTTGTCAATCCATTTGTAGGTACTCCGCTGTGACAAGACACTGTTCCCGTACTGTGCCAAAAGTCATTGATGGATTGTGACTCCTGATACACCTTCCAACGACAAAAAACGGATCACTGCTCGTTGTTCCTCTTTGGTGCAAAAGTCTAATGGATCGGCCATGATCTATCTGAAACAAAAGAAAGACAAATGGAGGAATTAGGATCAAACTTTCATTGCAGGACCGCAACATCATAACAATAATATAAACTAGGACAAACTTCCATATGAACACTGTAAGAAAAGTTATTAGCTACATTGCAGATAATTTTTGACTTACCCTCGTATATAGTTCCATAGAAAAAAAACTTATGAGATTGATCTGGATTTTTCTAACTTAATAGAATGGGTGCAACTAGAGTTTTAAGCAGGGGTTTGGGAGTAATACATATAATATTCCTCTCTCTAGCTCACATCTACTTTTGTGGAATATTTTTAATGCAAACGATTTATGAAAATGATAAACTTTTCTGTTATTCATATGAATAGCTATAAAAGTGCTTGCCAAAAGAGTGTATCTCTGATTACAAGAAAATTTTAAAATAATAATAATATTGTGAAGTGTTACAGTGGTATATATTTAGTCTGGACACAGTACATTTTACTTTTTACTTTCTTCTATATTCAATAGAAGAAAGTATTGGATTCGTAAAAATTTTCTACTTCCGCTTTTCGATGAATTTATACATTTTGAGAGGTCTAGAACACTATTTCACCATTACAATTCAAGTTTACAAAAGGATTATAAATTTTATTAAAAACATTTTAAGTTACCTTACTAAAAATCCTTAAAAATTGGTTGATATATTTCGGCTTTCATCCGAAGCCATCTTCAGAACCCGATGACATAAACAAAGATCGTCGGTGGCTCATTCTTCTTTTATAATTTCGCTGCCCGTCATTCCTTCAGTTCTCTTTATTCTGCGCAAAAATTTGCGGTACTACTATCCATTTTCATGTTACCCTCAATAGTTTTGATGTAAAAGACCTATATCCTTCAATTAACATTTCCGAAATTAGTAAAATTATTCACGATCGAATTATTAACCAATTTGGCGATAACAAAATTAGTGATACCTTAATCCGTACAAGCAACCTCATCCTAAACAATTCTTTTTTCTCTTTTAATGGTAGTTTTTACAGGCAAACTCAAGGCGTGCCTATGGGGTCTCCGATATCTGGAATTATAGCCGAACTAAAATTGAGATTTTTTTTAACAATCCGCAAGTAATATTATTAAAAATTGCAAACTCTGGGTCCGCTATGTGGATGACGTATTTACCATCACCCCCAAAATATTAACCCTGAACATATTCTCTCAGATCTTAACAAACTTGATCCCCTTATTAAATTCACTAATGAAACAGAAAACAACAATAGCCTAAATTTTCTTGACGTTTACATCACCAAAAATCAAAACCATACAATCGACACCACTGTTTTCCACAAAGCTACCAATAATAATGAAATCATAAACAATAAATGCAACACCCCCCTTCCATATAAATACGCTGCTTTAAGGTCCTATATTAATCGTGCTATCCTGATATGTTCTAATAAATCCCTTCTAAATGCCGAATTAAAATTTATTAAAAGTATCGCAAAGAAAGCTAACTACAACCCAAAACTTGTTGACAAATTCTATAAAAAACGAATAAAATCACTCAACCAGATCACAAATGCACAAAAAACAAAACCTTCTTTTACCTCAGCTATTCCCTATTGTAACGGCGCCTCTATCAAAATCCATAATGAAGCAAAAAAATACAACGTTAACATCCCAATCAAACCCGATAAAAACATCTTCCAACGAATCCGTAACGAAAAAGATCCCATCCCCTTCAATCAAACAGCCGGAATCTACAAAATAAATTTTCAAGACCACGAACATAATAAAGCCAGCTACATTGGCATGACAAAAAGGAAAATTAAAGACAGAATAAATGAACACCTTAGCGACCTTAAATTTAACAAACCATCCACAGCCTTTTCTAGACATAACATTACTAATCCTATTGATATTAACTCTATTAACTTTCAAAAAATTTCAACCTTCAATTCGCACAAGTACGCACTGAAAAGAGAAGCAATAGAGATCCTATCTACGCAAGACGCAGTAAACGATATCGAGCACAGCATAATTCCACCTGAATGGAAACCGACCCTGGAAAAAATGAAGAGAACTGAAGGAATGACGGGCAGTGAAATTATAAAAGAAGAATGAGCCACCGACAATCTTTGTTTATGTCATCGGGTTCTGAAGATGGCTTCGGATGAAAGCCGAAATATATCAACCAATTTTTAAGGATTTTTAGTAAGGTAACTTAAAATGTTTTTAACACTATTTCACCATTTTTAGAAAATGTCTGTCTGTGTGTGTGACAAAAATTTTGTGGCAACTCTATCTCCAGAACTACTATTCAGAATAATCGTATATAAATTTATAAGTAGATGCACTTTCCCCTAAATTAATGCCTATCAATTTTTGGTGTCAACTGCTCAACAGGTGGCGCTGCTATACAGTGATTTCCGCAATTTAAGGGGAGGCCATATCTCAGGTTCCATTGCATATAATCAATCAAAACTTGATATCTGAAAAGGTCATTATGAGCATTATGCTGATTCAATTTGAATGTTTATTGGCCAACAGGTGGCACTGCTATACAGTAATTTCTGCAGTTTTAGGGAAGACTATATCTCAGGAACTACTGTACATAATTACATATAAATTTATATGTAGATGCACCTTGACATAAATTTGTGCCTATCAACTTTTGGTGACAACTGCTCAACAAGTGGCGCTGCTATACAGCGATTTCCACAAATTAAGGGAAGGCCAGATTCTGTTTTGCGTATCACCAAACTTGCTGTGAGAGAAGGCCATTATGAGATTATGCTGATTCAATTTGGATGCTTATCGGCCAGTAGGTGGCACTTCTGTACTGCAAATTTCATCGATAACGGGAAGGCTATATCTGAACTTCTATGAAATATAACTGTATGAAACTTGATATGTGAGAAAACCATAATAAAAATGCATATTTTAAGATGTTATTTATAGACAATAAAATTGTCTGTCTTTGGATATTTAGTGTTAGTTTTCTCTCAGCTAAAAATAATTTGCATTCATCATGTTAAATAATTTTAATAAATGTTGAATTTGTATGGGAAATATAAAAGAAAAGCCTTGTGGTGGCCACAATGTACTAGTTTTTAACTTTAATTATTTAAAAAAGAAGCTTTTCTTAATTTATAAAGGAAATTAACCTTACTTGACTGCTCCATTATCTTTATAAGTCGCTTTTCGCCTTGAGGCCCCAGACAGCATCAGTCATGGCTTGAGTGGAAGTGGCTGATCTTCCAAAGGTTCGTTGTCGCCTGTGATCAGGTGGCGTCACTATGTGTCAATTCCAAGTACTAGTGTTTATTATTGCTTTGTCGTGAAGATATTAATTGGATAGTAAAATCTTGGCTGATTAGAGTTGCATCAGATATGAAAATCAGTTACATGAACTGCTTCAAAAAAATGAAAAAAGTTGGTTTATTAACAAGAATAAGTTAGACTATGAAAAAATTAACTCTGATTTTTTTTTAGGCATTACTTTAAAGATATGTCGAAGTTCCAAACTGTAAATGGGAATAAAATGAAATTTCTTACTTGAAAGTAGATGAATCAGGAACCAAAACTGGAGAACACAAATTATTTTATTTGATGAAATTGGTTTAGGAGCATAGCATTACAAATTTGTGACATTGGTTCCAGAAAATCACTTCAGCTAACTTAGTCATTTATAAGTATTTAGTTAAAGAATCAAGTTATTGAATCCTTTTTGTTGGATATCATGTGCTATTAGAAATTTTAAGAGGATTATTCTTTTAATTAGTAATTGAAATAGAATGACGGATGTTACACACATTGTTCAAATGAACAATGGCAGTCTGCTAAAATTGTCCAGAGATGTTTACATGACTGCAGTCCAAACGTAAGTGAAGTTCAACTCGAATTTGAACAGCGGCAAGGAAAGCCACGCTCTGTGTTGACCAATCAGAGATGAAGCAATTTCAAACGTGTCTATTGATAGACCGCCACGAGAAAGTCTCTGTTTGTAGAAATGGTCACTATAGAAATGGGATTGTCCACTTCATTTTAGGTACGGTGGGTGCTGTCGACTATCTTTGCCATTTGGCACGAAATATAAAGGGAAAAAGCAAAGATAATATCAAATAAGCAGCACAGATAATTATAAATAACTTTACAGTTATTTATAATGTGCGGCAGTAATATTTCGCTTTATGCTTTCGTTGTTATCAGATGGTTATTTTATAATTTGAGAAATATTCGCTGATCAATTTGAATTTTTTATGGTACTGATTGTATTTTTAGTTCTTGTTTCGCATTTGTGTGCTTTTTATTATTTTAAAATAACTTCCCCATTCAAATCAATGTAACATAGTATTGATAATTTATTCAGACTTTTAGAATATGAAGTTATTAGATTACCACCATATCATTGCGATTGTAATACAAATTCCTCTCTTACAATCAGAAAATAGGACAAATTCCATTAATTTTCCTGTGATTGTGATCATGAGAAAAGAATATTTATACTATACATGCGCTTGCAAATGAATAATAATACCTGAATGGAGGATTTAAATTTAACAATGCCTTCAACGTGTCTCCAGTTTTTAGTATATTCAGAATAGATAGAATATCTAACTTACTACATCTTTAATATTTTTACAGCTACCATATCATATTCAACAAAGAAAAGTTTTATTTAATCAATAGAAATTTAAAATTTGTTTAGATTTTTATTTAAAAAACATTAATATGCACATTAACTTTGTAAAATCTTGAATTTTTGGTACAGTTGAATTATAAAAAGTAAAAAGAAAAATAGTGAATTTATATAGATTGTAAGACAATGACACATTTTTAAATTATTATTAAATAATAGTAATTATAATATGCTGTAACTTTTAATTTCATCTGTATAAATAAAAATATAAGTAATATTTGTATAGGATAAATTTAAGAGATCAACTAAATAAGCACTACTTCTATATCTGTATTTCTATGTTATGTTTTATGTATATCGCACATATTTATTCGCCTTATACATCGGGGGAGAAGAATCAAAGAAGTGCTAATTGCGCCAAGACATCGCATGTCGTAAAGTTGACCCACCTCTCCCTTTTGGAATGATCTGAGGAAGCAACCCTGCTCAGGGTTTTTCTCGTGGCGGTACAACAGTACATAATGAATGATGTAGTTACCAGATGCCACTCCCTATCAGAATGGTCACCAAGGGACTACAACAAGATGGTGAAACCGAACAAAAGCGCTCCGACAAAAATAAAATTCCACTGAAGGGGAAAATCGTGATCTGGTCATGCAAAATAGAACTAAAGAGATTGCTTCCTGCAGAAAGCTTATAGAAGTTCGGTAAATACCAAAATAGGCTTAAAATGCTGAAAATGACAACTTTAATAAATAAATAAATTAATAATTACATTAAATAAATATCTTAATTGCTTGAATTTAAAATATTTAAAAATGCAATTAATTTAAAAAAATAGAATTAATAAAAAAAAAATTAGACTTTTTCTATTAGCTTGATTTGCACTCAAAAGTATGAAAAATTTAAAAGGAAGTGTTTCCACTTAAATTTCATACTTTAGGTAATTTTAAATAATCTAATTGTTGTGTGGAAAAACTCTTTGCACCCCTGGATTCAGAAAAATCCCCCTTCATTTGATACCAAATTTGTAATGAGCTAAGTACTTTTTAAAGTGGCTGAAAGGAATTAAAATGAAGTACTGTTACCTAATTTTCATGCTTTAGTTAATTTTTGAAAAATCTAATTGTTGTGTCGAAAATCTCTTTGTACCCCTCGATTCAGAAAAATCATCCCTTTCATTTGGTACTGAATTTTGTAACGAGCCACATACTTTTTAAAATGACTGAAAGGAATTAAAATGAAGTGTTGCCACCTAATTTTCCTGCTTTAGTTAATTTAAAAAAATCTAATTGTCATGTCAAAAAACTGTGCATCCTTGGACTAAAGAAAAATCGCCCCTTTCATTTGGTACCGAATTTGTAACAATAAGACTGATATTTCTAATTTATTTTCCCCTTTTAACCCAGATTCGACAGACTATTTATGACAGAGAATGTAAGCTAAAAAAAAAAGTCTTAATAAAAAATAAAAAATAAAAAAATAACGCTGTGCAACATGACAACTAGTGACATACAATATTCAAATCATGATTAGATCATTATAATTTTCATACAATTGTGTTAATAATGTGCAATAAATGTTTCAATATATATATATATATATATATATATATTACATAAATAAGTTATACGTGGGTGTATGTGCATCATATCTCTTCCCAATCTACTGGTTTGATTTTAATCAGGCTTAGAACATTCATTACTTTTTGTTATGCAAGGCATATTTTGAATGTCTTGTTTCTCTTATGAATGTTTCTCTTATAAAAAAGTATTCTTAAAAATTGTATTTTATTATGATTTGTATGGTAAATTTGTATATGAGTTGTTTTCAACATGTATAAACTCCCTATTAAAAGATGAAATATTGAATGAAATAGATTAGAATATATAGAAATTTATGGATAAAACATTCTAAATCCCCCCCCCCCCCCCAAATCTGCTTGCCTATGTAATTATTAGAGAAACAAACTGAAAATAAGCTGAGAAATTTTTTAAAGAACATTTTTTAAAAGCTTTTTTATTAACAAATGTCAGTTTTTTATGAACAGATACTCCCTGTAAAGAATGTTTCAAGGACTATCAGCAAATTCAGACATTTTGTTGATTATCTAAAAAAAATATTTGATGGATTCTTTTGGAAATTCAAAGATATAAAGAACATGTTATATTTCATACATTTCAGGCAATATTTTGTCCCAAAGGCAAAAAGAAAAATGTTAGGAATCATCTTCGGGGTGGGGAGGCTTGAAATGCATTGTAACTGAAGCATATCATTATGATGCTCTTTTAATTATCTGTATCTATTTGCATGTGAATAGCTCTAAAGTTTATGGGCTTAAATACAAAGGTTTCTTATTAAAAAAAATGAATAAATAAATAATCTGGCACCAAACATAATGTGATTCCCAAGCAGACAAGCACAGTCCATGATCATTGGATCCTTTTCTGCTTATATTTGCTTGTCTGGACATTGCATGTTATGTTTTTGGTTTCTGAAATTTTAATTTTCTTTAAATTTAAATTTTAATATTTTCATATGTTCATTTAACAATCACTGATGACAAAATTTTAAAATCCTGAAATGATTGTATGCTGTTTTTCCCTCTAGAACTTTTGCACTTTTTAACATGATATAATGTATATATATATATATATATATATATATATATATATATTAATAATTACAAGAGGCTGAGGAACTTAGTATCATATTATAGGTTCCATAGTGGGTTTAATTTGTAGCCTTTTCATTTTTTTTTTTTTTTTTAAATAAGATCCATATTGTGGTTAAGCAATTATTTTATTCCCATTTAAAGATTTTGCATAGATAGGAAATTAGATATCAGAAAGACTGTCATGTTATTTCTGGATATATGCTTTATAATATATTTACAAAAGTTTAAAGTATTTTCGCATGGTTTATAAAGAAAATTCTTAAGATTCCTGTTAAAGAGTAGAAAGTATGATATTGACATTGAGAAAACATTATAAAATAAATAAATAAATAAATAAATAAAATAGGTAAATACTTAAAAATATCAATACGCAATAATTTTGAATCAAATTTTCATGGGAAAAACGAAGTTGTGTTTAACTTGGGGTACCTATTTGTTGATAAGCTTTGTAATCACATTAAATAGAAATATTATCAGGTGCAAGGCCGTGGTAGACTGGTTAGTAAGAGCAGCGAGTTCGTGATCGAAAGATTGCGGGTTCGGTCCTCGAGCCGGCCGAAGACCGTCGTGTACGCTAATGGCAACTGGTGCACGTTAAATTCCGTCGTGGTCGCAAAATCCTCCAAGTTCCCATCAAAAATTATACCTCTGGGGGTACCGGAACATGGGTCTAAACTCGCTCTGATCCGGATCAAAATTTGAGTTTGGCTGGTGCTGCCATCTTTCACCAGCTTATGGAACTAGAAGTCATACTTCCTCCCTATGAGGTGTTCCTAATAACGGAAGACGCAACCCTCTTGCCTTAAAATAAGTCCGGTAGTTCCACTACCGGGGCTCGGAATTTCCGAGTGGCACACGACAACAACAACAACAACATTATCAGGTGCACATTTTAAAGTTCAATTATGAATTTTATATAATTAATCAAATTGTTTGATTTTTCTTTAAAATAAATATTATATTAACAACTTGAATTGTTTTGTTGTTAATATTATGAAATAATTAATTTAGACATTATCTTAATTTCAGGTTTAGCCCCAAATACAACTTACAGGGTATCTGTTCGTGCAAGACCAGCTCGATTATTTTTTAACCATGAAAATCCGAAAAAGATTGGCTTGTTGACATCAGCAATTGAATTTAAAACACTTCCTAAAGGTTGTAAAGGTTGTAATTTTTCCCTTTTAGTTTCCCATTTAGCATTTTAAATAATTGTTCAAAATATATTTTTTGGTTGATTTTTTTAGAAATTGACCTATTTGAAATGTGTGTTCATTCATATGAGTGTTCTTTCAATAGTGATTAGTCTTTCTTGGTGCTATACCGGGTGATTCAAAATAGATGTTACAGAGATTATCTCGTAAACTAAGAAAGATAGAACCATACTTTCAGTTATAAAATTGGTGCAAATTAAGAGTAGATTTCAGGTATGGCATTTTTTTGTGCAAGGGGCTGTATACATATTAAATACAAAATTTAATTTTTATACGGCCCCTCCTATCATATGACTTATATTTAGAAAAATATTCTCCTCGCTCTAACAAGCAAGCAAAAAAAAAAAAAAAAAATCATCTCTCTAAGGCAAAATCTCGCTTAGTTTTTGCAATTTGAAAATTCTAGCATTTTTCACCAAGTCTTAAGGGGTTGTATCAAAAGTGAGAAATTGTAATTACTGTAGCTTTTGTAATAAGGCACACAGCGTTTGCGGGGGAAAAAATCATTCAGGGAATAAAGACGGCTATTTTAACCTGTAATGTCTCTCTTTTCTCTAGTGAATACACACGAGAATACTCATTGGTAATTTAACAAATAAAATTTATGAACAATTTATATACTAAAAGGGAATTTTCAAATTCATTTTTCTTTCTTTTCCTTTATACATTCTCTTACTCATAAACATGGTGTAGAGAAAGTATTGTTTTTGAGTCAAATTTCGGAAAATTAGCTTTTGTTACATTTGCACATTTACAGATCCTCTGAATTCAAAAATCATGTTTTTAGCGGTTGGTCTCTCTCTCTCTCTTTATGTGAGTGCGTGTGTTATTAGAATATCTTAAGAACAAATAGTAGCAGAAAATCCAAATTCGATATTCTAAATCCGTATCATATTGTGGTGCTACACTAAAGTATTCGTTGCGATCAGACAATTGTTTGTTTACAGGGTCATCCAAGAGAATTCAAATACATTACAAGTCTGTGAGTGAAATTTCTCATATGTACAGTGTGTCATCTATAGACTGCCCTAAACAAAATGAAAAGAATAGATTTTTTATACGCATAAAAGCATGTTTTATGTAGATTGTGGTGTAACAGTCATTCATCATTCCTTTACAGAGTTACCCAGAGTATTTTGATATATTGGAGCTATACTTGGGAATTGCTGGAAGCGTATTTCATTTTGTGTTACTTGTTTTACATATAACACTAAATTTACGCACACAAAGCCATGTGTATATAGTTTATAGACAATATACAGGGCTACCTAAAATTAAGGTAAATTTTTTTTTAAATTAGATATAATTGGCGTAAGTGCTTTGCTACATTTTTTTTATTTCAAAGAACACTGCTGACACAGAACGGAAAATTAATTTATCATACCCGTACTGTAAACAAAGTAGTTTTTGGAGAGCGATTTTTTTTCTGTATAATATCACATTTTGAGGCTTCCTGAATGCAAAAGATAAATTTTTAGTGGTTGATCTGTATATATATGAATTATCAGCATAATTTAACAACAAATAATCTGGTGTGTCACTCACACGACTTTCTCGTACCCTGAAATTTAATACAGGTTGGAAATTAAGAGGTAACATATAAAGAGTACTGTTATGTAAACCTATGTTAAAATAATTCAAATTAGGCTTCAGGAGAGTTTTATATGGTAACTAGTATATAACCCCGTCAAAAATGACGGAATGTGCACGATAAATCTTGAAAACAATGTTTAGATCATGATGGTTACCACGTGATTATTTGAATGTATTTTCAATTTTTATTTATAAATCAAATGTGTTTCGATATTTTTTAATTTTCGTTCTGAAATAAAAAAAAATTCTACCCGATCAATAAATATGAATGACAATAAAAAAAAACTGCTGGTTGACAAAAAATATAGGCCCGACAACACAACAGCAACAACACATCCCAATGTTACATTAAGTGCTCTATACGCAAGCGAAGTGTAATGGCACTGACCGTCCATGGATGCAAGAAAATGATTTCCTGTGTTAATCGCCCATTGGATTTTTTGTAAAAAATTATTAAAAATCGAGGAAAATTATTTCCTGATTTTAATCCCCATATTTGGGTATATATATGTATTTGTTATCATGTGCATGTGTTAGATTGAGTTATTTTGCTGTCAAATTGACAAAATTTTAAATTTCAAAACTCTGTTGTCCTTGGCGTTTTTGTATTTGGCGATCAAAAACGTACTACTAAAATATACATGCCAGATGTATATTTTCGTAATATGTATTGTAAGAAATATTGTTTCATATTATTCATTACTCTCTTAATATAAGTTTTTAAAATAGCCATGATTTTTGAAAGGAATTGAATTATATTAACCAGATAAATTGGCGATATATACACCGTGACCAATAAGTTCTCATACACTTTCAAATTTTTATTACAGTAACACAAAGTAAATCATACAAAAACTTTTTGCATAAAATTAAAGTAGTAATCATTGAGTAACATTACAATAAATGCTTTGGAATAATTCCGCCTTTTAGTTTCTTAACGAGCTTAAGTCTCTTTTCAAATCCATCACATGCGGCACGCACGGCTTCCATTGACATTTCCTGTCATATCGTTTGAATTACATTTTTGTATTTGCTCAAATCGGTAATTTTATAGTTATTCAGTTGGAAGAGCATATATGACCACAAAAAATAATCAAGCGGTTTAAGATCGGGGGAGTTGGGAGGCCATTCTTTCTTTGGTAAAAAGTCAGCTAAATTTTGACTGCACCACTCCTGAACCAAACGTGCGGTATGAGAAGGGGTATCATCTTTTTGGAAGCAGAAATATTCCACCGCATACATACTCTGGACATTTGGTAGTAAAACTTTTTCCCAAACCTCAGTTTTATAATATTGGACATTGATTTTTACCCCTTTACCAATGAAAACTAACTGGAGATTTCCGCTTTTGGAAATAGCGGCCTAAATCATCTGAGACGAAGCATTTTAATAACGCGGAACGTAATGCTGTCCCTCAGGGATGTTATCAATAGAAACTGACCATACTCTGTCATTTTGGGGGTTCAGACATTGCTGTAAAATGAATAGTTTCTCATCTGAAAAGACAAATTCATCTCCAGCGTGCCAACCAAGAATTTCTTCCACCCTTTGCTTCCTTTTCATCTTAACAGAATACGAAACTCCGTGAATTTTGCGTTTTCTATAAACCTTGCACCCAAGGTCCTTTTTCAGAATGTTTAACAATGTTCCCTTTGATATTTTGAGCTCTCGTGCTAGTTTTCTAGCAGATTTTTGTCCGTTTCGACGTATCCTTTCACTGACCCTTTTCACAGCCTCTTTTGTCCTAACGGACCTCGGTCTTCCAGATCTTTTCTGTCATCGACAGATGACGTCTCATTACACCTTCTGATAGTTCTGCAAATGATATCGCTCTTCACTCCCAGGGCTTTCAAGTCTCTGAAAATTTCAATCGGCTACACTCATTTGATGAATTTATTTATCACAATTTTTTCATTCCACCTAGGTAAAGGAAAATTATAATTAGTGCAACATTTACACTTGCAATAGCTTTATACCTATCACTATATTGCCTGCAAAATAATTGGGACTACAGTAACACATATGTACAACTTTTTTACGTGCTTCAAAAGTTGTATGAGAACTTATTGGTCACGGTGTATATATATATATATATATATTTTTTTTTTTTTTTTTCTGCCAAGGATGACCGATGTAAAATCTATTCTGCTGCAACATATTAGTATCTTATATCAGATACTTTATTTAGACATTTGAAAACAAATTTCACTTCAAATTATGATAGAATATTTATCATTTTCCTTTTAATTAATATATTAGTTGGATATTTATTCTGTAAATATCATCCTTTGAAATGAAATGTTTATGTTTTCAATGGAATATGGAAGTTTGCCATTTTTTTTATCTAGAGTTTTGAAATTTAAAATTCAAATTTTATCAATTTTAGAGCAAAAACAACTTAATCTAACGCATGCACATGATAACTAATACATATCTATACCTAAATATGGGGATTAAAATCAGGAAATAATTTTCCTCAACTTTTAATAATTTTTTACGAAAAATCCAATGGGCGTTTAACATAGGAAATATTTTTCTTGTATCCACGAACGGCCAATGATGTCATCACTTCGCTTGCGTATTTAAAGTCTTCATAATAAAAAAAAACGATTCACTTCATTTTACCAAAATGCATTTTTTTTAAGACTATCGTAGATCCTGTTTTCAAATTTTCTAACTAACTATCCAATAACTACAGACACTCCATGCTAACCCAAATTCACCCCTACTCGATACCTCCAACCAGCTATCTCACCCACAACATCGCCAAAATATCCAGGATCCAGCTACCGATTTCCTCATTCTCAACCGAACATTTTACCTTGACTCGACATTATCACCTTAGACTACTCTACTTTCAATACTCATTTCAACTGGTGACATTTACTTGCCGAACCAAACATTATATCCCAACTATCACTTTACACTAATTTCAAAACTAAAATCAACTGACAACATTTACGTACTAAACTCGACGCCAATCATACCTTACAATGTAAACAAACAATGAAGCTTGATTAAAAATATTTAAAAACTTTAATACGTTTTTACAAATATTTTAAGATTTTTAAGGCTTTAATATGTTTTAGAAATATTTTAAGCGTTTTTTTAATGAAACAGTCAAAGAGTCGTTCATTCGGAATTAAAAAGTTGTCCATTTGAAATTTGTATTTTCTGAATGGCAACAGTTTTGGTTTGTTTTTATTTGGTATTGCGTTGTTTATAATCATGAAGTTACATAATTCTATTTATAGGTTCATGTTTATAATAGCCAGTGATCCGTTATATTTAATTCAGACATTTAAACATTACAATTGAATAGTTTTTCAAGGATTTAGATGAAATAAATAAGAATATGTGCAATACAAAACATGTATGAAAATGATATGTATGTTTCCGTAAGTTGAATTGAATAAACGGGGGGGGGGGGGGGGTGAAATGACTGCCAAAAGTTTGTTTTGAAGCGGTCTATCCGGAATTGTTCATGACAGATGAGGGTCATTATTATTATTAATTACTTCTGTGTGAGGGGGGCGGTAACCCCCCTCAATCCCCCCATTTCATTAATGCACCTACATTTATATAGAATTTAAATCTGTTATTAAAGTTAAAATTTCACTTGAAACTATTCAGACAACTTTCACATCATGGGCGTCGGCAGAATGGGGCAAGGGGGGCACTTGCCCCCCCCCCCCCCCTAGAAAATTCTATTAAGCATTTTTCTTTAAATTTAAAACTATGCTATCAGAATTTTATTTTAAAAAAAAAATATTTTTTCAGGTTGTGCCCCTCCCTAAAATTTTTTCTGGCAACGCCACTGTTTCACATGCAACATTCCTTGAAACTTATCGGTCTTAATCAAACTTTTCCAGTAACAAATTTATATTAATTTGAAAATACAACTTTTGGATCTCCTGAAATTATTGGTTTTCTGAAATTATTCGACACAGGCAATAATCAAAAACTTGCATTTTGTAATAAGGAAGCCTCAAAACGTGTAAATACACAAAAAAAACAAGCGATGCATATTTAACTTAAAAACATACATTATTTATGAAATGTCTATGAGGAATTCATTTCCATTCCAGAACAGCTTTCCTGCACTGTTAAAAAAATGCAGAAAAAATACAGAAATTCTCTGTAATTTCAGAAAAAAAGGCATAAATTACGGAAAAATTACGTAGACAAAACGTATTTTACGACTTTTTTTCTGAAATTACAGAGAATTTCTGTATTTTTTCTGCATTTTTTTAACAGTGTGGACATGGTAAAATATTATAGTAAAGCACTCTCACTAACAATAAAAAAGAATATTATTGCTTAAATATTTGCCCTGTATATGTTTTGAATAATATGTACAAACCGCAAAGTGCACCTAAATATAAACCTATAGTAATAATATACGGCACCACCTAAAATGCACCTCCATTAATTTTCAGCTATTGTCACATTATAATCTAGTTATTTTGTGTAGCTCTATAAATGAACAGTGAATGATTTCCTTGCGATATTCTACCTGAGGCATGTTTTTATGCATATAAAAAATATATATTCATTTAATTTGGTTTAGTGTAGTCTATAGGTGTTAAACTCTACTTACCTGCAATTTTCCCCATATACGTAATGTATATGAATATTCTTGAGTGTACCTGTATGCAAACCATTTGCTTCATCTCAACGAAAAGATTAGTGTAGCATCCCTATATGATACATATTTAGAATACCAAGTTTGGAACCTCTACTGCTATTTGTTCTTGAGATATGCTGATAACAGACAGACACACACAAGACCAACCACTGAAAACATGATTTTCATATTCAGGGGACTTCAAAACGTGTAAATATAATAAAAACTCACTTTCGAAAATTTGACCCAAAAACAGTACTTTTTCTACCTTATGGGTATGAGAAAGTAATAACTACAGGAAATGCGAATTTGGTACTTCGGATTCCATATCTAGTTGCCACTTGAAAAGGTGATCAAGGTTTGCAAGTTTCAAGGAAATTGATAACAGACTTGATTTTTGTTTTGATAAATATAGGCACTATAATTAAATGGGGGTTGAGAAGGGCGGTAACCCCCCAACATAGAATTATACATATATACCATATCATATTCTATACAAAACATTATTTTAGAATATTAACAATAAATAAGAATTTCCTTATGATTTTTACAGTATAAAGTTATTTAAATGTAATTTGTAAGAATGTCTGTCCCAAAACGCAATACATTGGCATTTTTTGTGTGTTCCTGTACATAAACCAGAGGATTAATTAATGTCATTTTAAATAGGGAATATCATATAGTAAACCTGAGTAACATATATCATTTCTGAAAATTTCTGAAAATATTTACAGATGCTGGGGGCGGGCAGATGGACAGTCAGACAAAAAAATATGCAAATTGAAATCATATTCACAGTTAAAAATTGTTAGAAAATGTTTAATGTAAACGAAAATGCAATTCCTGCAAATGTCCAATAATAACCCTTAACGTAACTGAATATTTTTGCATGCCCTTTAAATCTAATGCTAATCGTAATGTACACTATAGAAAGCATTCTTTTGTGCTTATGAATAACATATTTCAATTTCATTAAGATATATGCAAAGTAATTAAAATTTGGTTTATAGAATATCTTCACATAGAACGCAATGCTTTGGTATACTTTCGGGTGTCCTTGTATACAAACCAGTGATAGTGTTTACTCCATTTTCTATGGAAAATATCCAATAAAAAACTTTAATAACTTTCAATTTTATTAATATATGCATGAATTAAATGTATTAAAATATGGTTTATAAAAACACCTCTCGTAGAACACAATGCTATGGAATACATTCGGGTGTCCCTGTGCACAAGCTAGCAAAGGTATTCACTTCATTTTCAATGAGGAACATCCGATAGTGAACTCAAATAACATATATCAGTTTCAGGAAATTCTATGAATATTCACGCGGACACACAGAAAGACGGATGGACAGACAGGCAAATCTAAGTCATTACCACTTTTCAACTTTGCTGGAATTGTTAAAGAGCTGAAGTCATTAAATTTTTCAACCATGATGGAAAGTAGTAAAAACAAAGAGCGAAAATTCCACACGGTTTTGCTAGTCTTTTAATTTTTTTCCTCTCTTAACGTGTTTTAATTTGCAGGTGACCCGCTAAGAAATTTAACTATTAAATTTTTTACAATACGAAATAATGTAAATTTGCATTAAGTTCATAAAACTGTTGATTTCACGTGTTTGGATGATTTTAGTTGCTATTTTAAAATAAAGGATCTTTTTTTAACTTTTCTCATCTCATAGATAACCCCCTAAAGTGAGCCCGTTGGCTTCGAAAAATAGATGCCAAAATTGAAAAAAAGTGGTGTAAGTCATCATTTTCAAATTGCAAACTCAGCGAGATTTTGACTTAGAGAGAGGATTTTTTTTTTTTTTTTTTTGCTTGTTAGAGCGAAGAGAATATATTTCTAAATATAAGTCACATGATAGAAGGGGCCGTATAAAAATTAAATTTCGTATTTAATATGTATTCAGCCCCTTGTACAAAAAAATGCCATATCTGAAATCTACTCTAAATTTGCACTAATTTTGTAATTGGAAGCATGTTTCTATCTCTCTTAGTTTACGAGATAATCGCTGTAACATCTATTTTGACTACCCTACATCTACCCGGTATATATGTGTGTGTATATATATATATATATCGAAAGTATTGCAAGATTTGCAAACAATGCTTTATTCAATTTAAAAACTTATCTCACAATGAAATGTTTTCAAACATTGGGTATTTAAAGAACTGGGTCTTCGTAATGTTTTTAGGTGACGATTAGTTTAAGACAACATTTAGGGGGCTGTTAACAAATTAAGTAAAATCAATGTTTGTGATCACCCTGTATCGTTAAGTGAATGAAATGAACTTTAATTTTAGGATATGTTAATACAGACCCAGTTCAATTTGTGGATGAATTTATGTGATTATAGCATATTAATTCCAAAAAAAAAATCAACATGTTTTTTATTTATAATACACAGAGTCTTTAACAAAAAATATTCCCACTTTCAGATTAGTTGGAAAAACACTTTTAAAACAATATACTGCGATCGGAATACAAATACTGTAAATATCTCATGAAATATGAGCATTTTTATTAAAAAAAACTTTTTCACTGTGCATGTGCGAAAGGTAAAAAAAAATTATTGTATAGTTTGAAAGCTAGATATATTGAGTAACTTTTGGCAAAAGTGCATTTGAATAGAGTAAAAATTAAGCAAGTTATACGAAAAAGAATGAGGTATTTCCCAAGAATTGAAATTTCTTAAGGGGTTTTTCACATGCTGACTAGTTAATTTAAAGATTCAATTATTTCAACAACGCTCCAAATGTACTTTTTTGTAAAAAACTTCTTATAAGCTTGTAATTCTAACATATTTTTGTTTATTTACTAAGATTTGTGAGATAAGGGGTTTTTCACAAAAAAGAACTTTTGCTAAGTGGTTAAAATAATTGGATCTTTAAATTAATTATGCAGCATATGTTAAAACCCCTTAAGAAATTTCAACTCTTGGAAAATATCTAAAATCTAGCTCGTTCTTTTTTATATAATTTGCTTAATGTTTACTGTTTTCAAATGCACTTTTGATAAAAGTTGCCCAATATGTCTAGATTTCAACCTATGCAATAATTTTTTTTTTTTTTTTTTTTTTTTTGCCTTTCGCACACGCACATGCGCAGTGGAAACGTTTTTCATAAAAATGCTCAGATTTCATGAGATATTTAAGATATTTGTAAATTTGTCCAATTGCAGTATATTGTTTTAAAAGTGTTTTTCCAACTAATCTGAAAGTGAAAATAATTTTAGTTAAAAACTCTGTATTATAAATAAAAAACATGTTGATTTTTAAAATATTTAAAAATCATTACGTCTCGTAGTTAAATTAAATTTTAATCACATTAAAAACTAAGAGATAATATACACTAAAAATATACATTTTAAAATATTAAAAACACAAAACACAAATTTAAACGTTTCGGGCCTTTTACAGGCTCCTCATCAGTAAAAAACATCAAATGTAAATGCTGAGATGAACAACAGACTTTCATTAAGTGAGTACAACGTATTCATCAGGAACTGCGCATGAATCATTAAGTGGTGAAAAATGTTGATTTGTGTACCAGCCCTCCAGGAAAATTCTTGAGTAAAAATTTAAACAATTAGATATGATTATTTTACGTTCGTTACTATTCCTTACTATAAAAATATTTCTGAATCTATTACCAAAGTTTTACACACTGTTAATTTATCTGTTTCCTATAAACCTCAATTTCTAATTTGTAATTTCCTTTCTAATTTTAAAACTGTTATCCCCCCTTTTTCCTGTGCAGGTGTTATTTATAATATCCCTTGTAAATCTTGTAGTTCGGTTTATATTGGTCAAACTGGCCGTTCTCTTCATACTCGAATTAAGGAACATAAAACAAATTTCAAAAACCGTGATATACGTTCGAAAATAGTACAGCATACCATAGAAACTGACCATTTACCTGATTTTAACAGTACTAAAATAATCATGTCTAATTGTTTAAATTATCACTCAAGAATTTTCCTGGAGGGCTGGTACACAAATCAACATTTTTCGCCACTTAATGAGGCATGCACAGTTCCTGTTGAATACATTGTACTCACTTAATGAAAGTCTGTTGTTCATCTCAGCATTTACATTTGATGTTTTTTACTGATGAGGAGCCTGTAAAGGGCTCGAAACATTTAAATTTGTGTTTTATGTTTTTAGTGTATATTATCTGTCTCATGTTGATTTTTTTTTTTTTTTTTGAGTTTTAAAATAAATGCCTACATCTCGGTTATTTAATATGCTATAGTCACACAAATTCATCCACAAATTGAACTAGGTCCATATTAACATATCCTGAAGTTACAGTTCATTTTGTTCACTTAACGATACAGGGTGATCACAAACATTATTGATTTTGCTCAGTTTGTTACTGCCCCCCTAAATGTTCTCTTAAACCAATTGTTACACTTTACTTTTAAGTAACATTCAGATTTAAAATTAAAATATCCAAAATACATCGTTTAGCCAAATGATTTTATAGGAAGAATTAATAAACAGCTCAATTAAGCTTAATTAGGATCAACTTTAAGATTTTAAGTAATGAAATCATGAATTTTGATAATAAAATTACCTTTCAGATTAGCTACAACAGTTAGCATAAAGTTTCAATCATTTAAAAAGTAAAAAATACAATTTGACGAAAAGAAACTTTTGTTATTTTAAACCATTTTAGCATTAACCTCCTCTCAGTCATTTACAATCTTAAAATTTTATCGGTAAGGATTTCGGAAATTCCTTTGTTGCAAGGTTATTCTGTATTAGATAAGCTTTAAAACGATGCCTCCCTTTTTAAAATCCATCAAAAATTAAAGTTTAGTCTTTAAACTTTTATGGCAGCAAATTTGGTAGATTTAAATATGAGCACTAGTGATTTTCAAAGTTGGCCATGTTTTCTGGTCGCACCGCGAGCCGATGGGGGATGCAACATGGGGAAGATTCACTGGATCCTTCTAGAACATTCATCGGAAGTGACAATGCGCTCACCTTTTGGTAGACTTAATTGCCGTTCGCGGATTCTTATTGACTGAAAGCGGCACGTCTCTTCAAAATCAAGCAGAAAAAAATTTCAGTTACAGGCAGTTCCAGAGAGAAGCAAGGGCAAGATAGACGTTGGTCAAGGAACCTGGCAATATTGCCGTGGTCTCCGAGCCTGCAACAACATTCTTTTCGTGAGCCTTTTTTTTTATCCAAGCCATTTTGGTTTTGTGCTCGGCTTGTGTTTTTTTTTTTCATCACATTTAATTTTTATCTCTACCTCTTTTTCTGATCATGTCTTCCACACCAGACTTGGATTATGGTGTGAAAGTGTTTCATCTAAATAATTCTATTGGCTCAATCTGAATTGTTGTGCTCTACAGAATATCACCTGAAAAATCGTCATCATGAACTTCAAGCGTTTATTACTGAAAGCTGATGTCTCCAGTGATAATGTATTGGATCTACAGTATGCCAATAATCAACATCATGTGTTATATATAAGTTGCAGAAATAGCCTACTTCTAATATTTTATGGAAAGATAGATCTGATGGAGATCCGAAATCCCTATACGGCAGTCATGTGGGTGTTAAATTACAATTGATTACAGAAATAACTTGCATCTAACATTTTATGGAAAGACATTCCGATTGTCAGTGCTCTACAGAATATCACCTGAATTCCGATTGTCATTCCTTTTAGTGTTAATTGCAATTGACTGTATAACAATTTTATCCAGGACCGACTTTTGAACAGTATAATGACAGACTAATTGCACTGTCAATTTTGAACAATATATTTATCGTTCAATCAGTATGTGTCTTACAATTGAAGTGTGAATTAGTAAAATCGCTATTGAAACCAAACCAACCTTAAACTAAAGAGCATGGTCGAAAACATTGGGTACCGCACAAATTTGCTGCAACAACTTCCATGGGGGTGAGATATGCCCTCTATTAGTTTTAGTTATTTCTGTAAAAGCCAACAAAACACCCAGCGTAGTGTAAGCAAATGGTGCAGTGCTAGCGTGTTTGACTTGGATACGGAGGGCGTGGGATAGAGTCCCCGCAAGGGCGTTTTGTATTTTATTTTTTTACTTCAACTGAAATATTTATTTTTGACATTTTTAATTAAATTAAATCATTGTTTTAAGAGAAAATATTAATTATATTAAAGCAAGGTTTTTTTGTTTTTTTTCAGTGCGGACAATTTAATTTTTTTTTTTTTTTTTTTTTAACCAATTTATTTATTTATTTATTAAATTTAAAGAAATTAATAATTTAATGGTAAATACTTTTATATTATATTTAGGTAAGATTTTGTTAATGGTTAAATTCAGATAAAATTTTGTTAATGATTGTTTTATATAAATTTAATTATTATTTTTTAACGACGACATTAATAGCAAGAGTTAATCGTCTGCTCTCAATTGTATTATTTATTCAGGCAATTTTTTGCATGAAAAATCCTGAATGATGAACAGCTGTTGCTTAACTATTCGACATCACATTTAACTTTTATTTCAAATATTTCATTAAACAGCTGTCAAATTTAGTGGTGCCGGAACTGACAGTAATATTGAAGACAATGACGAATTTTCTCAAAATGATTTTACTAATTTATAATTAATTTACATCTAAAAAAATTTAAAATCTGGGTAAATATGAATTTTACAAATCAAGTAATCTTGACAAAGAGCCAAATATTTCACAAAATTTTCGTGATGAACAATAATTGACGGTGAACAAAATTGAAATTCAAATAATTGTGATCAATCTTTTTATATTTCTTGTTCTAATTGTGAAAAATACTTATGGTTTCATGATTTTTCTACTTTTAATCATAATTGTTATAAATTAGAAACTATATTCGTAGCTTTAAACATGGTTTTCCTTTTTATTAATAAAAAAAATGCATTTCTTAAATTCATTCTCAATACTTTATTAATTGGAATACTCAAAAAAAAAAAAAAAATTCTTAATGTAATAAATATTTTTCTTAAATTAATAATTTAATTTAATTAAAAACAGAGAGAAAAAAATTTGAAAAAATTACAAAACGCCCTTGCAGGGACTCTATCCCACAACCTCCTTATCCAAAGTCAAGCACGCTAGCTCTGCACCATCTGCTCACACTACGCTGCGTGTTTTGTTGGCTTTTATAGAAATAACTAAAACTAATAGAGGGCATATCTTACCCCCCATGGGAGTTGTTGAAGCAAATTTGTACAGTACCCAATATTTTCGACCATGCTCTTTACTTTAAGGTTGGTTTGGTTTCAATAGCGATTTTACTAATTCACACTTCCCTTGTTAGGCTTATTGTACAGGGGTTAATCCAGGTTTTTGAAAATGGTACCCCATTTGTGAATTTTGTAAATAATTTGTGAAATTTTTTTTTATTAATTTGTGAAAATTAAAAATGCCTAGTGAACAAATTAACCGAAGTGCACAAAGTAATTTATACAGTTTTAAAATACCAATAAAAATATAAAAGTTGTAAAATAGAGTTATATTTATGTTGATTGGGTAAATACCTAAATTGAAGCTGTTTATAATTTTTTTGTAAAATATTTGAGTATGCATATTATGTGACATTTCAAACCATCTAAGACATCACATATAACAGACTCGTTTCAAAAGTCACAAATTTTAAAGATCTCAACTAGCAATGGATAAATGCTTTATTCTCTAATAAGCAAATAATATTCATCATACCAAATGCTATAATATAAAGCTATTATATATACGTTCTCCCTCCTCTCATTTTGTGTCACTTTGACAATTTTTAAACAGTAATGAAGGAAAAGCTAAACGTCCAATTTCAGGGTATTTGGGAAAATCCTGGGTCCTCAGGACCCATGAGTTCCGAAGATCTGGGTCCTTCTTTAAAAAAAAATGGGTCGTATTATACTATAAAGATATAAATTAAAATTATCTTATTGTAGTTAAAAGATATTTTTTTATGAATTTTTCATCAGCTCTTTTTGAGATTTCCTTAAAACTATTATGTAGGAGGTTTTTGCTGTTTAAAAACAACTGGAAATATTTAGCCCAGTGTGTTCTGGAACCAGAAGGGAAAAATTAACAAAAGAAAGTACAGTATAATAGCTATACATGTATATATTTACTAAATACATTTTATTTTCAGTGATATAAAATGCCATTAAAAAAAAAAAAAAAAAAAAAAAAAAGAAATTATCAGCATTAGGATAACAAAAAAAAAAAAAAAAAAAAAAAAAAAAAAAAGGGAAGGAAGGAAAAGAAAATTTTGAAATAAACTAATGTTTGATTACAAAGATTGTCAATATTTTGAATTTTTAAATAACATTTTTCACCACTTTTCTAAAATAAAACTGAAATTATTTTTATTATTATTATTTAACGATTAAATTAATTAAAAATTATTTTAAAAAATAGTCTGTTATGGCCTTCACAAAACTTTCTTCTGTATCATTCTATATTACAGGGCCACTTACTGTTCAACATGTACAAAAATTCAAACATAGCTTCTAACAGTAAATATTTTTATTTATCTGTGGAATTTGATGCAGATTTAATCAACAGATGCTGAAATGTAGCCACGTGGAAAATAACAAAAGGTGAGTAATAGCAGCGCCACCTGTAGGCCAATATACATCAAATTAAGTCAATAACTGTTTTGGCGCATTTATATGCCATAGAAGTTGAAAATTAGTCTTTCTATTTACGCGCGCAGCAGCGCCACCTGTCGGCCGATATGAACTCAAATTGAATCAGCATAGTATTTCACAGTAGTCCTTTCATATACCAAGTTTTGTGCAATAAATGGTAATAGAATATGAAATATAGTCTTCCCATTCAAGGGAAAAACTGCAGTATAACAGCGCCCCCTATCGGTCGATATGCACCAAAATTGAATGAGCATAATTTTTCATAATGGCCTTCTCACTTATCAAGTTTTGATCGAGTATATATGATACAACCTTAGATATAGTCTTCCCTTAAATGGAAAAAATCGTATCGTCACCTGTTGAGTGATTTGCACCAAAATTTGATAGACACTAATTTATGTCAAAGTGCAACTACATATAAATTCATATGAAATTGTGTTCTCTAGTTCTTGAAATATAATCGCCACAAATTCTTGTCCCACACAAATAGAATTTTCTAAAAATTATCAAATCTTGTTCAGGACCTATCAAAACGTATAAAACCATCGAAAACCGCAAGTAAAAAAAATATTTATGAAACCAATTTGTTTTTCTATTGAATACAAAATAAAATAAAAATTGAAGTATGGCGTTTCCGGAAAAAACGGGAAAGTTGGTAGCTATGTTCATGCCTTTCATTTCACTGGAACAACCAGACGTTAACAGCGACCTGCGCGATTAATATGAAAAAATGTATATTATTTTCGTCCTTTTGTAAAAACTTATTAGATTATAATTACCGAAATAATTATTGAAGTAATAATTTATCATGGTCCTCTTAAATCCGGAATTGCAAGGATCGATGCAATTTTGAATTTTACAGATTTGTGAAAACTGATTTTGGATAATAAAAGAAACATGCCACATGCTATTTTTACTCCTTAAAAGCAAATTATACTTAATTTGGCGAATTAAATAATAAAATAGGAGACATGCACTCCGGAATTTTATAAAAACCCGTATTTTTCAGTTTCTTGGGGGGTGGGGGGAATTATTAAAAGTATAAAGATAAATATTCTATGATTTTGTATAATGTCAATAAATTTTAATATTATCCCTTTTATAGTTAGTTCTTAGCTCGCAAAAGAAATAAAGATGTACAGATGAGAGTTACGCTAGTCTGCATGCGGCCTGCTTCAAGGTCAAAGAGCAACGTATTATGTAGAAGTAGGTCAGCGATTCTGTTAGGATCTTGAAGGAGTGTGTTTATTATCATTTAGCCAAGTCAAGAGATAACGGAATATTGAGCGTTATTTATTTATTTTATTCAGTGATTTTATTATTAAATATAATAGATACTTTTACTATGATTAAATATTGGACAAATGAGCACGCGTTTCCGGAAGTCACCGTGGAATGTCCATGTCCAACTGTCTTGCAGAAATCATTTATAATCTAAGTAATTGTTATCGCAAAATCGAAACAACATAAAAAAAAAATCAAAAGCTATTTTTAAACGCATGTGAACGATTTTACAGAACGCTCATCCCACACACACACACAAAAAAAAAAATCTTTCTTTCGTTTGAGGATGAATTTTATTGCGCATCCCCTAGGCACCATATTAGTATATTTAGCTTCCCACCTTTGATATTTTTTGCGTAATTTACGCGCTATAGCGTATCTGTGGCATTAATTTACTCCATTTACTAACTTCTTTTATACCTCATTTCTCATTTGTAAAACTTCATTGCAGTAGAAAATTGAGATATTGCATATATGTTGACAGGTTAACACCAAAAAATGTCAAGTCAAATTGTTAAAAGATAGAATAAATGTATAAATAAATTGCATTAAAAAAAAAAAAAGTAAAAACTTAAACACACACAAGATAGGACTGGTCAAAATTGTATTATAGACAGTTTTCCAACTTTTTTTAATCATCTGTAAAATTATATTTATTTAACCAAAAGAAAAAGTGATAATTTATTTTAAATTTTATGTTTTCGCAAAGCAATAGAACAGTAAAATCTTACTGAAATTCTTTATGGAGTTAGACCCTTTATAAAAATTCTTGAATTGCGTATACAGACTACTGTAATCACATTTGCTCAACCATTTTATTTCTTCCAATGAACTTAGAACGCAGCAGAAAAGACAGAGGCTAAGCTTTGAAACAGAGCTTCTGTTGGCGATTCATTACGTGAGGATGCGATTCGGAGTATCGGCACTTTTTACTATAACCTTTTTGAATCGGAACTTTCTTTTCTCGTCTAGAAACATAGTTTCTTTTTTTTTTTTTTTTTTTTTTTTTGGGGGGGGGGGGCACTAGTTGCCTGTGTATGTTTATCATATTGCAGAGAAATACTTTTTTATTTTTTGAAAGAATGTGGTTTTTCGACCATTTTCCAAATTTCGGCTGAGCGCTGAGCTTCGATACAGGGCACGCATTGGCGATTCGTTTTGTAGTGATGTGATTCAATGATGAGATTAGGTTATGCGGCACTTTTTACTAGTAATCTTTTTGTATATGAATCGGAACTACGCTTTTGCGTCTCGGAACTTTTTGTTTTCGAGCCGACCGATCGTGTTCGAGTGTGTTTTTCGTACAGGATTGATTCTTTTTCTTCACAGCAGAAAAGGGTTACAAAGGATTTTTGTTGTTTCTTCTTCAGAGCGAGATGTTCCAAAAATATAAAGAAAATGTAAGTTTCAAGTGAGATTTTTTTTTTTTTTTTTTTTATCACTAAGAATGGACTTTTTGAAAGTGCCGTTTTGCCGAAAATTTATTTTGTGAAGGTACCGCATCGCTGAAAATTCATTTTGTGAAGGTACCGCATCGGCGAAAATTGACTTTGTGAAGGTACCGCATGGCCGAAAATTGAATTTGTGAAAGTGCCGCAAAGCGGCACTAAATTCGTTCTGGATTAACCCCTGTTGTACAACCTCGTTCGGTGACATCTTATGATTTGAATTAATACTATCTTAAATTCATTTTGAGCTAAAATGCATGAATTGTAATAATGTTTTGTGGCTGGCCAGTGTAATGGGTTTTAAATAAAGAAGTAAAGACGACTCTGAGACTTGTCTTCTTTTCTGCAAATTTGGTGAGCCTGTTCTTATTTTTTTTTTTTTTTTTTTACAACTCAAGTTATGCTATTTTCGGATCAGGCTCTTATTAAAATTCAAAATTCCACTATACAAAAATTTTAATGTTTATAGTCCAATTTATTATTTATTTAATTTATTTTACATTATTTAATTTTATTTTTACAACTTTTCAGATGAATTTTTTTCAGGCTTTAACTTTCAACAAGCACATCATAAAATTCAAATCTTCAGTTTAAAGTCTTTATTTTTTTATATTTTACACTAATGTTCACTAAAAAACATGAAGAAAACCCAGTTCTTTAAATACCCAATGTTTGAAAACATTTCATCGAGAGATAAGTTTTTAAATTGAAAGAAACTGATTATCTGCAAATCGTGCAATACTTTTGACCAATAGTGTATATACATATTTTTAAAGTAAATGCTGTTTTAAAATAAACAAGTAAAAAGTAGATTTTTTTTTTTAATATGAAAGCTTGTACCTCAGTCTATTTTTATACATAATTTTTACCAATATTAAGGCGCTTATTATTGTATCACACAACTAATTTTTGAGTCTTAACCTTTATAAAAGTCTGCCACCTGATTAGACACCCTTTGCAACACTTCATTTTCACCTCATTATTGCCATCCTGGCAAAAACTACTTAAGATACTTCTCCAAATGCAGGAACAGGTGGTAATCACTTGGAGCTATATTGGGACTGTACGGAGGAACGGAGGGTCATTAATGACAGAAGATCACTCACTTTGTTCATTATTATGAACTTTCTTGCCACCATCTTTAAAAGCTTTAACCCATTTCTATAGGGCAAAATTAGCACCAGTCACTGGTAAAAAGTGACAACTAATAAATTTGCTATTGGTGGCCACCACAGTGGCCACTTTTTGACTGCTTGCTACCTGTGTTTGTCAGTTTCCTACCATAGATTGATTAATTTTGGCTGAAACCTATATATTCATGCATATAGTTACTTTCAGAAGAAGGTTCTATCTTTTATTCCATAAAAATTCCTACTTGCTACATGCAATTTATTCATAGTATTAGCATTTCAAAGTTAGAAGATTGTCACAGTTTTTAAAATCAACTTTTTATTCTTTTACCTTACTTTTCAGAATCCTATGAAGCCTCTATCTATTAATTTTTAAAAAATTTCTAACAAATATTTTTTAAATCACACCATTGAATTCAGCAAAAAAAAAAAAAAAAAAAGACAATTAGCTAAGAAATTTTTTTGAAAGTTGCATTTTTTATGTTGTATTTAACAAAATACTTGTTTTGCTTTGTGAATGTCAGTCAGTTACTCATGAAATTGACTGTTTAAAAATAATTGACTTTTTAAAAGTATTTATAATTTTCTTAATATTAGCACATTTATTGAGATTTAATTTTATGTTGCTACTAATCAATACAGAAGTTTTTAAATTGTTGTCTTTATTACTTCTAACTAAAAAAGAAAAGTGGCCACTGCTTCAAAAAGTATGGCCAGTAAAAAAAAAAAAATGTTCTTATAGTCACTGGTCGCTAATGGGTTTTCCTAGTTTTCCCATTCACACATTTCTTTACCAATTCCATTCCTCATAATGTTTTCTTTGTGCACTTCACTAATCTGATGATGAATTCCATTCACTTTCAGGTCTATAGCACTAAGAAAGCAAATCACCAATCTTATGTCACAATCTGCTGCATTCTCTGTCAGTGGAACCATTTTAAATACTCAAAAATAAATGTTAACACGATTGAATGTTTCTGTAATGGTGCTTGTGGATTGCCAACAGATATAGCATAGGCGTACTTGCCAACTTTTCCGGTTTTCCCGGAAGACTTCTGGTTTTTTAACGTATCTTCCGGTCTTCCGGACAGATGATGAAATCTTCCGTTTTTAAAAAAGGCGCGGATATCGTTCGTTTTAAAAACAAACCCAAAATGTTCTATGAAAACTTCAGATTCCCAATCTTTCTCCATCCATAACATAAATGTCAATATTCATTTCAAACTTGCTTTTTGAGATTCTAGAACATGTAAAGAAATAGAATTGTTAAATATTTCGTGGTGATGTAATTATTTTTTGCCCCCCCCCCTTTTATTTATCTCCAACTATAGTGATCATCAATCATATGTTCTGCAGAAGTCTTTTGTTTCCTAATCTTTATCCATCAGCAACATAAATGATAATATTAATTTTAAACTTCTTTCATTAGATTCTAGAAGTAGCATTGAAAGAGTTTAATATTTCTTACACTGTAATTATTTTTGTATCCCCCCCCCCTTCCCTGGATTGTGATCACTGATCAATTCTAGAAACAATAAAGCAATGGAAGTGCTCAATATTTCTCATGTATGTAATTATTTTTGGATCTTTATTGCTGAATTTAATGAATCTGTTTATTTTTCCTCAATTAAATTAAATATTCGTGTGTCATATTTATGCCAAATATGTGTAAACATGGGGGGAAAAAAATGAAGAATAATTTTTTCAGGTAGGAAAATTTTTTCCAAATCAATTTAAGAAAATTAATACTCAGTTGGTTTTATGCACGTTTGAAACTGATAACTAGCTACTTTTTTTAATATGTATGATTAATGTACATTCACAAAAATCATATTCTATTTATTTAAAAAATTAGTTATACTTTAACTTAACTAAGTTTTTTGTCTATTGTTAAATAAATTTCTTACAGATTCTATTTTGTAGATATTTATATGTTGAAAAGGAATAACTTCATTTAAAACTTTTATATATTTAGTATAATCAATCTGTAGTAAAACGTTTTTATGGATTGCTTCTAAATATTAAAATTGTAAAACTATATTGTTTAATACGTCAAAGAAAAAAAATCTTCCCCTTTTTTATGAAATCTTCTGGTTTTTCAACAAAAATCTTCCCTTTTTTTATTAAAATTGGTTGGCAAGTATGCATAGGTAAACAGCATGCACATGCAGAATGCCACCTACAGCTTTCAGGGCCTGATTATCCAAAAGGCTCAGGAAACACAAGCTTCCCCTGTAAAATTTAAGAGGGGGCCCCATAAGGATTAAAAACATGGTCTTGAATTTCTTTGTTTCATATTTTCACACTGAGATTGAATTTTTTCTGAGAAAGGTTACCTAAAACAAGACAAAAAACACTCACTATTTCGGGAAAAATTTATTATTTAACCTCAAAAATCTGAATGTTCTTAATTAAAAAATTGTATGATTTTAATGTTCTGTGTAGAAACCACCCAGATGTATGAAAAAAAAAAATAATAATAAACACACACTATTTTTTGGTCTATAGCATTTTTATATTACAATATGTAACAGGAAAACAAGATTTTCCGAAATGAAAGGGAGCCCCGAAATAATGCTGAGCTTCCCCTAGCTTCAAAGCTTAATCGGGCCCTGACAGCTTTGCCATGGTGGAATTTCCAGACATGTTACTTTTCAGCCTTTTTAAGCTTGAAAATTATTATTCTTGGGATCAATGCAAATCCGCATTAAAACTTTTTGAACATGTTTAGGGGGGTGGGGGGAGTTAGCCTGAATTTGTGTAATATATTATTAGCAATTTCTATGTGATTGGCTTTCAAGAAATGTCAAATTCAAACTTACAGAAAATGAATAAGAAATAGCACTTCAACTGCATTTCCCTAATGAACTTGAGCTACATTATTTTGCTAATCAATTGCCCCAGCAAACAATGCTTCTATAAAATAAACTTATTTTCAAGTATATGTAATAAGTTTGTCTGTTTTTTAAGCACTTACAACTATTTTAATTATAATCTTATACTATTAAGTGAGCAATATTTGTATATATATATATGTATATTTCACTGTTCTTGAAAACGACAGTTCGGACAGTCACGTGATTTAACACAAAGGTGCCCTCCGAAAGGTCGTTGTGCACATCGAAGTGAGATTTTTGAATTTTTTATTAGTTTTCTTTTAATTAATAAAAATATGAAAATAAAACTTCCCATTTCCATAATGACGCAGATGGAGAATCTTAGGAGAGATTTGATTGGTTTATTAAATTTTCATTGATTTCAGTGTATTTTACATTGAACTACAGCTACATTATGAGGAATTACAAGAGATTTCATTGGTTTATTTGATTATCATTGATTTGGGTGTATTTTACATTGACCTAGAACTACGTTATGAGAAATTACAAATGTTTGATTGGTTTATTTGATTTTCATTGATTTGAGTGTATTTTACATTGAACTAGAGCTACGTTATGAGGAATTACGAGAGATTTGATTGGTTTATTTGATTTTCATTGATTTGAGTGTATTTTACGTTGAACTAGAACTATGTTATGAGGAATTACGAGAGATTTCATTAGTTTATTTGATTTTCATTGGTTTGAGTATATTTTACGTTGAACTAGAGCTACATTATGAGGAATTATGCGAGATTTGATTGGTTTATTTGATTTTCATTGATTTGAGGTAGGGGTGTCCGGTGATGTTTTTTTTTTGGTTTTAACATGCTTGACAGTGATTGCTGCGAAAAGGAGTTTCTTGCGTTTTCAGATTCATGCACAGCAAGGTAGGGGTGTCCAGTGATGTTTTTTTTTGTTTTAACATGCGTGATAATGATTGCTGCGGAACCAAGCTACGTGGATTTTCAAATTCATGCACAGTGGGGTAGGGGTGTCCAGTGATGTTTTTTGGTTTTAACATGCGTGATAGTGATTGCTGCGGAACAGAGTTTCGTACATTTTCAGATTCATGCACAGTGGTGTAGGGCTGTCCAATTTTTTTTTTTTTTCTTTTTTTCATGTGTGTGAAGGGTAGTGGTGTCCAGTGATGTTTTTTTTTAGTTTTAACATGCATGCTAGTGATTGCCGCAGAACCGAGTTTCGTGCGTTTTCAGATTCATGCACAGCGAGGTAGAGGTGTCCAGTGATGTTTTTTGGTTTTAACATGCATGATAGTGATTGCCACAGAACCGAATTTCGTGTGTTCTGAGATTCATGCACAACGGTGTAGGGCTGTCCAGTTTTTTTTTTTTATTTTTCGCCCTTGGTTTTCATGTGCGTGAAGTGAACATACGTGCATTATAGTGATTGATATGAAAACGACGTATGTGCGTTCTTTGATTCGACCATTTATCGAATAGTGACTTTTACTGTATGAGTAACAGTTTCAGCTGTTTCCAGAATATTCGAAGAATTAACATTTCTATTTGACTGTTTTTGAGAATATTCGTTTTAATAATAGTTTTGTTGCACAGATTCGAGAAGTTCAAAAAATGTTTGCTATTGTCAAGGAGATCCCATACTAAAACTGTGAAGAAAATAGTCGCCAATCAAACTATATTTATTTAAATGTTTCAGTTAAAAAGAAATCCTTTAAATATAGTGCCCAGCAAAGCGGGCGAAGCCTGCTAGTTAATATGATATTCAATATGAGATTTATTGTTCTGATTTTGTTTATTGTGTGTACATGTATGCAATTCAGATTTAACATTATTTTTATTATTGTAAAATTTATATTGTGTCAGTTGCCTGATATCACTTTTGAGAGGGGTGGGGTGGTCATGAAAAGTTCAGCCTTTTTTTTCTGTAAGCTTGTACCATGTCTGAATTTCAAAATAGTGCTTACTTAAAAAATATGCCTCTTATATATAAATTTTTTGTTCAGTTATGTACAGAACTAGGAAACCTAAAAGAATATGAGTAGGATCACACTGAAATTTACAATAAGTTTCAATAAGGACAAATTGGATGATTTGTTTAATTTCTGTTTAAATTTTCTGATGATTTCCTAATTACTTTTTAAAACTCTTCCAAATACATAATCTCTGATATTTGTCAGACCTTTTTTTTTTTTTTTTTTTTTTTTTCTCAATTTTCATTTAGTTGTAATAATGATATATTAATCCAGTTTTCAAATTTTTATAGTAATATAATAAGATTTCAATAAAAGTCATAAAAATAAAGTAACACTAGTTCAATATTTATTTATTTTTAGCATCGTAATGGGAATGATAACAAACCACTCAAAGATCATTTTTATTTGATACTAGCCCATACTTGCCAACATACTAATTAATAAATTTTAACCACATTAAAAACTGACACAGACAATATACAATAAAAATATACAATTTAAAACATTAAAAACACAAAACATAAATTTCAACGTTTCGAGCCTTTTACAGGCTCCTCATCAGTAAAAACATCAAATGTAAATGCTGAGAAGAACAATAGACTTTCATTAAGCGAGTACAACGTATTCAGCAGGATCATCAGGATCGTGCATGCCTCATTAAGTGGTGAAAAATGTTGATTTGTGCACCAGCCCTCTAGGAAAATTCTTGAATGATAATTTAAACAGTTAGGTATGATTATTTTAGTATTGTTAAAATCAGGTAAATGGTCAGTTTCTATTGCATTCTGTACAATTTTCGAACGTATATCACTGTTTTTGAAATTTCTTTTATGTTCCAGAATTCGAAGATGAAGAGAACGGCCTGTTTCACCAATATAAACCAAACTACAAGATTTACAAGGGTCATTATAAATAACACCTGTATGGGAAAAAGGGGGGATAACTGGTTTAAAATTAGAAAGGAAATTACGAATTAGAAATTGGGGTTTATAGGAAACAGATAAATTAACAGTGCGTAAATTTTTTATGCACAATTTTTACACCGCTGTATAATTTGGTGATATATGTGTATTTCTCCTCGGAAAGTGCAGTTATGTAACTTTCAAGCCATCTATCAACTTTTGGAACCATTTTCAAAATAAATCTTATATTTTTGAGTTTCAATCAAAAAGTAAAAGTAGAAGATAATTATTCTAAATTTGTCAAATTTTTATCTCAAACTACAAAAGAGAAAAATAATTTTTTAAATCATTTCCATAAAGTGTCAGCGACCTTCTGTATATGTGTAAATTAATTTTGTCAACACAGTCAATACTGTCCTTAACATAATTAATTTAAGAGATATTTTTAAGGGTTTGTTCCTTCAATTTTGTCTTTATACAATCAAAAAATATATATTGTTCATTAACTCTGTGTGATAGATTTTAATTTAAGTAAAAAAAAATCTGGAGTGACTCCACTCGACTTTCCGAACATTGAGTAACTAACAGTTTTGTAGATAAAATAAAGAAAGAGGAATTGCTAAACAAACAAAAGAGAGAAAACCATAATAGAGTGTTTTTTTCTCCATATATCACACGAGGTTTTATTTAACGCTACTGAACTTTGAGCCCTTAGATCATAATGATAAAGAATTTTTCGTTTTGTGCCTGTAAAAATCTATAGATGCTAGATTCACCAAAATGCTTATAGTTAGTGCAACAGTGATTTATAATATTCATACAAATTTTCAGCTCAATTGAATAAGGCGTTTAGATGCTATCGCACTTTTAAAAATTTGGTCTCATAGGCCATAATGATAAAGAATTTTTCTTTGTGTCCCTGTAAAAAAACTGTAGTGCTAGATTCACCAAAATCTATACAGTTGGTGCAAATGCGACCTATAACATGTGTACAATTTTTTTGCTCAGATTAATAAGGCGTTTAGACGCTATCACACTTTTAAAAATTTGGCCCCATTGGCCTTAATGATAAAGAATTTTTCTTTGTGTCCCTGTAAAAAAACTATAAGTGCTAGATTCTCCAAAATCTATACAGATTGAGTATCTGTGACCTATAATATGGGTATAAAATTTTTGCTCAATTGAATAAGGCGTTTAGATGCTATCGCACTTTTAAGATTTTGGTCCCATAGGCCATAATGATAAAGAATTTTTCTTTGTGTCCCTGTAAAAAAACTATAAGTGCTAGATTCACCAAAATCTATAGGGTTCGTACTATGGTGACTTACAATATACGTACCAACTTTCAGGTTAATCGAACAAAGCCTTTAGACGCTAGCGTGTTCACAAACATACACACATACACACACACATACATACATCATCGTAAAAATAGTGAAAACGGACTCAGGGGACCTCAAAACGTATAGAAACATCAAAATCTCGAATTCGGATTTTTGACATGATTACAATACTTTCCTCACTATAGTGTTCGGAAAGTAATAAAATATGAAAGCAGGAGCATAGTTATTCTTAAGTCACGAGTATCTTCAAAAAATTCATTTTGAAATAGCCCAAAATTATTTTAAACAAAATTTAATTAATATTCACTCATTATTAAACTTTTGTTTTAAATTTTGTGAAATTTTATATTAAATTTGAATCCTTTCCATTAGGATAAGAATTAAAAATAAAGATTGCTACAATTGAAAAGATTAAAACTGTAAATTCTCTAAATTTAAGAGATTTTAAGATGTTGAATTTAAGTCTAAATGTGATCGTATCATATTAATCAAAATAAAATTAGGTAAGTGAAAGCCTTGGCACTCAGGGACTTCTTTAAAACTGAACATGCATTTTAAATAAATCTATACTTAAATAAATAAATTTTAATGGCCTTAGCTTTAAAATAAAAGTGGTAGTACGAAATATTGATGAATTGATCGATCCGATGACGATAAACACATCTGAAACTTGAGCTATAAGAAAATAAGTAAGATGAAAAAAATAACTCACCAAACCACCAGAAATGATAGATGAGGACAGAAAATTCTCTTAAATCAAACACTTTAATTTCTTTTTAACACGAGTACACACATATTTTGAACGAGCTGGCCAGCTTAGCAAACTAGTAAAAGATAATAAAAAAATGGTTGATACATTTGTGACACACACTTGCGCGATTTAGATGATTGATAGGCAATGCAAAATTTGTTTGTTATACACTTTGCAGAGAGAAATTTCGAGCATTGTTCATTAACACAGTCATGGGATAGTCACTTTGATAGCATACATCGAACTTATATCAAAATGGTGCACGGTGACGCTTGATTAATCACTGCCCAACGGTAAGATATCTCACGGCTTTAAAATGACCAGTTTTCATTGCTGTAATTCTTTGAATATCAATAATAAGGCCTCGATTCAGGTATTGTCACTTAAATGACCGATCACACATGGCCTCTCAAATGAGCACCTTAGCAATCTCAAAAAAAAATGGCGCCCGGTGACGCTTGAATAAGCACTGCAGAACGGTAAGATATTTCAGGGCTTTAAAATGACCAGCTTTCATTGCAGTCATTAGTTGATGTCGCTGGATAGGCCAAACACAAAATAAGTTGCATACAATCATATTCCACTCCCTAATCCTGACAGGAGTGGAATTAAAACACAAGGCCGTAATATAGCTTTAGTGACTTAATTTAGCAAGATTTTGAAGTTGACTATGTCTTCACCAGCCGTATTTCTCTTCTCTTCACCACGACATTTAATAATTCAGATGGATTGCTTCATTCCTATCATCCCTCTAAGCAATGGTGCCTTCTAAAATAAAACTGACAAAAAATGTTTTCTAACGGACATTTTCTGACTGGCTTCGGCTTTGGGTCCACGGCATAATGCCGGGCCTTCGGCCTAACCAACACCTTCCACCTAGCTGCTCTCTAGATCTGAGTAACCGAATTTTTTCGCAGCCGCATTTCGAAGCCACGCGCCGTAATCAGCCAATCAGCTTCGCGAACCTACCGGAAGTGACGCGCATCGCCACATCCCGATAAAAGTTCCGGAATGTTCTTTCGGATTCTAGAAGGAATCCCCTAGCTGCATCCCCTCTTTTCGAGCGGGAAAGAGTAAGAAACGATGAGGAAAAATGGCTGCCCGGTGAAAATGAAAAAAAACAGTGGCGCGTTTATTTAAACTGCGCAAAATCGCTGCATGAAAAATTTGAAGTTGAATCCCGATATTATTAACGTATATGGATGGGGAATATCTCATTTTAAAGGTAATGATTAATAGATTACTCCGGTATCGATGTCATTACTGAGATATCGACCAAAAGTATTTTATTTTTGAATCTAAAACGGAAAGTAAAATGTTAAGAAATAGTTAAATTTGACTGTTTGTAACATTGCTTAATTAAATTTTGAGCGATGTTTGTAGCGTTTACTCTAAATACGAAATTATTTTAGTACACATTTTTACCGGAGTCACGATGTTTTGTAATGTTAGAATCAAAAATTCTAACACTTTTGAATTTGGTTAATTTTTATCAAATCCTCCGGAAAATATTTTAGTTACTTTTATTTTATTTATTTTCTCCATTTAAAATTTCTTAAAATTCGCAATTTTCAATAAACAAAAAAATTTAAGAATTTCCAGTGAAGCGTTTTGTTTGTAAACAAAACTACCGATGTTTTCGGATTGTAAACAAACGCCTTAGCCAATAAAGAAATTCAATTTTATTCATGATTCAAATCAGTTCAAAATCTTTTTAGATCGTCTGCAAATAATTTAAAAATAATTTTATTAATTTTCCTAACGTTCATTTTTCACTAATTAAAATCAGTGACGTCATTTCCATTTACATTTTTTCAAATTCTCTTTCTGGAAGATTCCATTCAGTTCGCAGCGAATATCTCAGGTCCGCAGCGAATATATCACGGCGCCGATTCAAAAGTGGCGTTCCTACAGGAAAATGTGTTTTTTTTAATATTAATAATTAATCCAAAAAATAGTCCAATATAAAATATTCCGTTCTTAAAATTAAGTTTATTTATTTCCATTTTATGATTTGTTGTTCAGCAGACGATCCAGGTAAAATAATTTGTTTTCGTACTACTTATCACGCGCATTAATTTAAATGTGCGTAGTCTCGCAATAGCGGGAAATTGGAAGGCGTCGCTCCGGACACTCTCTCTTGGATAGCAGTTGGAGAAGGTGGTCGCCGGGCGGCTCTGCCGCGGCTTCTGCTGTGGGAAATGGCGTTTGCCGTTGTATTTTTATTTCCTTTTTTTTATGTGCATTCTATGGACCACTGAATAATGATTACAAGTATTTTTCATATCGAACTTTGCAATTACCACTCAGCTGCATCCAAATACCTGCGCACGACCTGAACGAAAAGGATGATATAGCGTGGTCTGACCAGGCCTAACGTGTGCATTCTCCGAAAAAGGTGATTTGACGATAGATCTGATTTAGATAAGCAAATGATGTGCTTGTGAAAGATCAATGAAGTCGTTACATCGGCCTCCTAAAATTTTGAAGAGGAGATCAAGAATTCTGGCTACAACGTATCAGCCTAAACAGGGCATTCATCAACTCCCGTTAAAATTCAGAGTGTGTGATGTTTTTTTAGTGACATCTTTCGTTCCGTTGATTACGGCAACATTAATAATCAAGAATGCTTGCTACAATGTATCAGCCTAAACAGGGCATTCGTCAACTCCTGTTAAAATTCAGGGTGTGTGATGATTTTTTAGTAACATCTTTCATTCCGTTGATTGCAACATTAATATTCAGCAACCTCTCAGAATAAAATAAAATTTCTACTGGCATGTTGGCTAAGAGTCAAAATGATATATGTTATATCAGGACTATTGACTATTATTAATGAACAACTCACTGAAAGTAATCGTAAATTCGTTCGCTGACTGGTGTGGTCAACGTGATAATAGGTGACGCTATATGATTCACAACTAGTGTGGTACACATGTATGTGTAATGTAGTTGAAATGATAAAAAGCAAAGTGAAAACAATTGTAAGATCGTTCACAGCCTAGTTTGATCAATATGAAAGTATATTAAGTGTAGGTACCGGTACCAAAATTTTCGCATGCATAAAATTATTCTAAATAAAAGAAAATTGTGCTCCTTAAGAAGAATTAGTGTTTCATTTATATTTGTGTATGCCTATGGATTAATGCTTTATATTTCAGATTCCGATCAACAATGGGGTGAGTTAATGATTCTTCCTAATTTTCATTTTATTTGTCTGATTTAAATTATTATCATTTATTTATATTTTAGGATTTAAAAGTTTTGGCAATTCGGAAGTTTAATATAAATAGATATATACGGCACAACTAAATTAATGTACTACCACTAATTTATTTACTTCCGGCCTTTAATCGATCTATTAATTTTCATAATTTACTAACTTTATAAGTTCCAAAATCCAAAAATCAAGTTTTATTGTTTAACAAATTTTCTAGTTTAACACTCATTATATTAATATATTATATAAAAATCCCTAATAAATGAATATTTTATAGAACTTAACTTTTGATTTTAAAGGATAATTCTTTCATTTGCACTAAAAAGAAATTTTGTGATATCCAGTGAGAAGAGCCCGAGTTCCTTCTCTACATACTTGAACAGTAGTGATAGGGATAAGAAGTGTTGCCCTTAAAAATGCTTAATGCAGATATTTTTACAGTAATGAATAATTTTACAGTTTTATAGTCTGCAAATAATTTTAAAAGTCACTAATAGTAGAATAAATGTAAACTATATTTATTTAAAGAAATGAAATGTTAAAGAGGAAAAAATATTCAAATATTTCAAGTTTTACCCAAAAATTTAATTAAAAAAAAAAAAAAAAAAAAAAAAAAACTTTAAAAAACGTTCACTTTTTTTTTTTTTTGCTATTTTAAAAAGCAGAATGTAGATTTATACTAAAATAAAAACAAAGGTATATGTGTATCTGTACTATTCCTATAATGTCATTACTGTTCCTAAATAAAACAATCTAAAAAAGAACAATAGTAACAAAAATTAAAAAAAAAAAAAAAAAAAAAAAAAAAAAGAGAATGCTTCTGTACATGTAGTAGGTTTGATTTAGTAGACTAAGACTACTATTTAACATTTTGAACAAAACAAAAAACAACAAAAGTACGATAAAATACTGTTCAAACGATCCCCCCCCCCCCCCCAATCTTCAAGAAAAACCTGGATAAATTTGGGGAATGGACGGATAAATGATAAAAATAGGAAAAGATATAGAAATTGACATACATTTTCTGGCTAAAATTAAGTAGCATAAAACTGATTTTAAAACAAAACATATATATATTTAAATTGCAATAATAATAGTAATAATAAATACAATAAACTCTTTATTAATGGGAATTCAGAGCTAACAGAAAATTTGAAAAACTTTCTTTCCTTCCAATAAATTGTTTTAAAATAATCTATGCTATTTTAGGAAGCTTACAGCTTCCATATTTAAGTAATCAATGTCTGATTTATTATAATACAAGCCAATGTGTGTATTTACAAAGACTAATTTTATATAAAAAAAAAAATAATGTAAGAAACTGTTGCCTGTTCGAATAGAGTCTAACGCTGAACATAAGAGGCTGTTTATATAGTATTTTGAGAACAAACAAAATTCATGTAAAAAGCAGAAGGGGGGGGGGTGAGTGTTCTCACATGTGTTTTATGAAAGTTAATTTAATTTTACAAATTTATTTAAAAAAAAGAAAAAAAATGAGATTAATATAATTAAAATGCATCTTTTGAATTTAAATAATTCACTTAATTAATAAAATAGAATTTCCCATTTTCTTTTCAAATTATAACTCCTGCATTAAATAGCATTTCATTGTTTTTTAATAGAAGCATAATTTCCTCTTTTTAAAATAAAGCACTTTTTATATCTGGGTTTTTGAAAAGTAATTTTAATTCATACTCCTTCCTCTAAAGAATTAAACAGTTTTCGCTATAATTTATTTATTTAAGAATGTTCTTTCAAAATCATTCGCAACATGTTTTTAACATATGTCTGTATAAATAAAACAAAAAAATAGGAATTTCTGTTAGTAATTATAATATTTCTGTTTACATAAAAAAAAAAAAGCTATTATTACTTTCATGCAAACGATTATACATAGCTGCCAAGTACTCCGTTTCTTCCAGAGTTTCTCCTGAAATATCGCTTAACTCCGCGTGTTCCGCAAAAGTGCCGTTTTACTCCGGATATTTTTCAGAATCTCCTTATCTAATCTCAATACCAGCGATTTAGACTCGGCTGTAGGCGTAGCCCTTACCCTGCGTACGAGACTAGAAGAAAGAAACCAATCAGCAGTTCCTTAAGGGCGTGGCATTTGCTCTGTTTACGAGGCTAGAAAGAAGAAGCCAATCGGCGTTTTTTCGTAGGCGTGGTTTCCGCTCTGTTTGCGAGACTATTGGGAAGAATCCAATCGGCGTTGACTGATTCTGTGTGACAATTGACTGCATAGTGTATCAGTTTTCAGTTCTTTCTCATTGTTATTGTTTGTGTTGTTTGTACTTTCGTTTTTGCCCACAACGTAATATTAATTTGTTTTGTGCTTTCGTTTTTACTGGCGATGTATTATTAGTTGGTATTGCGATTTGCTGTAAATATTACACTTACAATGATGTCTAGTAAAAAAATAACATGTGCAAGTTTATCGAAAGGATTATTCTCAAGAGTGGCCTGTTTTAACAAGATCAACGAAATCGGCCCATCATATTTTTTGTCAGGTGTGTAATTGTGATTTCTCTGTAGTACATGGTGGCTGTACGGATTGTTTGCACCATGTTGAAGGACCACGTCATCGGGAAAATGCCGCAATTAGAGCATCAAATCAAAATATCAATAAAATGCCAGTTCCAAAAGATAACTTAAAGGTTACAAAAGTAGAAGCACTTTTGCTAAATTTTTAGTAGAACATAACTTACCTATGGCTTCTGCTGACCATGCTAGTCTCCTATTTCAGCGAATGTTTCCGGATTCAAGTATAGCAAAAAAGTATCATTCTGGCCATACCAAAACGACTGAAATTGTAAAATGTTTTGCTAAATCAACCCAGGAGCAGTTGTTTTCTCTTATCAGGGAAAAAAAGTTTACTCTGGCCACAGATGGAAGTAATTCTGTGGTGGATGATAAATTATTTCCTATTGTTATAACATTTTTTGATGAATCCTCTTCTGAAATTTCTTCTGCACTTCTTTCTTTAAGCAAACTTGAGAATGATGGAACTGGTGAGAATATTTTTAAACTTCTGAATGATACATTACAGAAAAGTAGTGTTCCATGGACCAGTTGTGTAGCTTTCTGTGCAGACAATGCATCGGTGATGTTAGCAGAACATAAGGGTGTCGGAGCATTTATTAAAAAAGAAAATGTTAATGTTGTTATACATGGTTGTGCATGTCATTTAATTCATCTTGCTGCTCATCACGCAACAAAATTAATTTTCTGTTATTGTCTAATTCTAGAGCATTTTTTAATAGTTGAAAATTATTATTATTACTATTTTTTTTTTTTTTTTTTTTTTTTTTTTTACATTTAATGTTTACATTTAATTTTTTATTTTAATTAATTATAGTTGAAAATTACTTTATTGTGTAATATTAACTGTTAGTTATGATTGTGTAATTGGGATTTATAAATACCGTATATTTCCGTGTATAAGCCGAGAATTTTTGGAAATTTTTCGGAAGCTGTATTATAATGGTCGGCTTATATACGGATCTACATTTCTAGCAAAAAACGTACTTCAGAAACAATGATTGAATACATATATTTTAAGCTTAAAAAGTATATATAAAATAAAATAGTTATATTAAACCTTATTTTTAAATAATTATCACATATAAAACTCTTAAATTAGCAATTTTAAATTTATTTCACGAAACGCTCGATGTAGTCACGTTTGTTTACATTTCTTTTTGACCTGCCGGTAACTGGAGTCATCGGCAGAGTGCACGAACAGAGTAAATTCTCTGTCTGATTCAGAAATAGTATAAGAGAAACTTGAAAAAAACAGGACTCCCGATCATATTTTTAATTTATACAATTAAGTTTAAATCATCTATGTTTAAAATGTTTCTAGGCTTACACTAGCAAAAGCGGCAAAGCTTCGTTTTTTTTATAGAAGTATTTTTATTTTGTTGAAGATTGCCTTGAAGCACTGATAAAAATACTGAAAAGTAGAAATATACAAAATAATTTAGATACGTCATTAAAAAAAATCGATGCAATCGGACTTTACACGGCTTATTTATGTAAACTGATATCTATCAATTGTCCTCGCACATAAAAATTGTTAATTTTATGAATATAAATGTTTATTTTTTTATATATATAACTGTTAACTTACCTTTTATTTGAATTTAAAAGTTTTCTTTACTTAAACTCGGTCAGCCATCTTTTACTTATATCGCGCCATTACTAACGATGTTTTGTTTACATTGTTGCCGTTGCCAATCTTGCTCTGCATAATTTTCTTATTTTTGCTGTTGCCACTGCTATCGAAATAGTTATAGTAAATTGTATTTTCGGCTATGACCGTTGAGTGGCAATGGTAATGTATTGTTTATATGTAGATTTTTGACTTTGCAGTCAGTATAAAAAGATCGCGATGTGTGTGTTAGGGGCAGTTATCGGCAGTTGTTAGCAATGGCCAGCTAGTCTTCAATTAGAAATGAAGCAGTAGTTTGTGAATAATGTGAGTAGCTTTAAGCTGTTGATGGCTAAGCAACGATGTATGTGCTTTTAGTATTGTTCCAGCTAAGCTAGTGATGCTCTTTTGGCTATTGCATTTTTAGAAATGATGGCTGCCATTGTTGAGTTTTTTTACATATGTTAATTGTTAAGTTTCTATTTGCTAAATTGTTCCTTATTAAAGGATAAAGTTTTCCGTCATTCGCGGGTGATGGAAGCCTTGAATTAAATTGATAATCGACGCCCTTTTTGAGGCGAGGCTGTTACATTTGTTAGTTTCAATAATGTTATATCTTGTTTAGTTGTTTTTTAAGTGACATTCGTTAAGTTTGATAAAAGTTAGAAGTTAATTAAAAAGTTAAATTGAAGTCTTCTAAATTAAATCGTATAGTGGATGAGCATAATCGTCTTTACTGCAACTTTGTGTTAATTCATCTTGTCTCACTTTCGCTGATCAACCTGGCGATCGCGGAAGTATATTTTTCGTCATATTTTCCCGCTGATCAACCTGGCGATCGCGGATGTTCTGTGATGGTTCTTGAAGCGCATTGTCAGCTGTATTTGATTGTGTTTATCGCTATGTCTGGTTCAACACCTGTAAAAGGTAATCATGTTCTTGTTATAAATTTGAAATCTTAATATATCTTTATATCTTGTTGAATAAAATTGTTTTTTTTGTTAAAACTTTAGTCTTTGATGTGTTATAACAGTTGAACACTGGTCAGGTTAATTTTTATTGAAACCCTTAAAACTTAAATATTAATGTTTCCACTGTATTTAATCTGCTTAATAGGAATCAATTAAAACATAGACTTTTAGTTTATAATATAAACATCCAGCAGCGGCATTGCTTCATCGACGTTAGGGTTAGGTCTCCCGGCCCGGTATTATGGTAGCCATCGTTTTCAACTGCTGGGACTTGCGTCTGTGTTTCTTGAATTCTTGCCTGAATTCACGTCTGTGTTTGCCTCCCTTCTGATAGGGTTGCCAGAATTAAAACTATCGCCGTTGGCGGACAATCTGCGAACGTTTTACGTTATGGCTAAGCAAGGTAAGGAATTCTATTGGATAAGCACGCATTTCGCGCAATTTCATTGGACATATTATCCTGAAGGTTGTATAGATTGGCAATATTTTCGCCATTTTGGCGATATACTCAAACTTTAAAAAGATTATTTTTTCAATTCGGCTTATACACGGGTTTGCAATTTTGGGCAAATTTCTGCAGGGAAAAATTTACTCTCGGCTTACATACGGATCGGCTTATATTCGGAAATATACGGTAATTCAATTTTAAACATAATTTAGTACATTTTTTCTTTATTTTACATTTTACTCCTGATATGCGTCTCAAAACTCCTGAAATTTACAAATATTTCTCCTGAAGAGTTGTTCGCAATGTTGGCAGGTATGATTATAGTTCTAAAAATAAATTTTTAATGGATTAATGACGACTGACTGGCAATGATTATAAGCTCATCCTTTATAGTCACGTCCGTTAGTGTGATTGACAGCTGGTATTTATTTTTTATGCCAAATTACTTTGACTTTTGTAACGACAAATTATTTTCAAAATTTCTTGTATTATATGTACGGGAAACAAAGAAGCAGTTTGGCATTCTTTTTGGCTTAATTTTAACTATGCCAACTTTCTCAGTTGGCGCTTTTTGCTTTGAGACTAGAAGATTTATTGGCACTTCTCTGTTTGCCTTGATCAAGTAAACTACATATTTATATAGTAGGCGTCCTCTCCCTCCCTGCCGAATTACTGTGGTGGAATTTGTATCATCACCTTTATTTTGCATTTTTTTTTTTTATGAAAGATCAATCATTTTATTTGCGTTAAATGATATATTTTCTTGAACGTTGTATGAATAAAAGACAGTATATATGAACTCATTGCTGTTTATTCTGATGAGTATATCTTCTCCATTATTCTTGTTAAGAAGTACGACACATCTTGTTTGAAGTTGGACCTGGTTTATATTTATTTCAGTATAAATTTATGGTGCGTTAACAGCTCCCCCAGTGTTTTGGAATGGAGGGGGGGGGGGACTGGACATGCTTGTGACAATTTTGAGTGAGGATGGAAAAAAAAAAGACTCTTTTTTAAAAATATCATCTTCGGCGAACATTATCGCAATGTCTTTCAAAATGTCGTAATACTGCTATATGATCTCCTGATGTGCATGGTTTGATTCATCATCATAGATTGCTTATCTCTCATCGTTAACCCTTGTTAGTCATAGATGAAAATTCTCGCCTGAATAATAATTTTTACAGGAAAGAATTTTATCTAGTCATCGCAACTACTCAACGTGTTTTTGTCAAGTATTCCAGATCGAATTTCTTGTCATCACTTTAGATGATGTAGACGATCGTCTGTTTCATATAAGTGAATTCTGTTATGTGCCGAAGTGCTTATTTTCTCGGGAAAGACTTCGTGCAAGGTTCTTTTATCACTTAGGTTGGGCCATTCGAGCCAAAAAACTCCTAATCCATGACAATAACAAACTACGCTACAAATTGACAGCTGTTAGTGCAGTTATCTATTACTTATTAAAAAATATATCCTGTAATCTGATATAAATATTACCCAAAAATGAAAATCATGTACGGTATTACATGAAATAAAAGTGCATTCGTTAAAATATTTATTTTAAGTACATATAAGTTCATAAAAAATTATAAAGCTTTCGCGTTTTTAGCAAAATTGCTGTACGTTTGTTTACATTTATAATACTTCAATAAAACGATGAAATAAAAATGCAGTTATTTGAATATTTTGCTCAAAAGAAAGCACATATATTTGTTAAAAAAAATCTAAAATATATGAATTTTGCTGTACGATCGTGATTTCAGATATTTCTGTAAAATTATGAATTTTAATTTTATGAGTAAAATGAAATATAAATACATTTTTTAATGTATTTTGTTCAAAATAAAACACTTATATTTTTCAATTTAAAAAGAAATATACAATGTATGAAGTTATCTGTAATATTATGATATATTTCTTTACCTTTTGAATACTTCTATATTTTCCTGAATTACTTCAATAAAACAATGAATTTCAATTATATTAAAATGAAATGAAATAAAAATGCAGCTATTTAAATGTTTTGCTCAAAAGAAAGCACACATATTTGTTTTAAAAAAATCTAAAATATATAAATTTTGCTGTACGATCATGATATGTTTGTTTACATTTCAAATATTTCAGTAAAATTATGAATTTTAATTTTAAGAGTAAAAATGAAATAAAAATACATTCTTTAAAATATTTTGTTCAAAATAAAACACTTATATTTTTCAATTTAAAAAGAAATACACAATATATTAAGTTATCTGTAATATTATGATATGTTTGTTTACCTATTAAATACTTCAATATTGTCATGAATTTTAATACTAACCCCTTCCGGTACGATTTAATAATGAAAAAGTGTGCATGAAATAACCATTTAATTTTTATTTAAAAAAACTTATTTCATTTTATAATTCTTACATATTCTTAATTAATATTCATTTTTACATATTGTTAAATGACATTAAAAACAGTAAAATTAAGAAAAAATCAGAGCAAAACTTTAATAAGGTATATAGTTAATAGTCTTCAAGCGTGTGGTACTTTTCAAAACACTGGCAAGTGCAAAGGAATCCTGCATTGTTTACACTGCCAGGGAGTCTCACTTCTAATTTTATTCTTGTAACACACACGGCACCTCTTAGTAGGTTTTCTTTTATTCTGAGTTGAAGAAATGTATTCTGGAAAATGTCCCCACCTTTTAGCCTGCAACCTAGCCGGGATGTCACTACATGAAGGACGTCCACGGGTTTTATAATCTGGTAGTGTAACTTTTTGTAGGATTTGTTCTACTATGTCCAGTCGAAAGCTCCCAATTCCGATTTTGTTGGCATTATTGATTTTGTTATATAAAACATATGAATTGTAGAGTGCAATGTCAAACATGTAAAAAAATATTTTCTTATATCCTTTCATATATTCTTATGATTCTTCATAATTGCTCCAATCACCTTGACCTTCATAGTCTGCAAAACTCTTATCCATTATGGTATTTACTATACAACACGTTTTTCCCTTAGAGAAATATATATTGACCGATGCTCACACTAAATTTTTACAAGAATGAAATCTTACAGACTAACACAGGCCTAGCAGCGCTCCTATATTTCCTGTATTTCCTATATATTTATGAAACCTCCTATTTTTCCTATATTTTTTAATTGTCTCTCAATATTTCCTATATTTTAGTTTTAACTACTTCCGAACGTCTGATTGAATGCACAGTATATGAATTTTAACTCTAAATCTTGGCCAAGAGCAGGGCTGGCTCAAGTGTACGTGTCGCCCCTAGGCAAAGAAAAATTTCGGTGCCTTTTATTAATATCTTTTATTAACGCGCCCTATGTTGTCATAAAAAAAGGAGCATTGTTAAGATGTACTTACATACACTTACATACACATAAACATTGCAAGACATAAATAAATATTTTAAAAAAAAGTTTTGAGAGGAAAAAAAAAGAAATAAAAATCGTGCTTCGCGAATATATTATGAAACAGTTTCCAATGCGAAAAAAATGTTCTTTATACTTTGGCACACTCAAAGAAAAGTTGTAAACAAACATATTAATTAGTGCTTATGTCATCTTCAGATTTTTGTACTATTAAAGAAATTTAGTTCCGCTTATAAATTTTTAGCATCACGAATAAGGATTTCAAATATTTATCATTATGAGGTACTTTTGCATTCAAATTATTTTGTGCCATCTTATATCAGAATAACAGTTAATACATGCACCATATAAAATACTAAGTGTATATGTAACCGAAAAATGAATATCACTGAAAATACATTTCAAGAAATATTTACTGTAATATTATAAAACACTATGAGGTAAAATAAACTATAAAAAAAAATGTGTAGTATAAATTCAAATTATTTGGTGTGTCCCTGTTTAAGAATTTTACACAAAAGTTTACCAAAATTATTTCTAATGAATACTAATTATGTAAAACGAAGAAAAATTATGAAACATATCGATATTAATAAAACAAGATAACTGTACGTCTCTATGTGCATATGTTTTTGTACCGTAATGAGCTTATTATACACCGCACATCGTAGATCTATAAAAATTGGCAGTTTTATACATTAGAGAGATCACTGTTTCTCATTATACAAGCAACTTCTAGAAGTTGAGCCAGTATCTAATATTCAAAAGTTTAAGGTGCCTCTTAAAAGGATGTTACCTATTTAAAATACTAAGGTTTTTCTAATGTCATTTCCGTTGAACTTATAAAGTTTTTGAGGCTCAACATTAGCACAGCCACAGTTGAGCTTTTTTTAATTGCTTGTTTCTTAGATATTATGCCAATTTGTGTACAGCTTTATAGATACTAATAAAAGAAGATATCTGTCAAAAATGTTTGAAAAATTTCATTTGAAGATTTTAGTTGATACATATGTTTTTTCAGTGTGCTGAAATTGAAAATGAAACTAATTTTTATCTATCACATATAGATTTTTTGTCAATGCACTACCTACACATTTTTTTCCTTTTCAGTAGTTTCTGGTATGTTTCCATGATTAATTATAATTAACATACTATAAAAGTTACCATATAACAATATTGGTAGAAAAATCGCAGATGAAATTGTGTCAGAAGACACCCTGTATTGACAGAAATCTATACTTGATAGAGAAAAACTGCTACAGTTTTGGTTTCAGCTCACTAAAAAACATTAAGTTCAGCCAAAATCATCAAACCTAAATTTCAGATGTAGACCTCTGTCATTCAGATATTAATTAAAACATTTACTACCAATTAATTTATCACCTTGTACTATTTGCTTTTCTTAATAGCAAAGGAGATAAATGCCGCTCCGAAGCGCTAAAACGGAAAGTAGAAAAAAAGTTGCATTTTTAAAACGTCATCTTCTCCCAAAGAAAAACGATTTTGAAATCGGGAATACAGTTCTTTAAGGGCATCCATTAATTACGTGAGGTGTTCAGGGGGGGAGGGGGTCAGCCAAATCTCGCCCAATCTTACGCGGGGGAGGGGGGGGGGTCTCGGCAAATATCACGTAATTTTTTTCCAGCAAAAAACAATGTAAAATTATGAGAAAATTGAGTTAAATTCAAGTAAAACATGTTTCTTGACTTAGATATGGCAAAATCTGACACGTCAATATTTATTTTGGTTATCTGAATGCTGCGAAGCAGCACAGTAGCCTTTATGTGATGATTTAGAAAAGAGATGCTGCAGTACATGCGGTATCTACTTTGTATCCATCACAAGAGCTGCAGAGCATCAGCGTGTGGTTCACAATACACTAGCTGCGCAAGCGTGCAACTCACAGATTGTCACAAGCACAAGACGAGCTACTGAGCTTGTGTGTGCAAGCGACAATGGTTAGAGTGGCTAAATCAGAGCGAAGTTGAAGGAGCAGATGAGATTCTACTGAAAATCACATGGATATTTTGGCTCCAATAGTCACTCTTGAGACTGTGCACGAGTCCCCATGGACTGAATTAGAATAAATATTCTTTTATTAATTTTAGTAGTTTCTATTTAAGTATTTTATTGTTTAATTTTATTACTGTGATTCTAGAGTAAATAAATCCAACGCATTTACAGTAAAAGTGTGAATTTTGAAAAATCTCACGTGAGATTAGGAGAGGGGGGGGGGTCAAGCCAAATCTCATGAAATCTCACCAGGGGGAGGGGGAGGGGTCAAAAAATCGTCAAAACCACCTCACGCAATTAATGGACGCCCCTCTTTTCCACTGTCAACGATGCAATATTTAAAAAAATATATTGAGTTTTTAATATTGTTTGATAGATTTTTTCCAAGATCCAAAATCTAGGTGTTTCTTAAACATAATTTTTTAAACTACTCTCTAACCGTGGCTAATTCTAGGATTGATTAACGCAAGGCTTCATAACATTATCGAAAAAGCCTCAGTTTTTTATAACAATGATACACATTTCTTTGAAAAATCCAGACTTTTGGTACTGTACAGGGCTGTCAGAGAGGGGAATTTAGATACCACTATTTTTAAAATAGCTATCAACAAATATTGAAATGTAAAATAATTATATTAAAATATAATTTTTTTTTTTTGTGAGAACCCTGATACTGTATTATACATAATTTTAATATTTCATGCATAATTTTTTTATGCATAAAGGTATCTCCTTCCTAAATTATTCCTATAAAATTCCTATATTTTGAAATGTCAATTCCTATATTTCCTATAATATTTATTAAAAATGTCACTTCTAGGCCTGCTAACAACAATTCGGCCGTGACTTGTACCAAGAAATTCTAACGGTAAACAATATGTGATAGGGATCTGTGATATTTCCACAAGTAAAAAAGGTGTTGCCAAATTCAGTACACTGGAAATTTTAAACTAAATTAATTATCATATTCAACAGTAAGCATGACGAGTGTAGCTCCTCATTGTGCGATATGGCATGAAAAACCAATGATGAGCTAGACTCGTCATTTTACCGGAAGGGGTTAAAAATAAACTAAATAATAGTAAAATGAAATGCTTGTGAATGTTACTGACAGTAATATATATATATATATATATATATATTGAAATTACAAGAATTTAATATTTATGTCAGACTTTAAACTCATATTAAATTTATTATTCTCCCATTAAAAAAAAGTTTCAGCATAACAATATATATCAAAATAATTATTAGTATCAGTTTAGAAATAAATTGGTTCTTTAATAACAGAAATTAGAAGGGTACTAAAATCACTTAACAAATTTTTGGTTGTTGAATTCCAAATGTACTCTACTGTTGTATCAGTAAGTATACTCTAAAGTACAAAACTTTGAATAAACACCATAAAATACAAAAACTTGCAACAATTGTTTCAGGTTAAAAGAAAACACACTTCATCAGGCAAATAAAGTAGGCAAGAGTGCTGCGAATAAAGAGCTGCCGAAGGGTCATGTTTTCTTTTCACCTGAAACAATTGTTGTGAGCTCTTGCATTTTATGATATTTATTGAAAGTTTTGTACTTACTACTTTTAAACCCCGGTTCTGTTTTTTTTTTTTTTTTTTTTTTTTCCCATAATACTCCAAAATGTTTAAGCAATGATCAACAATTTTTTACAAAAGAAAAATTATATTCATTGTTTAAATGTGATATGACAGAAATAGTTTCAAAGCATTTTGCTCATGTTGGCTTGTTGGCAGTTTTAAAACTATTTTCATTGGAAAACATGTGCTACCAGTGACACTTTTAACATGTTATTACAAAAGTTACATTGAAATATGTTACTACCCAAAAACAATTTCAATTATCCAGACACTCTCTACAGAGGATTAAAAAAAAATTAAAATTAAAAAAAGTACCTAAGATTTTTTTTTATTTATTTACACACAAGTGTATTTCATTTTAATTGTATTAACTGCAAATTTAATATTGAACTGCAGAAATATTTTTGTGTGTACTGTTTTTCATCCACTACATAACTTAAACATTTTGTTTATTATGAGATACCACAATTTGTTTCATGTTTCATAAATTTTAACAAAATCTTAATTATGTCTGTATTTGAATCAAAAGAAATGTCACTTTTGAAAGCAGACAACAGGCATTGGCTACTGACTGCTTTTAAAAGAGTAGACTTGAAAATCGAAGGGAAGTAGCATAAACATTTAACAAGCAAACTTATCACATGATTATTGCTAATTTATTACTTCTGATCTTGAAAATGTATGATATAATATACAGGGCGATTATATTAAAAAAAAAAACTACCCCGATATATGAGACTATAGCTGTCATACCGTTCACAGTAACTGAATAAAATTTTGGTGGAAGGTACTTTGAGGTATGCGCTCAAGAATTATATAAAAAACAACAGTTAAACTCTAACAGTTACGATTACAGTGACAAAATTTCAAAAATTTCAAATGGCAACACCTACTTTTTTTTTTTATTGAAATGGAATCTCCATAGTAAAAAACCATAAATAGCGTTGGAACAGTACCTGTAGCACGAAAATCGCCAGCGTTAGCAGGCTAAGAAAAAAGAAAAAAAAAAAAAACAACTGTTATGTACCTACCAGAGCACAACTTTCATTTTTTTTATTACGTCACATTCCACACTGAGTCTTTGGTTCAGTCTAAAGTCTACTGATTCTGCTTCTAAACGAAAAGAAGAGATCATGGTATCCTTAATTTCTTGTAAGGCTACTGAATAAAGGCTTTAATTTCGTTGTTAGTCGTAAGACACTGTAATGACTGACGTCATTGCAATAAGTGAAAAACAAAGCATTGTGAAATGGCAATCAAAATCGATTTTGATGATGATAATGATGTTTCCCAGTAAGCGTCATATTGTTCACAGAGCAAGAAACTAAGATAAACATCACACATTTCACAATGCCTTATTTTTCACTTAGTGTGATGACATCAGTCATGATGGTGTCTTACGACTAACAAAGAAATTAAAACCCTAATTCAGTAGACCTACATGAAATTAAGGATACCATGGTCTCTTCTTGTTTCGAAGTAGAATCAGTAGACTTTAGTGAGAACCGAAGACTCAATGTGAAATGTGACATCATTAAGAAAATGAAAGTCGTGCTCTGGTAAGCACATCACAGCTGTTTTCTCTTTTTTTCTTAGTATGCCTAGCTTTGGTGATTTTCATGCTAGAGGTACCGTTCCAGCACTGTTTATGGTTTTTTTCTATGGAGATCCCATTCCAATAATAATAATTAAAAAAAATGGTGTTGCCATTTGAAATTTTCAAAATTTTGTTACTGTAACCGTAACTGTTAGAGTTTAACTGTTGTTTTGTATATAATTCTGGAGTGCATACCCCAAAATACCTTCTACCAAATTTTTATTCAGTTTTTCAGAATGGTATGGTAGCTATGGTCTCTTATATATTGGGGTAGGTTTTTTATAATCACCCTGTATAAGATGATATATTACTTACATGATTTGATTTTATGAGCAATCTATATATTACTATTACTTGTATACATCACAGTTTTTCATCAATGTTTTTCTATCACTTTTAATAATCTATTCTTTTAAAAAATTATGTGCTATAATACGGAGCAATCGATTGTCAAAGAATCAACAAAAGACGTAGATAAAGAGTATCATATGGTACATTTAAACAAATTTGATTAAAATAAAGAATAAATAAATAAATCATGAAAACACAATTGAAACACAGTTATTTCAAATGTAAACAAGATTTGCTCTTTTCGCTATATGACGTAGTGCGCAAGGAATCTCAAATAGCTCACAGTTCGCACATCTGTGAAATGGCACCCCCCTGACTTCATGTACTCGGTGCTTCGCTTCATGTGCTTGTTTATAAGTGCCGACATGCTCGTAAGTGGTGAAAGCCTCGGATTTTGATGGTTCATGTTCAGTGCCTCCAGAAAATTTTTCGTGGAATCTGAAGAGTCGTTAAGAGAGAATTTTTCCTTTGATGTGAGTGGGACCTGAAGAAATTTCGCATGTTAGAAGTTTTACCTTTGGACACTCTCGCGTGTTAGAAATTGTCAAGTTCGTGGGTTTGAATACAACTCTTCAGAACATTTTTCTTTGGATCCTCCAGAGTAAATATTTGGAAGTTCTGTGTTCAATCAAGATCTTTTCTTCAAGAATATTATTTTTGCAATTTCACTACCGAAAATTAGTGAATTTTTAAGGATTTCATGTTTTTTTTTCAATTCAAGTAACTTATGTGAATTGTTTGGTTTTACCAGAAAGATGTGTTGTGTATGAATAAAAGACAGGTATATATGGACCCATTGCTGTTTATTCTGACGAATATATCTTCTCCATTATTCTTGTTAAGAAGTACAACACAGCTTGTTTGAAGTTGGACCTGGTTTACATTTACTTCAGTATAGTGGGGCAGGAATAACCTTCACTGAGGGAAGGCACTTTTGCAGTATTTTACGGTATGTTATACAGCGACATAATCGTAATTATAAAAAATAAGATGTATTTAAGTAGGGGACGGTAGTGACAAGTAATAAACATACTTTTACTTTACTTTCCATTTTCTACTTGCAACTACTTTTCAAATCCAGAAAATAATACCTTGTACTTTTTGCAATAATTAAAATGGTTCCTTCTACTAAATGCAGCTTTTCATGAAATTTATCTAATCACCTGCTTGTCATATGAGAGGTTTTATACAAGGTGACAGTAGTGACATAAAATCAGAGCGAGAAGGATTCTCCAATCCAACTAATATAAAACACTTTTTTAATGTGCAATAACAAAACTTTATTTTATATTCTAAAATACAAATTTTCATTTTAATAGTAATATTGGAAAAAAATATTTTTTTCATTTTCCTCAAAATTTTTCTGAAGATCAATGTTATGGAGGACAATGAAAACCAAAGTGAAAAATAGATAAATGGCAAAATACAGCATATAAACCTCAAAGACGCAAATTACCCATTTACTGAAAAATATATACTTTTATTACATTTTGGTAAAATATAAATGCAATCAAAACATGTTTTATTACCATTATTCTTTGAATTAATGTTTCGTAGCGAGGCGAGGAGACATTTTGCATGTACCTTCCAAGCAAGGTAAGCTTAAACATTTTCTTTAGTATTTAGATCTGAACAATTAAGTGGCCACATCAGAATATTGATTTTTCTTTCCTCAAACAAATTTCTTTCTTTCTTTTCTTTTTTTTTTCCTTTTTAGATACTGTAGAATTATGGCAAGAAACAAAATCTTGTTAAAAATAGAGGGGAAAGGAGAGGGGGGAGATTAACAATGTCATGTAGATTTAAATAATTAGACATGAAAATTAATTATCTATTAGATAGATTGTATTGTGTATCTTTTTTATTCTTTATATTACAGTACATTTATCATAGAATTTAACAATACTTATCAACAAATATGCCAATACTTAACCAAAAATTACAAGACTTGGCATAAAAAGAATTATTTTTTAAGTCAACATTGGTGCTAGTACATTATTATAATGTTGAAAAAAATGTTTTAATGTATTTTAATTCAACAAAAAACTTATATATGAAAAATATGTTTTTTGATCACTATTGAACAAAAAATGTATTTTAAAATAAACTTTGAGACTTCTAAAATACATTAAAACAAAAGATTAAAAAGGCCTACTTGAAGCTTCACATGAGATCTTTCATTACGAGCCTGCAGCTTTTTCAAACATCCTCAAATTGTGTTGTTCGGCGACGAAACTGAAGTTTCTTCTTCCTCTTGATTTCCAGGTCTCAACAGGTGGTGCCACTTTTGGTCTATGCTTATTAACGAATTATTTTTGTTGCAACTGTGATCGTTTATGAAGATTTCAATTGTTTCCTGATTCAACGCATAAAAATGATTCTTATAATTTGCTAACTTTTTAACATTATCAAAATCTATTTTTATAATTATTTTTATGGATCTTAGTTAGCGTAGTGGTTCTTTTATTCTATTACTTATTTTTCTCCTAGTCATACCTATTAGTACGTTGGGTACATAACATAAAAAGCCAAAAAGCTGTACTTTTTGATTGGAATATGCCACCTTCTGTGATCAAAGTTCATGCCAAAATGTAAATTTCCAGATAGTGAGCCACTTGAAAATCCGTGCAGAACACCCCGATGGCGGCCATTAAAGATGGCCGCCGTCAGCTGCCATATAGAGGCACTAATTGTTTTGTATCTGAACTCCTAATGATCTGATTTCAATTTTCTTTTATTCTAATACCTTGCAAATAAGATACTTTTTAAGTTCTATTCATTTATCTATGTATATTATATGGTGTGACATTCACACTACTTATCAAAGCTTCTTTTCAGATGACATCATCTGCCGTATAGTAGCACTGATTATATATATATATATTTCTGTATTTTAACTTTTAATGTCTCGATTTCGATTTTTTTTTTTTTTTTTTTTCAAATTTTGTATAAAAGAAACTTTTTGTCTTATTACATTTATCTTTCTTTACACGTTTAAAATTCCGCGCAACTTTAAAAAAAAATCAATTCTTTAGGAGGCATTTTTGTAATTTGTTGATTTATGATGTAACCTTGATTTTTTTCATTATAATGTTATCTCCTTATATTATTAAAATCTGTGCGCATCTGTCTGTCTTTCTGTCTGTCTGTCTGTCTGTGAGAAATGCCTTGTGACCGCTAAAGCTCCGGCGCTAATGGTCGCAGCGCCTCGAAACCGGTGTCGACAGACGCAGAATTTCTTCATCTCAACATCTCGATAATTCGCTAAGCGATGCGACCCTAATTAGCGGAGATATTAATTTAAACATCGACCCTTGTCTACCGAAAAGTGACCCAGAATTCATGATTAAATGCTTAAAAAGCGACATTTTTACGGAAAAAGTGGAAAATAAATTAGAAATATCAGTCGTATCGTTACAAATAAGGTATCAAATGAAAGGTCCGATTTTTCTGAATACGACGGTTTAAATAGCTTATCGATAGGACAATTAGATTTTTTAAAATTAACTAAAGTATGAAAAAAAAAGTGGCAACAAATCACGAGAGTTTTATTAATTTCCTTCTAGACGTATTTCGGTTACCATGGCGCCGGGCGAAAGAATAAATAGATTTTACTTCCTGCTTTACTGATTTTGTACTGGAAATAAAAATTGCAAATTTCAAAATGCTTCAATTTTCTTCAAAATTATTTCAAACATGCTACACACTTTTAACATCACAAGACGAAGTTGCAGTTTAAATTTCACCGGGTTTCCAGAATAAATAAAAAATGTACAATTTAATTGCAAATTAAATTTTATACGCGTATTTCAAATTCTAAGTATGATTAAATCATTTTTAATACATCATTCGAAAGATATTTTAAAGTACTTTTATATTATCGAAAGTGGGATTCAAGATTTCGCTTCATTTACATATTTTGAGGTCTCCTGAATTGGTTTTCTTTTGTATCTCAGCTACTAATTAAAATGATTTCATAAGTAATACATCATTAGATAGCTTTGTTGATTTGGAATCGAATAGTAGATTACAGAAATTTGTACCGCCAGATGGCGCTGTAATATTTTCAAATTTCAATATTTCAATTTCTAATTATGATTAAATTATTTTTAATACATCATTCGAAAGATATTTTAAAGTTCTTTTATATTATCGTAAGTTTTCACCAGATTTACACGTTTTGAGGTGTTCTGATTAGGTTTTTTTTTTTTTTTTGCATCTCAGCTAATTCAGTTAGACCGTTCAAAATTGGTATATGTAAGTTAATTGGGAAGGGCTGAAAGGGTGGGGAAGATATAGGCGTGCACCGCGCGCACGGGACAGCGCTGCCGAAGGCAGTGGGGACCCGGTCCGACTTTTTAACCGATGAGAAATGATTTTTTTTTTCATTTTCTTTTCTTAAGAATAAAAATTTGATTTGAGAAGGAATATGTGCGCGTAGCGCGCGTATACCTTCACACGTGCGCGGGCAGTGCGCATGGGTCTGCGCTGCCGAACGCAGTGGGGACACGGTGTGAGTTTTTACCCGATCAGAAATGATTTTTTTTAGGAGACAAGAAGGATCAGGGAAGGAATATGCGCGCAGCGCGTGTATTCCTTAACTTGAGCACGAGCAGCCCGTACAGGACTGCGCTGCCGTAGGCAGTGAGGACCCGGTCCGACTTTGTACCCGATGAGAAATGATTTTTTTTATTTTCTTTTCTTAAGAATAAAAATTTGATTTGAGAAGGAATTACTCTCACACGTGCGCGCACAGCGCGCATGGGTCTGCGCTGCCGAAGGCAGTGGGGACCCGGTGTGAGTTTTTACCAGATCAGATTTTTTTTTGAGGGGGGGGGGGGGGGGCACGAAGGGTCAGGGAAGGAATACGCGCGCGCAGCGCGCACGGGGCAGCGCTGCCGAAGGCAGTGGGGACCCGGGCCGACTTTTTACCCAATAAGAAATGATTTTTTTTTTTTTTTCTTTTCTTGACACTAAAAGTTACTGTTAGTGATTCATTAATTTTAGTGATTCATTTGAAAATACTGACCTGCTAGCGGGCAAAGCTCGCTAGTTCTCATTTTAAATACTGAACATTATTTGCTTCAAATTGAACTGTTTTCATTTTTTTTTTTTTTTTTTTTTTTTTAATGGCTTCAATACGTCTGCGGCTGGTAGATATTAACCATGTGACGGCCTTTGAAAAGAGCAAAATTGTAATCTTGTTTTCGCAGCATAGTTTTTTCAGTGCACTAAATTAATATTTATTTGAACTTGAGATTGAAAATGTAACTGTATAAGGATTATAATCATTATAAATATAATTTACAACCTTCAAACTTGAAAAACAAGCTAAAATTCCACAAGTATACAATTTTGAATTATAAGTTTTATTGTGGAAAAAAGAACAGCTCAGTGACTGGATATATGCATCAGCAGCTTAAATCCAAATTTCCTCACAGTGGCATAGATTGGGCCATATGTTGCTTATGTCAAAAACATAGCGAAGAATTGATTTGCCTTGCCATATATACTTCTGAATCACTCGTTGGAGCTGGGCTACAGGAAGTTTTCAGAAAATTTAATGTAATTTCAGACTATCGGTACAGTGCCCCTTGGTTTAGATATCAAAAATTTAAATGAATGTTAAGAAAAAGAAGGAATATTAAAAAAAAAAATAAATAAATAAAGCACAAAAGTGAACAAAATGTGTGCCATTAACTTTAATAAAACAAAACAAAGAAACGCAAACATTGGTCATCTTTGCCCAGTATGTCATCTCAGGACAATCCACAGTACAGTCTACAGTCTGTATTAGAACCAAAAGAAAAAAAAAAGCAATGTTTGTTATCCGTACAACATTACCTATTAAAATGAAAGACGAAATACGTTTCATATGTAATGGGAAGGACACTACTCGGTGGTTTTCGTATAAAGTTGCTTCTTTATAAGACGATAAACTTATGAAATGCGCCAAAATTACAAATAATGTTGAACGTAAAGAATTCCTCGAGCGTAGAAATTTAGTTTCTAAAGAAGCAAAGTATCATTCAAGGCGCTATATATATTTAACAATTTGCCTATGACCATCAAGTGAAGTAAAAAAAGAAGAGGTCAAGTCCATCTGTGAAAGGATATCGCTTTTACTTCTGTTGCAGGATTCGTAAGAGAAAAAATCCAGGCCTTTGAATGTGGAAACACTGAATTTTTTTTTCAAAATACCTCAACATAAAACTCAATATAAGTTTAGAAAATTTTCTGAGCATGGAAAGTAAAGACTTTCCAAATACACATTCTACTCGTTTACGTGAGAGAATTCTCGATCGCTTCTTACAACTCAAAGTTCAACTTTGAGGCAGAGATTACTTTCTGTATCGAGGTGGTGCTAATATATTTTAAAATGTTCAGTCTGAAAACCTTGATGATGGTGCTACTGCATGAGGAAGATTCATCAAACAAATTAGTAAAGTAATAACCCAGAAGAAAATTGCTTTTGATAGTTACCTGTATGATGATTGACAAACTGCAAGTGTACTTCCTGAACTTCTGGCTCTAGTGTGTTAGCGATTTCATGGTTACACTTCTTTACCGAATGCAACTTGAGCAACTCAGCATGCTTTGACTATCAGCCACTTAACAGTTTTCAACCATCGTAAACATATTCTGAGAGGCAACGTTATTCGTCATAACCATAAGAAAAGTCAGGAACCACATATTCCATTATATCTCGGCCTGCCTCTTTTTGGAAAGCACGAAATAATACAATAACTGAATGTATGCATGACAGAGACCTCTCAATATCACCAAACAGAATTCGGGAGATAACATCAAGTGTTGCTTACTTAGAGATTCTCAGAACTCAAGAAGGTGGTGTCGTAAGGCGTAAGCCCCTCAATCTTGCTACACGGTCTTTTTGTCACTGGTGCATACGACATCATTGATTCTATTTGCTGTAGTACAACTTCAGACTCATCATTCCATGGAACAGCGGTTTCTATTTTTCAAGTCCCTGAGGAAGGAGAAGTTTGTGAGCCTCGTGAAATTGTTAAAAGTGATCTCTTGTATTGATCAAAGTAACAGGATAGTGAAAGAGCTTCCAGATAGCTATAGTATTATCAGCCTCTGATACTGCCGCCGAAGGAACCAATTGTTCCAAAAGCAAACTAGACCACGTCTTTCGAAATGTCAATTTCAGAATTTGGATCTGAGTGGACAATGGAACAGGATTAGTCAGATCATATTATCACTGATAGAAGAGATGGAAATTTAGATATTTCATGGGCAGCTTTTCATGCTTCAAGAAAAAAAATCCTTATCGATTGAATTAACTCATTGTTCTCATTTACCCCTTTCAATGAAAGGTTTTTTTCTGGCGATGCTGAAGCATCCAATGGAACAACAACAACAAAAAAATGCTACATTTTTAAGTCCAGGGAAAACTTCTGTCATAGGTGTAAATCAGCCTCTATTAGCTTTGACAAAATCTGTCCAGTTGAACTGGCCTGATTTTTACGCTGATTCCAAGTTTGTAGCCATACTTGGAGTTTTTTTGAAGTACAGTTCTTTTTTGAAAGCGCTTGGCCAGATTCTGGAAGATAGTGGTTGGACTACTTTGTTTCAAATTCTGGAATCAAGACAGAAAAGAGCAAAAGCATCTCTTAAAGTTAAACATGTCACAAAAGCAAGATCATCAGAAGACTGCTGTGGTTTTAAACATGCTACGTAAAGAAGTATTTATGCAACAAAATCTAAAGATTTCGTTTGAAAAATGGATTGATGAAAAACATTCAAACTGTCCAACTTTTCGATTCTAGCTTCTAGTGTTAAACCTAAAGCTACTTCTGTCTTTATTCGGTCAGTCAGGGATGGTAACTACGAATTGTATAAACAAACGCTGAAAAAAATAGCACCTCTTAATTTTTTTTTTTTTTTTTATTATTATTATTATTATTATTATTTTATGAACCATACCAACTAAGTTCACTGTGGTTGCTTGTCTATAAAAAAGACTTAGTAGAACGTAAAGACAAAACACCCAGTGTACATGATTAATTTTACAGAGGTCAGTTCGTTATCCACAAAACAAACAATCCTTTTTCTGTGCTCGCTGTCGATCAAGCTCATGAGCAAGACCCTTATAAAAGGAAATAGTGGTGCTGTTGGTCTTTTGCAAGATACTGCCATGATGAGGAGATGGATGCTCTCTGGGACACAAATAGTTAATATTATATACGAGTTTTAGTCTACAAGCATAATTAACAGTACTGACAGGTCTTTTCACCATGAACAGCATGCTCCTTATCAAAGAAAGTTTCAGGATGAAATAGATGATTTAAAAGAAGCTTTAATAAGTAGTGTGAATGCCCCACCATACAATATACATAGATAAATGTATTGGAATTAAAAAGTATCTTATTCACAAGATATTAAAAAAAAAAAAAAGGAAATCGAAATCGGACCATTAGGAGTTCAAATACAAAAACAATTACACCCCTATATGTCAGTTGACAGCGGCCATCTTTGATGGCCGCTATCGGGGTGTTCTGCACAGATTTTCAAGTGGCTCCCAATCTGGAAATTTATATTTTGGCATGAACTTTGACCACAGAAGGTGGCATATTCCAATCAAAAAGTGCAGCTTTTTGGCTTTTTTTGTCATGTACCAAACATACTATAAGTAGTGTGAGTGTCACACCATATAATATACATAGAAAATGCATAGAATTTAAAGAGTATCTTTTTGACAAGGTATTAAAAAAAAGAAAATTGAAATTGGATCATTAGGAGTTCAGATACAAAACAATTAGCGCCCCTATATGGCAGCTGACGGTGGCCATCTTTAATGGCCGCCATCGGGGTGTTCTGCACTGATTTTCAAGTGGCTCCCTATCCAGAAAGTTATCTTTTGGCATCTACTATGGCCGCAGAAAGTGGCATATTCCAATAAAAAATGTGCAGCTTTTTTTTTGTGTACCCAACGTCCTATATGTAGCTGCCTTCTTTATTGTCTTTTGTTGTGCATTTAATTCCATATATTCCTGCAGTCTCTAATGAGTTTACATTGTTTTTATCGCTTCAAATTCTCTAGAAAATATTCGGATTTAGTTTTATGGGGATGTTAATATAATTTGGAGGCTTCAGAGCTGGTAGATGGGAAGTGTCAGGTTCGATCCCAGGTCTCATTCATTGACCAAATTTTGGAGCTTTCAACAAAATTTCTCTGAAATTCGTAAAAATACAACAAGGACCCCTTTTAGAGAGCATTCCCCATATAGGATGTGTAGTCAATAAGCCTTAAGCCATTCAACCAACCAATTAAAATCTTAACTCTTTTATTTGACTAAAACATTCATAATTTGTATTCTGTTTAAATAAATGTTCATATAAATTGTCTTGTGTAGCTTTCTGTGTCATAGAAAAGTGCTAGCTTTTGTGCATGCATAGTAAAAAATTGCTTACTGCAAATACTCATATCACAGCAAAAATTAAGTGTATCCATTTTGTGTGTCAGAATAATGTTTTTCTAACATTTTGTGAATTTTTTTGCAGGTTTTCTAAAATTTTGTTGAAATCCATTCTTGTTACAAATAAAAAATTTACTGAAAAATTTAATAATTATTCGAAAAAAAAAAAAAAAAAAAAAAAAAAAAATTATATCTATATAAATATTTCTGGTATTCCTACAAGAAAACATACAAATATTCTAAATTATAGGTTAAATCATGTATTAAAATTACAAGTCATTTGTAACTTTATGGTACAGCGTAAGCCAAAGCATTTTTGTTTTTCTTCAATTTACTGTCGGTTTCCTAACTGCACTTGTGACTAAATTGTTACTGAAATGTATGAGCCTAAGAATATTCATAGTTTGTCAAAGTTATTTTGTCTAGTACAGTCAACTCTCAAAAATCCACAACCCTAAAATCCACAATTCTCTAAAATCCGCATATCATTTGCAATGTAAACAAACATTGTCACAACTGATTTGTTGATTAGTGTATTGTAAAAATTCAGCTGTATTAGGAGATAAATCAATTATTAACTTGTGCAGGTGAATCACCAATCACTCAACATTTTACAGAGGAGGAAATAATAAGTGTAATTATATATATTTGTCAAAAAATAAATCATATTAATTTAGAGGAAGAAGGAGAAAGACAGTTTTCATGAAAGATTTTCTCTCATGAAGATAAATATTCAAACTTTCTTTTAGCACAAACTTATGTGATTGACCAAGAATTGCTGACTTTTTTGCAGGTTATAGGAAAATAAATATGTTTTAATATTCTTATTTAAATTACTATTGATCAGACTTTTCAAAAATCTAGATAATTTGCAACTATAATATGATGTATAAAGTTTGTTCTTTGAATTAAAATTTCATAAAATTATTTGTACTTTTATTAGGCATACTTTAATTCAGCATTGTATGTATAACATATAAATTGTTTCTTAAAGATCTGCTACTGAAATAAGGTTCTAAGATGTAAATAAAAGAAATTATTCTAAAATCTGCAAAATTCAGAAATCCGCAAAACACTTTGTCTTAAGCTGTGCGGATTTTTGAGAGTGTACTGTATTTCTTTTAGAAAGAATGTCAAAATAATAATAATAATAATAATAATAATAATAATGATTTGATCACCCATTGTATATACATATGTACTTCAGCTTATTTTCAAATTCTTGGCTTGAAATTTCTATAGTTCACTTGCAAATGTCTCTATAGCATACTACATAAATATTATCAACACTCATGGCAATACCTTATAATTATAATAACATCCTAATCTGAAGTTAGGATTTGTAATATTAATCTGAAGTGAGAAATTTTTGATTTTCTAAAGTTTAAGTAATTTTTTTTTTCTGTTATTGAAATATATAATATAATTTCAAGTAAATTGTAGTGTAAAGGTTGATATTTTTATATTCCAACTATGTGAAAAAATATCAGAGCCGGGAATCGAACCCGGGCCCTCCGCTTAACGCATGGAAGCTCTACCACTGAGCTACCCTGAGCTTAGCATTTCTCACATAATTACACTCCAATTTACTTAAAATGAATATTCACAGTTGATGAATTCATGAATAAAAAATTTTTAAATATTTAATTTAAATGCAAAAATTTTAAGAATATATTTAAACAAATGTTTCATTAAAAAAAAAAAAAAAAAAAAAAAGAGAGAGAGAGAGAAACAGTATTTGTTATATCAACAAGTAATAATTTACTAACATGCATAGTTTATAAGCCCCCCCCCTTCCTTCAGAATTTAATTATATAACTTATTTCATTTCATTTTAACATACAGGGCTTCCTGAACCACCCCTTGATATTCAAATTGAACCTGGTCCACAGGATGGAACAATATTGGTTACTTGGCTTCCTGTCACAATCAACAATAGAGGAACTTCAAATGGTGCCCCTGTGACAGGTTATGCTATATTTTCTGGTGAACGAAAAATTAGTGAGATTGATAGTCCTACTGGTATGAAATTTCTTTTCAATTTTTATTATACAGACAAATGTTGCATATATTTCTGTTATTTTTTCCCTTCAGTAAATAGAATTTGTAGAAATTTATATATTTTTAATGCCTTTTAAAATGTTTGTGAAACAAATTAAAACAACAGATTTTTAATTTATTGGAAAATGAGTAAAAAATACATATGTAAAAGAGTAAAACATTAGAATTTTAAGTTAAGATAATTATTTTGCTTATAATTATATTTAAAGCTACTTGTTGAAAATTATTACCTATTCAAAAAGCATAAATAGTACATTGAATATTAAATTGTGAATTAGTTTTTACTTTTTGAACATATGTTATCAGGGGCGTAACCAGACGCATTGTCTGCAGGGGGCTAAGGTGGCTTGTGGTGGGCTGAGACCACAGATTATCATACAGATAGGACATTGAAATTAAAATGCAAGTTGCTGTGATAGTAGCACCACTAACAAGGAGAGGTCACGACATGGAAATTTCAGATCAGGACGAAATTGCACAGGATTGTAGTATACTATGAGGGTAACAACATATTAAAGCAGTAGGACCCACTATCCACAAAATTTCAAGAAAAAAGCATTTAAAGTTTCAGCAATCTTTAAATACAAGTTATTTCTCAAGCGAGTAAGTGCTTCAGTGGCGTGATCCTAAAGCGCGGGTCTCCCACCCAGATGACTTGGGTTCGAGGCTTTTTTTTTTTTTTTTCCTTCTTTAAGTTTTTATGTAATCTTAACTTTTTATTTATTTTACTTTATTTTACAATTCAATTCAAAATTTGAAAATTTTAATAAAAATTATTTAATTTTCTTGAGTATAAAATAACTTTTTCTATTTTTAATATTTATGACTTAAAAATACAATTAATTTATATAACTTAAAAAATAAATTTCAGTTTTATTTTAACTTTGAAATAAGGTAAAACTAAAGAAACTGTTTTTAATTATTTATCTAAATATTTTATTTCCTTTTAGGTATATTTAATTTTATTTAAAAAAAAAATACAGAGAAATGATGATTTTAATTGCATATATAATTACTATCCAAATTAAATAATTACTTCTCCAATCAATAATTTCTTAAAAATTATAGTATAGGATTGCTATGCTATTAAATTATTACAGGTAAAGAAATGTTATCTTTAAATGTAGATTTTAAATGTTAATGAACATTGTTTCTTTTTCGATAACGACTTCCTTCTTCTTCTTTTTTTTTTTTTTTTTTTTTATCCTTCTGTGCACAAAATAAAATTCCACCTGCCCTTTATTATTAACAAGCTAGAAGTGTTTACGTAATTTATACACATTCAAACCAAATCAGGAAGCTCAAACCAAGATTTAAGTACACCTGCTAACTATTTTACACTTTGTTTACAACTTGCCTATTTTTTAATTATTTAAATATTTGTCTGTTTTTCTTTGTTTCTTATTTAGGGTTATGTAAAACTAAACTTTATTTTTTAAGTTATAGAAATTTAATGTATTTTTAAGTTATAAATATTAAAAATAGAAAAAGTTATTTTATACTCAAGAAAATTAAATAATTTTTTATTAAAATTTTCAAATTTTGAATTGTAAAATAAAGTAAAATAAATAAAAAGTTAAGATTACATAAAAAGTTAAAGAAGAAGAAATAAAAATGTAGTCCTGCAGGTAGCCTCGAACCCAAGTCATCTGGGTGGGAGACTCGCGCTTTAGGATCACACCACTGAGGCGCTTACTCGCTTGCGAAACAACTTGTATTTAAAGATTACTGAAACTTTAAATGCTTTTTTCTTGAAATTTTGTGGATAGTGGGTCCTACTGCTTTAATATGTTGTTACCCTCATAGTATACTACAATCCTGCACAATTTTGTCCCGATCTGAATTTTCCATGTCGTGACCTCTCCTTGTAAGATCAACAGAGAGAAACTAAGAACTTCACCTATTGTATTAATATGTACATTCTATGTGAATAACATCTGTGATCCAAAAATTAGTTTTTGGATTTCATGAGTAATAGTAAGTTAGTTGATAAAATTACTATTTTTTTTCCACACTTTCTAAAATTTTTGAACTCAAAAAAGCATACTCAAGATTCAGGGCTATGCATTTCTTAAGGAAAAAAAATAATAATTTTCCTGTTGAAAAATATGCTATGTCAAGGTAATCCTTGTTCAAATACTAACAATAATTGCAAATTGTAATTCTGAAATGGCAGTATAGAATCATTAAATATTTAACATTATTGTTTGGTTTAAATTATTATGTAAAAAGCATAAAATGAAAAATTATTTTTAGTTAATCAAAATTTTCAAAACATATTTGCTAAATATTTAGTACTTGCTTTTTAAAATAAATTACGATTGATGTTCAACTTATAAACAATAACAAAACTTAACTGATGCCAAAAGAAAAGATAGATGTAATAAAAATAAGATGAAATATTGCAAAAGCTGGAGATCTCAAGAAGCTTTACAGCCATTGCTCATAGTGTCACTATAGTGGCATTTTAGTTACCGTTGAGCCTACAGTAGTGTCGTATCTGTATGGTAATTTGTGGGCTGAGACTGACTGACTTTGTTTCAATCATCAAAAATGAAACTTTACTTATTTTAAAAGCATTGGGAGAGAAGGGTGGGGGTCCTCAAGTCCTCCATGGGCTCTTGTATACTACACCCTACCTTTCCAAAAATGACCAGACACTTTGAATTTCAGATGTTTTTTGAAATATCTCAAAAAGTACTAGACAAACCATCTTTAAACTTCAGATGTGTGAAGAACATGTTACATCTCATATACTTCAGTTAAAGTTTTGCCCTGAAAGTGAAAGGGGGACCAATAAAATATTAAAGAAAAGTGCAAGTGTTTAACATCACCCTGTAAAAGATAATGCTTGGAGTACGATCTAACTGTAGCACATGATTATGAGACTCCTTATTTTCTGTATAAATTTTCATGTCTCTATCACATGTAATCAGGAAGGTATAACGGTTTCTTTTAAAAATTGCGAAAACAATTGTCACTTTTTTAGCTGTGACATGCAAGGCAATTTCAGGAAACTTGACATACTGTATTAGACATAGCATATTGCAATCAGAATGAAAAACCATTAAATATCCAATGAAATATGAATATTTTTATTAAATAATTTTTAACTGCGCATGCATAAGATTTAGTGAAATTTCATTTTGCATAATTCAATAGTTAAATGTATTGAGCTACTTTCAAACAAGTATCGTGTAAACTCAAAAAGTTGTACGCGATAGAATGAACTGAATTTCGGCTGTTCTCCAAAATAAGAAAATGATAAGGGGTTTTTTCAATATTTATTTACAATAATCGAAAACTGTATTACCATTCATTGAATAAAAATAAAAATGTGATTAAAACCCCTTATAGTTTAGCTTTGTTTTTTTAGAGAAGTTTAATAGCAGTTCATTCTATTGCGTACAACTTTTTGAGTTTACATGATACTTGTTTGGGGTTTTTATATAAGTAGCTCAATACATTTGGCTATTAAATTATGCAGATGAAATTTCGCTAAATCTTATGCATGCACAGTTAAAAATTATTTTGTAAAAATGCTCATATTTCATTAGATATTCAATATTTTTTCATTCTTATTGCAGTATGATGTATCTAATATTGTATGTCAAGTTTCCAGAAAATGATTTTACACTGGATTTTAAACCTTGTGTGTTATAGCTAAAAAAAAAAAATTTAATTTTTTTTTTTTTTTTTGCAGTTTTTTAAAGAAACCTATATCTCTCTAATTACATGGGGTAGAGACATAAAAATTTATATAGATAATAAGAAAGAGCCCCATAATCATATGCTACAGTCAAATTACATTTCAAACGTTACTTTTTACTGGATGATGCCAAACACTTTCATTTTTCTCTAATTTTTTACTAGTCTCCCTTTCACTTTCGGGTAAAAATGTTAACTGAAATATATAAGTTATAACATGTTCTTCACACTTCTGAAGTTTTAAGATGATTTTTTTAGTACTTTTTGAGATATTCCAAAAAAGTCTGAAATCGAAAATGTCTGGTCATTTATGGAAAGGTAGTGTATGTAAGGAAAACATCATAATTGTGAAACAAAAAAAAAAATGACTATGAGAGTTTGGTTAATATATGTTTTGAGGTCTCCCGAGTTCATTTTTACTACTATTACAGTGTTGTGTATGTGAATATGATAGCATCTAAACTAGAGCTGGACGATATCAGAAATCAAATATCGCGATATATCGCCAAGTTAATATCGATATTAATGATATTATCGATATTTTTTCAAGAAAAGGAAACATTTGCTACTTTTTAAATATAAATGAACACCAATTTTAATGTATACAAGCGTGGATTGTTTACAGTGTCCGGAGATGAGAGAAGTCATGTAGAGCCGCACCAGATTGTAAAAACGTGAGAAATATGACGGCTTTGGGCTTTCTCACGGTTTTGTGAGGTCTAACTGCAATAGAGACAGTGCCCGGAGATGAGAGAAGATCCACACCAGATTGTAAAAACGTGAGAAAAATGGCTGCTTTGGCCTTTCTCACGGTTTTGTGAGATCTGACTTCTATAGAGACAGTGCCCGGAGATGAGAGAAGTCGTGTAGAGCTACACCAGATTGTAAAAATATGTGAGAAATGGCGGCTTTGGCCTTTCTCACGGTTTTGTGAGGTCTAACTGCAAAGTTTCCGGATGCAATCTTTACGAGACAGCGTCCGTTGATGAGAGAAGTCGTGTAGAGCCGCACCAGATTGTAAAACAATATACAGTATATAATTATTAACACTTCACATTAACAAGTTAATTGTATGATACATTATTTGTATCATACAAGGATGGAAAGCGTTCGCTGACGATGACGCGAGTTCAGTGATTTTTGTTCACCCAAAAGTTTTCACTTCAAATGGAAAGCATTCGCTGACGATGACGCGAGTTTAATGATTTTTGTTCTCCAAAAGTGCTCAACGCACCTAAAAAAGTTTTCATTTCAATAAATGAATGAATATGTAAGTAAATATATTACTTTTATGTCGAAAAAAATATGTAAATGTACAAACATATTTTTTTTTTTTTTTTTTTTTTTTTTTTAATTAAAAAAAAAAAAAAAAAAAAAAAAACAGTGCTAAAGAAATGGAACCGCTTCAGCATAGCCCTTTGCAAAATTTAAATTTGGTACTGAAGTAACCCGGATATTTCTTTCCAAAATTTTCGATAGCCACTTTAATTCATCAATAAATTGACAAAAAAAAATTAAAAACCACAAAGAGACTCCTTTGCTAAAGTTATACCAAAGACATTTTAGGAAATGAATATAGTAATCGATGCTAGTGAATGAAACACAGTTATTAAAATAAGTCCAGTCGTACTAAATTAAATTCTGTTTACATAGAATGTAAGTAGAATTTCTATTTTTTTTTTTTTTTTTTAACCACTTTTCTTTTGTTTAAATCTCTTATATTTAATAAGAACAGCTAAAATACATAAATAAATGAATAATAATAATAATATTAATAATAATAATAAAATGCTCAGTGTTATATCATTGTTCAGTCGGAAAACTGTCCCTATAAAATTTCTGAAGATAAAAATCTATTTTACTAGCTTAATAAAGAACTGAGTTTATTAAAATATTTAATAATAATGATTGAAGGTAAACTTATATATACAAAAAAATTTACATTATACTGCACACAATTAAAAATTACAGATCGAAATATGTTCGGAAATTATTTTATTATTTTCATCTCCGAGACATCCAAAACATTTCCATATTTCCATTTTTTTTTTTTTTTTTTAAATACCACTTGATATTATTTTGAACAATCGATGTGGCTGCGAACATTCATTTTACATTCAATATTCTAAATATTCTTTCACGTAAACCACAATATATTGCGGTCCTGTAGTATACTACATGAAGAAAATATATAGATATCAATGAGTGAACATCCGCAGACGAGATTACTCTTGCGATCAATGTTCTAGTGGATATCAGTGTCTGAAATACTGCAATTCGGCTTTGATCATGTTTGATAAACATATGTTGAATCTCGCATGTCATTGGCCATTTAATACCGATATGAATGAGCCAATAGCAGGAAATGAGCTGCAATATTACTGGTATGGGGTAATAATATACTGCGATAACATGATGAATGAAATATTTTATATGTTATCGTTCAACGTCTGACTTTGGCAGTGGTACTGGTATTTATTTTCGATTTGAGAGATCACAGGTATGACAGAAAAAGGAAGTGGTTATATTACATTCGGATGTAGAGGGGTGTATTGTGGTTGCGGTAACATTGAGAGAGATCGTTTGGGGCTATAAGAGGGGGATGTGGAATGGAATGTTAGAGTAAGAGATATTCGGTGCTATTTTTCGGGCGGGATTTACTCGGTCGTGCTGTGCATGCATGGTAGGGAAAAGCGGAAAGCGGAGTTTGAAGGAGGTAGTAAGATTGGATGTTTTAAAGTTATTTATCGATGTGCGATCGGTCGGCTACGGGCTGCATGGTGCACGCTGAGAAATATCGTTAAAGTGATATATCGGCTGAGTAAGATTTTAAATACTGTTATTGCGATACTAAAAAAATTTTGATATTTTGTGATATATTGATAAATAATCCAGCCCTAATCTAAACACTTTGTTTAATCAAGCTGAGAATTGGTAGGTATGTTGTATGCCACTGTTGCACAAACTATACATATTTATAAGTGCAGGGCTAATAGTTCTTTTTGGTACACAAAAGGAGTTATTTACCATTGAAACATATGGATTCAATTTATTTGAAGTTCACATGTGTATAAACTCTACTTTTAATTAAGGTATAAACTGGTGGGCATATTATGAGTCATAGTCACAAGAATTATACAGCTTTATATAAGTGTAGTCTTTAGGTTTATTTATTTATTTATTTAAACAGTGATGCAAAATAGAAATCTAATAGTTAAGTCTATGAAATTTTGTAGAAATTTTATATTGTCTTAAATTTTTCATAATTTTTCTGATTTTTGTGTATTAGTAAATTATTTTAGGTATGTAAAGTATCAGAAATGACAGTTAAAAAAAACATTTAAACTACATTTTGCAGTTACATTAAAATATATATATGAAAGGATAAAAGGAATTAAAATTTTAAATTATTATTTTAAATTAATATTGAGTGATAATTTAAAGAAAATCCCATTAAAAATTCTCAACTTGAAATTAATTCTAAAGATTCCCCTGTAAAATTAGTTTTGTGACAATGTTCGTTCATACTGCGAAAGTCAGAAAATTGGACAGTTTTTAGAATAAAAAGTGCTGAGTAGTATGCTATTCTCCTTTTCTTGTGGTTAAGTAATGCATATTAATTAATCCTGGGGATCCTGGGCTAAGCTAAACTCTCAATCATTAAGTTAATAGCCAATGATTAGGCAGAGGAGGAATGGAGGTTTGCGCTGAAAATTGTTTTCCTTTGAACTCAAAGCTATGAGTTCATATTTTCAGTTAATAAATAGTTAAAATGTCATAATTCTTTAGAAGAAGTTATCTATTTTTAAATTTTTCGATTTGAGGTGTCGGCAATATTTATGCTTGGCATTAATTTAAATCTCATCGATAAAGTAACTTTGAAAATGACATTTTTGTCTTCAATATGACTTATAGTTTTAATAAATTTGGTCCTCTGGGCAGTATATATATAAAGTGTAATCGCTGGCAGTAATGAAATTTATTTTAATTCAACTTATTTTGTTTCAATTTTCATTTGACTTTTACAGTCAATTTTTACGACTTATTCATAGTTGTCTTGTTAAGTTTGATATTTAATAAATTTATTATTGTTAACTTAAACTCTCTGTTTTAATTAAAATGCAACACACGTTTAGAGCAATATTAAGGAGCTTTCTACTGACACTTTGCTAGTTTAAAATGACTGAGTTATTTTTCAGCCATTAAATATTGATATATAAAAGTTTTTTGTGCATGAAAAATTTCTTAATTGCCGGTTTATCTAATTTTAGATTTCAATTCATAAACTTCTATTTATAATAAAAATATCTATATTATTTTTCCTGAGTTTGTATAGCTTTTCTTTTACACTTAATTTTTTATTGAAATTAATATGTATATATGTTCACACAAATATATATTAAACAAATTTCCAGTTGATAAAAGTTTAAAAAGAAGTAATTTTTTTTTTTTTTTTTTTTTTTTTGACTTTTTTAGAATAAAGCCTTAAATTTTGTGAAATTTTTAATTTAAATTTTTGCTATTATTGTTTATTTTGGGCATCTCAAGACTTCTCTCTTTACCATTTAATGAATGCTGTAAAAAAAATATTTTGTAGGTGATCATGCTCTTCTGGACTTAACTTGCTTAGCTCCTTTAAAAAAACGCACTGTTACTGTAAAAACAAAATCTGGGGAGAATTTATCTATTGATTCTGCGCCATGTGTTATTCCTTTAGAATTATTGAAAGGAGTAGCTGCATCTTTGGTAAGCTTTTTGTTGTTGAGTAATTTTTACTTTATATATATTTATTACTTATAAATTTATAATAAATTGTCATAATTTTTTTTCATTACATTATTTAATAAATCAATTTATATCAAATACAACACTGTTATTCTTTCAGTTTTAATCATATATAATAATTTTAATTGTTATGTTAAAAAATGAAACGATCATTTAAATTTTTATACACTTCAGTTTATTCAAACTTTGTTTATGATACTTATTTTCATTTTAATTATGTTTATTAGCAGTGATGTTCGTATTTTTAATATATAGTGTTTGTTATTTAGACTATCTTTTTTGTTGTATAATAATATTGATAAGCTTTATATATTTTCCCCCTCTAGAAATTCATTTATGAAACACTTTCTATAAAGTTTAACCTTCTATTCTAGTTTCAAATATTTTTTTTTTTAGTATTTATAAAAATAAATAAATAGAAACAAATAAATAAATATAAATAAATAGGTAAATGCATACATTTAAGTTAAAATGTTAATATTGTAGAACTAATTAGCTATTATTAAAAATATACACCCGATATTTTCTTTAAGTTTCAAATTTAAGTACTATTTTTTCTAGAATGGATATTTATAATTTTAATTATATGAAAACGTTTTCAAACATATTGCATAAAAGTAAATAATATAATATAATGTAATTTATTATTTATATATTATACATGTACATAAGAAAAAGAATGTTTATTATAGTTTATTTCCAATAAAAAGACTTTTTTTCTAGGCATAAACAGTCTTTGTGCAGGATTATAGTTCTCTTATTAGCCTTAGTATCTAGTTTCGCCATTAACTCTTTCTGGTATGATTTAATTATGAATCATTTTGCCTGAAATAACTATTTAATTTTTACTTTGAAGTAATATATGATAACGATGTGGGATATTTACAAAAGTTATGATTTCGCACACACCTGGTAACTTAAATTTTGGAAGTTCTGAATTTTTCCTTCAGAAACTAGCAGTTTTAGGAAACTTTCAGAATTGAACTTGCATCACATATTGTAAGTTTAGTAGATTAATGAAGCTTAAATAGAAATGGTAAGAAATTGGACAAACCAAGGTGTTCAGATACAGAAGATAAAAATTGTGAAAGCATTTACAAATTTTAATTATCATATTCAGTAGTAATTTTAATCACATGATGAATGTAGCTTGTTATTTTAAAAAATGGCATAAAAATCAGTACTTTCATATTAACTACATACCAATGATTAATCGTCATTATGAACTGAAGTGAAATGATTAATGAATCCTTTTGTACTTATTTTTTAGAACTACTGTTCAATGTATGTCAATGCAACCTATGTTCATTCTACTAACTTACATTTACTAAGTTCACAATCAAATGCAATTTTAGGAGGATCAAAATGCCTTTGTGATGCAGCAAAAATTACCTTAAGAACTTAATAAGCATATTAAAAAGTCTGCTCTTGTGAAAAGTCAGCCTGTTTTATGTCTGTGTTTCTTGTGACTGTTGCCAGAGGACAAATACTGTCTGTTCATGAATTCGTAATTTTCATTGGTCTTGTTAGTCTTCATTAGTTTTGTTATTGGCCTTAGTTTATCATTTGACTAATATTTATGAGTTTCTAACAATTCCTGCTTTTAAAGCTAATTTTTTATTTCATATAATTTGCAAATATTTCTACTTCCAATTGTAATTTAATGATTATTTATTCTCTTTTAAAAAATAATATAAGCTATACTTGTTAATTTAATAAGATGATTAAAATGCAATTTATATATAAAAATACATGTTATGAAGAAACAGAATTCAATATTTGTGTACTGCATTAAGGGCAATTTAACAAACGAAATAAAATGTACCTAAATATTTTCCTAACTTTATTTTATTTTAAATAAATCTGTATCAAAACAATGCAGTGAGATCACTCTAAAATTTGCACCTCTTTTCAAGTCACCTACCTATAGGGCTTGTTTTTCTTGATCCCAAAATTTTCTCATAGGACTTAATACCAACCATCATTAACCCTTTAATGTTCTCACTAATTTCAAAAATAGTTTAGATACATAGCTGATCATAAATGTGTAAAAAGACAAAATTAGTGTTTTTAATTTTTGAGATATTTTTGGTTTCAAACATTTATATGTAACCCAATTAAATTCAAATATTACTTAATTAATAAATAACTTTGTAAGTATACATTATAAATTACAAAAACTTGCAACAGTTGTCTCAGGTCATAATAATAGTATAATCTTTAATAGATATAAAATCTAGGCACAAACGCATCATTAAAGCATCAAGGTGCACTCTTGTCTACTGAAAAATTTCAAATGACTTCTGCATTTGGCTTCCTCTGTAACGTCATTTGTTAAGTTTCAGAGTTGTGCTACTATGTACTAGAGAGAGAAAGGACAAAAGTTTAAAAATTAGTTTAAAAAAAAAAAAATTGTTATGTAAAAATTTTTTTTAATTAGGTCTAATATTTGGTTTCATTGTGAAACCCATGAGTGTTAAAGGGTTAAAGGCCCATATACAAATGTGTATAAGGGGTCACATTTTGCAAGAGATGTTAATTTTATTTTTTTCTTGACTTTAACTGACCACTGAACATCCCATAACTGAATTTAATCTCCATGCTTCTAATAATAATGTGCATGTAAAGAAAAGAAGTGATAAGATTTCATATTATTGAATATGTATTACTTAGAGATGAATTTCAAGCTAGGAAAAGGGAATTCTGTCTCGTACCATTATTTAGCTAATAACTTAAATGCAATTTCTTCTAAAGATAAAATATTTACTTCAAAAGTTAAAATTAACATGGCAGGAAACTAATGGAAATCAATAGATTCTAGACTTCTTTTCCATTCAAAAATTATGCTAAACTGAACAATTTATTTTACAATAGGAAAAAAGTTTTAGATAAACAAAATTTCTGTTAAAATTTAGTTTAATTTCTAACAAACTAATATTAAATATTATTAGAAAGTTGTATAAATTAATAACGTAAATACTTAAAAAATGCTTTATAGTGTTTGGTACCTGAATTAAGATTTCTTGATCAACATTTATTAAAAGATCACCACTCTAAAAGGCTAATTTTCTATGCCATTTTGCATGTCCTTTTTAGAGAGGTTTCACTACTTAGAATATTTCTCGCAAAAATGAAGCAGTATATCTTATTAATAAAAGTGAAATGATTCTGTCTGTCTTTTCTTCTTACAGCTGTCTAAGGAAAATCTACCATGAATCTACCAAAATCTACATGATATTTGTGCACCTCAAAGCCGGATATTTCAAATTTTTAATTAGGAAGAAAGTTATTAATTGAAATGTATTAACACATTGAGTGCCATGCTAGCCATTGGTGGCTGACACTGAACTTTCTGTTTAGGCTGCTTCAACCACCGGTGACTGACAGTGTAAAATATGATATAAAGCTGTGTCTACCACTGATGGCTAACAAGTGTAAAATATGACTTAAAACAAAAAAATTTAAATTGTTTTAAGTAATTACTGAAAATTTATTTAAAATTTACTTGCCCACTAAGGCATTTTAATGGATGTTATTGAAACACAGTAAACATAATGCTTCTAAGCAGCATAGGTGGCCTGACGGGGATTTCCTTAAAAATTTGCATGGCGCTCAACTTGCTAACATACTTAACTCTATTAAAATTTTTGACATTTTGCTTTGCGTTGTAATTTCAGTTTATTGTGAATAAAGTAAATTATTTACAATTTTTTATTTCAATTATTTTTTTTTAACATAAAAAGAAACATTTCTCTATACAGGAAAAATAATTTTGAAAGAAAATGAAAAGAAATGGAAAATTAAATCTATATCATCAAAAAGTTCTGATAAAACTGATGTCATAACATTTAAAAAAAATTTATTTATATTTAAAATATTAATTTCATTAAGTCTTATGCCTTTTTTTTTTTTTTTTCTTGATTTTATCCTTCACAAAGTAATGTGATTACAGCTTTAGTGCAGGAACCCATTGGTAACTTTTAATATTTTTGTCATTTTGGCAATGAATAAAAATAGCTATCACAATTCCATAAGTAAAGACCTTGGGGACAAACATCTTAGCTATTTTTCGAATTTCAAAGTTTGCCAAAAATGTCCTATAGTATAATTGATCTCTAATGCGAGTTCATATTTTGTTTATTTTAATACCTTATTAATAAAATTGAAATAGTGTCTGTTTTTCCCTCTGCCATATGTCCCCAGAAAAATCTACTGCACTTACAGATGTAAAATTTGGCACACACATAGTCTGGAAATGTCTCTGGGTGCACCTCAAAACCAAATTTTTAACTAGGAAGCAACGTGTTAATTAAAACTTGGTTAACTATTGAAGTTTTTGTAAGACCTTCCCCTTTTTTTTTCCCAAGGCAAAAAACTGAAGGTCCTGCAGTTCCTTCATTTTACAAAGTTTCTCGCCGCAAGATGTTCCCTTTCACCCTTTGAAGGGAAAAACTGAAGATTCGGCAGTTTTTTCATTCAGTGTGCTATAAGACGCTATAAAATACCCTTTTTTAAATTCAAATAGTGTGTTTGCTAATGGATTGATTTTTTTTTTTTTCATTCATTTCGAAATCAAATTAAGCTTCATAACATGTTATAGTACAATATTTGGAGTGGAATTGCTATCATTTTATGATCAACCAGGTAAATCAAATGAATATAAGAAATTACTTAATAGTAAATACTATGTATAGTCTGTATAGTGTTTAGTATAATCACGATTTAAATATGAAAAAGATACTTTGATTTTTTTTTTTTTTTTGTATTTTGTATTTTGACTGTTTCAAAACAGTCGACCAATAAACATCCAAGTTAAAGTCCAAGGGTAAGACATTATTTGTCTCAGGAAGTAGGGACACTGATCCTAGATATTGTCAGTGAAGAAGTCTGCTGAAGGTATCAGGGAACCAAAGCAAGTTTTTGAGCAATTTCAGTGAATTTTTGTTTTTTTAAGTTTTTATTTATAAAGTGAAAATAGTGATTATTTTTTATTATTATTATTCATTTAAATATAGTGACCAGCGAAGCGGACAAAGCCTGTTAGTTATGTGTAAAATGACAGAAAGTATTGTTTTTGGGTCAAATTTTTGAAATTGAGTTTTTGTTACATTTACATGTTTTGAGGATTGTAGTGGTTGGTCTGTGTCTGTCTGTGTGTCTGTTATCAGCATATCTGTAGAACAAATAGTAGCAGAAAATCCAAACTCAGTATTATAAATGTGTATCATATAGGAATGCCACATTAAACTTTTTGTTGAGATCAAGAAAATTGTTCGTGTTCATGGACATCCAAGAGAATTCAAATACATTACAACTATGGGGAAATTTCAGGTTAGTACACTGTAACATCTATAGGCTGCCTTAAACAAAACAGAATGAACAATTTTTTTTTTATATGCATAAAAACATGTTTTATGTAGATTGTGGTATGGAAATCATTCATCATTTGTTTACAGGGCTACCCAAAGTATTTGGATATATTAAGGCTATACTGGGAAATTGCTGAAATTGTAATTTTTTTGTATTAGATGTTTTTCATATGAGATTTCATATAAAACTAAATTTAATGACACAATATTGTTTATAGACAATATACAGGGCTACCCAAAACTGAGCTAAACATTATTTTCTATTGAATGTAATTGATGGAGTAGCTTTGCTACATTTTACTATGTCGGCGAACGCTGCTCAGGAAGGAAAATTAATTTTTCATACCCTGCAATAAACAAGGTATTTTTTAAAGTTCTGTTTTAATATTATATATAGATTAATATAGATATTAATAAGATATTATTTTGTATAATATCACATTTTGAGGTACCCTGATTACGAAAGTAATTTTTAGCAGTTGATCTATATGTATATCTGTTATCAGCATAACTTAAAAACAAATAACTGTGGTTAATTTAAAAGTTGGTATTTTGAAGTTTGTATTAGGTTGCTACTTGAAAAATTTGATTGAGATTGGTAATTTTGAAGGCGAATTAATAAGACTTTTTTTTTTTTAAATAAATGTAGGCACTATATTTGAATGGGAGTTGAGGCGACAGCTGTCTCCCTTACACAGAATTATATGTCAAATAAAACTGTTCCTAATCGTATTTTAGATTATTTTAAAATTATATTGAACTTTTTTATTTTTATCTTATTGATTTTTAGACTTAATATGCAATCTATCTTTATAATATTAAAATGCAAGGTAAGAGAAAGTTGTGTGAATGACACACCAGATTATTTTAATTCTTTTTGTCCTTTAAAAAAATATCTACCATAATTAGAATAAATCAGATGAAAGAAAAAATTAATAATTTTCAGTAAACAGATCTTATTGAGGGTAAAAAATAATATAATGAAATATTTTTAAGACTTTTATCATTTTCCCTCTAAATATTTTTGTAATTTTTTTTTTAATTTCACCATAGAAAGAATTTATTTCACTTAATTTGCATGATATATTTAACACTAAATTGATAAACAAAGAAAGCTTTAAAAATTTATAAGAAATAAAAATGTAAAAAATGGTAAAATCATTAAAAGTGCAAATAATATTTTATAAATATATTTTGTTTAATCAATGCCGGTTATTTTCATTAGTTAATCATCAATTTAATTTACATGCTATGAAATTTAAAAATTGGTTTAAGTAATGAAAATATTATAAATTTAATATAATTCTAAAGAAAATGTTTGAAAAATTTATTTAATTTACAATTTTTGTTGGTTTGTAATATTTTTAAGGGATTCTAAATAATTTAAGTTTTTGATATTATTTTTCTTCTGTTTTAAAAAATATAAATTTCTTCTTCGTGATAATTTATTTAAGGGGGGGGGGACGTCAATACAAAGAGGTGATAACTATTATATGACAATTCTGATCTTCTCAAAATAGTTGAACATCACTGTTATAGATTATTATTTTTTATTGCCATCCCTTTTAAGATGAACCAGCCAGATTCTGAAACAGCAAAAAATGAGGATGTTGTTCCAAAAGATGTGGTGGTGCGCCCACAAAGGAGGAGATCCACTGGCAGTTCCGATTCTGAATCGGACACTGAACTAGCTGAGCTCCAGAAGCATGTGGCCCGCAGGACGGCGGAGTTTGATCCCGCCGCCTCTGCCACAGCCCAAACTACAAATGGGCAACAGGTGACACTCCGGCAGACACTTTTGATAATTGTGGGCTGCTGGCTGTTGTTAATATTCTGTCCTCCATTGCCTCTTGCGCTCTGGCACATTTATCGCATAATTAATAAATTGAGGATAAAAAATGTTCTTGGGTTTTTTTTTTCAAAGAAGAGTGCTCCAAATAAAAAAGAATACTACTATATTTTTCATTTTTTATTTATTTTTTAACAATGCACTATGGTGTTACAGGCAAAAAATAAACTTACTTGACAAATTAAAAAACTGAAATAATTTTTAAAGGTGGAATTATCTTTTTTTTTTTTTTTTTTTTGAAGGAAAGAAACTTTTTTTACTGCAGTTTTTTAATATTATTCAAATAAATAAATAAAATTTCATTGTTGTTAAAACTCATACCAAATAACTCTGGAAATAATTAGAAAGGTTATTTATGTTAATAACAGCATTTAAACAAGAAAGCAGAAAGTCATATTAAACTTTATTGCAGTTTTTGTTCTTTGATTTGCGTTTCTGAATTATCTAGTCAAAGAATAAAGAGTTAAGAAAAGAAGGGAAAAGAATATTGTTTCTCTTAAAATGCATTAGTGCTGATAATATCGAAGAAGTTTCTTAGTAACTATTCTATTAAAAATTTTATCTAATTTGTTTCATCTGAAAAAAATTTATCTTATATAAAATAAACAATTTGTGTTTTTCTGTGCTTTTGAAGCATAACGAAATTTTTTAAGAATATTATTTAATTTTATGTATGTTTATATTTTGCTATTTCAATCTTACAGCTAATTTTGATATTCAATATATATGAATGCTAAACTTTGTCCTTTAAAATAACATATTTCATTTGTTTAGCAGTTTAGCATATATATGTGTTTTGCTAGAAGAAAGATAAAAAATTTTAAGTGCTTGTATTAAAAAAATAAACTCAGTACATAACAATTTATGCTTTAAAACATAGAATTTATTCTTTGATTTCCATTAATATTTTTTTATTTTTCATTTAGCTGTTTTGTAGTTCTATTTTAGGATTTGGAAAGAATTTTTTAAAAGCTATATAGCTTTGAAAATAATTTTAAAAATTAAATAAGCTAATTAAATGAATGACAAATATTTGCTATAATTTTCAAAGTGACAATCTGTATTAAAGAAGCATTTTATGTTACTGTTCATGGTTTAAAGATTACTTAATAATAAAATTTTGGATTTCTATTTTGAGTTAACATTTGAAGGTGTATGTAAGGTGAGGCTTCATAATGATTCAAACGTATAATCACAAGCAATGCTAAATTCTGAAGCTAATTTGAGCTTAAGTTCAGCCAGATTCATTCCCAGAGCACAAGAGTCAGTGGTTCAAATCATTGCTGCGGAATGGCTAATCCTCCCTTATTGCTTATAATGTTTGTTATGTTTGGAATGACTAATATATTTTACTATCATAAGCTCTTAATATTGCACTTATGTGTAATGTAATATACGATTTTGATGTTATGACTTCTTTTAAATTCAACCCATTTCCCTTTATATCTTTTCTAATTAAAAATTGCGGTGTTTAATCCTTATCCTCCCCTTTTTCTTTCTTTCTTTTTTTTTTTTTTTTTTTTTCTTTTATGAATTTATGTGTTGCTCTTGTCTGTTTTTTATCAACCTTTTCATCCACTCTCCATTTTATGGTCCAACTGCTGTTTATGAATGCAAATAGTCTTGCCATTGTATATTTTTTTTATTCATCTGTATGCAAATCATTTAATTGAAAATAAAATGGATGCATACTATTAGATGTGATGCAAAATGTGTTTCAACATATAATATGAAAAAAATTACTTTTAGCGCTAAAGTTATTTTAATTCCATGTTTCTTATTCAAGCTTCATGAAACTCCAAGGAGAAATGTGTGATCTTATAGATTTTCTTTAAATGTTTGCTTTATTATTATTATCATCATAAGGAATAATACAGTAAATAATGGTATGCATATGCATGAAAATTGGTGTTTTATATTTTTTTGTGTGTACTTTGTTAGCTGAAGATTTATTTGTTTGTTTATTTTTTATGTAGTTTCAAAATTTTAAATGTTTATTATTTATTGAAATTTTATTGTTTTTATGTATTTTATTTCAAAACTTTTTATTTTAAAAATACTCAAAAAAAAAAAAAAAAAAAAAAAAAAAAAAAAAAAGACAGTGATGATCTTAAATAAAATACTTTTATAATACATTTGATAATTGTTTATATCAATGTAAAATGCATATTTATTAATTGATATTTAAATACTAAAAAAGTTCCAGAAATTTTGATATGGGTTGAATATTTTTGGTTTCACATAATCTGTCTCTTCTCCCCTTTTTTTATTTCATAGACATGGTTGGACCTACTATTTTATAATCTGTTTCCTTGACTGCACTATTGTTATCACTTTCCCATCTGATGTGCAAGCTCCATTGCTTCTGGATGTTGTACATCTGTTTAATTTAATTTTCTTCTTTTTATTATTATTATTTAAACATTTTTTTTTTTCTTTCTTTACTTATAGGGAGCTGCAGTTGAAGATTTGATAGAAGAGGGACTTCATACAGAATTGTCTGATATTGCTGAAGAACCGGAAGAAGATATGCTTCATTCTGAAGTAATCCAATCTATATGTTTAGCAGAAATTTAAATATTTCATTAAGAAAAAAAAAAAAAAAAAAAGATTTCATGAAGTGGTTGTAAAATTAAAAACTGTTAATAACACAGTAAAAAATCAAGCATAAGAATTATGCCTTAAAAAAAAAAAAAAAAAAAAAAAAAAAAAAGCACAAAATGTATAGGAATGACAATTTATTTTATTGATTATTAATACTCTGACATACTCTTGCATTTTTTAAAGCTTTATTTTCCAAAAATTCACTGTAATTTCCATCAATGTATTAAGATTATAGTTTTCAATATAAAAAGTAAATAAATTATATGTAACAAAGTATGCTACAAAATATGCATGTAAGAGCAAAAAGTAATTAAATGAAATGAAAATTTTATTTTGTATGAAATTATGAAAAAGGATTAATAATTTAAATGAAAATCCTTTTTAGTATGAAAGGATAAAAATTGAATTATTAAATTTACATAAAAATCTAGGAATTATTTACTTAAATGAAAATCCTATTTAGTATGAAAAGATAAAAAAGAATTATTTTTAATGAAAATCCCATTTATTATGAAAGGATAAAAAGAATTATTATTAATTTAAATGAAAATCTAATAAAAATTTATAGAACAGTAGTGCTTCTAAAATTGCCTGTGTACAGTGGCGCCGGAAGTCAATTAAACTTGGTATGGCAAGAAAAACAAAAATCAGCAGAAGAAACCAATTGGAAATTAGTACTCTCTACCTAGATGGTATTTGGGTTGGCTGGTGATCGCGCACAATTGCTACGCAATGGACAACTGGCGACGGTATGCGACTCCCCCCTAGAGGTGGTCCGGAGACATGACATCACAATTTTAATCCTCCACGGAAGGGATGGCTTTCCCGATTTGATGGTATTTGGGTTGGTTGGTTGGTTGGGTTTTACGTTGCACTAGTGCTGCGCAATGGGCAGCTGGTGACGGTCTGGGACTCAACAACAGAGGTGGTCCGGGGACATGCCATCACAATTTTTATCCTCCACGGAAGGGATGGCTCTCCCGTACCCAACATAGGTATAATTTTCATGGGAACATGAAGGACGTTGTGGCCACGACAGATTTTACTTGCACCAGCCACCATTAGTGTACACGACGGTCTTTGGCCGGCTCAAGTATCGAACCCGCAATCGTCCAATTACGAGCCTGGTTCTCTACCGACTGGACTACCGTGGCCATTTGAGATTAGATACAATTGACTACGAATGGATCCTAGGTCTGAGTGTCTTTCTAAGAAAACCTAGGGGAGTTTTAGAAAACCATAGAAAACTACAAACGGCTAAGACCGAAGTGTGCAATCTGAGTTCGAAGCGAGCACCTCCTGTCTGTTTGATTGGAGATCAAAACCAGAACCTCTACGCCACTGACGGGGCCCTCTCTATCTAGAATTTAGACCTAACGCGCACATACAATAAAATACTATGACAAGTTCTCAGATTCATTTAGTATGTCCAAAGATATTGTTGCGTGTACTTGAGTGTTCGTAAGTTGTCCGAGAATGAAAGGCGAATCTTGCAGAGGCTGGAAACTTTATTTGCAGAAAATTTGAGAAGGTTACAGGTCTGTAAACGAAGTATCAACTTCACTTTCACCAGTAAACACAGCTTAAATAACAACAGCAAATTAACAGTACAAACTGTATCAGAGCATTAACATACAGCAATCGATAGCAATTCAAAGAGGCTCAGAACTCATTCAGTAGCAGTGAAAGCATTGTCAAAAATTAAACTGAGACTGACTATTGGCGTAAAACAACTTCTTAAACACCCGCGTAGAAAAATGAGTAAAAAGTCCAGAAATTCATCGGCCAAGCAAGTTACAGCTTCCATATTTGGTATACTGATGGTAAGGATTTTCTCGCTAAGGTCGCCAAAAAATCACGAAGGAGCAAAATGTCACCAAATTTGGCGTCAAATACATTTCCGTCCTTAATGAGGCTTTTTAACGGGTTTTTAAGCTATTTTAGTTCGAAAACATACTAGAAATGCTGAAAATTAACATTTTATCACCTGACTAAGCCTTTTTCAATGAATTTGCATAAAAATAACTAAAAATTATTTACAAATTCGTAACAATATTTATCGTGTAAAAAAATACGCCTAAACAGAAGCAAAATGGTAGTAGCTATTTTGAATCAACAAACTTACATTACTATTCGTTGCTTTCAAATAAAAGTGTATAAATTGTAAATAGCCCCTATCACAGCTTGCTTCATTCGAGAGCACTTGAAATTAAATTATTCAAGTAACGATATCTCTTTCTAAATTTTAATGATATTTTCTAGTATTTTTCTTTTTCTCTCCTAAGAGTAAAACTATAAATTTGCTAATAAATTATGACTACTCAAAGTATTTGAATATGTTGGGGTTATAACTTGGAAATTGTTGGAAGCATATTTCATTTTGTGTTATGCGTGTTTCATAAAGAACTAAATTTAAGTAAACAGTGTGCTGGGTATTTAGTTTACAGGCAATATACGGGCAACTACTAACTGCACTCTCTTATTTTTCCCCCACTTTATAAATCTACCAACTGCACTCGGACATGCAAACGCCTTCTGTTACCTGAAACCCCCGCTATGAATTTAGATCCTTCCACTGAAAGTAATGAAATAGAAAATGAAAGATGCAATGGAAAACCAAAAAATAAATAAATAAAATCAATGGACATCCCTACCTTGCTGTGCATGAACCTGAAAACGTCACTAACTCTGCAATCACTACCCCGCACGTAAAAAGAAAAAAAAATCACTGGACACCCCTACCTCGCTGTGCATGAATCTGAGAACACCCGTAACTTGCTTCCCTGGCAATCACTATCTCGCACGTTAAAACCAAGAAAACATCACTGGACACCCCTACCTCGCTGTGCATGAATCTGAAAATGCACGTAACCCGGTTCTGCGGCAATCACTATCACGCACGTAAAAAAAAAAAAAAAATCACTGGACACCCTTACCTCGCGTGCATGAATTTGAAAACGCACGTAACTCGGTTCCGTGGCAATCACTATCACGCACATTAAAACCAAAAAAAATCACTGGACACCCCTACCACGCTATGCATGAATCTGAGAACGCCCGTAACTCGGTTCTGCGGCAATCACTATCACGCACGTTAAAACCAAAAAAAAAAAACATCACTGGACATCCCTACCTCGCTGTGCATGAATCTGGAAACGCACGCAACTCGGTTCTGCGGCAATCACTATCACACACGATAAAATAAAAAATAAAAAACATCACTGGACACCCCTACGTGCATGAATCTGAAAACGCACGTAACTCGGTTCCGCGGCAATGCTATCACGTACGTTAAAACCAAAAAAACATCACTGGACACCCCTACCTCGCTGTGTATGAATCTGAGAATGCCCGTAACTCGCTTCCGCAGCAATCACTACCACACACGTTAAAAAAAAAAAAAAAAAAAAAAAAAAAATCACCGGACACTCCTATCTCGCTGTGCATGAATCTGAGAACGCCCGCAATGCGGTTCTGGAGTAATCACTATCAGACACGTAAAAAAAAAAAAAAAAAAAAAAAAAAACTTCACTGGACTCCCTTATCCGTCTGTGCATGAATCTGAAAACGCAGGTAACTCGGATAAATTACAAATAAAATTATAAACTTCCAGCTAGGGCAGTTAGTATAATTCCAACCACAAACTTTTGGGTTCTTCCTATTCCGAGCGAAGGGGTGGTAAGATAGAAACTTGCAAGAGAGTAAGTAAAAGGGTGTTATGACTAGCGAGTTCAGTTGGTATATTTCGAGTGCAGTTGGATAACACCCCAATATACAGGGCAAAATTTAGCTAAACGTTCTTTTGTACTGAATATAATTGATTAAGTGCTTTGCAACATTTTACTAAATCGACAAACACTGCTCAGAGAAAACATTAATTTCTCATACTCGTACTGCAAACAGAGAATTTCCTGAAGTTAGATTTTAAAATTTGATTATTTGAATAATACAGTGAAACTTGAATAATTCGAACTTGTTTAATTCGAAATTTTGGATAATTCAAATATTTTACACGGTCACTTGAATTTTGTATTAAAATGCTAAAAAATCGTGGATAATTCGAATTCTATTTTGGATAACTCGAATTTTTCATACGATTACCTTTAAAATATTACAGTAAAATTTGTTCTCGAGATTTTACTCATCTGAAGTGCATTATCAATTTTTATAGTCTTTCAAAAGAAGGATAAGGAAATACAATAGAAGTCCCTAGTTAGTGCACCAGAAGATTTGGTGCATATGTATGAACTTCGAGGTTTTTGTGAATTGAAAGTCATGTGTAATGTAGAAGATTCTACTTTTGTATCAGTTCATATGCTATGACACAAAGATAAAAAAGAAGGGGGTGAAAGGGGTAATGTAGCGGTATTCTTAGATATAAAGTTTATGTGTTAAATCTCTGATCGTAGAGTTTTAATTTATCACTTTTTTTGAGAAAATAGTATATGTAATTCGAATTTTTGGATATTTCGAATTTTTTTCTGGTCCCTTCAACTTCGAATTATCCAAGTTCTACTGTATCATGTTTCGAGGTGACCTGAATACGAAAGTCAAATTTTTGCAGTTGGTCTCTATGTATATCTGTTAACAGCATAAGTTAAGAACAGATAATTGCAGAAAATTCAAATTTGGTTGTTTAAAGTTCGTATAAGGCTGTCACTTGGCAACGACTCCTGGTAATTTTCCGTGGGGGCAATAGCCCCCAAAACGTCTCCCCTTTCTCCGTAATCGGCGCCTATAGCGGACACGTAATCACTCAGCTCTACGTTTTTAAACATAATTTCAATTTTCTGTATGATAATTCGTTGTTATGATTCCAAATTTATTTTTTACTCGCTTAAAAATAAGTAAAATGGCAAACAGAAAGAGAATTCCGAAGTATAACGATGAGAGAAAGAAAAGGGTAAAACAAAAGCCACCCCGAAAGTTTTAGAGAAAAGTTGAATTTAGAGTTCGTTCATAATAAAATTTATGGAAGTAAAATTTTCTCCAAAAAATACGAAAGTTGAAATCTTTTTCATTTTAAATATATATATATATTTGCCACCCCAAATTATAAATTGGTATGGCGACGGCCATACCTGCCATACCGGTTCCGGCGCCACTGCCTGTGTACTGCCTTTTACAGAAAAAAAAAAAAAAAAAAAAATGATGCAAAAGTTGTAAAGTTTTAGTCTTTAAAAACAGAAATTGTTAAGTAAGCATGATTCATAACTGACTGAGACGGCAAAGTTCATGAAATTGAGCTTGTGACATTCTTGGGCTTACTCAGATATCAATCACAAATTAGAGTAACTAATAAAAATTATTAAAATCTTTTTATGACATCTAGTGCCTAGTACATATAAAACTATCAAACATGCATCTTGGAGTATCTTTTGCCACATTGTGTAAGTGCTGAATAAATCCCTGTTAAATGACAGTTCTGATCTAGCCTCAACTTTCTCTGTGATTACTAACAAGCCTGGCTATATCACTATGAATGCGTTGTTAAAACTGAAATAAACAAAGTTTATGCTATAAAAAGACTCATCATTTAAGCACAGACATATGACAGTTACTTATCTTTAATTTTTAATATATATGCTAGAAAATTTATTATGGTTTATCGAACTGTAGTTTATTAAGTATTTCCATGTTCGGTAACAGAAAGTGTGTGGCATGGCAACAGGGACTGCAGATTCATTTTAGCCTTTTAATATATATTTCAGAACTCCCAAGAGAAGAACGAAAAATTACATTTTACAGTCATTCAGTACTCTGATAATAGGTAAATTCAAGTTAAAAATATGATTTTTCAGTACATCTTTTATTATTTGTACTTTACTTTTTTCTAAAAAATAATAATAATAAAAAATAAATAAATAAAATCTGTCATTCAAAATAGATCCAAACACTATAAACAAATGAATCTAAAATTTTTTTCATAATGTATAATTATTCTTCGGTGTTTTATAGTTCATATTTTATTACAAAGTTTTGGGAGAAATAAAATTTATATTATTATTCTAGTGATTTTCTGCAATAGAAAATTTAGCACTATATAAAATATAATCCTTCCTTCAAAATTTTAAAGATGTATTTAGCACTATAATTTGTTACTGAATTTAGTGTCATTTTGCTATAACAAGGTGTAATAGTATTGCAGTTGTAGATAAATTTTAGGTTTTCGGATGTGTGTTGCAGATTGATGCAAAAGTTTCTGCTACTAGGTTCCTATGTTGATACAACACCAAACCAACTTATATCATCTAAAAAAAATTATTTCATTGATACATGTAATTTTCTGAGATTTTAATATTAGTTACAGTTGTAATTGAATTTCACACACAGCTATGATAATTTAAAACTCATCAATAGAAAAAAACTCTCAAATAACAAATCTTCTATGTTATTGTAATTTATTTTATGCCTTGCTTAATATATAAAATATATATTGTACAATTTAATTCTCTTGTAATATTAAATGATTCATTGTATGTGCAATGTAGTTTAATTTTTGTATGTATATTACAATTTATTTATTTTAATTCAGCGTAAAGAAAGGAGGAGTCGTGATACTAAATCTCCTCGAGACTATGATAGAAGAGAACGAGACAGGAGAGGTGATCGGTATGATGATCATCGGCACCATGATGAACGAAGGTCTGAAGATCGTATACGAGATGACAGAAGAGTTGATGATAGAAGAGATAGAGAGAGAAGAGAACGAGATGAAAGGTATGATGATAGATCCAGAAGAGATGATCGTTATGACAGAAGAGATGGGAGAATAGATGATAGACGAGATAGGCATGCACCTCATGACCCCAAAGAATCTGATATTTCACGCACAAAACATTCACATTCTCATTCAGATTCAAGGTCTCATGAAAGGCATCATGGGCGTACTTCTCCAACACACAGAGATTCAAGGGATCGATCTTATAGTAGTAGACAAACTGCTGATTCTAGGAGGTTAAATAGTTTAGATGCTGAAAGGAGGAATTCAGCAGGCCAAGTAATTATAGAGCCTGAAGAAAACCTTAGTGATAAAGAAATTTATCCTTCAGCTCATTCACAAGTCATTCCATCTATTGGTAAGGGCAAGTATTAGTATTTTGGTTTCTATTCTGCTTAAAAATTTTTGAAAGATTTGTTATTGAATCATTATTTTAAGCTGCCTTGACTTCAGTTGCTTAACCTCTTCTTTTTCACTACCTCCAAAATTACAAGGTGAGATTTTTCTCTGTATTTCTCATGCCCGTGATATTTCTGGACTGAAATTTTTAAAAATGTTGTATTAAATATAAATATATCTCCAGAGGTTTTTTTTTTTTTTTCCCCACATACCAGTACAAACAAGATGAATTCATAATGGGTAATAGTAGATTTATTTTTAAACTAAATAAATTATAACTATATATTTAATTATTATTGATATTATGAAAAAAATAGGCACTTTTGCAACACTTTTCTTGAGCTTGACAATAAGTTGTGCAATCCTGAAGAGTTAAACATAAAATATTGAGTGGCTATAACTAACAAAAGCATATAGAATCAATAGTGTGATTTTTTAAAATAAATGTTATTTCTTGCTTCATTTCTGCAACATTGTTGACGCATGCGCGCCACCCCGTCGCGGATCACCGGGCAGAAGGCTATGAGAAGCCAAGTACAATGGACGTGGGCAAAGAACTTTAAATTTATTGACGCCCACAATTATTATTTTATGTTCTACCTATTATAAATCTTATTCTTCGTTGTAAATAGTGTAAATACTTGATGTATGTGATCGTACAAATTAAAAATATTAAAACAACGAAGATGGTCCGTCGAAAATTAGTTATTTGTAGTTAAGTTCCTACAAAAAGTGGCTCCGTCGAGAAAGGAGCTTGTAATAAGCGACTTATGGATAAAAATAATAAATTGAAATCTTCCTTGAAAGGGAAGATAACTAGAATTGAAAACTATGTAGAAGGCACGAATGCCGAAAATTACGATATAGATGTAGTGGAACTAAAAGTGAAATTAAAGAACATAGAACTGCTACAAACAAAAATCGATGAATTACGACAAAAATACTACGAAATTCAAGACTTGAAAGATGCTGAACAAGCAACCATAGATGACGACCTTGACTCATGTGAAGAACGTCTGGAAAAATTAGAGGTAAGAATTAATACTCTTATTAATTCTTATAAGAAATTTGATTCTCATAAAAAAAATAAATGCGACTGAAAATGCATCTCAAGATTCCTTTGAAATTAAAACTCAAATTCCTCCTTTAGTATTACCTGAATTTTCAGGAAAATATGAGGAATTCAGTTCTTTTAAAGAACAATTTGATGATTTAATAACCAATAATGTTCATATTAATCAGTCGCAGAAATTATATTATCTTAGATCTTGTCTCAAATATGACGCTAAAAATCTAGTTAGTAATTTTGATACATTTGAATCATTATATAATGCATTAGAAAATCGCTATGATAACGAGCGATTAATTGTTGATATTCATGTACAAAATATTCTGAATTTTGAGAAAATTCAAACAGAAAATCCCAAAGAGATAAGAAATATGATTGATTGTATACAGAAAAATCTGCGTGCCTTGAAAGTTCTGAAATATGAGCAAAATAAATTATCAGATGTTTTCATTGTAAATATTCTCGTAGCAAAGTTAGACAGAGAATCTAGAAAGAATTTTGAGTTATCCCATAAATCAAAAAATGTTCCCACCTTTGAAGAATTTATCAAATTTTTGGAACAACGAGAATCAGTTTTATTATCTATTAATAGAACGAATATGACTAGCGGAAATAAAAATACTAACAAAAACTTTCCGGCTATTAACAAATCTAAAACTCTTTTAATGCATGAAAATAAAAACAAAAATTGTGTCGTTTGTAAAAATACTTATCACCCTATTTATAAATGTGATGCATTTTTGAAATTAAACATTAACGAAAGATTAAGTATAATACGCCTTCACAAGCTTTGTGAGGTTTGTTTTAGGCAAAACCATAAGAAAAATGATTGCTTATCGAAATTCAAATGCACCTGCGGAATGAAGCACAACAGATTAATATGTTTTTCTTCTGGCGCCAAAACCCCGGTTCCAGACGCAGATGGAATAAATTCATCCAACTTACCAGATATAGACAAACGGGTTGCGCAATTAAATGCTTCCGTTTTGAGTAATAATAGCAGATATTTAAAAGAAAATAGAAAAAGTATTCTGTTTTCGACAGCTTATATTTATGTTCAATGCGAAAACAAAAAAAGAATAAAAATAAGATGCGTTTTGGATTCCGCTTCAAATGTGTGCGTTTTAACTGAAAAGATGAGTGAATGTTTAGGAATTGAAAGAGAAAAAATAAAAACTCCAGTTTCAGGTTTGAATGGATTGACCCAAAATATTAAGTGGAAATTAGATACCTTTATTTCAAATGAAGATTGTTCTTTTAGTGAACCAGTAGAATTTTTGATTGTAGATAAAATAACTGGGCTTACACCATGCAATAAATTAAACATTTCAGACATAAAAATTCCAGAATTTTTGAAATTGAGTGACGAGACATTTTTTGAACCGAATGAAATAGAAGCGTTAATCAGTGCAGATATATTATTCAAAGTTTTAAAGGATAATACTTATAAAATAAATGACGATTTGTTTTTTAAGGAAACCGAATTTGGATGGCTAGCGTGTGGAAAGGTTGAAGAAACAGAACTGAATAATTCGAAACAGTGTTTCGTTTTGTCAGACGATTCCCTTAGTAGCACTCTTAAACTCTTTTTCGATCTAGAAAGCATTGGAATAAGAGACGATCCAATTCAAAAAGAAAGTGATAAAGCTATAGAAATTTTTAATGAAACGATTCAGTTTAAAAACAAACGCTACGTTGTACACTTGCCTTTTAGAAGACCCTATAATGAACTTTCCGATAATTACATGTTAGCGAAACAACGATTTTAAGTTTATGGAGACGTTTTAAATATGATAGAGAATTATATGAACAGTATAGAGAGATTATTCGTGATTACGTAAATCAAAAAATAATAGAAATAGTTGAACCCAGTACAGCAGAAAATAATTTAAACAAACCTATTTATTATTTGCCTCATCAGGCAGTAAGAAAGGAAGGTCGCTTAACATCCAAAACAAGAATCGTATTTGATGCAGGGAGTCATCAAAATAATCAGCTGTCACTGAATGATTGCCTATGGCAGGGGATAAATTTAAATCCGAATCTTTTGGATGTTTTAATTAATTTTAGATTAAACAAAATAGCATTTTGTTCTGATATTAAACAAGCCTTTCTACAAATCTGTCTCGCTGATGAACATAAAGACGCTGTTCGTTTTTTCTGGAGTGATGAAGAACCGCATGCACATAAAAAACACAAATTACAGATTTATCGTTTCAATCGAGTTAATTTTGGGGTGTGTTCAAGTCCATTCTTACTCGCTGCTACTATTAGACATCACATTGAGAAGTATAGAGAAGAATTTCCCGCTACTGTTCGACTTTTAGATAAATGTTTTTACGTAGACGACTTAATTTCTGGAGGTAATGATTTTAACGAAGCACTTGAATTATCACGAAGTGCAAAATATATTATGGAAGCCGCAGGAATGTCCCTTAGAAAATGGATAAGTAACGATACCGAATTAACAGAGCAGTGGAAAAGCGAAAAATTTGATACATACCCTGTAGAATCTACCATCAGCTTAGGTATAAATCAGACAAAGATCTTGGGACTATCTTGGGATACTAATAAAGATAATTTGATTGTAGATATCAAGAGTTTGTTGAACTTTATATCCATAAATAAAATTACAAAACGTACCATTCTTCAAGCCGTAGGGAGAATTTTCGACCCCTTAGGGTTAATTTCTCCATTCACTGTCAGGGCAAAAATTATCATTCAAGATATCTGGACAACTAAAACCAAATGGGATGAATCATTATCACCAAATATCGAAAAAGAGTGGATGAAATGGTGTTCGGAATTACCCTTGTTAAAAGAGCTTGAAGTCCCTAGATTCGTCCTTGATGCCACTTCCCCAGAAGATGTAGTTGAATTACATAGTTTTTGCGATGCTAGCAAAAAAGCATATGGCGCTGCCATTTATGTACGAACAAAATCAAAAAATGGTATTTCAGTAAAACTTTTGACTTCCAAGAGCCGTGTAGCTCCCCTCAGCGGTGTTACACTACCTCGCCTTGAATTATTGGGTGCCCTGGTCGCAGCTCGTCTGATCACCAAAGTGAAAAATACTGTAAACCTTAAAAGACCTTCTGTTGAATATCACTGGACTGATTCGCAGATAGTGCTTTTCTGGATAAAGGGTACTAAAACCCGATGGAAGCAGTTTGTCGCCAACCGTGTTCAAGAAATTGCCAGCCTGACAAACCCTAACTCTTGGTTCCATTGTGCAAGTAAAGAAAATCCTGCTGACCTGTTGTCCCGAGGGATGACTGCTGAAAGCCTAACAACCAGCGCCACATGGTGGACAGGTGCTGAATTTCTGAAAGATCCTGAATTTCCGAAAAACAAACAATCTTTTATTAACCTTTCAAAACTAAATGAGGAAGACTACACTCCTGAATTAAAATCTGAAAATGCAGTGACTCTAAATTTGAAAAAGGACTTTACTATTTTGAACTATCTGATTAATCGTAGTAATAAATTTTTTAAAATATTACGTATATGTAGTTTTCTTTTCAGGTTTCTTCACAATCTAAGAAATCCTTTAGAAAAGAAGAAAGGACCGCTGATGCCTGAAGAGCTGACAAAGGCAGAAGACTTCCTACTGAAACAGCTGCAGGAGGAGGAATTTCATACTGAAATATCTGCCTTGAAAAGTGGCGGTAATGTATCTCATAAGAGTAAAATTTTTAATTTATCCCCATTTTTGGATGACAATGGTTTAATAAGGGTAGGGGGGAGACTGCAAAATTCGCAGTTATCTTATTCGATTAAGCATCCTTATGTACTTCCTTCAAAAAATAAATTAACGGAATTAATTGTAAAATATTATCATGAAAAATATTTTCATATTGGTCCCCAACATCTTCTGTTTCAGGTTAGGCAAAAATATTGGCCCATTCATGGGAGAAATCTTTGTAAAAAAATTGTGCACAGATGTTTAGTCTGTTTTAAAGCAAATCCGAAAGTATGTGTACAAAAAATGGGAAACTTGCCAAAACAAAGAATAACGCCAGATAAAACATTTAATTCAACTGGGGTAGATTTGTCTGGACCCTTTTTAATCAAAAATAAATATGGAAGGAAAGGTCCAGAAATCAAAATTTATGTTTGTATTTTTATTTGTCTAGTAACAAAGGCTATACATCTTGAACTTATTAGTGATTTAACTTCACAAGCTCTGATAGCTGCGTTAAAAAGATTTATTTCGAGAAGGGGCAAGTGTCATAAAATATTTTCGGATAATGGGACCAATATGGTAGGCGCCAACAGGGAACTAAATGCCTTGTATAAACTGGTAAGAGATAAGGAAGAATCCTTATTCAAATTTTTTGCAGAGGAAAAAATAGAATGGGTTTTTATTCCTCCAAGGAGTCCAAATTGGGGTGGTCTATGGGAAGCAAATATCAAAGCGTTTAAATACCATTTTAAACGCATAGCGGGTAATTCAAAATTTACATTTGAAGAAATGCTTACACTTGTTACTCAAGTGGAAGCGATCTTGAACTCGAGACCACTGACTCCGCTAACTTCAAGTATTGAAGATTTAGAGGTTTTAACTCCAGCCCATTTTCTTATTGGAAGGCCAATAACGGCTGTTGTTGAACCCTCTTTAATCAATATTGAGAAAAATCGCCTAAGTGCTTGGCAAAATATTACGAAGTCAGTTCAGGCAATCTGGAAAAGATGGAGTCTTTCTTACTTAAATAACTTACAACAGCGCAGAAAATGGATAATTGATAAAGAAAATTTAAAAATCGGAGACATGGTTTTAGTCAGGGAAGAAAATCTTCCACCATGCAAGTGGTTTTTAGGGCGTGTAATAAAGCTATATCCTGGTCAGGATAATAAAGTTAGATTGGTAGATATAAAAACTACCAAAGGGATTTACAAAAGATCCATCTCCAGATTGTGTGTGCTGCCTATCGAGGAGTAAAAATGAATATGAACATTTATTATATTAATTTACTGTATTATATATATTACTCTAAATTTGTTAGTTAATTATGAAAATTTCTGTTTATTATAATCAGTTAATCTTTTTTCTAATTCTATGTGTTGTGCGAAATATTGATATTATGTTACATTCATTTATTTGTTATTATTTTATCTATTCATGTTATGTGAAATTGTAAATTTGAAGTTTTGCAAAAAAAAAAAAAAAATATTGTAAGTTCTTGCATGACAACATAGCAAGGCCGGGCGGGATGTTGACGCATGCGCGCCACCCCGTCGCGGATCACCGGGCAGAAGGCTATGAGAAGCCAAGTACAATGGACGTGGGCAAAGAACTTTAAATTTATTGACGCCCACAATTATTATTTTATGTTCTACCTATTATAAATCTTATTCTTCGTTGTAAATAGTGTAAATACTTGATGTATGTGATCGTACAAATTAAAAATATTAAAACAACGAAGATGGTCCGTCGAAAATTAGTTATTTGTAGTTAAGTTCCTACAAACATTATGTTTAAAATTTTAACTTTTCAGATATATAAAAGCATAATTGGTTTAAAAAAAAATATATATATATATATATATATATATATATATAATAAATAATCTTTAATGTACATATTTAAAAAAGTATTACCGTTTAATTATTGAATATACATATATATATCAATTTGCTTTTTAAGAAATATTTTATATTTCTTATTCTCAATGCTTCAGGAATTTTATAATGGTGTTCAATAAAAGTTATATGCTTTTAAATTTATCTAATAAATATTTTTGTATGAAATAAAACCATTAATTTGAAGACGATGCCTGTTTTTTAACCAATTTATAATCATTTGTATGTATTTCATTAATTTATGAGCATGAAAGATTTCTACCAAAAAGAAAATTTTCTACTTAGGAAAAAGATTTTGATCAGTCTTTGTATTGATGCAAAATGCAAAGAAAAAGGCTGTGAGCGTATTGGGGGATGGAATGTCTTATCCATTCTAGCAATTATTTTTGTCCTAAAATTAAAAATGTGCTCATTGAACATTTAAGTAGCATATTGTATACCAAAGTTGATGTTCTAGTTTTTTTTTTTTTAATCAAGAATATCACATGGTAAAATTTTTATGTCTATTTTAATGGATTTGTGCAATATTATACAGATTTAAGAGATATAAAAGTTTCTCGGTAAGTTTTAAGTCTTGTCTTTCTCCATATTTATCTAAATTTTCCCATTTCATTTTAAAAGCTTCTCTTTTATTTAATTCTTGAAGCATTGATATTCTTTTCCATAAACCTTTTTTCTTAGTCAGAAAAAAATAAATTTGCATTCTTTTTTCATAACTTATTTAAAAAGAAATGTACAATTTATTTTTCTCGTGCACAGTAGCTGTAACAATGGTGTGTACAGTAGAGTGACCAGACGTCCTCATTTTTTAATTGTTGTCCTCAGTTGCTTTCAAAAGTTCTCATATCCTCATTTGTCCTCACTTTTGGATGTTTGTTCTCACTTGTCCTCATTTTTCAGTAATTTCCTTCTTTACTTAAAATTTCAACGTTAGGGATGCTGCTGACTTTATTAGTTTTCAATACTGATTCTACAAGCTCATCACAATTTTAAAAAGTCAAGATTCCTATCCGTATTCATTCCATTCATTTTTAAATCATCTTCAATACTATTACACAAAATACGTTTTTCTACTGGGAGATTTTAGTCTTTGGAACATTATATTTAAAAATCTGTATATATATATAAATTGCGTGTCACGATGTTTGTCCGGGGTAAACTCCTAAACTAAGGAACCGATTTTAATGAAATTTTGCACACTGTGTGCAGTTTGGTCCAACTTGAGAGATAGGATAGTTTTTATCTCAATTTATTGTCACAATATTGTTTTATTGCAATTATTTGTTAATTATAGACCTTTATTAAAGTTGCTCCAAAATATCTGTGAGTTCCATTAATTTAATTGTTGCCAAAAAAAAAAAAAAAAAAATACGAGTTCATTTTCTTTTGACATAAAAATAAATACATTTAATCAAACGTGAACGTTAAAAAATTATAAAAAGTTAAATTATGCATCTCACGAAAATTGACGTCATAATCAATTTAAAGATTTTATACACATTGATAAAGTGCTAATGTAGTTCTATCATAGATATAGTAATATATATAGATCTCTCATCCCCATGTTATCGTACAAAGATTTTTGATGCCGAAAAAAAAAAAATAAAAGCTTTGGAAACAGCCATTAAGTGGTATTGGAAAAAAAAAAAAAGAAAAGAAAAGAAAGAAAGAAATATGAATTTGAAACTGTATCTGGAGTCTTCCATTCCCCTTTAGCAAATAAACTATTCATAAATTTTATTTGCTAAAATATTAGTATGTATTCCCGTGTGTATTCACTCGGGGAAAGACGGCCATATTTTGGTAAAAACGTCGTCTTTTCCCAAATGAAAAGGAATAACTTTTTTCTCCCCAATGATCACTCTATTCTATATATGCTATACTATATCTATGAGTTCTATACGCAAGCGAAGTGTGACTCACTGACTGTCTGTGCAGCCAAGAAAAAGATTTCCTATGTTAATTGCCCACTGGATTTTTTGTAAGAAATTATTAAAAATCGAGGAAATTTATTTCCCGATTTTAATCCTTATATTTGGGTATAGATATGTATTAGTTATCGCTGGTGTTAGATTGAATTATTTTGCTGTCAAATTGACAAAATTTTAGTTTTAAATTTCAAAACTCTGTCGCCCTTGGCTTTTTTTTTTAATTATTATTTGGCGATCAAAAGCGTAACATGAAAATATACATGCCAGATGTATGCATTGTACGAAATGTAATATGTATTATTCATTGTACGTATGTATGACATGTAATATGTATTGTACGAAATATTGTTTCATATTATTCATTACTTTTTTAATATAAGTTGTTAAAATAACCATGATTTTTGAAAGGAATTAAATATTTTCGCCAGATAATTTGGCGATATTCTTTTTTTTTCGCCAAGGATGACAAAAATGAAATCTATTCCGCTGCAAAATATTAGTATCTTACATCAGATATTTTATTTAGACATTTGAAAACAAATTTGACTTCAAACTATGATAGAATATTTATCATTTTCCTTTTAATTAGTATATTATTAGTATATTAAAATTTAAAAGCATGGTATATAAAAAGTTTTTTTTTTTTAATCTTATAATTATTCTTATCTTAATCCTCAATGTTTCCCATCTTTATTAACTTGAATTCACTGTTAAAATTTTAACATACTCAAAAACTTCTCATCACTTCGTTAAAATACACTAAACTTTTCCAAAATCTTTTTCTATTTAAAATGATACATGTATTTACTTTAAATGTCCAATATTTCATAAGATTTCCAATTTTAAAGTTTTAAAATATTTATCAAATTTACTTATTTTTCTGGTTTAGCCTTATTGTTTTCCTTTTTATAACTACAGCTGTTGCCGTCTTTAAAATATTTAAAATGATGAGGTCATTTTATAGTAAAATTATCCATTATAGCATATATTATATTTCACTCCTCCATAAAAATTGATTTTAAAATCGTCTGTTTCTTTTATACTTTTATTTTAATAGAATTTAATTTATATATTAGTCATTTTAGCAATTTTATCGAAAGTAGCATTAGAAATAATATATATCACTTCTCCATTAAAATTTATAGGACCCTACAATAAAATTTTGTGCTTAATATCAACACTACGAAAATTTTTATCAATCGCTTCCAAATTTTGACCTAAGTTTCAAATCGCAACCCTGTGGGTTTTTACATCGGCTACAACGTTTTCGTCTTTGTTCGTAAATAATAATTTGACTGTACTAAATAGTTTACAGCGGTATAATTCAACATATAACTTAGTCACAGCAACGCGTGGCCGGGTCTGCTAGTATATATATATAAAAAAAAAAAGAGACTGAATTTGCATAAAAGTAAACAAAAAAAAAAGGGGGGGGGGGGGATATTTAAAAATTTAACATGAAGCTGGAAGTTATTTTATTAATAATTAGATTTTATAACTAAATTTAAATAACATTTTAAATGGTAAAGCATTTTTTAGTAAGTTTGAAAACTGTCAAAGTTAGGGATAGGAATTGATTGCAAATTACCTTGTTGACATTTCACGATTTTTTGCTCTAAATAGTGCTACTAGAAGGTACGGTACAACATAATAGCTCAGTTTGTAGAACGTTAATGCTTTAGGCCGTCAGACTAGAGTTCAATTCTTATTCCTAGCTTAGCCCTAGTCGGTTTTTGACATTGTTCAGATCGTCTTTTCCTTTTAAAATGTTACTTATCGGATCACTTCCATTTGAAGTAGTTATGATTTCATTTTCGCTAAAACTTGGTCTATACAACAATAACAATTGTATTAAAACAGTTTATAAAAGTATAAAAAAAGCGAATATAAAATAACTTAGAACTTTCGTTTCAACCACATATCAGAAATTAATACTTTAATATTAACAGGATGCCATTATATTATATGAAGAGAAGTATAATGTGTACAAGTTTATGATAATGTTTATTGTAAATTTAATAATGCTTATAGCTTATATAAATAATTTTTTATAATGTTTATTGTATAATTTTACAAGTAGTATAAATTTATCATAGTGACAATGGCTGCAAATGGGGTTAATATAAGCTAATTTTGTGCTATATTTTATGAAATTTTATGTCCTCAGAAATGTCCCCATTTTTTAAGAAAACTGTCCTCATTTTTCTCATAGAAATGATGACATTGCATAATTTGTCCTCATTTTGCATTAAAAAAAATCTGGTCATCCTAGCATACAGGTGCTTAAAAAGTGCTTAAAAAATCAATAAAGTCCTTGAAAACTCCTTACATTTTATACTTTTTTGAAAGTCCTTAACTCCTTACTTTTCATATATCTTTTAAGGTCCTTAAAAAGTACTTATTTTTTTGTTTATAGTTATAGTATTTAAAAATTCTTTAAAAAATAAAATAATATAAAAACGTTAAAACAAGTCCTTTCGGCTTATTCGGAAGGGTAGGTTGATTTCTTTTTTCGTATCAAGTAGCCGTCATTTTGTTTCAAAATGGTGGCTATAAATTATTAATGGACTTGGTAGAAATATTGATATAGGCTATGCACATAAAAAGTTTTAAGCAAATCGGTTCATAAATACCTTTTTATGTGAATTTAAAATTTTCAAGTGACTGGCGCTTGGAAACAAAATGGTGAGTTGACAAATATATCAAATGCATGTGTGAGACATTGCGAGTTTTTTTGCTTTCCTTCCTATGCTATTCCTATGGGGTTTTTAGCCTTTTTTCCCTCCTCTTTTTCTACATTCTAAAGTGGCGGTGGTTCCCGCCCACCCACCCCCACCACCGCCAAGAGTTATACTAGGCGAGTCGTATTAATCCTGGACGATAGGACCCATGCCCCAGCCCGCCCGGTTCCCGCTGTTCAATGTGTTTTTCTAGTCAACTTTGTCCCCTTATTACTTCCGGTGTGAATTTTTTTTTTTTTTTTTTTTTTTTAACACACTTGACATTGTGAGTTTTTTTTTTGCTTTTCTTCCCATGCTATTCCTATGGGGTTTTTAGCCTTTTTTCCCCTCTTTTTCTACATTCTAAAGTGGCGGTGGTATTCTAAAGTATTCTAATATGTGTGCTACTGTACACATATAGTTTGAATAAATTCAATTCGAATATAGTTCGATTAAATTCAATTCGAACAGTTCGAATAAATCTCAAAAGTTATCGTGTTGAAAAATTAAGTGGCTGCCACTTGGATCAAAATGGTAGTGAGAAAGTTGCTCATCTAAGATATCGTTGCAAATTTGAAAACATTTTTTTTTTTTTTTTTTTTTTGTAGAAATTTTTTCAAAGAGGCTTAGTAAGTTGATAAAATGTTGGTTTTCTGCATTTCTAGTTTGTTTTAGCATTAAAATAGACTAATTTTCCCTTAAACGCATTAAAAATATCCAAGGCAGTAATGGATTTGGTGCTAAATTTGGCGACTTTTGCCCCATGATGAATTTGGCGAGAAAATACTTATTATCGATATACCAAAGATAGACGCAATGATGGGATTGGTTCACGAGTTACATGAAATTTCTAGATTTTTGTTGTTTGAATGATAAATTCATTTTTCAACTTTGATTTGAATTGATTAAGTATTTCAAAAGTTACCATGATAACAAATTTTTAACTGGCCACCACTTGGAAACAATACAATGGAACAAGTTGCCCAGCAAACACATCCAAGATATTTGAAGCACAGGTTCACTGTCCAACTGTGGTTCAAATCAGTGCCGTGTTTCAAAAGTTATTATTATGGCAAATTTTCAAGTGGTAGTCTAAGTGGCTGCGACTTGGAGACAAAATGGCGAAACAACTTGCCCAGCGAAAATCATCCAATATATTTGTATGATAAGTCCATTGTCCAGTTCTAGTTTAAATTAAATCAGTATTACAAAAATTATCGTCATACGAAATTTTCGTGTGGCACCACTTGGTAAAAAAAGTGGAGTGAGATGCCTAGCGAACTTATCTGAGATATTTGAATGATAAATCCACTATCCGAATTTGATGCGAATTGATTCAGTATTACTAAAGTTACCATAATGACAAATTTTCAAGTGCCTTCCACTTGGAAATAAAATTGTGGATCAAGTCACCAAGTGAACTTATCTTAGATATTTGAACCATAAGTTCACTATCCAACATTTATTTGAATTAGTTTAGTGTTTTAAAAGTTATCGTGATGCCATATTTTCAAATCTAGCAGTGTGATTTCAAGAGGCTGCAACTTAGAAACAAGATGTCGGGACAAGTTGCCAGTGAACATGTTTAAGACAATTATATGATAATATCACTGTCCAAATTTGGTTTGATTTGGAGTATTATTTCAGAAGTTATTGTGATTTTAAATTTTCAAGTGGGAGCCTGATTTCAAATGGCCTGCTTAGTATAAGATATCCGGTACTTTCCAAAAAATGGCGGTTTAAGTTCATTAATCAACTTGGTTGAGATCTTTATATGGTCTATGTATACATCAAAATTCAAACAAATTCAGAATACGCTTTTTACAATTTGAATTTGAAATTTTCAAGTGGTCTCCACTTGAAATCAAAATGGCTAAGCAACTTGGTTAAAAAACTCATCTAAGATAAGTTAAGATACTGTCCGAATTTGGTTCGATTTGGAATATTATTTCAGAAGTTATTATGATTTTAAATTTTCAAGTGGTAGCCTGATTTCAAGTGGCTCCGCTTAACTTAAGATATCTGCCACTTTATTAAAAGTGGCGGATATAGTTCATTAATAAACTTCATTGAGATCCTTATGTGGTCTGTATTTACATCAAAATTCAAACAAATTCGGAATATGCTTTTTACAGTTTAAATTTTCAAGTGGTCTCCACTTGAAATCAAAATGGCGGAGCAACTTGGTTAACAAACTCATCTAAGATACTTATAAGATAAGTTAAGACACTGTTGAAATTTGGTTCTATTTGGAGTATTATTTTGGAAGTTATCATGGTTTTAAATTTTCAAGTGGTAGCCTGATTTTAAGTGGTCCCGCTTAATTTAAGATATCCGCCACTTTATTAAAAATGGCAGATAAAGTTCTTTGAGACACTTGTATAAACTATGTATACATCAAAATAAAAAAAAATTCGGAATACGCTTTTTACAATTTGAATTTGTAATTTTCAAGTGGTCTCCACTAGAAAACAAAATGGCGGAGCAACTTTGTTAACAAACTCATCTAAGATATTTATAAAATAAGTTAAGACACTGTCCAAATTTGGTTCGATTTGGAGTATTATTTCGGAAGTTAGTGATTTTAAATTTTCAAGTGGCACGGCTTAACTTTAAATATCTGCCACTTTATTGAAAATGGCAGATAAACTTCACTAATAAACTTCATTGAGACCTTTATATGGCCTGTATTTACATCAAAATTCAAGCAAATCTTGCTTTAAATCTGCTTTTTACATTGTGGGTTTGAAATTTTCAAGTGGCTGCCACTCGAAAACAAAAAGTCGGAGCAACTCGGTTAACGAACTCATCCAAGATATTTATAAGATAGTGAACTGTTCAAATTTGGTTCGATTTGGTGTATTATTTCGGGCGTTATCGTGATGACAAAATTTTCATTATAGATAGATAGATAGATAAACGGAGTGATTGCAATAGGTCGATTTCTAAAGAAATCAACCTAAAAACAAAAAAAAACAGTGATATCGATTTTTAAAACTCATTTACATTAGGAATAATAATAAATATGAAATGCATAACTGCTTGCAACAAAGTCAGAAAATATAAAAATCTTCTGTTCTTTATGCATTATTGAAAATATGTACTACATGGGGGAAAAAAAAAATTATTTGTGAAATTTTCATTTGTTAAAAAAAAATAGGGGAAGAAAATCTCATTGATGTCAGTCGTGTGACAATTTCAAGGTGTCTGCATGATGTAAGACTCTTTGGTAGAGCTGCTGTGAAAAAACTTTTCATTAGCAAAAAAAAAAAAAAAAAAAAAAAAACAAGACAGCCCGACATGAGTTTGTATTATTGCATAAAGACTGGTCTGATAAAGATTGGTCAAAAGTACTCTTTTCGGATGAGTCAAAGTTAACCCCTTCAGAAGTGATGGGAGGCAATATGTACAACGACCTCAAGGTAAAAGATACAATTGCAAATACCAGGTTCCTACAATAAAACACGGTGGAGGACATGTTATGGTCTGGGGAGCATTTTCTGCAAAAGGTTTCAGTCCTTTAGTACAAATCCATGGCAAGATGAATGGAGCTATGTACAAGGACATTTTGCAACGTCATTTACTACCATATGCGTGAGAGAATTTGAATAAAAATTGGGTATTTCAGTAGGATATTGACCCTATGCATATGTGCATGATTGTGAAGACATGGATGTCCACAAAAAAAATTCATGCAATGAAGTGGCCCTCACAATCACCCAATCTCAACCTGATTGAAAACCTTTGGAATGAACTTGATAAACGTGTGCGGGTGCATAAATACTCAAATGCCACTGATTTTTTTCAAAAATTGCACGAGGAATGGAACAAATTTACTCTTGATGATATTAAACCACTTATTGAATCTATGCCTCGTTGCTGTTATTGCTGCGAAAGGTATGTCTACCAAATACTGATTGTATATAATATTGTACTCTATAAATTTAATACAACCTTTTTATTTCATAATCGACCAGTATAGCCGTTTTTTTTTTTTAACATGTGCATACTTCCCAACTTTTCTGGTTTTCCCGGAAGACTTCCGGTATTTTAATGTATCTTCCGGTCTTCCAGACAGATGTTCAAATCTTCCGTTTTTAAAAAAGTCGCGGATATCGTTCGTTTTAAAAAGAAACCCCAAATGTTCTACGAAAACTCCAGATTCCCAATCTTTCTCCATCCATAACATAAATGTCAATATTCATTTCAAACTTGCTATATAAGATTCTAGAACATGTAAAGAAAAAGAATTGTTAAATATTTATTGCTGATGTAATTATTTTTTGCCCCCTCCCCCCCTTTATTTATTTCCAACTAGTGATCAACAATCAAATGTTCTGCAGAAATCTTTTGTTTTCTAATCTTTTCTGCAACATAAATGATAGTATTCATTTTTAACAACTTTCATTACATTCTAGAAGTAGAGTTGAAAGAGTTTAATATTTTTTACTGTGTAATTATTTTTGTACCCCCCCCCCCTTCCCCCTTCTCCAGATTGTGATCAATGATCAATTCTAGAAACAATAAAGCAATGGAAGTGCTCAATATTTCTGACATATGTAATTATTTTTAGACTTTATTGCTGAATTTAATGAATCTGTTTGTTTTTCCTCAATTAAACATTTGTATGTCATATTTATACCAAATGTGTAAACATGGGGAAAAAAATGAAGAATGCTTTTTTCAGGTAGGAAAATTTTTCTCAAATCAATTTAAGAAAATTAATACTCAGTTGGTTTTATGCACGTTTGAAACTGATAATTAGCTACTGCTACTTTTTTTATATGTATGATTAATGTACATACACAAAAATCATATTCTATATTTGTTTAAAAAAACATTTTTTCTGTTCGCATGGAATTTTATTAAAGTTTTATGTGAATATAAATGTTATTGCAGTTATATTATTATTATTATTTTTTTTTTATGTTAAGGAAAAAATTCTACAATTGCTTAATGTATTTAAAAATTATACATATAAATATTTACGTCATCAATTTATTGAAAGTGACATTATCAATATTTAACTAATCAACCAACCGATTAATTAATATTTTAATTTGTAAACCAATAAATAAAAATGATTTTTGGTTAAAATTAATAAAATAATTCTAATCAAATATACAATTGTGCAATAAATATAATTTTTTATTTTGAAATCCTTCATTTAACATTGTTGTTCAGAAGTATAATTTGTTTTCTAATGCTCTTATGGTAGGTTTGTGTCTCGAAATTTACTGAGACGTTTACATCTCCTTTATGTAATTCAATGCTGAATAAAAGTAATAGCGTACAAAGTTACAAGCCCCATTAAAGGACTTATATTTCTTATCAGAATCTCAGAAAACAAATGCTACTTATGGCCAATAATAAGATATTAAAACTAATTATTTTTTTGAGATATTAAAACTGATTAATTGTTTGAGATATTAAAACTAATTAATGCTTATAATTATTTGATTTTAATTGTGTTATAAATCCTTTCAGAAATTACCCGAGATAGTGAATTAGCAGCTCACGATGAATATTTACATGGCAGTCGTACATATCCTGATTCTCAGAGGTATTCTCAGTATTATGGTAATGAGCCAAGAACTCGCTCTGGATCTCCTACACGATCAGGACGTTATGGTCGTAATGCTGATGCTAATTATTATGATCATCGTGGCCATTCTAGACCTGTACGAGAAGATTACCGTGGTAATGGTTATCATGGAAGATCAAGTCGTAGATATGGAATGGATAAGCCACGGATGTATATGGCTGTGTATGATTATGATCCATACACCATGTCACCTAACCCAGCACTCGCCAGTGAGGAATTGGCTTTTCATGAGGGTCAAATAATCAAGGTAATATTTTTGATAAAACAAAGTAGTTAATCCCTAGATCACATTCATTTTAATTTATTTTGGGATAATTACATAAATATCTAATCCTTCACCGTATTGTATTTATAATTAAATTATAAATAATTCAGCATTATTGTGATTAGTAGTAGTAAATTATGCAGCAATCAGAAGAAAATCTAATGAAATAGAGAAAAGTTTATTATGGAAGCTGAGTTTATAGCCATGACTGAAGCAGCCTGAGAATTAACTTGGTTCGATAATATTTTAAATGATTGTTATAATCGTAAAATTATCTCTGGCAGTAAAACTCAACCTATTTTGTATGTAGATAATACCACGACAGAGTGGCTATAGAATTCAGAAATACAGAAGTCCCCTGATTTTTCCATAATTTCCCAGACTAATTTTCAGATTTCCAAGACCTATTGCATACATTCCATAATTTTGTGTATTGCACCCTTGTGTAACATACTAACATGCTCATACACCATTGCAATTAAAGCAACTATACTGGTGATGGACAAAAATATCTCAATCTTTTTTCTTTGTTGACATTCACAGAAAGAAAAATGAAATGAAAACTAAAAGTTCAAAATTTGCAGAACATATTAACAGCAGAACATAAAATTATCCCTCATGTTGTTGCATTAAGAATATTTAATAGTGGAAAAAAAAAAAAAAAGTTTTTTATTTTAATGTTGATTTGTTGAGATTCAATTAAGATAAAAAATCAGCCCTCCCTGTTCTAAGATATCACCCATTTGGTGATTTTTCAGTACTTTCTATGAAATTCCCTGATTATTCCCTGATATTTCCAGATTGATAAAGTTCCCTGGTTTTTCCGTGATTTCCTTGTTTTTCCAGATTGTTGACAACCTGCACAAGTACTGCAATGCAAACAAAGCGGCTTTGTTTGCATTGCAGCACTTGTACCTACTTTGTTCACCTGATGAAGAGTCATGTTTTCTTTCGACCTGAAACAAATGTTGAAAATTCTGTATTTTATGGTGTTTATTCAAAGTTTTGTACTTATTAATGGATCCTATACTCTATAATCATAACTTTAATGGTGAGTTAAAAAAAAGGTGGGGGGAGGATTAGGAAAAAATACTATTTTATACTTCAGGAGACTTATTTGAAAGACTATTTTTCATGTGTAATGCAACTAAAGCGAATATTTTTGGGGTCTTTATTGAGTGGCAGCCCTGTAGAAGCTTTTACTAAGGCACTCACCAAAAATGACCTAAATAAATTTTTAAGTAATATTTTTGTGAATTAAATTGTTTTGCATATAATTTATTAGTATATTGTATAATTGATTAATTAAGTACATTGTTTTATGGTATATATATATATATATAAAGACTTTGAAGTAATTAATGTATTGTTCAATATGGACTATTTTGTACGTTGATTTAATATGCACACTAGTATATTTAGCTATTTATGGTATGCAATTTAATCTATCTTGAGAAAAAAAAGTTTATTTGTCATTAAGTTAAGCATTTAATTTTCCTGTCAGATTGTGATTAACTGCCACTACTGAGTCATTCTCAGCTAATCAGAACAGCCCTAAGAAGCATCTCGCAAGGGTGTTCATTGCACTGGCGCACCCAGGAGGGGGCCGAGGGGGCCCTGGCTCCCTCCAAAGATAATGGCATTGAAAAATTTTTCAAATCAATCTGTCATGTTCAAAAGTTGTCCACACTTCCATAAATAACAGCTATTTTTTTTAATAGCTTTATACTATAAAGTAAAAAGCAAAACACTTGCAACAGTTTGTTTTGGGTTGAAAGAAAATACGACCCTTTGTCTGGCAAAGAAAGTAGGTATAAGCATTGCAGAACAAAGCAGCAATGCACAAAACAGATTTGAGTGATGAGTTAAAACAAATAAAACCTAAAATCACTATAAATACCAATGTGACAAGAATTATAAAAGGGAAAGAAAAAAAATAAAATATAACAAATCTTAAATATGTACATATATATTAAATAAAAATAAATAAAAACCAAACGAAAATTATTTGAGTTATTTCCTAGCATCCGACAGGAAAGGAGTGGAAGAAATATCATTAATAAGAGTTTTCGAATATTTAAATATGTTATTATGTTACTATTTCTCTGTTATAGATTCTTCTTTTGAGTATGAATGAAAAATGTGTGAATTGGGGCTCCAAACAGATGATGGATGAATGAACTGTGAGAGTGGTATTATTCTACACTGTTGTTTCTACTGATCATAGATACCTTGCACATTTAATGTGCATTTAGAATAAAAATTAAATGGACTTATAGTTAAAAAAAAATATGTAGTATAAGCATATCAGTTTAGCTGTTGGTGTTAATTGTATTGGGGGGGGGGGGGGTGTTCAAAAATTGAACTTTAATGTTTGATTATTTTGTAATCATGATCTGATGGTAAAAAAAAAAAAAAAAAATGAGCAGTATTTTTGTAAAAATTGTAAAATATCTTCTAATTCAAAAGTAACAAATTCACTTAACTGAATGCTGTAGAGGTATAGTCTTTAAGTGTATTTAGTGGTTTAACTCAAAAGAATTGAGTTAGTGTTTTTTTTTTTTTTTTTTTTTTCTCTCTCTCTCTCTCTCTCTTTGTGCGGTAAGCTAGTCTATGGGAAATTGGATGATGTGAGGGGGAGGGGTATTGTTAGTAATAGGCCCCTTTATTTAATTCCATCATCCAAAATCCTTTTAAATTTTTATCTCTACATTTACATAATAAAAGTAAAATAAATCTTTATTAATAGTAAAATACAAATAAAAAGCGTATTTCTTACCTGTTACAATTAAATTTGTTAATTTAAATGAATTTAATCCTTATTTTCCATTACGTTGTTTACTTTCTATCGGCAGCATCACTCATGTCGATCCTACTCCCATGACAGCCAGTAGCCAAAGAGTTAGTTCCCTATTACCCCCTGTAGGTAATGAAAGTATTGTATTTGATCCAAAAATTCAATATTGAGTTTTCACCTGATTTACACAGTTTTAAGTCTCCTGAGTCTAAAAAAGTAGTTTTTGGCAATTGGTCAGTGTGTGTATATGTATGTATGTATACGTATGTGGGGAATCTTCTGGCTATTATATCTCGAAAACGAATAAAGATAGAACTACGAAACTTCAGAATTGAGGCAAGTCTGGTGTACAGATGAATTTTCGAAATTTTGGTGAAAATTGGAAAATCGGAAGTGGTACCGTAAATCTGTATCTCAAAAACGGCTCTAACGATTTTCTTCAAAGTTGCTATATAAACACTCTATTAGATGTCCTTTTGAATGATATACTTGGTTAGTTCAGAAAAATTGATAAGCATCCTGTATAAATAGCTCAATTTCAGGTTTCGCAAGTGCATTCCTTTAAAAACGGCTGTATGGATTTTTTTCAAACTTGCCCTATTAACTCCCTTTTAAATATCCTTTTGAATGTAATTATTGTTTTCTGGTCAATAATTGAGTATGCCAAGTTTTGGTAAAAGTTGGTATCTGAAAAGTGGCTCGAGCGATTTTATTGAAAATTGTTATATAAATCCATTTTAGATATACTTTCTCATGCATTACATGATAATTACAGGAAAATTAACAGTCATCCTGATTAGGTAGGTCAGTTTTAGATTTTAGAAATTGGTGTTTCAAAAAATAACTCTACCTTTTTTTTTTTTTTTTTTTTTTTTTTTTTTATACCCTTATTTTTAAGTTGCTATATAAACTTTGTTTTATATGTCTCTACACGTGTATCAAATTTCTCTTAGTAGAAGAAAATTTGGTTTCTATTTCGTTATGTCAATTTTATGTCTTCTGATCACAATATCTCCAAAAAATGCATATAATATGTGTAATATTGGGTAATGGAAGCTGTGTGATTGCTTCACACCAGATTTTTTTTTTTTTAATTAAATAAACAAACAAAAAGCAAAGATTTTTTTTTTTTTTTTTTTTTTTTAGTAAAAATTTTTAATTTATCTGTAATTTGAAAGAAAAAGAAAGTTCATAAACTTTTAGTATCTTAAGCCATTGTTTTTGTAAATCAAATCTGACTAGCAGTTTTGAAAGTAACAATTTTCACAAATTTACAAATTTGCGTATAAAATGCGACTCAAGTGTATGTTTGATATATAATATTTTCTTAGCGTGTCTCACTAAGTTTCATACATTTAAATATGATTGAATGCAATATTGAAATTTTTCAATTATTGCTATAGGTATTATTTTGTGATTTGTAAAATATCAATGTAGTGTACAGATATCATTACAAAATATTTAATTATAGTTTTTGTAATTGCACTTTTCTGTTATGATTTGAGTTCCTATTGTGATAAAAATCATATGATCTAATAAAAAGATTAATAAAAAATTATAAATTGTTTTCAATTAGGTTTACAGTGAAAAAGACAGTGATGGTTATTTTACGGGGGAGATAAATGGAAGGATAGGTTTAGTTCCTTACAAAATGGTTACTGAAATTCCAGAGGAGGAGGAAGAAGCAGCAAGGCATTTGATGAATGAAACTATTCCATCAAGGCATCATGGTGGTATGTGTTCTTTAGAAATTATCAATTGGTTGAATATTATTATCAATTTATTTGTCTTTGTGCTACATATTAACCAAAAGAAAAAGAAAAACTTTCCGAATATTTTGACATAACACTTTTTAAATCTATTTCCACCTTATAATATACCGATAAGTATACATTAGAGAAGGCAAGAAATGTTTTTCTTTGTTAAAAACAATTTACTATGTGCTTAATAAAGCATGATGCTTTCTAGATAATGCTTTTCATCCATCCTTTTTTTTTTTTTTTTTTTTTTTGTACACTTATTGCAAAATAAATAAATAAAAGCAGAATAAATAAATAATCAACAAGATTTTTCTCCCTTACTTTTTTTAAATCAGTATTTAGAAATTCTGCTAAAAATATATATTTGGACAGAATGTTGTAAACTGATGTGCAATTGTTGTTGTAACACTATATTATGAAATTTTTAAATTTAATTTTTTGAGCATATATAATTTTTTGGTAAATCCATTCAAATTTCTTCACATTATTTTAAACAAAAACCAACAAAATAATTAAAAAAAAAAAAAAAAAAAAAAAAATTGTTTTCTGTAAAAATTTGGAGTTGCTCATTAGCAATTTAAATATATAAATCTATAATAATAAAAGAAGATATTTGTGCATGTCTGTACAGCTATGCATTCAGCGAATACATTTTGCGGAATTACAGAAATTGGCATATAGAAAAAATAAAGGCACTAGAAGTGGTAGTGAAATTTTTTTTTTATTATTAGTTGCAAAAATATTAATTAAAATATCAGTGAAACTGCAAATAAAATCTGGATTTAATTCGATTTGCCTCCTTAAAGCACACCCAAAGAAGAAAGAAATGACAGGGATAAATATGGTCATTTTTAAACTATTATCCCTTTGGAATGAATAAAAATATATCTGCACCATCGGAAAGCATATATTTCTTGCCACTTTCAACAATGTACTTTCTTTGTAAAAATACAGATTTTTAATATTTTTTACAATCGTTTTCTAAAAGCTCAAAATTTCTTTTTTTTCTTTCTTTTTTGAATTGTTCTGTAGCAAAAATTATTTCTTCAATTTCTTATTGAGAGGCATATTTAGAAAAGGCACTTTCTCATCTTTACATTAATACTTTTTTTTTTCTTACGGATTTTCATGTTTAAATTTTTACGACATTGATTCTTGATACCAAACATTTTATAACTCAAAATGTAAAAAAGAAAAAAAAATTCAACCTCATTTTTTGTTACAGATGAAACACTAGAAGACAATCATTTATTGAATGAAAAGACTGTAAAATTTCAAACAAATTATGGATTTTTTTGTTTTTTAGATAATCTGCATCAGCAGATTATTTGCAGATAATCTGTTACTGAAAAGAAAATCCAAATCGAGCCAATAGGTATCTTTGTTATGAAAAGTAAAATTACTAACATTAAAGTCTACAGAAACTTTAAAGTACATAGTCCTTATAATTTTTAATATGAAGATCATAAGATAGCTATGTTCTGGTTCAAAAACAGATTTTTCAAGACTAAGCTTCCCCTTGTGGCATAGCATATGTCTCAATTTTCCCCTACCTACCTGAAACTTGCGTAAATACGGGCTGGGACCCCTTAGAAAGACCCCCACGGAGGGCATTCCCCCTCTAGGCCTAGGACACATCAGGAGTCAATCGGCCTTAAATCCAACCAACCAACCAACCCCCTACCTACCTATCTAAAAATGCACTTTTTCAGCTTTGCTTTTCATCTTGGTCATATATATCTCTTTTCTATTTGTCCTGTGTGATGACATGATGTGTTAAAAGTGAATTATTGTAATCAAGCACAAAAGCAGACAGTATGCATTTTGGTAAACAAACAAGTATCTACTTTTGAACACTAAGAAAGGCGAGTTTTTGATGTATGTGTCGGGGATGTGTATCCAATATACATCATAATGAAATTTTGTGACATTTCCCCCCTTTGGTGGAGGAGAGTAAACAACTGAAGTTTTAACTGATTTCAATGAATTTTTATGATATTTTTAGCATTAATAAGTTGTAATTTTGAGACTTCATTTAAATATAGTGACCAGTGGAGTGGGCAAAGCCTGCTAGTTCTAAATAAGGGGCCCCTTCTAGCTTTCTAGCCAAGGGCCCCAAAAGGAACTAGTCCGGACCTGATGATTCGACCTTTATGACATGGTGCATTACACTGTTGGTAAACACCATCCTCCACCAGAAATACGTTTGTCATGAATGGGTGAACCTGGTCTGCAATGATGTTCACATAGTGCACAGACGTCAGGGATTGTTCTATAGTGATTATGGGTCCTAATGTACTCCATGAAAACATTGCTCACACCATAATACCCTCGCCACCGGCTTGTCTTTGTCCAACTGTGCATCTGGGAGCGAGGGTTTCCTTTGAAAATCGGCATATTCGTATGCGCCCGTCGATGAACCAGAAAACGTGATTTGTCGGAACATGCAATTTTCTTCCATTCTTCTAATGTCCAATTCAGATGTTTCTTGGCCCATTGAAGATGCAGCTGGCGATGCCGTTCCATCAGTGCAGGGACATGCTTCGGCCTGTGGCTGCGTAGGCCCACACGCAGAAATGTACGCTGCATAGTGTGTTGAGGAACAATGTCTGGGTCACCACTGTTGTAGCTGGTGGTTGATAAGTAAATGACATTAAAAAGTTATTAGCAGAGTAAATGGAAGCATTTAAACAAGCTGAAAGTATTTGACTAAAAAAAATATACCCAATTCAATTGTGTTAAATGAATTCAATAAGAACTCATAAGTACAATAAAATCAAACTTTATTTTCAAACTAAAAAAACAACAGAATATTATTCTAACAAAAAACATTTCAACATTTCCAGTTCATCCAATATATTTCATACTAATAGAAAAGACCCTTTAAAAAAAAACTATTCAATAATTTCCAACATTTCAAAAATTCTAAACAACATAAATCTATTACCTCTATCAAATAAATATAACACCTGAGCCATGACCTGGAGGATGAAATCAGTTACTACTTTGAATAAACAGACATTTCCTCTACACACCCTGCTTAGAAAAACAGAAGCAGGTGCTGATGGAAGGAAAAAACACAAAAACAAAATAAGCAACGTTCTCCTCAAACTACAAACTATTTATAGGAAGCATATGCTGTCAGATTGATCAGACAACTGACAGATGTTAACCTATAATTGAATGGTTCATAATAACCGAAAGTGAGACAAAACGTCATCAAAACAGGTGTTGTTAGGAAAAGAAAAACATCATTAGTGAAAAATCTAACAGTAGTAACTTTGAAAAAGTAAACAAAAGAAAAATAAACTGAACTCTTAGGAAACTATCAGTAAGTAAAGATACTAAAGATTATAAAACGGATTTTAAATATGTTGTTTTATTTATCAATAAATTATTTCAAATAAACTTTTAAACTTGAAAGTTACTATATAATTTAAATATAATAAGATGAAAATAAAACTAAAAAAAAGGTTTTATCAAATGAATAGTGTTTAAAATAAAAAAAATTCTTTTAATAAACAAAACATAATTTATCCATATATTTAACCATTAATTAAGATTTAAGAAATAGCCAGATAAAAATGTGGTGAGATAATTAATAAAAGAAAAAAAAATGACATTTTGTCATCAGTGGTGATTTCGGCTGTTTTAGCTCTTCGGTCACGCCTAACAATGTGTAGCAATCTCCGCTCTCCTCTGGAATCAATGCGCTGTGATGTATCGTAGGCTTGAAATCATCAAGAGAAGATTGCTTTTCTTTAGAGAAATATTTTTTTATTTCTCATTTACAAACACTATACGAAAACACACATACATAAAAGGTAAACGAAAACACGTTAGCACATATTACATAAAATGGCCGCTAATCTTTGGACCAAAAATAATAAAACATGAACGGCACTCAAGCCCGGCATCCGCTCTTATCGGCGTTGCATCACTCACTTCCAAAACCAAACTAAAACCAAAGTCTCTTCTTGATTCAAAAGTCTTTCTCTTCTGCGCTGGACAGACAGCGCCCTCTAGTCAGTCTAAAAGTCATTACAGACCTCCTCCCTTCAGGGGGGAAACTTTTCACTATTGTAGAGGGAAAAGTTTGATTAAATAATACTTGATTAGGATAAGTCTATATTCAAATAAAATAAAGTCACAATGTTCAACATATTAGTTCATCTTCTAGATATCGTAATTAGTTTAAAACAAGTAATAAGAAAAATATGAGCAAGCACCAATTCTATGCAGAAACAGTACCTGGCTATATTTAAATGCACCAGACTTATCCCTATTTTAAATTAAACACACTATTTAACTTATTTTAAATATGCAAATAACATATACCAAATAGAAAATTAAATATTATTACACACAGTATACCAGAGACACTAAATAGATATGCAAGTAAAATATAGATAGTGAAAACAAATTTATACCACACATATATATAGCAATAATTAAACAAATACGATATATATAGCAATAATTAAACAAATACATAAACCTTTTCTTTTTTTTTTTTTTTTAACTAAGGGATAAGACTTAATCTATCAGCATTCTGAGAGTGTAATTCTATACACTAAACAACCTCATAATTAAATAAAACTGCATAGAGTTCCCAAAGTAAAAGTCTAGGATTTGGTCTTTTTTTTTTCCTTTTTTCAGGAACATGAATAGCTTTATACAATTTTGAGATAAATTCTCCTTTAGTTCTTCAAATGCCATTTGGTAAGAGCTATTCCAGTCAGTGGATTTTAGAGTCCAATCCTTTAGTAAGTCTGACAATAAAGTTGCATTTTCAGAAAATTCAGGAATGCATTTTTGATAGTATTCAGCTAATTTCAAAAAGGCTGTCATATGAGTCTTGGTAGTATGAGACGAAGAATCTTTCTTGTCTCGAACCTTCATTTCACTTGGAGTTCTCAACCTCTGGCCCACTAAATGTCCAGAAATTTTCACATGAGCTTGAGTAGGTTGACATTTAGAAGGTTTGATGTGCAACTTAGTAGCACTTATTTTGTAGGAAATGTCTTTTACATGTTTTTTCCTTGTTTTAGGAAAATTCGTGACTTTCTCACTATATGGCACTGGTTACTTTTCACGGTCTTTCAATAAATTTTCCATTAGTTGACTAGAATCTTTAGGTAGATTTTTCAAGGGACCCAAAGTAGTTGCTGAAATTTCTTCCTTCGAGTAATGTTGTTCCTTCAATTGTTTTTCATAAATTAAGCATTTTTCAGATAATTGCATAAGATCTAATTTATTTTTTTGCAATTCAGCTGTCAACTGATCCAATTTAGCATTAGACATTTTTTCTTTCTCTTCAAGAATATTAAACAGGTAATCTAATTTGAAATTAATTGTACTAATTTCATTTCTTTCTTCAACAAGCTTTTCATTTTTAAGAGAAATTTCATTTTCTTTACCTTTCATTCTTAAGAGCTCTTCTTTAGTTATGTTGATTTCATTAGACAGCTTAAGATTTTCAATTTTAGTATTTTCCAGATCTTGTTTGCAATTATTCTTTTCAACATTCAGAATTTCCAATTGATTTAGATAATTCTTCTTTTCACTTTGTAAATCAAGACGAAGAGTTTTTAACTGATTTTCAAACTTTTCTTTCTCTTGAATTTCTTCATTTATCTGCTTTTCATATTCTAAGCATTTTTTATTCAGATAAGCATCTATTTCAGCTTTTAGTTCTTCCATCACAAAATTAGAGTCTTCATTTTTCTGTTTAAGGTCTTTTAAGGCATTATTTAGTTCCAAAATATTTTTCACAGTATGTTCCAACTCTTCAGTAAGTTTTTTATTTTCAAGAGACAGTTCTTGTTCTTTAATTTTCTTTTCTTCCATCTCCCCTTTCAAACATATGATTTCATTTAACAATCTGAAATTTTCAGTTTTGAGATGGTCAAAATTTATTTTCTCTTTAAGAACAACTTCATTTTCTATTTTATTTTGATTTTCTTTGATATCTTTCAGTTCTTCAACAAACACTTTTGGAGAGGTTTTATTGTGTTCTGGCAATGAAAATTCTGGCAGGATTTCTTCTACCTCTTCAGTTTTCTTTTCATCTTCAGATTTGCTTTCAATCAACTTTTGGTCAAAATGAGCAAAATCTTTATTTTGAATATTTTTCTTCATTCTTAAAAATTTCTTAGGATTTCTTGTTTGTACTGATTTTAGCTTATGCTCTTGTACATTTTCTTTTGATTTCCAATCTTTGAACATTGCAGCAGTTTTATTTCCTAACAAATACTTGTCACCATAAAAAGAATTTTGTAGGACAGCTGCTTTTGTTTTTAAGTGTCCCATTTTACAATCCAATTCAATTTCTGCAAGTGGTAAACAGATACGATCCACTTCTAATGGATTTCTAATATACACTTTCTCATTTGTGTACATATGTGGTTTCACGTACTTGCTGCTGATCAGATCACATGAAGCACCCGTATCTCGAATTATTTTCATCTCAACACTATTCACTTTACCTAAACTAGTATAAGGTGTCACTGGGCGTGTTCAGTAGAGCGCCCGATCCATGACCGGTCGATTGATTCCGAGCCAAAGCGTTCAGTGGTGTCGACCGATCCAGAGTCACATCGTTCAGTGGAATGGACCGATCTCGACCGGTCGTGGATCAGAAAGCCCAGAAAAATTTCTTGATCCATTGGGTCACGTGATGGATCAAATGCGCAATAGGATGAAAATTAGGCTCTGACTGACACTACGCAGTAAGAACCTGAACAATAAACATCTGTTTTTGACAATGATCGTTTATTTGTTTAATTAGCTGAGGATTAATACAGATGTACCCATTTATATGCATTGTTTGTGCTGTAGAAAATAAGGTAAGTAATTCCATAAAATGCTAAACTATATTATGTTTATTTATTTATTGTGTAAAAAAGATTTTTTACGTAATAACGATTTTCGACACGTAATTTCTTTTACTGATGAACGTAACATTTAAGCATAAAATTAAAACAAAAATTTATCCAATTTTAATTGAAACAACAAAACTTTTTTTTTTTTTCATTCGGTCGCTATCATATTTTGTTAATTTAATGTATAAAAATAAGCTGGGAAAAATTAATTCTTTCTTTTTTTTTTTTTTTTCAGACAAAGCTTTTCATTCATGCGATTGTTTTTTGTCTACAAATAGAAAAGTTTGTAAACGATTGTATTTTTTACCTTTAAAACAATAAGTTAACCATAAGTAAATAAATTAAAATCCTTCCACATATTTTTAATTTTAGTAAAAATAAGTTTAAGATGTCAATTATTAAATTTAATAAACAAAACAGTCTGTGAAAAAAGTAACTATAAAATTATGCAGTGTTTACATTGCTAGTTTATTTTAATATTCAGTCGGTAATACGAGAAAAAGCTCTCTATATTGATTCATAAATCGAAGAAAGTAAGATTATTTTTTATATAAATCCATTATATTAACTAAACAGCATATTTTATATAATTTATTCAATTATTATTTTTTTTCAAAAACGTTTTTGTTGTACATTTCTGTTCATAATAAAATTCGAAGAGAAAGAAATGTGTTTTCTTATATCAAGAAGTGCTCATTTAAGATAAATTCTCTCTGCTCCTTCAAAAATAAATGTAACGTAATATTCTTAACATTTTCATGATTAAAATTTATATGTGAATTTAGAAAAATCATAACCAAAGTAATGTATGCCAGTATTTTTTCAGTACAATCAGTTAATAGCTTCTTATTTTTTGTTAGCAGAATACAGAATTCTACATTAATAAGAAAGAAGTAAAATTGTTATTACATAAAAGATCTTTTTTTTTTTTTTAAGAAAAAACGTTATATAGTTTAGCATTTTATGGAATTACGTATTAAAAGTCCAGACAAAATAAACAACAGAAATACAATAAATAACTTGCTAATACAGGTCAAATTAGATAGATGACGCTGCTCCAATTACGTCAGAATTGTTCCAAATCATTCAGTAGACGCCTGGCCCGATCCAAGACCGATCCAGGATCAGTGACGTCATCGCCCGGTCGCATTGATCCATCTCGGGCACTCTACTGAACACGCTCATTGATTCATCAGAACCAGCCTGTTATAATAGGTGAGATAAATTCTTCATTTTTCTTTAATTTATCACACTGAGGTCTAAGATGATTAGTAGAACCACATTCATAGCAACGAGCAGATTTTCTTTTATCAAATTCTTTATTTCTTTGATTTTCTTGAGATGTTTCGGGTTTTGCATGAAATTTCGGCTTGACATCTTTACTATTTTCCCCAGACTTATCACAAAAGTTTCCACTTTGGTTACGAAAGCTGGAAAAGTTCCTTTTGGGCAAATCCCTCTTTTTGAAACTTTCTCTTATACTTTCAAATTCATCTAATTTTTCAACTAAGTCTAAAGGTGTTTTAAAGGTAAGCCAGCTTTCAATAAAATGTTCTCTCACATCAGCAGGCACTCGGAACTTCAACTGCTCAGTCACTATTAGGTCTTTCAGCTGTTGAATATTCTCTATCTTTAATTCTGTGAGCCACTCCGTAAAATAACTAGAAAGCTCTTGGGCATAATTTCTCCAAGATTTTTCGGGTGTTTTATGATGCTTATAAAAACTTTGTTTCAATTTTTCACTATTTAATTTATATCTTCTCATAATGAGATACTTTACAAAATCATAATTTGTAGCATCAGTTGGAGACTCTCTGGCCAACATATTAGAAAGTTCTGGCGGTAAAACGGCTAACAGATAGGCCACCCAATCTTTTTTTGGAACTCGTGCCATCTCCGCTCTTCTTTCGAAATTTATTAAATATAAATCCATTTCATCATGTCTTTCATCAAATCTTGGGGTAATTTGAGTTAACTGAATTCTTGGAACAGATTCAATCACTTTTTCTGGTTCTAATATTCTTTCAGGATTTTCTTTTGAAATTTCCAATTTCTTTAATTCAATTTCATATTGTTGAGTTTCTCGGGTCCTTCTTTCCTCTCTTTCTTCTTGTCTTATTCTCTCTTCTTCTTGTATTTTTTTATCTTCAAGAAGCCTTTCCAATATTAATTTTACTTCTTCCTCATTATAGGACTTGCTAGATAAAATTAATTTCTTGATGTCAATAACTCTACTGGAAGTATCTACTTTGACACCGATTTCCTCACAAATTTGAATCAATTCATGTTTTCAAGCTTTAGCTAAAAATGCCATGTTTGAAAACCCAAAACAAAACCAGAATGCTCTCAAAACGATAATAAGATATAAACAAATAAAATGATCAGAAAAATTATTATTTTTTCTTTTTTCTATTACCCCTTTTTTTCCAAAAAAAAAAAACAATCAAACACACAAAAAAAATAAGATAATAAGGGTAATTAACCTTTGCAATCAATTAAAAAATAATAATATCTAATACAGTTAATGGTATCTGTACTTATGAAAAATACTTTATTTTTCTCCATTTAAGAGAACACTTTTTTTTTTTTTTAAATATATATATTTCTTTCATAAGAAAACCACGTGTACAGTACTTTTCTTCTTAAAGAACAGAAAATATTAAAATTTTCAATCGCACAAATTTCTTTTATTAATTAAATCATATATTCAAAAAGAATACCCAAACAAAATTTTTAACCAAGTATGTTCTCATACCAAGTACTACTTGTTTCCTACACAATCATTATTTCAATTCAAAACAGAAATAAATTAATTTATTTGCAAAATCATTTAATTCTTTCTGCACACATAATATTTCTCAGCGAACAGAATAATTACTATTTTTCTTCAAACTAAAAAAAAAACAATAGTTTTGTTTTCAAACCCAAACTATTTTGCTTTATCAAAAAAAGTACGTTCAATTAAAATTGGATTTAAGTAACATAAATTACCATAGTAATTAATATTAATAAATAAAATGCACATCTAATCATTAAACATTTCATTTAAACCAAAACTACCATTTTACTTCAAATCGAAACTAAAATATTTTATTCCAAACAAAAACAGATTCATTTTACATGAAATGAAAACTAAATTCTTTTTTATTTATCCTTCATTCACTCTCTATGTGTTTATTATTATTATTAAGCAAATAAATTCTAAATCAGTAAAAAGAGATAGAAAGAAAAATAAATCCAATTCAACAAAATATCAGAATAAAAATGACCTGAAATGCACATTAATACTTTATGAATCATTCAACATATTTATTCTTTTTAATTCGATAATAAATACATTCTTTTTTTATTTTATTTTTTTATTTCTCAAAGCTCTAAAAAAAAAGAATATCTATTCTTTATTTAACCTTAATTACAGAACAGATACTTTATTTAAACGTGTTCTCAAAATTTGCAATTCCGTTTAAAACCGAAATTCTTTTCAAAATGTACTTTAAGTTTTTTTTTTTTTATTATTATTATTATTAGGAATATACCATTAATCAAAAGAAAAAATATATATATATATTTATTTTTCGCTGATTCATCAACTTAATTTATTTTCTCTTTTTTCGAAATACATCGACAAAAAAAAAAAAAAAAAAATTGAAAGATTTTCTTCTTTTTTTTTTTTTTACTTCTTTTAACCAACGGATGAATCAGTTTAATATATATATATTTTCTCTACAAATAATAATTTCAAATAATCTTTTTATCAAATAAATAGGGACAAGTGAGGTACCTCTGTGATATATTTAATTCTCTATTAAATACATAATGCGAATTTAAGTACTTTTAAAAAATATTTTCTCACGTCCTAATACAAGGACTGAGGTATGTTATTTCTAAATAAGGCACTGTTTCATACAGAAAAGCACTTACCCCTTTAGTAGTGCATCTTTGTAGCATCGATCGTTATGCCATTTGCTGCCACCATCTTACTAGACTGTGATGTATCGTAGGCTTGAAATCATCAAGAGAAGATTGCTTTTCTTTAGAGAAATATTTTTTTATTTCTCATTTACAAACACTATACGACACAAACACACATACATGAAAGGTAAACGAAAACACGTTAGCACATATTGCATAAAATGGTCGCTAATCTTTGGACCAAAAATAATAAAACATGAACGGCACTCAAGTCCGGCATCTGCTATTATCGGCGTTGCATCACTCACTTCCAAAACCAAAGTCTCTTCTTGATTCGAAAGTCTTTCTCTTCTGCGCTGGACAGACAGCGCCCTCTAGTCAGTCTAAAAGTCATTACAGCGCCGTGGACGACACACTGCTGGCCGACGACTTGTCGTTTCACCATCCTTACACCACTTTCAATATGTGCTCACAACAACTGAATGTGAACAGTCCACTAAATGTAGTGGTTTTGTTCCTGGGGGAGCCCATTGTTATAGATGGAGGATGGTCATAATGTAATGGCACTTTGGTGTAGGCATAATAAGGTCTAACTTCTCAATGTCACACAGTTGACAATTGAGAATAGAAACTGAAGCCAAAGTCACCAAGTTGACTAATGACAAAAAAAGGAACTAAATAATACCTTTCATATTAAAATCTTGATACCAAAAATTAAATTCTATATTGTGAACAAAAACTCCTACACTATAAAAAAAAATTAGGTGAGACTAGCTGATAGTGCTAAACACCACTATCAAACCTCTTGTTGTGAAACTACAATGAAAAGCATTATCTTTTATACTTGAGTCAAAAAAAAACTTATTTGCATTAACCAATCAAAAAGTAACATGACATCACTAAAAATGCTACCCCATGGCTAAAGCTGAAACATGTACCAATTCTATGGTTACAGTGTGATAGCAACAAGGATGAAAAAGCTAAATTAATAGCATATTAATGGCAACAGTACAAGTAATGAATGAAACTTATTCCAGTTTAAAGAAAACTTAATTGAAAGAGCCTAAAAGATAATAATAGGGAGAAAAAAAACTTTAAATGACTTTAATAATTCAAATAAGCAAAGAAATGTTTTGAATATATGTGAAGACATGTGGTAATTTTTATTACAAACTAAGTAAATATGGTGTGTTTGAAGAAAATCCATTGAGCCATTTTTAAAGGAATGCAATTGCAAGATCTAAAATTGGCCTATTCATGCAGTCTATCAATTTTCCTGGACTAACCAACTAATTTACAAGAAAGGACATCTGAAACAGAAGGGTATGGGTATTTATATAGAAACCTTCAAGAAAATCATTAGAGCTGTTTTTGAGATACAGACCTATAACCCTACTTTTGGATTTCCAATTTTCACTAAAAGTTGGAAAAATCATCTGTACACTAGGCCTATCTTAATTCTGGAGATTTTCTATCAATGTTAATTTTGGAGATGTGACAGTTAGAAGATTTCTGTCACGCATGCATACGCATGTACAAATTGCCAAAAACAATGTCTTGAACTCAGTAGACCTTTAAAATATGTAAATAAATAAAAACTTAATATCAAAATTTTTCACCAGATACAATAATTCCATTAGATACAATAGCAGTAAGGGAAGTAAAAAACAGTATATGTTTTAAAACATTTATTTTCTACTTAATATGATTCTAAGGGGGGGGGGGAATAGTGGATTCTGTGTCACTGGGGACTCTTGGAAATTGTGGAATCCTCAGGCTGTCTAGCTCTCAGTGTTCTGTTTTGAAGGCTACCCACATCTGTAAATTATCTATTTAAAAAAAATTATCTATGAAGCTTGTAACCCTTTATTTTTTGTTCATTATTTTGCTTTTTTTCTTTTATGTAATGTAATACCTTAAAATTATGTAATAAGGGTCATTTAAGTCATTCTGACCTAAAGCTTCCCATGTACATTTGCCTATTGTATTATTTAAATGATGATAATTATAATAATTTTTGTTTTTAATCCAACATAATAATAAATGATTTTAATCTTAATACAAATAATTAAAATCGATAAATGTGATCATTGTTTTAATACAGCATTATTTTTACATTGAAAAGAAATTTATAAATCAGGGTCAAATAGACTTAACTCACAACTTTAAATATATCAAAAGTACCATGGTTCTAGTATTAAAAAGATAAACTTTTTTGTGTTTGTTTTAAAAACAGTTGAAGATTTGGCATAAGTGTATGTATGTGTGTGTATATATATATATTTTTTTTTTCCATTTACTAATTTGTAAAAGTTTTAATCCATGTTTTACATGTTGATATTAATTCAACTTTAGGTGATCCCAGTGATCCATGGTCAACTCTTCCTGTTAAAAAATTAGTAGCACTCTATGATTATGATCCTCAAGAACTTTCACCTAATGTTGATGCTGAAGTAATTACTGTTTTGATTTATTGAATCAGTTAAATATTTTATTTTTCAAATTTAATTTACAATTTAACTTTTACTATCAGTTTTGTATTACGTATTACAATTTGACCTTTTTTATTTTTAATTAATCAATTAAATTAAATTTTTAAATCATTTTCCTTTCTTTTCTACATTGGTTATTTTGAGCTATTGAAAAGAGGGTGGAGAGAAAGAGGCTATCTAACATAAAGTTATTTTGTTATAAGTTGATTCATAAATGGAGAAAAAAAAAATCCATTTATCAGAAATACTTTACTGTGATTTCAGAATATAATAAAATATTTAAATGTGAATTCCTGTTAATGTAACAGCATTTGAAGTACATTGAAACACTATTAAGCAGGAGAGGAAGGGGATGATATATAACTAATATCTAAGTAAAAATTAACGGAACACCATTAAACAGATATTTTTCTAAAATGTACATTTTAAAGTTTACATTCATTAAGAAAAATATTCACATTACCTAATATATGTCAAACCAATCCCTGTATTATTAAATTATAAATAACTATAAGGCAAAATGAACTTATTTCCATATTATTACAATCATATTAAAGGTGTTGATGATGAGAATTGTTATTGAAGACACAGCATTTATTTTTCAATCTCATTTATTTACTTTTTGTTTTATAGTATACAGTTGTTAAATTAATGCAATAGCAGTTGTCAATTCTATACAGAAATTTCATAATAATATAGCTGCCCAGAACTTAGAATGGGGTTCATTTGCAAGGTAATTAAAGAACCAGAAATGAAACTCATTTAGATGTTGCCAAAGCTGAATCGAAAACGGTAGATAGGATCTAACATCTAGCAACAAGAATGAGTCATGCAATATAAACTTGAATATAATATTGATGGTGTTTTAGAAATTTCTATTTAAAAAAAAAAAAAAAAGTAAATAAAGTTTTGAAATATTATTACTATTTATTCATTATATATATCTACATATTTGTATTATTAACAACTTTAAATTTGTGTTTAATTATATTTCAACTATTGTGAATTACCTAAAGCGTAAACTTGTAGTTATGTGATCGTAGAGATTTTTTTGTCTAATGGTTATTAACATTGTTAAAATAAAGATTGAAACAATTATCTTCCTCTTAATTCTGTTCTAAAACATAATTATTAGGATGTGGGTTAGAGAGTTTTTTGTTATTTACCTCTTGTGTTAAATTATTATGTATGCACACAGTACCTTGATAACATTAATTTTAAAATTCTGAAAGAACAGTTGTGCACATTTTTATTTTGGTGATAAAAACTTGCAATTCAAACAAATATGTGTCTAAGCTATCAACTTACTAGAAATAATAAAAGTTTAATATGCATTTATTAAATTTTAATTTAGATATTTTTATGCTCAGATGAATTGTGTACTAAGCAGTGCTGTTATGTTTTTTATACGTATAACTGCCTTATTTAAATAGTATAAAAATAAATAGTAATAAAAGTTTATTAGCATTGTAATTCTAACTTGAAATTGACAGGATAAACAGAGGTTATCTGTCTTGTGTGTGATTAGTTTTGTCATTAGAAATTGCTCTAAGTGTACTTTTATTAACCAGAGAATTGTTTATAGAAAAATCACAGTACTGTTGAATTTTAAATGATAGGTGTCATCTGATTCTTGCTTTTAGTTAAAATTTTGCAAAAGTAGACTGAATAGAAGTTCTTTAAATACTTCTTTGTTTACCACAGTAAAATTATTAAACAATTAAGCAGTAAAAGATATTTGCTTAAATAAAAGAAGCTTTAATAACTTGGCTTTAAGATGAGCAACAGATTTTTGTGTTTTTGGAAAATATTAAACCTTAATTTAAATCAATGGAACAAAATTATTCAGCAAAAACAGATTTATATTTATTATTTATTTATTTATTTATTTATTTATTTTTTAAAGGGGAGAGGTGTATTTATAGAAAATAATTCTTTTGAAATGAGAAAAAGCTACACACATCCTTAGACTAAACTTGAGAAAAATCTGCATCAGGGTGCGAAATTTCCACTCGCCAGCTCGACATTGGCAAGTGGAAATTTTACTGTGGCGAGTAAAATTTCAGTCTAAATGTAGATAGAATTCTTCCAGTATACGGTGCTGCAAAAAAAAAAAAATCAATTTAAAAGCGTAAAATTATGCTAATCTTAGGTAAGGTGACCAGACATCCTCTTTAAAAGGACAATCTTCTTTTTCAGCGCTCTGCCCTCTTAAACAAAAAAGACATTATAGGACTAAAAGTTCTGTTAATCATACAGTGACACCTATAAAAATTAGGGATTTTTCCTCTCATATCCGTATATTATTAATTTAAATTAAGGTGTATTGATCCAAATTCATCATTTGAGATAAAAATGTTTCCACCACTTGTGTAAAGTAGCTTTTGAAATGGTTTTTATAATCATTTTCATTCAATTTTGTGTTCTCTAAAATGACCTCTTTTTCAAAATTGAATCCCTTCTATTTTCTTTATAAAATAAAAGATATAGCATAATTTTTCCTCTTTTTCCAACAAAAAATTCTGGCCACCTTATACCTAAAAAAAATGGGATAAGTTAATCATATTTTGTAGCGAGTAACTTTTATTTTCAGCGAGTGTAATCTAAGTGGAAATTTCGGGCCCTGGTCTACATGCTTTTTTTCTGTGGAGAAATACACCAAAAATCGCAATTAAGAAATTCTTTGTAAATTGTGATAACTGTAATGTGCTGGTGTGTGGGTTAATATTGATTGTCTAATCAACAAATCTAAACTTGAATGGAATGCCTTATAGGAGGGGGAGGAGGACTTTTTAAGTACGATAACAGTGGTTAAAAAATATTAGCACATCACTTTACTCAAGTAGGAAGGTGATGTGAAGTTGACCAATCATTTGAACTTTAACTATTAGGTAGATAATTATATCTCTAATCTATGGACAAATGAGGGAGAATAAGTAAATGTTGCATTTGATACAGTAAAATATTTTTTACTCCTAATGTCCCAATGATGCCTTTCCAAGGCTTTATATTGTTTATACAGTGGAGCACCGTTTATACGTTTTTCAAGGGACCGTTCCTAAAAAAAGTATAACTGAAAAAAACATACAACTGAAAATTTGTTTTAACATTAATACACAATAAAGTAATCATATTAATAATAAAAGTCTGATAAATTTTCATGATTTCCTTTACATTTATTTAAATAAGATATATTTTTAATTATATTTAAAATATTTTTTAAAAGGTTGAATAAAAATTAAATGATGATAATTAAAAAAATATAGAAATTCAGACATTTTTTTCAAGATTTCGATTTTAACCTTTAAAGACAAAGCCTTTTGTTCTCCAAACGAAGATGACAATTTTGCAAACGATTAAATGGAAGGAAAGAAAAAAAAAATTGTTTCTCCAACCGTAATGTCAAATAAACACGATAATAAAATCTTCCAAGTCACCCAATGGAAGTGAGTAATAAATCTTCAAGTTTACAAAATGCCTATAAAGTTGTGGGCTTTTTTCCTTTCATACTCCATTCCTGGAATCAATTAAAAGAGAAAGTGGGAGGTCTTCAAGTGGTCACTGGCTACTTGTATACCTACCATTCAACCCGGTCGTCAACTGCTTATCTCTGAAAATTTCTCTAACCCTCCTTCTCCCAGGCTATCGATGCAAGTCGCACTTTGTTCTATAGCCGCACTTTGTTACCATAGCTCTAAGAAAAAATAATCGAAAAATAATAATAATAAGAAGAAGAAAACATAAAGAGCATTCATCGTTTTTTTTTTTTTTTTTTCGAAATCCTGGAATGAAACTCAAACTTGGGATTCAACAAGGAGAAAAAAAAAAAAAAAAGTATAAGTGAAATTAAGAATTTACTTGTGTCGTATAAATGAAATATTTTAACATTAGAATTCAATAGAATTATTTGCGACCGAAGTCGAAGAACCTATAAATGAGAAAAATGTATAAATGAGAAACATATAAAAGGTGCTCCACTGTAAAATAAATGTTGTACATTCTGATCACCATAGGCATTTTTAACTCTTTTCACTCTCATTACTAAATCATAGTGTAAATCTCTTACTGATGAATTCACTTGTTTTATAAGGGTTATATAGATTGACTATTTTAAAAGTCGTTGGATTTAACTTTGTAAAAAATTAATGAGAGTATTATTATTGTCATTTTGAGCAACTTATGTTGCTTTATTTTAGTTTATCGTATGAGAATATCCTTTTGGTAAATTGCCTTTCACAAAATATTAGCTTGTTAAAATTAGAAAAGGAAGTCATTGTCTGATAGATTAGTATCTGAGGTGAACATTATCCAAGATAACTGATGGCAGAATATATTCTTGAAAATGAAGATTGGGCAGTTCTTTAATATTTTTTACCACAAAATAATAATAATTATTATTATTACAGTTGTCCTCACTTAATCGGGTAACGGATAATCGAATACCCCGCTTATTAGAATATAAAGTTATAGAACCAATTTTTTCCCCATAGAAGTAATGTTAAATTTCCTCGTTTAAAGAAATATTTTTTACAATGCCACCCCACTTAATCACATAAATACTCAAAGTTTAAAAATGTCATAAAAATGTGCATGTTTCATATGCAATTAATATTTATTACGTATATTACACTTATTTTGTTAAAAATTTCAGGTTCCCCCCTCCACTCAAAGATTTTCATTACTTAAATTTGCATCTATATAATATTTCCTAATTTTGATTTAAAATCAGCACTGTGCGAGGATTTACATGCTAAAATTTGCCATTTCTAGACTAGTTGTAATTACAAATAAACCAGAATTTAAATTAATAAAAACTAGTTTTTAAAGATGAACTACTCTTAATTAGTTTTTACCAGTAACTAAAGATGACTTGTTTTGAAAGATAAAAAAATAAGGAGCAATTGAGTAATGCTGTATGAAATTTTTTAATGCAATTTGTATTTGTTTCTAAATTTAGCATTTTCCATATTAGCCTAAGCCTTCCAGTTTAGAAAGTCTTGTTATAGTTTGTTTGTGATTGAATCATAAACATCCTTACTTTCATTTTTACTTTCTCTTAACCATATATATGGTAGAGAAAGTATTATTTTTTGGTCAAATTTTCAAAATTGAGTTTTTGTTATATTTACACATTCTAGGGTTTCCTGAATCCGAAAAACACATTTTTAGCTTTTGGTCTGTTGGTTTGTATGTGTGTATGTTATCAGTGTATCTCAAGAACAAACAGTAGGAGAAATCCCAAACTCGGTATTCTAAATCCATAACATATAGTGATGCTACACTAAACTTTTCGTTGAAATCAAGCAAAGTGTTTGTGTACAGGGCAGGGTCATCCAAGGGAATTCAAATGCATTATGTCTATGGGGAAATTTCTGATATGTACTATGTAACACTGTCTTAAAAATAATGGAATTAACATATATTTTTATATATGCATAAAAGCATTTTTTGAGTAGATTGTGGTACGGGAATCATTCATCATTCGTTTACAAGGCTGCACAAAGTATTTAGATACATTAGGACTATACATGGAAATTACCGGAAGTGTATTTTATTTTGTGTTAGATGTTTTTCATATAAAACTATAAATTTAAGGACACAATGTGATGTGTATATAGCTTACAGACAATATACAAAACTACCCAAATTATGCTAAACGTTCTTTTCTATTAAATGTAATTGATGGAAGCTACATTTACTGTGTCGACAAATACTGCTAAAGAAGGAAAATTAATTTTTCATACCCATACTGTAAACAAAATATATTTTGAAGTTCAGATTTTTAACTGTTTTTTGGCATAATATCACGTTTTGAGGTACCTGATTTCGAAAGCCCAATTTTTAACGGTTGATCTGTATGCATATCTATTATCAACATAACTTAAAAACAAATAACTCCAGGAAATTCAAATTTGGTATTTTGAACAGGGTTGTCACACTATCTGGAGAACCTGGAATAGTCAGGGAATTAGAATATTTTAGCAGAATCTGAAAAATTCAGGGAGTTTCACAGGATGATTGCTAAAGAAAAAACAAATTTTCTGCCAATGTAGGGTTATTTTACTGTTTTTTTTTTTTTTTTTTTTTTCTTAGCTTTCGCCACTTTTTTTATACACCCCCCAGCCTTTCGTTCTACTCATGAAAGAAATTTCTTATCTCGCTTATAAGCGACAGATGTTATCACTAAATGTAACTTTTGTCATATATATTTTTTGTGTTTTCAAGTAGTACCATAATTATTTTGTCCTTAACACAGTCAATGCTCAGTATACAGTTAGACTGGAATTTTCCTAGAACACACCTGGAAAAGTCAAGAAATTTCATTCTCCTGTTTGAGTGGCAACCCTGTTTGAAGTTCATATTAGGTTGCCACTTAAAAATTTGATCAAGACTGACAAGTTTGAAGGCAATTTAACAGCCTTGATTTTTTTTTTTTATAATTGTAGCACTATAATTAAACAGGGAGTTGAGGGGGTGGTAGCTGTCCCCCTCACACAGAATTACATGTCAAATAAAACTGATTTATGTGCTAATTTACATTACACTTAAGGGTTTTTTTCACAAGTAAATAATAATGAGAATTGTACAGGAGAAAAGTAACAATTTAAGACTTTTATTGTACTGAAATGAGGCTTGCTGAATTTCAGTATGCAATATTAATGTACTGCCATGCATTTCGTTTAATATGAAAAAATTCAATGAAATAAAAGTAGTACAGGAACTGCATTCCCATGAAAATTAAGCCCTGGTTTTAGATCTCGGAAATGGGAGTCTCAAAAGAGTCCTACTGATTTTCTCTAATCTTGTTATATAAAATCTCTTTTAGATGTCTTTATGACATATGCATTAGTTGTTGCTACATGAAAATTGGTAAGGGTATTTAACCATTAGTTAGGCGAGTTTTATGGCTTTTAACCAAACTATCTCCAAAAAGAATTTATAATATCCAGCATGGGGTAATAGAAGTTATGTAGTTGTTACACACCAGATTTTTTGTCCTTCTAGTTATTTTCATAACTATAATTATATAAAAAATTAAGTAGGATAAGTAAGACAAATATTTGTGAGATATAGTTTAACTCAGGAATAACAATTTTTATTTTGTGAAGATATTTGTTTCTTTTTGTATTGATTGATAGTTAATTATATAATGAGGAACAAATGAAGAATAAATAAATAGACATGTGGTTATAAAATTTCAAATAAAAGATTACCATGTCGTTCTTAGTTTCTTGGAGAAGTTTGGACTTTAAAACATAGAAATATTATGATGTAAAAGATGAAGCCATTTATTTAAAATGTCATATAAACCAGTGTTTGGTAATTTGAACTGTAAAGGAGAAATGAATTTGAAAATAAATGTTTATAAATCGAATGCAAGGCAGGCACAAACCGACTTGTTATTGAAGAAATTATCAAACATAACTTGCATAAAAATTATTGAGTTTGGGAGAAACAATAAGATGGGATAATAAACATTAGATAGTAAACTTTATCACTTATTGCCCCGGGGCCCTCAAGTTCCTAGTTACGGCTCTGCTACCGTGAGATTTTTTATATGAACGATCTGATCATCTTCAACTGATAAGTTAATGATGGTTTTCGCCTTTCTATCTTTTACTTGCCATTCATTAGTTATTGGTTTGGGAGGTTTATCTGTTATTAATTCAAGCTTACATAACAACATTTCTATTTTAAATTTTCACAAATCGTAATTTGTGGAATTAAATTTTTCTATCATTGAAATGCATTAAAAAAAATTGTCCATTTTAAAAGTAGAAATTCCATTTCTTTTTTAATCATCATATTGTTAATCAAAATAAACATAAAAATTTCTGTATGTATATAATTTTTTTTTTATATATATTTATTTATGTTCTTTAAAAAGTTTTTTGTTAGTTATAATTTATTTTTGGTTATGATAAATTTTTAATATCATAGATTAGTGTCAGGGAGTCATTAAACTTAACATAATCATTCTCCATTTTCTTTGGTTTTAATATTGTAAATAAGATAATTTCTATCTTTTTCATATCCCTTTTACAAATTAAGAAAGTGTTTCTTGTTATATGAATTATTTCACGTTTTGAAACTATTTTTTTGCTTTATCTGCTTTACTGTGGATGATGATTATTATATGCTTGAAAATATAGCAGGTAAGTATATACTAAATTGATTTAATTTGTGTTACTCACTGTTTTAATTTAAGGATAAATATGATTAAAAAAAAAATAATAATAATAATAAAAATTCAAAATGTTGACAATGGCTGTAAACTTTTCCATAACTATACTATTATTTTTAGATGGAATTAGCCTTTCGAACTGGTGATATCATATATGTGTATGGTGATGCTGATGAAGATGGCTTTTATATGGGTGAATTAAATGGTGAAAGAGGACTTGTTCCTTCCAATTTTCTGACAGAGGCTCCTGCAGATTTCAGAGATCCAAGATTACAGTCAAATAGGGGAAGCAGTAGTTATCCAAAAGGTATATTTTTAAAGACATCATTAATTTGTTCATTATATAAAATCTAAAATTAGAAATCAGTTGTAGAAAAATAATAAGAGAGATTCAATATTTTTTAAGTGGAATGAATTTGTAGCATGCCAACAAATTTGTTAGCTTAATAATTCTAAAATAGTTACTTCTATTATATTAAAATCCTCTAAAAAAAACTTTAAAAAAGCATTACCACCCTCTACCCAAAATCTTATTTTAACCCAAGGAAAAAAAGTAAGTCTCCTCAGTCACCGAAAACTGCTCTCTACTCCAGCCATTTTTTTATGATCTCTTCTTATTGACCAGCACCATGATGACTCTTCATCTCTTTTCAAATATTTAATCACAACAAATTGTTCAATTTTAAAGATTGTCCACTTTCGCGCGGGGGCCTAATCCCCGGCAATCTTCACTTTAACTTCTTCACAGTCTTCAGCAGTTCTGTTCCTCAGCCCATTATAATGGACACTTCTCATTCACCATCATCATGAAGTCATTTCAATCGAACTATCAAGCAACAAAATATGAACTCTCCTAGCATCCAACTCCAACACTGTAACTAACAAGTGCCACTTGCCGCGAGAGGCTATTAAAAGCCTGGCACACTTCACTGAAATTGTTCCTCAACATCTTTTTTTTTTTCTCTGTTCTGTATCATTGCCCACTGTCGGCTTTGGCTAAGGGCTGGCAAATAATGTATATGTATGTATATATATATATATTAAGTTTTTAAATAAACTGCAAGTAGTCTCCTAGAATCGCTCAACATCACTCCAAGAGTGATGAGCGGGAGCTGCTCCCTGTTCGATACATACAGGCATACTTCAAAAGATTTCACTGCCAACGTTCACCTGGTGTCCTTGCGGAGAGGAGGGACCTCCAGCCCACTATTATTTAACATGCAGGCTCACCATTTCTTTTCACCTTAGAAGTCCTTCTCCTAGACCTCAAAATTGGTTAGGTAGTACAGTCACGCGTAAGAATCTCATCATAAAACTTAATAAAATCTTCACTCTTTTAATGGACCTATCAAATCTTACTGATTAATAGTCTCTGCTGTACTTTTTCCTCTTTCCCCATATGCTCAGTTTGCAAGTGCCATTGGTAAATAGAAAGATTCACCAGCTCAATCATCGCCCACTGTCCGTTCTAGGCTAAAGCCTGGCGAATAATGTATTTATTTATTTATTTTTTCTTTTGTTTAATGAGTTTTTAAAAAAACTGCGAGTAGTCCCCTTAGAAGTGCTCAACATCGCTCCAAGAATGATGAGTGGGGGCTGCTCCCTGTTCAATAGATACAGTATTTTCCTGCTCATCCAGATGTGATAGCAAACATTATCTAATTGAATAAGATGGACAATCCAGTGCATATTGAGAAAGTTTTTCTGTTAAAATATTTTTTACTAATTTAGGCAATATCTTTAATCTCTCAGCCATAATGGAATGTCCTCTGGCAGTGGGATCAGTTGCTGAAGCACATTTAAGAAGTGCATTGTCTAAAGGTAGCTTTTTTTTTTTCGTATTTTGGGCACACTGCACATATGCCTGTTTCACATTTTCCTGAAAATTCCCTACTGGATCCTTCAAATTATTCATTACAATAGGTTCAGCTAAACCAAGATTTTTTTTTTTAAAGTTTTCTTCTGAAGAAACATTTAATGAAAGCAGTTGTTTGACTGATTTGTCTTTTAAATTTTCCTGTTTTAAGAAACAGGATAAAATTTGATAAACAATTGTTCTTGCTCAATAACTCTTTTTGATCAGATGACAATTTAAAATCATCATATAAATCAGTAAAATATTTTTTGACGTGTCTTTCAAAACATTCACAAATCTTTTTAGCACCATTGTGAATATGGTGACAAGAATCGCCATCGATATCTAATATATGAGGAGCTTTGTCATGTATTCTAGTTTCCAGCCCAGATTTTGATCCATGCATCACATTACATGAGTCCATTCAAATTGACACTAAATTATCCCATGAAATGTTAAAATCTTGAAAAAGCTTTACAACTGCTTTAAAAAATGCTTTAGAAGAAAAAGTAGTTACATTAATACGATAAATGCTCCACTACAACTCTATTACAAACAGATGAAAAATAACTCACTAAACTTGATACAACTTTTTTGAAGTTATTTGCTGTAGCTTCATCAACACTGAGAGAAAATTTAGAAATTCATGAATTTTCTATGGTTTCTTCCAAAAATGTTTTCGCCAAACCAAGACTTATTTTATAGGAAGCAAATGCTCCTGACATCTGTAGATAATTCAGACCTCTCTTATCATTAGATAGTTTTGCTTAAATTGATTAGCACTGGAGACATAGCGAAAGGCAAATTATTCTCTGCCAAAACTCCTAATATTAACAACTGTCCATTTATTATCCTATCACACAAAGGAACATTAACAAGAATATTAGCTGAAGATAATGTATTAATTGAGTTAGAAGTTGAATAAAAATGAGATGGCAGAACATTATTTTTTCTGTTAATATCTTCTTGCTTTCCCGATTTTATGTGGCTGTGTATTGCACAAAACCTTCTTTTCCCATAGTATATTGTGTCATAGCATAAAAAGCATTTTATTTTTCCACTGATGTCAATTTTACTAATGCTATTGCCAGCAGTTACTTCAAATTCTTCATTTTTAACTTTTACTTTAACATTATTACTTAACCATGTGAATTTAAATTTATTTTTCTCATTACAATCGATTTCACAAGCTTTATGTTCTTCATTAATCGTCAAACTATTCATACTAGTGGATCTGCAGATCAGGAACCTCAACATCCTATTTACATCACGCATTGTTTCAACAGGTCATTTTTATTTATTCCTTATTATATAATGTATATATTGATTTGATTGACTTGCTACATAAACAGATGCTTTCATGAGGGGAAGCTGCCACCCCCCTCAACCACCCGCTGTATCTCTCTTTCTATAAATATGTATATACAGAAAAGTACCGTTTATACGTCTCTCGTTTATACGTCTTTTACATTTATACATCTTTTTAGTGAAGTCCCGATTCATTTGTATTCATTTTAATGCAAAGATTCTTCGTTTATATGCCGCTAACATCGGTTGTACGTCTTTTCCACTTTACTAAAATTTTCAAAATTTCTTGACCTGTCATTATTTTCCATTCTAAATAAGACTTATTTTTTCTAGACACATCTTAAATGGAAGAAACACAGGAAAGGTCGAATAACACTGAGCAAAGAATCAATTGAATTCACAGTAGAACTTTTAATACTCATAGACAAGCAGCAAATCAGACGAATATTAAAGATTTTTAATGTTATTGAATAACTATCTGTATGGATATAAATCGTATGCTTACTATTAAAGATATGCAAAATATATAATTAATATTAAAAATGTGTTCAATAACTGGTAGTCTTGTATTATCTCCCTATAATTCATAAATACTTGTACCAAATTTCATGCAAAATGATAACATATCGAAGTTATTTTATGTAACCCTGTAAATTAACTACCAATTCTATGAACACACTTTTACACAGAAAAACATGCTTTTAAAATTCTAATAAAATTCTATTATATTTAATGGGGTGTAACCATGTTAAAATACTTTTAAGAAATACCTACTATAGACTGTGATAGTGTGAAATTCTTTTATGTATCCCAGAAAAGGAGCCACAGTTATTATATATGCCAGTAATAAGAATACATCTAATTAATTATAACTCATTAATTTTTCAAACTAATTTGACATCATTTGGATGATTACAGTACGACATCGGTCTTCTTTTGTGTGGTCCCATAAGTTATTTAGTCTATGCATACCCTTTTTAAGAGTAAACATGCTTTTAAGCATCTTTGTAATGTATGTTCATTCCATTATGTTCAATGCAGCATAAACACATTAAAGTGTACTTAAATAAAAATTTGTCCATAGATTCTCATACGTGCCAACTTTTCCGGTTTTCTAACGTATCTTCCGGTCTTCCGGACAGATGATGAAATCTTCCGTTTTTAAAAAAATCGCGGATATCGTTCGTTTTAAAAAGAAATCCAAATGTTCTACGAAAACTCTCGATTCCCAATCTTTTTCCATCCATAACATAAATATCAATATTCATTTCAAACTTGCTTTATGAGATTCTAGAACATTTAAAGAAATAGAATTGTTAAATATTTCTTGCTGATGTAATTATTTTTTGCCCCCCCCCTTTATTTATCTCCAATTAGTGATCAGCAATCAAATGTTCTGCAGAAGTCTTTTCTTTCCTAATCTTTATCCATCTCCAACATAAATAATAATATTAATTTTAAAGTTATTACATTAGATTCTAGAAGTAGAGTTGAAAGAATTTAAATATTTCTTACTCTTTAATTATTTTTGTATTCCCTCCCCCCCCCCCCATCCTTTCCCCGGATTGTGATCAATTCTAGAAACAATAAAGCAATGGAAGTGCTCAATATTTCTCACATATGTAATTATTTTTAGATCTTTATTGCTGAATTTAATGAATCTGTTTATTTTTCCTCAGTTAAATTAAATATTTGTATGTCATATTCATACCAAATGTGTAAACATGGGAAAAAAATGAAGAATAATTTTTTCAGGTAGGAAAATTTTTCCCAAATCAATTTAAGAATATTAATACTCAGTTGGTTTTATGCATGTTTGAAACTGATAATTAGCTACTGCTACTATTTCTTATATGTATGATTAATGTACATACACAAAAATCATATTCTATATTTATTTAAAAAATTAGTTATACTTAACTAAGTTTTTTTGTCTATTGTTAAATAAATTTCTTACAGATTCTGTTTTGTAGATATTTATATGTTGCAGAGGAATAACTTCATTTAAAACTTTTATATACTTAGTATAATCAATCTATTGTAAAATGTTTTTATAGATTGTTTCTAAATATTAAAATTGTAAAACTGTATTGTTTAATACATCATAGAGAGAAAAAAAAAAATCTTCCCTTTTTTTATGAAATCTTCTGGTTTTTCAACAAAAATCTTCCCTTTTTTTATTAAAATTGGTTGGCAAGTATGGATTCTAATGTCATGAAATTATTTTTTGCGTGTCTGCAAACGAACCATAAACACTATTCAGCTTATTTTATGTTTTTCATGAATAATTGCTCTAAATTTGACTTAATTTGGATGATCAGAACACTTTTGTAAGGTCTTGTTTATTAATTATGAAGCCTAAGAGCCCATATTTTCTGTAAAAAACATAAGTTTAGTTTAAGCATCTCACTAATATACACTAATTTCACTTTGCTGATTGCAAAGTAATGATGTTAAAATGCATTTAAATGAAATTCACCCCATATACCATAATGATAAGAATTTTGGTGTGTCCACAAATCATAAACAATATAGACATAAAAAATTATACAGCTGTTTCTATACAGAGCTGAACGTGTGTGCCAATTTCCAAGACAAGACAAGGGATTTTTGTGGTCGCTATTGCGGTACATACAAATTTTTCCCATAGGCCATAATGTTAAGAAAAACTTTGGCATATCCCTGTATATGAACTACAAATGGAATACACATCCAAAACTACACAGCTAATTCCATGGGGCTCATGAACATGTCTACCAAATTGCAAGTCAATAGCGTGATTTTTGCGGCCGCTATCACGCAACAGGCAGACACGAACACACACAGATAGAACCCAAAATCTTTTTGAGTCTTAACAGGGAGGCCTCCACTGACGTTTCAGTAATTATCTTATATAAATATATTTCATTTCACTGAGTTGAGTTGAATTGGTAAAAGTAGAAGTACTTTCTTTGAAATTGATAAGCATTCTTTCGCAAATGAGTTCTTGGTGAATCATGCAGCTGCTAACAACTAATACACAGACATTTTCGGTTGTTGTCTTTATCTCCTCTCTGGAGTTACAGAATATGCAGCAATTGTAATTGGATGCGTGGGGTTGACTCATAATTGGCTCTGGCTTCTTCCAGAAGAGCGTTACTCCGATCTATGGCAAAGAAAGTGCCGTCCGCACGATCTTTATCACTGCAACTTAATGCAGCGGAAAAACATGCATGCATGATCGGCTCTTCTTAAACGCGTACATTCTACCCTATAATTTTCGGTCAAGATTTCTCAACAGATTAACATCGATCTCATAAACAGCCAGAATATCATTAAAAAAGCAGAATTCTGCAAAAATGTAGAAAACTTTCATGCCTGCATATAATAATAGTTGTTATGGAATACAGCTTCATATTTTAAAATGAAGAATTGGTTTCTTTTATGATTTTTGTATATTTAAATAAGCAGATAATTCTTCATTAACTTACGTACAATAATTGTATCAAATGGGTGTAAATTACATTATGTGACATAATCTTAGAAGACCTTAATGACTGAATCAATGCCGATTTTTGTAGCATATAAAATTAATTTAGATAACTGCCAACATAAGTTTTTGTAAAGCCTTCAAAGAATTTTTATAAATGTAGGAAGCCTTTATCATCCAATTCAAATACGTTAGAGACAAATTTATTAGGAGGAGGGGACTATTTCTTTAATACTATAAAAATGTGACACAAAACTACACTATTTTGCTGTTACTATTTTTGTATTTTGTGTCATTATTTTAAAGTAGACCAATGATAAAGCAAGAGGTCCCACAACATACAGTAATCTAATTATAAATATGTATCTCATCCAATATTAAATTTTTTTTGACGGAATTTTGATATTAATTTCTTTTGGTATAATTTCTAAATCTTATTCTTTTGTATTTTAGAACATCAACATCGAGAAAGCTCACAATATATGCATGGTAGCGGCAGGGAACATTATTCATCTGATAGCAGGGAACATTATTCAAGTACAACTAAAGAGCACCTTCCTCCTGAAAAAGGACGTTATTCTGAAAGATCAACTTCTGACCGTTCCCCTTATGATAGGTCAGGCTCTCATCCTTCAGAAAACAACAGAGGACAATATAATAGTTCCAGTCGATCTGGACAGCATTGGTAGCCTGAATTTCATTATCATCTTTTTTTTGTCCACAGAAGCCAAAGGACAGGAAAATCAATTCAGTGTATTAAACTTGTTCTTCCGCCTCAGATATGCTGCAATATCAATGTATTGCTGTCAGCTGATAAAATTTTAGGAAATTCAATTTATAAAATGAAATCATATCGTATGATGAATGTGTGGGATGATTGCATGTGTTGTTTTCTTGGTTAAATAAATAAAATAAGAATTGATAATGTTCTTTCACTGCCATATTAGCTTTGTTTAATAAATCTTTTATGTGGGCTATATACTGTTTGTGTGAAAATGATGATTTCAGTATAATTTTTTTTTTCTTTTTTGATATAAATGGTGAATCAACCTGCCTCTAGTCATATGCTTGGGTCATTATTTCAAAATTTTCCATCTATCAAACAATGTTTTTTTTTTTTTTTTTACTTAAATAATATCTTAATGATTTCTGTTATGATTTTGTTATTTTATGTTATTGAATAATATTTATAGAAAAATATTTATTTTGCTTTTAGATCTGTCAGCATTTTATAATTTATCTTTGTATTCATTAATGTAAATTTTAAGAAGACGAATATAAAACATTGCTGTTATTATTTTCTGAAGTGATAAGTTAAAATTTATATTTGTTTTGTTTACTTAAATAAAGTAAGTTTGTTTTCCTACTCTTTTTTTGATTGTAGAAAATTAATCAGTTGTTTTACAATAAATTAGAACAAAATAAAAATAACATTATAAAACAAGCAATATAAATTTTCAAATTAAATAAACTTAATCCTCTTCAATAATCTGCTTTTAATCAATGAGTGTTTTTTTTTTTTTTTAATGGAATCTCATCTTCAAAGCTTGATAAAATAAAAAAAATTGTTATCTGAAAATTACATATTAAATTTAAAGAGCTGTAAATACTTAAAATGCATTATCTGTTGACTTAATGTTCATTATGCATGCTTCAACTACTGATCTACTTTTTCAGATTTTAAATACCGTATATTTCCGTGTATAAGCAGAGAATTTTTGGAAGCTGAAGTACAGAGGTCGGCTTATATACGAGCTCACATTTCTAGCAAAAAACATTCATTAGAAACAATGATTGAATACATTCATATATTTTAAGCTCAAAAACTATATATAAAGTAAAATAGTGATATTAAACCTTATTTTTAAATAATTATCATATATAAAGCTCTTAAATTAGCTATTTTAAATTTATTTCTAGAGCAGCTCAATGTAGTTACGTGTGTTTCTTTTTTTTTTTTTTTTCACAATGAAGCATTTTTCGCCTAAGATCACATTTACGACATTCAAAAGTAAACATACAAACAATTTAGGACATATCAACCATAAAAAGCATTTTTCTAGTCTAAATAAATAAAAAATATGTATACAGTACAGTCTCTAAAATCCAGAATGCATAAAAGCTAACTGCAATATTTTATATCCGGTTATCTTTGGCTTTCTGTTTTGCTGATAGATGGCAGCACTAAACAATTTTCTCTACTACTGTGAATGATTTCAATTCTAATTTTTTTTTGTTTAAGCTTATTTTAATACAAGATTTTTGTGAAATTTTCTAGTTCTTTATTTTATTTTATGTTTCAGCATATAAGATTTCTAGCAACAGTAAAAAGAAGCATTCCCAAATCGAAATGCATATAAGCTAATTGCTATATTTTATTTGCCATAATTTCTGTTTTGTTATTCTGCCGATAGATGGCTGTACCAATCAATTTTTACCTGAGCAATTTCTTTTTGCTTAAAGTTACTCAGAAAAATGTAAATAATGAGAGTGATTTTGAAAATGAATCGGAAATTATTGAAAACGACAAAATTTGTACTGAAAATTTAATTGCTGCATTAGATAATGAAATAAAAAGTTTGGAACAAAGAAACTTTATCACTGAACATGAGCTAATGTCTTATATAGAATTAAAGAAAAAGTCATTGCACACAAACTTAAATTAAAACAAAAAACTTTACTAGAAATGTTTAAAGATTTTTTATAAAAAAATATGAATTTATTTTGTTTTTTAATAACTTTTATTATATTTTAAAAGTAAATTATTTGTCTAAATAGACTGTATTAAACTAAATATAACAGTATTTTACTCAAACTGAACTTGAAATATACTCTCTAAGGCAGTGGTGGCGTCAGAAATTCCCCGACAGGGGGGCACTATGTGTAGAAACATTTTTATAGGCATATTTAACACCATGCACCTCCCTGTCAGTATCTATCCGCTATGTCAAATATACAATGGTATTTTCCGTTTTTTTTAAGTGCTTCCGTACCATATTATTTTTAACACCAACTAAGATAAGAAAGAGGAGGGGGTTATAAGTTTGAAACCTTTGTGTGTTTGAGGCACTGTAACATCCAAACGAATAGACCGTCTTTAATGCAATTTTCCCCTTATTAAAAAAATAATAATAATAATAATATAAAATAAATAAAGGCTGATTTAATCGGGATGGTTCTTAGTAAAATTCTGTTTGATAGATTTTTTTTTTTTTTTTTTTTTTTTTTTTTTATTAATTAAAATGTAGTTTTTTAGGTCACTTTGCATTAAGATTTTAAAATTTGTGTGCCAGCAGTATTCCTTTTTTCATATTATTCGGCTAAGACATGCGAGCTTGCAATCTTCCGAATTTAAATCATGTTAGATTGTAAATCCCGTATTTTTTTGCATTGGAGCTGAAAAACAAGTGTTTTAAAAATCTTGAACTGTAAACCGATTTTGGCAAGAGTTAAAAATTGGTTAAAAATAATATGAGTTCACACTCAAACTTTTTTCTATTCGTTTCAAAATTACTGAGTTTTAAGATATTCTTAAAATAATTTAAAATGTGATTTTTTTTTTTTTTTTCATTTCAGGCCACTTTGCATTGACATTTTAAATTAATTTTACCAGCTGCCAACCTTTTAACTTCCAATTCATGTTAGATGATAAATCACGTTATATCATTTTCATTATTATTATCATATTATAGAAATGTATTGTTTTTAACAAAAAAAGAAATTTTTAATTGGTTTTGTCAAAAATTAAAAATAATGATTATGATTTCACAGTAAAAACTCCTAAATTCAGTTGAAAATTGGAGTTTTTAAAGACAAATTATATTTAATTAAATTCATCACCAGTGCCGCATTTACATTTCATAATTTATAAGCTAGTGTTCTTCCAGCTGAAAATTAGAGATTGTATGGAAAAATTAGAGTATTAAATTCAAGGTAGATTGTTTTTATAAAGTTACGTTTTCACTTAATCGCCGTGTCATCTCGTCGATGTATCGAGCTATTCCCTACCCTCCTATAAAATAATATATATGTAATATGTATATTAAAAAAGAAAAAAAAAGTAAATCATGCATATTAGAGCATGAACATAGTTGTGAAAAAATAAATTTAGTCAAAGACATCCAACAAATGTCAGATAAAACTTCCTCCTTAACATGGTATACATTTCATTTGTAACCAAGTATATACATATTACATTTCTCTTAAATGTTCAAATTTTACTTACAATATGCTGATTTAAATATGCACTTGAGGTATAATTTTCTCATAATCATACAACATCAATATTAAAATTACGTTATTTAATCTTCATAATGTTAAATACTTCATGAACAAATGCAGTAGACTTCCAGAAATCCGCATGTTGTAACCAATGTAACTATCAAACCGACAGTAAAATTTTTAATATGAAAAGGTTAAGATAGCACTGATATTAACAATGATTCATCAGAAATTGAATCTCACGAAACACAGAAAGTCAGTTTTATGCAGATTACTTTCTGTTGATAAATTTTAAATGCATTAATGCTATAAACAAGAAATAATAATTGTTCATAAATAACAATAAATAAATAAAATAAAAAACTATTTTTGCCTATATTTAAAAAAAAAAGTAATAAAAGGTAATATACTTGTAATAGAAGCTTATATTGTATCACATGTTGTGTAAAATTTTGTATCTTACTGTATTAGATAAATTTTAATTTCTTAATTCAAGAAAAAATTAAATTAAATTTCATTATATGCATATTTTTTACTAAGTTGCTTATTCTCTTTAATTTTTTAATTTTATTTTTTAATCATGTTAATTATTTTCCAAGCATACTTATTTGTATTTTTCCTCATTTTTTATGCATTACAGTATCAAAATCTCGTTTCATAAATGCTAATTTTCAAAAATTACAAAATACACATAATTTTTTTTCCAATTTGTGTGGATTTCTGGGAATCTCCTGCATACACATTAAATTTAAATTTAAAATTAAAAAAATAATAATAAAATCCACTTACGTAATATTGTAACTGAATTCGGCTTTTGTGATAGGTTTTATCAAATATTGTTACTATTCTTCCAAAATCTAATTTCTTTGATCTTGCACTGTGAATCCCTAAAATCATCAAATTTTGCAACCTGCTTTCTGCACTGCAAGTTCTGAGGTAGTTTTTCACTATTCTAACATTTATAAATTGAACCGACAGATGTTTCAATCCTTGGCTGAATTATTTCATAATTATTAATATATTTTATAGTTGGTTGGTTTTTAACGTTGCACTAGTGCTGCTCAATAGACAATTGGCGACGGTCTGGGACTCACCCTATCCTTAAGGATGACCCGGAAACATGCCATCACAATTTTGATCTTCCATGGAGGAGATAATATTTTTTTATGAAAAAAAAAAAAAAAAAAAATGCTGAATGAAAAATTTAAATATGACTTTTGAAGATAATAATAAAATATAAACATTCATGAGCGGCTGAATTGATAAAATAGAGCAACAATATTCTTTACTGTTTCCGAAATTTTTGATTTTCATACAAACAAGCATTAAAAATCGGTAAAAGTTGTATTGTTCCCCGATTGCCTTTTTTTTTCCTTCCCTTTTCCTTTTGTTCCCTGACTCTCTAGCAAAAAGTAATTAAAAGTAACTTTTAAAAAGAGAAATTCATTTTTAATTTGTTGGTGATGCAGAGTGTCGCAATGTAAAATAAATATAACAATTTTAATTTCATATAATTATTAAAACGACTCTTAATTACACGGAAATATTTTAATGCTTTGAATTTGACAGATATTAAACAAATTCTCCTTGTAAAATTTCACAAATAGTTAAAAGAATTTTCTCTTTAGAAATAGAATGCAAAAAACAAATCTTATTAAAAGGTCTCAATTATTTTACTTATTTCATTTCTCATTGTTAAAGCTGTCTTTAAATTCTAAAGCAAAAGCGACACATCAGCCGACATAGACACACAATATTTGAAAACAGTATCCCGAATAAGAATTAATAGAATTAAAGGAAATGTGACTTAAATCAATGTGCAAATTATATTTTCGTGATCTATTTGAATGGAATTTATTTCTGTTTTGTGCTTATTAAGGGGGGGGGGGGGGATTAAGATTGTTTTTTCCGATGTACTTTTTAAAGAGATATCTTATTCTTAAAAATTTCCAGGGAAGAAAAAAAATCATGTGTGTGTGTGGTCTAGTTGCTGTTCACAGACAAAAAGGGAAATGGAAACATACGTAGCCTACATGCTTTTTGTCCATTTCAAAGCAAAGAGAGCTCGATAATAGGCAATAAAAAAGTGACTTCTTCACAGAAGCATCGCAAGTGTGATTTTAGAAGATAAGGAATAGATAAGGAATGGGTCAATCCTTGTAATAATACTCGCCGCTTTCTTTCCTGTTGTCGTTCCCACCAACTGACATAGAAGAGGAATACATAGTATATCAATGCTAGCAAAGCCATCGCAGTTGCATGCCATTAGTTTTTCTGGAAAAAAAAAAAAAAAAACTTCTCTAGAAAGACAAACTCCCAATGATGAAAAGGAAAAAAATATTTTGTTGCTGAACAAAGGGGAAAAAAAGGGTATTTTTTTCCCCGACAGATTTTGAGAATCTGCCCCGATGGGGGGGCACGAACTCCCCGACGGGGGGGCCTGTGCCCCCCCGGCCCCCCTTCTGACGCCACCCCTGCTCTAAGGTAAGTAATAAGACATTTTATTTGTGTAAGTATGGCGATTTTTTTTTTTTGCCGATTTTAGTTCAAAACATGCTCGTGCTCCGTGTAACGAAACAAAAATGCTTTTTATTTACATTTAGATTATCCTGAAAGTTTTATAGATTGGCAATATTTTCACCATTTTGACAATATACTCAAACTTTAAAAGAATATTTTTTCAATTCGGCTTATATACGGGTTTGCAATTTTGGGCAAATTTCTGCAGGGAAAAACGTACTCTCGGCTTATATTCGGAAATATATGGTATTTTTTTCTTTTCTTAGTGTTTAATAGAATTTGACAGCTAACTTATATTAATAATCAAGCATAATAAAGAGATTATTGTAGTATTTCATACCTTTTCTAAGAGTATAGTTTATCATTGCTTCTTCTATTATTATTGTTTATCTTTTGGCTTACTTTTTCAAAAAAAGAATTCATGTTAAAGAATGCAGATAAGGTTATTCTTTGTGGAAGTAAATTTGTCATTTTCAAAAACACAAAGTCACATTTGCAGCTAAACATTTCCTTTCACTTATTTGATTTTCAGCTTTTTTTCTGTTGAGGGTGTTATTACTTCTTTTACTTTCACCATGAAATCTATTTTAAGAAATGAATATGATCAATAGCATTTTAGTATAGACATTTTAATCAAACAAATTTATATTACAGTTTAAAAAAAATCTTGATACATTATTATACTACTTCACCTGGCTTGTTTTATCTCAATGTCCCAAGAATGCTTTGATATCTGCTACATACATATTATAAAAGGATTATAATTTAAAATATTCAGTTTTTATGACTAGCTAACATTTTTTATTTATTTATTTTTCTTTTATGTTTTAATAGTTTTATTTAATATAGAATTCAAATTAGATTTTCCAGGAATAGTTTTGGTGAATTTTAAATTATTTGAGACTACCAAAAATACTTGGCTTTAATAGTTTTCTGAATATGCTATTGTAATACAGATTTTAACAAGATATATATATATATTTATTATTTACTTATTTATTTAAGATTTTTAATTTAGAATTTTTCTAATTCAAAGTATGCAAGAAATATTCATTCTGATATCTAAATCTTTAAAACAAAATGTTCGGAATGATCACAGTGACTTGAAAAGGAACTGGAATTGAAAGATTCAGTAGCTGTATAATGTTATTTTTCCTGTGATTGTTGAGGAAAGTTTATTTAAAAAAAAGAAAATTGTTAATAAGAGTAATGTTACTTCTGTTATAATTATGTAAAAGCTCTAATACTTGTGCCAGCACTTTTGTGCCATTCATTCTATACTAGCTTCGTGAGTGTGTGATTAATTGTTTAAAGTATTCTTTTGTAGTTCTATGATAAATTCTATGTTCTGTAAATTAGGATATAGTACCTAAGAATTTAACTATTTTTGTAACATACTCTAACACTCCTGCCTTAAAACCTTTTTATGTTGCAAAAAATTTGTTATTTCATGCAATGTTTTTTGAGAATTTGTGTGAATCATCCACTCTAAGTGTATAGCATAAGTAAATTTGGCAGGTTGTATAAATGTGGACTGAATGTTGCCTCTTCCTCACTGTTTGAACTGTGCCTTTTTAATACAATTCTAAATATAGTTCAGTTCTAGAAACCAGTGCTCATTGTAAAAAAGAAAAAAAAAAAAAAAAAATAGAAATAAATATTGTATTTTAAATTAGAAATTTATAACGATTGATGACAAGATGAATTTTCAGATACTAAAGAGGATCCTGTTTCTAATTGTCACATAATTTTGTCTTAGATTATCAACTATTAATTGTTTAATTATTTATATTTTTAATATAGATTTGATATATTTTGAAATTGTTCTTCTAATAAATATTAAGAAAATTTAAAGAATACTTTTTATTGTACTGATTCGTCTAGGGAACATATGACAAATGGTTTCAAAAGTTTTAATTTTAATTTTTAAAACTAATTTTAGTGAAAATTTAGTTTTCAAAATTTCATTTAAGCTGATTGCAAGTGTATATTAAAAATGCTTTCTTTTTTCTTTTTTTTTTAAATTACATTTAAACTGGAATTTCAACTTTTATCTGTATTGCATATTAACATGATTGCTTACTAATGTTATTCATTAAGAAGTTCTCATCAACAAATAGAAACACAATATCTATAAGAGGGGAAATAATACATGTAAAAAATCAAATAAAAGTTACATTAAAACATGTACTTTAGTTATTTTTAAATTATACATTAAACTATCAAGATAACTCTGCAATATATTAAAAAAAAAAAAAAAAAAAAAAAAAAAAAGTAATTTTGATTCTCTTTTCAGCATTTATCTCTGTCTGTGGAATATTCTCTCATGTTAAAATCTTCCCCCTTCAAATAAACATCATGTAACCTTTTAACATTCTTTTTTTTTAAATCTTTGATGTGGGGGGGGGGAAGAAATTCATATCAAAATAAAATTTAGAAACATTTCTTCAAAGCAATTTTTTAAAAATCAGGCTTTCATAATTTCATAAAATATTTTCTTCAAATGTTTCATCAAATTTATAAGCTTAATACGTAAGATTGTATTTTTTATGAGAGATATTTTCAATTAATTTAAAATCATTTGTGAAAACTCTATTACATGGTAGTTTTCTTAAATACTACTTTTCCATTTATTTTATAGCTTAAAAAAATATTTTTTAATTGCATGTACATAAAAACTTTCAAATGTTGCATCATAAATGTTGTTGTATTTGTTTCCTTGCTGTTACAACGAATGTCCCCAATTTTAGATAGTTTTCTAAATTATTCATTGAACATTAGATTTTTACCCCTTAATCCTGATTAACTAGTTTCAATTGTTGGATGGATAAAATATCTTGTAAATTTTTAAGAACTTTTTTATAATTTGTAATGTTGACTCATGAAGCTAATTATAGTAGTCACTCATCAAAGCAAAGATAACACAGGTCTGCAAACAGTAACCTACCTGCATAGGATTTTTTTTTTTTACTGTTTCTGACAGATACTCATTAAAACAGTTGGGGTAGTGGGAAGTAAAATAAGTAATACAATTTTTTATTAAAATCACACAATCAACTGATTGGAAGAAAATCATATTTATTGAAATTTTATTTTTCCGACTGAGTGAAAATAATGCCTGGACTGGGAGTCGAACCCCGGATCTTTGACTTACAAGGTCAAGGCTCTACCAATTGAGCTATCCAGACAGACAATCGGTCGGCATTACTCACTCAGGCAACCTTTAGGCAGAATATTTCCTTTAGGAGAAAATTTCAATAAAATAAGTAAGTTAAACTTTTTTCCTTCAAAACTTGTATTTTTATCTTAATTCTGAGTGAAAAAACATGAATCTGGTATCCTATTGCTGATTATAAAAACTGTTATTTTGTAGAATTATCCTTCATTATGAATTGTAAACAATTTTCATTCCAGTAAAATATAAAGTCAGTTTTATGCTCTGACATCTTAAAAAATTATGTGCTTTTATATTATTAAAAATGAAAAAAATCTATAACTTCATATTAAATTATTACACATCAACAGATCAATGATTCAACCATTCGTTTTAAAGGTATTGACAAGTTCTTTGGTAAAAAACCCATATTGAAATTTTACTCCTCCGCTTTTCAGGGGAGAGGTAGATGCTTCCACATAAAAAAAAAAATTTCCTAGTTGATTATTACTGCTGGGTGTCTATAAAATGTTGGATACGTTTTGAAGTTTAATAATTCATAAAATAATGACGATATCAACAAACTGTCATTTATACATAGAATCACTCATATAGTATTTTCATTTATAGTGAACGTTGCCATAGAAAATTTCCTTTTGTCACTTGAATATAATTTCTTTTTTAAATATCGCCTGGCCGTGTTATGAATTTTATGTTTTTCTCGTTTCTTTTGTAAATATCATCTGCAGGCTTTATTAATTGTATGTTTTTCTCTTTTGTTTTTGGCAAAGATTAGAATGCAATGTTAGTTGCACCACCTCATTGGGGTACCATCATTTGTACTTCTTTGAATGATCATATTCCAGAAAGATGGATTGGGCGAGGTGACCCAATTCCTTGGCCACCCAGATCACCTGATATTAGGCCACTGAACTTTTTCCTTTGGGATTCGTAAAGGACATGTATACAGAAGGAAAGTGTTGAATGTTGATGACTTAAAGGCCAAGATTACAGCCGCAAAACCTCTGTAGATGCCGACATGCTTGTCCATACCTGGCAAAAAAGTGACTATGGTCTTGATATTCTCTGTACGATGAACGGCACACATGTGGAAGTCTATTGACAAGGGCCATGAAATTTTTTGAGTCTATCTAACCATTAATGTTATCAATTTAAATTTATCTTCATTTCTTTATGAATTATTAAACATCATTGAAAATAATTCTCATTCTGTATATTATATACGAAAGTTTGTCCTACAAGCCAAATTAAAAATTTAGGAAAATGGATTGGCAACACCACCTGTTGGTCTATTTACTGTAAGTTTATAGGCACTAATTTATGTCAAAGTTCAACTACATATCAATTCTATAAGATTCTGTTCAGTTGTTCCTGAGGTACAATTGCCACAAAATTTTGTTACACATAGACTCATATATTTTCTAAAAATAGTCAAATCATGTTGAAGATCTCAAAATGTGTAAATCCACTGAAAACACAAACTGAAATTTGTTTATGGACCAACACTTTTTGCTATTTGAATACAGAAAAGAATAATACAAAATGGAAAATAGGTGGGATTGAGGAGGGGGGGGGGACTTTCAATGACCAAAAGAGTGATGATAGAATATTAACTATATTATATCATGAAGCAATGGTCTGTTTAATTACAAGAAAGAATATGCTTGATTTAATGTGATAAAATTAGTGATTTTTTTCATCGTAACCCCCTTTTTTTTTTAGGGGGGGGGGACATAAGTGGATTTTTATGCAATTTATTTTATTTTATTTTTATTTATTTATTTTTGTTTGTTTGTTTTGCAGACCTGTGTAATTATCACTTTTTTAAAATTTATTTATTTAAGACTGTGATATTGTCTGTAATGATTTTTTGCAGCTATCAAAATGAGCTAAAATAATCGCTACATATTAGAGCATGCTTGCATTTGAATCAGTTCAGATGATTTACATAATCAACAATTTTTAAAGTGTTTCTTGAAATATGAAATATTAACAGTTTATACTCCAAAAGAAAAAGTAGTTTAGGAAAAATGACAAATATAAGGTTTTTCACGTCACTGATGTATATTTACCGAGAAAAGGTATATAAATATTAGATTTCATATGTTTAAGATTAAAGTTAAAGTATTTAACTTTACTTGTACATAAAAGAAAAAGTATTACACAAAATTCCAAGTCATTGTTCTATGTCTGTTGTAGCATTTACTTGTATAAAATAAAATATTACAGAAATATTAGCTTAAAACATTTGCATTATGAAAAGAAAATTAAATCATAGATAGCCTAGAGAAAAATGTCTAATTAAAAAATATGTATATATTGTTTATAATCTTATTACTTTATTTATATAACCCAGCAATAATGCATACAAATTTCATATCATTGAAAGAGCTTCCTGAAATAAATTGTTAGTCAGATAATTCAAATTTTGATTATTCAAATTATGTATTGTTTAATATAAAACTATATCACATTTACTTTGTTGTGATATGTTATTTGAAACGAAATAAAAAAGGCATTTTTATAGCTTAAAATTAATATAGTGAGTTCCAATGAAAATAAAATAAACTATTATGATGTAAAAGTTAATGGCAATTGTATTCCTGTTTTTTAGGGATTTAGCGGATTCTGCTATCTGAATTAGCTTGTTATATAAATCTGCGTATGCATTTAAAGTACAGCTTTCAGCAAAAAAGAAGGAAAAAAATAAAACTTACTGCATTTTAATAAACTGGGCACAAAATTATTACATACTGATTATTTAAAGAAATAAAATATCTATAAAATTTGATAGTTGGAATAGCTGTTAATATAATTTGTTTATTTCTGCATATTTGTTATTGCAGCATGTTTCTCATACAAAAATAGTATTATAGATGTTAAGTAATTTATAGATATTTTTCATTGTTTTATTTAGTGTGCATAGCTTCAAAATGAAAGAATATATATATAATTTTTTAAATGGGTGCTAATTCAATTTTTTCCATATTCATATTGCCTTATTACAGTACAATCAAATAGTTTACTTTCCTAAAAGTTTTGTTTAATACTTTGATAATTTGAGAAGACTTTAATTTTAAAATGCCATATTCAATTATCTTCTTACACAAATATTCACGTGTAACAATAATGATAAATATCAAAATGAAAGTTACTTTAACTATAGCAAACATTGTAATTGTTTTTCTAGCACATATAAAATATATCTGCATTACAGAAAATTTTATTAAATCAAAATTATTGACAGTACACACAAAATCAAAATTGTTATAACATAATAAAATAAAATTATTGTAATTTATGAAAATTTCCTCTAATAACTATGCAGTATTTGTATGGGAAAAAGTTTCTGTAAATAAGTTTTGTACATATATATATTTACTAAATAATATTCAGCCATTTTGAAGCCATTTCCGCTCCATCCCCTTCTCTCCATTTTCAGTACCTTTACATTCATGATGAAATTATAGAATAAGATCTTGATGCAAAATCATTTTCAAAATATGATCTATAGAAGCCAAATTTCAAACTTTGATGTTTAAATAAACATTTAACCCATTCATTTTTTTTAATCATATTTGTAATGTAACACTGTTTTATTCATTTAGTGTCTGAAAATAATTAAAGTTAATTATACCAATAATCTATTGTAAAACCATTATCTCAAGTTTATATATATATATATATATATATATATATTGTTTAAGAACAAATGGTTAAAAGTATTTTAAAAAAGTTAAGTATGATGAAAAATAATCACATCATGTTTTCTTTTGAATGGATGTAACAGCATGATTTGCATTTAAAAACCAAATAAAAATTGAGTTTATATTGCTTTTCATTATATACCGGGTGTCCCACAAGTCTGTAGACATTTTAAAAATTCATAAAAATAAAATAAAATAATTGGTAGAATTGAACGCGGTTTATGAAAAAAAAAATTTTTGGTATAGAAAAAATAGTTGAAACTTTCATCGGTAGAGGGCGCTATGCTAGAGCAAATCACACATTTCTGTGAAAAACTATATTTGCATGCAAATGTTTACAGACATACAAATACTATTTTATGTGGCTGCCATCACCACAAATTACAGTTTGCAAACAAGTTAAAACACAGTTAACGGTAGCTTCAGTTTGTAAACGAGTTATAACACTGTTAACTGTGGCTACAGTCAGCAGTTCTTATCTGAGGAGAAACATCTTTACAAATAAATCTTTATCCACCATGTCGGAATCACAATTAAAACTGCATGTATGCACAAATAGGAGTCAAAATAGAAAATAATCTGTGTTAATTGTAAAACCGCGCAATTTATAGGACTCTCAGTTGCATATGTCTCGTTATGCAGCACCCTCTATCAACCAAAATTTAACAATGTTTTTCTTTACCAAAAAAAAAATCCTCCATGAGAATAACTTTTTTGAAAAACTCATTCAATTCAACCTATTCTTTCAATTTTTATGAATTTTTAAAATGTCTACAGACTTATGGGACACACGTTATATATGTATAAATAAAAGATAATTTAATGTATTGAGTAGAATTTCTATGAAGCAGTTATTTTTTAATATGAATTTTAAAGTAATAATGGTTCATTATATTTATTGTTCAACTAGTATTTAAATTTTAGGTCATTTTTGTATTGATCTATTTTTTTAAATTAACTGTCTTATACAAAACTGCAAGTAGAAATTTATACAAAATCATTTGATTCTAAAATGTTGTTTTCACGTGAACATTATCTTTAGAAATATGCTGTTAGATATTTTAAGATACTTTCTTTTGACATGTGTAGGGTTGCCAGCTGCACCTCTGAAACTTGATTTATCTGCTTAAGAACAAAAAGTTGCCATTTTTGTTCATTTTCACTCAGAAGTATTGTTCTCCAATAAATAAAGATTTAAGATTTTTTTTTTTTTTTTTTTTTTTTAATTGAAAAAATAATAATAGTTTTGTAAATCTATTTCTGCAATATTGTTTTAAATTATCTTGAAGTCTGGAAATGGTCTTACTTCATAAATTTGTCCATAAAAAGTCGGCAACCCTTAAAGTATTTATAAATTGTCTGTGAGAATGTAACCTAGTGTTCAGTGAAAAAATAGCATTTCAGTATTTGTTATTAAAAACAAATCATGTTTGTATATTTAAAGATGTGTAAGCAAGCAGTGTTTTCGATTGGTAAATTAATGAGTTTTTAAATAAGATATATTGTATGGTGAAAGTAAAATCTCATATTAATCAGTGAAATTTAAATATTTCAATTTCTAAATGACTGAGTACAAAAATTTGCTATTCAGTACATTAATTGTGCATAAATGTGATTTTAAATAGATAATAACTATTAGGTTTTTCTTATAAGGATGTATGGTAGAAAAAAAAAAGACTTAAAAAATGATCTGCTAGAAATTTTGAGTTTAAAGATTATCTATTTATGCACAACTTCAGTACTGTGTTTAAAATGTCCTTCTAATACTTGCTTTGATTACTTATACTGTCAAAGATAGCCTGTTGTGTCTTAAAACCAAATGCAATGTTTTTGAAATAATTCCTCTTTGGTATTTTTGATGACTTTGTTCATGTATATATGTAATATTTCAATATTACCTCTTGAAAACAGAGAGCATTAATTGTACAGTTTTCTTTACTTGTTGATGGTTCCTACCATATACATAAGCGTGTTTCATGCCAGCATGCAGCCACTTATTGTCTGCAATGTCGTTGCATGTTTTTGGGTGACTATAAATGTCAAACATCTGTAAATCTTTGTTTTGTCTTCTTTCACATATTCCAGCACATCACATTTTAAAAATTGAGGTAACATAAAAAAGTATTTATAATAAATTACTTTCTTATTAAAAGTTAATCAGGGAAAATAAAACTTAGTGAACAAATTAGTCAGTTTTAAATTAAAGCTAGTGCTACAATTGAGATTTTCTATTTAAATAATATAGTCAATAGCACCAAAAAAAAAAAAAAAGAATGTATCATATTAAAAGATCATAGACAATATTTTAATAAAGAATAAGAATTTTGTAAACAAAAATCATAAAATAGAAGCAACATCATGCATTCCTTCACATCATATATATTTTTTTAAACATGTTTCTAAAGATTGCATCTTTTTTTCATAAGGTAAATAGGAAAACATATCCATTCATTACAAAATCAGAAAACAATTTAAGAAAGAAAGGAGAAGGGGGGGAGTAAGAGAAAGAAAAGAAGACAGATGTAGGTAGTTGGAGCAGTAGTGGCACAAGAAATTCCCCGACAAAAGGCACAACCTTCCAAAAAAAAAGTACAACAGTATGGAACAGTTTATCCGGAAAACCAGTTATCCGGAATTATATTTTCAAAAAATTAACTTTTAATGTATATTAAAAAAAGAAAAAACTTACAGAAGTATTTTTATTTATTAATAATAATGGTTTAGCATTGTAATATGAAACAATTAAAAATAAAAGAAATATTTAATAAATAATAGTAATTCCATTTAAATTTGTTATATTTAAGTAGTATTTATTTATTTGGTAAGTACAGTGTAAACTGAAAAGATAGTTTTTAGTTCTGAAAAATGTCAATAGATGGCGCCACTACACAATATCATAAAACTGACAATTTTATTTATCTAGAAAGGGTTGGGTGAAATGGTGATAATTGGTCCTTTTCTGAATTTATTTTATTTATTGGGGGTGGGAAGGTGATAAATAAAATCAAGTAACTTTTAAAATTTATGAATATTTTGCACTTTCATAGACATAAGAAATAAAAAGAAAAGCCTTTAAAATCTTATTTTTCTAAATCCTTAGTAATATTCAATGTTTTAAAATCCTTGGCTAATCATGATTAAAAACACTTGGATTTGGACAGATTTTGATTTTTATGTAAGGTTAATAAATTTCAAAGATTTTTTTTTTTTTCACATTTTAATTAATAATTTATCTTGATTAAAAATTATAATACTTTTATTTTTTAAAAGAATTCAGGTTAATTAAATATTTAAATTTGATTAATTGATAAAAAAATAGTTAATTTTTTAATTAAAATATTTTAAATAAGAACCATATGCATTCTAAAATTCTGATTAATGAGGGTTGCTTTGATGAGCAACCAGTTATCCAGAATAGTCTTGTAAAAACCATTCTGGATCATTGGTTCCCTACTGCACACATATAGAGATTTAGTTTGTTATGTGGCTATTTAACTTGGTGCCATGTAATTTCTTGTTGCCATCACAAATATACACTGCAATATTGTTATTAATATTTGTGCCATTTCATGCTCCATGCACTTTTGGAAATCACTATCCATTCTCTGAGTGTGAGATATTTTTTTCTCATAGAATTAATTATATACACTGCCCCTACATATATATTAAAAAAAAAAAAAAAAAATCTGGTTCATTATTACTATTAAATTTTACTTTGAAAAGTTAAAAATAATTCTCATAATGCACATTTATATGAAATTTTGTTCTATACTGCCATATTAAAAATGTGGAGTGACTCCACTCAATTTTCCGAACATTAAGAGAAGTCGTTAAATAAACAAAAGAGAAAATTATAATGGGGTGTTTGAGTATTTTTCCCTAAATAGTATATTGTTTAATGTAATGCTGTTGCACTTTTTAATCTCAGCCCATATGTCATAAGAATTTTTCAATGTGCCCTGTAAAAATCTGTAAGTGCTAGTAGTGATTTACCAAAATATATACAGTTCATGCTAGGGTGGCCTATAACATATATTTTAAATTTACAACTCTATCGAATACAGTATTTAGAGGCTACCAAACTTTAAATACTTTGAGCCCAAAGCCATAATAAAGAATTTTTCTTTCTGTTTGTTAAAAAACTATATGTGCTAGATTTACCAAAATCAATAGGATTTCTTGCTACAGTGACTTATAATAGTCTAAGAGCTAGCAACGTTTTCGAGAGAGAATTTTAAGAAAGCTGGTTCTTTAATATATCTTTACCTATGCTCTCTCAAACAGCATGCGGGCTACCTAGCTGCCAGTAAACATTGTGTTTATTAGTGCGCATCACACCTTTACAGATAAAAATATTGATTTTTAAATCATTTTAAGAAGAATGTTTTCTTTTTCACTAACTTCTAAACACTATTAGAAACATGAATTTATTATTGCGAGACATTTTTGTTATTGACAATGTGCCAAATGCCATTTTTTATAAACAAAAAATAATAAATTTCAAACCATTTTAGTACTGTCATTTTAATATTATTCTCTTTATATATAAATAAGTACAAAATTAATTTGCCAGACATTAATTCGGTTGTTTACTCAACAGCCAGACTGATCAATTGCTATACAGTAGTGCACCATTGTGCCAGTTGTTAAAGAGAAAAAGCAGCAAAGTAGATAGATAGGCGGAAGAGAAACAGGAATAGATTACATTATTTAAAGTATCCTTAGTAATTTTTTTTATTTTCAATTCTTCGATTATGATAATAATAAAACATTATTATTAAAATTCTTATCAAAATAATAAAAAATAGCTAAACAAATTATTTTTAAAAGATAGGGAAAAATTACGTTTTTTAAGTATCAAAATTTGATTGTTTATGGATCATTTTTAAATCATAAAAATCAAATTGTAACTAAATTAAGTAATTTCATAAAAGATACAGGAAAAAATGGCATTAATGTAGTATCAAAATTCTTATTTTTATTTATAAATATTGTATTTGAATATTTATAATCTATTTTTAACTGAATTAAATATTTTTCAGTCCATAATAGTGTCTCAAAAATTGCATCTCCATAGTCGTCATCATCGCCACTGCTGTCATTATTATAATTATCATCATCATCATCTTGCGTAGTGTTTTCCTTGTCTAGTAGTATAGGTTCTGTAATTAAAAAAAAAAAAAATTCATTATTAGGTCTACTCTTTCTATTTGTTATTTTATAAATATAACACTTTACCTTTTATAATAATGTCAGCAACTGATGATGGAAACTGCTCCCCAGCAAACCACACAAAATTGTATTTATCATCATTGATGACCCAACCAGAAGCTAACGGCAATAAAGATGTAGGATTTTTCAAATGAGCATTTCTCCAAAACTTTGTCATGTACTGCACTCGCAATAAATGCTGATATAATTCAGTTTTACATGGAGGTAAGCTCGATGAATCAAAATTTCGAAATGATCATTGCATTTCTTTGATTGATAAGTTTTTGAAAATAGATAGAAGCGAACATCGTTAACATTTGAACAGTTAGGCACCCCATACATGTGACATATAGATTTTTCTAAACTGGCAAATGTACGTTCGAGTACATGTTCATCATCTGTTGTAATCTCTTGACATGCCAACTGGTAATCAGCAGAATTCTCAAGCAACTTGAAAGGCCTTAGTTTGCCTTTCTAGAAAAAAGCTGGGGTGTAATCACACCCTGTCATTGCGTGGAAACATGGTAAAGCTTTCGATAAAGAAATACCAAGAACCTGGTATAATTCATTGACGTTTATTAGACGTTCATGGTTTCCTACGCCCCCATTGAATCCAAAGCTTTAAAGATGCAATCAGGTGATCCATGTTGCCGAGAAGTATAATCAAAATATTGGAATCTGAGCAGCGTATAACAACTTGAGCGTCAAAATGTATCTGGTAAATATATTATTCGAGTATCAGCTTCTTCATGTTCTTCACATGATAATGATTCGAATAACTTGGTTATTTTCAACATGATACAAGTAACATTTATCAAAACTCAGATAAACAGTTTTATTCCCAATAAAAGGAAACATGTTATCATTAGCCCAATGATCAATAAAAAAATTTACGAGGGCTTCCTTGAACTGTGTATTTTTGAGTTCACCAGCAAAATTATAAGGCCGAATTTGATTAGGTCTGATGGAAACGCTACTGGTTGATTCATTGCGGCATAAACGCTCACAATCTTTTATGGAAGGTGTGAAGTACTGATCAAACACAATGTCAATGCGAGATGATTTAAATTGTGAAATCATTTTGAGAAATTTCTTCGATATGCCATCGAAAGTTTGCGGTACTTCTTTCATAAGGTGTAACAAGAAGAAACCGTCTAAAATACTGATATTAAAACATAACGGTTTTTGATTAACATTGCTAACTTTCTTCTTGAATACTTTGACTAATTGTGCTTTATCTGTTTTACAAATACTACCATCTGCATGACACATCGATGACGGTACCGGGGTTAGGGGAAATCCCAGTACTTTTTATATATCAATCTTGTTGGTCATAGATATCCTCAACAGTCAACCGAATAGATCTCTTTGCATTCTTAGTTCAACAATTTTGTTACCAAGAGTTATTATTTTCTTTTTTGGAGCACCAGCAAAGTTAAGCACTTGATTTTTTTTTATTGGTTTATCAAATCTATCATGGTCTTCAGCACATTCATTTATAAACTGTTTTCATAAATCGTAACCATTTTTTTCAATGTTCAGCAAGAAGTCAGCGACATTTTCAGGCACAGGTTTTGCAATAGCAATATTGTATAAATTATCTTTGTCTAAGTTTTGATCAAATGGATTAGTATTTTTCTCAAATATTTCTAAGAAATCAGCAATTTGTTTGTCATAAATTTTGATTCGATTTGGTTGTAAATCTGCAGTCACATCTTGTAATTGCCTCAATCCACAAACATCGAGAACGTGACATATTAAAGCAGCTCTAATACTGTGACTTTTTGTCCAGCGTTGACGGGCAGCTATGGAATTGGTAAAATGTGCATTACCACTGAGACGTCTAGCTGCTTCGGCATTGATAGTCTGCTCCAGTGTAAGATCAATTGGTATCCTCGAGAATGGTTTGTCGGTTCTTTTTATTCCAAAACATCCGTTCATGAAATCATCTTTGAGTCCTGAATATGTTTCTTCTATGTTATTCAAATTGTCTAAATATTTAACACACTATCGAGCATAATTTGGTTGATTTACTATGAAGAACAAGTTTGTCATTTTTGGAATTACATACTTGAACATTTCGAAATCACCCACACGTATGCTTCTTGATAGGGTAATAATAATAATTTACAAGCTGGATGTAAATCATATAGAATTGAGCCGTTTTCCCTTGTTTCTGCTACAAATCTCTTATATGCAAATAACAGTTTCAATAATATATGATTTTGTAATTCAATTTCCGTAGATGAATGAGAAACTTTAACCTCCTGGTAATGTAAGAGATAGTCAAAAACTTGTTCATTTAGAAAATTGTAATCGATATTTTCCATCTTTAAAAATTGATCAAAATGTAACATTTGTAAGCCAAGAGCCATCAATGGATGCAGATGTTTGCAACGATTAAAATGTTTACCTTCAATTATCCTGTTCATTGAGCCAGGAACAATAATGTTGCTCTCAATCATCATGAGATAGACCACACTCATTAATAAAAACTCCTATGGCTTTGAAGAAAGCCATCATTAAATGAAATGAACCAAGATGGATGAAAAGATTATTAAATTGTGCCTTTGATGTTGATTGGATTTTATATGCTATTTTAGCTATTGCCAGATCATAAGTAACTTGCACGTAACTTTGATTACATTCTTCACCAACAATTTGGGCCTGTTCCATTGTATGTTTAACCACCGCTACATTTGTTGGTGAAAAATTAATAGGTGCAAGATACGATATTTTTTGTTTGGGGCTAGTATCATCAATGATTTTACAATTAAAACATGTCAACATTGGAGTATTTGGTACATGAAAGACGTGTGAAAGTAAACATAACAGATCTATTGTTTCTAGCAAAGGTACGTTTTCTGGTAGAGTTGGTTCATTGTCTTTAACCGGTGTTAAGATTTCTAACATCTGCAATCGATTACCAAACGACTGTAGTTCAGGAATTTCTTCATTAAAGGTCAGTCTTCTTTTTGCTGGTGGTGGTGGCGGCGGCATGTCGAGATTTTCTCTTATATTGCTTGAATTCAATTCTACATCGTAGTCATTACTTAAAATTTGGTAGATGATTCCTACGGTGTCATGCAAAGTATCTTTTCCATTTAAAGTGTCGACGTATCTATCGAAATTAATCGAATGCTACACCTGTGCATAATGACGGACTTCGAATGATGTCAGGAGGACAAATTTCAGAACGGTTTACAGATGAGATCGTAGCTTCAGTTTCTAATTCTTCCAGTGTATTGTAGTTGCAACAATGTCCAAGTCTATTCAAAATATTTATCATTTTTCGACTCTTGTAAGACTTTTCATGGTCATACCCAGAGTTATATGCTTTGATGGTTTAACAGTACCATTACTTACACAAAAAATAGCATCAGAAGCCAACGAGTTGCTCAATCTATAACAATTAACTCCTTCTCTGCGTCGAATATCTTTACCACCAATTAATGCTTTAGAAAAGTTATCTAATTTTTCAGGAATCGTGCACTCACCATTAATCAAATCCTTTGTCTTCATTACGGCAGGTAATTTTGTTTTATCCTTTTTCAAAATAGTATTTCGTAGAATTAACGCAACTTTATCAATGAGATCATTCTCTTCAAGTGTCATAAGATCTTCATCTTCCAATAAGTTACTATCTTGATGCAAAATATTTTTTTTTTCTTTTTTGTTCCAATCTTTATTTGCTTGAATTGTTTTAATATTTTTTCTTCAAGATGATGATTTGTCATTAAATTTACATCAGCTTCAGGTTGAAGTATTAACTCTTGTAATTCGTTATTGTATGTGTCACAAACAGAAGCTAATAACGAATAACTTTTTTTTTTTAACTATATCTTCTTCAATTACTGACACAATTTTATCAAAAATATTCTTATGAATATCTCTTACACTATGCCAGGGGGTGCGTGCAGTATCAGCAATGATTCTCTTGTAATCATTTAAATATCCCAATTCACACGAATGGTGATAAAAATTGGACCATTTGAGGTTTTAAGATCATTAATTTTTTTTTTTTAACAACTCTTGTTTTTGAAATTTTGTAACCCACTCTGTTATTTTGTCATACATCTTGACATCATTGGCGGAATGTAAACTTTGTAGCTTGCCTTAAACTGTTTTATAACTAAGACTTGTGTCTGTTGATTCATGATCCACAGTCGGCGGGATTTCAGGACAAGAGTTAGTTTCTTCAATGTTTGAATCAGAATTATTGCTATATATATTAAGATACTTAGCCATTAAGGCTGTAAAAGAACTATAACATTTTCTGTGGTATCCGTCAGAAGTATTTATTTCCACTGGTAACTTTATATTATTATATTTCAAGTTAAATTTAACACGTAAACTCAAAACTTCTTTACATTTTTTCAGTTTATCTTCCACTAAAGTTATTATTTTTTCATTTTTTCCATTACAAAACACACATTTAATTTTACTAGTCATTATTATATTAAAATTTTACCGTAAACATTAAAAACAACAACAAATACTTTATATTTTCGATAGACACAATATAAAAATGGCACATATTCTAATTATAAATGGAGAACTCTCGTTCCCAAAGTATTTCAGTTTGAAGCGCGTGTGACAAACAAAAAGAGAAATTCTTAATAATGGAGGATACACCGCTAACATGCGCCTTTGCAATATGCAAGCAAAGTTTGACGTCGCTGACCATCCATGGATGCAAGAAAAAAATTTCCTATGTTAATCGCCCATTGGATTTTTTGTAAAAAATTATTTCCCGATTTTAATCCCCGTATTTGGGTATATATATATGTATTAGTTATTGTATGCATGTGTTAGATTGAGTTATTTTGCTGTCAAATTGACAAAATTTTAATTTTAAATTTCTAAACTCTGTTGTCCTTGGCGTTTTTGTATTTTCCGATCAAAAAGTAATGTGAAAATATACATGCCGTATGTATATTTTCATAATATGTATTGTACAAAATATTGTTTCATATTATTCATTACTCTCTTAATATAAGTTGTTAAAATAACTATGAATTTTGAAAGGAATTAAATTATTTTCGCCAGATAATTTGGCGATATTTTTTTTTTTTTTTTCTGCCAAGGATGATAGATATCAAACCTATTCTGCTGCAACATATTAATATCTTATATCAGATACTTTATTTAGACATTTGAAAACAAATTTGACTTCAAATTATGATAGAATATTTATCATTTTCCTTTTAATTAGTATATTAGTTGGATATTTATTGTGTAAATGTCATCCTTTGAAATGAAATGTTTATGCTTTCAATTGAATATGGAAGTTAGGCACTTTTTTTTTCTAGAGTTTTGAAATTTAAAATTCAAATTTTATCAATTTTACAGCAAAAACTACTTAATCTAACTCATGCACATGATAACTAATACATATTTATACCTAAATACGGGGATTGAAATCGGGAAATAATTTCCCTCGATTTTTAATATTTTTTTTACAAAAAATCCAATGGGCGAGTAACATAGGAAATATCTTTCTTGCATCCACGAACGGCCAGTGACGTCATCACTTCGCTTGCGCATTGTTGCTATCTTTCTCACACAGACAGCGATCAACTACTAATAGCTAAACTCTTCTACATACATACTTGTTTTACAGCAATTAATCGGTCTGACTGTTGAGTAAACAACCGAATTAATGTCTGGCAAATTAATTTTGTACTTATTTATATATAAAGAAAATAATATTAAAATGAGAGACATTCTAAAATGGTTTGAAATTTATTATTTTTTGTTTATAAAAAATGGCATCTGGCACATTATTGTCAATAACAAAAATGTCTGGCAATAATAAATTCATGTTTCTAATAGTGTTTAGAAGTTAGTGAAAAAGAAAACATTCTTCTTAAAATGATTTAAAAATCAATATTTTTACCTGTAAAGGTGTGATGCGCACTAATAAACGCATCGTTTACTGGCAGCCAGGTAGCCCACACGCTGTTCGAGAGAGCACAGGTAAAGATATATTAAAAAACCAGCTTTCTTAAAATTCTTGTGCTTTCGACGTTGCTAGCTCTCGTACTATATTATACATACCAACTTTCATCTCATTCAAATAAAGGGTCTAGATATTATCCTGTTCACTCACTTACTCACATACATACATCACCATAAAAACAGTTAAAATGAACTCAGGAGACCTCAAAACATATAAATCCACCAAAATCTAATAGTTGAAGTTTTCCATGATTACAATGCTTTTCTTACATAATGTATGTATAGAAAATATGAAAAAATGGGATGACAGCATCACCTGTTCAGCGATTGATCCCCAAATGTAATCAGCACTAGTTTAGGTCAAAATCCAACTAAATTTCAAGTTTGGTTAAAATTTTCTAAAAATAATCTAACCGTATTTATGGCATCTCAAAACATAAATCCATCAAAAACTGGAGTTTGAAAATTATAACATCCAATACTTCCTTCTGATATATATAGAAGTAAGAATAAACTTTTATATTTTTGATAGAATGGAGTAGAAGGCTGATTTTTACCAACTATGTGAAAAATACCAGAGCTGGGAATCGAACCCCGGGCCTTCCGCTTAATGCGCAGATGCTCTAACCACTGAGCTACCCTGGCTGATAACCAGCTCGGCACTTCTCACATAATTTACGTTGGCAAGGTCACCGAGTCTGCATTAAAGCAGCTATATCAAGTGACAAAATTGAATATGAATTATTTGAATTTGAATATGACATATTCAAATTTGTCACTTGATATAGCTGCTTTAATGCAGACTCGGTGACCTTGCCAACATAAATTATGTGAGAAGTGCCGAGCTGGTTATCAGCCAGGGTAGCTCAGTGGTTAGAGCATCTGTGCGTTAAGCAGAAGGCCCGGGGTTCGATTCCCGGCTCTGGTATTTTTCACATAGTTGGTAAAAATCAGCCTTCTACTCCATTCTATCAAAATTAATTTCCAGATTGATGAATTAAATTTCTGAACTAAACTTTTATAGTTCTGCAGCTAATTGTTTCTAATTAATGTAAGATTTTTCACGCAGATACAGGTATATCACGATAAAACTCGGAAAATCTCTAAGATAGGCTGTCAAGTAGAGAAAAATAAATTGTGAATAATAAAATGCTACAAAAGTCTCAAGCACAACTTCAACAGATTACAGCTAGTCATTTTTAAATATACAACATACATTTTGTAAATCAGAACAAAAAGTGACCCACATCATAAAAGAACCCCCACCGTTTTGTCGACAAAAGAACTCATGAGGTTCTTGTTTTTGGCAGATAAATGGTTCTTCAGTGTCAAAAAATTATTCCATTTGGTTGGCCCTAATACGTAGGCATACTCTTTTTATGATCTATGACGAGAACCTCATGAATTCTTTAATTGACAAAAAGAAGGGGTGCTCTCGTGGTGTAGGGTGCATTATGTTTCAATGGAAGAACAGGAACAGACATTGTTGAAATTGCTTTTCTTAATGGTTGACATTGTTCTGGGGATTATTAAAATGTTCTCAAAAGTAATCTTCTTCTAATTGGAAACATCTGAGGAGGGGGGAGGATGGAAATACCAATAGAACGATGTGTCAATTAACACCTTCTACTCAACAAAAGCTTGGTTTATGCAGAATAAAGTTATTCTGTTATAGAATAGCAGAGTTGCCACAAAAGAAATAGAACAAAAATAGTTGCTTTAGTAGCCTAGAAGCATTAAATTAGTCGCCTAAATAGTAGCCTAGCAACCGAAATACTAGCTTAAATATCACATGCTAACAACCATTAAAGTATAAAAACCATACGCATTTTCTTACTATTCAATATAAATATACCAATTTAAAAAAAAAAAACCTTCTGAATGTGAAAACTAAAAAAAAAAAAAAAATTAGGCAATGAGTCATTGTGGAAACAAATTTTCTCATAGAATAATATGGGATTGGGTTGTTGAAAAGATTAAGTATTGTACGCTCTTAAGAGCTTATTTATTTACTGTATACTTCCTTTTCTGATTTACTAAAAGAGCTTTCTTTTATAATTTTGATATTTTTTCTTACATGAAATCAGGGTGAAGAAGGACATAACAGGTCACAGAAGTGTACTAGTAGTCATTTGCATTGGCCAGCTTAATAGCTACATATGTCATGTCTGGTGCTATTTCTACATTCTCATTAGATGTTCTACCTGCTTTAAAAATAATGAATAAAAATGAAGTACTAACTATAATTAATTAAAAAATATAAAAACCTTTGACTGACTTCGTGTTCGTCATTAAATTTTTTACAAACCAAGAGAATAAACCAGGATCTTATTTGGAGTTACCAAAAGGAAAATTAAAACAAGAATCATCGAGCATATAAACAATATAAAAACAGGATATTAAATTGATTTTGATAAAGCCAGTAAAATTGCTAACTATGAAGTCACCACTATGCAATGTACCGAGAGTCAATAGAAATTACAACCAATAGAGAGGTGCATGTAACGACAGCGGGGCAGTGGCCCCCGATCGCATGTGGCGCCACCTTATGGTAAAGGAAGACCCTGCACTTTAGTCAAGCTCAAGTCCTCCACAGAGGAAGTCATCTGAGGAGAGCCAGGTACCCGGCTGAAAAATTTAATGACGAACACGAAGTCAAAGGTTTTTATATTTTTTTAATTATTGTTCTACCTGCTTCAAGGTCAGCATCAGGGATATACCATACTTTAAGGTGGTAAAAAATAAATAAAGGGTGAAAAGATTGATATGGGATTGTTTATAAAATGCATAGAAAATATTTCTTTCTGAAGGATTTTCCTGATATTTCTGAAAGAATTTTGCAAAAGGTGAAAAATAGTCTCCCAATAGTTGCCTTTTTGTGAAAATATTTGCTTTTTTAAGCTTTTTGGGTCAAAAAAAGTTGCCATAGTCTCCCCAGGCTGAAAATAGTCACAAATAGTTGCCTTTTAGTAGCCTGTGGAAACCCTGGAATAGCCAGCCATCAGTCCAGACCTAAATGCAATTGAAAATCTTTGGGGGAGTATTTGCACAAGAGCTATGTGTCCATGGTCTTCAGTTTAAGATTAATCAGAAATTAAAGTAACAAATAAAGCAGAGTTGGTACTCATTACAGCCACACATTCTCCAAACTCTAGTTCAAAGCATGCCTAAAAAACTTTTCAATTCAAAGGAATGGATCCAAACTTTGAATAACAAACAGTCTATATTTTTGAAACATTCTTTAAAAAAAAAAAAGGCTTTTAATTGAAATTTGATTTTGTCATCGCATCTTCATATCATGCTAAAAAACAAGGCTCCTCCACTTTAAAGAAAATGTAAGCAACTCATTTTGCCTATTGTTGGCTCGGTTGGTTGGAGTGTCATGTTGATAACGCAAGAGTCATGAATTTGACCCTCGAAGGGCCAAGGTGTAAATTTTTGCAGATAATTAATAGAAAAGATGTCAATTGATAAAAGAAATTTTTTCATTGTTTACTCAGTATCCTAAAGGTGTATCCAAGGTGTAAGTTTTTGCAGATAATTAATAGAAAAGGTGTCAATTGATAAAAGAAATTTTTTCATTGTTTACTCAGTATCCTAGTTTTTTTTTTTTTTTTTTTTTTTTTTTTAACAGCTTTTTATCTAGTTAGTAAGAAGCACAAAATAAAAATTTAAGTAAAAATAAAATAAAGTTTTTAGAAGCTTTTTATTGAAATAGGATTTTTGTTGTGTCTTTGTGTCACACTGAAAAACAAGGTGTCCCCACTTATGTAAATGTAAGCAGCTTTTTTAGTCACTCGTTTGTTCAGTTGGTTAAAGCAACAAGTCAATAATGGGACGGTCATGGGTTCGATCCTCGAAGGTCGATGTGTTACTTTTTTGCAGATAATAAATTGAGAAGATGTCAGCTGATAAAAGAAAATATTTCATTTTCTGCACAGTATCTTAAGAAATTTTGATTAGTTTTTTTAAGAAGCTTTTTTTTTTTTCCTGTTACTGAAACACAACCTAAAAAAAAAAAAAAGCTTTTTATTGTGGAGCCCTAAAAGGCATAAAATAAAAATTTATTCTTGCAGAGGCATGCTATAAAAACCAAAAGTCTCAAGAATAAGAAAATGTTAAATATAGATATTTCATTAACTCAACTTTATACCTAACAAATTATCCTTTTAAAGAAGCACTTATTTTAAAATTTCAAATATATTTCGAGCGCACTCGCGCTCATCATCAGTGCTTTCTAGTGGTTTCATCTCTGTTTACATCGTTCTTCATCTAGTGCTTCTTTAAAAGGATAATTTGTTAGGTATAAAGTTAAGTTAATGTTATCATATCCTTTTCTAATTAAGTTAAAGTATAGATATTTCATTTTTGTAAGAAATGAAAATTTTTAAATATTCATAATATTTTAAAAAGCATTTGAGAACAATGTTCTTTTTGTATCTATATTTGATAGATTTTTTTTTTTTTTGCATGTTCTATGACTTTTCTACACTGTTCTTTGACTTTTTGTTTGAGCGTCATGCTGATAACTCGATGGTTGTGGGTTCAATCCTACAAGGGCCTATGAGTTAATTTTTGCAGATAATTATCTGCAAAAATTAGATTGCAGATAATTATCTGCAAAAATCTGCTTTTCAATTAATTATAATTAATTGAAAAGGTGTCAAGTGATAAAAGAAAATCTTTCAATGTCTACACAATGTCCTAAGAATTTCCAATAAGTTTTTTTAGTAGCTTTCTTTTTTTGTAACTAAAAAGCACAAAATAAAATATTAAGTAAAAATACATTTTTTAATAGTAGAAGCTGTTCATTGTGGAGCCCTAAAAATCATTTTATTATTGCAAAGATATGCTATAAAGCAGGACACGAAATTTCCGCTCGCTAGCAGCAAGTGGAAATTTTACTGTGGCGAGTAAAATTTCGGTCTAAATGTATATAGAATTCTTACAGTGTACGGGGATACAAATATATATATATATACACTAAGCGACAAAAAAAAAAAAGCTGCACTGCAGAAAAATTGATTTAAACCTTTTGGGTTTGTAATAATTTAAAAACTAATGATTGCAACAAATAAAATTATTATATTTGTATAATACGGAAGTCATAACATGATACCTATGTACATTTTCGATTAAATAATTCGTTTTATTACACTCTATTTAATAAAACACTACATAAAATTTTCTTTTTAAACATAATATAATAAACATATACTTTGTATTCTATCATGATTTATTATATGAAATAAACAAGTGCTATTTTAATATATGAAATAAAAGTATTTTAGATAACTTGGAGTGGAAGGTTGATTTTTATACCAACTATGTGAAATATACCAGAGCCGGGAATCGAACCCGGGCCATCCACTTAATGCGCGGATCCTCTACCACTGAGCTACCCTGGGTGATAACCAGCTAGGCATTTCTCACATAATATTCATTGGCAAGGTCACCGAGTCTGCAAACGCAGCTGTATCAAGTGACAATATTAATCGTGGCACAACTCCAATAGACCATGAAATTCTAATTTAGAAATTCTTTAATCATCAACCTTAATTCATTTTAAATAATTTGGAGTGGAAGGTTGATTTTTATACCAACTATTCGATTCCCGGCTCTGGTATTTTTTACATAGTTGGTATAAAAATCAACCTTCCACTCCAAATTATCTAAAATGAATTAAGGTTGATGATTAAAGAATTTCTAAATTAAAAGTATTTATTTGTTAGATCTAAACAATTATTTAATAAAACTATGCATTCTGGATTGGATAATTTCGAACATGAAACTCAGAAATTTCACTGTGCCAAATATCATAAATATTTTTTTCTAGTTCTTTCAAAGTTATAGGCTACAAATTTCTAATCCCCACCCTTTTTTTATAGACTAAACATTTTCAAGCGGATTGAGATTAGGACAATTTTCTCGTCTAATAAAGAAGAAATCCTGCGATATTCTTTGTGGGATTTAATTTTAAGTAAAAAAAGTTATGATAACTTGCAAAATTATAGATGCTCATGAGAATGGATAAGTAATTTTAACAACTTGAATGAAATAAATGTATCACAAGCGCCATATAACAAGGTGCATTATCATCTTGAAATGCTGATTATGGATGAGTCTGAAATACCGCAAAAGTAGTTGGTCAGGTATCAATTTTTTAATGGCCAAGTTTTATTTTGGGTTAATTGATCACTTGAACATGAAAATTTGCCAGACTCACCGAAAAATTATGCAGTTTTGTATTGTAATGTACAGGGAATATGTCATTGTTTTAAAAGTGCGATTTTCATTAAGTCAGTCACATTTTCGTGATCAGATCTGCTTGTTTCTGTCAGTTCAAAATAAGTTAAACTTGACTCATCAGAGAGAACAACTTCAACCCAGTAATTAATTGACCTTTTTTAAATTTTTTTAACCCTCTAATTTCTTGGTTTTCTAATTCTTTTCATTAAGAATGAATTTTTTTCAGATTTTCCTGCAATTAAACCTGCTTTGTTTAATTGTTATTTTACTGTATTTAGATAAATTATGTTACTAAACACTTTTTCTGAATCCCTGCTAAGTTCTAAATGTAATACAAACTTATTTTTAAGTGCTGGCTTTTTAACTTGCGATCATCTCGACTAGATGAGTAACGTGGCCGCCTAAGGACAAATGTGCAGTTTAAACAGCCAAAAAATATTATATATTGCTAAAAACCAGATCACGAATATTTTGTTAACATTTAATCATTTTACCCACGTACTAAAATATTTTTTTGATTTTCGCTCTAAAATTAATATTTTTTGTGGTATTGTTAATTGCCTTATTCTTGCCATTTTTGAAATACTTTCTAAAATTACAATTTTCCAAACAATTGCAACTTATTTTTAACACTTGGCTCAATCCTAAATTGCACGCGGAACACAACGTAATAAAATATGTTCAAAAACTTACTTAATTAGCGATTACAGAGAGAAAAATGAAAAATATCCATTTAGTCCTTAATTTCAAAAATTTTGTAAAACTGGGAAGCTCAATCGGCTGTTGGCTATATCGAACGGTGAACATTAACTTTTTTCTGTGTTAGGTTCGCAAAAGAACAACTTTCTAATAAACTTGCCAAAGCATATTATGGTTTATGTTTATTCAGATTGTTCGAATCACAAATAAATAAAAGTATTAATAACAGGAGACTTGGTGTTGGAATATTAAAACCCGAATAAACTACTACGTCAGAAACGCCAAAGAAAAATATCTGAGATGCATATAGCTGTTTCTGTAGCATTAAGCGTATCATCTTCAGTTCTTTTTGCACTGCAGACGGTACGCTTAATGCTACCGAAACAGCTGTATGCATCTCAAATATTTTTCTTTGGTGTTTCTGACGTAGTAGTTTATTCGGGTTTTAAATAAAAGTATTCCCCATATTTGTACGGTTCTTTGATCCAGAACATGGTATCACTATTGAAATTGTCATGAAATCATTAAGGTAGTGCTACTGTTGATATGCGGTGGGTTGACGTGTGTTCTCATTTTTGCATAAATAATATTCCTCATAAAAATAGGCCCACCAGTGACCGAAAGGTTCTGTCCACGAAGCTGGTATACGTTGGGTTTGATACCTGGTTGCGCTCGTTGGCTTAGCCGTTAGGCGTTTCCGTGGTTTTCTCAGAAACTAGCGTAAATATGGATAACCCCTTAGAAAGATCCCACGGAGGTTTCTACTACTCAGGCCTAGAGCCCTAGTGCAGACAACTGGCCTTAATGATAACACTACCACCACCTCACAAAAATACAATATTGAATTCATTTTATGCCCTGGCAAAAACGCTCCACAAAGCGACTTTTTTCTTCAATAAACAAAATGTAGACATGTAAAAAAAAATCCCCTTTATATACCTACTTTAAAAACTTATCAACTACTAAGACTAATTTAAATTATACTTGTGAGAACTTTTATAAAATGCTGATAAAGAATGACTGTTCGTTAAAACAAATTGTTTCATCTGCCGAATATTACTTTTATATTTTCATTTGCCAATTTTATTTTTTCTTTTACGATTATGATTAAAAGAAAAAAAAAAAAAAAAGTCTCTACCACCATTTTTATGCAACTGCATGAATGTATCACAAAAAAAAAGTTTTTGTCTATAGCAAAAATTAATAATTAAAAAGCAAATCTATATTGTCCTCTCGTATCCTTATATTATTAATTTAAATTAAGGTGTACTGATCCAAATTTATCATTTGCGATAAAAAATTATCCCCCACTTATGTGAAGTACAGAAGAAAAATCAATGGATAATATCGAAAAAAGATTAATTTAAAAAATTTAAATTCCACAATCCAAATAATAATAAAATGTGTACCGTAATTTCGGGAGTAAGCGGCGCTTATGAGTTTAAAAGTTATTAAATAGCCGATGCGGCGCTTCTACCGGGTGCGGCACATATGATAGATAATTTATTTTCTAAAGTTTTCTACAAAGAATGTCGAAAAAGTTACATTTGCCGTCAATAGATGGCACTACGTGAAAGGTGAATCTTTCTCCTAGAATCGCCGATTTCACGTGTTTCACCCGCAGGAGTGCTCTCACCCCTTTCCTAAAAATAGGTTGCTCCTTGTGCAGTGGTAAAGCGATCTGATTGGACCTTGTCTCTTTCTCACACTGCTTACTTACAAGCGTTGCCTTGCATTGTTCGTAGTTTATTTTCAAGTGTGTTTTTCGTGTTGCTATTTTTTCATCTTTTTTAATATTTTGATTATTCTAAAATATTTCGCAATGGCTCCCAAGCGACTTAGTAAATTATTCTGCTGCTTTTAAACTGCAAGTAATCATGAAAGCCGAGAGTATTGGAAATCGTCCAGCTGCTCGGGAATTTGGCATAGATGAAAGATGTGTTCGCTGATGGCGATCAGAAAAATCTGTAATCGAAGGAATGCCGAAAATGAAAAAGGCAAGGCGTGGCGGTACAGCCCGTTGGCCGGAGTTGGAGACGAATTTAAAAAACTGGATTTTAGAACAGCGTGATAAGGGGCTCTCAATATCAACTGTAAGAATTCGCATGCAAGCTAAAAATATTGCTGCTGACATGGGAATTTCTCATTTCAAAGGAAATGCTAATTGGTGTTTTCGATTCATGAGGAGACACAAGTTGTCCATAAGGCAGAGAACGACTGTGGGGCAGAGTCTACCAGCTGACTGGCTTGAAAAGAAAAACCAATTTCTTGATTTTGTAATGAAATTAAAAACCGAAAAGAATTTTAAGACTTCCCAGTTAATCAACATGGACGAAGTTCCGCTAACTTTTGATTGCCCCCCAAGTAGAACTGTGACATCAACTGGAGAGAAGAGTGTTTCGATTTCCACCACAGGCCACGAAAAAACTTCTTTTACCTGTGTTTTATCGTGTACAGCGAGTGGTGAAAAATTGAAGCTAATGTTGATATTTAAAAGGAAAACGTTACCCAAGGAAAATTTCCCATCGGATGTTGTTATAAGATGTAACAAAAAAGGATGGATTAATAAAAGTCTAATGATAGACTGGTTTAGTGAAATTTGGAGAAAAAGAAAAGGTGCTTTTTTCCAGCCAAGTGGCATGTTGATTATGGATTCAATGGCGGCGTATTTGACAGAACCGGTAAAGGAGGCTGCAAAGAAAAGTGGTGCATCTCTTGCTATCATACCAGGCGGGTTGACGAAAAAATTGCAGCCCTTAGATTTGTCTCCAAATCCTTGTTTTAAAAGTCATATGAGACAGCAGTGGGAGACATGGATGGCAAGTGGATTGCACGGTTACACTAAAGGTGGCAATCTCAAGAGAGCGTCTTACGCAGAAGTGGCGAAGTGGGTATTAGCAGCTTGGAATGCTGTCAAGCCAAGCACTATTATTTCCGGATTTTCAGAAGCTGAAATAATTCCTTCGAGTCAGGATGCAGATGCTGATACTAATCTTGATTTATCAGACTGTGAAGAGAATGGTATTGAACTGAATGATGAACTTTGTCAACTGTTTCATTCAGACAGCGAACCCAGCGTTTTCGAAGGTTATTAATTCTGCTGATTCATATAAAGTGGATGCGACCCACTTAAAAAAAGCGTGCATAGTGGCGCCGACCACTTTAAAAAACGTGGAGCGCCACGAGGAGAAGGGTCCGCGTCCCGCACTCTGGATGGTTACATTAGGTAACCAACAGATGTCTCCTCAAATCCCTGAGAATAAATAACATAAAATTATATTAGTAAAATAACCCTTTAAAATATTTAATAAATTTAAAGTTCCTTAATAAAATTGTGTCTTTTATAACTGTCGATGCTTAGGTGTTTACCTAACATTTAACATGGAGCATATGATAAATATACATTTTTTTATTGAATACTGCAAGTGCGGCCCTTACGCTGGGTGCGGTGCTTCCAGCATTTTTTTTTTTATTTTTAGACTGAATATTTCAAATGCGGTGCTTATGCCGGGTGCGGCGCTTATTCCCGAAATTACGGTAATAGCTGTTGCTAGGGAAATCAATGGACAAAAATCTAAAAATTTAATATGTTTAATTCTTTTCTATTGTATGTGTATTACTATTTGATTTCAATAAATATTGTTATAACTGAGCCATTTTCAATTTCAGCGTATAAATTTGTTTATTATTTATCCTCTATTTTTTGTAAGTTCACGTGCTGAACAATATGTCAAAGAAAAAAAGAGTTAAATGAATTTAATGCTTTTAATTTTTATGTAAAATATGAGCGCGTGCTATCTTCAAAATTTGTTAAAATGTAAAGATTATGTGATGCGTGTGGCATCCACAGTTTTGTTTTTTAATTCAAGAAATAGAACAGAATAAAGTTAGCAACGATGTTAGTTGCATTTTTTCATACAGTTTGAGTTCTTAATTTTAGTGAACTACTCTTTACCGTAGGAATAATTTTACTATGTTTAATGTTATAGGGAATTATTATACGAGCATAAAAGATGCTACTTTAAAAATTTTAAAGTGTAAATAAGTAGTATAGGCGTCCGCTTTTATACAGTTTAATTTAGTAAGAGAAAAGCTAGGAATTTGCGGTGCTTATTCCGTTGCTTTACATAAAGATACTGGAGTCCATAGCGACAGGACCGTTCAAGTGAAGTAAAATTATTTTGATTATATTAAGATTAAAAACATGTTTAAAACCGTTAAAGGATTTAAAAAAGAAGATTTGAAGTGGGTAGCCGAAGAGATTGGAGAGACTTTGCCTTCGACGTTCACAATAGCAAGCTTAAAAGAGCTGATTTTAAATAGTAAAGAGTATGAAAAGGATCCCGAATTTGTGAAAGATATTTTAGAAAATGCTATAGCTGAAAGAAAAATGAAAGAAGAAAAACAAGAACAAGCTTTGAAAGAAGAAAAACAAGCTTTGAAAGAAGAAAAACAAGAACAAGCTTGGAAAGAAGCTGAGGCATTAAAGCTGGAAAAAGAAGCAGAACTGGAGAAAGAGAAATTAAGATTGAATCATGATTTAGAATTGGCGAGAATACAATCATCTGGGCAAATTCAAACTGATGCTATTTTAAGTAATTATGAAAATAGTACTATGAGACGAAAATTTACTTTACCTAAGCTGGAATTCAGGAAATTTGGCGGGGAAATTAAGGATTGGTTGCCTTTTTGGAGCCAATTTGAACAAATCGATAAAGATGATGAAATTGCCCCAGAGGACAAGTTCCAGTATTTAGTACAAGCAACAATCGCTGGTTCACGCGCAAGAGAAGTTGTTGAAAGTTTCCCGCCAACTGGCGCCAATTATTCAAAGGCAGTGGAAAGTTTAAAGGCTCGTTTTGGCAGGGAAGATATTCTAGTAGAAGTGTATGTACGAGAGTTATTGAAATTGATAATATCTGTGCAAACAAAAGGTAGATTTGCATTAACTTCATTATATGATAAGCTTGAGTCATATTTACGGGCGCTAGAAACATTAGGTCTTACCACTGATAAATATGCCTCCATTTTATACCCTATGGTTGAGTCTTGTTTCCCAGCAGACTTTTTGAAGGCCTGGAATCGCTCGAATCTCTCTTCTTCTAATACAGATGCTAAAGGAAGGTTGAATAATCTGATGCATTTTTTGAAAACGGAAGTAGAAGGTGAAGAGAGAATATCTTTAGCTGTAGCGGGCTTCGGTTTGACAAAGCGTGAAGATAATAAATATTCTAAAAGGAAAAACAGTGCAAGTGCAGACTATATGCGAAATAAGATATCGACAGCTGCAGGTTTATTGACAACGTCTTCTGCCTTAGATTTCAAAAGAGTATGCATTTTTTGCCAAGGCAAACATTTGAGCTCTGAATGCTTTTCAGCTCGAAAATTGAGTTTAACTGAGATACAAAAGATTGTAAAGGATAAAAATCGCTGCTTCGCTTGTTTGTTACCTAATCATACAGTGAAAAAATGTCGAGCAGTTTTAAGATGCATTATCTGTTCTAAGAAGCATGTGCCTTTGATGTGCGATTTGTGTGATTCTCAAGGTAAAACTGCACAAGAAAAGGTTGAAGAAAATTCAGTCAGTAGCGAAGTAAACATGACAAATTTTAATAAGCAAAGTGCTAAAGTATTCCTTCAAACCTTAAAAGTGAAACTCATCTCCGAAAACAAGCAAAAAACAGTTCGTTTATTGTTAGATTCAGCATCCCAAAAATCTTATATTTTGAAAAGTATAGCAGAAGAGATGAATTATACTCCCATTCGTCAAGAAAAAATGATGCATTCATTGTTTGGCGGAGTTACAACAAAGGAATGCCAACATAATTGTTATAGAATAAAGGTTAAGGATATGAAGGAGAAGTTCACCTGTAATTTTGAAGTAATGGATCAAATTACTATATGTGAAAACATTCAACCGGTCACTAATGGTCCGTGGATTAAAGAGTTGAAAGAATATGGAATCGAATTATCTGATGTAAGTCATTGCCGTGAAGTTATCGAAATATTGATTGGTGCTGATATTATGGGAAAGATGTTAACTGGCAAAAGAAAAGTATTGACATCTGGTCTTGTTGCCATAGAAACATACCTCGGTTGGACATTGATGGGCAAGGCGCCTCACACCGAAGTCTCAACAGATAATTTAGCAATGATGGTGACGTCTTTGTTCGTAAATGAAGCTGATATCTCAAACTTATGGAGATTGGACTTGATCGGAATAACAGATACTATAGAAAAGAAATCTAAAAGTGAGATTGACCGTCAAACAAAGGAACATTTCTTAGAGACAGTAAAAATTAACAAGGATGGTCGTTACGAAATTTGTCTTCCTTGGGCTGACGACACATCTGTATTACCAGATAACTTGAGTTTGGCTGTAAGACGTTTGGAAAGTACAACTTCTAAGTTATTATCTAAGAACATGTACGAAAAATATGAAAATATATTTATGGACTGGTTGAATGAGGGGATCATAGAAGAAGTTCCTGCTACCAAAGTGAACTCTTATGGTAATTACTTACCTCATCACCCAGTTATTAAAGAGACCAGTAGTACAACACCTATCCGTCCGGTTTTCGATGCTTCAGCAAAGTTGGCTAACCATCCATCTTTAAATCAGTGTCTGCAGTGTGGCCCAAATTTGATTGAGCTTATTCCAGATATTCTCCTACGTTTCAGAGAAAGAAAATTTGGTGTAACCGCTGATATTAGAAAAGCGTTTCTTCAAATTAGCATTTGTGAAAAGGATAGAGATTTCCTACGATTTCTATGGTGGAAAGATCTAAAAGAGAAGAAACTTAGAGTATTTAGGCATGCACGAGTCGTTTTCGGTGTAAAGTGTAGCCCTTTTCTTTTATCATCAGTAATTGAATATCACATCAAAAATAGTGCAAGTTTTGAGGAAAATTTCAAGCAAAGGCTTTTGCATAGTTTTTATGTAGACAATGTCGCCACTAGTGTGCACAGTGAAGAAGATCTAAAGAAATTTATCTCGGACTCAAAGAAAATAATGGCAAATGCTGGTTTTGATTTAAGGCAGTGGGAATACAGTGGTGATCACGCTGAAACATCGAACCAGAAGGAAACTCAAGTATTGGGTCTGATTTGGGATAAGGTTTCCGATACATTAAAAGTCAACATGAAATGGCTAAACGATTTCAACACAGAAAGGATTACCAAGTGAAGTATGTTATCGGCAGTTCATAAAATTTTTGATCCTTTTGGTTTTACTGCTCCGGTAATGCTTTATCCTAAATTGATGTTACAGAAAGCTTGGAAATTAGGAATTAATTGGGATGACGAAATAACTGGTGATTTACAAAAAGAATTCCTATTATGGTTTCAAGAACTTAAATATTTAAATGATGTTAAGATACCAAGACATATCCAGATAACTCCAGAAAACTTACATGCATGCACAATTCATACTTTCGTTGATGGTAGTAAAGATGCTTACGCAGCAGTAGTATTCTTGAGGATAGAAAAAGAAGATCAAGGGGAAATAATTCTGCTTGCAGCCAAGTCCCGAGTTGCGCCTTTAAAGAATACGACTGTACCAAGGATGGAGCTATTAGCAGCTACTATTGGCGCTCGTTTGGCGAAAACTGTTGTGGATGCTTTGGGTTGGCAGGAAATGAAGCGATATTACTGGAGCGATTCCTCAACAGTGCTTGCTTGGATCTCAAGAAATGAGAGCTGGTCTGTGTTTGTCAGAAATCGGGTTCAAGAGATTCAGAAATTAAGCAGTCCTTCATCATGGAAACATATACCAAGTGAGAAGAATCCAGCAGACTTGCCGTCTAGAGGCTGTAAGGCTAAGCAATTAGCTTTAATCAGATGGTGGGAGGGCCCACATTGGATGAAAGATTCAGCAGAATTTAGAAACCACATGAACACTTCCGATGAAGATTGGAATGAGGAAGAAATTCAGAAAGAAAGGTCAAAGTCTACTTGTATGTTGACGAAACCTGAATTTTCATCCAACAATAACTGGTATTGCAGCTACTTTTCAAGTTATGAAAAAATCATATGTTTAGTTGCTTGGATTCTTCGCTTTAAGCATAATTGTTTAAATCCTGATAAGAAGAGTAAAGGCGAATTGGCGGCTACTGAATTTCGGGAAGCTGAGATAAAAACTCCACGTATGGTTCAAAAAGAATCTTTCTCTTCGGAAAGTGATGAAAGATTGAAGACATTACAAACCTGTAAGGATGAGCAAGATGTCATTCCTTTGAAAACTAAAATAACTTACAGGAAAGATAGTGAAGATTTTCTCCATCCCATAATTCTCCCTTCAAAGCATGAAGTTGTTAAGCGACTTATTTTTTATATTCATGTAAAGAACTGTCATGCGGGGTTACAAATCCTCTTAAATTTGCTTAGAGAAAGTTATTGGATCCTCAACGGAAGAAAGAGTGTAAAGCTTGTGTTAGCCAGCTGTGTGATTTGTAAAAGGTTTAATTCAAGGGCTTTATGGACATCTAGTGCTCCTCTACCTGAAAACAGAGTAAAAGATTCTGCCGTATTTCAAATTACAGGCATAGATATGGCTGGTCCTTTGTATCTTAAGAACGATAAGAAGAGTTGGATTTTGATTTTCACATGTGCTATATATAGAGCTGTTCATCTAGAGCTAGTGAACTCTGCTTCCACAGATGCATTTTTGATGGGTTTGAGAAGATTTGTGGCTCGCAGAGGAAGATGTTCTGTTATCTACTGTGATAACGGAACAAATTTTGTTGGCGCAGCTAATTTATTGAGAAGCTTAGATTGGCAATGTATACAAAAATATGGGTCTGTCAACTCCATAGACTGGAAGTTTAACCCGCCAACGGCGGCGTGGTGGGGTGGCTTCTGGGAGAGGCTGATTAGGGTAATAAAAGATCTTCTTAAAAGAGTCTTAGGACGCGCCTGTCTTACGTACGAAGAAATGACAACTCTTTTAGCTGATGTTGAAAGTGTAGTGAATTCAAGGCCTCTAACATATCTTTCTGAAGATGCGACTGTAAAGCCTATCTCCCCATCTATGTTTCTTCAAGATGTTCACGAAATTCAGCTTCCAGATGTTGATGCAGTTGAACAAAATTCTTTATCAAAGAGGCTCAGATACAGGCAGTCCCTACTCAGAGCTTTGAGAGATCGATTCAGATCCGAATATTTGGGTGCTCTCATACAGCGAGCAAATAGAAAACAGTCAGAAAAGGGTATCGCTGTCGGAGATATTGTATTAATTGGATCTGACAACAAGAAACGAATCCACTGGCCACTAGGCCGTATCACAGAACTTATTCCTGGCAAAGATAAGAAAGTTCGACTTGTAAAGGTTCAAACTTCGCAACATGAACTTTTACGACCTATTCAAAGATTATATCCTTTAGAAGTAACATCATCAAATAATAGTTCAAAACTGAAAGAAGCATACCATTCAAAGGAAACCTCTGCTCAAACTGTTAAACCCGTTGTAACTTCAGAAGAGGAACCAGTCAGATATAGCAAAGCGGGAAGGAGAATTAAAGTCCCTGAAAGACTAATGTATTAAGAACTACACCTGCAACATTTGGTTTTGATTATAACCTATAATCAAAAGGTGGGAGGATGTTATAACTGAGCCATTTTCAATTTCAGCGTATAAATTTGTTTATTATTTATCCTCTATTTTTTGTAAGTTCACGTGCTGAACAATATGTCAAAGAAAAAAAGAGTTAAATGAATTTAATGCTTTTAATTTTTATGTAAAATATGAGCGCGTGCTATCTTCAAAATTTGTTAAAATGTAAAGATTATGTGATGCGTGTGGCATCCACAGTTTTGTTTTTTAATTCAAGAAATAGAACAGAATAAAGTTAGCAACGATGTTAGTTGCATTTTTTCATACAGTTTGAGTTCTTAATTTTAGTGAACTACTCTTTACCGTAGGAATAATTTTACTATGTTTAATGTTATAGGGAATTATTATACGAGCATAAAAGATGCTACTTTAATAATTTTAAAGTGTAAATAAGTAGTATAGGCGTCCGCTTTTATACAGTTTAATTTAGTAAGAGAAAAGCTAGGAATTTGCGGTGCTTATTCCGTTGCTTTACAAATATAATAAATAATAAAATAAATAAGTAAAAAAAAAAAAAAAAAGATTTTGCTTTAAAATGAATTTAAATAAATAAATTGTGTAATAGCTGTTGCTAAGATACGCAGACGATTTTGAATTCTAGAAAATGAAAAAGAAAAATTAAGGAATAAAATCTAAAAAAATCATTTTAAAAATTTAAATTTGAAGATCCAAAAAATAATAAAATGTTTAATAACTGAACTGTTGCTAGGGAAATCAATGGACAAAATCTAAAAATTTAATATATTTTCTACTCTATATGTATTGCTGCAACGAATTCTTACTTCTGATTTAAAACTTAATTCTATTTCTTACAGACCCGTTACAGCATTCTTAAGTTATCTAATGAAAAAGTTCTCAAAAATAATCTAGTTATACATCAGGGGTCGATCCAGGTTTTAATTTTTGGGTCCCTTTTTTGTGAAAAACAAAATATTTTTGTGAAATTTTTATTTATTTTTGTGAAATATAAAATATTTTTGTGAAAAAGTAAAATACTGTGTAAAATCTTCAGTTTTTACAATCACTTTATGTAATGTTTAATATCAAGTTAATAGTTTCGTTGAGCCAAATTAAGGCAAAAATTAAAAATAATACTGGAAATATGAAAACATTTAATAAAAGGATCATTTTTATAAAACAAAATCTTGTGAAGGGTCCCTTTGCATGGATTTGAATTTTGTGAAGGGTCCCTTTTTATGAATTTGAATTTTGTGAAGGGTCCCTTTTTATGAAATTGAATTTTGAGAAGGGTCCCTTTTTATGAATTTGAATTTTGTGAAGGGTCCCTTTTCACTATGTGGAATTTTGAGAAGGGGCCACAAAAGGGACCCAAATTTTGCCTGGATCGACCCCTGTACATATTCTTCTAATATGAATTTCTTTACTACATAAATTTCTTAACTAATAAGTTATGGATGGGTCTCACCTAAAAGCTTCTAGCACAATAGGTCTGAGTGGGGAAGGTGGCTAGCTATGAATAAATTATATCCATTAATAAAGAGTCGACGAACAAAGAGCACTGCTTGTCAGGAATATACACTTTAATCCTTGGCTAGCATACATGAGACGAAAACACAAACAAAAATATTATTTACACGTTGATATTAAACTAATTCTTAACATTAGTTCTTAATTATTAATTCTTAACATTAGTTCTTAATTATTAATTCTTAACATCGTTCTGATAGTTTTTAAAAGTTATTTTCTAGGACTGGGGCGTCTGCAAACAAACCGCTTTTCTATTGACCCCATTTCTATTCAAGGTCTTTTTCTGTTCTGATTCTAAAACACATCTGTCGCATATTTCTCATTTTAAAACGAGAGTGGCACAATCAAAAGAGGCGTGCATCACTTTGTCTGGACAGTCAATTGTTCTGGAAACAGAAGAATGAACGGGGAATCCCCGACATCCTCCCACCTTGAGTTGCGACTAATCGGAGGAACTCAACAGTCCAAGCTGAAGTCGTCGAGGGGGTTTCACCACACGGCCAGTTCAGGTGACCACCGGAGAACTGGAAGTGGGAGTGAGACAGAGTTGGGCAAAATCGTAATTCAATTAATTTGTAATGAATTACATTTCAATTGACAGTAAGCAATTACAATTATGATTACTTGTAATTGTAACTGAGCATATGCAATTAATCATTACTTTAATCGTAACTAAAAGCTTTCAATTATAATTACTTTACTGTAATTATAATTGAAAAAATTTAGTTACAATTACATGTAATGTAATGAATAATCATTTTATAAAATTGAAATGTAATTGCAGTTAAAAACATTATAATTATAATTATCTGCCTGTAATTATAATTAAATTTTGCAGTTACAATTATATGTAATGTTAATGGGTAATCATTTTATAGAATTAGAATATAATTGTAATTAGAAACGTTATAATCATAATTACTTTTCTGTACTTATAATTAAAAATTTACGATTACAATTATATGAAATTTAATGGTTAATTATTTTACGCAATTGAAATGTAATTGTAATTACTGACAATATAATTATAATTATAATATTGTAATTGTGACTTTGGAATTCAAATTACATTTAGGTAGAGATCGATTTAACTTCTTCGCTGATGTTCTGACGAAAAGTTATGATTCGATCCACACGAAATTTTGAATTTAGAGTTAAGTGTTAGTATGACAAACATTGCATTCCTGGAAGGGGGAGGGTCTGATCCCAACTTGCCTTATCTCAAAAAATTATGGTCCGAACTTTTAAGAAACTTTAAGTTTGGTGTTAGTATGACAAAAATTGAACCGTTGGAAGGGGAGGGAGGATCTTACGTCGCACGGAACTTCATCTCGAAAAATTATGGTCGAAACTTTACAAAATTTTGAATTTCTGGTTGGTTGGCTGTTAGTATAACAAAGACTGCTCCATTGAAAGGAAGAGTTTTATCTCCTTCAACCTCACCAAAATTAGGGTACAAATTTTACGAAATTTTAAATTTCGGGATAGTCGGTGTTAGTATAGCAAATGCTGCACTGTTGGAAGGGGGAGGGTCTTACCTCTCCCCCCTCCTCCTCAAGGAGCCTTATTTCGAAAAATAATGGTCCGAACTTTACAAAATTTTAAATTTGGAGTTGTTTGAGTGTTAGTATAACAAAGACTACACCGTTGGAAGGGGGGGGGGAGGAGTTCTTACCCCAATATGTCTTATGTTGGAAAGTTATGGTCCTAACTTTACGAAATTTTAAACTTGGAGTTGGTTTCGTGTTATTATGACAAAGAGTGCACCATTGGAAGGGAATACGGTCTTACCCCCCATAGTGCCTTATCTCGAAAAATTATGTTCCAAACTTTACGAAATTTTAAATTTAGGGTTGGTTTAGTGTTAGTATAACAAAGATTACACCGTTTTTAAAATTTGGGGTTGGTTTAGTGTTAGTATAACAAAGATTACACCGTTGGAAGGGGAAGGGTCTTACCCGCCACGTTGCCTTATCTCGAAAAGTTACGATGTTGGTGTTGCGGAATAAGGCCGATTGAGTACTCTTGGGTCCTAGGCCAGAGGGGGGAGTGCCTTCCTTGGAGGTCTTTCTAAGGGACCCAAGCCTGTATTTACGCAAGTTTCGGAGATAACCACGGAAAACTCCGAACGGCTAGGCCGACGAGCGCGACCTTGGATCGAACCCGGCACTTCACGTCTACCAGCTTTGAGCGTAGAACCGCTTGGCCGCTGGTGGACCGAAAAGTTGCGGCATTAATTTTATGAAACTTACAATTTGTAGTTGGTTTGGTGCTAGTAGGACAAAGACTGCACCGTTCGAAGGGGAGAGGGTCTTACACTCCACGGAACATTATCTCGAAAAATAATGGTCCGAACTTTATGAAATTTTAAACTTTCAGTTGTTTGGGTGCTATTATAACAAAGACTGCACCGTTAGAAAGAGAAAGTGTCTCGAAAAGTTACAGTCCTAATAACTTTAAGAAATTTTAAATTTGGTGTTGGTTGGTTATTATTATAACAAAGATTGCACCGTTCGAAAGAGGAAGGGCCTTACCTCCTTTCTCCCCTCGGTGCCTTATCTAGGAAATTTATTATCCTAACTTTACAAAATTGCAAATTTGGAGTTCGTTTGGTGTTAATATGACAAACAGTACATCGATAGAAAGGGAGAGGCTCTTACCCCTACGGTGTCTTATTTCGAAAAAGTATGAACCAAACTTTACAAAATTTTAAATTTGGATGTGGTTGGATGTTATGTTAAGAAAGACTGCATTGTTTGAAATGGGGTCTTACACCCCATGGTGCCTTATCTCGGAAAGTTACTATTCCATTTTTTCGAAATTTTAAATTTGGAATTGGTTTCGTGTTACTTTGATGAAGAATACTGTTGGAAGGGGACAGGGCCTCCCCCCTCATAGCGCCTTATCACGAAAAACTATGGTCGAAACTTCACGAAATTTTAAATTTAGAATTGGTTGGGTATTAGTTTAACAAAGACTGTTTGAAGAAGGGGTCTTACTTCCCACGGTGCCTTATCCCGGAAATTTACCGTTCTAATTTTTCGAAATTTTAAATTTAGAGTTGGTTTGGTGTTACTATAATAAAGACTACACTGTTGGAAGAGAGGAGGGCCTTACCCCCCATGGTGCCTTATCACTAAAAATTATGGTCCAAACTTCACGAAATTTTAAATTTGGAGTTGGTTTGCTGTTAATATGACAAAGAGTGCACCGTTGAAAGGGGAAAGGGTCTTACCCCCCACCGTGCCTTACCTTAATTCCCCCCCCCCCTTCGGCGGGGTGGGGAGGGGCAAAAAGACTGAGGTTTTTGACAGGTTTCAATCAATCATTTTATTTTATTTTTGGGTGGGTAGATTTTAATAATTTATATGTAATTAAGTCTTAATTTAAACATAGTGGCCTGCGAAGCATGCAACGCCTGATAGTATAAATGTACATATAACTATATTTCATTTGCCTTTTAGAAAAGCTAAAAAAACGAAGCACTAATTTATCATCTGATAAAGTTAAAGAAATGAAATTTTAATATATATATACATATATTTAATACATTTTATTTCTTTAAAGGAAAAAAAATAATATTTTAAAATTTATCAAAACATTACAAATATAATATGTCGTTTGTCATTTTCGATTTTTATGTGTTTATATTTTAAATATACTTGGAGTATCTCTATTAAACTATAAGCAGAATGAGGCTTTCTGTTTTTTTTTTTTTTTTTTGTTTTTTTTGTTTTTTTTCATTTTTGACATTTGAAAAAATGAAAGAAAGAAAGAAATAACTCCACATATACATAAAGGTATTTTATTTATTTCAATTTTATATCTTAAGATGTAATCTTACTATTTTTAAGAAAATCCTTAACCAGCTGAGGTTAACGTAGGTCCATAGAGACCCGAGTCATTTTTCTTTGTCTCATTTCTCAGAGCCGACATATAAAAGAATACCTATGCATAAATTCCGTGATTTTTTCGGTAAATATACCATTCTTAAGCTTTATTATGCAATTTGAACGTTTCAAATACCTTAATTTGTTCAAAAGTTGTGAATTTTTTTTGTCAATACCTTCAGTTTTGGGAAGTGGGTGTGTTCCCGATGAAAAGTAAAATATTTGTTTATTTATTTATTTATTTATTTATTTTATTTTTTTTTTTTTGTAATATTCTTTGTCTGCCCTTAAAGTAGAAGAATTTAAGAGTGTTCAAAAATTTTATCAGATTTTTTCCTTAAAAATTATGTATTCTAACATGCCTCGGATCTTCAGCGACCCATGGTATTCTAACAAAGTGCCGAAAAAAAGAAAATGATAACCTAATTGGGTTAGTATATTATATCCCGTAACTAGAAACATGCGAAATTGGTACGAAAACAGAACCGTGCAGTCTGTGAGACTGCTGACATTCAAAAATTTACTATAAAAATGAAAACAAACAAAACTTTAAATAGTTTACAAATAGTAAACTTAAACACATATTCTTTTATATTAATGTATTAACATCACCATATTAGGTGAAAGATTAAGTGGAATGATATAAACTGAAGACGTTCATTTTTGCGTAGAGGGTAGGTACGTAGACACAGCAGCCTCACAGTCGGCAAGTTTCCGGTTCAGAGTTAAGGAAAATTTGAATAACGATCGCTTACCATTTTTAAAAATTTGCAGTGAGTGCTACGCATACTTGGGAGGGGGGAGGTTAGTGGGGCAGAAGGGAAGAAATTGTTACCGATTTTTAGGAAAATTTGTAAAACTATCAATTACTATCTATGAAAATTAGAACGAGAGTTACATATAGCTCTGGGGTTCACGGCGGGGGGGGGGGGGGCTGTAGCGTACAGAAATAAAATAATCTTATAAAAAGTAACTTAATACTGATTTTCATGAAATCTTTCGAAAATAACTACTTAATTTACAAAAAGTTTCACATATATCTGAGAATGGGGGGAGTCACGGAAAGCAGTGGGGAAAAAATGATTGTTTTATACCACAATGTATCCGATTTAGTGAAATTTAGAGTAAATGTCGCTTGCTGTTAAAAAAACAACAACAAAAAATCACAATGAGTGTTACATATATCTGAGTGTAGGGAGCCATTAAAATGTTGTTTTTATTTAATATCTTTTGATCCAATTACCGAATAAGCTAATAATAAAAAAAAATGGCGTTAGCTAGATTTTTTTCCTGAGTAATAAATGTGGCATTTTTCGCAGCTGTCGATTAAACGGTATAGATTTGTATAGCGAACAAAAAATCTGGGCAAGCAAACAAACAATCAGCTTTGTATTTACATAGAAGAAAATTAGGGAAAAAGATTGTGCTTCGTTTATCGCTTGTTGGAAATGGAGCGGGTGTGTGTGTGTGTGTGGGGGGGGGGGGATTACATGAGGGAAAGATGCTGAACAATTAAAAGACTTCTGTGGAGTGTGTGATCAGCAATCGTTAGCGGAAGTGAGAAGGGCCATCAAAAATTATGAGTGAAAGATATTAAAGAATTTTATTTCTTTATAAATTCTAGAATTTAATAAAACAAGTTTAAAATGAATATTTACATTTATGATGTGGATAGGGAAAGATTGGAAATCATGAGGCTTCTATCGGACAAGTGATCACAAATCGTTAGCGGTGGCAAAGGCGGGGATCCAAAAATTATATGAGTAAGAGATATCAAACAATTCTACTTTTTTACAGGTTGTAGAATATAATAAATCCTTATTGAATCATGTTCTTACACTAAGATCAAGATTCGACAAGATTTACATGTTTTAGAGTCTCCTGAGTCAAAAAAAAAAAAAAAAAAAAAAAAAATTGTTTTTCGCAACTGGTCAGTATGTTAGGTAGTGTGCAACTGGTCAGTGTATGTGTGTAGGAAGAGTCGGTAACAAAAGTCTCTGTTCTTAGTCTAAAAACAGGATTCGGCAAGGGTTTATTTAACAAAACCGTATGAAGTGTACTTTTTTTACATAGGAATTTTTGCTAGTGCCCAGATACTTTTGTTACCGACTGTACATATAGCGTCGGGGGTAAAAGAGAGCGGGGGGGGGGGGAGAAAAATATTGTTTTTGTACGACCATGTCACCGACTTTAATGAAACTTTGTATAAGTATCACTTACTCTTCATGAAAAATTACAGTGAGCATTATATATAGTTGGGGGGGGGGGGGGGGGCGAAAGGGAGCAGAGGGAAAAGCAGTTAGAAAAGTTCTCTTCAACATTACATCATTTCATATGCATAGAAAACTTGGCTTAAATATTGATTATTGTCTATTTAAAAAAATATTGTTACGGCTAGATATACAGAGATGGCATGGGACACACTGAAATAAAATGATTTTTTTTATACCGCCTTATTACTGTTTTTAACTGAACTTTTTAGAAATATAACTCCATGTTTGTGGAAAATGAGAGGGAGTGTTACATATCAGTGATTTTTCTTTTCTTAAATTAGTATTCAAAATTTTTTTTCAAATTTTGATTAAAAACTGTAAAAAGTTAACAAAAACCTTTTTCTTTCTCTCTCTCTTTCTTCTTCCTCTTTTCTTTTTTTTTAATTAATCTGTCCCCTTTGTCTTTTCTCCAGGGAAAAAAAAAAATTACAAATTTGTTGATTTTTAGCATGTATTTTACAATTAATAATTAAGGAAAGCGACCTTATTTTTTGGACGTCGGAAAAAATGAGACTTTTCACAAATGCTACTTGCAAAAGAAAAAAAAAACTTGGGACTTGCAAATATATTGGGGGTTAAAGTACAGTCGTGATTTTTTTTTTCTATCATAACATCTTTTTTCTTTTCTCACTCTTATAGCCCTCCAAAGTATTTTTCAGGACACATATATTTAACGAGTAGCATTTATTAAAAATGCCCTCCGGCACTCTTTCTTCCGGATAGTGGAAAATGAACACTTTTCCTTATTGCCACTTGTAAAATGCATGCTAAAAATCTACGAGAACGTAATTTTTTGTTTCCTGCGATAGGGTACTAAAAGGACAGATTAAACGAAAAAAATCTCGTTTTTGAATTACCTTTTCGGAGATTTTAATCAAACACTGAATTTTTGAGTATTAGGAAGATAAAGACACTATGATACGTAACCCTCATTGTAAAATTTTCATAAACAGTAATATTTAACACTTTGTGGCGCGCTGTCCTCGCTGCGCGCAATTATTGAGCTCCAGCTGAAAAAACTCATCCCTGAAATTTTTTTATCAAAAATTTTCTTTTATAATGTAGCAGAAAAAAGCCGTTTTTACAAACTTAAAATTTGTTCTATTTTAATTTTGTTCGTGAATTCCGGGGGCAGTCCAATCTAAATGATCTCGATTACCTTGCGCCGCAAAGGGTTAAGCAAAGTTTTATTAAATCGGCAACAGCGTGGTGTAAAAATATCCTATTCTTATCCGTATGCTCCCTATCCCCTGGATATAATATTCTCTGTAATTTTTCATGAACAATAAGTGATATCTGTACAAAGTTTCCTATAAATGTAAAGAGGGATGCATAAAAACAATCATTTTCTTTCCCTCTGTCTCCCCTTGGCCCCTAGATATATCTAACGCACTCTCTGATTTTTCCTAAGCAATCATTTTCCTCTTCTGCTCCCCCCAGGTATAGATCAGTATAAATTTTCCTAATCAGTAGGTGGTATTTACAATAAGTTTTATTAAAATGAAAATCATAGTGATATAAAACAACTTTCTTTTCTTCTGCTGTACATCATCCCCTCCCCCCTCAAAAAAAAAAAAAAAAAAAAAAAAAAAAAAACATATCTAACACTCACTTTAATTTTTCATTAACAATAAGTAATATTTACACAAAATTTCAACAAACAATCGTTAAGGGGGTCGGTTTAAAAAATATTTTATTCCCCTCTGCCTTCCTTAACCCTCCTCCTCCCTTCAACTGTATGAAAAACTCACTTTCATTTTCTAAAAGAATAAGTGACAGTTATACAAAATTTCATCAAAATCGGTAACACAGTGATATGAGAATATAAGAACAACAGTTTTCTTTCCCTCTGCCCCCTCCTGTAGATATACGTAACACGCATTTTAATTTTTCTTAAATAGTAAGTGTTATTTATATAAAGCTTCATTTAAACTGTGTGATTAAAAAAAAAAATAATAATCCATATGCACCCCTCGTGCGCCCTCCCCTTGCCATTCATTGTAATTTTCAATAAACAGTAAGTGATATATTATATAAGATATCACTAAAATAGCAACATGATAATATAAAAAATAATTTTCTTTCACTCTGTCCCTCTCACTTATCTCCCTCCCTTCCAAATAAGTGTGACACTTGCTGTAATTTTTCATAATTAATAAATAATTTTTATACAAAGTTTCATTAAAATCGGTAAGAAGGTGATATAAAAACAATTATTTTCATTCAAACTACCGCTAACCCGAAACCCCTCCCACAGATGTATATAATCCTTACTGCTTATTTTCCATTAATACTATGTGAATGTTGTACCAATTTAATTGAAATTACCAATATATATATATATATATGAAAGTCATTATTTAAATTATTAAATATTTATTGATTTTGAATATTGCAAAAGTATTCCCTTTTTGAAATCCCCCCCCCCCCCCCAAAAAAAAAAAAAAAAAAAAAAATCTGATGTATAACAAACACACGATTTCCATTGTCCAACACTTGGCATATTGTACATTCTTTTTGGAAAGATTATATTGATTATATTTAGAAAACACAAAATTGCTTCAATAAATTAGACACCTAGCAAATTTCCTGTAAGAGCAAACTGATACATATGCCGAGAAGATATACAAAAGAGAATGTACATAGTAAATAAATAAAATAATAATAGTAATAAAAAAAATAATTAGAGGCCGTTTTTTAAAGCACGCATTTCCAAAATCTTTAACTGTCCTGCCTAATCAGGACGCCCGTGAATTTTCTTGTAGTAACCAAGTAGTGAATTTATGTAGCAAATTTGAAGAAAATTGTTAGAACTGTTTTTGAGACATCGACTTTCAATCCCCCTGCCAATTTTCATAAAAACTGAGCAAACTCATCAACTCACTGCAAAATAACAATTATATACTTAAAGGTCTATAAAGGAGTCAGTATGGTGAATTTGAAGAGAATACATAGAGCTGTTTTTAATGGAATGCATTCGCGAGATCTAAAATTGACCTATTTATTCAGAGTGTTAAGCAATTTTCCTGAACTATTCAGTTAACACATACGGAAAGACATCCAAAACGATGTTTATATAGTAGTTTTGAAGAAATTGTTAGTCTTTTTGAGATACGGATGTACGGTCTCATGCAGTTTTCATTAAAAAGTTGGAAAAATCATCTGTACACTAAACTTATCTTAATTCTGAAGTTCAGTAGTTTTATTTTTATTAGTTTCGGAGATTTTAATGTCACAATATTCCCCGTACACATAGAGAAGGTGTCGGTAACAGAAGTCTCCAAATACTAGCAAAAATTCCTATGTAAAAAAAGTACACTTAATACAGTTTTCTTAAATAAACCCTTGCCGAATCCTGTTTTTAGACTAAGAACAGAGACTTTTGTTACCGACTCTTCCTACACACATACACTGACCAGTTGCACACTACCTAACATACTGACCAGTTGCGAAAAACAATTTTTTTTTTTTTTTTGACTCAGGAGACTCTAAAACATGTAAATCAGATGAAAATTTGACATCGAAATTTTTGACCGACAACAATACTTCCATTACCTGCGGTTGTCGGGTGATGAAAGTAATAAATAACAAGAAGTTCTACACTTATATAAAGTTCTTATAACTATGATCTGTAACATGCCTTCCCAATTTGTAATTCAATTTAGAATTTACACGTTAGAGCACTTGCAATAACGTAAATGTACAAACCATAATGGTAACGATATATATATATTTTTATCTACCTGGAAAGAACTATAAACCCTGCATAAACCCTGCACTCATCAATATCAATATAGATCACGCTACGGGGTTTTATAATATACAGTACAAACTTTGAGTTTAATCGAATGAACGTTTACACGTTATCATGTAAATTCTGTAAATACATACAACACTTTAATGTATGGATACACTAAAATTTTATAATTGAATTTTTTTATTACCCCCCCCCCTTTTTTTTTTAATAATAATATTTATTTCGGAAAGTAAAAGCATATATCCATTCTTGTTTTAGAGTATAACAAATACGCCTACCTAAAATCAATTTCAAGAACCTGTCCTCCAAGCGATGGTGAAGGGAGGGGAGAGGGGCAAAATGTTTGGCAGCTGGATTCATTGATGTTCTGAAACTATTTCCACGAAAATGCAGCTAATGTAAAAAAAAATTGTAGTTTCATTGATAATATTCATTATTAACCATATTCGAAAGAGCTTTAACTAAAAAAAAAAAAAAGAAAAGAAAAGAAAAATACGTCAATTTTTTCTTTTCAATAATGATAATAATAATTTCAAAAAATTTTATTCACTTATTAACATTTACAGTTATAAATTTTCTAATTAAAAATTTGCATGCGTAGATAATATTTGTTTTGTGAATCTTAAGCATCCCATCAACAGCAGATTCTTAAATATCTGCTCAGAAACATTTTATTGTGTTAACAAATGCTATCTCGTCGTTTTTGTACTTTACATCAGACTAGTGGGCTTCGCCCGGTTCTTTGGTCACTATATTTAAATGATTTCTCAATTTCACATCATTATTAATTAAAATAATAATAATAATAAAAAATAAAAAATATATCATTGTAATCATCGAAACCTATATGAAATATTGACCATTGCATTCGGTAGTGGGTTTTCACGCTCACAGCATGACGAATCGGGTCCCTACCGTCTTCGGTAGCGCCTTACCCGCTTTAAGGAACATATGCAATATGCATATGTTCCTTCTTCCCCCGCGAATAAACTTAGAAGTTTCGCGAAATTCCAGAAAAGTGCATATTGCGCACACTAAATTTCGCCATTCGGAGATAATTTGGGGCAGAGTAAAACTTGAAAACGTGTTTTTTGCCTCTCCACCACAAGGGAGCGAGTGAATAATTTCGCATAATGGTTTCGAGTGCGTGTTAGGTTCACATAACCAAGCGACTCAGTAAAAGATCGCATTCCTGAGATAATTTGGAGCAGAGTTACAATTTTCTTGCCCTCTCCCTTAAGGGGGGGGGTGAACTTTCCCAAAATATTTTTATACTATATTTTAGGAACGTATAACCAAGACACATTAAAAAAAATCGCCTTTGTAAGATTATTTGGAGCACATTTATGCATGGAAATATGTTTTTTGCCTCCCGATCCCCAAAGAGTGTATAGGGAGGAATTTCGCTAAATCTTTTATAGTTTGTGTTGGGTGGTCATAATCAATCGACACATAAAAAAAATCGTTTTTCTGAGATAATTTTGAGCAGAGTTACTCTTTTAAAGTTTGTTGCCCCCCCCCCCTTCCTGGCATTAAATGCGGGTAAGGAGAAATTTCACAAAATCCTTTTATATTGCGAGTTGGGTACGTCAAAAAAAAAAAAAAAAAAAAAAAAAAAAAAATCATGTATAAAATTAATCTTACTGAGATAATTTGAAGTAAAGTTATATATGCTTGAAAAAATGTTTATTGTCCCCTCTGTCTCCAAGGAGAGGGGGAAGGGGTAAATTTCGCAAAATCTTGTTACAATGGATATACAAATAAACAACCCACACAACAAAATTCTTGACCTGAGCTCCTGTAGATAAAACGGAGGGGGGTTTGGTCTCGAACTCGCTTCCTTGTAACTCCCCTCAAAAAACAAAAATGGATTTCTGGAAATAATATCTCCAAGAAAACGTACGCCTATTTTAAACATCTTTGTAGCATTATTTATAGAGTTCTACTCGTAAAACCAGATTTTGTGAAATTTTCACCAGAAAATCGTTTTCTCTCCCTCCCTCTTTTAAAATTCCAAAATCGCAGAAAACAGTTTTTTGTGCTCAAGTCTAGTCTCCCCATGTGCAATTCTTTCACCGTGAAGTAATTTGAAGTCGAGTTATGCTTACAAACGTGTATTTGTCTCCGTTTTCGCAAAACAGGGGGGGGGGATTTAGCAAAAATACCGTTTTTGTGGAAGTCAGGGTCCGTAAACTAATCTACGCACCAAAATTTGTGTCTTTATATCCCACAGAATCACCACGAGCTGTATTGTGCTAGGAAAGGAGGGTCTCGAATTTCCTCCCTTAAACTTCCCCTTCCCACCAAAATCAAAAATCGCAAAAAAAAAAAAAAAATATATATATATATATAGGTTTTTGGAAATATCCTCAACAAGACGAACGGCTGTTGTAAATATTTTTGCACTATTATAGGACGAGTTCTACTCAAAAATCAGGATTTTGCCACATTTCCCATAGAAATTGTTTTTCTCCCTTCCCCCTTAAAAATTCAAATTTCCAGAATCGCAGAAAATGACTTTTTAGTACTCAAGTCTAGTCTCCCCATCTGCAATTTCTTCACCGTGAAGTAATTTGAGATCCGATTTATGCTTATAAACGTATTTTTACTTTCTGTCAAAAAAATTCTGTCTTAGTGGGGGTCAGGGTCCTAAAACCAACCTGCACACCAAAATTTGTTACTCTATCTTGTATAGAATCGCCACGGCTGTGTTGAATAGAACCCCCCCCCCCCCTCCGTTCTCCTTTCTGCTTCCCAAGAATATCTAAGGAAATCAGTATTGAATAAGAGTACTTAGTTGTGCTTAAAAAATAAAATAAAAAAATAAATAATAGTTACACGCACACACACACACACACACATATATATATATATATATATATATATATATATATATATATATATAACCATCTCCATTTTTTATTCACAGCCACCCCTTGCCTCGAAGGCGGTTAGCATCTATTTTTCTCCCCAAAATTTTCCCAAAATACAGCTTCATTAATTTTGCAGCAATCGAAGAAAAAGTGATAAAAATGTTTTACATTAATCCCTCCACCTTTTCGTCAGATATATCTGTTACTCGGATTTTTTTTTTCTACATTAGTAAGAAGAATTGTGAAATGTTTGTTTGTAAATAGCAAATATATATATAGTATATATAAAACTCTTTTTTTTTTCTCCTTTTTTTTTTTTTACTGTTTAGAATGCATTTCTAAAGTAAAAATTCGAAAAAGTTCCTATTACGGATACTTTTTATTATTCTAAGTACACTTTCTTCCCCGAGATCATTATATTTTGTTACGTATAATATAATCTTTTTATAGCTCGATCCTTTACATATCCACTGTTACAAACTATCATAACTGTTAAACTTCTAAACTTCTAATTTTTTTTTTTTTAATTATGATTTTGCTTAGTGAAAAACTTAATGAATTTATGATTCTTGGTAGGCAATATTAACGCAGGGGAAGGAGGGGAGATAATTAAGCTATGCTTTTCAAATTTAATATATTTTATTTAAATGGAAATATATCTTTTACTTTTATTATTTATTTATTTCAAAAAGTTGTTCACTTGTTTTAGTCCCACATGCTACCTTGTTTAAAACTTATTTATATAAATACAGCCTTTAATAATATCACTGAATTGAATTATCTTCTCAATTATTAAATGTTTTCCTGGCTGCAGTTTGAAATAAGTTTCTCATTGCTGCTCCCCTCACCGAAAATCCCGTATATATCTAAGATGCTACAGTTCAAATTAAAATTTGTGTTTATATTTCAAACCTTTAGTAGATAATCTTTTAATTTCAGTAGTGTTTTCAATATTTGAATTTGTGTATATTAGTATTATCTAGTCTCAATTTTATATCTAAGTACTATAACTTCTAATATTTATTAAAAAGCTCGACAACTTTTATGGTAAATCTATAATGAAGAATTAACTAGATACCGTTTTATTGAAGTTATGTACTTATAAATATGAATGTTTTATCGAATAACATGATCGCAATATTATATTAGAGCGTAAAAATTGTCTTAAATATATATATATACATATATCTGTACTGATAAGTACAAAGGATTTATGTCCAAAAATGTCGATTTTGAGTTAAGTACATATAGTCAGACTCAGAAAAAAATTCTCTATCGATTGGTATAAAGGATTTAAATCCATGTCATTTAGTCTTTGAGAAAATCCATTGGCAAAAAAAGATTCAAGTCAGAAATTTAGCATTAATCTTTGGTATAAAATATTTAATTCAATTTTTTCCTTTCATTAAATGAAGGTTGACAATCACTGAATGGTATAAAGGGTGTAAATCAACATAATCCCTTTTTCCTATTCGATTCTTCTGATTAGTTTTTAGTTAGTTTAACTTTATTTTTCGTCTCCTGAAAAATCAAGAATATGGACTTAATCCTTTATACTTATCAGTACAGATATATACTAGCAGACCCGGCCACGCGTTGCTGTGGCTATGTTATACGTTGAATTATATTGTAGTAAAATATTCAATACATTAAAATTATTATTTACGAATAAAGACCATCCTTCATAACATCCTCGATCTTAGCAGACTTAGCCCGCTTCGCTGGTCCCTATTTTAAAATGATTCACTATAATTAAAGAATTCTCAAAATTGCATTAATTTTTAACATGTGAAAAAAAAGAGAAAAAAAAATCTGATCGGGAAAAATGTTCGACACTCATAATGAATCCATATATTATCGAAAGGAAAATGATATAAAATACAAAAAAATCTTCTCTCATCGGTGGAATAATCTGTCCGGACCCCCACTGCCTGCGGCAGCGTATACCTGTGCAAACCGTGCGTACGGTTTCTTCGCCCACCGTTCCCGCCCTTCTTAATAACTCTATACTTTCAAAAATATCAGCAATCGATTTATCGGGCCTTAAAACTTAATAATACTAATTTTCAAAGCTCTAACTCTTATTTCTATTATTTTGCCCCTTTGCCCTCCCCCCTCCCGACTATTCTAAATAATTTTACAAATTCTAAAATATCTACAGTTTATTTGTAGGTGTCAAAAACCTGTATGCACCAGTTTGAACGATCTAACTATATTTTTATTTTTTGCCCCTCTGCCCCCCCTTCCCGCCCCTCCTAATAAATTTACAAATTCGAAAATATCCGCAATCGATTTGTTGGTATCAAAAATTCTATGCACATATTTTGAATGATCTAACTCCATTTTTATATTTTGCTCCTCTGCCCCCCCCCCCCTTTCCCGCTCCTCTTAATAATTTTACAAATTCGAAAATATCTGCAATCGATTTGTAGGTATCAAAAACTTCTATGTACCAATTTTGAGCGATGTAACTCTATTTTTATTTTTTTGCCCCTCCGCCCCCTTTCCCGCCCCTCCTAATAACTTTACACTTTCGAAAATATCCTCATTCGATTTGCAGGCCTCTAAAACCTATCTATACCAATTTTGAACAGTCTATCTGCATTTCTATTTTTTTTTTTTGTTGTTGTTGTTTGTTTGTGAAATCACGTTTTGGCCCCTCCCCCCCTTTTGGGCGGCGAATTTTGCAATAAAAACTATCCTATCTCTCAAGTTGGACCAAACTGCACACAGTGTCCAAATTTCATTAAAATCGGCTCATTAGTTTAGGAGTTCATCGCGGACAAACATAGTAATTTATATATATATATGTATGACTTTTTGGCTGTATAATTACGCTCTAAATAATGATAACAAAATTCTTCTAAACACCCAAAGAAAAATTCATTACATAATAAATGCAATTAAAATTAACTTTTGACGGATTTCGGAATAATTTAATTCCATTTAATGTAATAATTTAGAAATCATAATTGAATTGACCTGTAATTCAATTTTAGATTAATTCAATTACATTCCCGAAAAATGTAATTTGATTAACTTGTATTCAAATACAAATTAATTGAATTACATTTTATAAGGTGTAATGGGAATTAATTTGTAATTTCATTACAGGTTAATTTAATTATTTTCGAAAACTTAATTGAAATTAACCTGTAATTGTTTGCAAACACGTGAAATTACAATTTGGAAAATGTAATGGAATTAATTGTCAATTGCATTACAAGTTAATTGAATTAAACTCTAAAGAAACGTAATGACATTAATTTGTAATCCATTACAGGTATTTTCAAATACTTTTGTCAATTGTAATTAAGAGTGATTTTATTTTCATTACAAAATAATTGAATTACAAGCTGTGCAAAAGTAATTCAATTTATTTGTAATCAATTATTCGTTAATCGATTGACAGTAAAATAATTATAATTGTAATTTAATTGTAATTCAATTACTTTTTAATCAATTATGCCCAACACTGGAGTGAGATCATCTGTTGTGGACGTCTTGTTACTGGTTCTGGAACTGGTAGGTCTTTTACAGGTTCCTTTTCTCTGGGGTTGAGTATCGGTTTCTGTGAGATGTTCTTGTTTTCGGAAGTCGAAGGACTTAAGTTTTCTTGGAGAGATTTATGTAAAGTGGGGTGATTCTTAAGTTCGGTATTGTCAATTTCTAAAGGAAACAATCTTTGCAATGGATGCAGAAAAAGTCCATTCTCGGTCTTCACCTTAGCTATGCGTATCACATTATCCTTGCCTGGGTAAAGTTCGATCACTTTTGCAAAAGGCCAGTGAACATGTTTTTTATTGAAATCTTCTAGCAGGACAACATCGCCGACTTTCAATTGTTTGAATGCATGTTGACGTAATTGCCCTAAATATTCAGCTCTGAATCTGTTTCTTAAGTTTTCTCTAATTATTTGCCTATATCTGGCTCTGCGGTTAAGATCTTTAGAATCTAAAGCATCTAGGTCAGGTACTCCTGATGTTGGCAGTTCTCTTAGGAACATCATTGGGGTTAAAGGTAACGGATCTCTGTTATCTTCGGAAACATAGGTTATAGGCTGTGAATTAATCACTTGTTCACAGTCACACAGTATAGTGTAAAGTTCTTCGTAATTCAAGGATGCACGACCTAAGTTTCTTTTCAGGATTCCTTTAACCATTCCAACAAGCCTCTCCCACCAACCTCCCCACCACGGTGCTGCAGGAGGGTTGAATTTCCATCTGATCTTCTGGGTGGAAGCTACCTTGCAGATGGTTTCCCAATCTACACTCGAGAGAGCATTGCTGGTTCCAAGAAAGTTCTTCCCGTTGTCTGAATAGATGATGTAGGGTCTGCATCTCCTTGCTATGAAACTTCTCAGAGACTGGAGAAAACTTTCTGTAGACAGAGACTTAATGGCTTCAAGATGTATGGCTCGGTAGACAGCACAAGTAAATAAAGCTATCCACGCTTTTGATCCATCAGAAAGATGAAGAGGACCGGCTAGATCCTTGCCTACCACTTCAAAGATGGCTGCTTCTCGTACTCTGTCCTCGGGTGGTATTCCAGGTTCAACATCTATTTTGGAAGTCTGAAGTTTTCTGCAAATCGCGCATTTTGTTATTGTATTTCTAATGCATTTTCTAGACTTCAGTATCCAAAAATTTTCTCTTAGTAGTGTCATTAGAATGCTGACTCCAGCGCACTGATTTTCTAAATGCTTCTCGAATATCAATCTTTGGACTACAGGATGCTTGTAAGGTAAAATTACAAGATATCTGAAGTTTTCACTGTCGTTCCTTTGAATTATATTGGTTCTTACTCTTAAGAGACCAGCTTTATCTTCGACAGGCCTTAAATTTCTTAATTTTGGATCTGTTCTCCCTGAAAAAGATTCTTGTTGTACTAATCGGAGAAGTACATGTTCTGCTGAAATATCCAATTCGGATATTTTCTCAGTAGTCTTCGAATTATGATAAAATCTATGTATCCAGGCAATGGTTCAAACAGTTTTCTTGTAAGAAGAAAAATATTGATAAAATCGATTGAAATTATCTTTTTTTTAATCTAACAGATTTAAGATTGTCTTCTTTTTTTCGCTGTTTATGAGTTCTTCGTTTGGGTCTTCTTCTATTTGAGGCCATTCATTTTCAGGTAAATAAACGGTCTTCCCACCTACATAAGGTCCTCCCACCATCTCGATTTGTGTAGTTTTTATCTCTGAATCTTTACTTTTTAAATCTGTAGTCGTTTCAATCAATAATTCGAGTGTTTCTTCTAAATCCACAGCATCCGGATCTATGTCATCACATAAAATTTGTAATTTAGTAATAAATTTGTTAATACTGTCTCTTATGACAGCTCTCTCTTTTTTAGCAATCACTAAATTGTTAGTCATAATAGATACAAAATTTAAAATTTTATACTTATTATCTTTACAATATATATAATGGATATTTAATTAGCTGAACCACATCCCACGGCTGGGATACCAAAGTTTATTGCTGCAACGAATTCTTACTTCTGATTTGAAACTTAATTCTATTTCTTACAGACCCGATCAGGGCCGGTGACAGGGGGGGGCACAGGGGACAACTGCCCAGGGGCCCGGGTGTTGGGGGGGCCCGGAACAAACGGAACAGAAGTGACAAAAATTTAAATTTTAAAATATGAAGTTTCACGTTTTTTTTTCTTGATATTTTCCACAATTCTAAAAACATGAGAAAAGGAATAACAAATTTAGATAAAAACCGCTTAGCAGTCCTAAATACTAGCGGTGATAATGGGCCCGCGACGCGATGCGGCAGGATTTAGGACCTAAGGGCTAAGGGGAGCTCAACAGGGAAGCGATATTTTTATCTGATGCATTATAATTTCTTTTTTTTAGAAAAGTCCTTTCAAACACTTTACGGGGGGGGGGGGGGGGGGGCTAAGTACTGCCACTGGAAGTAGATGCAGGAAGGGACAAATAGACTAGTAGATGTCGAATAATAAGGAAGCCTCATTTCCTTTTCTTTAATCGTTTCTTTAACGCATTTCGCATTTGGAAAAACCATTAGTATCAACTACTCAGAATTGAGGGGGTAAACTGTTGCTAGTAAAATTTCACAATCAATAATAAAAAAAAAATACTTTTAAAGAAATCATTATGGGAAGGAACAAAGCCAAAGCATTCCGAGTGGAATAAGAAAAATATTTCGCATGTGCTCGACTTCCTTCGAAAGTTTCAAAACAACATGTTACACTTCACATGTCCAACCTGATGTATTCAAAGAAATGTGTAATTGGGATGGTATTTTTGGTGTTTGGGAATAAGGCCGATTGACTGCACTAGAGTCCAAGGCCTGAAGGGAAATGCCTTCTGTGGAGTTTTTTCTAAGAAGTCTTAGCCTGTATTTATGCAAGTTGCGTAGAAAACTACGAAAACTCTGAACGGATAGGTCGACTAGTGCGACCTAGGATCGAACCCAGCACTAGAGGTCTGCATGGGCCGAAATTTTGAGGTCCAGGCCCGTTTGAAAACTTTGCTTACCCGGCCCGGCCCGGTATGAAATCGAAAAGTTCGGCCCGGGCCCGGCGCTGCCCGGTATGAAATCGAAAAGTTCGGCCCGGGCCCGGCGCAGCCCGTTTGTTTTTTCCCAGTGCATGGCCCGGACAAAAAACGATAATATCAGGCCCGACCCGGCCCGGCCCGATTCAAAAATATGTAAAATAACAACAAAAAAAAAAAAAGCCTGCTTTTCTATGAAAAAAATTTTTAATATGTGTTTTGTAGCAGTTTTATATAGCCAAGTAATAGAATGTTCTTTAACAAAACTGCTGAACTTTTACAAGGTAATTATATATAAACAGAAATTCTTTATTACAGACGTAAAGAAGGCACAAAGACAGACAGAAAGTCAAATAAAAAATATTAGCATTCTAATCCAACCATATTCAATAGAAAAGTTGCTTTTGCACATGCTAAAAATAATGCTACTTTCATCCAGTGCACTGGAGTAAAGAAAAAGGAGCTTTCGCGAGAAAGTTACAGTGGAAGGATTTTTATTGTCTTCATACCACCTAAACTCTACAGACATATAGGACGCAAACCTTATGCACAGTAACGTACCTAATTTATTTTGTTTGTACATGTGCGAAAATTAGTAGTGACATGCATACTATTTTGATTAGAAAACCATATAATATTACTTTAAATAAAATATATTAATTTCGAGACATGCTAAAAATGTTTGCGGAAAATTAAATTGCGAACAGACAGACTGATAGACAATTAAATTGAAGTTAGATTTTTTTAACAAAATAAAATTTTATGTGACATACCAGCCTGTAAGATTATGTAAAATAATATTTTATCACTTTCCTTTTTCATTGATTAACGAGGAAATTAAAAGAAGATTCGGGCCGACACGGCCCGGAAAAAAATTCGTCCAGGCCCGGCCCGGCTTGAGTATACACAAAATAATTGAACCTGAGCCAGCCCGGCCCGAGAGCAGATTGAAAAATTCGGCCCGTGCAGACCTCTACCCAGCACCTCATGCTTACCACTTGTGAGTGCAGAACCGCTTGGCCGCTGGTGGGCTTCTAATTGGGATGAGAGCGACCAAATCAGTGCAAAAGAACTATAACTGGCCGGATATTGATAAAAAGTTAAATAGAAGCAATGCAAGATAAAGATATACTAAAAATGCAAAATTGTTGAGAAAGTATGAAGTCCACTTTTTCTTTTTACACATATGCAAGATGACAAGACATTAATAATAATTATAATAATAATAATGATAGAAATTCACTAGTTTAATTAAAAATATGCCTAGAATGTATACAAATAGGATTTTATTTTTAGACAAAACTTAACTTGAAATTTTTAATTTAATTGAGAAATAAAATAAACTGATAAATATATATAATCTGGAGCAATAGGAGGGAATATTGCACAGGACGGGAGGATTTTTCATAAGTTTTCTGAAAAGTATATATATCTTTTTTTTTTTTTTTTTTAAGATTATTACGACACCTATCATTTATATATATATATATATATATATATATATATAATATTTATTTGAAAAAGAAAAGAAAAAAAAAAGTTTGTTATAAAATATATTTTGAATATCCCTCCTCTCAGCTTTTTATTTATTTTTTTCCCGTTATATTCGAATGTTGATATATGATTGTATAAAATATATTTTTCTAACAAATTAAGAACCTTATAAAAACAAAACGAAGGATTTTTTTTATTTTTATTTTTTCTTTTAAATATTCATCAATCGCAATAAAAATAGCTAAGTACACAAATATTAACATATCTTAAAAATCACAGAAAAAACTAGAATTTCTATATAGTTCAGCAACTCCTTTTTTTTTCACTATATATTAGTTTAATAACAAATATTCCAATTTGTAGAGTTGCATGAAAGATACACCCGTAACAATATGGTATTGTCGTGTTTGAAAAATGTATATACACCTTCATTTAATTCTTTCAATCAGATTAAGAAAAAAAAAGTGATAAGGTACATGTTTATAATTATTCATACTTCTAAATAGTGTATCATCATCTAGTTCTAGTATTAATTTTTTGCAAGCACAAGAAATTAAATATATGTTTAGTTTAGTTTAACAATCACGATTCTCTGAGTTGTGTAGAAAATAATAAAAAATCTCTCTTTTCTTTTCTTTCTTTTTTTAAATAAATTTTCATGTATATCTATACTTTGAGATTAAAAGTAAATCATATGTAAAACTTGCACAATAAATTAATAAAAAAAATATATATGGCTCCTGTCAGTAGCCGAGATGTTCTCCTCTAGAAGCTGGTAGAGAGGATATGTCGGGTTCAAACCTAGATTTGGTTCATCGGACTAGACATTCAGGTTTTCCTGTTTTTTTTTTTTATTATTATTTTTCTAAATTCGCATGAATACCATTTCTTTAAACGTTTAAATTTCAGAAAATGATCTAATCAAAATATTATTGATATAGTACATTTTTTTTTTTCAAATGTTTTAATTAAAGAAAGTTTTTATATACTGTGCTGTATCTATTTAAAATTTCAATCAGTTCATTCCTAAAATCAGATAAATCAAATACAATGACTGAAGGTTCATGTCAGTTATTCATTACTGTAACTCCGGAGCAAAAACGGGGTTTAGAATCATTAAACTCTTATCTTTTACACAGATCAAAGGTGTCGTGAGTTGTGTTCCTGCTAAAAATGTTTGGTCAAGTGAAAGGAAGAATCTGTCTTGTTTAAGTGACATGGGAAACATTTTCACACATCGAAACTTGAAAAAGTAATCACTGCTCATCGTTAGCCACCTAGTCAGTATTCATCTAAAAGGAACAGATGAGGGGGGGGGGGGGTCTGCATCTCATTTGGTGCTTTGCTTTGCTTATTTCCCAAGCAGTGCAATCTCATCTGTGCAATGTCCATTGGCTGTTATCAGTGGGAATGGTGGTAAAAACTATGTAATTACTAAAAATCTCATTTAGGAACGCAAACGCTAAACACTGCTGTTAAGTTTTTACATTCAGATTCAGTTTGTAGATTTTAGTGAAAAGAAGAAAATTTATCAATTACAGTATATGTTTATTAATACAGTATACAGTAGAAAAAATCATATATATATTCCTGTTCTGGCCTTTTTCTAATGCCTTGTCAAAATCTGGCTTGAGAGAATTTCCTCTGTGATTTTAAAGTAAGTTCATTTAAGATTATTTTAATTTTTGTTATAGTCTTTTAATATTTTAACTAAATTTCATCACACTATATCATATATCATATTTATTGGTGTATAAATCAATCGGTGTATAGGTCGTAAATCGATGAGTAATTCCAATCTTAGGAAAAAAAAAAAAGTTGGATTTAAGCTAGATTAGCCCACAGACTTTTTTTTTTTTAGAAAAAAGACTTTTTTAAATAAAAAACTGATTATGCCTTTACTTTTGCTTGTTTAAAAAATTAATATTTTAAATCTTATTAAACACAGAAAAAAAAAGAGACTGAAAAGAAATTATCAGAAAACTTTCAGTCTTACTGTCGGCAGCAAAATTATTTGAGCGCTAGCAATAATTCCTGTGTAAAAAAGTACACTTAATACTGCTTTGTTAAAGAAATCCTTGTCAAGTCATGTTTTTAGTCAGTCTAAGAATATAATTCCACAACGATTTATTTAATAAAACAGTATTAAATGTACTTTTTTCATATAAGAATTATTGCTAGCGCTCGAATAATTTTGCTGCCAATAGTATATACTTTTATGAATCTACTCAGCCTACTCGGTAATTATTAATGTTCACTTCATTCAAAAGTTAATTTTTAAAATATTTAATTATAGACCAAACAAATTTTCAGGGGATAGCTTAATAAATAAATAAGGCTCAAGGTTGTCAAAAAGAAATCCAGAATTTCTAAAAGAAATTTTTAGATAAAATATCATTTTTCAAATATATTACATTTATATTTCAATCATGATATCTTTATTTTAAAATTTTATATTTAACTTTAAAGTACAATAGGTAATGCATATATCAATCAGTGATTGATCACAAGTCTTCTTTTGTAAATTAATATATTGAAAATGAAATGCAAAGTAATTGTATGTTTTTGTCATGGATGAATGAATCAGCCTTCTTATTTAATCAAATTTCATCGTATAAATGTATAGTACGATAATGCACTACTTACTGTATCACTTTATTTTATTGGAGCTATTTGAAATACCGTAGTACCCAAAAATTTAAACTATTTTTCGATTAAAATTTAATAAGTGATTATGTGTGTGTGTGGGGGGGGGAGGGGGGGCTGACTTTTGTTTGCCCAGGGGCCCGTAATTCCTGTCACCGGCCCTGGACCCGATACAGCATTCTTAAGTTATCTAATAAAAAAGTTCTCAAAAATAATCTAGTTATACATATTCTTCTAATATGAATTTCTTTACTACATAAACTTCTTAACTAATAAGATATGGATGGGTCTCACCTGAAAGCTTCTAGCGGTATAGGTCCGAGTGGGGAAGGTGGCTAGCTATGAATAAATTATATCCATCAATAAAGAGTCGACGAACGAAGAGCACTGCTTGTTAGGAATACACACTTTAATTCTTGGCTAGCAAGCTAGCATACATGAGACGAAAACACAAACAAAAATATTATTTACACGTTGATTTGAAACTAATTCTTAACATTAGTTCTTAATTTATTAATTCTTAACATCGTTCTGATGGTTTTAAAAGTTATTTTCTAGCACTGGGGAGTCGACAAACAAACCGCTTTTCTAGTGGCCCCATTTCTATTCAAGGTCCTTTTCTGTTCTGATTCTAAAACACATTTGTCGCATATTTCTCATTTCAAAATGAAAGAGTGGCACAATCAAAAGAGACACGCATCACTTTGTCTGGACAGTCAATTGTTCTGGAAACAGAAGAATGAACGGGGAATCCCCGAGAATATGTATTACCATTTGATTTAAAAAATATATAATAAAAAAGATTTCATTCTCAAATGAATTTAAATAAATAAATAGTTTAATAGCTGTTGCTAAGATACCAGACGATTGAAAAGAAAAAAAAAATATTTAGAAAAATGAAACAGAAAAGCCAATGTTTAAAATTGGGAAAAAAAAAAAATTAAAAATATTCAGATTTGAAATTTGAAAAAATCTTGATGTGGTGCACCCCTGCAGAGTTCCAGGTACACATCTCCCAAGATTTCTAGCTCTGTGATTAGCAGCATGAGCACCAAAGCGCAGAGACATTTCTCTTTATTTATAAAGATTTATTTTATTAACATATTCAGTGCCATGTCAGCCATCGGTGGCTGACACTGAACTTTCTGTCTAGGCCACGTCAGCCACCAGTGTCTGACAGTGTGAAATATGATATAAAACTAAAAAATTTACATAGTTTTAAGTAATTACTGACAATTTATTTAAAATTTACTTTATTTTTATTTATTATAGGATTATATCGTTAAGGTATTTTAATGGATTTTATTGAAACATGGTAAACATAACACGCTTCTAAGCAGCGTGCGTGGCCTGAATGGGATTTTCTTAAGAACTTGCATGGCACTCAACATGTTAATGTAACTTTGTTATATATGTTTAATACAGTGGTGGACATAATTATAAGACACCTATCTAATTTGACAAATAGTGAATGAAAAGATTCAGAGCTTAAAAATGTTTTATCAAATATGTCAAAAACATAAATTTATTCTGTTATTACACGTAATTATTTTACAGAAATGATATTTTTATAGAGTTTAATTTAAAAAAATTAAAAATACCATGGACAAAATTATAAGACACCCTAAAATTTTAATTAACGAAAAAAAGCAGGTGTTTTACCTGCTTTTTCTCAAAAATAATGTGCAATATGCAAATTTTCTGCTGCTGTTATGACGCCAGCAGACGATAACCAACTTCACGCATTTACAAACATGTCACGAGGTACAGAATTAAAAGAAAGTGAAATTCGTGAAATTTGGAGATTAAATGGAACTGGTGCTTCAATTAATAATATTTCTAAAGTTATTAAACGCTCTAGATGTGCAATTAGAAATGCTTTGAAAAGAGGAATTAATGGATCGGTGATTAAAAGATCTGGACGTACTCCTTGCTTGTCATCGAGAGACAGACGCCATGTGCTTTTGATCGTTACAGAGAATAAGATGACCACTACAGGCATTAAAAATGCTTTGAAACTGAACTGTTCAAGGAGAACCATTTGCAGGGTGTTGCATAATGCTTCCTATGTGAAATATAAAAAATTGAAGAAAAAACCACTGCTTCTAAGCCGGCACAAAATGGAACGTCTAAACTTCGCTAAACAAACTATGGCCTGGACCTCCAAATGGTAATCTGTGTTATTTTCTGATGAAAAAAAGTTTAACCTGGATGGTCCTGATGGGTTTCAATATTATTGGCATGATTTACGGAATGCTCCTCATGTACTAATAAGCCGCCAAATGGGTGGAGGCTCAGTAATGGTTTGGGCTGGTTTTTCGGCTCAAGGGAAAATGGATATTGTTTTTGTGCATTCAAGAATGAATTCCGAAAAGTATAAGAATCTTCTTAAAGATCAACTAGCCATATACAGTGAACTTCTTTGTTGCGAAAACTACACTTTTCAGCACGATAACGCACCGATTCATGCATAACACGAAACAAAAAAAGTGGCTTTCAGAGCAAAGTATCAATTTTCTCCTGTGGCTTTCTTGCTCCCCAGACTTAAATCCCATTGAAAACTTGTGGGGATCTTAGCTCGTGCGGTTTACCGAAATGGGAGGCAGTTTATATGTGTCGGAAAACCTAAAGAATGCTATAAAATGTGCTTGTGAAGAACTGTCTTGCGATATTTTGTTAGAATTGATAGATTCGATGCTGAATCGCATCTTTCATGTTATAAAAAACAATGGCGGCTCCACCAAATATTGAATAACCATGTTAGGGGATTTTCTTTTAGATCATTAGTGTCTGCTAATTATGTTGATCACTGTATTTGGAAAAAACGGTTGGTGTTATAATTTTGTCCATTATGTTTTTAAGTTTTTTCATTAAATTGTATGAAAATATCATTATTATAAAATAATTATATATGATAACAGAACAAATTTATGTTTTTGATGTATTTGATAAAATATTTTTAAGCTCTGAATCTTTTCTTTCACTATTTGTCAAATTAGATAGGTGTCTTATAATTATGTCCACCACTGTAATTAGCAGGATGCTCTGTAAAAATGAGTTAAAAAGTTAATTCTCAAATGGTAGTAATAATCACAATAAATAAACAAAAGAGAGAAGGAATTCTTCAAGCAAATCAATGTTAAAATTAAAAAATAATTTATTCTTGAAAATATATTTTAAAATTTAACAACTCTATTAAGAATTTCCATGCAGTTTGTATTTAATTGTATGATTTATAAAGTGTAAAAGCAAACAAGAACACAATCAGATAAAACAAAGTTATACTAGAATAAATACAAATAAAACAATTTTCTAAACAAAAAATACTCATAACAAATAAAACTATCAATAAGCTCTAAAACATTAAATTAATTATATAATACAATAAAATATAAATATAGACAAGTTTTTATACAACCTTATTTTAAATATATATATATATATATATTTGTTAGTTTTGATAAAATTCAGACAATAATTTCTAATAATGATAATAACAAAATGCATGTATTACAATTTCAGATCGAAATAAACATTTAATATTCAAAGACATGTAATTTTGTATCCTTCATATATTAAATTTCTTAATGGATATATCCTGATTTATTAAAGTAACTGAGGCAGAACAAGAGCTGGTAGAAGTGGATCAACACAGTTTACCCAAAAATTTGCACACGTAGTATGATAATTTCTTCCCCCGTATGAAAGTTTAGGACACTCTTCTTGCTTAAAAGATTTGCTTCTCAGTTCAATGTTAAGAAGGCATAAACCACATGCTTTGGCATTGTTTTCTGGTTCAGGTTTTAAAACTCCTCTTGAAAAATCAAATGACGAATCTTCTGGCTAAATAATTGCAAAAAAAAAAACACATGTAATGCAACATTGAAAAGAACTATGTACAAATTCAGTTTTAAAAATATAATTTCATGTAAAATAATCTAAAAGAGATTCTTGACACTGCCATCTTCATTTTTAAAAATGATTCTACTAAAATTTAAAATGTAGCATAATAATTTCCCCCATATCTCTTCAAATTGTTCACTTTTCAACAGTTAAACCTTTTTATCAAATAAAACATTTTTAACTAGTAAAAAGAATAAAGAAAATAACATTTAAATGGATAAATTCAAATAACAGAAACATAGATTCATTTACCAAAAAAAAAGGGGGGGTAGATATCTACAAATCTCTTATTTCGGAAAAAAGTTTGTTTTTTCTTTTTCCCCCCACCTCGCTTTGATCAAAGTTACCACAATTTTGCACAGGAAAGTGCCTTCAGTCAGGGTTACTAAGAAGAAATATCGAATTAAAAACCGAAAGTGCTAAACATCACGTCAACCATTTCCAATACAACTAGCACTGCTGCTGTGGAAAAATACATATAGCATATGCACGACCAAAGGAGAAAAAGCATTAAATATGCACACCACTACAATCCATTTTACAAGGTAACAATTTGTCACACAAACAGCTGATCAGTGGAAAACTGGAAAATATCACTTTCAGAATAGGAAAGAGGAAAAAAATATATATATATATTGCTATGAATTTGTAAATAATTCATAGTTATTTTTATGTAAATTAATTCAAAGAGGATTAGTCAGGTGATAAAATGTCAATTTTCTGCATTTCTAGCTCTTTTTGGCATTAAAATAACTAATTTCCCCTTTAAAATGCATTAAAAAGCTTCAATAAGGCAGGTAATGGATGTGGCGATAAATTTGGTCACTTTTTCGCTCCTTGACTTTTTTGGCTTTGCTCCTTGACTTTTCTTGACGAGAAAATCCTCATTATCGATATACCAAATATAGAAGCTGAAACTTGATTAGCTGACGAGTTTCTGGAATTTTCTACATTTTTCTATGCAGGTATTTAGGAAGTTACTTTACGCCAAGTCAGTCAGTCTCAGTTGAGTTTCATCAAATGCTTTCCTTGCTACTGAAAGAGCTCTGAGCCTCTTTGGATTACAGCCTTGCTGTGTGTTAATGCTCTGATACAGTTTGTACTGTGAATTTGCTGTTGACAGCTGTTATCTAAGCTGTGTTTACTGGTAAAAGTGCAGTTGATACTTGGTTTATAGACCTGTATTCTTCTAGAATTTTCAGTAAATAAAGTTTCCAACCTCTGCAAGATTCGATTTTCATTCTCGGACAACTCACGAACTCATGCAACATTTCTGGTGTCAGAAGTGGAATTATCTGTGAAAGGTGATAACTAGAGGTATGAAACAAGACATGAAGAAACTTCTCGAAGGGTTAGCTGCCCAGATGAGTGAAATGAAAAATAGTATGGAAATGGGGTAAAAAGAGATGAGAGATAGTTTGACTGAAGAAATGAGTGAGATAAAAGACAGTTTGGGTGAAGAAAGTCCATTCAAGAAAAAGTTAAATTAAAACAAAATGAAATGAAAAAGGAACTCTCATCAGTGAAAGGCGACTTTGTATCTGTGAAAATGATGATTGAAGAAAAACTTTCAACTATGGGAGACAAAATTGAAGAAGTAGAACATAAAGTCGATACAGTTATGAAGATAGAAGGTAGTATTGTAAAGACAGAAGAGAGCTTTAAGGAGAAAGTTATAAAGATAGAAGAGAATTTTGAAGAGAAAGTCAAAGAAAATTTTGATCAAGAGCTGAAAGGAAGGTTTTCAGAGATAGAAAGCAAGTTTAAGAGAATAGAGAAAGATCTTAAGAGAAAAATGAAAGAAGAGTGCAACAGAGAAGTTATAGGGAATGAATTGCAAAACAAGATTCGGAGTCTGGAAGAAAAATTAGAATCCATGCTCCAGGAAGATGAAAAAAAGAGATAAAATAATCAAGAGTCAATTAAGCTATCCACCTACAATGGCAGTTCCTACTGGCAGATATATAAGACACAGTTTTCCATCATAGCTGAAGCTAATGGTTGGGACTCTACTGCCAAGGCAGTCCATTTAGCAGCAGCATTACAGGGCGATGCAGCCGATATACTGAGAACTATTTCAAAGGAAGAACGGCATGACTTTGAAGCCCTGACCAGAGCATTGGAGCTGTGTTTTGAAGAATAGTGTTCTAAGGACTATAGTCACCTCCAGTTAAAGTCCCATTACCAAAAAACTGGTAAAAGTTTGCAAGAGCTGGCATCGGACATTCAGAGACTATCACACCTAGCTTTCAAATCGATCACACCTAGCTGTCGACAACTGGAGTCGCCCTGAAAATGTACATCAACTACGAAGTTTCCTGGGATTATGCACATACTACAGGAAATTCATGAAGGGTTTCTCGAGTATTGCCAGATCACTCCACAGGTTGATGGAAGCTAAACAGAAGTACCTGTGGACAGAGGAATCTGAAAAAGCATTGAAGAGACTAAAAAAGGCCTTAACATCACCTATTTTGATGTATCCACAGCCCAACAAACAGTTCATACTTGATACTGATGCAAGCCATGAAAGTGCCGGTGCTGTTCTGTCACAGGAAGTTGATGGCCAAGAGCATGTTATTGCCTACTGGAGTAAATGCTTGTCTAAATCGGACTGAAACTGCTGTACCACAAGGAAAGAACTACTCGCTATTGTAAAGGCCATAGAACATTTCCATCATTATCTCTATAAATATTTGTAGCTATTTGTAAATTTTGTAAATATTTCTCACTTAATTTTGCAAACTGTATTGTTATTTTATTGTTACATGCAACTTAGTTTTTGTAATTTAGATTGTACAGTTTTGCCTCCTGACCAAGGGTTCTACTGCCCAGGACGTGCATGCAGTACTTGGGAGGGGAGCAGTGTTACAAATTTGTAAATAATTCACAGTTATTTTTAAGTAAATTCATTCAGAGAGGCTTAGTCAAGTGATAAAATATCAAATTTCTGCATTTCTAACTCTTTTTCGTGTTAAAATAGCTATTTTTCCCTTAAAAACACATAGCTTCAATAAGGCAAGTAATAGATTTAGTGCCAAATTTGGCGAGTTTTTCCCTCCTTGGCGACTTTTTTGGCAACCTTCGCGAGAAAATCCTTATCAATATACCAAATATGGAAGTTTAAACTTGATTGGCTGACGAGTTTCTGGAATTTTCTACATTTTTCTATACAGGTATTTAGGGAGTTGCTTTACGCCAAATCAGTCAGTCTCAGTTGAGTTTTGCCAAATGCTTTCATTGCTACTGAAAGAGCTCTGAACCTCTTTGGATTACAGCCTTGCTGTGTGTTAATGCTCTGATACAATTTGTACTGTGAATTTGCTGTTGACAGCTGTTATCTAAGCTGTGTTTACTGGTGAAAGTGCAGTTGATACTTGGTTTATAGACCTGTATTCTTCTAGAATTTTCTGTAAATAAAGTTTCCAGCCGCTGCAAGATTTGCTTTTCATTCTCAGACAACTCACAAACCCCAAGTATGCAACAATATATATATATTGCTACACAATATACATATTATTCAAAGATTAATTCTGTGAAAGTCACCATGCGTATCTTTTTATTGCTAGGAAAATTTTTCTATCTAGATGAACTTTGTAATTCCTTGTTAAAATCAAAATCAACTGTACACATTTCCACAAATTTTTCCCAGATGGCTTAAAATTTCCTCTAATTCTACACTGTGACCAATAAGTTCTCATACAACTTTTGAAGCACATTATAAAGTTGTACATATGTGTTACTGTATTCCCAATTATTTTGCAGGCAATTTAGTGTAAGGTATAAAGCTATTGCAAGTGTAAATGTTATACTAATTATAATTTTTCTTTACCTAGGTAGAATGAAGAAATTGTGATAGATAAATTCATCAAAGGAGAGCAGCCGAGTGAAATTTTCAGATACTTGAAAGCTCCAAGGGTGAAGAGAGATTTCGTTTACAGAATTATCAGAAGGTATAATGCGACATCCTTTGTCGATTACAGAAAAAGATCTGGCAGACCAAGGTCTGCTCCAACAAAAGAGGCTGTGAAATAGGTCAGGGAAAGGATAAAATGAAACAGACAAAGATCTGGTAGAAAACTAGCATGAGAGCTCAAAATATTGAGGGGATCAATGTTAAACATTCTGAAAAAGGACCTTGGGTGCAAGGCTTATAGAAAACGTAAAATTCACAGACTTTCGGAGTCTGCTAAGATGAAAAGGAAGCAAAGGGTGGAAGAAATTTTTGTTTGGTACGCTGGAGATGAATTTGTCTTTTCAAACAAGAAAATATTCATTTTACAGCAAAGTCTGAACCCCCAAAATGAGAGAGTATGGTCAGTTTCTATTGATAATATCCCTGAGAGCCAGCATTACGTTCCGCGTTATCAAAATGCTTCGTCTCTGGTGATTTGGGCCACTATTTCCAAAAGAGGAAAACTCCCATTAGTCTTCATTAATAAGGGGGGGGGGGGGGGTTAAAAATCAATACCCAATATTATAAAATTGAGGTTTTGGAAGAAGTTTTAATCCCAAATGTCCAGAGTATGTATAGGGTGGAAAATTTCTGCTTCCAACAAGATGGTGCATCTCCTTATACCGCACGTGTGGTTCAAGAGTGATGCAGTAAAAATTTAGCTGACTTTTTGCCAAAGAATGAATGGTCCCCCAACTCTTCCAATCTGAACCCATTTGATTATTTTGTGTGGCCATATATGCTCTCCCAACTGAATAACTATAAAATCACCAATATGAGCAAATTGAAAAATGCAATTCAAAAGATATATCAGGAAATGTCAATGGAAGCTGTGCGTGTCGCATGTGATAGATTTGAAAAAAGACTTAAGCTCCATGGGCGTCGACAGAAGGTGACAAGAGGGGCACTTGCCCCCCCTGGAAAATTCAATAAGCAATTTTTTCCTTTAACTTTCAGACTATGCTATCAGAATTTTATTTAAAAAAAATATTTTTTCAGGTTAATATTTTTTCAGGCAAAAATAGAATAAAACAAAAAGTTTGCAGATAGATTTTCTAGTAACACTACCCTTCACGGTTAATTGTTTTAAAACTTTTTAAAGAAACAGTTATGCAAACAAGTAACTGGTAATTCTCAGTTCCTATCAAAATACTAAACTTTTATACATTAACCACAGTCACTGCATTAAAGTATTGTGTATCAATTATATTACTACAAGCAGTTAATTTACTAGTGACAGGAAGACATTGGATAATTAATCTCATTCATACTAGTAGTGATATAATGAAGTCAACATCCAAATTAATACTCACCATTAAAGCAGAACCAGCAAAAAATCCACATAATGTGTTCCATACTTGATCTGCTTCATTCAACAAATCCACAAGAGTGTCTGTCTGTTTGCCTAAGGATTTGCATGCTAAACCAACTCGACGTATTACTTTGTACACTTCAATTATATCTATAAAAAAAATATGAAACATTTTCTTGGCAAATATGCATTTAAAAAGTAATCACATTATGCAAATATTTATAAGTTTAAAATGGTTTTCACTGCATAAGTAAAACATTGTGAAATGTATTTTTACCTTATTATATTTTGTTTTATATAGCCCCAAAATTAACTTATATAAAATTAACTGATATTATCATAAAGTTTACACTGAAATAACTGCTTGACTCATTCATCATCATTTTACAAAAATGCGTTGCACATTTCATTGTTTCATTCTATAGTTTAACTGCAAAACAATAAATACACATTAACATTAACACAGAAACTTCATTTATTGTACTAAACAATAGCAGAATTTAAAATCCTAAGAATTTTTTTTTTTTTTTTTTTAAGTTTGCAACCAATTTGTTTCTTAAATAACATGTTGAAAATAAACATTTTAGTTAACAAGATATGCAGAATACTTATTGGAAACAAATTAATTGCAAACAATTTTATAACTTCAAACTACAATTTTTTCAACCAAAATTTTAATAAGTAAAAGCAATTAATTACATATCATATTTATCACTAGTCACTATATTTAAAGGAATTTTCAAAAAAACATTAACTCCTACATTAAAAATTTTAAATCATTTCATAAATAAAAACTAAAAAATAAAAAAAAATTCTATTGAAATCGCTTAAAACTTCCCTTTGGGTGCCTGCTGCCTTCAGCAGCATCTTCTCCACATGTTCTATATCGGTTCCAAATCTCTACTGCTTGCATTTGGATTTGTGCTTTAACTGGACATTTCAATTCAGGCGCTAACTGAACGATAAGTGGCGTTGCTATTATTCAAGAACTACATTTTTTGGACAGAATCATTTTCACTCTATGACAACAGATGGCTGCACCAGACAATCTCTCTAGTTAGAAAAATTTTAATTAATTTAAAAAAAAAAAAAAAAAAACTAATCAAAAATTTGTAGATCTGGCTTCGAAATGCATCAGGAGAGGTCAAAACAGACCTCCATGTAAAATTCTGTAGCTCTGCGATCAGCTGTTTGCCTAAAAAGCGACTAACATATGTCTAAAATTAACTTTGCTTTTTGTCACTTTCTCGGCGTCTTTATGGTTAAGGATGCTATGAAGACATTGAAAGATTTTTCTTATGTCAATTGGCCTATTTTCAGGGATGGAAAATCAAAAATTCATTTTTGTAGCAGTTTTGGAGCAGGTGAAATTGTATTGTAGTTTTGGAGCAGATCAATTATAATTTTGGAGCAGTATTAATAATATTGCAGCAGCTTTACAATTGGAATAAATAAGCCTTTTTATTTTCTCTTACCCACATATGACAGAAAAAGTATTATTTTTGCATTAAATTTTCCAAATTGAGTGTTTGCTACAATGAAATGTTTTGAGGTTCCTTGAATTAAAAAATATATATATCAATATTATTTATTTTAGAAATCAATCTGTTTGTCTTGCTGTTACTAGCAAGACCAATCTTACCAAGTAGTCCTAATTTAAGATTATAAATCCATATCACATGGGGTATCCATATATGTTATTTGGCACATAAATATGTTACATTTCATATGTAATGAACATGAAATTAAAATACTATAACAATCTTAATTTTTATATTACTGAATTCTTTCAAATCTTTAAGGTTGTTCTGAAAGTCCAATTGTTATTTTAAATATTAATAAAAAAAAAAAAAAAAGCATTATTTGATGAGTGAAAAATATTGAACTTTCCTATCTCTTTATAAGTTTTAGGATCTAATAAAAGAAATTTAATATGAATATTGATATTTACATTGTGGATGGAGAAGGACTGGAGACAACAAGGCTTTGGTGTGAGGTTTGACCGCCGATCGTCAGTTGGAGAAAAGAGAAGGGGGAGGGGGGACGATTTCCCCCCCCTCTTTTGTAGAAAATTAAAAGAAAAAAAAAAGAAAAAAAAAAAAGAAATATGCCAAAAAGCGGGAGAATCTTGTTCTCTGTACTGTTATTTCTGGAATATACGGAGAATTTTATTGATTAGTAATAAAATAATTTTTTTTTTTTTTTTTTTTTTTGCCATTCATTGGCAATAAAAACAATTTATTTCTGTAAATATTGTAGATTTCGTCAATCACATATAAGAAAAATACAGGAATTTTGTGGATTTTTGGCAAAATAAGCATTTTATCTGGAAATTAAAATTTGATGAAAGTGCCCAGTTTTGTGAATTAGCACAAAATATTCATTTATTTGAAAAATTGACGACAAAAATATTCCTGAATTTAGCGATTAATTGTAAACAAAGGATTTTCCCCCTTAACAGTAATGAAATGATCCTGTATTTTGGCAATCAGTAGCGAAAATATTGCATATTTAGTAAATTAGGTATTAAAAAGAAGGGAATTCGTTGATTTACAGCAAAATAATTGAAAAATTTATGAATCAGCTTTGGCAAAATAATCGTGTTTTTCAGAAAATCGTCGGTGATAAAATTCCCTATTTAAATAAATATTGTCGGTAATCATACATAAGGGGGTGGGGGGGAACGAAATTTTGTTAATTTATGCATATTTTAGGAATTTGCTTTGAAAATTCTGCGAATTTTGCCTATTCACGGCTAAATAATCACATTTTTTGGGAATTGTCAGTGATAAAAAACATTCATTTTAATGAATATTCCATATTTTGGCAATGGTATAAGAAAAAAGGCAGAGATTTTGTTGTTTTTTGGTGAAGTAATCACATAGCAAAGAAATATTCTTATAAAAAAGTTTTAAGTTTTATAATTAATGCTGAAATTCAAGTATTTCTAATTTTAGCAGATAGCTTAATTTAACTTTTTTCCCAAATAACAATAAAATAATGGTGTCAATCTAATCTTTCTGCAACAGATCGTGACAATACAACGTGCTATGGAAATTAAATATAAAAAAAAATTCAGAAATTTTGTTGATTTATGGAAAAATAAATAATAATCCAGTATTTTGTTAATCAGCTTTGAAAAACATGCAAAATTTATCAGTTTTTGATGAAATAATCATATATTACGGGATTGACGACATTAAAAGGGGGGGAAAAAACCCCACTATTCAAGAATTAATACTTTTCTTCCCTTATTCTTTTGAAACAGCTGTGAAATGATTGCATATTTTGGCAAAAAATTGTGAAATAATCCCATATTTCGGCAATTAGCGATGAAGAGAATTATACAATTCAACAACTAACCATGATTACATGATTTTTTTTCCCCTCAAACAGTAGAGAAATGATACTATGATTTAGTAATTTGTCATAGAAATAGAAATGATACTATAATTTAGTAATTTGTCACAAAAGTATCGTATTTTTTTTTACAAAGACTCAAAAATAAGCGATGCAATAAATAAAATAATGATAAAAACTTTAATTCTGCAATTACCCGTGATTTAAATGTAATTCCCCCCCCCCCTCACCCTAACACCAATGAATTAATACCATAGTAAGATATGAGAATAGATTAGTATATCATTTCTACCCCTTCCATAACTTTCAATAATGATTTTTCTCAGCTTTGCATTATCCAAGAAAGTAAAATGGCCTTTGAAAAAGCAGACTTTTGAAAATGGAAAATTTCATTCTTGAAACTATCTGTTTTTGGTTTTAAAATTTTCTTAGACTTCTGCAAAATTCGCTTAGAGTTACATATTTAATGACCTCTCTGACTGGGAACTTTAAAATAACAGCTTACTTAAAATTTTAATTAGAATTTGAAAATTATCCCCTCTCTCTCTCTCTCTATCTCTACAGAAAATTCTGATAATATAATACAAAGAAAAGAAGAATAAATAAATAAATAAAAAAATTCCGAAAATTTTAAATATTTTCGGCCATGCTGATCACCATCAAAATTACGAGCGGGAGCTCCTGATGCGTCTCAGATTTCTAGGTCAAGGGGCACCATAGCTCGTTTAGTGAACTGGATAAAGAAAACTGAAAATTGTTTATTTAATTTAACATCTGTAGGATATATTTTCTAACGTATAATTCTTAAAGAAGGAATCTGAAAGCTTTGACTCAAACTCAATTAAGGTAAGTTAGAGAGAAGACAAAAAAAAAAGTCATAATTTTGTTAGGATAAAATATATATTGATGATTTAATTAATATTATGGCCCGTCACTGAATCAAAATAATCTTGAAAAACATCTTTTAATCGCTGAATAAGATCAAAGATAAACTTTTTATGTTTAAAACTAAGTTCTAAAAGATTTACTTTGTCAGATTTTCTTATATTGTAACTTATACTAATAACTTTTGCATGCAAATATTTATTTATTATTATTTTTTTTTTTAATACACATACTTCTTTCTTTTGGACACAATTTTACCTATCACAGCCACCATCTAAACATCAAGTTAATCTTTGGGGATATTTGTTTTGCAAATTACTCATTACTTTTTTTTTTTTTAATTCCATTTTCACATTCATAAAGTTTTTTTAGGATTGACTAAAATTCCATACGACGATTCAGGATTTTTCAGTTTCGTACTATACACTTTTTTTTTTTTTAGATAAATAAATAATTAAATATACATACTTTTAATATCCTTTTAAAATACTTTTAATATCCTTAAAAATCATAGTATATATATATTTTTTTTTAATTAAAAGATTTTTTTTTTTTTAGCAGGAAATGATTCAGATATGTTAATCACCTCCACACGTCATAACAAAAAATAGATGTGAAAACAACAACAAAAAAAAAAAAGAGATTGCCCCATACAATAACACTTAGAAAATTCTCTAACAATTCTCTAAGCTAACATAAAATTCTGATTTCATTTGTTGTTAGCTGAAGAAATTTGCTATTCTTGGCGTATCTGTAAAATATCCACGCATTATTATTTTTTTTTTCCAACGAAATTTTTATTTTCGGTAATGAAATTTCACTTTCGGCGCAGATTGGCACAAAACTGTTAAATTTTGACGTTTTTATATCAGACTGCAGCAAGTCTTTGAAATTGTAGCAGTTTGGTGCAGATTTTTCTCCCCTGTATTTTCTATTAATTATCTCCAGAAATTAACCCATTAGCTACTGTAGGAATTGGTTTCAAACCCATAACCTTTGAATTAGAATACTGCTTCAACCAACTGAGCTAGACATTTATGTTTCCATCTCCAGAGTCAATCATTTCAGAAAATTATTTATCTTATGTTCATTATAAGAAACTAATCAAAAATTCGGAAATCGGGTTGCAAGGTGCATAAGGACCAGGAGAGGTCAAAACGAACTTCCATGCAAAATTCTGTAGCTCTGAGATCAGCTGTTTTTCTACAAAATGGCAGACATATACACACACGTTGTTGTATTATATATAGTGATTTATTATTCTTAACATTTATTTAAAAACAATCATTTTCCTCAAGGGGGATTTTCCAAAGGAAACTAAAATATTTTAATAATAATAAAAATAATTTGGTGTGGAACTCGTGTACAACTTTCAAATGGTTATCCTTATATACAAACAAATTGCTCAATTTCAATAAAATTTCATATAGCATTCCTATGTAACACAGATTTAGGATACCAGATTTAGACTTACTGTTATTATTTGTTTTTTAGTTATAATGATAACAGACAAATTGCTAAAAACTTAACTAATTCAAGAGATCTCAAAATGTATAAATGTATCCAAATCTCAATTTCAAAAATTCAATCCAAAAAATAGTACTTTCTCTACCATACATGGGTAAGAGAAAGTAAAAAATACAGAAGAAATTAAATTATCAACACTTTAAATAAATCACATTTATTATAATAACTTACTTTTAACATAATTCCCACCTTCTTCAGAAGAGATAACTTCATTGAAAACAGAACTACAACTCATTTGATTGAAGATTTTTTTCATATTTTGTAATATATTTACAGCACTCTCTAAACACCGGGTCCAAGAACTTACGTGTTGATCTTCATCTTTCAACTAAATTGAAATGCAATAAAATATTATTATTATTAACAACTAGAAGTTTAGCCTGTGCAAAGCACAATGGTAGTTTCATTATGAAAATTCTTTTCAGAATTTTAAAATTATCATTTAATAAGATATATACAAAACATCAATTAAAGAAATATATATACAAAAAGAAAGAAAATGATTAAGTACTTAAATAATAATTAAATAGCTTCAAATGAAATGGGTTATGAAAAAGTACTTAAGATGTTTAGCCTGAGCAAAGCATATTGGTAATTTGGTTATAAGAATATATATAGAAATATATACAAATTTAAATATACAGATAAAAAAATGATTAAATGTGTAAATATCTATTAAATATTTTCAAATGAAATGGGCCTTGAAAAGTAATATAGGTGTTTTAACTAGAGCACAACACGGTGGTAATTTAGTCATGGGAAGCGCTGTGTTTCTTTTGTTTTAAATAAACTGGATAACTTTTGCATAACTAAAAAGATCTCATGGGCATCGACACATAGGGGCAAGAGGAAAATTCTAATAAATAAATAATTATTTTAAAAAATTACAATTAAAGCTTTAAAGCTGTGTCATTAGAATTCAAATAACCAAATAAAATTTATGTCACAGAGCCAGTTAGAGTCAAACCCACTCGACTTGCATTTATAGGTTGTCTCTAACTTTTCCCTGCAAACAGATTTTAAATCGACTCGACAGTACATTTTCCAGATTAGTGTTGGTTTAGAATAAGTTGTATAATTTCGAAATGTAAATTGTTGTACCTTAAATTGCATGTATAAAAAATTGTTGTAGTAAATGCTTACACACTGGCTTACCTCAATCAACTAATCAATCATTTGAATTTGTAAAAACATGCTGAAATTTTGCAATTTGAAGTTTGTCCCCTCCTGAAAATTTTTCTGGCGACGCCACTGGAAGATCTTGCAAAATTATGCATTTTTTATGTGTACACTAAGAATCTAAAAGTCAGTAATAACACTTCCAGTCTGCAGAAAAATAAGATTTTAGTAAACAGCAGAAGAGTCACTCAAGTAATGAATCATTGTAATTCTAAAATATTCATGGAGGGAAAAATAAATAAAATATTCATTGTAGGAAAATATATATATACATATATGCAGGGTTGCCACAAAAGAAATATAACGAAAATAGCTGCTTTAGTAGCCTAGAAGCACTAAAATAGTTGCCTAAATAGTAGCCTAGCAACCAAAATACTAGTTTAAATATTACATGCTAACGACCATTAAAGGATAAAAACCATACGCATTTTCTTATTATTTAATATAAATATACCAATATATTAAAATAAAAACTTCTGAATGTGAAAACTGAATAAATAAAAAAAAATAGGCAATGAGTCCTTGTGGAAGCAAATTTTCCCATACAATAACATGGGATATAGTTGTTGAAAAGATTAAGTATTGTACGCTCTAAAGAACTTATTTATTTATATATATATATATATTTTTTTTTTTTTGCAGTATACTTCCTTTTCTGATTTACTAAAAGAGCTTTCTTTTATAATTTTGTTATTTTTTCTTACATGAAATCAGGGTGAGGAAGGACATAACAAGTCACAGGAGTGTACTATAGTCCTTTTCCCTAGCAGAGTCGGTTCAAGGCCACGGAATGTGGAGAGAGAGATCACTTATTCAATTCCATTCAGTGAGATGTTGTTTCTTCAGTAACCTAGCAACAGACGGGAGAAGTGAAATCATAGTTCGTCTGAGCGTGGCCTTGACACGCAGCCTAAAGGAAATAGAGTATAGTAGTCATTTGCAATAAGTAAATTGGCCAGCTTAATAGGTACATATGTCATATCTGGTGCTATTTCTACATTCTCATTGGATGTTCTACCTGTTTCAAGGTCAGCATCAGGGATATACCATACTTTAAGGTGGTAATAAATAAATAAAGAGTGAAAAGGTTAAGATATGGGATTATTTATAAAATGCATAGAAAATATTTCTTTCTGAAAGATTTCCCTGATATTTCTGGAAGAATTTTGAAAAAGGTGAAAAATAGTCTCCCAATAGTTGCCTTTTTGTGAAAATAGTTGCTTTTTCAAGCTTTTGGGATCAAAAAAGTTGCCAGTCTTCTCAGGCTGAAAATAGTTGCAAATAGTTGCCTTTTAGTAGCCTGTGGCAACCCTGTATATGTTAAAAGGGGGTAAAAGTTTTAAAAAAAGGGGACGTGAAAATTTTAAGATTGAAAATAAAATTTATATTTACTGATAATTTTACCTTTTAATCAAGTGATCGTATTCTTAAAAAATTTCAAGTGGTGTAGTACTAAAGAACGTTGGCTAACTGGAATGAAACTTAAGGAAAGTATCTCAAATGAAAATTAAGAAAATGCAAAAAAAAAAAAAATGATTGACTCACCACTTAGTTGAAGATGAACTCTTTGTTTTGTATTAATCCAAAAAGACAGTAATTTATAGATGGATCCATCAGTAACGACACATAAAACTTTCTTGTATAACACATATCTTGAATAACTCTTGGGCTTGTAAAACAGATATTTTAGTCCTCCGCTAGCAAAAACTACCTCCTCCTCTGAGATCCCCTGCTGTTCTGCACGAGAACAATCGTAAATTCGCACTCCTTGTGAAACGAGCCAATCAGCGCTCTAGAAAGGGACACTACTGACGTCAGAGGTGACGCTCGCTACATCACAGGGAAGATTGAGAAGCCTCTAGAAAGATTCTCCCCCTCCAAAAGTGTGGTAAAGTATGAATACTAAGTAAACATGGCTGACTTCCGACTTTAGAAACTTAGTGAATAAAAAGAGCTGTTTTTGAACTTAAGCTTTTTTGAAAGGAAAAATATTAAACTTTAAGCTATTTTGATGAGTGATAGCTCAAATTACATGAAATTTAAAAAGCAATCTCATGAAACCAGAAGTAAATGGAAATAAAACTTAAAAAATATTTTAAATACGAAATATAAACACTGACTGCTGATAAAATAATTTCGGATTTATCTAAATTTAGATTTTCTTTATTTTATTTGTTTGCGATTTTAGGGATTTCGCTATTATTTTTGGTAGTTTTACTGAAAGGATAATGAATTAAATTATCATTTTAATCCTGAATTGTTGGTATTATTTATTTATATATTTTTTGGTAATGCTAATTTTCAAAGTGAAAAAGGAAGTAATTAAATCGTGATCGATTTTAATTGAATTTTGCAGTTTTAAAATTCATTTTAAATGAGAAAGCCTTTTAAATACCCCCCCCCCCTCCAAAAAAAAACCCAAAAAAACCTATAGTTTTAAATAAACTAGTGTTATACTAATTGAAAAATAAAAGTAAAATAGTGTTATGCTAATTAGAGCATAACAATATATATACAGGGTGATCAATTAATAAGAGTACCCGTTAAATATGATGGATATGGCAACTATTCTAACACTGAACTATAATTGTTTGAACCTTGTTCAAGTGTGGGAGACAATTTCTAACACTGTTGGACTGTTACAAGTTTATTTGTGACTGTTACAAGTTTATTTGTGAGGTAAAACAGAAATGGAGACGCACATTTTTTTTAATCCTGTAATAATTTTATTTATGAAAAACAAAATTTAATTAACTTTTTTTTACATTATCATTCTTACATTACAATTACATTATCATCATTTTCACATTATCATTTCATATGCTTTTCCAGAGAAGTCCTGCAAACATCGATGAATTAAAGCAGATCATAACTGAAGAAATATCGTCAGTAACACCAACAATGCTGCAAAGTGTGTCAAAAACCTGGTGGTTTGACGTATTCATGTTTGCATTCAAAATGGGGGCGAACATTTTCAACATTTTTTGTGAGGAATGATAATGTAAAAAAATTTTATTAAATTATGTTTTTCAAAAAAAAAAAATTATTACAGGGTTAAAAAAAACAATTATTCAATTTATTATCAATTATATCAATTTAATTCAATTTATTACAGGGTTAAGTTGTGTGTCTCCATTTCTGTTTTACCTCACAAATAAAGTTGCTTGTAACAGTCCAACAGTGTTAGAAATTGTCTCCCATACTTAAACAAGGTTCAAACAATCATACTTCAATGTTAGAAGGTTGCCACATCCGTCAGATTTAAGGGTTATAAGAAAAAGTTACGGGTACTCTTTTAAACGGATCACCCTGTATAATAATATATGGGGGGGGGGGGGATTAAAAATCTATAATATATTTCAAATCTCAAAAATTTTGAAACAATTTTTTCTAATAAAATTATCAATGTGCAAGTAATTCGATAAATATGACGTCACGATCAACTGTTAGTTTATATCAGATAAGTACATTATCATGATTGCAAGAAAATGATGTAATAACTATTAGCTCATAATTTTTATGACTGAATTTTATATTTTATTTTAATTTTATCCTCCATGGGTATTTTAGAATTGCAATGGTAGTTATGAACTTTTGTTGATTGGCTTGCAAAAATCTGCCTGCATCCGTACAAATGATTCACATTTATTACTTGAATGACTCCTCCGTTGTTTACAAATCTATGGATTAAAAGCGAATTTCACATGCTTATATCATTTTACATATTGAGATTAAGGGAAATGTGTACACACAATAAATTTTCAGTTTTGAAAGATCTTTCTAATGACGTAACATTTATGCAGATTAATTTAAAAAATATACACAGCATTTCTTTAAAAAAGAATGGCTGCCAAAAGTTTCTGTTTTGAAGCGGTCTAACTGGAATTGTTCCTGACAGACGATGCTCATTATTATGTTTTTAAACTTTTCTAATGTGATTTAATTATTATTTTAGCAAGTTTTAACATGATACAATAGTAATAAACATAATTAAAACACATCAGAGTTTTGTACATGTAAAGCAAACAATAATGGAATCAAATTTTCTATTCTGCGCAAAAGTTTATCTAAATTGCATAAAAAGTACTAGAAATTAAAATTTAAACTATTGTTTTTTTCTTACTACAGATTACTTTTTTCCAGAGTTCATTTATTATCATACAATAGAAATATAATTCATTTAGACAAATAATAGAACAATATATAACTATATATTTCTTCCTGTGCAATATTTGAAAAGATATTCATAATTGTACAATGACAACTTGAAGAAAATTATTTAAGAAATTGTATTTCAGTTTAAAATTTTTAAAATAATCTAATAGAATAATTTCCCAAATCTCTTCATAAAAGTTGCAACACATATAACTCATACATACCTTTTCTTGCCTTATAACACTGTATTTATCTGTGAGTGGAAGAGTTGAAGGTTGGAAATACTGCCCAACATGACTTAAACATATTTCATCTAAAATAAAAAGGAAATAATAATAATATAGACACTAAATGAAAATTTCATTAATAGTACTTTTTGATACAAATTATATAGATAAATATAATAAAAATGATTATTGAAAAAGCAGGTAAACAAACAAAGACACAGTACAGAATTTCTCCCAGATAGTAATGCGAGGGTACTGTGTTCTGCCTACCATGTGGTTGAAAAAAATAGCACCTTTTTTGTCCTTCAACTCAGAAAAAAAAAAGAAAAATTACACATTCTTGCCCTTTATCGAAAAAAAAAAAAAAAAAAAGACCTTTATTGCCCTTTGTATAACAGAATTTTGGGCTGAATTTCTGCATAGTATAGTTGTTTTCATACACATAAACCAAACATAACCATTTTTTAAAGAAATCAACTTTCTAATGCATTCTTTTGTTTTAAACTCTGCACAAGCAAGCATCTTCAGCTTATGTTCTATATTATGATGGAAAAACTACCTACCAATACATTAATTAACAAATCAAAAATTTCTTTATAAAAATTTTAGCAAGTACAGCAACTACTAACAGGGCCGTGCATACGCTTTTAGTCGCCCTCCTAGACAAAATTTTAGCCAACAAGCATCTAACCTTATACTCTACAATTTCAAAAAGCACTGCACAATCACGGAAAGTGAGAAACTTGGTCTTTAGAAGCGGTCGTAACCTTTTTGATTTCACAGACCACCAAATTCACAACTTAAAATCCCTTGGACCACTAAATTCATAATATAAAATCCTGCAGATCTCTAACATTATTTTTAAAATAATAAACAGATAATGCCCATATTATCTATATGAAATATGCCTATTTAATATAAAACAAGATAAATGCTTATTTTATTGCAAGGAAAATGTAAATATTTATTTAATTATAAAAAGATGATTAAATGTTGTTTCATCGTAATAAAATAATTATAGGGGGAGAACGGGGATATATTTTTATTGGTTCCATATTATAAGAAATGAGATCTAACTATACTGATAAATTGCTATTTCTATATATATACAGTAGACTCTTGATTAACCGGGATGGTCGGGAAATGCCTTGTCCCGGATAAGCGACTATCCCGGATAATCAAATTTATACAAATTTTGATGGAACATTAAGAAAAAATTGAGAGAAAATATAAAATTACTATACAATAGGACATTAAGGATTTTATTTATTATAAAAGAAAGCGAATGAACATAAATGTTAATGTTATATTAGATTTACAATTAGAATAATTTACAAAAAAGACACCCGATACAGGAATTCCGGTAGCTCACTGTTGGTTAAACCACACAACCATGGCTTTATCTAAATCTTCATATGTTGAGATTTTCATTGTTTTTCTATTACACATTCCTTTTGGACTACCTGAATTTCCAACAAATTCGAGTAATTTTTGTTTCTTTTTAATAATGTCTCGTACAGTTCGATCACCAATCTCATATTCACGCATTAATGATTTCACTGTATGTCCATTTTCTGATTCATTAATTATTTCTAGCTTTAGATTTATACTAAGAACGACTCTTTTGCATTTCGACATCTGAATACAAGGAACAGAATGCACAGCATGTGTGAAATTAATAATCTAAACAACACTAATACTGCAACGATGGATGAATCATCTCCTGACTCCGCATTCCAGAACGGGAGAAACACCTGTTGGCAAGGTTCAAAGTCAACTGGACAAATCCATTACAGAATGAAGGGTTGAGAAGAAAGCGGTCTTCCAGCACATTTCCACATTCAGCTTTTTTTTTTTTTTTTTTAGCCGTCCCGGATAATCAGATCCCGGTTAATCGGGAGTCTACTGTTACAGTATATTAACTAAATATAGTAATCTGTATACTGTATTGTTAGATTATTAGAAATCCTATGAAAAATTATATTTTCCACGTACATTATGCAGATCAGAAATTCAAAGCAATATCTGTACATGAAAGATTATTCCATTTATAAAGTCTCTCATCCAGGAAATTCTGAAGTTTAACGTTGTGAAATGGAGGCATTCAGAAAATTCTGATGTTAAAAATTAACACCAGAATAATTTCTAATAAAACATTAAAAAATACAAAAAATGTCATGACTTTTCTGCGGACCACTAAAACTGTCATGGACTATTAGTGGTCCATGGACCACTGGCCTATAGGTTTGATTGAAATTTTTTTTTTCTAACTGCATTGTGAGGGAAGATTTCAATCCTTGTATAAAGAAGGTGCATTGAAGGTATTTTAAATCCTGAATCATACATATTATTATATGTCATGTGCATAACAAATAAAATTATCCTAGATTTTTTCTCTTCTTTTTTTTAATGTTGTGGGAGGAATAAATTTGTAATACAATATTGTTTATCTATTATTTATTTTGTCATTAGCAGATCTATTCATCGTTGTCAGGGCTAAAGCAATGTTTATACAATTTAAGAAAAGTTGTCAAAGTTTCTCGTAATTCAGAAATTTCACACAATTGAACTTTTGAATTGGGACGAGACAACACATCCCAGGGGGTTTTCTATGCCGCTTTTGCACATTACAATTTACACAAACATTTTCCAGTCCAGCTATGCTGACAATACTTTAAAAAGCATAATCGAAAGTAGGATGATCGAAAAATTCACAAAGGATCCAATTGGCAGCATTCAATGCTCGATAGGTATCTGTATGACATCTGGCATCAGCATCAATTCAAATATGAGGTTGCTCTTCAGTTTCTTCTTGTCTTCCAATCGCTGTCTGTTTAATAGTAGCACATAACTTGGCATCTCGTTGCTCAATTTTTTCTTGCCTTTGATGAGTTTTTCTTTCGGCATGTCCCTTACATCTAGTTTGTACCTGATCTTTGGTTTATTCTTGTCTTCGTGCCGTTGCCTGTTGAGCATCCACACGAAACATGGCTTATCGCTGTCTGCAAGTTTCTTCTAGTCTTTGATTAGATCTAATCACTGTCCGTTGAGCATCTGTACTGTATGTGTCTTTCGCTATTTGTTAGTTTCTTCTTGTCTTTCTATTAATATTCTTTAAGCATGTTCCTGACACTTTGTTTATGCTGGTTCTTAAGTTTCTTCTTGTATTTTATCCTGGGCCCTATTAACCTTACAACTGAGGGAAAGCACAAATCAATTTGGGGGCACCCTACTGACTGCTTGGTTTAAAGACTATTACAAACACCTTAAAAAATTTACAAATTTTTCTTTAAACTTTGTAGTTAGCTGGAATTGGGGAAAAGGTACACAAGTAAATTTCCTTAATATAAGCACCAAAATGTAAACTGGCCTGTATTCACCGCAATATATGCAATTATTCAATTGTAAATGCATGCGTAAAATTTTCATTAACATATTTCTTATGTAATCTAGAAATGATAGCTCTGCAGTCAGGTCTACTGTGACTTTTTATAAATCAGACAATGTTTTCAGACAACAACCTTACAATTTGCGGACCTTATTTTGTTTAATTTGGGGCTTCTTCAAAATTTTCCAAAGGAAGCACATGCTTTTAGTACCTTTTGGGTAATCAGAACTAATTCTAGCCACTAACCTTTGCGCATCTGCAAGATACAATGTCACTGTTTACCTATTTTTTGTCTTCTATTAGATCTCTTTTAAGAATTACCAAAGTAAAAAATAAATTAAAATTTCTATGTATCATAATAATAATAAACTGCGAATGCTAGGTAGAAAAGTGTACGGCTGCAAAAGGACATAAAAAATTTACAACCAAAAATTTGAATTATAAAAATGTTATACAAAATAAGTAAATAGAAACATTAATTAAATTAAAGATCTTACTTACACTTTTCCATTTGTCAGCCTTAGTAAACTTGCGGGAAGCCCCCCCCCCCCCCCCCCCTACAAAAAATAAATATATCCCACAAATATCATATCACCTAATATCATTTGCATCTAAAAGAACGAGAACAAATTTTGTTAGTTTTTGCACTATTAACAGGTGACAGCATTGCATAAAATTTCGATTTCCATCGTGAGTCGCAAAACTTTGTCAGGCAGGCCGAATTTGGCTCAGGGAGTGCAAATTGGATACCACAACGATAGATGAAGCTCATCTATTAAGAACATTGTAAAAAACACACGACTATTAAAAAGCAAATAAAGCCCCAAGGGAAAAAAAAAAAGCAGACCTAAAATTATTTCCCTTTTTCTGCTTTTGAAAACTTTCCTGTAAAGCCAAAAACTGCCAGGTTGCCACAGATGAAAAGCTGTCAAGTTTCTCTCTCTCTCTCTTTTTTTTTTTTTTTTTTTCGTTAAATATATTATCTGTTTAAAAAAAAATCTAACTGCATTTTTAGTAGACCTAATTTTCAGCTGAAATTTTGTAATTTTTAGCCAGCCTAACTTTTAGCTGCCCTGGGCAACTGCCCCGGTTGCCCCCCCCCCCCCCCTCCTAAGCACTACAAAAAATAATGTAAGTATTTGTAATGACCAATTATTATCCATTTAAGGGATAGTCTTTTTTCTATACAAAAAATTTCTATAGGATTCTAACCTATATTTATTAAATTTGGAAGAAAATAACCAGTAAATTGAATATAAACTATATACAAAACATATAAATAAAACTGTTGTGTATCACTATCAGCATTCATTTATACATTAGCAATGAGCAAAAGTAAAGAAAATTAATGTATTTGTTTTTTTAGCTCATGTAGTATGCATATTTGTAACAATCTTAAAATGAGTATCTGAAGTTTAGATTTTAAATGCTAAAGAATTTAAAACTGTCTTCCAGACTTTAGACCTTCTGAAAAGTGGGGTCCTAAGACCCCATCACTATGAAAAATGTGGGTCAAGTTTTCGAAAAATGGGGACATTTTTTCAAAAATTCTGCACCCCTTTCATTAAAATTGGGGACAATGGTGCGCTATAGCACACCAACGCGAGCCCTGCTGGGAGAAATTCTGCAATCATACAATATCTTTAAAAGACATAAACAAGGTCATTCTTTTCTAATTATTTTAGTGTTACATTAAAAAAAAAAAAAAAAAGAAGCCAATAAAATTAATAATGTCTAAGTGCTAAATTATATTATCAGGAAAAATATATTAATTCTCTTAACAGGTCTGCCTCACACTGTTTGGATTGAAGTAGTGTTGAATTTGTGAATTACAGAAAGAACAAGGTAAAAAAAAAATGTGAGAATTTAAACTAAACATCTTCCAGCTTTATGATACCGTGACTGAAAGTTTTGAATAAATGGATTTCATACCCAACTCAGGATGTAGATAAAACATGTTGACAGATCTATAGAACTACTGTGTGACCAATAATTTTAGTTTTTCCTGAAAGAACATATACATAAAGATTTTAGAAGTTCCACAACAAGCTACATATAACTGACCATGAGAGAAATATGGCATCTAGCATCACCTTGAATTTGAAAATGATAATTATCTTCCATTCCTTTTCTGTCTCTGAGGCTTGGTGACCAATGAGCATCTGCACGATACTTGGCTTGCCTCTATTCATTAGTTTCCTCTTGTATTTAAGCAGCTTTGCTTTCAACAGGTTCATAACACCTGGTTTGTGCTTATTCTTCACATCTTTTAGCCACTATTTGTTGAGCATCTGCATGATACTTGACATGTTGCTGTGTCGTCAGTATCTTCTCATCTTCTGATAGCTGGACTTTCAGCATGTTCCTGACACAAGGCTTGTGCATGTTTCTGAGGTTCTTGTCGTCTAGCCACTATCTTTTGAGCATTTGCAGAATACTTATCTTATTGCTGTTGGTTAATTTCTTCTCCTCTTCTAGCAGCTCTCAACTGATACTCAGCAAGACATCTCGCTTTTAGTTGTTCCTGAATTTCTTCTTGAATTAATGTAACCTGTGGCTCTGTTGAACAGTTTCTTGTTTTTCTTCTCTCTGTAAATTTTCTTTGTGTTGTAGATTTTTTTTTTTTTTCCCAGCAAAAGCCTTTACATTAAGAGATGCTTTTTTTGAAAGCATTATAGTTTTTAAGTTTTTATAGTTTTTAGTTACTTATCTTATATATAAGTTGAGTTTTAGATAAAAAATATTTAAGTGATTAAGTTGGGGGAAAAAAGAAAGTAATGGAATAAAATGAAAGCAGTAAAATGAATTACTACTTGTACCATTTCAATAAAATCCTAATCATAACAATTCATATATATATATATATATATATATATATATATATCATTCAGCCTTTATCAATCCACTGCAGGATGAAGACCTCTCCTAGGTGATTCCAAACTGCCCTGTTTTCTGCAATTCTTCTCCATTCTACTCTCCAAACTTCCCAATTTCATCTATCCAACGTCATAGTTGTTTCTTCCTCAATCTTTTCTTATCTCTTGGTATCCAAAATAGAACTTTGGTGGTCCATCTATCATTATTTCTTCTTGCAAGGTGCCCAGCACAGCTCCATTTTAACTTCTTGACTCTAGAAATAACATCAATATAGTGCGACCACGTTTCCTACGACTAGCAGTGAGGCCGAGTCCAAAAGTTTGGAGGGATGCAAAATTGGCCGAGAGGTTGTTATTTGGCAAACATCCAGTTATTCGGTGTTCCCTTATCGCTTGTTTTCTCTCAGTCACCCCTATTTTAACACTAGACTCGTTCAATCTGCACTTGCGCAGAGGCTTCCATGGTCGCAAGAAATGTGGTTAAAGAATAACTTTGATTTGTTTCCCAATCAAAGTGTTTCACTTTCTGTCTCTTTGGATAAATCCTAATATGCATCTCTCCATGCTTCTCTGGGTTATTTGAAGTTTTTGTATAGCTTTACATGTTAATGTCTACATTTCTGAAGCATAAGTTAAAACAGGCAAAATGCACTGATCAAAAACTTTTCTTATCAAACAAATCGGAAGGTTGCTTTTGAATATATATATATAAAATGTAAATAATAAAACTTTTTTTTTTTTTTTTTAATAAATACATTTCCTTTTATGTCAGGGGGAAAAAAAGATTGTTTATTTTTATTTAATTAATTTTTTGGCATGAACTTCTTTTTTCTTTTTAATAATTCTAAAATTAAAATGGGCTTTTAATTTAATATCTTTTGAATCAATTACTTAATTGAAAAAAAAAAAAAAAAAAAACAGTATTAGCTATGTTTTGTACTGATTAATGTGTGTACCAATTTTCATAGCAATGTGCTAAACAGTGTAGCTTCTGTATGACAAACCAAAAATCCAGACACATTCATTGACAAACTTAGTTTTATATATATAGATAAAACATTTATATTACACACACAAAAAGAAAAAAAAATCCAATTATATTACACAGAAAAATATAATAACACTTCTAGTAATAAATACTTTGTGACTGAACATTCATTTGTCGGCAATAACATACACGTTTACACACACACACACACACAAAAAAAAAAAAAAAAAAAAAAAAAAAATCTTTTATATTGATAAATTAATTTAATACAAAAGAAGAAAAAAATTTTAGAAATATAAAAAGATAAATATTCTTACTTTCATCAGATATTTTATTAATACTAATAGGTGATGGAGAATTTGAATTTCGAGGAACATAAGGTGGCAACTGTATTTCTCCAGTACAATCTTCAGAATCAGTTACATCGAAAACAGCACTTTTTAAATCCAGACTAGGAATAGAACCTTGCCTACTAAGTGAAGATTTAGATTCTCCACTATGACCTCCACCACCATCAAATGTTCCTAATTCTAAACTTGATACAGACTGACTTTCAGCTAAGGAAATATTGTCTTTCAGTTGATGAAATGAAAAATCGTGACCTAATTCTGGTTTTAATGAAGCAGAAACACAGCTTGTGAATTCACCAAATTCATCATCCAGTTGTGAAACAGGTGGGTTTTCACAATCGGCTTGTTTAAAGTTACTGAAATCAGCAAAATCTGCAGTTGCATTGGATGGTGGCACAGATGAAACATTAGCATGAACAAAATCACCAAATTCTTCAAATTTACCATCTGGGATATTAGTCACCATATTTGTAAAACTTTTTTTGGACAAATTATTACTATCACTATTTTCTGTTATTACTACACTTGGATAATTCAAACTAGCAGACTCTTCTTTGTTATTAATGTCTTTCCTACTGGAAAGCATGGAAGGAGATTCATGTGACACAGCAGAAAATATGAAGTCAGCCCATTCATTGTTATCCTCAGTTTGTTGTAAAGTACGAAAAACACTATATTTATCTTCTTCTGGAGACAATAAGTCTTGTGCAATAAATTTATTTTGGTTATCTATGATTGAATTTTCAGACAGCTTTACACTTGAAATGCTGGATTCTGGTGCTTTTACACAAGGTGCTTGTTTAAAATCATCAAAATCATCATCAGAAACAGGTGGATTGATAGCCGATGGAGTACTCAGAGAAAAATTGATTGCGGTAGGAGTAGCTGATTGAAAATCATCAAATTCATCATCAGGGGTATTTGAAACATCTGCAAAAAAATATCAAGAGTATTTTTGAATATATTTGAATGGAAGAGAGTTATAAAAATTCATCATAATGAAAAATTTTCCCCTGAAAAAAGATTTTTTCCCTGAGTTGTTTTACTTGACAACCACTCTATTAAAATAACAATTGACTTATAGTTTTTATAAAAATCAGTCCTAAAAATAAAATGATTAACCATAAATATTCATAGGCACTGATTTCACAAAAAAATTTCCCATATAAAACATCTATTTTAAAGAAGCACAAATACATAAATAAAGACCTGTGTATACAATAACAGACACCAATTCCAACCTAGATAACATCGATATGAATTAGTGAAAGTAAATACAGCTGAGCTGATTTTCATCCAAAGAAACAAAACATTTCAGACACTAGAGCCAAGTGATGTAATAACCAAGTTTAATTATAAAGCAAATAAAATTGTTCTGTGTAACTGACATAATAATAAAGTAAAAACATAACAGAGTGTGACTGTTGAATGGAGTATTAAAATAAATTAATGTCACACATATTTAAAAAAAAAAAGAATATTTCTTTTTTAAAGTAATTCAGATTACATTATGGGCACTAGTAACTGATAGTTATTGACAAAGGGAGAGAGTGGGGGATTCCCCCAACTAGATTTTGAAGATTGATCTAAATTGTTTTTCGTACATAGTTATGCTTATCTCTATATATTTAAAAAAAAAGTAACTGTCGCTGGCATAAATTTTTTTTGTCTGTGACAGCATGTCCTCGTGGAGGGCAAAGTGCTCTGCATCATGAGAGGTATCAATGTGTCCCGAATGCTTCAAGGAAGTCATTTCAAGTAGTTAGAAATTTGTTTCATCTTAATTAACAAAGTTATTAATTAAAAACATCAGGTTTATAAAGGTACTTTATTTTCCACCGTACAAAAAGTTTCTATTATTACGTTTTTTTTCTCTGTCTCTGATGTCACTTTCCTCAGAAAGATTAAAAAGTGATCAATGGTGTAAATAAGGAAAATTGAAAAATTGGCATCTTTGAGATGCTCGAGAGAAGAAAAAAATTATTTAGAATAGCAAAACATTTGAAAATAATCGATATTTTAAAAATATTAAGTAAAAATTTAATAAAGATGAAATGAAAATTAGTTTATATTTTTATTTTAGTTTATACAGTATAGGACCCATTATCCGGAAACCATGGAACCAGAAGAATTCCGGATTTCGGAATTTTCTGGATTTTGGGTCCTTTTCCTATTATGTCTTTCCCTTAATTATAAAACATAACTCAGTAATTGACAGGTACTAATTTACTTCTAGGAGCAACTACTTCACATACAGACAGACATTAAAAAAAATATTCAAATTATATTCTAGAGCTCTTAAAACATGCAAATAAATCAAAAACTGGAAGTCACGATTTTTTTGCAAATCTGATACTTTTTTCTATTAAATTTAGCAGGAAGAAAAAAATAACTATAATGTGTATATATATATACAAACATGTACATTACTGCCACTTGCCATTAGTGGCATGGTTGCTTCTTTATCAATGCTGCTAAACATGAATACTGTCTCAATCTTAAGAGCAGAATGCTAAAAAATAAATAAATAAATGATTTTCTTAAAAAATTTCCATTTGTTTTCTTTCTTTTTAAAATCTTAACGAGAAGTTAAAAATCACCGGAAATCTATCATAAAATAAATTAGAATTTTTTTTATGTGGCTTGCTGTGAATTCCAGGGTTTTCCTGGACCACAAACATCCCTGACCATATGAAAGAAAGAAATTCTGTTTTAATTTCTAAATTTTCATAATACTACCTAATAATACACACAATATTTCATTTTAGGGCAATTTTCTTTCTTTCTTTTTTTTCTGATTTTAGATATAAAATGTATTTTAATCATTTAAAGAAAAAAAAATCTGAAATGATTCTGGATTTTGGGTATTCCGGATTTTGGAATTCCGGATAATGGGTCCTATACTGTATTATTAGTTAAGTTTATACTATTAGTTTAGTTTATATTATTAGTTTTTAATGTTAGGCGAAAAAGATTTATTAATGATTCAAATATTCAAAATGATTAATGAAAATTAATGATTCAAATATTCAAAAGCCATCCAATTTATGAATGGTGATGGTCTATCTCGAATAATTTAAATCAGCAATTCATTTTTACAATACAATTAAGGATGAATTTTTCACTTATCAGTAGGTTTCGAAAAATGTGATTTTTTTTTTTCTTTTTTTCCCCACTATTTAACTTAGTATTTAATATAGTTTAAGAAATTAAATAGTAAAATCAGATATTGACGGGCATCTTGGCAAATTCATGGTGTAATACAGTAAGTGGCGACAATGCAAAATCATTATCTGAAAGAAATTGTTCTGTCGTACTACTACTACTAATGAAATGTTTAAAATAATTGCAATAATCACATAAGATATTTATTTTCAACGCATCTGACCATATCATAGTCTAGAAAAAATGCACTTTAAAAAGTTGCATCTTTCAGAGATGAGAGTGGGAAATAGACAAAGTCTGAAAGTATCAGCAGAACTCAAAGATAATTTAATTTTAGTAATAAAAGAAGAAACAGATACACAAAATCATACTTTCTATAAGCAAAAATGGAGAATATATGAAAATAAGTTGTTTAGAAACAGTCAAAAGAAAGAAAATTGAACAAAAATAAGAATATTTAGAACAAAAAAACCTGAAAATTGTTTTAAAAAAATTAAGAAAAGTCTGAAATTCCTACAAAAGTCTGAAAATTCTCATCCCTGATCTTTACTGTTGTAAGCACCATTTTAAACTTTGATGTACATTGGAAATAAATGCAGAGTGTTACATATTGTCCTAAGTTAACTAAAAAAATTCAATAGTAAAAAATATAGGCATTAGAAAAAATAAGTTCATAATTTCTTTAATCAAGCAATAATACAGTAAAGATTTATTGTTGTGACCGATGATCACCCTATGCCAACTAGATCCAAATAAAGGTGGAACACATTTTAAAAGATGACTCTGCAGCAACTTTTCAATTTGCAAATTTAATACGAAACTGCACTAAGATATTTACAAATACACACATTATCACATATAAATATATACACGTTCTAAACATTAACATTTCCAATTGGTTTTTGTGTTTTTGAAGCCTGCTCGTTACAAACATTCGATCGCCACTTCTTTTCTGCTGTTTTTTTATTCTAATCTTCTTAGCCTCTTGATGCCACTTAAGAAAAACTAAAAGTTCGAAAACGATTCAAATAAAGTTCGAATATGATCTTTACAAATACCCAAAAAATTCATCGTAAAACAGTGGAAAAAATTTAACAAGAGAATCATATACCAAAGTTGTAACGCTAAATGGTTTAGATGTTAAGAATTTCTCTCTGTTTTAAATAATTCGTTATATGGTTGTTTATTTTGTGTGTCTAGCTGTCTAGCGTATGTTTTCTCTCAAAATAATGGCAAACTGTTATTAAAATGTTGAACTTTATAACAGATTTTTTACATATTATAAATGATATAATATTAAATATTGAGTATTTCAATGCGATACCAAATATGGTGGATTTCTATAATATTGTTAAATTTTCTATTGTGTTATGTATTATTAATATTCCAATTCAATGAAAGGCAATGTTGTGAATAGTCGGGTAGAATCCTGCAGGAGTTAATGAGCGAAGCGAGTCAGGGGAGGCAAAGCTTTCCTCGGGTGTTGGTGAGCAGAGCGAGCAGGGGGCAGAGCTCCCCAGTGATAAAAAAAAAATCAATTTTTACTTTAAGCAGTTAAATGTTACGAGAGAAACATTATGTTTTATGAAAACATGACTCTCTTTCTCTTACAACCAAATAGTTAGAAACCAATATAAATATGTCTTGCCTCCTCTCCCCTAGATTTTTAAAACTAGTGCCAACAGATTAAACATAATGTTTTTTTTTTTTTTTAATTATTAAAATTATATATGGTAAACAATGGTATGTACTATTTTGTTAAACATGCATTTTTTTTTTTTTTTTTTAAATTAATACGAAAAATAACTTCAAATTTATGGTTTTACTTTTTGGTTTTCAAACGGGGAAAAAAAGCAATAAAATTTGTATGAATTTTGATGTTATAATTAGATTCATATGACGTTATAAGAAAGTTGTGCTGAACCTAGGAACATTGAAACCTAGGAATAATTGAGTTGAACAAATATTTCTGATGATATAACTAAGGATATTATAACCAAATTTCAATGTATAAAATTTCAGAAAATTCTGTGCATTAGTTCTTGACCAAGAGCAGCCACAAAATTTTTGTCAGACACACATCATTCTAAAAATGGGCAAAATATGTTCAGAACCTCTTAAAAAATGTATAAAAACCATCAAAAACTGGAAATAAAAAATTCCTTTGAATCCAATAATTTCTTCTTATGAACAGCATGTGTGAAACTAACTAACATTCAAAAAACCTGAAAACTACAAGTAGTATTACAGAATGAATGGCAAGGGAACACTTATTAATGATATATTTCAGTTACACCTATATCAAATGATATTTTAAGAATTCTTAATACATTCTAAGGCAAAATAAACATCCAAAATGAGAAATTTTTGTAAAAACAAAATAATTTAAATCCTTGGAAATTTTCATCCTTGGAACAGAGAAAAAAATATAAAATTTCAAGGGTAGTGATTTTTTTTTAATAAATCACATGTTAAGTTAGAGTATTAACATAAAATTTGATGCTGACTTATTCAAAACATTTTATCTTACCAGCAAAAGGTGTCCAAGTAGCAACTTTTTGTGTAACACTGCTGATTTCTTTATGATCATCTGAAAATTGTGTTGAACTTTTGATGGATATTGCGGTAGGCCGCACTACTTGATGAACAGGCTGCTCATATTGCTGTTTCAAACTAATTTCTGGAGATTCTTTTTCTTCAGTAGCCAATGATGGAGAATTATTTGGCTCTGATGAATTAGGAGTATTAGTGAAAAAGTTCAGATGTGGGACAGGACATGAAGGTAATTTGTGTAAAATATCAACAGTTTTGACAGGATATCCAGCCTAAAAAAATGGAAGAAATACAAAGACATATAATAACATAAATATATTCATAATACATATTTAATGCCCCAGCCCGCCCGTTCCCACTCTTCGATGTCTTTTTCTAGTCAATTTTGTCCTTTTGTTACTTCCGGTGTGAGCCGTTTTTTTTTTTTTTTAACACACTTGACATTGTGAGCTTTTATGCTTTTCGTCCCATGCTATTTCTATGAGTTTTTAGCTTTCCCCCCCCCCTCTTTTTCTACATTCTAAAGTGCGGTGGTCTTATAAATATGGCTTATAAATTTAGGGGGAACGATGGTCTTCATAAAACTCTTTTGTAAATTATAGTTTTAAAATTAAGATAAGTGTACATAGGTGCATTAAAATATAAAATATCAGTATATTTGAATTTCTTTAAAACTATTTATATCAAAAAAAAAAAAATAAAATTCAAAATTTAAATTTTCTAGAATATTTTTTTTTTTTTAAGTGTTCTAGACTGACTAAGAGACTTTAGACTAATTCAAGCAACAAAACAAACAGTTAAAACAAAAAGTTTTAAAATCTAATTAAATAATTTATATGAAAATAACATCCTTAATTAACATACCCTATAGTAAGAGGAGACCAGGTGCTGGATTATTAAAACAAGTAAAAGCTACACTGTCAGGAATGCCAAAGAGCAAAAATTCGGAAGCAGACAGCTGTTTCGGTAGCATTTAGCGTACCATCTTCAGTGCAAAAAGAAATGAGAGAGAAGTGCTCTTATTCATAGAAAAGGGACTGAATTCTGTTCAACTAATAGAATTATGCAGAAGGTGGGGGGATTGGCCAGTAGGAATTTTAAAAACACTAGTTGTGAAAAATATAGAAAAATTAAGAAAATGTGGACTGAATGTAAAATTTCCAACAATCAGACAAACAGGGTACAGCAAAATCACAATTAACAATATTTTAAAGATTTTTATAAATATAAATTAATAGCTAAATAGTTTAAATCAATAGAGTATATTTTATCCAGAATTAATTCAATATCTCCACATTTGTGATTCTTACACCGGATGAAATTGGATTGCATTTATCGGCGACCCAAGCCACATTGTTGCAGTTACCCAGATGTCTATGCCGTCTTCCCACTTCAGATGCCATTAAAGAATTATTTTAGTAATAAATCAAGTGTCTCTGTGTTCTTCAAAAATGGGTGAGATCTACTCTTTTTATCATTTTTTTTCATTATTGCGATCTTCACATATCAATTAATTAGTGATATAAACTGTTCTTGGTGTTGCTTGTAACTAACTCTCAATTTCAATGAAATTCATTTTAGAAGATAACTTTTTGCTATTCATTATGAGTATATGGATCACGTTTAACAAAACTGACTCTCTCAGATCAATATAACTTTCAGCATTTGCAAGTCTCTACACATCACATGCAATTAACCACGACAGTCATAATCTTTCTTTATGTTTGAAAAACTTACCAAATGAAAAAAATTGCTGAGGTACTCTGAATTATCTTCTTTAGAACTTACCATTTATTTATATGATTACTATTTATTTAATTTGAAAAAGAAAAAAAATAACAATAATTGCTTGTTAAATTTCTGTAAAAAAAAATATTGGCCTTGATTATGATACATTTTAACAAAGATCTTTGTCACAACTTGAAATTTACATATATTGTTTTTCTCTCTGTTTGGTTCAAATATAAACTACTTTAGCTACTAAAAAGTAATTTTGGATTTTCTCATGCTATTTTAAATAATTTATTAGAGTGCATCAAATACTACTACATTTATCTGGGGTAAATCTTGGCCACAGGGGTAATTACTGGTCAATGCTTTTCTCATCATTTATCCATTGCTATTGTCATAGTTAATGGTTTTAATAGTCAGAAATATTTTGAGCATTAACTGTAAAGCTAACTGTAGCAACAACGTTCAGTTCACTATATATTTAATTAACTGTAGCTTCTAATGAGGGATAAGGGAACAGAATATCTAATTTTGCATATACTTCAGTTCTTAATTTTTCAAGTGCAGGCATAGAAGCTACAGTTGTCAGTTTAGTCCATTGTACTGCTTTCTTAACACACACACCAAAAGCAACAAAATGTTCAGAAATTTGGCAAAAGATTGATATAAATACTGCTGTTATTGCAAATGATGACCTTTCTGAAACTAATCGCAGAAATAAAAAGAAATAAAAACAAATGCCGATGAAAAGAAAAACAAACAAGAAAATAAACAAAGACAAAAAAAAAAAAAAAAAAAACATAAATGAAGATCCAGATGAATCTACAAGGTGGATGCTCTGAACACATGAATATAACAACTGTGATTGAACAATTAAACAAAAAAACTGATTCATTGCAAAATACTAAAATTATAATTGAAAATAAACAAAATGCAACACAAAAGCATATATATTATGCTATATAATATAATGATAAAATCTTTTATGTTGGAACAATCACCAAAAAGATAGACAGAAAAGAGAATGTAAAGCTCCTGGAAAGAGGAGCCTGAAACTCACGATGGCCAAAGTGAGATAGAATGGAGACAATTGACAGTTATTTTTTTTATGAGTCAATCAATTAAAGAAATGTAGATCCATTCACAGTAAATATAAAAGCCATAAATCATGCATATAAATCATACAAAAATATATGGCTAAAGATTTGTTGAAGTAGTATCTATATTTGATGATGAATAAATTTATATTTAGCCCTGAACTATTAAAACTCGATAAATATGCAACATTTAACATCCATAAATGATGAAAATAATAAACTAATCGGTTTAATTAACTAAAGTACTAACATACATAAAAAAAAATATCTATTTGTAATTGTATCAAATATGTGAGTAACCAATAATTACCCCAGATGTAGTTAGGAATTACTCCAACCAATGGGGGAAATCCTGGTCTCTAATTATTTAAATTATGGGTGCATTAGCTGATGAAATAAGTATTTTATTAAAAAGGTATTGCAATGTGCTTACTCCATGCCAAAATTGGTAATTCCAAGTTTAGTAGATTTTTTAAAAAATAAATGTTATTTTTTTTTGACCAGGAATTACCCTATGTCACTCTAATACACTTAGTGAAAAAGAGATTTCCCAGAGTTTCACAGTCTTATTGTATGAAATTTTGGACCACATTTCAATGGAAATGGAAATTATATTTCAACATAGTGAAAAATTGCAGTGTGTTTGTGTTGTGGATATTACTAAATTTGAAAAATATAATGCATGTTTTTCTTCTACAGCTTTTGAAAGCTTACAAGAATATTTTGGAAAAATGTTTACCAAAATGCAACATTTGAAAAACAAACTAGTGCTTCTGTATGCTGATGAAGGTTATAGAAATATGTCAACTGAAAATGTGATCAAGCTTCTTCATGAAAACAAAGGTATTTTTATGGAGACACATAAATTGTTCTCTCTAATTTTAACTAGGGATGAAACGGATATCCGGTAACTATCCGGTATCCGGCCTATCCGGCTGAGTTTTAAATATCCGGCGAGGTACCGGATATCAGCACACCGGATACGGATATCCGGCAATTTCAAGCCGGATATCCGACGGATATCCGAAGGAGAAAATTCAAGCTTAAACTCCCATCAGATGAAAATTTTGCGACAATTTTTTAATTTTTTTAAATCAGTTGTAGCTTCAGAAGGATTTTTTTTTTTTTTTTTAAGTTGGCTTCTGCGAAAATCGATTTTGGATTCATTAGCAAACAAATTTAGCCAAAAGTAGCTTCATGTCTAAGAAATATAGAAGCCCTATTTTAATTTTGTACAGAGTTAGCTAGGTTTTTCTTCCAGAGTGATCTATAACATTCCCCCTAATCTTCCCCATAACAATAAAACGAACTGTTCATTGTTGTTCCTGAACAAATGATATTTATTCTCTGCAGTTGCAGTGTATATATAACTCTGTTTTCATGTCTTTTGCTAATATGTTGTTAGATTGTTTAGTAATATTGTTAGTCTTCGATGTTAAAGTTGTTAGATTGATTCGAGAATGAGTCAAATAACGTGTATTTATTGACTAGAACCTGTTTATTTACAATCCAGTTTTACATACACAATAAGCTGTTGTTTTTGTGACCATATATTTATACTAGCAGAAACCTGGCATTACTTGCGCCATCTATCTATTCGATTTGGATTTTTTTTAAAACCCTCCAATTTATATAAATTTGCATTTTTAGTGGAATATCTTACTAAAGCACCTGAATTTAGAATTCCCTGTTGCGTTGCATAGATATATCCCAAAAAATTAAAATTACTTCAAATAAAAGAACATATCTAAATTTTCAGAAAGTCTGTACTTTCACTTTCATATTGTTCATAAAAAAAAAAATTCAGTTATTTAAAGTTTTTGATTTTGTACTGCACAAAAACTTCACTTACTTAAAGAATTTTAATAACTAATGTAAATTTTTCTTTCTTATCTGTACAGAATATAAAATAAGTAAAACGTATAAATTCATTTTGAATTATTACTTTCTTCTATATTAAATTGAAGGAAGTATTGGATTTGTGAAAATTTTCAACTTCCAGTTTTCGGTGGATTTTGAGGGAACCAAAACACAATTTGACTATTTTTGGAAAATGTCTATCTGACAAAAATATTGTGCAGTTCAAGAGTTACTGCACATAATTTCATATAAATTTATACATAGTTGCATCTCCCCCCCCCCCCCCAAAAAAAAAAAAAAAAGTGCCCATCAACTTTTGGTGCAAATCACTCAACAGATGGAGCTGCTATACTGTGATTTCTCCCATTTAAAGGAAGACTATATCTCAGCTTATACTGTGTATAATTAAAAAAATAAACTAAGTGTGTCACAGGGAGGGCTATATTATAAAACATGTTCATTCAATTTCTGTGCATAACAGCCAATAGGTGATGCTGCTATGCTGCAATTTTCCCGTGAATGGGAAGTTATATCTCAGATTCATTCATGTATAATTGCTATAAATTTAGTATGGGAAAGGGTCATTTTTATAAAACATCATGTTGATTCAATTTTGGTGCGTATTGGTTGATAGGTGGCTATATTATGCTGCAATTTACTCTATGAATAGGAAGGCTAAATCTCAACATCTTAAGAGATAAACAAGATAAAAATAATATGAGAATAAAAGTTGGCTTAATTTGGGTGTATATCGACCAACAGGTGGCTCAGCTGTTCCTCACCTTCTGTGATTCTCCACATGGCTACATCTCAAAATTTTTTGTTTAAAATTGCACTAAACTCAATATCTAAAATCTTTATTGTAAGCAGGTATGATTATGTTTCTTCTGCATGTTAAACAGCATGTAGTGTTGTTATATAGAGAGATATAGAGGAAAGTTTTGTGATGACCATAACATACTAGTTTGAAGCTTTTAGTTTATTTATTTATTTATTTTTTTCTTCTTTCTTTTATGTTTTCTTATGAATTTCTCAAAAGAAAGTATGGGATTCATAAAAATTTTCAACTTCTGGTTTTTGATGGATTTACACATTTTAAGAAGTCCAGAACTTGGTTTGACCAGTTTTTAAAAAATGTCTGTGTGTGTGTGACAAAAATTCTGTTCAACTGTACCTCCGGAACTACTCCGTACTACAATTACATATAAATTTATGTGAAGTTGCACCATGACATAAATCAGTGCCTACCAACTTTTTGTGCAAATGGCTCAACAGGTGGTGCTGCCATACTGCGATTTCTGCAACTTAGAGGAAGGCTATATCTCAGAAACTACTGCACAGAATTTCATATAAATATATATGTACATGTAACTTGGCATATATTAGTGCCTGTCAAATTTTGGTGCCAATCGCTCTACAGGTGGTGCTGTTATACAGTACTTTCTGCAATTTAGGGAAGGCTATATTTTAGGTTCTATTTCATGCAACTACACAAAACTTCATGTTGGAAAGGTATTATGAGAAATTATGCTGGTTCAGTTTGGGTGCATGTTGGCCAGTAGGTGGCTCTGCAATGCAGAAATTTCCCCCCAAAAGGGGAAGGCTATCTCTCTTATTCTATTGTGTATAATTGCATAGAACATGGTATGTGAGAGAACCAGCCATTGTGAAACACTATTGTGATTTATTTTAGGTGTATATCAGCCAACAGGTGGCAATACTGCACTACAATTTACCCAATGAATAGGCTAAGTTAATCCCAACTTCTATGACATATGTGCATGAAACTTGATATATATGACAACCATTATGAAAGCAAATGTTGACCTTATTTATGTATATATTAGCCGACAGGTGGAGCTTCTATTATGATTTTTCACAAGCGTATATCTCAGCATCTGTTGATTAAAATTGCATAAACTCCTTTTGTAAAATATTTATTGTGAGAAGCTATGGTTAAACTTTTATACGATTTAAACCGTAAGTGGCGCTGTTATATAGAATTATGTAGAAGAAAGTTTTGCGATGGCCACAACATTTTTGTTTTCATGTGAAAATAACCCTTCAACTGTGATTATATTAGTAAAATATTTTATTTCATTTTTTTAATAATAGTATTGTAAAAAATATGTAAATAATAAGTTTTAGTTTTCTAATTCTGAACGAAACCTATCTTTTTGTGATAGTGATTTTCACCAAAAATTGCAAGTGAAGGAATGAGTATGTTAGGCTTAAAATTTTATTCTTTATGGCAATATTGCACAAATAAATAGAATATTAAATAAATATGTTTAAATAAATTATATTTAAAATGTTTTTAAAAGAATAGTATATGAAATATGTTTATATTTTATTGTTTTAAATTAAAGAAAAAGAAAAGAAATATACAACACAACAAAAAACAAAACTAATGCCGGATATCCGACGGATATCCGGTCCGGATATCCGTATCCGGCAGGCAGAAGAGCTCCGGATATCCGGTATCCGGCAAAATCACTATCCGTTTCATCCCTAATTTTAACAATTCCATCCACAAGTGTATCAGCAGAAAGAAGCTTCTCTTGCCTTAAACATATAAAAACTTACACAAGGAATACAATGTCACAAGAAAAACTATCTTCTTTATAAAATACATCCACTCAAAAAACTTTTATTTGTCCTCATTAAAAAACATCTGTTTTATGCTGATAAAGTTGCATCATTAAAGAACAGGAGGAATGATTTAAAATATAAAAAATTCAGTAGAACCTCCATACATCATTTTTCACAGGGTGTGTAAAAAAAAAACGATGAAAGCAGGAAAATGATGAATGTAGGTTAAAGTCAAAACATGAAGAAAACAATTTTTTTAATTAAAATAACCAATGTATACAGTATACTACTAATAAAAACTAATTCGTTACTTTCCAAACTGTCAAAGAAATAAATCAATGTTGTAGAACATTAAGTAAAATTTATCTTTAAAAATCAGTCATTTTATGTTAGGTTTTTCATTCATTTCATAAATAAAACTGGAATTTTTTTAGATTTGCAACTTTTTTTTTTTTTTTTTTTTTTTGTCGTTTTCTGTAATTTCATATGCTTATATAAAATTTCGTACATTTTCAAACGCCATAATTATGTCATAGGCATGAAAATTATCCTCTGTTTCTTCTATATTATTTTTATTTTTTGAAATCACACATTTCTTCTATGCTTTAGTATACCGCATGTCGCAACGTCTTTATTAATGCAAATATTATCACTAAATTTTATACCAGACGCATCCCCTGCTACATGCAATCACTCTTCATCTGCTTTATCATCAAAATCATTTTCTTGTCCGTCTATTTGGTATTTTTTATCATTTTTTCGCATGTAACCCCATTTTACGAAACAACTTTTTGAATTACTGAAGAGGTTACTTTTTGCCATGCTGAAATTACAAAATGAATAGATGGTCTGGAGACTTAGCATCACAATTTTGATCCTCCGTGGAAATGGGATAAAGAGTTATTTTAGGATGAAAGAGAAGTAATTCCATTTTGTATGCCATATGGATATGGAACCGCTTGACCTTCAGGAGAAAATTTTTACAAGGTCAGGAGAAAAATTTTACAACGATGAATGCAGTGACTTTTTGAAGCACGAAACATGCGGATTTCAACATTATTTAAATGCAATTTGTGCAGGGACCATAGAAATAAAACGATCAATGCGGGAATGATAGATCGGGGTTTTACTGTAATAGTAAAATTATGCTCACTAGTAACATGTATCATGTACAAAATTATGTATTCAAACAACGTCTAAATAAAATTGTTATATAGAACTCAATTTATAAACTCAACTTTATTAGTATTAAATTTTGAACTCAATGAAACTAGAATTAAAATTACAATTAAACTTTTAAATGTCAATCTCAATCTCAATTATAATCTCCTATCCTCCATTTTTAATACTTAGAAGAAAATAAAAAAATGTCTGTGATTAGTTATCAGCTCAGAAAGAAAGCCTAAATATTTCACACAAATATAGTGGAAAAAGAGTTTGTAATTATGTCAGAAAGTTTTGTGTTGCTGAGCAAAGATTCGTAAACATTTGCGAACACCCTTAAATACACTATGTAAATTTAAGGCAAACTATGTGTTTTGGAAGAATGAATCTTCCAAAAGCGGGCAAAAAGTACATGCTACTCCTAGTGTTCACATTTTTTCAAAAAAAGGGCAAGGCGGATTTATCGAAAAGGGCACTTTTTTGTGAGTAAAAGGGCACATATTGATAGACGAAAGGGCACTTTCTTCACCACTCACTAAATGGATTATAAAATGTACAGTCCACAAAATAAAGTAAATACAAATAAAAGGAGAATACTCATCTATCTCATCACCTAATTAACGGAAAAACACAGTAGGCACCATACTTCTTGGATTCATGTCTATTTCAATTTAATTATTTATTAAAATTGTAAGCTTAGCATTTGAAGTAATTTGGTAATTTTCATTCTTAAACCTGGTCTCCTGGTGGCAATAGTTTTTTTTAGATGTATCTCAAAATCTATTTGTCCAAAAGAGCTGAAATTTCATAAAAATTATAATTAAAATAATTAGGGCCCGGCAAAATATTTGTAGTAAAATATTTCTAATTTACAATTCAACAATTTTTACTTAAATAATTTCACAGTATTTTTGAGATAAGTTTATTTAAAAATTTTTAAATAATAATCTACAAATATTTTAAAAGTTAGTGCAGGCTTTAATGCGTTAATGCCTTAAGCATTGTTTCCCATAAATAATTATATTACACATAATAGTAGGACATAGAATAGTAGGTATCTATTTGTCTCTCTCTGATATATGCTCGATCAAATATAGATAAAAGAGTTTTTTTTTTTTTTTTTTTAAAGTCTACATTATTAATAGAATTTTGAAAAATACAACCTTTTACTATCTTCACGTTCATCTCTGGTAGACTAGTTTCATCTGGGGCGCCCCAGCTTGGTCACTACCTTGTTGGTGTTCAAAACTGTAGTTTTCCTGTCTTCTTGTTCTTTTAAAGACTTTGCGCCATTGACGATTAAGGATAGCTCCATCGTTGCCATTACAACTGTCAGAATTTGCCAAAATTTCTACAGACTCCCTGATCGCTGCGTATCCGTGGTTGTGGTAGTTGGCCAACTTTCTTACTTCATCGAATTTAATATTAATTTCTTCTTTTTTGTTTACTTGGGTTAAGGCTGTGGTTAATTTACCTGTTTTTATATCATGTTTATGTTCTTTGATACGGGTCTTTATTTTTCTTTTTGTTTTTCCTATATAACACTTTTCTTTATCTTGTCCGTTAGTGTATGGCATTTTATATATTCCTGCAGTTTCTAAAGGTTTTGTTTTATCTTTGTCACTTCTTATTAATTGAAAAATGTTAGGGTTAGGCTTTATAGGTACGTTTATATTATGTTTTGCTGCAATTTTTTTAATTTTATTAGATATTCCACGGTCATAAGGTATGGAGGTAGTATATTTAAGCTTTGGTTTTTGAAAATTGTTAATTTCATTAAGAGTTTTTAATCGTTTTTTAAATAATTTATCTATTAATTTGTTAGAGTATCCTGCTTTTTGTGTGAATTGTTTTATATTTTTTATTTCATTTTTTAAGATTTTATTGTCTTTACAAATTACTATTGCACGGTTGATGTGGGCTTGGATAGCATTGATTTTATATTTAAAAGGGGTTTTACTGTTTTTATGGATTATTTCATTACTGCTATTGGGTTTTCTATAAACTTGTGTGGTTATTTTGTCAGCATGGCGATTGATGGTGACGTCTAGAAAATTTAGTTGTTTATTGTTCTCTTCTTCAAGGGTGAATTTAATATCTGGATCTATTTTATTTAAAATATTTAGAATTTCTGTGGGATCTGTTTTTTGGTCTTGTTTTTTAAGACCCTATCCAAGCCCACATCAACCGTGCAATAGTAATTTGTAAAGACAATAAAATCTTAAAAAATGAAATAAAAAATATAAAACAATTCACACAAAAAGCAGGATACTCTAACAAATTAATAGATAAATTATTTAAAAAACGATTAAAAACTCTTAATGAAATTAACAATTTTCAAAAACCAAAGCTTAAATATACTACCTCCATACCTTATGACCGTGGAATATCTAATAAAATTAAAAAAATTGCAGCAAAACATAATATAAACGTACCTATAAAGCCTAACCCTAACATTTTTCAATTAATAAGAAGTGACAAAGATAAAACAAAACCTTTAGAAACTGCAGGAATATATAAAATACCATACACTAACGAACAAGATAAAGAAAAGTGTTATATAGGAAAAACAAAAAGAAAAATAAAGACCCGTATCAAAGAACATAAACATGATATAAAAACAGGTAAATTAACCACAGCCTTAACCCAAGTAAACAAAAAAGAAGAAATTAATATTAAATTCGATGAAGTAAGAAAGTTGGCCAACTACCACAACCACGGATACGCAGCGATCAGGGAGTCTGTAGAAATTTTGGCAAATTCTGACAGTTGTAATGGCAATGATGGAGCTATCCTTAATCGTCAATGGCGCAAAGTCTTTAAAAGAACAAGAAGACAGGAAAACTACAGTTTTGAACACCAACAAGGTAGTGACCAAGCTGGGGCGCCCCAGATGAAACTAGTCTACCAGAGATGAACGTGAAGATAGTAAAAGATTGTATTTTTCAAAATTCTATTAATTAAATTGCTTCATGGATTAATTATTTCAAGTATCTACATTATTATTTAAAAAAGAAAAAAAAAAAAAAAAAAACGCAGCATGAGCAAAATAAATGTGAAATTAGCAATATTTATATTCATAACTAATTGTTAAATATGCTATAATTTCATCACTAATCGATAAAATTTTTTAAGACTGATTCCCGATAATTTTACGATCGATCGCCGAACTGCATAATTTTTTTCATCACTAATCAATGCAATTTTTGCAGTTTTTGACATTAAATTCCCAAATACTCAATTATTTCGTTCCTAAGAGATGAAATTTGAGCTTTTTTTCTCAAAGCTGAATACCGAAATACGAAATAGACTTGCAGCTGATTTCGAAAATACAGGATTTTTTCCCCGCTGTCAATTCTTATAGTCAAAATTTACATTTAATCGCAAGTAATTCCCAAATTCTGCTACTATTCCGCCGCTAATTCATGAAATTTTGCGATCCCCCCCCCCCCCCCCCCAAAAAAAGCTGTTCTTGAAATCTGCTATTATTTCGCCCCTAATCGATGAAAATTGTGTTCTTTATAATGCTGAATCTTCAAATACTCAAATATTTCGCCACTAAGCGATGAAATGTATGCCTTTTTCACAGTTGAATCCCGAAATACGCAATAATTTTATGGCTGAATTCAGAAATATGGGATCATTTCACTATTAACTGTCAAAAAGTTATGTTTAAATGCAACTAATTACTAAAATATGATATTATTTCGGCATTAATCGATCAGATTTGCATTCTTTTCAAAGGTGATTTCCAAAATTTGCGATGTTTTGTGGCTGATTGTTGAAACACGTAATCATATCGCCGCTATTTAATAAGGTTACTTTAATCCTAATTGTTTTCTGAAATAGGCTTTATCTCTATATTAATTCATGAAATCTGCACTTTTTTGCAAAGACTATAACCGATGTACACAATAAATTTTCCAAAATACGGAATTAATCATACCGATTTTTTTAAATTTATGTAATAGCAACTAATTGCTAATATAGGCTATTGTTTTACCGCTAATTTTTTAATTATGTATGTTTAAAAAAAAAAAAAAATTAATACCAAAATATGCGATTATTCACAAATAATAATAATAATACCTAATAATAAAATTACTTTTTTTTAAGCGTGATTGCAGAAATATGCGATATGAAAGTCTATCTAAATACGGGATCGTTTCTTTGACAAAATTTACTTTTAATCATTTAAATTATGTGCTGAAATAAGCCATCAATTCACTACAGAAAAATATATTCCTGCGGTGGATTGTCAAAATTTATCATTTTATGTCTTATTAACAAAATTTACCAAATAGGGCAGGGCACGGCACCCTCTAAAAAACACATAACATGAACATTACTACTCCTATGAGCTTGTAGTGGCAGCATGTACTTTTTCCTAGCAAAAGGAAGATTCATTCTACCAAAACATGTAGTGTGTCTTAAATTCACATGGTGTATTTAAAAGTAATTTTGACTAAAATGAATATTTTTAGTTAATTTTGTTAGTGACACTATCATTAAAATTATGCTTGATAAAAATTATGCATTAAAACTACTTAAATGTTATTTTTCAGTTCTTCGCCTATTTTTGCAACCACAAGCCACTGCTGAAATGCACATGTGTAATTTTTGCTGAGATATGAGCATTTGTAGTAAATATTTTTTTTACTGTGCATGTGTGAAAGATAAAAATATTTTCATTATGTAGCATGAAAGCAAGATATACTGGGCAACTTATGTCAAAAGTTCATTTGAATAGAATAAAATTTAAGCAAATTACACTGCTCTGCAAAAAAAAAAAAAAAAAAAATTCGAGATCTGATACCATTCTTACAGATTCTTATGTAAAATGACCTCCTGAATCCGAATATGACCACCATTTTGCCCAATCACCCACCGTTTTCTAGATACACCCCCTTCCTCATTTTTATCATTGTTTGGTAATTTTATACCCATCAGTTTGATTTGGAGAGGAACAATGATTATTTTAACCATTAAATGTCTTCTGACCTGAGGAGTTACAGAAGTAGAAAGTTCTAAAACACGAACATTTGTAGTAAGGAAGAAATTTGAGGGGATTTTTGCCCAGAAAACAAAAGAAAATCAATAAAAACAATCAGTTTCTGTTTCTTTTTTTTTCACAATATTTCTCTTATTTTTTAAATATCCCAGCTTCCAGTTTGCCCTTTTCTTACCAAAACACCCCAAGTAACAAAAATTATACAGTGAAAATGTTTTCAAAATGTTGTTAAAGTCTCAAAGCCCTTGCAAGAAAGTTTGACTGATTCACTGTACAAAGTTCGCTTTCAATAACTCCCACGTTAAATGTTTTGGGCAGCAAAACATGAACAGTAAAATCTCCTGCTTTGACACGTGTTAAAGGTCATTGCTCTTAACATTGTAGTCATTTGTCGTTATCTACTTTTAGTACAAGTTTTGCGATAAGAGAGTGAACCTTATGGTGTTCTTGATGGTGGTGATCTTTAACATGTGTCAAAGGAGGATATTTTACTGTTCATGTCTTACTGCCCAAAACATTTAACGTGGGAGTTACTGAAATCAAATGTCGTACAGTGAATCAGTCAAACTTTCTTGCGAGGGTTTTGAGACTTTACCAATATTTTGAAAAAAATTTTACTGTATAGTTTTTATTATTTTGGGTATTTTGGTAAGAAAATGGAAAACTGGAAGCTGGAATATGTAAAAAATAAAAGAAATATTGAAAAAAAAAAAAAGAAAAAAAAAAGAAACAGAAACTGATTGTTTTTATTGATTTTCTTTTGTTTTCTGGGCACAAATCCTCTCAAATTTCCTTCTTACTACAAATGTTCGTGTTTTAGAACTTTCTGCCTCTGTAGCTCCGCAGGACAGAAGACATTTAACGGTTAAAATAATCATTGTTCCTCTCCAAATCAAAGTGATGGGTATAAAATTACCAAACAATGATAAAAATGAGGGAGGGGGTGTATCTAGAAAATGGTGGGTGATTGGGCAAAATGGTGGTCATATTCAGATTCAGGAGGTCATTTTACATAAAAATATGCTGAAATGGTGTCAGAGGCAATTTTCATGCTGGGCAGTGTTATCAAGTTAAGCTAATTATTTTAACTATCTTGCAAAACATCTTTTTTACGAAAAACTCCCTGTGGGCTTGTAACTCTAGCATAATTTTATTCAGGGGTGCAGAATATGTCCAAACATGCGAACGATGTTCGGGGGGAAATTTTGAATATTTATTTTCTTAGAATAAAATAAAAATGAAAACGGAAATTTAAAAAATCAGGCATGAAACAACCACACGACTTCCATTATCCACTACTACATGTATTATATGCACTTTTAGGAGATAATGTGATCAGAAGACATAGAACTGACCTAATGAAATAGACAACTAAAATTTTTTCAGTAAGAGAAAGTTAATACACGCGTAAAGACATACATAGCGAGTTAAAAAAAGAAAAAAAAGGGGGGGGAGTAGTTTTTTTTATTATTTTTTTATTTTTTGAAACACCATTTTCCAAGATCTAAAACTGATCTAACTGATGAGGATGACTAAATTTCCCTGTAATAACCACGTAAAGTATGAGAAAGGATGCCTAAAATGGGTTTATGTAACAATTTTCAAGAAAATCGTTAGAGTCATTTTTGAGATACCAACTTTTATCAAAACTTGGCATGTTCAATTGTTAACAGGAAAACAACAATTACATACAAAAGTATATTTAAAAGAGGGTTAATATTGCAACTTTGAAAAAAATACATACAGTCGTTTTGGAAGGAACGCACTTGCAGTACCTGAAATTGAGTTATTCATACAGGACGCCTATCAATTGTCCTCAACTAACCAATTATATCATTTGAAAGGACATCTAATAGAGTGTTTATACAGTAACTTTGAAGAAAATCGTTGGAGCCGTTTTTGAGATACGGGCTTACGAACTCACTTCCGGTTTCGGATATCCCACTTCCTGTTTTCCCAATTTTCACCAAAATTAAAAAAAATTTATATGTACACCAGACCTGTCTCAATTCTGAAGTTTCGTGGTTCTATCTTTATTAGTTTCGGAGATATAATAGTCAGAGGATCCCCCCCCCCCCCCACACACACACTGACCAATTGCCAAAAAACACTTATTTGGACTCAGGGGACCTTAAAACATGTAAATCAGGTGAAATCTTGATATCGAATTTTTAGACCGAATACAATACTTCCATTACCTACGGTAGTCGGGTAATAGAAGTAAAAATATACTGAAAAAACAAAATTTCTAATATTAAACAACAAATTGGCAGCTGTATTCTTCTGTTACAAGTGTATTTTTTTTTTTAAATACCTATTACACATCTCAGACTATATGACTCGTTTTGTTCAAGGTTAAAATTTGCTCATGTTTTATGCATTTTGTATCTTTATAGTAATTTTTCTCATTTTTATAGCATATAGCTTTTGTTTGTTCAGTTTTATGCATATCAGTTAAGTGGTATTACTTACTTTTCTTGTACTGTATCTCACAATAATTTTAATTCATCTTTAAATAAACAGAAAATTACAGAATCTAAAATAATAAATGGAAAGGTTTGTCTGTCTGTCTGTTTTTTTATACGTTCAGCCCCTATTGAACGCAGAAGTACAAGAATTGACATATGGATGCTCTGGAGCCTTTCCGATGTTTTCCTCGAAACAGAATTTAAAAATCTTAATTAGTTTCGGAGATATTAATTTTAAAAATTGCAAATTTCAAAGTGCTTCAAATTTTCTTTTTCGTACACAACACTTAATATATAACATATTCAGCACAAAACCAACCTGCAGTTAAAATTTCATCAATTTTCATTAATAAACAAAGCAATTACATTTTAATTGCAAATTAAATTTTATTCTAACACGTAATCTATCTTTCAATAGGCGATAGGAGTTTCCATAGCAACAAAATACATTTGAAGGAACTAAAAAATACTTTTTCTTTTTCTTTTTACTTCCTTTACCCGACTACCGGTATATATAGGTTGTGGGGAAATAAAAAATATTTATTTTTCTTTTTACTACCATTAATAAAACTACCGTAGATAATGGAATTAGAGATTTCACGTGATTTACATGTTTTAGAATGTCCTGATTAGGTTTTCTTTTGTATCTCAGCTACTAATTAAAATAATTTCATAAGTAACACATTATTTGAAAGCTTTGTTGATTTGGAATTGAACAGTAGATTACAGAAATTTCTACCGCCAGATATTTTAAAATTTCGATATTTCAAATTCCAATTAAATTATTTTTAATACATCATTCGAAAGATATTTTAAAGTTCTTTTAAATTATCGAAAGTTTTCACCAGATTTACACGTTTTGAGGTCTCCTGAATTAGTTTTCTTTTGTATCTCAGCTACTAATTAAAATAATTTCATAAGTAATACATCATTAGAAAGCTTTTTTGATTTGGAATCGTACAGTGGAATACAGAAATTTGTACCACCAGATGGTGCTGTAATATTTTAAAATTTCAATATTTCAATTTCTAATTATGATTAAATTATTTTTAATGCATCATTCGAAAGATATTTTAAAGTTCTTTTATATTATCGACAGTTTTCACCAGATTTACACGTTTTGAGGTCTCCTGAATTAGTTTTCTTTTGTATCTCAGCTACTAATTAAAATAATTTCGTAAGTAATACATCATTAGAAAGCTTTTTTGATTTGGAATCGAACAGTGGATTACAGAAATTTCTACCGCCAGATGGAGCTGTAATATTTTTAAATTTCAATATTTCATATTCTAATTATGATTAAATTATTTCTAATACATCATTCGAAAGATATTTTAAAGTTCTTTTACATTATCGAAAGTGGAATTCGAGATTTCACCTGATTTACAATTTAAAGTGTCCTGATCAGGTTTTCTTTTGCATCTCAGCTAATTGAGTAAGACCGTTCAAAATTGGTATATGCAAGTTAATTAGGAGGGGCTGGAACGGTGGGGAAGGAATAGGCACGCATGGGTTTGGGGCCCGGTGCGAGTTTTTACCCGATGATAAAAGATTTTTTTTAAATTTTATATTCTTAATAATAAAAGTTTGAGTTGAGAAGGAATATGCCTGTACAGCGCATGTATATCCTCAAATGTGCGTGCGCAGCGCGCATGGGTCTGCGCTGCCGAAGGCAGTGGCATCCCGGTGTGAGTTTTTACCCAATGCTAAATGATATATTTTTTAATTCCTTTTCTTGAGAATGAAAGTTTATGAGTATTAACATGGAATTTTGAGAAGTCATAAGGATGGTGAAGGAATACGTGCGTGCAGCGCACGGGTCTACGCTGCCGGAGGCAGTGGGGACCCGGTGCGACATTTTTCCCGATCAGAATTTTTTTTTCTCTTTTTTTATCACATGATAAAAATTAATGCAATTTTGAGAATTCATTAATTATTGTGATTCATTTAAAAATAGTGACCAGCGAAGCGGGCGTAGCCTGCTAGTCTATAATAATAAAAGGAAAGGTTTGTTTGTTTGTCTGTCTGTCTATCTGTCTGTCTGTTCTTTTATACGTTCAGACCCTATTGAATGTAGAAGTACAAAAATTGAGATACGGATGCTCAGGAGCCTTTCCGATGTTTTCCTCGAAACAGAATTTAAAAATCTTAATTAGTTTTGGAGATATTAATTAAAATGTTGACCCATGTTGATTGACAAATGACCAAAAATCCACGGCTTATTGCTTAAAAAGAGGCATTCTATCAGCAGATGATTTTAACCATTGTCTGGAATAGAAACAAAACATCTGGAAGTAATTAATGTCACATGATCCTGAACTGGGGTTAAAAATTGCAAATTTCAAAGTGCTTCAAATTTTATTTTTCACACACAACACTTAATATACAACCTATTCAGCACAAAATCAACCTGCAGTTAAAATTTCATCAATTTTCATTAATAAACAAAGCAGTTACATTTTAATTGCAAATTAAATTTTATTCTGACACGTAATCTATCTTTAAATAGAAGATAGGAGTTTCCATAGCAACAAAATACATTTGAAGGAACTAAAAAATACTTTTTCTTTTTACTTCCATTACCCGACTACCGTGGTATATATAGGTTTTGGGGACCTAAAAAGTATTTATTTTTCTTTTTACTTCCATTAACCGACTACCGTAGATAATGGAATTAGAGATTTCACATGATTTACATGTTTTAGAATGTCCTGATAAGGTTTTCTTTTGTATCTCAGCTACTAATTAAAATAATTTCATAAGTAACACATTATTTGAAAGCTTTGTTGATTTGGAATTGAACAGTAGATTAGAGAAATTTCTACCGCCAGATATTTTAAAATTTCGATATTTCAAATTCTAATTAAATTATTTTTAATACATCATTCGAAAGATATTTTAAAGTTCTTTTATATTATAGAAAGTTTTCACCAGATTTACACGTTTTGAGGTCTCCTGAATTAGTTTTCTTTTATATCTCAGCTACTAATTAAAATATTTTCATAAGTAATACATCATTAGAAAGCTTTTTTGATTTGGAATCGAACAGTGGAATACAGAAATTTGTACCACCAGATGGCGCTGTAATATTTTAAAATATCAATTTCTAATTATGATTAAATTATTTTTAATGCATCATTCGAAAGATATTTTAAAGTTCTTTTAAATTATCCAAAGTTTTCACCAGATTTACACGTTTTGAGGTCTCCTGAATTAGTTTTCTTTTGTATCTCATCTACTAATTAAAATAATTTCATGAGTAATACATGATTTGAAAGCTTTGTTGATCTGGAATGGAACAACAGATTACAGAAATTTCTACCGCCAGATGTCGCTGTATTTTTTTTTTAAAATTCAATATTTTAAATTCTAATTATGACTAAATTATTTCTAATACATCATTCGAAAGATATTTTAAAGTTCTTTTATATTATCGAAAGTGGAATTCGAGATTTCACTTGATTTACAATTTTAAGGTATCCTGATCAGGTTTTCTTTTGTATCTCAGCTAATTGAGTAAGATCGTTCAAAATTGGTATATGCAAGTTAATTAGGAGGGGCTGGTGGAAGGGTGGGGAAGGAATAGGCGTGCATGGGTTTGGGACCCGGTGCGAGTTTTTACCCGATGATAAAAGATTTTTTTAAAATTTTATTTTCTTAATAATTAAAGTTTGAGTTGAGAAGGAATATGCGTGTACAGCGCACGTATATCCTCAAACGTGCGCGTGCAGCGCGCTTGGGTCTGCGCTGCCGAAGGCAGTGGCGTCCCGGTGTGAGTTTTTACCCGATACTAAATGATATATTTTTTAATTCCTTTTCTTAAGAATGAAAGTTTATGAGTAATAACATGGAATTTTGAGAAGTCATAAGGATGGTGAAGGAGTACGTGCGCGCAGCGCACGGGTCTATGCTGCCGAAGGCAGTGGGGACCCGTTGCGACATTTTTCCCGATGAGAAATTTTTTTTCTCTTTTTTTATCACATGATAAAAATTAATGCAATTTTGAGAATTCATTAATTATTGTGATTCATTTAAAAATAGTGACCAGCGAAGCGGGCATAGCCTGCTAGTTTTTAATAAATGATTATGGTTCATGCATGTTTGTCTTATTCTTGATATTTTGCAATTCTGTAATAAAAAGATATTTAAAATTTTCAGAGACAGCAAAGTGCAATAAAATGAAGCAGCATTAATTTATTCGTAATTATGTACTATTACATAAGAAATTAAAAATTATGTTAGTTAACAAATCTAATTACCATAAACTTTTTAATTTTCCATCTGATGGACATTAATAGCAACATTAAATTTTGATGTAATAAAAAAAAAAAGAAAGAAAAAAAAAGTTTGAAATTTGTAATGTAGTTAGCTTATAAAAAATCTCCCTCGATATTTGGACTAAAGAAAGAATTTCCCTCCCCCCCCCCCCAGTCCCTCTCAAAAAAAGGTTAAAAAAAAAGTAAAAAAACTCTCTGATAATAGGTTGTTACGTTATTTTGGAGGGAATTTAGGATGTGTTCGGGGGAAATTTCAGAGGTGTGAACATTTTCTGTACCCTTGATTTTATTTATTTACTAAGATTTATAAGTTCATAAAAGATTTAAAAAAAAAAAAAAAAAAAAAGGAACTTTTGCAATGTGGGTAAAATAATTGGATCTCCAAATTGAATACGTGAGATGTGAAAAACTCCTTATGAAATTTCAATTCTGTAAAATATCTAAAATATTGATTATTCTTTTGCCGATAATTTGCTTAACTTTTTTACTATATTCAAATGAACTTTTGGTATAAGTTGCCCAATATATCTGGTTTCCAATCTATGTAATAAAAATATTTCTATTTATCTTTCTCGCATGCACAGTAAAAAAATATTTTCAACAAATTCTCATATCTCAGCAAAAATTACAAGTGTAAATTTTATATTTAAGAATATTTCTCTAATGCTTTGTCAATTTGTCTGCAATTTTTCTAAAATTTTTTTTAAATCCATAGTTGCCAAGTCTTCTGTTTTTCAAAGGAGACTTCATACCGGAAAACTTTTATAATGATTTTTAGTTTATTAATGCTTCTATTACATACAACGATTTTTTGCACAACTTTTGTTAGCTAGTCATAAAAAGTTGTTTGTACAAGCAATTTATTCTCCAATGATAAACCAAAGAGGTGATAGCTCCTTATATGCACCGAGAAAAGATGGGGATGGCCAGTGCGAAGGTATGAAGTTATTTATTGTTCTCTTCATTTTACACAAAGGCTTCATATAGGCCCAGAAAAGAGCGATAAATGGTGCGCCTTGACATATATTGAACACCGTGAAAACTTATTTTTTAGACAATCTTTGACTCAACTTTTGCAACCCTCTTTCAAATTTCGGCCTTCAGAAATTGGAACAAACATTGGCTCTAATAAAAAATGTGTGAAATTTTTTTGTGTGTGATAGCAGCATTAGCTATTGAAAATACATATGAAAAATTCTGCTTCAGAAACACTTTTTATTAATTTGATTTAAAAATTTGAAAGGATGGCAGCTATGGAAATTCATTCTTGTTAAAGGATGAAATTATGTGTAGTGTAAGTAATTTGTAGTGTAAGTAACGTGAAAATAATTTGTAGCTTTTTATGATACAGTATGATCCAAAGTACTTATTTATTTCTTTAATTTTTGATTGGTCCCCAAACTGCAGTCATGACTAAATTGATAGTGAAAAATGTTAGTTTATAAATGTTCTTTCTATGTCTGTAATTTAAAGTAATTTTCGTCCCTTATTTTTTTAGAAAATAGAAGAAAAAAATGGCCAAAAAAAAAAAAAAAAAACTAATAATTTGATTACCTACTGTATGCATATTTCAATTCATTACACTCAAAAAATTAATAATACTTTTTTGTAGTTCTAAGCTCTATTCGAAAATTTTTCAATAACTGTCTCCCTCTTCCCATCTTCTACTCTAATAATTTACCACTTCGAATGTATGCTCAAACAATTCTTCATCCTCAAAAACTACATAGTACAGTTTTTCTGGCCAATAACTCCATTTTAAATATTTATTCCACATTTTCCCCTATCTATTAATTTTACAGTTTGGAAAGTATTCTGCAAATGATTCCTCATGCTCAAAAACCTAAAACCATGGCTTTTCAAGGTCCTAGCTCCAATAAATATATTTCAGCAAGAAAAAAAATAATTAATGATATAATTAAATATTTTATTATCTATAATTCTTATTTCTTAAATGTTTTTTTTTTTTTTTTTTTTTTTTCTGTACTGGAGACAGTAATTAAAGCCTTGAATAGCAATAATAATGGCAGATTCCATTTGCTGATTTCTGAACTTCTGTGACATATACTCGCTAAAAACACAGCTTATTATATTATTATTTTCACTTTTATAAATCAAAGATGAAGTTTAGGATATTCTATTATTTGCTTTTATTTATATTCTGTCCTTTTCTTGATTTTTTGTATTTTATTATATTTAACTACATCAAAATAATCAAAATAATAAAATATTCAAATTCACAAATAAAACTTCTATGCATTAAAATTGTTATTATAGTTGAGTATAAAAAGGTACCTGTGCAACTGCTATGAGAGCTAAAGCAGCATGCATTTCTTCAACACTTAACTGACCTGAACCAGATTCATTGACTATTTCCCAAATTTCACCAAGTGATTCACGGGTCAAGCCAGATGATACAAATATAGGAAAGAGTAAATTAGTATCTGGTGCATGCAGATCATTATTGGTGACAATGGCTTGAACTTTTTTGTACAGTTCAGGAACTTTTTCCCTATTACACCAGTCTGGAAAGCCTATAGGATAATAACAATAATAATAAACAACCAATGCAAAAATTTTTATTTTTACAAATAGTAATATCTAATTTGGATGAGTTTATACTGAGATGAAAAAAAAATATATATATATACAGTGGGCTGCCAAATTAATGTGGACACTTGACTTTTTTTACATTTTCGCTTTTTTATGCCACTTATAATTCCTAGAAGTGATTCTTATGTTACTGAAACACATGTTTACCAATTTTTATTATGTTACACATTATTTTAAATGATTTAAACAAAACATGCTGAGCTTAGCAATATTTTTGTGACAGTCACTTCATTTTATGTTTCAAAGTACTCTTAACGTGTAATACTGAACGTTCATTTTGGATCTTTAGAATTGAGATTTAGTGTGAATTCTGACGCATCTTTAATAACAAAAGTAAAGTTTGATTATTAATTTTTAATTACATTTATTTTTACTATATTTTTATAGCTTAATTAATTTTTTTTTAATTTTACTATGGTCAGAAAAAGTGACATTTTTCAGAGAAAAAAATCCGAAATAAAATCTCTCCTGCAGCACTCACAGCATTCGCAGAGGAAAGTCGCAGATATTGTTAGGGTTTCTAAATTTCCTGTTAATAAAATAAAAGTGAATTTAGACAAAAACCTGTCATTTTAACTGAAAAGAACAGGGAAGTGTGATAGAAAACGTATGACTACGCCCAGAACAGACAGATAAATTAAGTACATTTGCTTACGAAACAGGAAAAATGTGCTGCTACACTGTCTCAGATTGTTCAGAAGTCAGGTATTGCCGTTTCTAAAAGAACTGTGCAATGTAGATTGGCAGAAGAGGACCTGGCAGGCCATCATCCAGTTCGCAAGCATAAGCTTATAGGAGCTATGAAAAAAAAAAAAAAAGACTCCCCATGGCTCCAGACCATCGTTGCATGACTGTGGAAGATTGGAATAAAGCAAAACATGATATTTATTAATAGTTTCAATGATTTATAAGTGTTTTTTGCAATTAAACCATAAATTATTTTAATTTCAGGTGTGTTTCTCAGATGAGTTAACTTTTGAAATTTTAGTTGATAAAATAATTTTTTTTCTGACGGCACCCTGGCGAACAATTATGTCTTGATTGCATAATAGAAAAGGTTAAACATCTAGTAAAGGTCTTGGTTTGCTCTATTTTAAATACCAAAGGTGTAGGACACTAATACATCGTTCAAGAAACTATGAAACAGGATCAAAATAGGAAGTTCTACGAACTCACCTTCTTCCATAGCTGGAAGAATGGTTCCCCAAAGGTGAGCAAGGTGTTTTAATGCACAATACTGCCCCTTGCCATAAAGCCAAATGTGTCACCGAATTTACGAGCCAAGAATATTGAAGTACTATCGTGCCTTGGAAATTTGCCCAATATGAATCCCTCAGAAAACTTATGAGAAATTACAAAAAGAGAAATTGCCAAGAAAATTATTACAACCAAGAGGAAACTGATCTAAAAACTTTAAAATATCTGGAACCACAATTCTTTAATTAAAGAAAGTACAGAATCCTGCATAGAAAGCATGCCGCAACGCATTGAAGTGCTAATATATGCTGAAGGAAGTGTCACCAAATGTTAAGACCTTACAAAATGTTACATTTTTTATGTTTCTATTATATATTTTTTATTATATAGCTATTAGCTATATATAGTAACATTAAATAAAGTAAAAAATACTAATCGTAGCACATAATGTATTTTTATTTAGAAGAAAAACCACGATAACTTGATTTTTACAAGTGTCCACATTAATTTGGCAACCCACTGAAAATATATCAGTGGCGGCCCGTGCTAGGAAAAACAGGGGAAGAGCTAAAAGACAAAATTTTTTCATAGGGATTTGGGGGGTCGGGTGTAAGAATTTCCTTGCTCGCAGGGAAAAGTTCAGCTTTATTGGTCATTACCTTATTTCATCTTTAGGATGGTATCAATAACTATGTGAAAAATATCATATTTTGAAGATTAATTTACTACATTTACTAAAGAAAAAATTATTTATCACAAAGAAGTCATTTATTAAATCCCAAATAAACTAGGGTAATCATATGTACCGTATGTCCACAAAATTGAGAAAGATACACATTTTGAAATAATTTTTCTGTTTTGAAAAATTGTAACAAAGAAATTATTTATCATAATTCATCCTTATCATAATTATTTATCATAATTCATACTTTTTAATCCACATTTATTTGACATAAATCATCCCTCTGTAATTCGGGAACTATTATGTATATATTCATGCACAAACATGAAATTTGTTGTATATTTTTAGCTTATTTTTAATAAGAGGAGAGCATTAAAATTACTAACATTCAAAAGCTGAACCCTTTGACAAAATTTGAAATTTGGCACTAAAGTACCTTGGAAGTTTATCACCAAAATCTTTACTTTTGCAAATGCGATAGCCATTTTAATTCATCGACAAAATGATAACAAAAATTTAAAATCCACCAAGGGATCCTATACTAAAGCTGTATCAAAAAAATTTTAAGAAATGGATATAGTAACTGTTGCTAAGGGATGAAAAACGGTTACCGCATGTTTTAATATGGAAGAATAGATTAAGAAAACATCTTGTCACACTAAATGAAATTTTGTTTTGTAGAGGTTTGTATATCTATTAGAAAACAAAAATAAACTTTGGGCTTTCCTTCTATTTCTTTCTTTCTCTCTCTCTCTCTCTTTTTTTTTAAAAATCTTTTTCAAGCTGTTTCGATATAGTGTTTACTGTTCAATGTTCTACGCTTTTAAAATGCCGGACAAAGAATTTCTATCAGAAGGACTGAGAAGTAAATAAAGAGAAACAGAGACTTTCATAGGGATTTGAATCATCATGTAAATAAAAAGGCTAATAGTTTTTTCAATTCAGAAATTTAATTCATCAACATGGAAATTAATTTTTGATAGAATGGAGTAGAACGTTGATTTTTACCAACTATGTGAAAAATACCAGAGCCGGGAATCGAACCCCGGGCCTTTCGCTTAACGCGCGGATGCTCTAACCACTGAGCTACCCTGGCTGATAACCAGCTCGGCACTTCTCACATAATGTCTCACTCGGCACTTCTCATGTTATGTGAGAAATGACGAGCTGGTTATCAGCCAGGGTAGCTCAGTGGTTAGAGCATCCGTGCGTTAAGCGGAAGGCCCGGGGTTAGATTCCCGGCTCTGGTATTTTTCACATAGTTGGTAAAAATCAACGTTCTACTCCATTCTATCAAAAATTAATAGTTTTTTGTCTTTTTTTTTTCTAATAAATTAGTTATTAAGAATACTGTTTACATGGAAGTTTTGAAATTATGTATTTACTATTTGAATGCCTGCTTAAAAAATGGTCAGGTTTCGATCACAGGGCGTTGATTGCATTTTTTTAATGCTAATATTATAAAGGTACTTTAAATGGCAACTATAGATTATCCTTTTATAAAAATTAACAGTACAATTTTCCCAATTAAACATGTCTTTTAAAATACTTCATTTTATGACAAAAAATTACAATGAAATGAAATAAAATTTCCAAAAACTCTTGTTTAGACATTCCAGAGTATGGCATTAATACATATAAAGAAGGACGATATTTATTTACTTTAAAAAATAGTAACAATTATCTTGTTTTTTTTAAACCTCCACAACTTATATATTTAAAATTCTTAAAAAACAATAAAGTAATAATAATAATAAATATATAAATAAATGAAAAAGAATTCGGTGTTCATTCATTTTCAAATATTAATTTTAAAACTTAAAAATTCAGCAATTTTTTTTTTTAAGAAAAAAAAAAGTCCAATAATGTGTAATTTTCCTAGTGTAGTTGAAATACAAAGCCATTTATAGTCTTCAAACCAAGATGTTAAGTTAACATTGTGACATTTTCCAATTTTATTTTTTTATTTTTTTTTTCTTTTCTTTTTACGATAATTTCTATAGACTGTTAGTTTCCCGTAAATCACATCTTTTTGTCTCCAACTTTTCATCTGTTAAACTGCGTTTAAAAGCTTTAAAGATTATAAAATCTGACAAAGAATTAATTAAAAGCATAAATAGCAAAATTAAAAAATTTAAAACGGTAAACACTACATTTTAAGGGAATCAAATTCAATGAGAATTCCCTTTTAAGCTAAACTGGAAGATCTATTATCTCTTTCATGAAAAGTCTTCCCTTTCTCTTTCGTTCTTTGAAAATTCGCGGTAGAATATTTAGAGTGACGTAAGTGTTACCAGTTATCATAGTAACCCCGCCGTGAAGGCAGAGCTAAAAAGGAATGTCTTTCATCTCTTCCCTTGCACTTCAGTTAATCAATTTGTGTGCAGAATTGGATGTTTAGGAAAAGAATGAAATTGCTGTTTTTATTGGTTGTTATTTATTGAAAATTTGTTACAAATCCTCATTAAATTCTACAAAAAAAAAAAAAAAAAAAAAAAAAAAGAAAGAAAAGAAAAGAAAAAAGAAAAGAAACATGGAAAAATTGAAAAACATTTATATATATATATATTTTTTTTTTGATGAAATATATGAGGAAGGGCGTCTTCCCTTACTTCCCTTGACGGGCCGCCACTGATATATATATATATATAAACAGCACTTCATAATGAAAATTGATGATTAACACTCAATATATGGAGTATAAATGCAAAAAAATAGCGATTAAAAGATTTTACAATTACACATTGCATTTGCAATCCTGCAAAAGGGGGCTCTACTCTTTTTTGTGATCAGAATCTCGTGCACATTTTACAGGATCTTCCATAGATCTTGCAAAAAGTTCCTGAAATTCTGTTAAGACTGATTTAATAAAGAAACTAACTACAAATGCTAAAAACACAATGGAAAAAAATTATCCTTATGTTTCATGAATAGGCTTATTCAAAATTTGATATTGCAAAATGTGACCCCCCCTCCCCCCCTTAGAGAGGTACACAATTGTGCATGCACCTTTAATGAGATAAATTACTATTAAGAGCAGTCAGATTTACTCTTTCTTCCTTCCTATGTAAACACATACGACTTTTGTTGCTTCATATTGAAAGGATATCTCCTTCAAAAATGAAGTCTGTCAAATTCTGCTTCTTGAATTCCACTTTGAACATATCATCTTTTATCTTAGCATACATTTTTTTTTTTTTTTTTAATAATTTCAATATTTCTTTTTGAAATTGAAAATTAGTGTTCTAGGTTTACTTAATGAAACAAAATATTTAAATTTATATAATTTTTTAAAAATTACTCACTAAGCATAGTTGACATATAAATCAGAAGAAAAAAATCCCCCTTAAAAATAAAATAAATGACACAATCATGCAGCATTAGAATCTAACATGTTTATAAGTCAATTGAACATATTTAGGGTATATTAATTTTATTAACTTATTATAGTTGGAGGGAAAAAATGATAATTGACTCTTCTTTAAAATTTTAAAAAAGATTTCATTATTAAAAAATTTCCAATGTTTTCCAAAAAAATTTCAAAATTCCCTGAATTTTCCCTGTTTTTGCAATAAATTTTGAAATTCCCTGAGTATTCCAGGTACCATAGTAACCCTGATAAGATAAAATAAGACATGTTCAAAGAGAGAAATTAAGAAAAAAAAAAAAGGAGGGAGAGAGAATTCGAAAATTTTCATTTTTTTTATTTTAAACAAATTTTTTTTAACATCATTATTCATCTCAATATTAGAGATATTTTTTTTAATAAAATGAAAAGAAAAAAGGTAAAACACAAGCTCACAAATAAAATGAAGTTTTTTAGAATAGTTTTATCAATTTATATATATAACTAGCTGACCCGACAAACGCTGTTTTGTCATATAAATTATTTCTAGAGAATATTTTGCTAGAAAAAAATAACTAACTTATTGTAAGTGTGTAAGGATGTGGTATATAAGTGAAATAGGTATGGAGCACTGTGAACGGTGACTGTGAATTCCGATTATAACGTAAAAGACATAACTACCGAAATTTTCGCTACTTGCTTCTTGCTACTTGCTACTTCGTACTTTCTACTTGCTACTTGTTAATTTAAAACCTCCGCTGAATGTCGAACAGCACAAAATTTTATTTCATACGGCAAATATTTCAATTTATGAGAGAATCTCTGATAGCAACGAATTTCACATGAAAATTCCGTCTTTTTTGAATAAGCTGTAACAATCTGGACCGATTTGATGAAAATTTTTATCAAAAAGTTATTACAATATCTAACATCATTACATGTACATTTATCACAATTGAATCAATAGATGCATGTGAGTATGTGTATAGTATGAGCGAAGTGAAATGTAGAGTTCGTATTAAATAAAAACTTAAACTTGTTTTAATTAAAGGTGAAAAAGTTGAAACTCAATTTATTTTACAACAGGTATATTTTTTTAATCTACAAAAATTTAATTTATCGTAATGCCATTGGATGTACAATATGTTTAGTTAATCCTTGAGGAGTATACACAAACAAATTCGAAGGTTTTCCAACCCTGGAACACGCAACATATAATTGGCCATTTTCTAAATCTAAGCCACAAATTGGGACCCCATTGGTGACTTTAAATATTTTAAGCCATTTTTGTGATGAATTGAAATGGCTATCTCAATTGTGGAACTAAAGATCTTGGCGAGAAGTGTCCGAGCTACTTCGGTGCCAAATTTCAAATTTTGCCAAAGGGATCCGATACTAAAGGTGTTCCATACAATAAATAAATAAATAAAATATCAGTGACATACACACGCACAAAAGTATGGGACCCCATTGGTGACTTTAAATATTTTAAGCCATTTTTGCGATGAATTGAAATGGCTATCTCAATTGTGGAACTAAGGGGCCGTCCATAAATGATGTCACGCTTGGAGGGGGGGAGGGGGTTCGTGAAATTGTGACAGTTTGTGACAAGGGAGGGGAGGGGGTAACAAAAAGTGTGACATCACATATTTCAGTTAAAATACAAACATTTATATTCAGCAGTTGAAATTATTTTAAAATTATCAAAGATTAAACTTCATACTCGCGTACTTCCTACTCGTGTTTGTGAACACTGCAATTTGTATTTTGCATCCAGTGTCATGTTGAAGAAACACATAACTGTTATGCATAAAACCACAAAAAAGTGTCAGCCAGAAGTTGGCAAAATTAGACCGCTTCGAATTGCTGCACACAGACAAAAAAAAAAAAAAAAAAAATCATGGCTGTAACTGCTTTCAAAGAAAATTTTTAATTTGCAGACTGGGTGGATGAAGATGACATTGACATCACAGGGGTTACTATACCCGAGGATAATACAAATATCAAAATGCCCGTGTATTCAATGAATGAACATATATCTTCTCCATGGGAAGAAGAGTCATAATGCATGGTAAACAATTACAATTAATTTCTGTTGTATGATTGGGTGTGTAATTTTATAAATGTAATATAATTAATGTGGCAAATGACAATTCACTTAAGTAAAACTAGCAATTGAGACATTAAAAAAAAAAAAAAAAAAAAATCAATCTGTTTTAGAGTGTTTTGTGTTCATAAAGTGAAGATATGTTTAATATATCTTCACTTTAATTCAATATATTTTTCATATAATATTTAGTGCTTATGAATTACAGATTTGTCTTTGAATAGTTTAAAGCATTATAAAATGTGAATCTTTAATCAATTTTCCATAAAATGAACTTTTTTGCTGGATTTGGCGACTTTGTTAAATGGAGGTACGACTGTATATTAAATTTTATTCAGTTTTCCAAAATACTACTGTTTTCAATTGCTGTTTTCTATGAATACTTTACAACTGTTCTATATTAATTTGGATTTTTTTTTGTAAACCTTACTCTTAGTTCATACAAAATAACTACACGTTTCATTATTATGGTTATATTTACAGATGTCATTAAGATCCATAGTCAACATTTGAAAATAAAATTTGAAATATGATCTCTAGTCTAATATTTTGTTTCTGAACTTCAAGTAATTATTGATGTATGTCATGTTCCGTGACATGTGACAAGGAGGGGGGGGGGGGGGGGTTTATTGAAACGTGACACTTTGTGACAAAGGGGAGGGAGGGGGTCCAAAATTCTGAAAAAAAGCGTGACATCATTTATGGACAGCCCCTAAAGATCTTGGCGAGAAGCGTCCGAGCTATACTTCGGTGCCAAATTTCAAATTTTCCCAAAGGGATCCGATACTAAAGATGTTCCATTCAAAAAATAAATAAATAAAATATAATAAATTAGCTACACAAATAAATTTGTAGGTTAGGGTGGTTGTTAATCAACGCGCGTGTAAATTTGGTAGAAAATTATATAAAATACTCACTCCAATTCCGCACTAAATTTTCAAAATGTATAGTTTTTTATGCACACTTCAAAACTCTTCAAACACTAATTACATCTTGATGTAATATTTCAATTAGGACACAATTTTTTGTATAACAATAATAACACAAAGTTACAAAATATTTTCCTGAATTTGATCGCAGCACCAACTGTCGGGACAAACTGGAATTACAATAGAATATACGCAAGCGAAGTGTGCAAGAAAAAGATTTCCTATGTTAATCTCCCATTAGATTTTTTATAAAAAATTATTAAAAATCGAGGAAAATTAGTTCTTGATTTTAATGCCCGTATTTGGGTATAGATATGTATTAGTTATCGTATGCATGTGTTAGATTGAGTTATTTTGCTCTCAAATTGACAAAATTTTAATTTTAAATTTCAAAACTCTGTCTTCCTTGGCGTTTTTTGTATTTGGGGATGAAAAACATAATACGACAATATACATGCCAGATGTATATTTTCGTAATATGTATTGTACGAAATTGTTTCATATTATTCATTACTCTCTTAATATAAGTTGTTGAAATAACCATTATTTTTGAAAGAAATTAAATATGTTCGCCAGATGATATGACGATATTTTTTTTTTCGCCAAGGATGACAAAGTTTTGAGATTAAAAATTCAAATTTTATCAATTTTACAGCAAAAACAACTCAATCTAACGCATGCACATGATAACTAATACATATCTATACCCAAATATGGGGATTAAAATCGGGAAATAATTTTCCTCGATTTTTAGTAATTTTTTACAAAAAATCCAATGGGCGATTAACATAGGAAATATTTTTCTTCCATCCACGGACGGCCAGTGACGTCATCACTTCGCTTGCGTATTATTGAATATTCGATACTACGATCGTATCGCAGTCTGCCGGATCCAATGTAAAACATTCAAAAATCAACAACAATTTATAAGTGATAAATTAATTAAATAAACAATTTAAAATGGACTGAATTGTAAATCTAAACTATTCTCGAATCCACCTGAAGACACACAAAAAATTTCATTAAACTCGGTCCAGCCGTTTAGGAGGAGTTCAGTGACATACACACGCACAAAAGAAATATATATATAAAGATTTCTGCAATGAATACTTACGAGGCTTTGGTACTATAAAAACTTCATCAAGACCTTTGATGTCTCTCCAATCTCTTGCTTTTTCACTAGCTGTAAAGGTAGTTTTATGACTAGTTGATGGAGTAATTTCTTTTACAGATGGCTTTTGAAATTTCACAGCTTTAGATGGGGCATTTAAATCGAAGCATTCAAGCATCATAGAATCAAGTTCTAATAAAAAAAATAGCACAGTGTATTAAACAAAATTATATACAAAACTAAAACTGATTAAAATTGCATTAGATCGTCTTTAAATTATTGGCATAAAATGTTTATATGTGACCAAAAAGCTTTTTATCATTAAGTTTATGTTCAAATTAGAGCAATTTATTTAATAAAAAATTACTTTTTCTTACAATAAATATAGTTTTTATATTTTGCTTCATAGAACAATATGCAATAATATTTTTATCAGATAATTACAATTAATCAAAAGTAGTGTTCACATTATTAAAAAAAAGACAGGGTGGATTTATTGAAAAGGGCACTGTTTTGTGAGTAAAAGGGCACATATTAATAGACGAAAAGGCACTTTCTTCACCACTTGTTAAATCATTTATTAAATGTACAGTCCACAAAATAAATAAATAAATAAAAATAGAACATCTATCTCATCAACTAACTAACAAATATCATCCTTTTTGGATATATGTCTTTTTAGTTCCCCATCATACTTATAGGTATGGGGAACTTAGGTAATCATGAAAATTTTCGACCTCTGTTTTTTTTACTTTTTTATACATTTTCAGGTGTGAGGATTCCGAAAATGACAAAATTTCTATGGTGTCTGTCTGTAGGGTGTCTGTTAGTGTGTCAGTGTGTCAGTCCGTTAGTGTGTTAGTCCGTTAGTTTGTTAGTCTGTTTACACGATATCTCACGAACAAATGATCGCAGAGAGGTCAGATCAGTTTTAAAATATTAATTTCGATACTGGCAAGAACCCTGTTCATTTGGAACATTCGAATTAAAAAACTTCGTAAGTTATTAGAAATTTACGATTTTCTTAACATGGGAGAATAGGACAAAAATTCACTTAAACGTGCATTAAATGGAAACGTTTTACTGTAAAAATATCAGACCAGTTTTAAAATAACAGTTTTGATGCCGGAATGAATATCAATAACTATAAATATGCTACTTTGAAAATTTCGCAAGTTATTGGAAATTTACGAATTTCTTAACATGGCAGTATAGGGCAAAATTTCACATAAACGTCAATTTTTAGGGATATTTTCATCGTAAAGATGTCAAACCACTTTCGAAATATTATTTAGGATACTGGCATGAATATCATAGACTATGATTTTTCCAATTAAAAAAATTCGTAAGTTATTTGGAATTTACGATTTACATAACATGTCAGAATAAGGCAAATTGAGTATAAACTTCCATTTTGAGGATCATAAAACATTAGACAACTTCAAAATTACATTTATGATATTTGTTTGAACATGATTGAATACAAATATTCTAATAGGAAAATTTCATAAATTATATGTAATTTACGATTTTATCAACATAGCGAAATTGTAAATTTTTCATATAAATATGAATTTTGAGGATTATTGCATTGGAAATAGTAGCATGAAAACTAAACAACGGAATCGACCCTGATAAAATAAATTAATAGATTAGAATAAGATGAATATATCGAAATGAACGGTGGATAGCCTATTTGGCGGGGATTTCATTCTGTCACTGTACCAAGCGTTGGTCAAATTCATTTCTTTTAACATGATTATAATATGTCTCGCACTAGAAATTTATGAGAACCTATATATGATGGGGAACTGAGCAGAGTCCACCTATGCCAACTAGTTTAATATTTAATTATTTAGATATGTAAACATACAATAATGTTAAAATTTCCATTTCCAACAAATACACAATTCTGACTTTATAGATTCTACAGAAAATTTTACTATTGGTTACTAAATTTGAAGTTACTTGGTCAATAAGTTTAGCAATTATACTTATTGGGACTTTTGAGTTTTTAAAGGTAAATTCATTTTCCAATCTTAAATCAGGTCTTCTGGTGGTAATAACTTATTAGGTGTAGCTCAAAATCTGCTTGACAAAAAGAGCTGAAATTTCATAAAAGTATAAATTAAATAATTAGAAGCTGATTTGTGGTAAAATATTTGTAATTTACAATTCAAGAATTTTTACTTAATTTCAAAATAATTATTTTTTACATAAACTTTATTTAAAAATATCTTAATTGTAATCTGCAAATATTTTAAAATTATTGCTAGCTTTAAAATACATATAGATGCTTTAAGTATTTTTTTCCATAAATTATACAAATTACACATAATTCTATAAGGAATAGTAAGTATCCTATTGTGTCCCTCTCAGATATTTATGCAACAAGACAGATAATATATATATATGTGACGAATTCCCTTACTTGAGTCACATAATAGCTATGAAGGAAAGAGGCTGGCACTCAGTAATAACTCCAAAATTGCAGCACATGTTTTTATTTATCCATCTGGAACATATCATAAGATACAATCCATAATTATAGGCTGAGCAAATGGGAGCCGCAGTGTAGCCGGAGGCCCGCGATCAAACATCATGTGATACCCGTGACCCCTCTCGGGCCGTTATTTGCGTTTAGGAAATAACGGCTATTTACGTTTTGCTATTTACGTTAGGAAATCGATAACTCCACGGTTGTGGACGGGGGTTGTATTGTACAGGGACCCTACTGAATACTTGCGAATAGTTATATTTTGGATACTGATCAGGCGACTTAGGTGGGAGGGGGTCAGCTGATTTTCCTGATAGTTGCAATTTATCTAAGCGATGAACCAAATCCCTCCATTCATTTAGGCTTTTCGGGGAATTAACCCCCACAGGTTGTTTTAATGTTAATGGCAATCTTGTCTGTTAATCCGTCCAACAGGAATTTAGGTTCTAGACCTAAAGCTCGTCCCACTTGAAGTTTCTTGTGGTAGTAATCTATAACATTGTCACCCTGTTTGAATACAATACTTGAAAAATCATTTAAAGAGGTCTCTCCAGGTGTAGTAAATTGCTCATTAAAAATTTCTACTAGTTCTTCCCAGTGCATCATATTTAAGCTATTATTAACATAAACTGTTAGGGCTCTCCCCTTTAAAAACCTTTGTATGTTCCTAACCTTCCAAATTGCGTCTTTTTTATTCTCCTGACACCACGCGTCAAAATACGGTAACCACGCCGTCCATAACATTCCATTTTCAGGGCAAAATTCAATAAGCACATTTTCCTCTTTTACCGGTGTGTTTGTAGAAGAGGAAGAGTTATTTAATTCAGTTAAATTACCCTGCTCTGTCTCTGAAATGGCACCTAAATCACCTCCACCTGTATTCTCAGGGTCCACTGGATCTGCGGGTGGGTCCTTGGCCATCTTAACTTCTATTTTTTAACTTCAAATTTAGAATTTTTTTTTTTTTTTTTTTTTTTTTTTTTGTCAAAGAAATTCAACCTTTATGAAATATATTCAAGTTTCAAATAAAAATAAAAATTTAGAAAATAACACCAACTTTGAGAAAATATCAATTTTTAAAAATAATTATGCAGACATTAAAAACCACCACTAATTTAGATAACTCTTAAACATAATAATATGCAAATTTCAAATAAAAATAAAACTTCAGAAAATAATACACTTTAACCTTGAAAATATCAAAAAAATTTAAAATAGGACTTATGCAGAAAATGAACAATCAAAAATAATTTATATACTCCTTACATATAATAAGATTGCATTATAATGAAAAAATACTCTTTTTAATATAGCAAGTAACATATATTAAAATACTTATTGTATTATTATTATTATTATGATTACTGTTTTTTTTTTTTTTCTCTAAATTATAAAAATTCAACTTAATGTATAAATTAAATATGTATCATTTTCCTAAAATCTATTGTTTGTAGAGACTGGTCCAGTTTATTGATTTTTTTTTTTTTTTAATTAAAGTTCCTCTTTATTTTAAAATAAATAAATAATTTACTCACTTACTTTTCTCCTGTGAATGTCATAACAAAAATAAAAATAAAATTTTTTTACTTTTCTGTCAGCAAAACAAAATGAAATGACTTTGACACTTCTGATTTATACATCTGGTTTTAATCATTCTCAATCCATTGAATGAGGCCATTGACCTTGATTTCCCACTCTTGATAATGGAAGAAACATCTGCTCTTGACCTTGATGGATGCAGAGAGAACCACACAATTTGACCCACTTTATTTGAGAGACAATTAATTCTCTGTTGAATGAAAGATAGCAGAAAAAGCTCTATATGACTGATTGAATGAATTTCTTCTTTATTTTCTTTTCTCCATTAGGTATTAAAGATAAGGAACGGTATTTTTCTTTTGAGAAGGCTGCTTTTATTGATATAGATTTAATTTAATGTCCCTCCAAGAGGGGTCACGATCACACATAATTTTCTTGCAGCCATAACTTCTAGAGCACCATTATTTTTTATTTTATGCAGGTGTGCCATGCCTGTCGACTTATTTTAATGTGACGAATTCCCTTACTTGAGTCACATAATAGCTATGAAGGAAAGAGGCTGGCACTCAGTAATAACTCCAAAATTGCAGCACATGTTTTTATTTATCCATCTGGAACATATCATAAGATACAATCCATAATTATAGGCTGAGCAAATGGGAGCCGCAGTGTAGCCGGAGGCCCGCGATCAAACATCATGTGATACCCGTGACCCCTCTCGGGCCGTTATTTGCCGTAAGTTTACTAAGCAAGAGCACACAAGAAGAGAAGCTCCTCTGTCCGTGTTTTCACTTAAATACTGGCATTTTTGGCGGGAAATCACACCACTCCTTTCTATGCTTATTGGATATTAACTTAATGATTGACAGCTTAGCTGAGGTCCAGATTTCTAGGATTAATTACTATGCAGCTCCTAACCACAAAAAGCTGCAGGTTGCACTTATTCCTCACTTTCTTATCTTAAAATTGGTTCTCTTTTATGATTTTTGTGTTATGCTTGCGCCTTGTACTAAAACTTACTTTACAGGGGAAATTTTAGAATTAATTTTAAGTTAAGACTTTCTAATGGGATTTTCTTTAAATTATTGCTCACTATTAATTTAAAATAATAAAATAATAATTTAAAAACTTACCTCTCTTTATCCTTTCATATATATATATATATATATATATTAGTCTATACATTATTATTTATACAACGCCCCTTGTTATTTAGAAACTTTTGGAGGTAGGAGGAAGGAAAAGAAAAAAACTGCACAGTATATGCAAAATGAATGAAATTAACAAAATTTTCATTTACAGTCTCAACGAATTGTTAAAATATGCTGTAATTTTGCCACTAATCGATAAAATTTCTGCCTTTTTTCAAAACCGATTCCCAAAATGTGCGATATTTTTACAATTGATTGCCGAAATACTGATAAAATAATATTAAAAAAATAGATATAAATATATGATAGATTATTTGATTTTGGATGAATGGAGAATGGGCCATGTAGGGCTGATAAGAGCATCGTATAGTGGGGATGAGTCACTTCATGATTCATTAAGGAATAAACATGCTTACATTGCGTTGTTTACATAACAGCGGACATAAAAAATGCGGCGTTTTTTTCTTAGTGCCGTTTTTTCGGCAGACGGCAGGAAATATACTCTCTTGCTGATTAATTATCTAAAAAAGGCATGGTCATAAAAAAAATATAAAAGATAAATATTGAAAGAGCTTACCTTCAATTCTGAAATATAAATCAACATGACATAGACGTTAATACACATTGATGAGTCATCATATGAAATAACACACTTTATTTAAATATCATATTACTTTCAAATTTAATAATCCGTGCCGGCACTTAAAACAAAATTTTAATTGAAATCATTATCCTCATTGATTAATAAACATAAGTATCATCATTCTACATCTCTTTGAAAAATAACAATTTTAATTTCATGAAATAATATTTATGTCTCATTTCATTTTACGTTGGACACAAAACAGCGTTTATTTCAATTATCCATCGTATTTATCAGTAAATATGAATTACTTGAATGTTTATGGATCACTTGAATGTTTATAGTCAGTTGCATTTTATTTTATTTCTATATGAATTGATGATCTACAAAAATTCGATGATGAAAATTAATAATGCTTAATCACACCGTTCCCGATGAATTTTGCACCTCTTGGTGCGCTATATTCAATTTCACCGTGAACGAATAATTCACATTAATGATCTTCCATCTTCTTAGAATTACTGCTGTGGCAGAGCATTTTGAAGAGATTAGGAAGAATAGATATTCTCCTGGAAACTATATCAGATTCAATTAAATTGAGATGGGTTAAAACATGCTTTTAGCGGTGAACAGACACTTCATGTCGTAATTCTTTTTAAAATGAGGATTCTTTTGAAGATTAGACTCTTGGAATACTATGATTTAAAAAATATAAATTGACAGTAAATTTATAATAAGCTACCGTACGATCTCTCATCGCACGCTAACGGCCTACTCTAATGGCGGAGCCGTTAAGCGGAACGAGAGGATCGACGGAGCTGTTGACAGTAGCAGAAGTTTTCTCCAAGTGAGAGCGGCGTCTCTTTCCAATTCCCCGCCTAGGAGTGTTGATTTACTGGCGAATTAGTACGCGCTCAAATAGCTCACTCCAATTATTTTTAATTGGAGTTTATTTTATAAATAAAAGTTAATTAAGGTTGATGAAAGTGAATTATCTTTATTCACCATTTATTTATTTTTGATTTATTGAGAGAGTAATTTATTGTTTCTATTTTTTATTGAAAATTTTGTAATGACGCTATCTTTTGAAAATGCGTAGGAGTACATCCGGAGTGCATTGAACTCAAGCAGAAATTCTTGGAATGAGTCAACTCATAGCGTGGGCTCTGAGAGGGAAAACGATGTATTTTTGAAAACACAAAAGATCAGAGCTATTTTTTCGAAATAAATAGAAGGAATCCAGAACTTATTTAAATAAATTTTCATATGCTAGTTCACCAAATATTTTGAGATTTATTTTGGATTTTGGGAAATATTTATTAATTATTTTCTGAGTTTATTAAATAATTTTTCAGAGCATATTAACTGAAAAAATAGATTTTTCTGGATTTTAAATAAATTATTTCCGGAGTTTAAATAATTATTTCAGATTTCAATTTTTGAAATAAATTATCTCCGTTTTTATTATTTTTTATTAAAAATTCATAATAGCTGAATTTTGGAAGGAAGTTTTAAAATGATGAATTTTTGAATAAAATGTTAAAAGTTTTTACCTTTTAACAAATACATAAGTCAACATTAATCAATAAAATTTCCTCTGTTTTTGAAGTTAAATTCCCAAATATTCATTTATTTCACAAATAGAGGAAATTTGAGCTTTTTTCTCAAAACTGAAAATTGAAGTATGCAATAATTTTGCAGCCGAATTCGCAAATACGGGATTATTCTCACTGCTGTCAATTTTTCATAGTCAAAATTTACATTTAGTCACAACTAATTTCTAAATCCTGCTATTATTTCACCACTAATTAATAAAATTTGCATTTTTTTTTCCCTTTCCTCAAAACTTTTCCAGAAATTCACGATATTTTTGAGGCTTATTGCTATTATTTTGCCCCTAGTTTATGAAATTCATATTCTTTACAAAATTGAATCTCAAATTCTCAATTATTTTGCCGCTAATCTATGCAATTTGTGCTTTCTTTAAAACTGAATCCCGAAATATGGAATAACTTTGCAGCCCAATTCAGATATACAGGATCATTTCACTACTAACTGTTAAAAAGTTATGCTTAAACGTATCTAATTGCTAAAATACAATATTATTTCGGTACTAATTGATAAAATTTGCTCTTTTTTCAAAGGTGATTTCCGAAAATCGTGATGTGTTGTGGCTGATTGTTGAAATAGGCAATCCTTTCGCCTCTAATTAATAAAGTTACTTTAATCCCCCAATTATTTGCTGAAATAGGCTTTATATCATGTTATTTGGTGAAATCCATGCTTTTTTTCAAAGATGATTCCCGATGTGATGAGAAAAATCATTAGTTTATTGATTCTCATCACCTCCTAACTTACCCTCATGTCCATAGACATTACTACTTACTCTATAGTACATCTGTTTTGGGTGCTCATGCCCTGTTTAGAATCACTTTATCATTATTTATTAAATAACTTATTTAATTTAATTGATATATCATAAATTAAAACACACTTACTTCAGTTCTTTATTTTTCAGTTGATTAAACTTTATTCTTATATTTTTAATTCACAATTAACGTTTTGTTTACATTATAAACAATTTTTTCCATGAAATAACTTTGTTTACCAATCCTGGACTGGTTCAATTTTCGTAACGATGTTTTTTCCATTAGATGGCGACATCGTAGCTAAATCGATTGACATTATGTAAATCATAATCGTTTCTTTTTACATCTACCAGATGTTCGTTTGTGATTGGTTTGTTTGATCAATCATGATCTAAACGTCCTTCTTTCATGAATATAAATACCAGAGTTTTTTAGCTTTGAGGTGGTTATTTGCATGGCTCCTTCTATTGTGTTATAGTAAGCAATAATTGACCGGCTGGACCAGATCAATTGATAATATATTAATTTTATCTTTTATTATGATTGTTAAGTTTGTAAGTATTTTGATAGTGATTATTTCAAAAAGCTCAAGCTGTGTTTATAATGACTGTTTCCATAAAGAAGAAATGAAATGTTGTTAATATTCATTCTAAAGTTCAAGTTATGTTTATACTTGACTGTTTTCACTAAGAAGAAATAAAAGTGATTTAATTTTACTTGAGACTATTTATATCTTCTGGTGTGGTTTATCAGTAACACTTCCACTGTAAAATTGCTTTGCTTTTAGAGTTACTTTTGTCAGATATATACATCTATACTCAATACAATGTACGCAATAAATTAGCTGAAATACGGAAACATTTTACTGCTAACTTTTAAAATTTATGTAATAGCTTTAATTGCTAATGAAGGTTATTATTTTACCGTCAATTGTTATATTTTGTATATTTTTCAAAAATGAATACCGAAATATGTGATTGTTTCACAAAAAAATAATATAATATTGCTTTTTTTATGCGTGATTGCTGAAATACGCGATATGAAAGTCTATAGAAATATGGGATCGTTTGCTGATAAAATTTACATTTAATCATTTAAATTATATGCTGAAATAAGCCATTAATTCACTACAAAACAACATTATATTCTTGCGGTGGGTTGTCGAAATATATCGCTTTACAGCTTCTTAACAAAATTTACCTTTATCATGGCTAATTTCTCAAATAAACTATTGTTTCTCCACTTTACTAAATAAAGATAGGCAATTATTTTCGCTGGTTGGTACAATAAAAAAAATTTGTGCTATTTCATAAAATTGATACCACAAATGTTAAATACATATATTGAGTCAAAAATCAGCGAGATTTCTGCTTTTCTAGTGAATGTTTGCTGAAATATGCATAATTTTTGCATCTTATTTCTAAAATATATGCAATTTTATCGTCCAAATATTTTGAGAAAAGTTTTGTCAAAGGTCTGTTTTATGTTCGCTGATTTCTTTTTCAAAAAATTAGTTTTATCGCAAATAAAAAAAAATAAAAATAGCGAACAAAAGCCATCAGAGAAACCGCGGCTAACGATCTTTTCCACCGGCCACACTATGAAAAAGAGACGATTAATAGATCGCACCCAGAAGTGACTTCTTATGGAATTTTAAGACTGTGTCTGTGCAAAAGATGTGAAGTGAAAGCTGATGTTGTATCATATAAAACTTATTATAAAGGTATGTTCAACAGCAAAAACAGCAAAATATCTTTTAAAAATAACAATATAGCAGATGGGAATGTACAGGGCATATTTTCACTTGAAAAAAGTGAAGGGTGCATTTTCACTTTAAAAAAGGGGCAGGGTGCAGCACCCTCTGAAAAATACATAACATGAACACTAATCAAATCAAAAGTACAATCTAATTAGTGATGCTTAGTAATAATATAGAAAATTATTATACAAGCAATTATTTCAGTAAGATTTCAATCAATTATAAAAGAAAATACCTTTGGCATCTTTTTTAACAGGAGGAGGATCTGGAATATCAGTTTCTTTAAAAGAAGATAAAACACCTAATTTATCTATAGAAGATTCATTTTCTATTTTCTGTTGATTATACTGATTTATAGATTTGTCTCTGATCTCATTCATTTCTTTATATAGAAAGAAAAAGAAAAGAAAAAAAAATTATCAAAAGAGATAAAATTTCATAAAACCAAATGAATTAAATTCAAAATTAAAATAATAAATAAAAATTAAAATAGACAAATAATAAGTATAAGGCAATGTTTTCACAATAATTTTGTTCACACACATAAAAAATAAAATGTGGAGTACACAAGATAAATTAGCTTTCGCCTGCATAAATGCATATCTTACGCAAATTAAGCATTCTCTTTTTAAATCTCTTAAGAATAACTTTATAACAGAAGAAAAAATAAATAAATAAATAATTCTAAAGTTTACAATTTAAATAAATCAACTCATAAAATCTATTAAGAAAAGTAATCTTTAAGAAGCAACAAAGCTAAAAATTAATACCACTATTTATTAATTAAAAAAAAAAAAAAAATCTTATTGAACGAAAGTAATCATAAAGAATTTATATTAGAATAGATATATATTTTCAAATACAGGGTTTAGTAATTAAACTATCTAATTTTCAGTATAGAATGTTATCTAATGAATTATTCAATAAACATAGTTTTTAACCGCTTTGTGTGACATATGCAGAACAGTGTGCACATTTATGGGTGAAACAGAAAAACTTGATTTTGCTTTCAGGGCAAAGAGATTCTTTGCAATTAAGCCTAACTCTTTACAAATATAGCTTATACAAACTCATATAAGAAATGGCAAGTTTAGAGTTGTAAAATTCTCGAGAATAATCTTTCCACGAATATTCTTGAGAATATTCTCCTCGAAGAGAATAATCGAGAATATTCTTATAGAAGCTATAATAACAGGCAAATTCGAAATGTGTGCTCTGCACAAGTATTAATTTATGTGGAAATTTATAATTTTTGAAATTTTGCTTTTAATAAAATAATCAGATTGATTAAAGAAATAATTAAATGTATTTAGTTGTAGGTATTAAAATACAATGAATTCTGTAGGGCTAAAAATGAAAATCTTTTAAACTATTGAACATGAAATCTAGTGATAATCCAAGTAATTAAGCGACAAAGCATTAAATGAAATTCTTTTTTATTTCATTAAAGATATTATTTTTAAAAGGTGACATTTAAAAAAAAAAAAATTTTATTTCTAATTATTTATATTTTTGCTTTAAAATGTTTTACACGTATCTGTATGAGATAAAAATGAATTTATCCAACAGCTATTTAAAGAATAAACATATGGCATTGTTTTCAAATGAAAAAGAAAAAGTGTGTTGGTAAAAAAAAGTGCCAAATTGATGTATGTAGACAATATTAAATTAAAAGCCAAAAAAAAAAAAAAAAAAACAGTTGAGTTTATACAAAGTAGGTAATATTGATGAAAAAGAATTGCCTATCTAAGTTGTCTATCATTGAAGAATCTAGCTTAATTGATCTTTTATCAGAAAAGGAGACTGACTGTTCATTTTGATTCTAAATTTTATGTAATGTGTAACCAATTACAAAATTAAATTAAATTTTATTTTAAGCTATTTGTTATTTTGGTTTTTAATTTAAATTTAACACATTTAATTATAAATTGCTAAATTATATAATTTAAATTTGCTAATTTTCAGGCATAATTTTAAATTTTATTTTTAAACTATAAAACTTTTGATTCAGAGGTTTTTTCAAACAAATTAATTTTTATGCACACAGACACCATTGAATTATTGATTAATGAAAAATATTAAATGATGCACTGATAGCAGTTTTGGACGAATATCAAATACTTTTCAAACAAATAGTAACTATTCGGCATTTCCGAATAGTAACTACCACTTATATTTAGCAATATTTTAATTTTTAATTATGAAAAATTATTATAAAAAAATTTCAGAATCAGTGGTTCATTTAAATGTAGAAAAATGTTAGATAATATTACTTGAACACATAAAATTTATTGAATAACAATATTTTGTCACACCTATTCAAATACATATATACAAAGTTCCCAACATTTTAATTTATTCCGTAGCATTTTTAACCCCCACCTTTATTCCGCACCAATTTTTTTTTAAGAGTAAATTTTTCTTATTACAGAAATATGAATTATGTGAATTTGATTTCTTAAGTAAATGCACGGGATATTTTAAATTTTTTTTATTTGAAAATTTTTATATATTGAAAAAAAAAAAAACTCTCTAAATTCAGATTTTAATGATGGTATAGTTACAAATAGGAAACTTCAGGCATTAAAAATTTTAAATTTGTATTTTAATATAAATAATTATTCATCATTTGCTGTTGAATGTTTTTTGTCTTGAATATGTACTGAATGTTTAGAAAAATTGGTTTGTGGAACATATCAGAGAATATTCCTAGATTCAAAATTATTAATTGTAAAATGAATATCATGAAATAAGGTCCTTATGTTCTAGTTATGCATGTCAAATGGATTTTATAATTTAAGTGATAAACATGAAAAAATTTTACTTAATTTAACAAAAAAGAAAGAATATTCTCGATTATTTTCCAAATTTGTTCTCTGAGAATATTCTCCACTTACATCTCTAGGCAAGTTGTAGGATTTTAGTGAGTTAATAAAGTAAAAACTTCAAACTAATTTTAAAAAATAAATTAGCTATCAATCTACAGCTAAAATTATGTTTATCAATTGCTGTTATGAAAATTTATGTACCATTATTTTGCAATTTTCAAAGAAATGTTTCTAGGTTTTCAAGCAAGTTATATTTGATGAGGACATTTTATTCCCCAAATATTCCGAAAACAATCCAATAAAACTATTACTTGCACCACAAAAGTCATAATGATGCGATATACAACAAAGCACAAATATCACTTGCTCCGGAACAGCTTACTGCACAAAATTTATTATTGACAAACATACAATTTAAGGTTAAATGGAATTCACTCGAATGCAGGTGGCCCCATTTTATACTCTTTTGTAAATTAGAAATAAAAAATCAGATTATTATACTAAAAAATTCAGTTAACTTCACTTTAAATTGATAAAGGGCTCCCAGATTCTGGCAATCCAAAAATACTATTTTTTTACCAAGTCTCTAAGAACATCACCAAGTTCAGCACCGAAGCCATCCTCTGCTGAAGCCCATCAACTGTCATTACATAAATCATGCCTTTATTTATCTTTTAACTCCAACAGTTTTAATAAAGAAAAGGAATTTCATTTTTTGTAAAAATATTATTCAGGCTCTATTATTAGGTTCTGTCGAAATCTCTAAAATGAAAAGGTCATATATAATAAACAAAAATTTTGAGTTTTCGTGGATAGCTCGAAAACAGAAGTGATACACTGTCAGAAAATGGAGGTGTACCAAGATGTTATACAATAAACCAAAATACGAATTTTCAACATTTTATATGCAACTATTTTTGAATTACCTGGAATACATACATACATGAGTACATATATATAGATGTCACAAAAAACTTCAAATATCTCTAAAGTAACAGATCATATGAAGAAAAAAATTAGAGGTAAACAACTGCATATTATAGCAGTCTCAAATATAAATTTTCAACATTCAATGGCAAACTGTTTTTCAGTTATGTGCGATACAACATCTGTTTCATAAATCACTTTCACAATACTTTGTACAAATAATGAATAAAAACATGCATAAAAAATTTGAGCATAAATTTCTGAAATAAACATGAATGTGAACATAATGTTTTATGATTTTTATAAGTCAAATTAATAAGGAAGCACAATTTTACCACTGGTTTTACAAGGAAAAACTGCTGAGGAAGTTGCAGAATTTCTTTTTGGCTGTATTTTTCCAAATATGCTGTCAATTAAATTATCAGGATTTATATTACACTTTTTCCCAGAAACTGTAAATTGTTTGAGCCTTTCTTGCTGTAGCTGGAAGTTTCTCTCTTTTTCTAATTTACGTTGTTCTTCTAACAACTTAGCAGGATCTGCTGTAGAAGGGCTAAGAAAAAAATGATACTGATTATACAATTTTAGACTACTAGGATAGAAATTTTTTTGAACATTTAAAAAAATATATTTTAAATTGTAAATTTTTAATGAAAATAACCAAAATTGTTAAATAATCAAAATTAAGAATTTAACAATAGGCCATTAGCAATATTAGAAAATATGGTAACAATAACATCATGTAATCTCTATAATATACAGCAGTGGTAAACTTGGTTCCCCAGTGGCAGAAAATTTTGTAGCTGTCTGCGACAGGCTTTTAAAATTTCATAATCTGTCTGCGAAATTTGCATGTAATCAGGGGTGAAAATGGCTTACACTCAAAAAGCCTGAAAGTTGATAGCGGCAATCTTTGGGGATGGGGGGTGGGGTGGACCTAACAACAGTGGTGATCTCGTGCAACAATACACAAATACAATTTTACTACAGAACAATATAGTATAAACAATTATAAAATAATAAGTTGAACTCATTCAATTAAATATTTTATAGCAATGTTTAACACAACACAATCTAAATAATTATAAATAATAAAAGTCTTAGTTTTAATTTTGATACAGAAATTTTTATAAGTGAATTTTGAAGTGGAGGAGAAGTTTTGAAGCAGTTTTAAATTAAATTAGCACTTTTCTACGTTTCCGTAGAATCTCAGTAACAGGTAAAGGGAGAAAAGAATACATGCATAACGTTGCCTATTAACTCTTTCCTTACCATACCTCCAATTCAGCTATGACTCTAAAATACCAAAACGCCCGAAAAATTTTTTCCCCTTTCTCCTCGACTCAGATGTCAAAGCGAAAGTAATCAATCTTTGAATGGGAGGGAAGGAATCAAAATAGTATTAGTATTTTCCCTGGAGTGGATCTAGAGGGAAATTTTTCCATAGGATTGCACCTAGCAGGGAAAAAAAAGAAAAAATCTTGAAAGAGATTAAAAATCCATTGCAATTGTAAATAGTTAACTTCTTGTTCGTATTGTGAAGCAGATTCTAAGAGAATGTTCAGTTTTGTTTGCAATAATCGTCTACATAGAAAATACTATATGAAAATACAAAAGAGTGAATAGGATTTATAATGATAAAAGCATATTTCAGTGAAACATGAAAATGTTTGAAACTGAGATTATTAAAAATTTTAGTTTGAGTATTGAGGGTACAATTCTAAACATACTTTTGAATAGGAAAATAAGCATACAAAACTTAATAATAATAATAATAAAAGAATTTTTTCGGGTGATTCAAAATAAATCATTCTGAGGGTATTAAAAGCAACACTTTATAGAAGAAAGATATACATATATATATATATATATATATATATATATATATATAGAAAACTACTGAATTGAATTAATATATATAAAAGTTTAAAGACTAGAAAACCAACGGAAGAATTACAAACCAATGCGCAAAAATGAAGCCAAAAGGAGATGCAAAACCTTAATATAGGAATAAATAAACAAATTCCTATATTAAAGTATATATTTATTATTTATTCAGTAAAGTTTATACTTTCAGTTCCTAAAAGTATATTATTTATTCCTATATATATATATATATATTTAAAATAATTAATTTTAAGTAAAAGTATTTTATGAAAATAATAGTAAATAAACAAATACTTTCAAATCTCTGAAATCTCTCTCTCTCTCTTTTATTTTATTTATTTATTTTTCTTAATTTATTGTAATAAATTGCTTCAAAAATAGCTGATCTCTTACTTGTTAATGAAAAAATCAGATATATTTTTTAAATATTCTATGAATACTATTGCTATATTGGAGAAAAATTATCATCAGAAACTCATACAATCATTATAAATATATATATATATATATATATATATATCGTTTCACTTTATTTGTGTGAAATTATATTATTTTCACAGGAATTTTCTTGTGCTTTCGAAAATTATTTACTATGTAACGAGATCTAGGTGGTGTGGTGGTATTAGTGTTAAGACCAGTTGACTGTGCAAGGGTCCTAGGGCTGAAAGAGGATAGCCCTCCATGGGGGAGGTACCTTTCTAAGGGATTCTAGTCAGCGTATACGCAAGTTTTGGGGAATACCACGGAAAACTCCGAATAGCTAGGCCAACGAGCATGAGCTAGAATTGAGCCCTGCACATCACGTCTACCAGCTATAAGAGAAGCTACCTCTAGTCCACTGAGTGGAAAATTAAATCTAAGAAACAACAAAATGCAGCAATAATGCAATTTAAACAATCGATTACAGAAATATATTTTACCATTTCATATTATACCAGATTCCTTGCATTTCACATTAATTGTTATTATTTTTTTTTATTATGATTATTATTTTTTTTATTATTGTTTTTTTTTTTTTTTTTTCAAAATATACTATTTTTGTAAGCAGTTAAATTATAATTTAATCATTAAATTATCATTAAATTATAATTTAATCATTAAATTATCATTAAATTATAATTTAATTCATTATCAAATTCTGAACCTTCAGAAAATTCGGATTCATCCGTTTCCTCATCAAAAACTATTTGAAGAGCTTCTTCTATAGTCAATCCTCTTTTTCTACTATACATAATTAAGATAATTACATAAAAAAATGTATTTTAAATAAAAATTATTCGAAATGATTATATCGCACTAGATAAGTAGTAAAATAAGTAAAGATTAAAAACGACAGCAGCTCAGAAAACAGGAAAAGAAAGCGCGATAGAAACAAATTTTTCATTTTTCCCTTTTAAAGTTCTATAAAAATCCCTCTTCTGAGAAGAGGCTAACAAAGAGAGGATTATCTTTCAGACACACCCTTTGACAACCGTCTTGACAGGTACACTGAAGAAGCAAGTGGGGACGAAAACATCCAGGCGCTCTTGGGCGCTTTCGGTCGTCTGAATGTACGGGCGTTTGGGTACGCTCTGGTAAGGAAAGAGTTAATGGAGATCTAGGCTCCCTAGGTTGTCGTGGCTAAGCATTGTTTCGTGTGTTCCTACCAAGGCACCTATAGGGGGCTTGCAGACAATTTTTTCTTATTAATACAGACAAAAAGTGTCTGAAAGTTGCCGACTAATTTTTTTTTTATTAGTGTCGACAAAAACTATCTGCAACCCATTTTTCTGTGTCTGCGATAATGTCGCCGTGTTTCTGCTACTGGGCTTGGTCTGTACTGCTCACTAGGGGGCATTTCAGCTTTCATGGTGGGCAGTGACTAATGAGGGTTTTGTTTGATACTCAGACCTTTTTTTTTTTTTTTTACTTTAAAAATACTTAAAAAAATTAAAAATTTTCAAAATTCCACACACATACCTTGTAGATCAAATTATTAACGAAATTTATTATTTAAAATTAAGTACGAAATTATATAAAAAGATAGTATGCTTTGGCCATCACAAAACTTTTCTCCATATCATTTTATATAATATTGGTTAACATGAATAAACATAAAGGTGCCAACATTTCAAAATTTTATTAGGTGCACAATAGGTCTTTCATTTTTTCTTAGAGGTAATGATTTTTTCCATCCCCTTCTCTTTTTCCTTGCTTTATTCAAGTCGATTTTTCAACTCATTAAGAGACAAATTGTCAGTTAGAGTGTTCATGTTATGCATTTTTCAGAGGGTGCCGAGCGCTGTCCCCTATTTTGTTTTAGCGCCGATGCACCCTGCCCCCCCACTTTTTTTTTCAGTGACAATGCATTCTTTCCTTTTTTCAAATGAAAATATGCCCTTTACATTCCCATCTGCTATATTGTTATTTTAAGATATTTTGCCGTTTTCGCTGTTGAACATATACCTACATACCTTTATAATAAGTTTTATATGATACGACATTGGACTTCCCTTTGCATCTTTTGGACAAATGCGATCTGAAAATCCCATAAGAAGTCTCTTCTGAGTGTGATCTATGAATCGTCAGTTTCATTGCATGGTTGGCAGAAAAGATCTAGCCGCGGTTTCTCTAATGGTTTTTGTTCGCTATTATTATTTATTTTTTTATTTGCAATAAAACTATTTTTTTTTTTTTAAGAAATCAGCGAACATAAAACAGACCTTTGACAGAAGTTTTTTTTAAATATATGGACAAGAAAATGGCATATATTTTAGAAATAAGATGCAAAAATTATGCACTTTTTCAGTAAAAATTCACTAAATAAGCAGGAATCTCGCTGATTTTTAACTTTTCTGGTATCAATTTTCTGAAATAGCACTAATTTTGTCAATTATAGCAGCGAAAATAGTATCCTATCTTTATTTAGTAAAGGGGAGAAACAATCGTTTATTTGAGAAATGAGCTATGATAAAGGAAAATTTTGTTAATAAGCCATAAAGCGATATATTTCGACAATCCACTGCAAGAATATAATGTTGTTTTGTAGTGAATTAATGGTTTATTTCAGCATATAATTTTAACGATTAAATGTAAATTTTATTGGCGAAATGATCCCGTATTTCGATCGACTTTTGTATTGCGTATTTCGGCAATCACCTATAAAAAAAAAAAAAAAAAATTATATTATTTTTTTGAGATACTATCGCATATTTCGGTATTCATTTTTGAAAAATATACAAGATTTAACAACTGACGGTAAAATAATAACCTTTCTTAGCAATTAATACTATTAGATAAATTTTAAAAATTAGCAGTAAAATGATTCCGTATTTCAGCTAATTAATTGCGTACATCGGGAATCATCTTTGAAAAAAAGTGCGGATTTCACCGAATAAAATGAAATAAAGCCTATTACGGCAAAAAACTGGTGGATTAAAATAATTTTATTGATTAGCGGTGAAACAATTGGGTGTTTCAACAATCAGCAACAAGAGATCACTGTTGAAAAAAGGGCAAATTTTATCAGTTAATACAGAAATAATATTGTATTTTAGCAATTGTATACGTTTAAGCATAACTTTTTAACAGTTAGTAGTGAAATAATCCCGTATTTCTGAATTAGGCTGCAAAGTTATTCCGCATTTCGGGATTCAGCTTTGAAAAAAGCACAAATTTCAATGATTAGTGGCAAAATAATTTAAAATTTGAGATTAAATTTTGTAAAGAAAACAAATTTCATAGACTGGGGGGGGGGGGGATAATAGCAATTGGCCACAAAAATACCGTGAATTTCAGGAAAAGCTTTGGGGAAAGTGAAAAAAAAAAAACATGAAATTTATTGATTAGCGGTGAAATAATAGCACAATTTAGGAATTAGTTGTGACTAAATGTGAATTTTGACTATGAAAAATTGACAGTTACCAGTGAGAATAATCTCGTATTTCCCGCAAAATTATTGTAATTTTGGTATTCAGCTTTGAGAAAAAAGTGCAAATTTTCTCTATTATCGGCAAAATAATTAAGTATTTGGGAATTTAACTTCAAAAACAGAAGAAATTTTATTGATTAACGACGAAAAAATGTACGTATATTGGCAATTGATCTTCAAAATATCGCACATTTTGGGAATCAGTTTTGAAAAAAGATGGTAATTTTATCGATTAGTGGCGAAAGTACAGTATATTTTAACAATTCGTTGAGACTGTAAATGTAAATTTTGTTAATTTACATTCATTTTTCATATGCTGTGCAGTTTTTTTCTTTTCCTTCCTCCTCCCTCCAAAAGTTTCTAAATAACAAGGGGTGTTCTATAAATAATAATGTATAGACTAAAAAAAAAAAAAAAATATATATATATATCTTATTGCATAAATATCTGAGAGGGACACAATAGTATACTTACTATTCCTTATAGAATTATGTGTAATTTATTGAAAAAAAATACTTAAAGAACAGATTATCATACAGATAGGACAGTGAAGCTAAAACGCGAACCGGAAATATAGTAGCACCACTAGTGTCAACAGAGGGGAACTACATGTGTTAAGTCTACATGAGTCATGAATAGCATCTTTGATCGAAAATTGTTTTTCTATTTTGCGAGTAGTTAGTAGCAGGTTAGTATGGGAAGTTTTCTTTTTCTTCATTTTCTATTGTTTTTGATTTCAAAAAATTATCCTCAAAACATTCACAGCTATTCTTCTAAGAAATAAAAATTATTTTTTATAATGTTTAAAAATATGCTTTGTGAAACATATTCATATTCAAGTACAAATTAAAATTACAAACTGTAATTCTGAAAGAGCAGTATGAAATCATTAAATATTTAACGTTGCTTGGTTTAAATAATACAAAATGCCTTAAAATGAAAAAAAAATGTTTTTATTTTATGTACATTTTCAAAGTTTATTTTCTTAATATTTAGCACTTGCTTCTTAAAATAAATTGCTTTTGACAATCAAGTTTGTAAACAATAATAAAGTTGCCAACGAAAACGTATGTGCAGTTTTCCTTCCTTCACCTTTTCTACTACTTTTAAATTTACAAAATCATAACATACACAGCTATTTTCTAAGAAATAAAACTAATTTTTATTATGTTTGAAAATAAATTTTTCCAAACACATTCGTGTTCAAGAGTACAAACTAATATAACAAACTGTAATGCTGAATTAGCAGTATGGTATGAAATCTTAAATATTTAACATTGCTTGGTGCTTGGTGTAAATAATACAAAATGCTTTAAAATGAAAAAAATATTTCTGGTTTATGTATATTTTCGAAATTTATTTCCTTAATATTTAGTACTTGCTTCTTAAAATAAATTGCTTTCGACAATCAAATTCGTAAACAATAACAAAGTCCGAATGTAAACATAAAAATGGTTAGTCGGTTGGATGTTGGGTTTAATGTTGCACTAATATTACGATATGAACATAGATACAATAAAAATAAGACGAGCGATTGCGTAAGCTGGAGAGCTCGAGAAACTTACAGCCGTTGACAATAGAGTTGTTGCAGTCAAATTCCGGTTACCAAAGAATATACGGGAATGTCCTATCTGTATAATAATCTGTGACTTAAAGCATCTATATGTGTATTAAAGCTAGCAGTAATTTAAAAATATTTGCAGATTACAATTAAAATATTTTTAAATAAAGTTTATGTAAAATATAAGTATATTGAAATTATTTAAGTAAAAATTCTTGAATTGTATATTACAAATATTTTACCACAAATCAGTTTCTAATTATTTTATTTATACTTTTATGAAATTTCAGCTCTTTTGGTCAAGTAGATTTTGAGCTACACCTAATAGGCTATTGCCACCAGAAGACCTGATTTAAGATTGAAAAATGAATTTAACATTAAAAAACTCTAAAGTCCCAATAACAGGGTGGCTACACAAATTCAGAAAAAAGTTCTCTGATTTGTCCATGATTTCCATGACTAATTTTGACAAATTTCCATGATTTCTGTAACCTATTTATATGCCTTTCATAATTTTGTGTACATCACATTCTTGTGTAACATGCTTGCTAAACCACTGCAATTCAAAAAACTAGACAGGTGGGCAAAAATATCTCAAGCTTTATTTTTTTCTTTGCGCACTTACAAAAAGGAAAATAAAATGAAAAATTCAAAATTTTGGAGAAATTAACAATATTATAAAAATATGACTCATTTAATTGCACAACATATTAGCATCAAGACATAAAATTATTCTTCAAGTTGTTCCACTGAATATATATAGATATATATATTTTTTTTAATGTTAACTTGGTAAGATTCAACTAGAAAGCAGCCAATCCTGTGCAATCACGGTTAAGATAACACCTGTTTAGCAATCTATCAGTCATGCTTGCTGGGCAAAAATGAATTTCATACAATGAAATTCCATGATTTTTGGGTGTTTCTACAAAATTCCGTGATATTTCCAGATTGATAAAGTGATTTCCATGTTTTCCCTGATTGTCGCCACCCTGAATAAGTATAATTACTAAACTTATTGACGTTTACATAAGTAAATAATTAAATTAAAATACACATAATATCCAAAAAGGATGGCATTCGTTAGTTAGGTGATGATAGATGGGGTGTTCATTTTCTATTTATTAATTTATTTTGTGGACTGTACATTTAATAAACCATTTAACAAGTGGTGAAGAAAGTGCTCTTTCGTCTATTAATATGTGCCCTTTTACTCATAAAAAAGTGCCCCTTTCGATAAATCCACCCTGCCCTTTTCCTAAAAAAATGTGAACACTAAGTTAGAGCCATTCTTTTAATTCTTCTATCCTCATGAAATGTGATTTTTCTCGGCCTTCCTGAGCAAAAAGCAATTTTGAATTTTTCTCCAGATTGCAAAACATTATAAATACCACGTTTGTACCGATTTAAAATAAGACATTTGCAAAACGGATTTACATTCCGCTTTTATCTTCTACACTTTTGAAACTTCTTCAGGCCAGAATTGCAGCGATTTAGGCATTTTGATAACTTGTACAGTGATTGCTACACTTTATAGTCTAAGAGATCATCGACCAATCACGTTTAAAGAGATATTTGCATAAAACCCCATTTGTGCTTAAACTTTTTCAACATCACAATTTTGATTTTTTTTATAATTTATCATTTTCCTTTCAATTAATAATTTCTGAATTCAAAACCTGAATTTGTAATCCAATTGTTTAGATAAAGTAAAACTTTCGAAGCATTCCCGTGCATATTTTTTATTTTATTAAAAAATTTAGCTTGTGCATAAACTTTTGCACCACACTGTATGAGAAGACTTTAAAATTATAAATTATTGGTAATTTTATTTTGATATATCATAAGTAACATATTACAAATTTAATATTTATTGTTTTAGTTTTAACAATAGAAAAAGAGCTATGTTACAAATAAAAAATGATAAGGAAAGTTAGAAGAAGGGTATGTGGTAGAAGCTACAGATAGGTTATCGCGCAATTTTAGGGGTATAAATGCTTCTATGAAGTAGATTCTAAATTCTGACACACATTTAAAAAAATTTTCACATAAAACCATCAATTAAAAATCAAAGTTAAATCCAAATATACTAAATGAATAATAATCCCAATATTTTCAGAAATCACGTAATTTTTGCCCACAAATATTTGAGATAACTATAGAGATATTTTATGAAATAATGATTTTTGCTTTTCAGCAAAATTCTTGGTGGCATATTTCTGAAAAATAAAGGATCCTTTCACAGAAGACTGGGAAAAAAAAAACAAAAATGGTAATTTAAACCTCTTATATTACTTATTATTTCTTGCCATACTACAGAAAAATTTTCATTTATTTATATTTATAATCCATTTTTTTTATTACTATTATTGTTATTAAAAACAACTTTAGTTATATATCATTAATCGTTATGATTAATGTAATTAACAATTAATTTCATATAAATATAATCTATTTAATTATTACAAATAACCTCAATTTAATGATAATTAAAAATAGCAGTTATGTAAGAATTTTTAAAACAATTAAAAAAAATTTTAAATATCAATTTTTATTGATTCGGCTAACCGAATAATTTAACATTTGGCAAAAACAAATATTCAGCCTAGCCAAATTGTTTTAGATTTGGCTAAACTGAATATTCAGTAAAATGCCCAAATACCGAATGTATACCAAATATTCGGTAATCCCTAATCTAATATCAAAAACACACACACACAAAAAAGTTTATCTTTCGACATAGAGATTTGAATGTAATAAAACATGAAGGAGATAAAAATAAGATTAAAAAATGGCAATGACTAATTTTTATTCAGGGAGTGTGGATATTTCCTAGAAATTATGAACAAATATCTAACACGGTACTGTATTAAATGTTTACTTCAATAATATCAGAATCATGGTTAAAGATATTCATAAAACCTTACTTTATTCCAGTAGGTACAGGAGCAACTGGTACAAACATTCTTGGTATATTAGGTGGAACAGCAGATACAAAAGGAACTCTGTTTGGGACATTCTAAATGGGAGGGGAAAAAATGTAAATTTGTATAGTATTAGAGCTTGATATAAAAATTGAATTAATTATAATTAGACTGAAAGTAGATAATTTTTTAAATAATAATAATGTTTATTTTTTATTATTATTGTTTGTTTTCTCCTTGTTGGCACTTTTTCAATGTTGTTACTCTTACCATTTGGCACAATTTTGTTAGTTATGAGTTTGCTGCTGCCTAATGCAGACATACTATAGCCTCCTAAACTAGATGTTTTCCGCATGGCTCGGAAACTTGGCAACAGTACAAGAAGAACATAGCCAGTAGATAGTGCTTGATACGGGGCATAAAGTTCTATATATATCCCATTATTCAATTGGGTTTCACTGTTACTTTATAGTTTATATTTTATTAATTTAACAGGTGTGAATTTTTTTTTTCTTTTTTGTACAGTTTATATCTGTATTATTTGAAAATATGGTTTATTGTGTTGTTTCATTTTTTACTTCGGATAGTCATCGTGATAAAATAAGCTTACATGAAATTCCAAGTAATCCAATACAACAGGAAAAGTGACTTGCAAGTATTTCCAGACAAGGTATGTAAACTATATAAATAATTAGCTCAGAATTACCAACCCTTCGGATTTTGAATACCAATATTTTTTCACAGAAACATTCTTTTTATTTATTATCATAAATTCTGTGATTAAAATGATGATAAATTTAAAAGAAATGGTGATGTAAAAATTCGGAGGGTTGACAACTCTGTTAGTAAGTTTGATTTGACAAATAAAATAGTTATTTTAAAAACATTAAAAACCCGTTTAAAAAATTAACTTCGCTAGTGCTTTTGGCTGCATCACGCAGCCCTCTTCAAATATAAGATATAACCATACAACCACAGCTTTAACTAAAATAAACCAAGCAGAAAAAATAGAAATAGACTTTAAAAATTACAAAAAATTAGCGAACTATAATAATTATTTCTATGCCACAAAACGTGAAACAGTCGAAATTTTAGCAAATGAGGGTTCATGCAACACCGACCAATCAGAAATCGATGCAAGATGGCGCAGTATCTTGGAGAGAGAGGAAGAAAGAAGAATACATAGCCGAGCGTACAATAGTTCACAAGAGCGAAAACGCCAGAAGAGGGCTGCGTGATGCAGCTGAAAGCGCTAGCAAAGGTAATCTTTTAAACGGGTTTTTAATGTTTTTAAAGTTTTAATGTATTTTACCTCTTTTAAAATTGTTTTAAATAAAATAGTTATGCTTATTAAAAAATGAAATGAAATTTTTATCATCAGCATATATAGTTACGCTCATCACTGACTGACTCTGTCACAATTAAAAAGGCTAAGAGATTTCCTCAGACTCTGCCTGTGTGTGAACGCAAGTTGCCACCTAATTTTCATACTTTAGTTAATTTTAAAAAATCCAATTGTCTGATTGATACGCTGTTTAATCCAACGAATTCAGAAAAATCGTCCCTTTCATTTGGTACCTTATTTGGATTTTTTTTTAATTAATTAAAATATAAAAATAGACATAGCTTTAAAATAGACATTTAAATGTTTTATTGTGGCCCTTTTTTTTTCAGCATAAAATGAAATATGCTTTCACATGGAAAAACAAAATATATAAAATATTAAATTTGCTCATGCATATGAAAAAATGACAACTATAAAATAATAATAATAATAATAATTTTAAATTTTAAAGGTAACGAAGCGATAAATTAAATGCAAAAATTTTGCACGGGCTTGCTAGCAAATGAATTATTTGAAGTAAGGAAAAAAAAATAATAATAATCATTTTTCAACGGGCGCCTTTTTTTCGCCCTACAATTAACTAGTTTATTTATACTGATGTAGGAACAGGAATACGGAGAAATAACTTGTTCTTAGTTATTTTGAAGTAACTAAGAACTTTTAATAATGAGTTAACTTATAAACTGTAATTTATGAATAAAATTATAAAATACTCCAATACAGGAACAAGACTGATTTATATATTTTTAATATCACTGTTTTTTAGACTTGTGTAAATGTGTATAAAAATTTGATTATCTCAGTGAAATCAAAGCAAAAATGCTAGGCATATTTAAAAGAAAAAATAGATAACATTTATTTCTACTTTTGTTCTTATTGTCACTGTGTTCTGAGCGATTTTGAAAGTTTCAAATGTCTACCTAGTCTGGAAGTTACATGTCTGTTGAATTATATAATAAATGCTGCCAAAGGCAGCCGACACCCAAAACAATTTTCTAAAAGTGTTAAAAAATGCATTGTCACCATGTTCTGAGCTATTCTAAAAGTTTCAAATGTCTAGCTACTCGGGTAGTTACATGACTGTTGAATCATATAATAAACGCTGTGCTGAGCATAAAAATGTTTTTTGTTACTTAGTGTATATGTCTGTAATTTTTCTTGACTTTTTCATTAATTTAAAATTCCCTGACATTTTTCATATTTTGCCTAACCCATGAGAATCCTGTTGACAGTTCAGTCTCTACACACTTTCATTATAGATGCTTGTGAACATCTCAGATTCGGCAATACATATTTTACTCATCTGAGTTCTTTTCTTACTATCACCCCTATGTTCAAAATTCGTCAAATCATGTTAACCCCCAACCCCAATACATTCACAAATAATTCGTTTATATTATTGTCGCAGGAACTCAGTTTTCTTTTTTTATACTGCTCTAGCCCTCAAGCGACAACTCATCTGCACAGGAGAAATGTGCTTTATCCCACTGTTATTAACCTTTCATTTAATTGAAATTTTTTTAAAATCAATATAAAAATTAAATGACAGCATTATGAACGTGAATGGACCCCCAATTTTGGTGGATACCCTTTATTTTCTGGCCACCGCTATTTTTAGCAGTTGCCAATCTGGCCAATTTTCTGCCAGATCTGGCTCCTTTTCCTGAGCTTTGGTGGAAATTTTTTTCTATCTGGCGGACAATGGGTATTTTGGCCTTTTTCTAATTTTAGCTGAAACACATATTTAAAAAAAAAAAAAAAAGAAAAAGAAAAGAAACAGCACTGCAATTTTCTTTCTCATATCAAAAGCTGTTTTATAGCTTGGTAAAAAAAAGGCACATTTAATATCATATTTCTCACTCTTCAGCATAAGAGAAAATGTTTAAAAAACAATTTGTTAATTCCAAGGAATCCTTTATTTCCTTGAGGAAGGGGGAGGAAGAGGTTAATAACTAGTTTTGGTTTGCTTAGAATACAGTTTTTGTTTTTATTTGTTCTTAGTATTGCTCCAGAATCTTACCAAATTCCAAACACACACACAAAAAATAAATAAATATAACCATGTAATTTCTTTTGTGACAGCGAGTCATATTTCCAGAAGAAAGGGTTTAAACTGCCATTAGTTTTTTTTAGCATTTTGCTAAAAGGTATCATATTTTGCTAAAACAAGTCGGTCAGAATTTCGCTAAAAAGCTAAAACTGGATAACTGTATAAAATATCTCTATATAATAATTCAGTTTTTTTTTTTTTTTTTTTTGTAATATTTGCAGACAAAAACTACGAAAGCACTGAAATTTTTGGGAATCCTTATTTATATAGTAATTTGGATTTATTTTTAATTTTCAATGATTGAATTTAAATGCAAAAATATTTAAAAGTATGTTAGAATTCAGAATTTGCTTCATAGAAGCATTTTTAGCACTAGTATTTCACGATTATCTACCACTACACTTTTACTTGATTTTTAAATTGCTTTTTCATTTTACACATATGATATGAATACCTCTTTTTCTATTGATAAAATCAAAACATAGTTTCCCTGATTCATATTTTTAAAGTCACAAATATGGATGCTTGGTTAAAATCATCAATGAACAAAAGGAATAGAAAACAAAACTGAGGATAACAAAGCTAAGTAAAAGAAATCAATGGTATCCAAAGAATTAACTTTCGAAAAAGCTAAAATAGTGCTTGCCTATTTTCGCTAAAATGCTAAAGTAATTTTTTTGCCAGGTTAAACCCTGCCAGAAGAGCAAATCAAACAATTGCTTTGGGATTTCAAATTAAAAGGGTTTTAATTATTACTTTTAGGGGTATTTAATTATTACTTAAGGGTCTAAATTATTACTTTTTCCCATACACACAAGAAAAAAGTATTGTATTCTTGAAAATTTTTTACTTCCATTTTTCAACGGATTTACACTTTTTGATGCATCTTGAATCCGATTTTATAAAAAAAAAAAAAAAGAAAGAAAAAACATCTAGGGTAATTTTATTTGTCCCGCACATGATTTGTTATACACATGACATATAATAATATACGAGTATTTTTCAGGATTTAAAATACCTTCACTGCATTTTCTTTATTCACAGATTGAAATCTTTCCTCACAATGCAGTTAGAAAACTAAGATTTTTAATTAACCCTATAGATCAGTGGTCCACGGACTACTAGTGGTCAATGACAAAATTTTGGTGGTCTGCAGAAAAATATTGACATTATTTGCATTTTTTAATGTTTTATTAGAAGTTATTCTAATGTTAATTTTTAACATCAGAATTTCCTGAATGCCTCTATTTCACAACATTAAACTTCAAAATTTCCTGGATAGGAGACCTTATAAATGAAATAATCTTTCATACATAGTTATTGCTTTGAATTTCTGATCTGCGTAATGCATGCGAAAAATATAATTTTTCATAGGATTTCTAATAATCTAACAATACAGTATATATATATATAATATATATATATATAGAGAGAGAGAAATAGCAATTTATCAGTGTAATTAAACCTCGTCTCTTATAATATGGAAATAATAAAAATGTGTCCACGTTCTTCCCCTATAATAAATTTATTACAATGAAACAACATTTAATCATTGTTCTTACGATTAAATAAGTATTTATTTTCCTTGCAATAAAATAAGCATTTGTACTGTTTTATATTAATAGGCATATTTCACATAGAAAAAATGGGTATTATTATTCCAGAAATATATAGACGTTTCTTAATAATGATAGAGATCCGCAGGACTTTATATTATGAATTTAGTGGTCTGATGGAATTTTAGTTGTGAATTTGGTGGTCTGTGAAATCAAAAAGGTTGCGACCGTTGCTATGGACCAAGTTTTTCACCCTCCGTGATTGTGCAGTGCTTCTTGAAATTGTAGGGTGTACTTTAGAAGTTTGTTGGCTAAAATCTTGCCTAGTATGTTGGCTAAAAGTGTAGGCACAGCCCTGGCTGGTAGTACAGGAACTCATTCAGTGTATGCCTGTATGATTTACGTAAATGACAGGCATCTCTAAAACAATCTATTAAACCATCTATCAGTGATTTTTTTTTGTCTCATTATATGTGTGACATTAACAATGAAGCTTGTATGTTAGGATTTTGTTCACAGTGTCCACTCCAAACTGCATTTGAAGAATTTTTAGATATGCTAACCCTTTAATTGTTACAAACGGCTTTTTCTGTCACTTAATATTTGAAATAAGAGGCTAATGTGACAAATTTTCGAAAAATACATTTTTTCCTAGGACATACGATTACTGAATATCCATAGATTTCAAAAACTAACATCTTTTATTCCTACTTAGTATTGATTTTATGAATTATTAAACAGATATGCTAAAAAACTCTACACAGCTAAAGGGTTAATGGATGATTATGATGAAGAATCTGAAGTGATGTTTCGACGGTGGATAACTACAGTCCATTCAACACTCATTAAATTACTTTGTCTGCACCTGATTTTAAATAGGAACTTTTATTGAAAACGAAGTCCTTGACAAAACACCATTACATTGCAAAATCTCAATCAGAGTATTTAAAAACAAGAAAAGCAGAACTAAAACCAGATGAGTGCATTTTATTACTTGATTTTTCTGAAAATTTTACTTTTATCGTACAGGATGCAATACAGGCTTATCACTGGGAAAGCACGCAAGCTACACTCCATCTTTTCTTAGCGTATGTTCAGCCAAATGATAATCTAAAAGTTATTTCTATGTGTGTTATTAGTGACTGTTTGACACATGATACGGTGGCAGTAGTTTCTTTTCAAAGGCCTGCCAAAATTTCTACTGGCCAGAGAAACCAGATACATGCTGGATTTCATACAAGCGTCTGTTAGATATAATACCAATGCCATCAGCAGCAGCAGCAACAGGATGCATGTTTTTAATACCAAATGATATTGTGAAAAAAATACAGGAACTTATGCTTGCAGTTGAATAAAATTCTGTACACATCAATTTTTAATATATTACTGTATTTCAACTATATTTGCTTATGAAATAAATATTTATAGCTCCTTTATTTTGATTGATTTTTCAAGAAATTATTTAGTACTTTATAATTACAAATGGACAACGTTCAGTTTTGGAGAAATTCTATTTCTTGTTTTTATCAAATATCTAATTTTGCTATAAAATGTAGAAATTATTTTTTTAATTATTATTAAACAATTTAATATATTAAATTTCTTGAATTCTTGTATAGATAGTGCAGCTATTAATATGTGCATTATTATTTTTCCTTTTTATTAATGTTAAGTCTATGAGAGAGGGAACACAAGCATATGGTATTGGAGAAAAACATGCATGTACTATCAGCAGGATATCTCTTTATGCAAATAATAACCAAAAGTACACTCTTTTCCTGTGAATAGCTAACACATCAGTAGCTTATTTAAAAAAATAAAATAAAAAAGTTTCTAGTGCTCCCCCTTTATAAGAAAAATGGCTGCCAAGATGGCCGAAATTGTATGTTTTTGACGTATGGTTTGTCTTTAAGCTTAAATATTTCCAAGGAGTGAGAAACCCAAGTAATTTATTGCGTAGCAATTTACGGTGAATGCCTGTACTCTACCAGAAAGTGAGTAAACCTTTGGTTTCATTTCCTTTTTTTTTTTTTTTGGAATTGATGCCTCAATTTTAGCAAAATCGGGAAAATCAAATTTTTGTGGTTGCAAACTCTAAGAAGTACCGTACCTTGACAATTTTCATTATAAACATTGTATATTTTTTTCCTGAATGCCTGGAATAACTAGTTTTCATAGATACCTAACACTTTCATATTGCATGAGTACAATTTTTAAGGAAAAAAAATTTAAATAACATCAATTTTTTGGTATTTTGAGGGAACTGACAAACTTTGAGGACCTGTATATCTATAAATAAGTGGAGCAAGTAGTTAAAAATTTGGACTTTTTCCTGTCTCGATATTACCAATCTGTGTACCAAATTTAAAGAAAATCAGAGTCGGTCATGCAACCCTCATTAGGTAAGTTAGTATGGAACCACTCAGTAAGAAACAATACGTTAATTGTTTTTCAATGAATAAAATAAGAAAGTATTATATTTTTAAAACTATTATTTTCGTAAATTTATGTTGTCAGTTATATTATCCTATTTCCCGAGCATATACTATGCACGGAATATATTGTAATCATGAAAAAATTTTACTATATAAAGATTACATTTATCTGTGCATTTTGAGGTCTCCTGAATTCATTTTTACGGTGATATATGTATGCATATGTATGTAAGGTGGGAGCTACCCGCTGACACTTGCCGCCTATCAAACTGCTTTTTATAAAAATGGGAGAAAAAGTTTTTTGAAGTATGCTCCATATTTATTTTATATAGATAATTCTTAGAACTATTTTAAAATGAGCTTTTTAACATATTCATCGTGTAATTTTGTTAAGTATGTCCGTAAACCTTGCAAATTCAGCTTAGTGGAAAATCTGGCTCATTCGCAAATTTAATTTGGCAGAATCTGGCTCTTTTTTTTTTTTCAGCCTATTTTGATGAATTTTTCCTTAGCCATCTGGCAACACTGATTTTTAGACCCAGTTGGCCACTGATAGTGATAAATGCTATCACTTTCCAGAAGTACTTCTAAGGAAATTTACAAAAATTACAACAATAAATTATTTTAAAAATACTCAGAAGATTATTCTTAGTACTTTTGATGGATTTGTTTTTTAGATGTAAACATTTTAGCTGCAACATAATAGAAGACTATGCATATTTAAAAAAAAAAAAAAAAAACTCAGTACACTTTTAATAAAGAAAATTATATTAATTTAAACTCAAATAACCTAAATAAAACTGCGATTATTAAAAGATCAAGCTAACAAAATAAGATAAAAACATGTATTACCATGCTCAATACAAAATTGCTAAATACCACAAACATATATTGTTTTAGAAATTAACTTACTGCTATAGATTGGGTATAAATGACAGGTTGAGCTACATATTGTTGAGGTTGCTGAGGTAAAAGACCATAAGCATTCGGCATTATTGGATAAACAGCTGGTGAGCCAGTTGTGCAAATAGGTGCTACCATTTGCCCAGGTAAAGGTGTTTGAGCAACAGGTATAGAAGGTTGGGCACCGACCGGTTGCCTGAATACAAAAGATTAAACAACAAATACTTCTGATGCATAATAAGAATCAAAATAAGAATAATAATGACAAAAAAGTAGCACATAATATTTTTTATTTTATTTCAATGTATTGAGATCAGATAGTACGACAAATGAAAGAGAGACCTCTAAGTATTTCAACAAATTAATCTCACAAAATAATAAATAAACACAAAGTAGAAACATACCGAAATGAATGAGCCATTCTTTATTTAGTTACTGAATTGGTTTGCGCTTAAGAATTGATGATTTACCAAGAAACGGAAATCACGTGATCATAACATTAAAATTAAAATTTCCTGTCAAAAATCTGTGTAAAAAGATCGGATTAGCATCATTGATAAGAACGAATCAGAGAGATGACAGAACAAGGAAAAGTTTTGAAGAGTCTTGCAACATTAAACCCAACCAACTAACCAAGCATTTTATAAAAATTTTGTGTGCAAAAAAAGACGATGATAAGAAACTACCAAAACAATTTTTAAAAATACTATTTTTTCTAAGAAAACAAATTGAAATTCGGAAACATGTTTCGAAAATTTTAAGTTTTGTAAAGCATGCATGGTCAGCTGGCAACGTCTGCAAAAGTGTTGTGTGTGTTTTATAATTTTTTTCCTTCTTTTTCTTTCCTGTGGAATCAGAGTATAAATTAAATGTCAGTAGTTTCATTATTTGAATTCGTAATATAAATAAGTTTTAAATAATTTTTCAATATGTGGTTATCTGAGTCTAGTTTTTTGACGTTCTCAGTTTAATTTAAAATTATTTGTAAGTATAAAGGTAATATATGTTAAAATTGTTATTCATATTGTACATTGAATGATTTAAGAAATTGAATAGATTACAGTTTTATAAGACTGAGCACAGTTTTTATTCATTTTCGATATCTGTATTTAATTTCGCTCCCTCTTCAATTATTTTCGAACAAATGTTAGTAAATAAGTTAGTTAAACCCATAAGGAGTTTTCCACATATCGTATATTTATTTTAGTGATCCAGTTACTTGACCCTCATTAAAAAAAAAAAAAAAAAAAAAAAACTTATGAGGCTGTAACGCTTAGAAAAAGAAATATAAATTGGGCTCCTTCTTTTTAAATGATTTTTTTCATTTTTATTCAATTCAGTTGAACTTTTACCATAAGTTTTGTTTTCCTCCTATATCTAGCTTAAAAATTATGTCCAAAAAAAAAAATCTCTTTCGCGCATGCATAGTAAGAAAGTATTGCTACCATTAATCATATCTTAGTGAAGATTAAAATGGCTCATAATGTTGTGTAAATATAGTTTACTAACAGGCTTTGCAGGCTTCAGTAACCACTATATCAGGGCATTTAGTGTGGTCCCTAAAAGTCCCTTATTTTGGCAAAATGGTCCCTAAGTCCCCCTTTTTTTTTTCAGCTATATCAAGTGACAAATTTTGAACATGGTACGACTGCAATTGGCTATGAAATTTTAATTTAGAAATATTATTCATCAACCTGGAAATTCATTTCTAATAGAATGGAGTAGAAGGTGATATAGCTGCTCTAATGCAGACTCTGTGACCTTGCGAACGTATATTATGTGACAAATGCCGAGCTGGTTATCAGCCAGGGTAGCTCAGTGGTTAGAGCATCTGCACGTTAAGCAGAAGGCCCGGGTTCGATTCCCGGCTCTGTTATTTTTCACATAGTTGGTAAAAAATCAGCCTTCCACTCCAATCTATCAGAAATAAATTTCCAGGTTGATGAATAATATTTCTAAATTAAGATTTCATGGCCTATTGGAGTTGTGCCATTTCAAAATTTTTCACTGATATAGCTGTTCTAATGCGGACTCAGCGACCTTGCCAAAGTATATTATGTGAGAAATGCCGAGCTGGTTATCAGCCAGGGTAGCTCAGTGGTTAAAGCATCCACACGTTAAGTGGAAGGTCCATGTTCAATTCTCGGCTCTGGTGTTTTTCACGTATTTGGTAAAATATCAGCCTTCCACTCCATTCTATCAGAAATTAGATTTTTCATTTCTAAAACAAATCTTCTGTGGAGCAAGACCGCTTGAATAATTGGACTTGCTTTGCTGTATTTTATTAAAATGCTGATATTCAATTTCTGATTTCTAAAAGTTTTCTGTGCATATGTGTGAGTTTAGTTCTGTAAAAAGTGAACCTTTGTTGCCTAAAACGAAACAATTTAATTGTAATTTTATTTTGCAAATTTGATTCGTAAAATTATGTAGTATAGATTTTTCACCATCTCTCCAAAACAGGCCCCTCTCTGAAAAGTCTGGAGAGACACCCAATATTTAACAGAAATATATTTATCTATGTGAGTTAATTTTGTTTGCTTAAAACAGTGTTTTGAAAATGGAGAATTATGCAAAGTTTAAAATTAACAATGAAATTAAATGAATCTTTAAAATATGGATAATGAGGATTAAATTGTTTTATCTACTATTTAGTATTTACAAAAAGTAAATATTTACCTGTGCTTTTGGCATATTTTATAATTTGTGTGCTTTTGATTAGAATTTGTAAAAGGGGAGGGGGGGTCCTTCCTTCCCTTTATTTAAAATTATTTCCTTTTGCAAGATTTTGTTTCTTTAAAAAATATATCAAGCAGAAACGGTCGTTTTGCCAAGCCAAGCTCAGAGAAAAGCAAAACAAACAAACTACCACTAAGACAAAGCAGAACGCGCCAATAATAAAATCGACAAAAATAACCCAAGATCGTTAAATGCTTATTATACAGAAACCAACTTTCCCATGTTAAATCGTCAAATTTTTTTCCCGTAAAGTTTTAAATATTGGACGAACCAAATATCGCAATAAAATGAAACAAAAAGTAAAATATTCGTATCAACGAGATCTTTAATTTGAGATAAAAACGAACTTTCTAAGTTAATAAGTAAAAAAATGGGAGCATTTTCAATTTAGCGTAAAATTAGATGTTTTGACAACTTTTTGAAAAAAATTCTTCTTCAAGAAATTTTTTTTAAAACAAGCTAGAGAATTCATAAATGTGCAGAATTCTTTGAAAACTGGTTTTTCAGATAGACAATTACTTAATCTAGGAACTTTTATAAAATTTAGCTTTTAAAAAACAAAATTTCCTATCTTAATTGCTGAAAAACTGTTAAATATCGCCAAAAGACATAAATCGCCAAATATGAAATTGCTTCATCTCAGTTTACCCGAAAAATATTAATTTCAAATTGAGCTGCTTTTTCTTTTTATAAGTTATTTTTTTAACCAAAGAATCTTTGCTTTTATTATTTTGTACAATTTTAAATTTTATATCCCTGAAAACAGAAATGAATACATTTTTGAATAACATTTGTTTCAAATCTGTAGCTTGAATTGCTGATTTTTTAATATTTTTCATACCTTAGAATAAGAAAGTCAGTACACGATATAATATCCAATTTTAATATCCTTCAATTCAATCTGGCAATGATAATTATGATGCATAAAGATTTCTACTTCCTTCTATATAGTATACTAACAGGCTTTGCCCGCTTCGCTTGTCATTTTATTGAAATGAATTTCGACTTTCGGTTTTTAATGGATTTACACGTTGTAAGAGCTCCTGAAAACAATTTCACTATTTTTAGAAAATTTCTATTTGCGTGCGTGTGTTCTATGTGTGTGGCGAAAGTTTTGTTCCAACTAGATATCAGGAGCTACTGCTCAGAATTACATATAAATTTATATGCAATTGAACCTTGATGTATAATAGTGTTTATCAATATTTGGTGTTAATTGCTCAACATGGTGCTGCTATACAGTGATTGTCGCAATTTCAGAGAAGGCTATATCTGAGTAACTAATACATGGAATTGCATAAATTTACAAATAAATTTACATTGTTACAAATTATAGTGCTTATCAACTTTTGTACCAATATCTCAACATGTGGCGCTGCTATACAGCGATTTTCGCAATTTAAGGAAAGGTTCTGTTGCATATAATGAAACAAAACTTGATATGTGAAAAGGCCATTATGAGACATTATGCTGATTCAATCTCGATGCCTATCGGCCGATAAGTGGAGCTCATATACTACAATTTTTTTTTTAGAACTGAAAGGATGCCATCTGCATGGTGAAAATTTATTTCCGTTGGACATTTTGTGCTACAATACCTCTCTGAGTTGATAATATTCAGCATTCATAATGAAAAAAATAATAAATAATTTGTGCTGCGTTAATATGTATAGGAAAATGTAGAAGAAAGTTTTATGATGGACACGTCATACTAGTCTGCATAGAAAACCCATGGATAATGTCTAGCAACCAGAATTATGGAAAGTTTAACGCAAAGAAAACTTTGTAATACAGTTTAACGCAAAGAACAACATCGCACGAAAGCTGAGTTGAAATCCAGGTCATATCTGATGTAAAGTATCAGGTTAATTCCAGTAAATATAAAAACTATTTAAAAAAAATAAATGATATCTACAAAAAAGACACTTAAAATGTACAAAAAAAGCCAAGCTCAAGGAAAGAGAATTGATTAAAGTTGTGTCTAAAAAGGGTGTGATATCAAATTCCCAAGCTTACATTCAAATACTTATTTAATATTCCCTTTTAACTAAATTTTCACATGTGAATCAAGTGCCTTATGATATGTTGATAGAAATCCTTCTTTCCTGTACTAAATACATCATAGCGTGTTTCTGAAAAATATTATTTTTATTTATGTATGATGGGCTTGGCGGCCATCTTTCAAGTAATGAATAAACATTCACACAATTTGAAAGAAGTTTCTTAAAATATATCTCATATAAAATTAATTTTGCTATTCCATTCAGCAGAGACGGAAATATTTCAATAACATGATTTCTTATAAGTATTTAGTATTAAGTGCACTTCCATCCTATAAATGCCGGGAATAAAAGAATATAAAATTTTAAATTAACGTAAAAACATGAAGGAGAGGGGGGAGAGTGGGGGAGCATAGAAGCTTCCACCCCCCGCTATATTTACCCAATTTGAATTTAGCTTCTTGGAATAAATATCTCGTAAAAATAATATGGTTATTCCATTCAACAGGGGTTGAAATATTCAGATTAAAAAAAAAAAAAAATGCATTAAAAACATCGCAAAAGCCCCGTTAAGCACACAAGTTGAATCAATTTAAGTTTTAACAGTGTTAAGTTTGGCACACTCCCATCCTCACCATCCTATAATTATTTCCCATTGCGCATCACTAGTGCGATATAAAAATCAAATAACCAACCAATCAACCAACTCATGCTATAATTGATGAGATTTATAGAATTCAAACTAACGTAAAACTTTGAAAGATGGCCGCCAAGCCCATCATACATAAATAAAAATAATATTTTTCAGAAACACGCTATGATGTATTTAGTACAGGAAAGAAGGATTTCTATCAACATATCATAAGGCACTTGATTCACATGTGAAAATTTAGTTAAAAGGGAATATTAAATAAGTATTTGAATGTAAGCTTGGGAATTTGATATCACACCCTTTTTAGACACAACTTTAATCAATTCTCTTTCCTTGAGCTTGGCTTTTTTTGTACATTTTAAGTGTCTTTTTTGTAGATATATATATACAACAGGTGCCTTTAAAAAACATTTAAATAGCTACTGTTACAAAATTTATTGCATGTATTTGTGACATTTTTAAAAGCTTTATAAAGTCCAAAAAGGAAGGTGCACAACTAGATGTAATAACAGGGCTAGAAATAAGCGGTCATTAGTCGCATTTTGCGACCAGTTTTTTTATTTTGACGCCTAGAATTCCAATCATAGGTGCTATATTTGACGCCTAGATTTTTTTTTATCATCATACCTAATAATTTTCCCAATCCCATCAGGCTGTTCAGTCAATTGAACCTAATAAAAACTGATTTAAGAAATCATATCTCTATGAAAGTAGTTGACGATTTGTTAATGATTAAATTAAACAGCCCTAAATTGGAAGATTTCTGCCCAGAAAATGCTATTAAATTGTGGTGGAATGTTGTATCGAAACGAAGAATGAATTTACGATTTTAAATATGTATGTTTAATATTGTCAATGTAATTACATTTATTACATAAATCTTTTTTATATAATCTTGCATATATTATTTACAAGTTGATACTTTATTATTATTATTATTTTTTTTTAATATACATATTTAATTATAGATGGCACCTAGATTTTTCATTTTGACGCCCAAAAAATTTAATCCAGGTGTCATTTTGATGCCTAGTTTCAAAATTCTTATTTCTAACACTGTGTAATAACTAATAAGAAACCTATATACCAACTTGCAGCGTTCTACGTCCAACTGTTTTTGAGTTATGCAAGATGCATTACAGGTAAAATATTCATTCAATAAAATGCATTCGTTGACAAGAACCTGCTTATGTCTTTAAGCAAAAATATCTTCAACTTTCATAATATCATTACTGGCTCTATCATTAGCTTCTTTTGAAATGTCTATGATAATAGGTCATATATAATGGCCAAAACCTTTGCATTTTTGGTCATTATGAATATAATTTTCCTAAATATCTCCAAAATGGTAAATCATAGAAAGTGCAAAAAGGGAGGTGCACAACTAGATGTTATAACAAACCTATATATATATATATATATATATATATATATACATACTTGCCAACTTTTCCGGTTTTCCCGGAAGACTTCTGGTCTTCCGGACAGATGAAGAAAACCCAAATGTTCTACGAAAACTCCTGATTCCCAATCTTTCTCCATCAATAACATAAATGTCAATACTCATTTCAAACTTGCTTTATGAGATTCTAGAACATGTAAAGAAATAGAATTGTTAAATATTTCTTGCTGATGTAATTATTTTTTGCCCTCCCCCCCTCCCCTTTCATTTATCTCCAACTAGTGATCAGCAATCAAATGTTCTGCAAAAATCTTTTGTTTCCTAAACTTTATCCATCTGCAACATAAATGATAATATTAATTTTAAACTTCTTTCATTAGATTCTAGAAGTAGAGTTGAAAGAGTTTAATATTTCTTACTCTGTAATTATTTTTGTATCCCCCCCCCCCTTCCCTGGATTGTGAGCAATGATCAGTTCTAGAAACAATAAAGCAATGGTAGTGCTCAATATTTCTCACGTATGTAATTATTTTTAGATCTTTATTGCTGAATTTAATGAATCTGTTTATTTTTCCTCAATTAAATTAAATATTTGTATGTCATGTTTATACCAAATGCGTAAACATGGGAAAAAAATGAAGAATAATTTTTTCCAAATAAATTTAAGAAAATTAATACTCAGTTGGTTTTATGCACGTTTGAAACTAATAATTAGCTACTCAAACTTTTTTTTTATATGTATGATTAATGTACATACACAAAAATCATATTCTATTTGTTTAAAAAATTAGTTATACTTTAACTTAACTAAGTTTTTTTGTCTATTGTTAAGTAAATTTCTTACAGATTCTGTGTTGTAGATATTTATATGTTGAAGAGGAATAACTTCATTTGAAACTTTTATATATTTAGTATAATCAATCTATAGTAAAACATTTTTATAGATTGCTTCTAAATATTAAAATTGTAAAACTGTATTGTTTATTACGTCAATTAAAAAAAAAAAAAAAAAAAATATTCCCTTTTTTTATGAAATCTTCTGGTTTTTCAACATAAATCTTCCCTTTTTTTATTAAAATTGGTTGGCAAGTATGTATATATACCAATTTGCAAAGTTCTATGTACAACTGTTTTTGAGTTATGCTAAGATACACATACTTACATACAGACATCATGAAAATCTATGTAAAGTCGTTGATATCTCTGAAATGGGAACTTGTATTAAAACCAAAATTGCAGGTGTACAATTAGATATCATAAGTCACATATTTAAATAATTTGCAACATTCTACGATCATCTATTTTTGAGCTATGCAAAATACAAAATCCATTTCATAAATCGGGATTACTACTATACTTTCTTATACTTTGTGAAAAAGAGTAATTTGTCTAAAATTCTAAGGATTTAACAACAAATATTAAACATAACTAACAAATATAATTGACCTTGTAAGGTTCAATACAAGCAAAAAATGACATTCTTTTATTGACCTCATAAACTTCAAATTCATAAACCAGCCTTTTTAAAATATTTAGTTTCATAAAAATGATCAAACGATTTTATCAAATTTTTCAATGTTTCCAGAATTATTTTTAATGATTACTTATAACTTGGTTCAATGAAACACTATTACTTTGATAATAAACATTTATGTAGAATGACTGATAAAATGGAAGGTGTTACATGATAATTTTAAATGGGTGCCAAAAATTAAAACCTGGATCAGCTTCTGACGTGTAAGTGTAGAATGCAGGCAGTGATAACTTTGTTTTTTATTCCTCTATTAAATAAGTTTTTAAATATGAATAAAATTAAAATATGTCAGTGTCAATATTAACAAAAATTTAAAAATAGATTTTTTGCATTTTTTTTTTTTTTTTTTTTTACTTTACCCATATACCTATATATTTAAAAAGAAAGAAAATATATGGTATTTGCAATTATATGAAAATTGTACTTGGAAGGGTTAAAATATTTTGTTTTTGTTATTGGTTTTTATTTTACCAAAATAACTTAATGATAAATTAAATTCAAAATTGTGATAAAATACTGAATAGAATGAAATAAGAGTTCATTTTACTTTTATTTATTCCTCAGTTTAGACCAAATCAACAGTAGTGGCACCAGAAATTCCCTGACGGGGGGACACCACCTCCCCGACAGGGAGGCACTACATAAAGAGAGTTTATTATATAAGTATTTATCAAAAACTGCAATACTGTTAATATTTGTACCATTCCATTTGTTAGTACTCCTCGTGGTTTTGCAGATCATTGTGCCACAGACAGACATTTTCTAAAAATATCGTGGTCAAAACGTGTTCTGGAACTCTCAAAACGTGTATATTCATGGAAAACTGGAAGCTGAAAATTTTTACGATTCCAATACTTTCTTCTATTGAATACAGAATGGAAAAACTGGAATGCTGCAAATTTGTATAAGGAAAGAAAAATGCTGCCAAAAGTAGAAAAACTGAAAGTTTTGTATTTTTTCCCCCGAGAGATTTTAGAAGTATGCCCCGATGGGGGGTCACAGACTCCCCGACGGGGGGGCCTGTGCCCCCCCGGCCCCCTAGCTGGCGCCACCCCGGCAAATCAAACGTTAAGAATAAGGATGTCAAATGTCATTTAACTTTTAATTAATTATAATTATTATTTTATAATAAGTTTTCTTTTTAGTCTAAAACTGTTCTCTATTGCAGTAAACTTAAAATTTAAACTCGATAGCGTTATTCTAGATTATATATATATATATATATATATATATACATGTAAAGAAACTATTAAAACCCTGTCGGGTGTCCTCTTGCTTAGTATTATATGGGGTGGGTTATTATATGGGATGTCATGATCTGCATCTGTTAGTTTTATACTATTAAGCAGTCAGGGTTTGTGTATGTGTGTGTGTGTATATATATATATATATATATATATATATATGGATGCATGTATATTTCACTGTTTTCGAAATCTGTCCAATGAAGGCTGTACGATTTATGGAGTAAACTATTTATTATAGATAGAAAACATGAAATTAACTTACTTTTTTCTCCAGGAAAATTAGAATTATTTAATTGTTTAAGAAATAAATACAAATTCTGGCACAGTATTCATAATAGCTTTAAAATTAGCCATTTAATTTTGTTTAATATACCTCAATTATAATTTTTTTTTTTTTTTTAATAGTATGTTTTTGGCACAGATGAATCACTCTTGGCATGAAAGCTAATTCAGTGTTATATTAAAAGCTTTCCTAGGCAATTTTTAAAGTTTTGATGCTGAAGTAGATCTGACATTTTTCACCAAGGACTCTATTTTCGCAACAGCCACTTTAAGCCAAGTAGCACATCAAAAATATAAATAAATTAAAAAAAAAAAAAAAAGAACAGGAACAATAATTGCATAAATTATGTATTTGTCTAAAAATAGGGACAAAAATACAAAAGTTGCCAAGGGGAGCTATATTAAGGCTATACCATGATCAAGTTTACATATTTATTTATTTTTCTATATACCAACTACTATTAACTAACCATGAAATATATATAACCACAAAAAATAATAGTCTCATGCGATAGACATAGCCGATCATAGCATATTGTAATATTATGTTTGGGCATGAAATTGCTGTCATTTTATGGTTGGTCAGATAAATTAAATAAATATAGGAAATAACATGAAAGCAAATATTATGTACGCCACATATAGTGTTGTTCATATGTAACTGGGATTCAAATATTAAGAGAGCTACTTCAATTTTTTTTATACTGTCCATTTCGAAATTGTCATCTAATAATCACCCAAATGTAAGCCCACTGGTAAGCCATTGTCACAAGCAATAGGGACAGACAACAGAGGTTCTGCAGATGAGGGCAGCGGGATCCAGAGCGAAATTTGAGCAATTTCAGTGTTTTATTTATTTATTTGTTGTTCATAAAGTGATACATAAAATTTTCCTTTTAAATATAGTGACCAGTGAAGTGGGCAAATCGTGCTAATATTACTTATCTCTGTATGATTGCTATTGTAAAATCTTATCCTATGCAAATGTATTACTGTGTTCTATTATGATTAAAATTCTTGATAATATTTCGAATAATTTTCAAAAGTATTCTTATAATTGTATGTATTAGCATTTTAATTCTTTAATTTCATTGAAACAGATTTGATGCTGAAAATTTATTCTTCAGTATGGTAAAGTTATATCATATATCAATCCTTTACAAGCATTCCTCTAAAGCTGTGTCATTATGTTCTACAAGTGATCTCACTTCATTTGGTTATTTTCAACGTAACAGGTAAAATCTTTAAGTTTTATGTAGTTTGGAATATATAGTATGTACTATTTGATGTTTTCTGATAGCGTAATTTTTATTGAGTCATACTTATTAACATGGGTGGGGAAATGCTTGATTTACTCACCAGTGACGAGTAATTTTTCAGATGCAGTAAATGGATTTTAAGTTAGTAGTTTCATTGCCGATATTCAGTGTACAATTAAACAATCAAAAACTATAAAACAGCCAAGAACTCTCCCGAAGTGCACACGTTAAAATTATCTTGCTTATTAAAATTATTTTGATTAATATATTTCACAAGGAATATTTCGTAATACATTCTAGAAAATATTATCATTACAAAATTATCGTTAAAAACATACAGCTGCAGCTGTATTATTTTTTTAACGATAATTTTATGAACATGGAAATGGAAAGAGATTACTGATTGAGAATATCACTGAGTAACAGAGTTGCATGAAATCGTATGTATTTCTTACTGATGTAAGGTATTTTTTCAGACGTGAAGTAACGAATCGATTCGAACATCTGCGCGGAAAGTCTGATGGGAGTCTTTTACTCGTTACTTCGTTATCTGTTTATGTATGATGCTGTATCTAACATGAGTGGTGCAGATATAGTTAGATGTGAAAAGATGGGTGTTTTATTCATTACTCGGTACTTTTTTCCTACCGTATGATGCGATTTGGACTATCAGTTTTTGTATGATTTGGATTTCGGTAGTAGCCGACATTCATAATATTGTTTTTGTATTTTGTAAATAAAATAAAATAAAGTAATTATATAAAAGAAATAATTCAAGCTTTTTACTTGTATAATGGTGTATTATACAGTTTTATTGCCAGAAATTTCTTGTCTATTTCGTATGCAAAGATAAAGTTGAAAATATTATTTTTTTAATAGGATATTTTTAGTAATATATTACAGTGTTAATACGCTACAATGCAATAATACTATTACTTATTATGTTACGTGAAATAACGCCCATCTCTAGTAGGTGGCAAAGTCTGATATACAGAAGTTGGCGAGAAATGTGCAAGGTACTTTGATGTCAAATTTAAAATTTTGATTGGAGATATCTGATACTAAAGCTGTCCCGAAGAAAAAAAACAAAAGGAAAAATAAGACTTTAAAAACATAAAATGTAAATTAAGCAACGCTGCCACGCTATTTGACCTATTTCACAATGAATGCACCTGGTGTTACGAAAAGATTGTCTATGGAAGGATTAAATCATTTGAGATTTTCTTCTCTCGGACAACTCATAAACAAGATGTTTGTAACAAATTATGACTTTAAAAAATAATTACATACATAAGGTAATTGTAAATAGTGTTTCAATTTATTATTATCTATATTAATAAAATCAGAATTTTGTCTGTAAATTTGTCAGAATCAAAAAAAACTTTGCAGTATCTTCACGTTTCACACACCATGGAAGCAAAAATGTCTTTAGAAATTCTGTCTGTGTGTGTGTGTTGTCGTGTTTGTATGTCTGTAACGCTATTTTTGTCAGAGTATCACATGAGAATGGCTGAACGGAATTCAATGGCACTCGGCAGATCCTTACCCAACTTAAAATTATACAGCTAACATATGTAATTATATATACAGGTATATGTAATTTTTGATAAAATGTGTGGTGTGTTTGCACTATTGAAGTAAAAAATAATAAGAAGAAGAAGCATAAAAAGAAATTTTAAATAAATGATTTATTGATAGTTGGGGTTACAATAAGTCTCAAAAGCGGATTTTCCTAGTCTTCTCTAGCAGCTAACTCAAAAATTCTCCTCTTAAAATGCTGTGAAGGATTTGCAAGGCTGTAGGCTATATCCTATAAACAAAGTTGAAGTAGAAAAACAAAATGTAGCACAAACGTTTCAAAACACACTTTCTTCAACTTCAAAGAAAGTAGAGAACCTTCTTTAATTTTAAAAGAAACTGGTGAATTTTCTACTGCTTTCGAAGAAGCTATTGGTCCTCGACTGAAATAACTGAAATTAGCTATTTTTTCAACATTGTCACCTCCAGCATCCAATGAAACAAAAAATGCTTTGATGAATTCAAAAGCAAAAAGAAACCTGCACAGGTGAGGTATTGATGGAAAACGTAGTTGCTTCCACATCTTCAAGAGTATGTTGATCGTAAAATGAAGAAAGATTGCAAATCTTCCAACACAGTGCAAAGAAATCTGTTGATGTGATTTTAAAAAAGTGAAAGAAAGAAATGAAAATTAAAGCACAATAATACCACCTTCTTTGGATAAAATATCAGTTGACTATTGGGTACTTGTAAAATACTATGGCAAAAAATCAATAAAAAAAAATTTTTTTTTGTCAAATTTTGTCTGCAGTAAATGGCCTATTTACAGTTAATTGTCTTATTAAATCTCCATTTGCAGAGAAATATACTTTTCCAAAAATTGCAGTAGATGATTTAAAATTAATCAGATCATCCAAATATTAGATGAACCAATGTTCAATATTAGAAAACATTACATATTTTAATTTTTCATATTCAACTTAAATATATTAAAATTCTATGGGAATATGCTTTAAAGAGTGTATACATACAATGCTGTTCAAATTAATTGGGACAAATTGAAAAAAACTTTTTTTTCTAAAACCTTAGCTTTTAATCAAATACTTTAAGCAGACTGATAAATCTCAATATTAGTACAAAGTATGTCCTTCTTTACCAGAAATGACCTCTTCAACACGTTTCGGCATTGACTCTACTAGTGTAGCACACATGTTCTTGACTTCATCATCGTGGAACCACACTTGTAGAAACTTTTTATCATTTGTTCTGTTGTCGTGCAATTCATCCTAGCTAAATGATTCTTAAGAATATCCCTTAAGTTCTCAATGGAATTTAGGTCTGGTGAATTACCAGGCTATCAAAGTTAAAACTATTAACAAAGTTAAAGCTATTACCTATCAAATTTAACTCTTAATTTTATGATCATTTTACCCCACCTGACCCTTTCCTATCCTTATAAAACGAAAAAACAAAAATTTCATAGAATGACATGGGAACGGGAAAAGAGAGCCAACTCCTCTTATAGAATTATTTTTTTATTTCTTTTCTTATTTTAATTTAATTACAAGTAGTATTTTTACATTCTTTTACTCATATATGGTAGAGAAAGTTATTTATTTTAGGATCAATTTTTCAAAATTCAGTTTTTGTTATATTTACACATTTTGAAATTCTTTGAATCCAAAAAATAGGGAAGTAAAATCAACTTATAAATTATGAAACACTTTCCTATGTTACGAGATATATTTGTATTAAAAGTGAGAGTGAATCAATGAATGATTGAGGGAATGTTATTAAAAGATATATTTAAATAACAATAATACATAATATATAAAACAGATTATAAAAGACTTTTTGATATTATGTAAGGAAATAGCCATATATTTCAATTTTATTTTTTATTGTATTATTATCACTATCTGGCTTTGCCTGCTTTGCTGGACACTATACTTAAATGAGATGACAAAATCACGTATTATTAATAACTTAAGTTCAAGTTCCTGCTGTGTTTGATACAAGTTTTTCCCGCTCGCAACGTGAGAGTCCGGGTCCCCACTACCTTCGACAGTAACTAACCCGCTTCTTTCTTCCCCTTCCCCAGCGGGTAAGTTCGATGTTTTGTATGTAATGTGTATACTTAATCAACATCCACACACCCAAATTCGCCACTATAAGATAATTTAAAGCGAATTCAAACGGAAAATCGTGTTTATTGCCACCCATCCCCAGGGGGGGGGGGGGGAATTTCGTAAAATCCCGTTACAATAACTGTCGGATACATATAAACAATTTACTCACCAAATTTCGAGACTACAGATCCCAAGACAAATTTAGCACCAAAAGGAAAATCTTGAATTTGCAACTTCCTACCCCCCCCCACACACACACACACACCTCCAAAAAAAGTGTTTTTTGAAAATATTCTAAAGAAGTCACATGTCTGTTTTCAGTACCTTTTGTAACATTTTTAGTAGAGCTCTACACAAAAATCTGAAATTTCCCTGTGAAAACCTAATTTTCCCCCTCTCTCCTTTAAGAATCAAGAATTCCAAAATCGTACATAATGTTTTATTTATACTCAAGTCTAGTCCCCTCTTGTGCAATTTCTCAACCATGAAGTAATTTGGGGCCGAGTCATGCTTACAATAATTTTTTGCCTTCTGCCCCCTAGAGGGAATTCAATAAATCCTGTTACTTTAGGTGTTGGATACATCTAAAAAATTCAAGTACCAAACTTCGTGACCACAGCTCTCATAAATTTCCTAGGACAAATTTAGTAGTAACAAATTCAAAACCCTCCTTTTAGCGCTAAATCTGTCTTGGGCAATCTGTCTGAAATTTGCCCTTCGTAACACATACTTCCCTCCTTCTCCCCCCCCCCCCCTCCAAAAAAAAAAAAGCAGATCACAAAAAAAATCAAAAACATGTCTAAGAAATATCCTAAAGAAGACGCATTGCTGTTTTCAACATCTTTGTTCCATTTTTCGCAGAGTTCTACTCAAAAGTCCAGACTTTGCAAAATTTCTTGCTAAAAATTGATTTCTCCCTCCCTTTCCTTACAAATCAAAACTTCCTAAATTGCAGATGTTTTATTTGTACTCAAGTATAGTCTCCCCATGTGCAATTTCTTCGCTGTGAAGTAATTTGGAACCAAATTATGCTTACAACGATGTTTTTGCTTTCTGTCCCCCCAAGGGGGGGGGGGTTGAATGGGGGTAATTTTATAAATCCTGTTACTTTAGGTGTTGGATATATATAAACTATCCAAGCACCAAAATTCGTGACCGCAGCTCCATTTGATTTTCCAGGACAAATTTAGCGCTAAAAGGTGTGTCTCGATTTTGCTCCCTCGTAACCTCCCAAAAATATCTCAAATCACAAAAAAAACAAAAATGTGTTTTTGGAAATAGCCTAAGGAAATCGCATAGCTTTTTTTTCAACATTTTTATTCCATTTTTGATAGAGTTCTGCACAAAAATCCAGAATTTGCATAATTTCCTGCCAAAAATGGATTTTCCCCCTTTCTTCCTTTAAAAATCGAAAATTCCTAATTCTAGTGTTCACATTTTTTCAAAAAAAGGGCAGGGCGGATTTATCGAAATGGGCACTTTTTTGTATGAGTAAAAGGGCACTTTCTTCACCACTCATTAAATGGTTTATGAAATGTACAGTCTACAAAATAAAATAAATACAAATAAAAAAACACTCATCTATCTCATCACCTAATTAACGGAAAAACACAGCAGATACCATACTTCTTGGATTCGTGTCTATTTTAATTTAATTATTTATTAAAATTGTAAGCTTAGCAGCCATTTACAGATGTAAACATACAAAGATGTTAAAATTTATATTTTCAACGAACACACAATTTTGACTTTATAAGTTCTAGAGAAAATTTTCCTCCGACTACTAAATTTGAAAAAATGTGAGATTTTTGCTCTAAAATATAGCTCACACAAATATCTAAAAACAGATTTCTGGAATTTTAGAAATTCATCCCAAATGGGGCAGGAAGGGGGGGGGCTATGGGGTTAAAAATATATAATAAATACAGTTAGACTGTTCAGAATTGGTTTATAGAGGTTTTTGATACCTACAAATCGAATGTGGATATTTTCAAAAGTGGAAAGTTATTAGGAGGGGTGGAAAGGGGGGATGGAAGGGTAAAAAAATAAAAATAGTTAGATCATTCAAAATTGGTACATACAGGTTTTTGATACCTAAAAATCGATTGCAGATATTTTCAAAATGGAAAAGTTATTAGGATAGACGGTAAGGGGGGGGGGGGGCGAAGAGGCAAAATTATAGAAATAAGAGTGTGTGTCAAAATTAATATTATTAGATTTTAAGGCCCGATAAGTTGATTGCGGATATTTTTAAAAGTGTAGAATTATTTGGGGGCGGGCACAGGGGCAAAAATAAATTGAGATGGAACTTTGAAAATTAGTGTTATTTATGACAAACTACTTTTTCAAAATTAATATGAGAGTTCAAAATGCAGTGAAAGTGAATTGCTTTGCTCTAACATTATGAATTAAGGTAGCATTTAATAAAACCGAGCCATATTTTCAAACTTAACATTTTAATTAAATAACAAGGCTGTATAAATACAAAGTTAATGTGAAAAATATTTGATTAATTAACAATAAATAAATCATTGGGATTGGCAGTCCTTGACGTTTTTAAAACTATTAAGAATCATAATTACTGCCAGAGATAATTAAACTTTTGAAAAAACATTATGAAACTGGAAAATTATCTAAGTTGAAAAACTGTCAATAGCCAGACGTAATATTTACTTTGAACATCACCAGCAAACATCAACCTTCGTTTAACGGCTTCAGAACATGTTAAAAAAAAAAAAACCTTTGTTACTATTTTAAATAAAATATAACTAATTAAAAATACAAGAACATAAAATCTCTTTAACTTACATCATAATCAACTCAAATCATAACTGCAAATCATGAAAAAGTAAACTCATAAGAGAGTAAACGATAAGAACGTAAATCATAAGAACAAACTCATAAGAGACTGAAGCAACGTTTGTTATTCCTTTTATACTGATAAAAAAGAAGTGGCTACCTAAACTATCAGCTAGGTGGCAGGCTACTCTTCTGAATCCTCTGAAAAATGTAACGATCACCATGGCAACAAAACCACGCTATGAGTTCAATGCCATCTGTGGGCAAGGTTGACAACTCATTTCAATTAATTATTGTTTGTTGACGTGTAAGTTCAAAAACATAAATATTAACATGAAATAAAAGAAGTTTTTCCTATTAACGTTTTTAACCACAAAAATATTCAAAAGAAATATATTCAAGATATTTATAAAGGTAAGTTAATTCAAATTGAATAAAATATTTAGTTAAAAGAATTTAAATTGTATCAATATTTACATTCATTGTAACCAATTAAACCTATAAGCTGTTTTCCTGATCATAATTTTTTTTTTCTCCTCCTTTTTTTTTTTTTCTTTTTTCCACATGATAAAAATTAATGCAAATTTGAGAATTCATTAATTATAGTGATTCATTTAAAAATAGTGACCAGTTCATTTGAAAATAGCGTAGCCTGCTATTTAGGTTAAAAAATATTTGTTAAAATATATGTATATACCACAGCTAACTTATATTTAAGTTAAAAAAAAAAACTTAAATAATAATAAAAATATTTTTAAAAATTGCTTTATTTTTAGAAAGTCAAAATTGTACAATAATTAAAAAAAAAAAGAGAGAGAGAAACTTGAGGATGCATCATTTATTGTCATTAACAGTCAAGTGCCTATTATTCTGTGGAAAAATTTATTGTCAGAACTATATCATGATGCATATATATTTAGACTAGTCTGTTTTCACATTCAGAAAATTTATGGCCATTAAATTAATTTTTGTTTTCAAAACGTCATTTTTTCCCCCACTAAATTTTAATATTTTGAAACTATAAACTGAAAAGTTTAACAAAATGTTTTTTTGCACTGTATAGTTTCAAAATGAAACATTAGAAATTTATATATATATTTGAAAATCAAACTAATTTAACAGTTGTGAATTTTCTGAATGTGAATACAGAAAAAAAAATTATATATTAAGTCATTCTAATTGCAAATTTCCTCATATGGAGTTTGGTTATCGGTGACGATAGATGATACATCTTTTTAATCGTGGCTTTGAATATACTTTTTATAATCTATTCTCTTTTTTAACAGCATACAGGAGTTTATGAATTTTACTAGTCAAATTTTAGTTGAAAGAAGTCAACCTGCTACACGGACATCAGTTAAAGAGCAATCATATATGTGCCATGTGTATGTTCGTGCTGATAATTTAGCTGCTGCATTAATTTCTGATCATGAATATCCTCATCGTGTTGCACATACGTTACTGAATAAAGTTCTGCAAGAGTTCAGCACTGCAATTCCTGCAACATCCTGGACTGGAGATCCTAAGTTAGTATTTTGTATACATTTTAATAATATTGTTAGAGTAAACATTTATTTTCTTATTTATTGTATGCTGGATGATTCTTATTTTTTACTTACCTCTCTTTTTGTAGTTCAGTGCCATTTCCTGCAATTGAAAAATATCTGATTGATTATCAAAATCCTCGAAATGCTGATGCTCTCACAAAAATTCAAGATGACCTCGATGAAACAAAAATAATACTAGTAAATAAAATATATAATTTTTCAAGTGTTGTATATTTATATTAAAGATAGTAAGATTTTGTACTTTTTAAAAATTAATCTGACTTTTACACATACTTTATTAATCTAACATATTTAATTATTTTTGCATGTTTAGTTTTCTTTTTTTACTTAATACGCTTATAAAAATCTTTTGAATATACAGTGGGTAATCAAAATATTAGAAATTAGTTTGACATCTTTTCGATTTTTCTAAAAAAAAAAAAAAAAATTTAAATACTGGACGAAATGACTGGAACTTCAGACGTGCAAAGAACATTTATAAACTCACATTTTCCACTATTGATTTAGTTCAGAGTGCAATTAGGGACCAACCATAAGCACTGATGATTCAAAATTTCAGGGGGGGCGGGCCACAATATATATTTCGTTGCTTCTGAATGACAATTCTCTCTTCCCTCTTCCAACGTTCTTTCGCTTCACAGTCAGGTTTTTTCCCCTATTCTAATATAATTTATTTATTCAATAAAAGTTTATATCAGAGCAGAGGTAAAAAAACATTCTTTTTTTTTTTTTTTTTTTTTTTCTGTCCCAGCACTCAGCTGTGTTACTTATGTCAATATCAAGTGAAAGATGATTAATACCTAACAAAAAAAAAAAAAAAAAAAAAAGAAAGTGGTATGATTGGAAATATTTAACAATATTTACATTTTATGTTTCAAAATCTTTGATGGGATAGTAGAAATTAGGGGTGCAGAATATGTCTGAACGCACAAACGATGTTTGGGAGGGAATTTTGGCTGTCTGAGAACACTTTAATGACCAGAGAATGGGAAAAATGATGTGCTTGTTTACTTTAGCCGATAAGAAAGGGAAAGAGAAGTCGGAAAAACATTTTTTTTTTTTTGGCATTGTTTTGAGTCCGATTTACAGAAAATCAGTTATCAGTTTCGATTGTGCATTCAGCAATTGCCCCCCCCCCCCTCTCTCTCTCTCTCTCTCTCTCTCTCTCTCTCTATTGAACTGCGTGCACTCACACACAAAATAATAATAAATAAAACAGAAGAAAGAAAGAAAAAGCACTTGAGCAATTAGCTGTGAGTGATTAAACATACATTTTTTAATGAGCTGTTTTTTTTTTTTTTTTTTTTTTGTGTGTGTGTTATAGTTTAGTTTTCACATAACAATTTTAACAATTAATTAAAACTTCTGTTGTTCTTTTAAGGATGTTTATAGAAGTCCAATCATTTCATATTAATTGTTATTAATCTAAGATTATGTTTAAGCTTTTTTATATTATTTTCTCAATTTAAAATTACTTTGCATTAAAGTAACACACATACTGTTCTTTAGTTTTTTTTTTTTTTTTTTATTCAATAGAAGGAAGTATTGGATTCGTAGAAATTTTTGATTTCCGGTTTTTGATGGATTTACGTGTTTTGAGAGGTCCAGAATAGGATTTGACCATAGAAAATGTTTGTCCATCTGTTGGATATGTTAAAGGTCATTATGAGATAATGTTTATTAAATTGGGTGTATATAGGCAATATGTGGCGCTGTTATAATACAGTTTTTCCAAGAACGGGAAGGATATCATCCGCATGGTAAGAATTCACTTCCGTTGGACATTTAGACTAATACCTCTTTGAGATGAAAATCGTCTGCATTAATAATGGATAAAAAAATAAAAAAAAATTTTCATTGCATGAATTTATATAGGAAAATGTAGAAGAAAGTTAATTTTGTGATCACCTCAACATAACATTCTTTTTCTTTTTTTTTTTTTTCTCCCTGGGGAAAGAAATTCCCTGGGGAGAAAAAAAGACAGGCTTGATACACTTAACTTTTTTTTTTTTTTTTTTTTGGTAATGAAATTATTTTCATTAATTATATCTTTATTACACCTTTTTAATCTTAATTTAATTTTACACTTGGCAGAACTTATTTGTTCAGAATATTTATCGTTTGTTGCAATATCTTTTTCGTACTCTTTTATGTTTTCTATTATATTTTCAATTTCTGCGTTTAAATTTTTTCATGAAATTTCTCTTTCAAGTAACATTACTTTAATTTCAATGACTTCATCTGATTTTGTATTTTCTATATCATCTGCCAACAAATTATCTAATTTATTAATTAAATTTGTCACTCCAGAGTGTTCCGTAGAATGCTTAGTTTTTAATTTGTCTAAATTCATAGCGAACAAATAATTAAATAAAATATTATAATTGCTATACAATAATAATAATAAAAATTCGCTTACCTGGTCATATATGCAGGCAGCCAATCCAAAATGATGAATACAATCTTGAGATTCCACTCATTATTATTTCACAATTCATTTTTCAAAATCACTTATATAAACTTTCAAATCCATTTTAAATCTGTTAATCCAAATAAAATTTATATCTAAAGGTAATTTCACGGGATTTCACTTCTTCCCGGGTTATGTGGACCCATGAAAAAATTAATAACATAAAAATACCTTTTTACGTTGTTGATTTCAAAAGTTTTGTTTCAGGCATACAATAAAAATCAGAAGATGGGAGAGTGTTATTAGTTTATTTATAATAATTGAAATAATTTCTATTTGCAGATGATATAATTCACAATTTAAATTCAAAACTTTTAAATTTTTCATGTACAGAAATCATTCATGTATAGAAATCTCGAAATGGGGCCAAGACACATTTTTATATTTTCACATTCAGGAACAAAAGGTGCACACTTATTCAAGACAGACAAAAAAAAAACTAAACTCAAATATAAAAAATCAGAAAGAAGATTGCTACTCTTTGCAAAGAGCCAACGTTTTGAGCAGAGAAAAAAAGAATCAAACCAGTAAATAAATCTACGCTCAAACAACTTTTTTTTTTTTTTTTGCAATTCAGTTTTGTACATACCAGTTAAGTGATATTGCTTACTTTTTTTGTACTGTATCTCACAATAATTATAAAAGAAAATTACAGAATTTTTATTAAATGATTATTTTTCATGCATGTTTGTCTTATTCTTGATTTCGCAATTCTGTAATAAAAAGGTATTTTAAATTTTCAGAGACAGCAAAATGCAATAAAATGAAGCAGCATTAATTTATTTATAATTGTGTACTATTATATAAGAAATTAAAAATTATGTTAGTTAATAAATCTAATTACCTTAAACTTTTTAATTTTCCATAAGGAAGACATTGGTAGCAGCATTAAATTTTGATGTAATTAAAAAAAAAAAAAGTTTAAAATTTGTAATATAGTTGTTTATAAAAAAAATCTCCCTCAATATTTGGACTAAAGAAAGATTTCCCCCTTCTTCCTCCCCCCTCCCTCCCCAAAAAGGTAAAAAAAAATAACAATCCCTCTGATAATAAGTTGTTCCGTTATTTTTTAGGAAATTTAGGATGTGTTTGGTGGAAATTTCGGAGGTCTGAACATTTTCTGCACCCCTGGTAATATCATAAGGCAAAAACATACAACTACACTGATGGGAAAAAAAATTCCAACACCAAGAAAAAATTATTGTACAGTAATGAAATTTCAGCAATACATTTGTCTAAGTAACATATTTAATTGATTAAAGTTTCAAGATCACAGGTAGAGCCATTGGCGAGAAGAGCCATTTCAAATGTGAAATGTTGGTACATTAGTAACCGGTGTAACTGCCAGAATTTTGAATGCAAGCATGCAAACGTGCATGCATTGTGTCGTACAGGTGTCGGATATCAGTTTATGGGAGGGAGTTCCATGCCTGTTGCACTTGGGTGGTCAATGCAGGGACGGTTAATGCTGGTTGTGGATGACGCTGGAGTTGTCGTCCAATGATGTCCCACACGTGCTCTATTGGAGAAAGATCTGGTGATCTAGCAGGCCAAGGCAACATGTCGACATTCTGTAGAGCATGTTGGGTTATAACAGCGGTATGAGGGCGAGCGTTATCCTGTTGGAAAACACCCCCTTGAATGCTGTTCATGAATGGCAGCACAACAGGTTGTATCACTAGACTGACGTACAAATTTGCAGTCAGGGTGCGTGAGATAACCACGAGAGTGCTCCTGCTGTCATACAAAATTGCTCCCCAAACCATAACTCCAGGAGTAGGCCCTGTGTGTCTAGGCCGCAGACAGGTCGCTAGCAGGCATTCACCTGGCCTCCTTCTAACCAACACACGGCTATCACTGCGACCAAGGCGGAACCGGCTTTCATCAGAAAACACAACAGATCTCCACTCCGTTTTCCCATGAGCTCTAGCTTGACACCACTCACGTCGCAAACGGCACTGGTTTGGAGTCAGTGGAATGCACGCTACAGGGCGTCTGGCTCGGAGCTGTCCTTGAAGTAACCGATTTGTAACAGTTCGTTGTGTCACTGTGGTGCCAACTGCAGCTTGAATTTCAGCTGCAGACGCAGTGCGATTAGCCACAGCCATACGCCGAACACGGCGGTCTTCCCTCTCAGTAGTGCCACGTGGCTGCCCGGAACCCGGTCTTCTTGAGGCAGTACCTCCCTTGACCACTGCTGCCAACACTCATGCACAGTGGACACATTCCTGCCAAGTCTTTCTGCAATATCGCAGAAAGAAAACCCACCTTCTCGTAGCCCTACTACACGACCTCATTCAAACTCAGTTAGCTGTTGACAATGGCTTCTTCATCTTCTTAGAGCATCCTTGACTAACATTAACCCACTACGTCAAATCTCAACTGTAAATAACGATCACGAACCTTACAGCGCTTATTTAAAGCAAACCTCATTTGCATGTTCATAGTGTCGCTACTAGCACCACACTTATGCGCGTAGCTCGAAATTTGAATCGACGTCATCTTTCAGATGTATAAACACGCCTACCAAATTTCGTTTATCTAGCACAGCTCCTTCCTGGTGTTGGGATTTTTTTTCCATCAGTGTATTTTTTTCAAGTCTAAATATCAAATTCGATTCTTCATCAGGTGATAAAAATTAGGCATGAGTGGAGCATGAAAGCTGGAGTCTACAAAACACTTTATAAAAGGATCATTTTTATAAAATAAAATCTAGGGTCCATTTTTATGGATTTGAATTTTGTGAAGGAATTTTTATGGATATGAATTTATAAAAGGATCATTTTTTATAAAATAAAATCTAGGATTTTGGAATTTATGATGTGGAATTTTGTGAAAAGTCTGCAAAAGGGTCCCAAATTTTGCCTGGATCAACCCCTGAAGAGGGATTTTTTTTTTTTTAAACCATTATTTCATGAATATCAAAATGTATTTGTAAAATATAGGTTTATAAAAATATTTTAGGAAATTTTTCATTCATATGTGTAATTTGGGCAACATATGTTAATAACTCAATCACATTTGTCTCTTCATCATCATGCTATTGTAAACTTTTGTTATGGCCAAAATCAAAACATTTGGCCTATTACTTTTGCCGGTCTAGAAGCATTTTATCTCAATATTTGTTTCCTGTTATGTGTTTAACCTCTTCTGAAAGTGGGGACAATAATGAAAACTAATTTTGCCTAGAATGGAAACTGCCAGATCGATATCTTACTCTCCAAAACCCCTTGTCCTTCTTTTTCATTGCACATAAGGAAAATTTTCTTAATATCTCATGATAAGATTTGAATATTCAAGAAAGCATTTTTCTGTGCATCAATTTTGAGCAGATAGGAGGGGGGGGGGGAAATCCAAAGCAAAATGATACTGAAATGAATTGTTTACGAATTATGAAACAAATGAAAACATACTTAGCTAGAGTAAGCAGGCATTATTTATTTTGGTTTAATGCAATTTATAAACTTCATTACTAATAAATATTAAAAATTAATAAATTTAAACCCATTCTAAAAATTATAAAGTTTTCACAATATTAGTTTACAGTTACTTTTGAAAATATATTTTATTTGCAAACAATCTTAGTTTTTGATTTTCTTTTGGAAGCTTTTTGGCCCTTTGAGGGGCAGAGTAATTTTGCTCATTGAAAATACAAAGCAACCAGAATTTATGAACAATGTTAGAAGAGAAGAAATAAATGAAGTCACTAAATTTATAAAAGGAAAATCTATAAAAACTTTCCCAACTTAGGTTTTTCAGTTGAAAATTTAAGTGATGCTTGTAAAGGCATAGGAAAAGGTTAAATCCCCTCCCCTGATCGGAACTCGCAGGTCCTTTATCGCCATCAGTTTTCTGTAGTGAATCTGCATATAGTAGAAACTTGATCCATCGTTTTTCACAGAGTGCGTGAAAAAAAAATTATGAAAGTAGGAAAACGACAAATGCAGGTTAATGACAAAACACCAAGAAAACAATGTTTATGAATTAATACTCGCAATGTATACAGTATACTACTAATAAAAAGTAATTTCTTACTTGCCAAACTGACAAATAAATCAATGTTGTAGAGCTTTAAGTAAAATTTATTTTTAAAAATCAGTAATTTTATGTTGATTTTTTTCGCTCATTTTATAAATTAAACAGAAATTTTTCCAGATTTACAACATTTTTCTGGTCCTTTTCTATAATTTCATATGCTTATATAAAAGGTTATGCATTTTCAAATGCCATAATTACGTGATCGGCATGAAAATTATTCTCTGTTTCTTCGCCTTTATTTTCATTTTTTGAAATCATACATTTCTTCTATGCTTTAGGATACCACATATTGAAACATCTCGATTAATGCAAATATTATCACTAAATTTTGCACCAGACACATCCTATGCTACACGCAACCACTCTTCATCTGCATTATCAACATCATTTTCTTGCCCTTTTGTTTGGTATTCATCATTTTTCACACTCAACTGTATTTCACGGAATAATTTTTTGGATTACTGAAGAGGTTACTTCCTGTCATGTTGAAATTACAAAATGAATAGAAGGTCTGAAGACATGTCATCACAATTTTGATCTTCCGCAGAAATAGGAAAAGAGTTACTTTAGGATGAAAGAAATAGTTCCAGTTTGTATGCCATATAAAACCACTTGATCTTTAGGAGGAAATTTCTACAAGATCAGGAGAAAAATTTTACAACAATGAATGCAGGAAAACGGCCTTTTGAAGTACGATACATGCAGGTTTCGTTAACATTATTTAAATACAATTTGTGCAGGGACCATCGAAATAAAACAATCAATGCGGGAACGATAGATTGGGGTTTCACTGTAGTATGTTGCAATTTAATAACAATTAGGCGCTTTCAGAGTTGCCGATACTCATACATTTTTCCACCCCCTAATTATAAGTAGCCATCTTTTGTAATAGGTTTATACGACTACAAAAAGCAACATTTTCTATACAAAACTAGTGGTTGAAAAAATACGTAGTTTGGTAACTCTGCATATTTGCAAACAGCAAAATTACGAGTGAAGACAGACAAATAAGCTGAACTGATAAACATTTTTCAGATGTCTTGGGAAGTATAAAAAAAGAAAAAAAAAAGAACAAAAGAAAACTTTCATTTAATACAATATTAACAGTATATATAAGCAGGAAAAAGTTTCTGCGAGGTTTATTTATATAAAAAAGAATTTTAGGAGGGACAACGCCCCCTGTAAATTTGCAGTTGGTGCCTATAGGACCAATGATAAATTGAAGAACAGTGCAAATACCTTAGATCACCCTGTCTCATAAAAAGCTACAAATAACTTGTAATTTTAGCACATTGTTGCACATACTATGTACAATATTTATGTTTTGTTGTGGGAATTGCACAATTATTTAGGCATACATGTATATATATATTTTTAATTATTAAATTTTTAGCAAGTTTTTTGCTTATAATTGGAACAGATTTCCATAAAATTCACGTATGTAATATTTGCTAAGATATGAGTATTTATAGTAAATATTTTTTTGCTGTACATGTATAAAAGATACAAAAATTAAAAAAATGTTCTACTTTTAATAGAGTAAAAATTAATTTTTTTACTCTATTACATAGGTTGAGAGCTAAATATATTGGGCAACTTTGTCAAAAGTTCATTTGAATAGAGTAAAAATTAAGCATATTGTCTGCAAAAGAACAAGCTAAATTTTAGATATTTTCCAGAGTTGAATTTTCATAAGGTTTTTCACTGCATATTTAATTTGAAGATCCAATTATTTCAAACATATTGCAAAAGTTCTTTTTTGTGAAAAACCCCTTATAGGCTTGCAACTCTAACATATTTTTATTCATTTACTAAGATTTGTGAGTTCATAAGTCTCATTGTGATCCAAAATATATGCGTTCTTCTTCGATTTGTAGTTGGCCCCCTAATTGCAATTTGGACTAAATCCACAGTGGAAAATGTGATTTTTTAAATGTTCTTTGCATGTCTGAAGTTTCAAGCCATTTCATCTAGCATTTTTTTTTTTAGAAAATAGAAAAAATGTCAAAACAATAATTTCTAATAATTCAATCACCCACTGTATATATTTTAAATAAGAATCTCTTATTTAACAATGAACCTTTTTAAGGATTTGTTAAAATATTCTTTTTCAGAATGTGTATTATCTTTTTAATAATAAATTATTAAAAGTTAGCAATGCACAACCTGCAGTCCAGAAGCCACATTTAGTCCTCGACCTGTTGATATGCAGCTTGCTAGAGTACTTGAACTACATAAAAAAAAATATAAATAAATAAAATATAAATTTCTCAATCTACTTAAAAAAAAAAAAAGAAAAAGAAACTTTCTTCTTTTTCAACTGCCCCTTGTCGAGCTTCGCGAACTGCTCAGTTTTGGGTTACAAATGCTAATAATAAATTAAAAAATCCTTATCTCCCAATGACCAGTATTCTTGAATAAAAATTAATATATGAATGTCTTACTCTAAATTGTTCCATTTTAAGCCTTTCAGACGGCTGCCCAACCATCTTCAGAGAGCTTTTTTTGATGAGTGCTAGTCTTAGTATGGTTTTTCGCTTTTAACAAGCCGCTCTATCCCTGGTTCAGTTGCTGACTCGCTTCTTGATCATTGTAGGTTGCTGGACCAGAGATGAGCTACTTGTTAAAAACGAAAAAATACACCAAGACAAAGAAAACTCTCTGTAGATGGTCAGGTGCTCGACCGAAAGGCTCAAAATGGAGCAATTTAGAGTAAGACATTTATATATTAATTCATGTTTAAGAAATTCTATTGTGAAAAATATTTAGACAAGTATTCTTTCATGAATTTTCCACCTCAAGTTTCAGTAGAAGGGATTTAAGTCACTAGTAGCTTATCAGTCTGCGTAAGGCTTCTATATATGCGAACTGATGCATCCAACATTTTTTTGTGTTTGGTTCTTAAAATTTTTAGTTTTGTAATTTTTCCTCAAGTAAATTTTTCAGTTGTTTATAACTAAAATTTCTCTAACACCTCCCCCCCCCTGCAAGCATTTACTGTTATTGTTAGTAATTATTTTTAAAAATATTTTTTTTTTCCTTAGCAAGATGTATTACTTTATTGAATAATAAAAAAATTGTTTGCTTTTTTCCAATATTTTTTACCATACTTTTTGATAAGAAATATTAGTTTATCAGTCTTAGGTTAAGGTAACCTTTTAATGTATAGGTATAAAAATATTATATTGAATAATTAAATGAGCTTAGCCCTTGAAGCTCAGATTTTCATAAATTAACATCAGTGCTGCTAATTTGTCGATGTTATTGCATGTGTGGCCCTTCACTTAAAAAGGTTGTGCACCCCTAAGCTAAATATATAAATCATTTGTATTTATTAAAAGGAATGTTATTTTTCTGGGAGTTTTGCACAATTATGGTGCAGCAGTTTAAATAATTTTACAAGTAATCTATGTTTAAATGTTATATTAAAGTTTATAATATTAAAGTTATAATAAAACTTTAATATAAATATTAAAATTATTTTATCAGAATCTAAAACCTAAGGCTGGGAAAGAACTTTTTAAATCTATAAAAATTTTAAACACTGATGCAAAACATATTAGTCATCTGTAAAGGGGAACTATGATTTCCCAATAAACTTAATGGATTTATAGCAACTAAAACAAATATTTTTTAACAAAGTGTGTCGAAAAATAAACAGTAATATTGTGTTTCAAACTATTAACATTTATTTCTAAATTTCAGAAAAATACATTAGAAGCTGTACTTGAACGAGGCGAAAAACTGGATGATTTAGTTGTGAAATCTGAAAACCTTAGTGTACAGTCAAAGGCATTTTATAAAACAGTATGTATACAAAGAATTTTTTTTCTCCCATTAGAAATTCTTTCCATTATTGTTCTGTAATTTCCTGGTTTTTTATTCCTATTAGAAATTTGGCGCAGTCATAGTTGAGTGTCCTGAACAACATACTAAAAGTCCCCACCCGTGGTGCAGGGAACAGGGGGAAATTTAAAGGGAGGCACTTTCCGTTTTTATTAAATATCTTGAAAACTATAGGATTCAGAGAAAAAAATCTCGATTACAAAATTAATCCACGGGAAATTTCCTACAAAAATGTCTTACGTTTTTCTTTGTATGATCAATAGTTTAAAAAATATAGGAGAATGAAACATCAGATTTTTTTTTTTTTTTTAAATGCTCTTTTGCTGAAAAACCAGTAACGCCTCAAATTATTGTAACATCCTTGAGTTGTACCTAACACCAGAATTTCATAACCGGCTGCTTCATACCCTTTGACTTTTTTTTATGAAGTTATGTCAAGGGCCTAGTGTACATATGCCTGTGCATGATGTTGCTGATTTAAAGGCACGAGTAGCATCTGCTAATGAAACAGTTAACATTGACATTTCAGAATGGGTTTGGAACAAGTTGGACTTTCAAATATTTACTGTATGAAATGGGGAGAATGAATGTGGAATTTTATTAAAGAACCAGAATAAAAATTTTTCATACTCAAAAAATATCCAAATAATGAAACGTACTATAACGTATTTTTAAAAACTGATAAATAAACCTTACTTAAGGCGTTGTCTTGTGCCACTTTCACCAGGAGCCCCTGGCATTATCAAAGACGACCTTCTGTGGTAGCGTTCAAAGTTCCAAGTAAGCTTATGCCATGTTGTTGGCTCCAGCTGGCTGATCCTCCAACAGGTTGTGCCAGATTTGGTCTACATCAGTGCAGGGCTCATTGCCAGGCAAATTTAGAATTATTCAAAATTTCAATGATTTCTCTAAAGAAAACATACATTGGGTTCTCGTAATCAGCAATTTTCGTTGTCTCATTGAATTGGATACTGATGTTTTCTTTTTGCGCAGTTTTTGCTAAGGTAGTAGTATTTTTGCGTTAGTTCAACAGGCAGCATTCAACAAAAATACTACTACCCTAGCAAAAATCGTGAAAAAGAAAATATCAGTATCCAATTCAGTGAGACTACGAGAGCACGGTGTATGCTTTCTTTAGAGAAACCATTGAAATTTTGATTAATTCTAAATCTTGCAGTGGCAACTAGCCCCATGTAGCTGACATAGACCAAATCTGGCACCATTTGTTCGGGGATCAGCCAGTCAACAACAATGGCACAAGCTCACTTGGAACTCGGAATGCTACCACAGAAGGTCGCCTTTGGTTATGCCCGGGAGCCCCCAGTGAAAGTGACTCAAAATGAGGCCATACGTAAGATTTATTTAGTAGGTTTTTTTTTTTTTTTTTGAGTTGATGCATCAAACAAACTTTACTTTTTTTCCTTTGAGTTAATTACAAATTGAGTCATGTGGCATTAAACTTGTAAACTACCTTTTGGACACCCTGTATATTTTCAGTACTAGAAACAGTACTCATGTCCGGGTCATTCCATGTCAAATCATCCAGAATTTTTAAAAAATGACACCCACCGACTCAGATTTGGATGAAATTTTTTACAGTTATAGAACTTTTCATGCTGATTCTAGAAATATCAATTATTTTGAGATCAGTGAAGTAGTTTTCAAGTTATCAGCATTTAAATACATGACAAAATGGCTGCCTGACGGCCATGTTGAATGTTGCATATAAAAATATAAATGCTTGTATCTCCTCTCATTTTTAAGATAGGATCTTCAAATTTTTTTTTGGTTTATTTAGAATATAACTAGCTTTTATTTACCTAAGTTTTGTTTTCTTAAATCTTTACAAGTATTTATAATAGTGACTTTTTGTTGTTTTTCTTCATATGCTTTTTGAATAACTTTAGCAGACAATTTCTTCCATTGCCCCATCTTCAATTTTCACCAAATTTTGTATACAGGCAGCCCAAACTATGTTTTTATGACTGATAAAAAAATTTTGATGGGCAGTTAACAGGATTTTCATTTAAACAATTTTAACTTAACCTCCCCGACATTACCCCTTCCACAAAAAGATGATTTCCTATTTCATTCTGATTTTAATATAAATCCCATGCTTTACTATGAGAATTTCTTGTTTTACAACAGAATTTATTTAAACAGCTTATTAAATACTTGAAAACTAAGAAAATAAAATATTAACAGGAGACTTGGCCTTGGAATATTAAAACCTGAATAAACTACTATGTCACCTTTTTGCACTGAAGACAGTACGCTTTAGGCTACCGAAACAGCTGTATACATTTCCAATATTTTTCTTTGGCGTTTCTGACGTAGTAGTTTATTCAGGTTTTAAGAAAATAAAACTTAACTAATTTTTTTTCTCTGCACTTTTTTTTTTTTTTTTTTTTTTTTTTTTGCGTAATATTCTGTATGACAAACCACATTTAATTATACATCATTAAATATCAAATTAACTATGATAAAATTGAAGTATTTAAAATAAAAGTATAATAGTGTAAAAAGTGAAAGCATTATAATACAGTTAGTTTTCACTATTAATAAGAAAAATTGTTTTAACGAATATTTCATACATAAACCAAAACAATGCAACCTATCAATACATTCATCACTGAGTGTATATGGTTATTTGCCTTTTTCTGAATATAAGTTATATTCTTTATTATACTTATGTTATTTTTAATTTCCATTGATAGATATCGTGTTTTGGTTTATGTATGAAATATTATTTGTTAAAACAATTTTTCTTATTAATAGTGAAAACTAACTGTATTATAATGCATTCAATTTTTATACTATTATACTTTTATTTTATATACTTCAATTTTATCATAGTTAATTTGATATTTAATGATGTATAATTAAAAGTGGCTTTGCATACAGAATATTATGAAGGAAAAAAAAAGTGCAGAGAAAAAAATCTAGTTAAGTTTTATTTTCTTAGTTTTCAAGTATTTAATAAGCTGTGTAATTATATTCTGTTGTAAAACAAGAAATTCTCATAGTAAAGCACATAGAATAATAATAAAGGAAGAAGGAGCGTACGTGTTTTGGTTTTGGTTTGTAAAATCCAGGAATGCCGGGTATCCGGTTTTAACAGTGCTTCCATCTGATTGGTTGGCGACTTGTTGGCGAGATTTTTGAATTGTCTCGTCTCTCTCTCAATCAGTCTGCGAGGCAGCACCCACAACAAACAGCGATAAATGCGCGGAGGATGGGTGCCCTACTTCAAAGTTGAGAGGAGCAAAAATAGCTTTCACTGGCATTTCACTAGAAGGGGTTTGTAAGCATTAGAGTATTGGCATGCTCCTTCTTCCTTTATTATTATTCTATGGTAAAGCATGGGATTTATATTAAAATCAGAATGAAATGGGAAACCATCTTTTTGTGGAAGGGGTAATGTCGGGGAGGTTAAGTTAAAATTGTTTAAACGAAAATCCTGTTAACTGCCCATCAAAATTTTTTTATCAGTCATAAAAACATTGTTTGGGCTGCCTATATACAAAATTTGGTGAAAATTGAAGATGGGGCAATGAAGAAATTGTCTGCTAAAGTTATTCAAATTACATATGAAGAAAAGCAACAAAAAGTCACTATTGTAAATAATTGTAAAGATTTAAGAAAACAAAATTTGCGTAAATAAAAGCTTGTTATATTCTAAATAAACCAAAAAAAATTGAAGGTTCTATGTTAAAAATAAGAGGAGTTGCAAGCATTTATATATTTACATGTACCATTCAAAATGGCAGCTAATCAGCCATTTTTCCATGTACATCAATGCTGATAGCTTAAAAAACTACTTCACTGATCTCAAAATAATTGACATCCCTAGAATCAGTATGAAATGTTCTATAACTGTACCAAATTTCATCCAAATCTGTGTCGGTGGGTGTCATGGCCTGGATGATGTGACATGGAATTGACCCGTCTATGTTAAGAGCAGACAGTACCTAATCTCGCCAACTGGCCCATGTCATACCATGAATAAATTTTTCATAATTACTCATTACTTAACATTTTTTTTTTTTTTTTTTAATTTTGTTTTCATATTCAGAAAATTCACAATTTTTAAATTGGTGCTTGTTTTTCAAAAATTGATTTTTTTTTCATTATTTTTGAAAATGAGTGCCAATTTAACAGTTATGAATTTTCTGATTGTGTGAATGGAATTTCAAAACATACATTAGATAATTGTTGAAATAAATTTTCCCATAGAATAACATGAGCCTTGAATATTGGTAGGAAATAGGTATTGTCCCCTCTCTATGTTCAGCTGATGACTGAGGCTAAGACAGGATATAAATATATTTTTTTACTGAATTCACTGAAAATTATAGTGACAGTAAAGGTCTAGACAAATTTTATCATTCAGTTATAGAAAGCAATGAGAATTATTTTCATTATATCTCACAGAAATGCTTCCGTTAAAAGTGAATTTTCCTTTAACAAGAATATTCTTAACTTAATTTAAAAAATATACAACCTTTAAATAAACTTCATGTCTTCTATGTCCGAAACTCTTTCACTGGGGCGCCCCAGCTTTTTCAGTGGCAAACACAGTGCTTGAAGTCTCTCAAAACTGATGTTTTCCTTGGCTGCCACTACTCTTAAGCATTTGGCACCACTGTCGATCCAGCCAAATGTGCCAAATGCTTAAGAGTAGTGGCCTAGGAAAACATCAGTTTCGAGAAACTTCAAGCACTGTGTTTGCCGTCGAAAAAGCTGGGACACCCCAATGAAAGCGTTTCAGACAAAGTTCCGAGACGCGAAAGCGTAGTTCCGATTCCCATACAAAAAGATTACTAGTAAATAGTGTCACATAACCGAATCTCATCATTGAATCACATCACTGCGTAACGAATCGCCAATGCGTGCCCGGTATCGAAGCTCAGCGCTTAGCCAAAATACGAAATTTGGAAAATGGACGGAAAACCACATTCTTTTAAAAAGATCAAGCCCCCCCCCTCCCACTCCCCCCCAACCAAAAAAAAAAAAAAAATGGTTCCTAGACGAGAAAAGAAAGTTCAGATTAAAAAAGGTTACACTAAAAAGTGTCGATACTCCAAATCGCATCCTCATGTAATTAATCGCCAACAGAAGCTCTGTTTTGAAGCTTAGCCTCTATCTTTTTTGCTGTGTTCTAAGTTCATTGGAAGAAATAAAATGGTTGAGCAAATGTGATTATTTTAACATATTATTGTCTGTATATACAATTCAAGAATCTTTATAAAGGGTCTAAATCCATATATAATTTCAGTAAGATTTTACTGTTCTATTGCTTTTCAAAAACATAAAATTTAAAATATATTTTTACAGATGATTAATAAAGTTGATAGAGGTGCCAATTTTCAAAGAGAACTATCAGTAATCAGAGTTATATACTTATGCAACGTGGAGAAGTGAACCGTGTCACGGAATAATTTTTATGCAAAAGCCCACATATAATAATGAATTGTACTGTTTTTGTAAACAAATATATAATATATTAATTAAAAAATTAGAAAAATTTCTAAAACAAAAGTAAATAAATATGTATTTCTTTATCTTCTTACAAAATGAAAGTTTTTTTTTTAACCTGCTTTGATGGGGGGAAAAAACATTTGGATCTCTCCCTCTCTCTCTCTCATTTTTTTTTTTTTTTTTTTTTTTTGCTTTATGTATCTTGCATAAAACCTAACATAACTTTTGTTTGATAGTATAGTATGTATTTTAAATTTATTAAGGAAAAACAAATAGATTCATCAACTTCAGTAATAAAGTCTAAAAATAATTACATATGTGAGAAATATTGAGCATTTCTATCACTTTTTTGGTTCTAGAAGTAATCCCTGATCACTAGCTGGGAAACGGCGAGGGGCGGTCAAAATATAAATAACTAGATAAATGAGAAATGAAACAATTCTACTTCTTTATAGGTTCTAGAATCTAATGAAGCAATTTTAAAATGAACATTGACATTTATGTTGCTGATGGAGAAAAACTGGGAAACTACAGGCTTTTGCAGAGCTTTTAATCAACGATGGCTGGTTGGAGATAAGAAAAAAGGAAGGGGGGTAAAAAAATAATTACATCAGCCAGAAATATTGTGTAATTCTATTTCGTTATAGTTCCTAGAATCTTATAAAGCAAGTTTAAAATGAATATTGACATTTATGTTGTGGATGGAGAAAGATTATGAATTGGAATGCTTCCGTTGTGCGTTTGATCGTCGATTATTAGTGGAGTTTCTTTTTTTTTAACGAACGATATCCACGACTTTTTAAAAAGCATATAATCCGTAATTTTTATATGTTGTCCGTAATGCCGTAATTATTGCCGTAAATCCGTAATAATTACGGACAAATCGTAATAATTGGCACCTCTAAGTTGAAAATTGTCAATAATACAATTTTGACCAGTTCTATCTTGTGTGCATTTAAGTTTTTACTTTTTTTAAATGTAATTTATTTATATATTTTTTCTAGCTTTTAACGATTTGACTTAACATTTTCTGGATCAACATATACGTTCTTTCTTAGTCTCCTACTGTAATGAAGTTTATTACAAATGAGAAATGAGGTATAAAAGAAGTTAGTAAATGGAGTAAATTAATGCCACAGATGCACTATAGCAGCGCTTAAATTACGCAAAAAAAAATCAAAGGCGGGAAGCAAAATATACTAATATGGTGCCTAGTGGACGTGCAATAATATTCAACCTCAAACGAAAGATTTTTTTTTTTTTTTTGGTGGGATGAGCGTTCTGTAAAATTGTTCACATGCGTTTTGAAAATGGATTTTGATTTTTTTTTTTTATGCTGTTTCGATTTTACGATAACAATTACTTAGATTATAAATGATTTCTGCGAGACAGTTGGGCACTCCATGGTGACTTCCAAAAATGTGTACTCATTTCTCCAATATTTAATCATAGCAAAAATATCTATTATATTTAATAATAAAATCACTGAAGTGCTGGTAATAAAATAAATAAATAACGCTCAATATTCTGTTAACTCTTGACTTGGCTAAATGATAATAAGCACACTCCTTCAAGAGCCTAACAGAATCGCTGACCTAGTTCTAACACAACAAGTTGCTCTTTGATCTTGAAGCAGGCGGTAGGCAGACTAACGTAACTCTCATCTGTACATCTTTATTTCTTTTGAGAGCTCAGAATTAACTATGAAAAGGGATAATGTTAAAGTTTATTGATTATACAAAATCATAGAATATTTATCTTTCTACTTTTAATAATTCCCCCCCCCCCCCCCCAAGAAATTGAAAAATACAGGTTTTAATAAAATTCTTAAGTGCATTTCTCCTATTTTATTATTTAATTCGCCAAATTAAGTACTATTTGCTTTTAAGGAGTAAAAATAGCATTTGGCATGTTTCTTATATTACCAAAAACCAATTTTCACAAATCTAAAATTCAAAATTGCCTCGATCTTTGCAATTCCAGATTTAAGAGGACCATGATAAATTATTACTTCAATAATTACCAAATCTAATAATGTTTTACTAAATGATGAAAATAATATACATTTTTTAATATTAATCGCACAGGTCGCTGTTATTTTTATTTTTTTACTTCTGGTTTTAGATGGATTTACATGTTTTGATAGGTCCCGAACAAGATTTGATCATTTTTAGAAAATTCTGTTTGTGTGGGACAAGAACTTGTGGTGACTATATCTCAGGAACTAGAGTACACAATTTCGTATGAATTTATATGTAGTTGCACTTTGACTTAAATTAGTGTCTATCAAATTTTGGTGCAAATCGTTCAACAGGTGACAATAAGATTTTTTCCATTTAAGGGAAGACTGTATCTCAGGTTGTATATGCCCGATCAAAACTTGATAAGTGAGAATTTCATTATGAAAAATTATGCTTGTTCAATTTTGGTGCATACCAACCGATAGGGGGCGCTGTTATACTGCAGTTTTTCCTTTAAATGGGAAGACTGCATCTCATATTCTATTACCATTTATTGCACAAAATTTGGTATATGAAAGGACAACTATGAAATACTATGCTGATTCAATTTGGGTACATATCAGCGGACAGGTGGCACTGCTGTGCACGTGAATAGAAAGGCTAATTTTCAACTTCTATGACATATAAAAGCGCCAAAACAGATATTGACTTAATTTGGTGTATATCAGCCTACAGGTGGCGATACTGTTACTTACCTTTTGTGATTTTCCACGTGACTACATTTCAGCATTCTACAGGCAGTGGTAACCTGAACCTGATACAGTGAGGGTGGAAAAAGACTTGCTATAGGCAACAAGTACCCGAAGCAAAGTTTAGGGGCAATTTCAATGTAGGTTTTTTTTTTTTAGTTTTCATTTGTGATATGATATAAAAAATGAACAGTGATTCAATTCTTTTGAAAAATCATTTAAATATAGTGACCAGCGAAGCAGGCGTAGCCTGCTAGTAGAAAGTAAAACTGTCTTTCTTTGAATATTTAGTGTTAGTTTTCTCTAAGATGAAAATCATTTGCATTCATCATGTTAGATAATTTTAATAAATAATAGGTTTAATAAATTATTTGCACAGTGAATTTGTATAGGACAATATAGAAGAAAGTCTTGTGGTGGCCACAACATACTAGTTTTCAATGTGTGCATCTGAAAACTGCAATTATTTCACCAAAATTCCTGCTTTTTTTAAATGTCCGATTAACAAATGTGCAATAAATGCTGTTGTTTTCCTTTTTTGCCTGCAATTCACAATTTTTTTTATTTTTCTTTATTTTTCTTACCATAAATAACAAATTGTACGTTTTGTGTCTATTTTCCAATATAAACAATATTTTTGAATTGTGATAATTTTGTATTATGTGCAAATTCAGACTTCTAGGTGGATTTGCACCTTCATGCCTGAATGGGTGTTCTTTAATCATTATATTTAAAAATATACTTGGGTTTCTTAGTAATTATAAATTTAGTCATTCATAAGATAGAATGTTAAACTAATTGTCAAAATCAAAAAAGTTGGAAACCTCTGACATCTAAAACATCTTTCATTATCTTCTGTACTATTGTAACATTTAAGGCATTTGTCTGAATTACTTAGCACTTTGTTTTTAACAACTTTTCATGCTAATACCATGTTTAAATATGACTTTTGTTAAAAAATATTTTATTTCCACAAATACCTTATTTTCTGAAAGAAGTAAGGATTAAAAATATTATTTCATTGAAAATTTATTATTAAATGTTATTCTATTGTAATATAGTTCTTTGTATTAAAATTTGTTTTCTCTCTTTTTCTAGGCTCGTAAGACGAATTCTTGCTGTGTCTTGCTTTAATAGGCTAAAACTTCCTTTGTATTTATGACCAAAAAAAAAAACCTGTTTTAAAAACTGTTTTTTGGATTATGTAGTTATTGTAAATGAAAAAAGAATAAATTAAAAAAAAATATTTTTTTTATTTTAAGCCATACCTTTTTTTATGTGCAAGATAGTATTCTATTTGTATTTGATATTAATAGCAGTGTGTATGTGTCTATCCTAGCAAAAAGCTGATATTGATGTTTGTAATCTATGAAGTAATGAATGATATCAAATGTTTGCATAATGGCATATATATTTTTTTCTTTCAATTGATGATTGTTATTTAAGCTTATTACAACTACAGCGAAAAAAGAAAAGTTTTATATTTGTAGAAAAAATATTTTTTAATAAATTACTTGTAAATGTCGTTTCTTATTTGTAATGTACGGTTTTATTCAAAATATTTATCTATCTTGTTTTATATTTGTTTCTTTGTACATCCTTATGAATGTGTGTTATTCAATACTGAATAGAATATTAATTTTTATCCATCACATCTTACTCAGTCCATTAAGAAAATAATGTGGGATAAAAATGCCAGCATCTAGTTTTCTTTTGGAGTTATTGTTTTCTAAATATGTATGAGTATATTAAATGCATTTGTCATTATAATACAGAAAAATTATTTTTACACTAGTTATTATTGTTATACTTTCTTGAGCTAGCGATACTTGTTATTGCATATGTTTAAAAATAAAAATTTCAGCTTTTTATTTTATTATTCTTTAACAGCCAAAGTTTATTCATGCATTCAATAACAAAGAGGTGTGGGGGGGAGGGGATACAAATTTTTAATTTTAATTCAATAAAAAAAAAAAAAAAAAAGAAACTTTAAAATGTATTGTTAGATATATTTACTAAACTCATTAATTTGATTTCCAAAAAAATAAAAGCTCTGTTAAAAAATGTTTCTTAGCTTAATAAATCTGAGTAAAAAAAAAAAAAAAAAAGCATAATTCCATTTAATATTTTATTTTTATTCATATATAAACAATTTTTATTTTACATTTTTATGTAGGGAAAAAAAAGAAAAAAAAAAGTAACTCTTAAAGATGATCCATAAAAATTATGAGCATCATACTTTAATAAAAAAACTATCCATTTCCCATTTCCTCTCCTTTCGAAAAGTAAAATATTTGGTGATATTATTTCATTTATTACTTTGATATGCATTATTTTATTTTCATAAATATTAAAAAATAATTAAGGAATAAGTAAATAAACTAATTAAAAAATAAAAATATCCCCCCCCCCTCAAAAAAAAAAAAAAAAAAAAAAACTTATCTAAATTTATATCAATTTATATGTTCTAAATATATTTCATTCTTATTCAGAAGCCGTTTGTTTACTCCTTCTTAATCCTTTAACACTAATTCTGCCATGTTTTATACTCACTATATGAATTTTAAGTAATAGGTGTCACTGGACATTTCTAGGCTTGAAATAATTGTAGGATTAATTATCAAAAACAGTAATTGTAAAAGTGACATTAAGTAAAATGTCTGGGAATTAATTGTAAATTACATATGCACATATTTGATTTTTAAAAAAATAAAGAAAGAAAGAGAAGGCTATAACTTGCTTAAGTACTGGATAACATAAACAGCTACATGCTATGCTCCAGCAACAACTGCTACAGCTAAAATAAACAAATAGATTGCCATTAAATTTGGTATGTAGACAATTCACGAGACGTGCTCAAGAAATTAAAAACAAAACTTTAAATTATGCTTTGCTTGGGAAAATGGCAAATTGTAGCAAATGAAATGATTCATATAAACATACATAATTAGAACATTTAAAAATTAGTTACAGATCCTGTGTAATTCCTTCCATATGTTAGATTTGTTTTTTCCATACAAAGCACCACCTAGTAAACATTTTTTGAATTAAAATTTAATTATTTGAGCAGATTTCATGAATCGTCCACATACCCAATTTGGTGGCAGTCTGATCACCTTTTTAAGCTCAAAGTGGTTTATATCAGAAGTTTAATTATAAGTACTTTTTTTTTTTTTACTTGTTACATCAGTAGCATCTTTAATCTGATGCTATTTACTGATACATGATTTTAATATTTCTTTCTTTCTACAGATTGTAATACATAAGCTAATTTTCCATTCAGTATTGGATTTATTACTCCGGCTCATTAAAAATTTCAATGTGATCCTACTTTCTTATAATATATATATCTTTATGCTTTTACTAAATAGAATTTTAATCATATTTGTATATAAATTTTATTTTATTTTTAATAAATAATTCAATAACTGTATGGCCGTCTATTTCATTTTATTCTAATGGTGAAGTGTTATATTCTTTAATTGCATAAATTTTTATAACCAACATTTTTACTGATTGTTCAAGAATTGACTTTTGATTCCATGCGGTCTGTCTTCGATGATCTTTATACACATGACAAAAAAAAAGTCTCAAATTTGCTTCTGATGAATTTATTTTGTAATATTAATGTATCAAAAAAAAAAAAAAAAAAATTGTATATATACTGTTTTTTCTTAGAAATTTTAATACCATTAAAAGTAGGGATGAAACGGATATCCATTAAATACCAGCATTCAGCCTCTCAGTCTGGATTTTAAATATCCGATAAGGTACCGGATATCAGCACTCCTAATATGGATATCCGACAATTTTAAGCCGGATATCCAGCTTAAAATTATCCATGGAAATTCAGTGGTCAATCTCCTCTCAGAAGATTTATTGTGCTAAAAAATAAATCTCTTTTTTATCAGGTCATTTTAGCTTGTAAAGATTAAAAAAACAGTTGGCCTCAGAGCAAGTTGAACTTAGCTACTTTAGCAAACAAGTTTGGCCAAAATTAATAGCTGTAGGGCTAAGAAATGTGGAAGCCCTATTTCAATTAAGTATAGCATTAGCTGGGTTTTTCTAGAATGATTTATAAAATTTTCCCTAATTTTTCCCATGACTGTAAAAAGAGGTATTGAATGCTGTTACTGAACAAGTGATATTCATGCTCTGCAGTACATGCAGCTCTGTTTTTATGACTTTTATATTATGAGTAAAAGGGTTCATATGCATCATGGATAACCTGGAAGACCTGGAATACTCAGGGAAATAGGATTTTGTTTTGAATAAATGTCAGGGAAAATAAAAATTTCCATCAAAAGTCAGGGAAAATCAATTATAAAACCTGTAAAAAAAATATTTCCTTTCTCTCGAATGACTTTTTTTGTTTAGCTTCATATCAAAATTCATATGATTAAGGATCGTGAAAAATATGCATATAAACAATGTTTTCTACCTGAATTTCTATCATGATCAGCAGTAACATGACATCATACTGTGGAAGTAGATGTATTTTCTTCTCTCTAGAGGAACATTTCTTGTAATAGTCACTAATATATTTTTTTTTTTTTTTTTTATTGTCCAGGGGATTTCTTTTTTTTTCCATATCTGAATGTGAACCCTGTTGAAACAGCTAATGGAAACTAAAAATGTTTAATAGAAAATATTTGACAGCTGCTTAGTGAGTGCATTTCTTTCTGCACTATTAGGTTCAATTCTCTTTCTTATTTTATTTACTTTTTTTTATATATATATAAACTTAACTAAGTTTTTTTTGTTTATTGTTAAATTTCTTACAGATTCTGTTTTGTAGATATTTATATGTTGAAGAGGTATAACTTCATTTAAAACTTTTATATATTTAGTAAAATCAATCTATAGTAAAACATTTTTATATATTGCTTCAAAATATTAAAATTGTAAATCTGTATTGTTTAATACGTTAAAGAAAAAAAATCTTCCCTTTTTTTATGAAATCTTCTGGTTTTTCAACAAAAATCTTCCCTTTTTTTATTAAAATTGGTTGGTAACACTGAACATAGCAGACAATTTGTTCCATTTTCCCAACTTGAGCAGGTGACTAATTCAACTCTAATACATGCTGGTGCTATCTAATCTGATCTTTCCAACTCTTCAGCCTGCATATAAATATTATACCAAACAGATGTAGGTCACAATTAAAGGCTCACTAAAGAAGAAAAACAGTTAAGTTTGCAGTTAACAAATTAACAGTTCATACAGTTATAACATGCAATTAACGCACTACCACTAGCTAACACCTGATTCTGTACATTGGGTCAGCTCTGCATGGAAACACCTACCATGGCATGGCAGCCATCTTGTTTGTTTACAAAACAAACTGCAGAACAGCAGTACTGACAACCACTGTAGGTAACATAGGCAATATTTTAACTTATAAAAACAATATTATAAAGTGAAATTAAATTTTATAAGAGATTTGGGAAAACATGTGCATTTTCTACAAGTAAATCTGAAGAAGTATCTAATTAGCCTACTGGTTTAAAATCAAAATTATCAGGGTCATAAACCAGCCCCTTTTGCTTACAATAATCCTCAACATCATTTTTACTCCTTAAACGCACTTTCTCTTCTGTATAATAATACACATCTATTCTACCTGCAGTTTTTCCAGATTTCCCAACAACTTCCACACATTTCCAGTCTTCAAATGATGGACTTCTAGCACCTACCTCCCCCTCTCTACCATTCACAGACTCACTAGTTTGATCTAATGTAAAAGACACATATTCCTGCTCCTGGGCCATCGCTTTCTTGTAAAGATCCCCCCTCAATAATTTTAACATGCTTTGTTTCCTGAACCTCAGTAGTCCCTGGGTACCAAATCCTGTAACCCACTGTACATGACCCATAACCTATGAGAATACCTTTCTTAGATCTTTCTAATTTATTCCTGTACCTCTTAGGAACATGAACAAAAGCAACACTTTAAATGACCCGTAAATGGCATATTGAAAATTTTCTACCGAGCCACACATTTAATGGAGCTTTGCCTCCCAATTTGTTATGTGGAAATGTGTTTCTCAGATAATTGTGAGTTTCAACGAGTTCTGTCCATAAACTAGGTGGTAAGTTAGCCTGTACTAACATTGATCTAACTCCCACCATTAAGGTACGGTTGTATTGTTCTTCAACTCCATTCATTTCTGGCGAGTAGTCCTTTCATGCTTAATCCCCACCTCAGTCAAATGTGACTCAAAATAGATTGCACAGAACTCTGACCCACAATCAGTCCTTATTCGCTTAATTTTCTTGCTTGTCTGCCTTTCTACATAAGCCTTGAATCTTTGAAAATATTCAAAAGCTTGATTCTTGTTTCGAAGGATATTATAGACAAAAGCATATCACGAAATATCATCAATCACACTCAAGAAATATCTCGCTCCACCCATAGAAGGTTCTGGAGAAAAGGACCCAAAGATCAAGGTGTATAAGGTCTAGAATTTGTTTTGTTTTTATTTCATCTATAGAGAGAAAACCAGCTCTAGTACTTTTAGCAAAGTTACATGTATCACAATTAAGTACTTCTCCTTTTAGCCTATCTAACCCCAATACATTTTCAGTTTCAGAAAATTCAACTAAATTCTTATAATTTACATGGCCATATCACTCATGCCACAATCTTAACTTATTGTTACTACTTGCAATATGTGTTTCAGGTGAAGTTAAACATTTTACTTTTAAAACACAAAATTTATCTACCATAGGTACTTTTAAAAACAATTGGTTATTCAAAGTTAAAGTATTAAAATTCATTTCAGCCAAACACCTTACTGATTCAAGATTCCTAACCGTAGCAGGACAATAATAAACATTTGAAGGTGTTACCTGCCTAGTTGTAGTACCCTGCTCTACCTTAATTTCAATGTCTCCAATGCCACAAATCTCCACAGTGCCTCTTGCTATACTGGCTTTGCTCTGGATAGGCCTGAAATTAAAAAAAAGAAGTTTGTTGATACAAAAACTATCTGTGGCAGCTGAATCCAGTAGAAATTCTGCAGATCCACTTTCAGCTACAAAATGAGCACCTCTAGATTCATGCTGGGCAGGAGGGCGACCTCCTGGAATTTTTGGCGGCTTCACCTTTGGGAAAAATTAGGAATATTTCTTTTGCAATCCCTGATCAGTTGTCCCTGTATTCTGCACCTATAACACTTCCTTAACTCAGGCTTAGCACTGCTCGAAGACATTAGAGCTCTATTTTCAAAAACATCAGACGTCTTTGATTATTTGCTCACTTGTCTGTCATATTCAGATAAAAATAAAGGCCAGATTCCATTAACTGTAAACTCTTTGTCTGACAAATGATACAACTGCATTATTAATGTTTCATAAGTTGTTGGCAAGTTTTCAATGACTTGATCTGTCGATAGGTACCATATCATATCCATATACTATAATTTTCCCCCGAGCGTGGAAAGGATGTCATCTGCATGGTAAAATTTCACTTCCGTTGGACATCTAGTGTAATACTCTCTGAGCTGAAAATTGTCTATATTTATAAAGGATAAAAAAATAATAAATACTTTGTACAGGAAGATATAGAAGAATTAAGTAAATAATAATTTATATTTTTATAATTTTGTATAAAACTTATCTTTTTGACAATACTTTTCACCATAAGTCACAAGTGTAGAGGCTTAAAGTTATGGCAATAATGTTACACAAATTAATAAAAAATTGTAATGTTTAAATGATTATTATTATTTTTTTTTTTTTAATGCAGCATTATTATGATACTTTTGTTTAAATATACAGTTTTATAAATTATATTTAAAATTTTTTTAAAAGAATAGTATGTGAAACACGTTTATAATTTGTTGTTCTAAAATGTGATAAAGAGAAGAAATATACAATACAACAAAAAATAAAACTAGTACCAGATATCTGTATCTGGTAGGCACAAGCAAGGGCGTAGGAAAGGGAGAAGCTCAGGGGGCTCAAGCCCCTCCCCTATTTCTTATTATGAAATTTTCTTTTAATGCCAAGTGAAAGAATTGCCAATTTAAAATAAAAATTTATGCCTTTATAAATGCTCATAATTAGTGATATTTTATAATTAATACTAATAATTAATGAATATAAATATAAATTAACATCTAATTATTAATTGATTTTCTTAAGATTAATTTTGAGTCATTTTTAAAATGAAATATTTTGAGCCCCTCCCATGATTTTTGAATTGTTACATCCCTGGGCACAAAACATCTGATATCTGACAAAATCACTATCTGTTTCATCCCTAATTAAAAGTGAATTATTTTCTTAGAATAGCTTTTTAGATTTGTATAATTTTTAGTGAGAATTTGTTCAAAAATATTATTTCTCAAAAGTTTGTTCTGTTTTTAAATATTAAAAATTTATTTGCATAAAATTAATGCCTGAATTATTCATTTTGCAGTCCATTTCCATTTTGCATTCATTTTCCAAATATAAATTAAAGTTTCTTTCCCTCCAATTCTTTAAAGGAAATTTAATATAAACATAATCCTAAAGGTTCTTTTCTGTTATGCTCAAGTTATACTTTCTGCTTAGTTTTTATAATGAAATCAACTTTTTTTTTTTTAAATAGTTTTCTGCGGGGAGGTGTGGAACTATATCAAACTGATAAGCTAAATTTATCTTTTTAAAGACAAGATTATATTAAAAGTACTTTGCAATATTTTTCTTCAAGTTTGAATATTTGTACAAGTATTCACACGGGGGCCGACCAGCATTGCCACGGCTGCTTTAATTAGCACCCTATATTACATTTTAAAAAGAAATCTGTTGTTAAGTTTTATCAATCAGTAAGTCATGTGAATTACAAGGCATAATAATAAGTTTATTGAATAATTACAAAGGAAAAAAAATCATAATTATGTAAAATAAAATACAAAAGGAATAAATAAAATTAACAAGTAAAAGGTGCACTTTGCATAGTGAACATTTTTATACAGGAAGTTTCAAAAGAACCTGGCACAATCATAAAGGCAGTAGAGCATACCAAAGTAAGTGGATTTAGTGTAGGATCACGCGCCCCCTTAATCTTTCTGAAAATGAAAAAAAGTATAGAACATTATAAAGTCTGTTAAAAACTGTTTTATCACGGCAAGAAACTTGATGCTGAAAAAAATGGTAATTTTAAGTTTACATAATTGAAAAATTTATATGAAGTACCTCAACATGCACGAGAAACGTCACATATCTACTGTCTCGCAATTTTTCCGAACTGAGAAGCAGTTATGTCAGTTTTATTGTAGGCTAATCAATGTTTTATCGTCACTTTTGAATTGATTTTTCTCAAACACTGCATTTTTAAATCGTAATTTTTCTTGCTGGGGTCACTTGTGTCGCTTTCTTGCGATAAGTGGATTCAGTGTCATAATTAAAGTTATCAGACTAAATATACACTTTTGGTATCAGTTCTCATTTCTTCATTATTTATGGTCTCTTTCAACAAAATGAATAGTTATGTTTATTTTGTGCAAAATGAAGTGTTTGGTGCGTGAATTTGATGGTTCAAATCCGTGCTGCCGGGAAAGAATGATTTTGTAAGGTGTTCAAAATTTATCTTTCTCAGTAATGTAACAAGAATAATTAGGTAACCTTTAGCAATATAATCGAAGTCTCAAAATAATCAGTTTTTGCTTAGATTAAATCGTGCCTACAAGCACAGTAACTCTTACCATTAATTTTTAATGGTAAATATTGACTCATCAAAGGAAATTGAGGCTTACGACTTATTTTACGTCTAATTTTTTAGATAAAAGAAATCACAGTGACCAGATCTGTAGACAGTGGCGTAACTAGCCAAAGTGCCGCCTGGGGCGGATGTTTATTTTGCCGCCCCTTAAAAAGTCTAAAAATACTGAAAAATGCCAAAAACTGGATAATGCAGGTATATATGTAGGTATTTATACTAATAAATGAATGCGTCTTTGCACTTGTGCATCTGCCTGTGCAACTATAGTGTATGTAAACATCTAGACATCGCAGAACAATAAAATTTGGCAATCGGGGATATCTGAAAATAGTGGGGAATGCAACATAAAAAGAAAAATTATAACTTTGTTAAATGTTTAATGCAAACTTTAAAATTTTCACATTTGATGCTTTTTTGCTAGACTTCTATACGACATATGTTTCTAATTTCAGAAACTTCTATTATATTTAAAATATTTTTTAATGCAACTCACTCAGTCACGTATTATAGACATTTTAACGAAATACATTTTAAAATATTTTCATCAAAGCATTGGCAAAAATTTTCAGTGTGTTATCAATACATTACATTAGGGCTGGTGTTTAATGCTACGCGATCAGTTGGGCACACCAGCTAACAGATTATATACGTCTGACTAGGGTAAAAAGTTCCGCAGGTTTCTGTAAATGGGAGTTTTCCGCATTTTGAAATTTTAGGGGTCACGAATAGCTTGATGATTTTTGCCATGATCAGAACTGTTTAGAGCATTTGAAGCTTTTGCTTTTGTTTTTATCTATAGTAAATAATTTTACTGATACAACTTTTTTTTTCTAGCAATATATAAAACTGGTGTGTAATATAATGAGTTATGGATGCTAATAAATGTTTGTATGGTGGGTGAATGAATAATTTCTAAATGTTTGCTCACATTGAAGGCACCACAGGCGACTGCAAGTGGGAATTTGCCACAATCAAAATTTTGAAGGATCACTAACAAAATGGTAATGTTTACTACAGTCGGAATAGTTTAAAGAAAAACATTGAATTGAAAGTGAAGCAGTCTAACCTGAATAAAGATTTGCTACAGTCAGAATTTTCAGGCATTGCGAACTAGTTGGTTGCCGAAAGTGATTAGTGCAAGAGAAAATAAAATGTGTGAACAATTCATTTGCCCAGATTTATATAATGAAGATGTGTGTAAAAACAATCTATTTGCGACTGGAATTTACTGCCTTTCTCTTCGTAAACTCTTGAATCAACAGACCAAAATCATTTTTATCCATAAAGTATAAAATATTGCTCTATAAGGCCCTGGATAAAATAATAAGGTCGATTAAAAAACCAGTTAAACTAGGATTTATGCAAATTTTTCGGATGGGAAAGCAACAAAAATACAAAGTATGCAAATGATTTGTTGATTATAATACAATTTAATTAAAATCTAATTTAAATGAAGTAATTACCCTATTAGATATTTTTCTTATTTGCTGATGGAAAAAAGTATAAGGTAGTCGAATTTTTTGGAGGGACATGCAAATTTTCTGCGGCCTGAGAATGCAAGAAATAGAAAAGGTGACTTAACAATGTAATTAGAGTTACTTTAGTCTTTCTCAGTGTTATTGGCAACGATGCCAAGGCATTAACAGGTGTAGCAGTCTTTGAATATCCGCTGCCAGCTCTAGCAAACTTTCACCCGCTTTCTGGTAGCGGGACTTTAGTTGGAGGCGACTATAGTCCTTAGAACACTTTTCTCCGAAATGCAGCTCCACTTCAAAGTCGTTCCGTTCTTCTTTAGAAATATTCCTCAGTATCTCGGCTGCATCTCCTCGTAGTACTGCTGCTAAGTGGACTGACCCAGCCGTTAGCTTCAGGTACGATGGAAAACTACCTCTTATATACCTGCCAGGAGAAACTGCTGTCGTAGGTAAATAGCTTAATAAATTCCTGATTCTGGCTTCTTTTATCTCTCTTTTCAGTTTCCTGGGGCAAGGAGATCAACTTCTCTTCCACTTTTCTTTCAAGATGTTCCTCTACTTTCTACATAACTTTCTCCTCGAAATTCTCTTCCATCTTCATAAATCTCTCTTCAAAATTCCTTTCTACTTTCATAACATTTTCTTCTATCTTCATAGCTTTCTATTCAAAATTCTCTTCTATTTTCAAAACTTTCTCTTCAAAATTTTCTTCTATCTTTATAACTTTCTCTTCTATTCCATCCATTCTATTTTCATTCACCGTTTATTTACCCTCTATTGATTCTTTCACCGTTGAAAGCTCTCTCTTCATCTCATCTTGATTAGATTTAATTTCTTCGGTCAAACTGTCTTTCAATTCTTTGTGTCCTGCCTTCATTTCTTTACTGAGGCTACCTTTCATCTCTCTTTGTCCTTCCTTCATTCTTTCGATCAATCCGGTTTCCATCTTTTCCTGTCCGGCTTTCATTTCATTCATCTGGGTAGCTAAGCTTTCTAGAAGTTTCTTCATTTCCTGCTCCATAGCTCTAGTTATCACCATTCACAGACAACCATACTCCTGACACCAGAAATGTTGCATACTTGGGGGTTTGTTTGATGTCCGAGAATGAAAGGCGAAACTTATAAAAATTGAATAATTTATTCACAGAAAGTTCCAGAAAAATACAGGTCTATAAACCAAGTATCAGCTTCAATTCAACCAGTAAACACAGCTTAAACAACAACTGTCAATAGCAAATCCACAGTAATGCGTTAAGAGAAAATACGGTTATTTTAACGCTATAACGACTAGAAATGCACAAAATTAGCATTTTATCAACTTACTAAGCCTCTTTGGAAGAATTTATACAAAAATAAACACAATTGTTTACAATTTTGTAGCACTATATATATAGATAAACGAAGTGATTGCAATAGGTCGATTTCTAAAGAAATCAACCTAAAATGGATTTACATTCAAACAACAAAAATCTAGAAATTTCACGTAACTCGTGAACCAATCACGTTATTGTGTCTACCTATGGTATATCGATAATAAGTATTTTCTCGCCAAAAGTCGCCATGGGGATAAGTTGTCAAATTTGGCACCAAATCCATTACCTGTCTTATTGAAGCTTTTTCATGCGTTTTTGAGGGGGAAATTAGGCTGTTTTAACTTTAAAACAAACTAGAAATGCAGAAAATTAACATTTTATCAATTTACTAAGCCTCTTTGAAAAAATTTACAAATAAATAAATAAATAAAATAAAATAAAAATAGAATTATTTACAAATTTGCAACAATGTCTTAGATTAGTTACTGAGCAACTTTCTCTGCCATTTTGATGCACTTAATTTTTCAACACGATGGCTTTTGAAATTCTGAATTAATTCGAACTAAATTTGTACATAGACTTATCTCACAAATGCATTTGATATATTTGTCAACTTAACCCACCAATTTGTTTCCAAGCGCCGGCCACTTGAAAACTTTAAATTAACATGAAAAGGTATTTATGAACCGATTTGCTTAAAACTCTATATGTGCATAGCCTACATCAATATTTCTACCAAGTCCATTCATAATTTGTAGCCGTCATTTTGTTTCTTTGTTTCAAAATGATAAGAAAAAAGAAATCAACCTACCTTTCCGAATAAGCTGAAAGGACTTGTTTAATAAAGTGGCAGATATTTTAAGTTAAGCGGGGCCACTTGAAAATTTAAAATCATTATAACTTCCAAAATAATACTGCAAATCGAACCAAATTTCGACAGTGTCTTAACATGTTTTATAAATATCTTAGATGAGTTTGTTAACCAAGTTACTCCGCCATTTTGTTTTAGAGTGGAGACCACTTGAAAATTTCAAATTCAAATTGTAAAAAGCGTATTCCAAATTTTTAAGGTTGATTTCTTTAGAAATCTACCTATTGCAATCACTTCGTTTATATATCTATCTATAATGAAAATTTTGTCATCACGATAACTCCAGAAATAATACTCCAAATCGAACAAAATTTTGACAGTGAACTGATCTTATAAATTTCTTGGATGAGTTCGTTAACCAAGTTGCTCCAACTTTTTGTTTTCAAGTGGCAGCCACTTGAAAATTTCAAACCCACAATGTAAAAAGCAGATTTAAAGCAAGATTTCCTTGAATTTTCATGTAAATACAGCCCACATAAAGGTCTCAATGAAGTTTATTAATGGAGTTTATCCGCCATTTTCAATAAAGTGGCAGATATTTTAAGTTGAGCGGGGCCACTTGAAATCAGGCTATCACTTGAAAATTTAAAATCACTATAACTTCCGAAATAATACTCCAAATCGAATCAAATTTGGACAGTGTCTTAACATATCTTATAAATATCTTAGATGAGTTTGTTAACCAAATTGCTCTGCCATTTTGATACCAAGTGGAGACCACTTGAAAATTTAAATTGTAAAAAGCATATTCCGAATTTGTTTCAATTTTGATGTAAATACAGACCACATAAGGATCTCAATGAAGTTTATTAATGAACTATATCTGCCATTTTTAATAAAGTGGCAGATATCTTAAGTTAAGCGGTGCCACTTGAAATCAGGCTACCACTTGAAAATTTAAATTATAATAACTTCTGAAATAATACTCCAAATCAAACCAAATTTGGACAGTATCTTAACTTATCTTATAAATATCTTAGATGAGTTTTTGAACCAAGTTGCATCGTCATTTTGATTTCAAGTGGAGACCACTTGAAAATTTCAAATTCAAATTGTAAAAAACATATACAGAATTTCTTTGAATTTTGATGTATAAATAGATTACATAAGTGTCTCAATGAACTTTATCCTCCATTTTTAATAAAGTGGTGGATATCTTAAGTTAAGCGGGACCACTTGAAATCAGGCTACCACTTGAAACTTTAAAATCATAACTTCTGAAATAATACTCCAAATAAAGCCAAATTTGGACAGTGAACTTATAAATATTTTGGATGAGTTTGCCAATCACGTTGCTTTCTCCATTTTGTTTTCAAGTGGAGACCACTTGAAAATTTCAAATTCAGATTGTAAAAAGCGTATTCCGAATTTATTTGAATTTTGATGTATACAAAGACCATATAAGGGTCTCAACCAAGTTTATTTTAACAGCCATTTTTTGGAAAGTACTGGATATTTTATACTAAGTGGGCCACTTGAAATAGTGCTCCCACTTGAAAATTTAAAATCACGATAACTTCTGAAATAATATTCCAAATCGAACCAAATTTGGACAGTGATATTATCATATAATTATCTTGAATGTGTTGACTGGGCAACTTGTCCCGACATCTTGTTTCTAAGTTGCAGCCACTTGAAAATATGCCATCATGATAACTTTTAAAATACTAAACTAATTCAAATAAAAGTTAGATAGTGAACTTATGGTTCAAATATCTAGGATAAGTTCACTTGGTGACTTGATCCTCAATTTTATTTCCAAGTGGCAGCCACTTGAAAATTTGTTATTACGGTAACTTTAGTAATGCTGAACCAATTCGAATCAAATTTTGGCAGTGGATTTATCATTCAAATATTTCAGATAAGTTCACTGGGCATCTCACTACGCTTTTTTTTTTCCAAGTGGTGCCACCTGAAAATTTCTTATGACGATAATTTTTGGAATACTTATTTAATTTAAACTAGAACTGGACAATGAACTTATCATACAAATATATTGGATGATTTTGCTGGGCAGATTGTTTCGCCATTTTGTTTCCAAGTCGCAGCCACTTATACTGCCACTTGAAAATTTGCTGTAATGATAACTTTTGAAACACGGCACTGATTTGAACCACAGTTGGACATTGAACCAATGCTTCAAAAATCTTGGATGTGTTTGCTGGGCAACTTGTTCCACTGTATTATTTCCAAGATGCGGCCGCTTGAAATTTTGTTATCACGGTAACTCTTGAAACACTTAATAATTCAAATCAGAGTTGAAAAATGGATTTATCATTCAAACAACAAAAATCTAGAAATATCACGTAACTCGTGAACCAATCTAGTTATTGCGTTCATCTTTGGTATATCGATAATAAGTATTTTCTCGCCAACAGTCACCAAAAAAGTCGCCAAATCTATTCCCTGCCTTATTCTATCTTTTTAATGCGTTTTTAAGGAAAAATTATGCTATTTTAGTGATAAAACAAACTAGAAATGCAGAAAACTAACATATTATCAACTTACTAAGCCTCTTTCAAAGATTTTCTACAAAAAAAAAAAAAAAAAAAAAAAAAAAAATTCAAATTTGCAACGATATCTTATATGAGCAACTTTCTCTGCCATTTTGATCCAAGTGGCAGCCACTTAATTTTTCAGCAAGATGGCTTTTAAGATTTTGAATTAATTCGAACTGTATGTGTACAGTAGACTTATCTCACAAATGCATTTGATATATTTGTCAACTTAACCTGCCATTTTGTTTTAAAGCGCCGTCCGATTGAATATTTACATAAAAAGGTATTTTTGAACCGATTTGCTTAAAACACCATATGTGCATAGCCTACATCAATATTTCTACCAAGTCCATTAATAATTTGTTGCCACCATTTTGAAACTAAATGCGGTTACTTTATAAGAAAAAGAAACCAACCTACCTTTTCGAATAAGTCAGAAGGACTTGTTTTTTTTTTTTTTTTTTTTTGTCAGTGAAGAAAATAACACATGCCCCCTCGCATTTTTTTTTCCCTTCCTTACCACAAAATTTTAAATAAAAAAATATTTAACAATTTTTAATTTCTTTCTTACTCACCACGACCACACATTTATTTAAATCAGTTATTTTATCTATTGATTTTAAATCGGAATTATTGACCGATTCTAATCATCGATACCAACTAAGTTCCCTGGTAAACATCTAAAATATTAACTCGTTAGAAAGATGAAACCTTTTGATCAGTTCGGTAAATATAGACACAGTATTTATTACTTTTTAGGTTGATTTCTTTAGAAATCGACCTATTGCAATCACTTCGTTTATCTATCTATCTCTCTCTCTCTCTCTCTATATATATATATATCAATGTATCTAGAAGGAAAATTTTGTCTTCGCGATAATTCTCGAAATAATACTCCAAATCGTACCAAATTTGGACAGTGAACTGATCTTATAAATATCTTGGATGAGTTCGTTAACCAAGTAGCTACGACTTTTTGTTTTCAAGTGACAGCCACTTGAAATTTTCAAACCCACAATGTAAAAAGCAGATTTAAAGCATGATTTGCTTGAATTTTGACATAAATACAGGCCACATAAAGGTCTTAATGAAGTTTATCCGCCATTTTAATAAAGTGGCAGCTATTTTAAGTTAAGCGGGGCCACTTGAAATCAGGCTAGCACTTGAAAATTTAAAATCACTATAACTTCCGAAATAATACTCCAAATCGAATCAAATTTGGACAGTGTCTTAACATATCTTATAAATATCTTAGATGAGTTTGTTAACCAAATTGCTCTGCCATTTTGATACCAAGTGGAGACCACTTGAAAATTTAAATTGTAAAAAGCATATTCCGAATTTGTTTCAATTTTGATGTAAATACAGACCACATAAGGATCTCAATGAAGTTTATTAATGAACTATATCTGCCATTTTTAATAAAGTGGCAGATATCTTAAGTTAAGCGGTGCCACTTGAAATCAGGCTACCACTTGAAAATTTAAATTATAATAACTTCTGAAATAATACTCCAAATCAAACCAAATTTGGACAGTATCTTAACTTATCTTATAAATATCTTAGATGAGTTTTTGAACCAAGTTGCATCGTCATTTTGATTTCAAGTGGAGACCACTTGAAAATTTCAAATTCAAATTGTAAAAAACATATACAGAATTTCTTTGAATTTTGATGTATAAATAGATTACATAAGTGTCTCAATGAACTTTATCCTCCATTTTTAAAGTGGTGGATATCTTAAGTTAAGCGGGACCACTTGAAATCAGGCTACCACTTGAAACTTTAAAATCATAACTTCTGAAATAATACTCCAAATAAAGCCAAATTTGGACAGTGAACTTATAAATATTTTGGATGAGTTTGCCAATCACGTTGCTTTCTCCATTTTGTTTTCAAGTGGAGACCACTTGAAAATTTCAAATTCAGATTGTAAAAAGCGTATTCCGAATTTATTTGAATTTTGATGTATACAAAGACCATATAAGGGTCTCAACCAAGTTTATTTTAACAGCCATTTTTTGGAAAGTACTGGATATTTTATACTAAGTGGGCCACTTGAAATAGTGCTCCCACTTGAAAATTTAAAATCACGATAACTTCTGAAATAATATTCCAAATCGAACCAAATTTGGACAGTGATATTATCATATAATTATCTTGAATGTGTTGACTGGGCAACTTGTCCCGACATCTTGTTTCTAAGTTGCAGCCACTTGAAAATATGCCATCATGATAACTTTTAAAATACTAAACTAATTCAAATAAAAGTTAGATAGTGAACTTATGGTTCAAATATCTAGGATAAGTTCACTTGGTGACTTGATCCTCAATTTTATTTCCAAGTGGCAGCCACTTGAAAATTTGTTATTACGGTAACTTTAGTAATGCTGAACCAATTCGAATCAAATTTTGGCAGTGGATTTATCATTCAAATATTTCAGATAAGTTCACTGGGCATCTCACTACGCTTTTTTTTTTCCAAGTGGTGCCACCTGAAAATTTCTTATGACGATAATTTTTGGAATACTTATTTAATTTAAACTAGAACTGGACAATGAACTTATCATACAAATATATTGGATGATTTTGCTGGGCAGATTGTTTCGCCATTTTGTTTCCAAGTCGCAGCCACTTATACTGCCACTTGAAAATTTAAAATTATAACAACTTCTGAAATAATACTCCAAATCAAACCAAATTTAGACAGTATCTTAACTTATCTTATAAATATCTTAGATGAGTTTTTGAACCAAGTTGCTTCGTCATTTTGATTTCAAGTGGAGACCACTTGAAAATTTCAAATTCAAACTGTAAAAAACATATTCAGAATTTGTTTGATTTTTGATGTATAAATAGATTACATAAGTGTCTATGAATTTTTGACCGATTCTAATCATCGATACCAACTAAGTTACCTGGTAAACATCTAAAATATTAACTCGTTATGAAAGATGAAATCTTTTGATCAGTTCGGTAAATATAGACACAGTATTTATTACTTTTTAGGTTGATTTCTTTAGAAATCGACCTATTGCAATCACTTCGTTTATCTATCTCTCTCTCTATATATAGTATATATATCAATGTATCTAGAAGGAAAATTTTGTCATCACGATAATTCCCGAAATAATACTCCAAATCGAACCAAATTTGGACAGTGAACTGATCTTATAAATATCTTGGATGAGTTCGTTAACCAAGTTGCACCGACTTTTTGTTTTCAAGTGGCAGCCACTTGAAAATTTCAAACCCACAATGTAAAAAGCAGATTTAAAGCATGATTTGCTTGAATTTTGACATAAATACAGGCCACATAAAGGCCTCAATGAAGTTTATCCGCCATTTTAATAAAGTGGCAGCTATTTTAAGTTAAGCGGGGCCACTTGAAATCAGGCTACCACTTGAAATTTTAAAACCACTATGATTTCCCAAATAATACTGGAAATCGAACTAAATTTAGACAGTGTCTTAACTTATTTTATAAATATCTTATATGAGTTTGTTAACCAAGTTGCTCCCCGATTTTGTTTTCAAATGGTGACCACTTGAAAATTTCAAATTCAAATTGTAAAAAGCGTATTCCGATTTTTTTTTAATTTTGATGTGTACATTGTTTATATAAGTGTCTCAAAGAACTTTATTAATGAACTTTATCCGCCATTTTTAATGAAAAGGCGGTTATCTTAAATTAAGCGGGACCACTTGAAATCAGACTAACACTTGAAAATTTAAAATCATGATAACATCCGAAATAATACTCCAAATGGAACCAAATTTGAACAGTGTCTTAACTTATCTTGTAAATATCTTAGATGAGTTTGTAACCAAGTTGCTCCAACATTTTATTTTCAAGTAAAGAACACTTAAAAATTTCAAATTCAGTTTGTAAAAAGCATATTCCGAATTTATTTGAATTTTGTTGTACACATAGACCATATAAGTGTCTCAATCAACTTTATTAATAAACTTTATCTGTCATTTTTAACAAAGTGCGGATGTTATAAATTTAGCGAGACAACTTTAATTTAGGCTACCACTTGAAAATCTATAAACATGATAACTTTTTAAATTCTAATTCAATTCGAACCAAAGATGAATAGTGATCTTATCATATAATTATCTTGGATAAGTTCACTGGACAATTTGTTCCAACATCTTGTTTCTAAGTTGCAGTCACTTGAAATCACACTGCCACTTGAAAATATGACATCACGATATTTTTTAAAGTACTAAACTGATTCAAATAATAGTTGGATAGTGAACTTATGGTACAAATATCTTGGATAAGTTTACTTGGTGACTTAATCTGCAATCATATTTCCATGTGGCGAGGGCACTTGAAAATTTGTCAATATGGTAACTTTAGTAGTACTGAATGAATTCGCATCAAATTTGGGTAATGGATTTATCATTGAAATATTTCAGATAAGTTCATCATGTCACTCCGACTTTTTTTTCCAATTGGTGCCACTTGAAAATTTCTTATGACAATAATTTTTGAAATACTGATTTAATATGAACTAGAACTGGACAATGAACTTATCGTACAAATATATTGGTGATTTAGCTGGGCAAGTTGTTTCGCCATTTTGTTTCGAAGTTGCAGCCACTTAGACTCTCACTTGAATATTTGCTAGAGCAATAACTTTTGAAACACTGCACTGATTTGAACCACAGTTGGACAGTGTACCTATGCTTTAAATATCTCGGATGAGTTTGCTCGGCAACTTGCTCCACTCTATTGTTTTCAGGTGGCGGCCACTTGAAAATTTGTTATCACGGTAACTTTTGAAATACTTAATCAATTCAAACCAAAGTTGAAAAATGGATTTATCACTCAAACAACTATGATTTCGGTGGGCAAGTTTATTTCTAAGTTGCATCCACTTGAACGCTGCCACTTGAGACTTTGTTATCGCAATAACTTTTGAAATACTGCGTTTATTTGAACCAAAGTTGGACAGTGGACTTATTTTACAAATATTGTTGCGTACTTGCGGGTTCTTAAGTTTTCCGAGAATGAAAAGCGAAACTTACAAAAATTCAATAATTTATTCACAGAAAGTTCCAGAAAAATACAGGTCTATTGTCTATAAACCAAGTATCAGCTTCAATTCAACCGGTAAACACAGCTTAAACAACAACTGTCAATAGCAAATCCACAGTAATGCGTTAAGGGAAAATACGGTTATTTTAACGCTATAACGACTAGATATGCACAAAATTAGCACTTTATCAACTTACTAAGCCTCTTTCGAAGAATTTATACAAAAATAAACACAATTATTTAAAACACAATTAAATAAACGCAATTAGATAAACGATTTAGTATAATAAACACAATTAGATAAACGAAGTGATAGCAATAGGTCGATTTCTAAAGAAATCAACCTAAAATGGATTTATCATTCAAACAACAAAAATCTAGAAATTTCACGTAACTCGTGAACTATAGTATTTTATAGGCAGGAGAAGATTTATGAGCCATAACTAGGATATGACGAGGCGTTTCATTTTAAACACATAAAATTTAATAGATGACTATGACAATTACAGATGAAATACACAAGTAACATAAACGACTACATTTTTAAGACTGATCTGTTCTAGCAGTGATAAAAGTAAAAAGGAATGAACAGATCATTGATTGGACGTGACGTCACTTACCAAAGGTCCAATAGATTGAATCAGGAATACAATGACGAAATACACCACATTTCTCCTCCCCTTAATTCTGTATACCATACCTGATGGGAGGTTTTCTTACTCTAGATGATCTTCTTACAACCTGTTCAGAAAAAGACAAATTAGTATTTTTAAGTTTTGAATGTTCAGATTTTAGTTCTTTATTTACAGTACTGTTGATATTTTTATCACAGTCAATTTCTCCAGGCTTTGTAGACACAGATCTACTGTCGGTTGGCTCTGGATCTGGTGTAATGGAAGGATTGGTTGGCACTGGATCTGGTGTAATGGCAGGATCGGTTGGCACTGGATCTGGTATAATGGCAGACCTCCTACCAGACTTAGATTCTCCATTGCTTTGTAGGTGTGGACTCTTGCTATCGGGAACCATGGAAATATTTGCACCAGGACTTGTAGCTTCCTCCACTTGTACTCTGGAACCTACACTTTTCAGTTGATCAACGTGTCTTTTCCATACACATGAACCTACTTATTATTATGTAAAGCAACGGAATAAGCACCGCAAATTCCTAGCTTTTCTCTTACTAAATTAAACTGTATAAAAGCGGACGCCAATACTACTTGTTTACACTTTAAAATTATTAAAGTAGCATCACTTATGCTCGTATAATAATTCCCTATAACATTAAACATAGTAAAATTATTCCTACGGTAAAAAGTAGTTCACTAAAATTAAGAACTCCAACTATACGAAAAAAATGCAACTAACATCGTTGCTAACTTTATTCTGTTCTATTTCTAGAATAAAAAAAAAACAAAACCATCGATGCCACACGCATCACATAATCGTTACATTTTAACAAATTTTGAAGATAGCACGCGCTCATATTTTACATAAAAATTAAAAGCATTAAATTCATTTAACTCTTTTTTTTTCTTTGACATATTGTTCAGCACGTGCTTACAAAAATAGAGGATAAATAATAAACAAATTTATACACTGAAATTGAAAATGGCTCAGTTATAACATCCTCCCACCTTTTGATTATAAGTTATAATCAAAACCAAATGTTGCAGGTGTAGTTCTCAATACATTAGTCTTTCAGGGACTTTAATTTTCCTTTCCGCTTTGCTATATCTGACTGGTTCCTCTTCTGAAGTTTCAACGGGTTTAACAGTTTGAGCAGAGGTTTCCTTTGAATGGTATGCTTCTTTCAGTTTTGAACTATTATTTGATGATGTTACTTCTAAAGGATATAATCTTTGAATAGGTCGTAAAAGTTCATGTTGCGAAGTTTGAACCTTTACAAGTCGAACTTTCTTATCTTTGCCAGGAATAAGTTCTGTGATACGGCCTAGTGGCCAGTGGATTCGTTTCTTGTTGTCAGATCCAATTAATACAATATCTCCGACAGCGATACCCTTTTCTGACTGTTTTCTATTTGCTCGCTGTATGAGAGCACCCAAATATTCGGATCTGAATCGATCTCTCAAAGCTCTGAGTAGGGACTGCCTGTATCTGAGCCTCTTTGATAAAGAATTTTGTTCAACTGCATCAACATCTGGAAGCTGAATTTCGTGAACATCTTGAAGAAACATAGATGGGGAGATAGGCTTTACAGTCGCATCTTCAGAAAGATATGTTAGAGGCCTTGAATTCACTACACTTTCAACATCAGCTAAAAGAGTTGTCATTTCTTCGTACGTAAGACAGGCGCGTCCTAAGACTCTTTTAAGAAGATCTTTTACTACCCTAATCAGCCTCTCCCAGAAGCCACCCCACCACGCCGCCGTTGGCGGGTTAAACTTCCAGTCTATGGAGTTGACAGACCCATATTTTTGTATACATTGCCAATCTAAGCTTCTCAATAAATTAGCTGCGCCAACAAAATTTGTTCCGTTATCACAGTAGATAACAGAGCATCTTCCTCTGCGAGCCACAAATCTTCTCAAACCCATCAAAAATGCATCTGTGGAAGCAGAGGTCACTAGCTCTAGATGAACAGCTCTATATATAGCACATGTGAAAATCAAAATCCAACTCTTCTTATCGTTCTTAAGATACAAAGGACCAGCCATATCTATGCCTGTAATTTGAAATACGGCAGATTCTTTTACTCTGTTTTCAGGTAGAGGAGCACTAGATGTCCATAAAGCCCTTGAATTAAACCTTTTACAAATCACACAGCTGGCTAACACAAGCTTTACACTCTTTCTTCCGTTGAGGATCCAATACCTTTCTCTAAGCAAATTTAAGAGGATTTGTAACCCCGCATGACAGTTCTTTACATGAATATAAAAAATAAGTCGCTTAACAACTCCATGCTTTGAAGGGAGAATTATGGGATGGAGAAAATCTTCACTATCTTTCCTGTAAGTTATTTTAGTTTTCAAACGAATGACATCTTGCTCATCCTTACAGGTTTGTAATGTCTTCAATCTTTCATCACTTTCCGAAGAGAAAGATTCTTTTTGAACCATACGTAGAGTTTTTATCTCAGCTTCCCGAAATTCAGTAGCCGTCAATTCGCCTTTACTCTTCTTATCAGGATTTAAACAATTATGCTTAAAGCGAAGAATCCAAGCGACTAAACGTATGATTTTTTCATAACTTGAAAAGTAGCTGTAATACCAGTTATTGTTGGATGGAAATTCAGGTTTCGTCAACATACAAGTAGACTTTGACCTTTCTTTCTGAATTTCTTCCTCATTCCAATCTTCATCGGAAGTGTTCATGTGGTTTCTAAATTCTGCTGAATCTTTCATCCAATGTGGGCCCTCCCACCATCTGATTAAAGCTAATTGCTTAGCCTTACAGCCTCTAGACGGCAAGTCTGCTGGATTCTTCTCACTTGGTATATGTTTCCATGATGAAGGACTGCTTAATTTCTGAATCTCTTGAACCCGATTTCTGACAAACACAGACCAGCTCTCATTTCTTGATATCCAAGCAAGCACTGTTGAGGAATCGCTCCAGTAATATCGCTTCATTTCCTGCCAACCCAAAGCATCCACAACAGTTTTCGCCAAACGAGCGCCAATAGTCGCCGCTAATAGCTCCATTCTTGGTACAGTCGTATTTTTTAAAGGCGCAACTCGGGACTTGGCAGCAAGCAGAATTATTTCCCCTTGATCTTCATTTTCTATCCTCAAGAATACTACTGCTGCATAAGCATCTTTACTACCATCAACGAAAGTATGAAATGTGCATGCATGTAAGTTTTCTGGAGTGATCTGGATATGTCTTGGTATCTTAACATCATTTAAATATTTAAGTTCTTGAAACCATAATAGGAATTCTTTTTGTAAATCACCAGTTATTTCGTCATCCCAATTAATTCCTAATTTCCAAGCTTTCTGTAACATCAATTTAGGATAAAGCATCACCGGAGCAGTAAAACCAAAAGCATAAAAAATTTTATGAACTGCCGATAACATACTTCGCTTGGTAATCCTTTCTGTGTTGAAATCGTTTAGCCATTTCATGTTGACTTTTAATGTATCGGAAATCTTATCCCAAATCAGACCCAATACTTGAGTTTCCTTCTGGTTCGACGTTTCATCGTGATCACCAGTGTATTCCCACTGTCTTAAATCAAAACCACCATTTGCCATTATTTTCTTTGAGTCCGAGATAAATTTCTTTAGATCTTCTTCACTGTGCACACTAGTGGCGACATTGTCTACATAAAAACTATGCAAAAGCCTTTGCTTGAAATTTTCCTCAAAACTTGCACTATTTTTGATGTGATATTCAATTACTGATGATAAAAGAAAAGGGCTACACTTTACACCGAAAACGACTCGTGCATGCCTAAATACTCTAAGTTTCTTCTCTTTTAGATCTTTCCAACATAGAAATCGTAGGAAATCTCTATCCTTTTCACAAATGCTAATTTGAAGAAACGCTTTTCTAATATCAGCGGTTACACCAAATTTTCTTTCTCTGAAACGTAGAAGAATACCTGGGATAAGCTCAATCAAATTTGGGCCACACTGCAGACACTGATTTAAAGATGGATGGTTAGCCAACTTTGCTGAAGCATCGAAAACCGGACGGATAGGTGTTGTACTTCCGGTTCTCTTTAATAACTGGGTGATGAGGTAAATAATTACCATAAGAGTTCACTTTGGTAGCAGGAACTTCTTCTATGATCCCCTCATTCAACCAGTCCAGAAATATATTTTCATATTTTCCGTACATGTTCTTAGATAATAACTTAGAAGTTGTACTTTCCAAACGTCTTACAGCCAAACTCAAGTTATCTGGTAATGCAGATGTGTCGTCAGCCCAAGGAAGACAAATTTCGTAACGACCATCCTTGTTAATTTTTACTGTCTCTAAGAAATGTTCCTTTGTTTGACGGTCAATCTCACTTTTAGATTTCTTTTCTATAGTATCTGTTATTCCGATCAAGTCCAATCTCCATAAGTTTGAGATATCAGCTTCATTTACAAGCAAAGACGTCACCATCATTGCTAAATTATCTGTTGAGACTTCGGTGTGAGGCGCTTTGCCCATCAATGTCCAACCAAGGTATGTTTCTATGGCAACAAGACCAGATGTCAATACTTTTCTTTTGCCAGTTAACATCTTTCCCATAATATCAGCACCAATCAATATTTCGATAACTTCACGGCAATGACTTACATCAGATAATTCGATTCCATATTCTTTCAATCCACGGACCATTAGTGACCGGTTGAATGTTTTCACATATAGTAATTTGATCCATCACTTCAAAATTACAGGTGAACTTCTCCTTCATATCCTTAACCTTTATTCTATAATAATTATGTTGGCATTCCTTTGTTGTAACTCCGCCAAACAATGAATGCATCATTTTTTCTTGACGAATGGGAGTATAATTCATCTCTTCTGCTATACTTTTCAAAATATAAGATTTTTGGGATGCTGAATCTAACAATAAACGAACTGTTTTTTGCTTGTTTTCGGAGATGAGTTTCACTTTTAAGGTTTGAAGGAATACTTTAGCACTTTGCTTATTAAAATTTGTCATGTTTACTTCACTACTAACTGAATTTTCTTCAACCTTTTCTTGTGCAGTTTTACCTTGAGAATCACGCAAATCGCACATCAAAGGCACATGCTTCTTAGAACAGATAATGCATCTTAAAACTGCTCGACATTTTTTCACTGTATGATTAGGTAACAAACAAGCGAAGCAGCAATTTTTATCCTTTACAATATTTTGTATCTCAGTTAAACTCAATTTTCGAGCTGAAAAGCATTCAGAGCTCAAATGTTTGCCTTGGCAAAAAATGCATACTCTTTTGAAATCTAAAGCAGAAGACGTTGTCAATAAACCTGCAGCTGTCGATATCTTATTTCGCATATAGTCTGCACTTGCACTGTTTTTCCTTTTAGAATATTTATTATCTTCACGCTTTGTCAAACCGAAGCCCGCTACAGCTAAAGATATTCTCTCTTCACCTTCTACTTCCGTTTTCAAAAAATGCATCAGATTATTCAACCTTCCTTTAGCATCCGTATTAGAAGAAGAGAGATTCGAGCGATTCCAGGCCTTCAAAAAGTCTGCTGGGAAACAAGACTCAACCATAGGGTATAGAATGGAGGCATATTTATCAGTGGTAACACCTAATGTTTCTAGCGCCCGTAAATATGACTCAAGCTTATCATATAATGAAGTTAATGCAAATCTACCTTTTGTTTGCACAGATATTATCAATTTCAATAACTCTCGTACATACACTTCTACTAGAATATCTTCCCTGCCAAAACGAGCCTTTAAACTTTCCACTGCCTTTGAATAATTGGCGCCAGTTGGCGGGAAACTTTCAACAACTTCTCTTGCGCGTGAACCAGCGATTGTTGCTATAATGTACTTGAAGTAATATACATATTAATACTGAGAAATTACTCTCATTAAAGTAAGATGAAATGTTTATTAAAAAGACTTCAATGCCGGTCGCATACTTACTGCAAACGTGCAAGCAAGCTCACATGTAAACATGCTTACGACTTGCGGTTACAGCGTGCTTTGTATAACAAGTTGAGTTATTTTCATGTACTGCAGTTAACTGATCACAAAATTATTAAACTAAATTATTAAATATATTACAATACCCCTTTTGAAAAAAAAAAAAATTAAAGTCATTAATTAAAAGTTTTTAAAGATCAAGTCTTTCTGGTTTTTTCCTAATTCGTGATGGGTAGCGTCTGTTTGTGACAGTTGTAACTTGGGTTTCTTCAGTATTCTCCGATTCTTCAGTAGGAAGAACTGCAGACTGTTGGGTTTCAGGAGTGGAGGACAGTTCATGTTGGGGTTCTGTATTTGACGAAGTGATGGAAGTTGGTTGATTGGAAGCTTGAGATGAAATAGGAAAATCCACAGGGATGGAAACATCTCTTCGTTCAGGGATTGACGGGCTAGCAGGGCGAATTTGATCAATGTGTGCTAAATATTTCTTGTTGTTTATTTCAATCAGCCAAGTCTTGGAAGCTTTTGGTTTAATTAGTCTGCCATAAATATAAATCCATTTGTTTGAAGGATTCCTGTGGGATTTTACCCAAACATCCTGACCACAGGATAAATCCTTGTTGCTGGTATGAGATCTGTCAAAGTATTGTTTTTGACATCTTTGTTTTTTTTCAACATGCCTTGCTGTACATGGATGTAGCAACTCCAAGACAGTTCTAATAGGACGACCAAGGAACAGCTCTGCTGGGGACAAACCAGTTGTAGAATGAGGTGAGGATCTATACTTGTGCAAGAATCTATTCACCTTGGCGGTAACTGTACTACCATCATTAGAGTCTAATTGCATCTTTCTAAGTGATTGTTTAAAAGTCTGTATAGTGCGTTTAGCCTGACCATTTGATTGGGGGTGGTATGCTGGAATGAGTGTCTGTAAAACACCACAGGATTTTAGAAAAGCTGCAAATTCATCTGAAATAAACTGGGGTCCATTGTCTGAAACAACTTCTAGAGGTAGTCCATATCTAGCAAACAGTTGTTGCAATACAGCTATGGTGCTTCCTGCTGTTGTAGATGACATTTTTGCTACCTCCAACCAAGGCCCGACTATGCTTTTTGAAGGCACAGGGTAGTAGTAGTGCATTTTTAAATTTTTCCCTTCAATTATACCTTCAATTTCCTTATTTTTTTAGCAACCTAGTTTTATGTTCAAAACAAAGGACAAACTGAAGCACATTGATCAGCCAATGTTTAGGAAATTAGTCATAAAATTTAACAATTGTTTAAACTTCCTAATAAAATATAGAAAGAAAATTTTAATTTTTGTTTTTAATAGACATAATGAAAAAAAATTTTACTATTACTTCTCAATTTTTGGAAATGAGGTCCCTTAAATTTAGAGGCCCTGGGCCAGTGCCCCGTGTGCCCGTGCCATAATCTGGCCCTGCCTCCAACCACTTTGAATAGCTGTCTACTACTATAAAGTAATTATTTTGGTCTTTCTGGGCAAAATCTAAGTGAATTCGGTCCCATGGTGCCTTAGGCCAGACCCATGATTGTAGTGGTGTGACAGGAGGAGACTTAGCTGTAACTTGGCAAGCTTCGCAATTCACAGACATGTCTTCTATGTCATGGTCTAAATTGGGCCACCAGAAATGACTTCTAGCAACTGCTTTCATTTTCACAATTCCAGGGTGAGTATCATGAAGCAGTTCAAGCAAGTGCTTTCTATAAACATTAGGGATTATTACCCTCATGCCCCATAATAGACAATTATTATCAACTGATAATTCATCCTTTCTGCTGAAATAAGGCTTAAGATCAGGATTCTCATTTTTAGATGGAAAACCATTTTGAACATATTTAATTATTACTCCCAAAATTTTATCACTTCTTGATGCACTGGCGATGTCAACAGAAGTTACTGGTAATTCTGACAGATGGGAAATTTTATAAATATCTAATGGGTACAGGTCTTTATTTTGATCTTCACTAGGTAATCTTGACAGGGAATCAGCATTCTGATGTGCACTACCTTTTTTATATTTAATTGTATAGTTGTATGAGGATAATAGCAATGCCCATCTCTGTAAGCGAGCAGCAGCCATGGTTGGTACTGCCTTAGTGGGCGAAAAGATGGTAACTAAAGGTTGATGATCCGTGTATAACATAAAGTTCCTTCCAAATATATATTGGTGAAACTTTTTGCAAGCAAAAATTATTGCCAAGGCCTCCTTTTCGGTTTGTGAATAGTTCATTTCAGCCTTAGATAATGTTCTAGAGGCATATGCTACAGGTTTTTCTTCACCATTTACAATGTGTGATAAAACTGCACCTAAGCCAACAGGCGAAGCATCACAAGATACTTGTAAAGGAAGATTTTCATCATAATGGGCCAATACAGCATCAGATGTTAGAAGATGTTTACATTGCTCAAAGACATCATTACATTCCTCAGACCATGTCCATGAGACCATTTTTGTTCAACAGATTATACAGAGGAGATAACAAAGTTGATGAGTTCTTAATAAATTTTGAATAGTAGTTTAGTAGTCCTAAAAAGGATTTAAGTTGAGAGACATTTTCAGGGGTTTTTATCTTACTAATAGCCTCTAGCTTCTCTTGGGTGGGGTGAATACCATCTTTGTCAATAATATGACCTAAGAATTCAACATTACTCTTAAAGAATTTACATTTGTCAGCATTTAATTTTGCATTGTATTTTTGCAATCTTGCCATCACAGTCTCTAAAGTAGAAAAATGCTCATCTTCAGTAGCTGATGAGATTAGAATATCATCCTGGAAGCATATCACATTTGGAATGCCTTGTAAAATTTGTTCCATTATCGACTGAAAGATTGCAGCAGCTGCTGATATACCATACATTAATCTGCTTGGTCGAACCAAACCCATGAATGTATTTAAAGTTAATAACTCTTGAGAATCAGCATCCAATTCGATTTGTTGGTATGCTTGTGAGAGGTCTAGTTTACTAAAATATTTTCCTCCTCTCAAGGTAGCAAAGAGATCTTGCTGTGTGGGCAAAGGATATTGATTCGGGTCAAGGGACTTGTTTACAGTTATTTTGAAATCACCACATAATCTGACAGAATTGTTCTTTTTCGGAACAACAACAACAGGTGTTGCCCATTTAGAATGTTCAACTAATTGCCATATGTTATTATTTATTAATCGTTTAATTTCATCAGAAACAGATTTTTTTAAAGCATATGGTACAGGCCTAGCTTTACAGAAAACAGGTTGACAATTTTCTTTTATTTTAAGGACAGCTTTAAAATGTTTAATTGGCTGATCACTTACCTTGAAAACATCACAATACTTTTTCTTGAGTGCTTCAACACTGTCTACACAATTTGAGGACACTGAAAATATATCATTCCAATTTAGCTTGAACACACATAACCAATTTTTTCCAAAAAGGGCTGGTCGATCACCTTTAACAATAATTAATGGTAAGTTATGACACTGGTTGTTACACTGTACTTCAGCAAGGATTTCACCTACTACTGGGATTTCTTTTTCATTGTAATCTTTTAATTTGGTAGTTGAAGACAATATTTCAGTTTTGGGTAAATTATTCTTCACCCATACTTCTGATGCAATGGAGACATCAGCAGCAGTATCAAGTTCCATGTTCAATGGTTTACCATTTGCAATCACAGAAATTACATACTTTTTCTTGCTTGAGACTTGGTTTATGGATTTCACAGCAAAGAGAGAAGCTTCAGAGTCATACTCAACCATTTCCACCTTTTTTGCTGACGAGGCTTGTTTTTGCTCATGCACACTGGTAATGACGCCTTGTTTTTGCTCATGCACACTGGAGATATATGCCCACCTTTTCCACAAGCATGGCATTTTGCATTTTTATACTTGCATTTAGCAGGATCATGAGCAGCTCCACATCGGAAACATTTCGAAATTTTCATAGGTTGATAGTTTTTCTTTGCAGCAGTTGAGGAGCTCTGTCGAATTTTGTTGACAACAGGAGTAAGTGTCTTCATATTAGCTGCATCATTTTCAGCGATTTCGATAGCCATCGCTGTTTCCACCGCATCTGATAGCTTCAGATCTTTCTTTGCCAGGAGTCTTTTCTGAATATTTTCATTATTTAATCCACAAACAAAACGATCCCTTAATGCTTCATCAAGGAATGCACCAAAATCACATGTAGAAGCCAGCCGTCTCAATTCCACTAAATACTTGGAAACAGACTCTCCAGCTGTTTGATTTCGTCGATGAAAGCGAAAACGTTCAGCAATGATGATTGGTGCAGGTTTAAAATGTTGCTTAAGTGTGATTTTTAACTCGTCATATGTGCACTCGCTCGGCACTTTTGGAAGTAGTAAATTTCGAAGAAGTTTATACGCATTTGAACCAATTGCTGAGATGAACACCGATACTTTCTTCTTGTCTTCCACATCGTTAGCAAGAAAAAAAATGTTCAAGTTGTTCAATATATAAATTGAAATCATCTTGTTCTACATCAAATGAATGCAATGTGCCAATTAGGCCTAGCTTACTCATTATAGTAGGTTACGTAACACGTCAATGCAAATGAAAGTTCAAATCAAGTGAGTTCAGATTACTCGTCGCCAATATAATGTACTTGAAGTAATATACATATTAATACTGAGAAATTACTCTCATTAAAGTAAGATGAAATGTTTATTAAAAAGACTTCAATGCCGGACGCATACTTACTGCAAACGTGCAAGCAAGCTCACATGTAAACATGCTTACGACTTGCGGTTACAGCGTGTTTTGTATAACAAGTTGAGTTATTTTCATGTACTGCAGTTAACTGATCACAAAATTATTAAACTAAATTATTAAATATATTACAGTTGCTTGTACTAAATACTGGAACTTGTCCTCTGGGGCAATTTCATCATCTTTATCGATTTGTTCAAATTGGCTCCAAAAAGGCAACCAATCCTTAATTTCCCCGCCAAATTTCCTGAATTCCAGCTTAGGTAAAGTAAATTTTCGTCTCATAGTACTATTTTCATAATTACTTAAAATAGCATCAGTTTGAATTTGCCCAGATGATTGTATTCTCGCCAATTCTAAATCATGATTCAATCTTAATTTCTCTTTCTCTAGTTTTGCTTCTTTTTCAAGCCTTAACGCTACAGCTTCTCTTTCAGCTTCTTTTTCAGCTTGTCTTTCTTCTTTCAAAGCTTGTTCTTGTTTTTCTTCTTTCAAAGCTTGTTCTTGTTCTTTCAATTTTCTTTCCGCTATAGCATTTTCTAAGATATCTTTCACAAATTCGGGATCCTTTTCATACTCTTTACTATTTAAAATCAGCTCTTTTAAGCTTGCTATTGTGAACGACGAAGGCAAAGTCTCTCCAATTTCTTCGGCTACCCATTTCAAATCTTCTTTTTTAAATCCTTTAACGGTTTTAAACATCTTTTTAATCTTAATATAATCAAAATAATTTTACTTCACTTGAAAGGTCCTGTCGCAGTAACTCCAGTATTATTATGTAAAGCAACGGAATAAGCACCGCAAATTCCTAGCTTTTCTCTTACTAAATTAAACTGTATAAAAGCGGACGCCAATACTACTTATTTACACTTTAAAATTATTAAAGTAGCATCACTTATTGTTATGACTGTGGTGGCGAGTAGCCGCGTATTGATAAAGATAATGATGAACTTTTATAAACATTTAATTAACATTTAGCACCATACATTACTTTATACATATATACAGATTCTAAGAGCATTTTGATGTAGTTTGATAGTCGATAATATTTAATAAAGAAGCATCACAAAACTGGCGTTGTAAAAATTATTACTTACAAACTTTGAATAAACACCATAAAATGCAATAAACTCGCAACAATTGTTTCGGGTCGAAAAAACACACGACCCTTCATCAGGCGAACAAAGTAAGCACGAGTGCTGCAGTCAAAGCGGCAACGCACGAACGGCGTTGCCGCTTTGACTGCAGCACTCGTGCTTACTTTGTTCGCCTGATGAAGGGTCGTGTGTTTTATCGACCCGAAACAATTGTTGCGAGTTTATTGCATTTTATGATGTTTATTCAAAGTTTGTAAGTAATAGTCGATAATATTGTTCATGGAAAATAGTCACATCGATGTAAATAGAAAAAAATAGAATAAGTTTTCATCTATGTTGCCAGATTCTCCTTTTTTGGAAAGTACAAAACTCGGGAGAAATAGAAATACGTAACCAAGGAGAATACAATAATTCTCCCCCACTTGAAAACATACAGTGCCGAGTCAACCTTTAAGATAAAATATAATCTTGCAGGTATGCTGGTTGGCGCCTCGTTCTAGTAGATCTTCGTACAGGTGGTGAAGGAGTCTGTGGTTGATCTGTGGCTGGATATGTGTTCAGCTCATTTCCTTGAGGATTGATAACTTGATAATAAGCAGGGTCATGATTTGTGTTATGGGAGGATTTCTGGTGTGGAATTGATGGCGATGCTATATTTTCCCTTTGAACACTTGATTTCTGTAGTTGATTAATATGCCTCTTGATTTCCCTGCCTTCATCTAATTTAACTATATAGTGAATATGTCCAAGTTTTCTAGTTATAACTCCTAGTTTCCATACGGTTTTATTGTTTATAAAGAATTTTGCTCTCACTCTCTCCCCCACATAGATTTTTCGAGTGTGAGGTCTAATCTTCTGTTCAGACTTCTTTTCGTGGTATGGAAACAGTGCGTCAAGTTTAATACGAATTTTGCGATTTAGATACATTTCTGCTGGTGACTTCCCATTTGCTAAAGGCGTTGCTCGATATCGAAAAAGAATCTTTTGAAGTTTTAAGTGGATGGGAAGATTTTCTGTGGCCATTGATTTTAGTCGATCTTTCAGTGTTTGCACGTTACGTTCCGCAAGGCCATTGGTCGCTGGGTGTCCTGGTGCGATAAATTTTTGCTTTATTCCATTCATACGACAGAAATTTTTAAATGTTTCCTTCGTGAAAATTTTAGCGTTATCAGAAACCATAACTAGTGGATATCCATGCATTGCAAAAATTTCGTTAAGTAATTTCATGGTAATGTCAGCATTTGGAGCTTTCTGTGAGACTTTGATTTCTACCCAACGTGATTTTGCATCCACAACGAGTAGGTAATAAAATCCCTGGAAAGGACCTGCATAATCGATATGAATTCTATCCCAATTATTAATTGGTAAATCCCAGTGGTGAAGGGGTGCCTTCGCAGGATTATGTCTCACTGAAGAACAATCTGGGCAAGATTTTACTAAGTTTTCTATGTCCTTGTCGATATTCTTCCATATACAATAACGTCGAGCTAACTGTTTCATTTTTGTTATTCCAATATGCGTAGAATGTAATTCTTTTAGGACTTCAGGCTGCAGTTTTCTCGGTATTACAATGCGATTACTCTTAAATAAAATTCCTTTATCCAAAATGTAGTCACTGTTGATGGAGCTTGATTGAAGTTCTTTTTTGATCTGTGACAACTCCTGATCATTTTCTGTTTCTCGTATGATAGTATCTGCAGTTAGAGTTTCAGTTGATATTTCAAAAATATTAGATGCACATATTTGATGAACTTCGTCGTTTATATATGTGTCTGCCGATGCGTAATTCTGGTTGACAGGAGATCTAGATAAACAATCTACATTTTGATTTTCCAATCATTTCCTAAATTTGACGGTGTAATCAAATCCAGCTAAATAAGAAGCATAGCGCAACAGTCGAGCTGATGTCATTTTTGGAAGACTTGCTTTTCTATGAAATATCCTGGATAAGGGCTGGTTATCAGTGATTAGGACGAAATTTCTACCATAAAGATAATCGAAAAAGTGAGAAAATCCAAATACGATTGCTAAAGCTTCTCGGTCAAGTTGAGAGTAATTTCTTTCAGCTTCTGTTAAGGAACGGGAAGCAAAAGCGATTGGCTTTTCTACATCATCGATGGTATGTCATAAGATAGCAGCAACTCCGACTGGACTAGCATCTGTCGCTAGTGTAACAGGTAATTCAGGATTGAAAGGTACTAACACTCTGTCACTGGATATCTCTTCTTTAAGCTTAAGGAAAGCCTGCTCACTTTCTTTATTCCAGCAAAATTTCTGATGTTTCCGCAGAAGTTTGCGTAAAGGGTAAGTAATGGTCGAAACGTTTGGTATGAATCGAGAATAGTAAGTTACCATACCTAAAAATTGGCGCAGTTCTTGAACATTCTTTGGTCGTGGCATGCGTGTTATAGCTTCAACTTTTGTAGGTGATCGTGATATTTTATTGTTTTCTATTACATGACCTAAATATTCAATTTTTGTTCGAAAAAATTCACATTTCTTGCTATTCACGTGTAAATCGTAGTCATGTAATCTTTCTACACATGCAAGGAGGTTCTTTGAGCATTCTTCTTTGGTTTTACCATGAACGACAATATCATCAAAATAAGCGATGGTTTTTGGTAAACCCTTCAGGATTTGATCAATTACCCGGTTAAATTCAGCAAGTGCAGTTTTAATTCCAAAGCTTAACCTATTCATCCTGTATGTCCCTCGATGTGTCGAAATAGTTTGGATAATGCTACTCTCATCATCAGTTTTTAAGTGAAGATAAGCTTTAAACAAGTCTAACTTGCAGAAATACTTCGAATTTCTAAGACTGTTTAATACTTCATCGATTTTCCTTATTGGATAATTTGCATTCATCAGTAGGTCGTTAACTCCAACTTTATAGTCAACACAGAGTCTAACTGTTCCATCCGCTTTAGGAATTACAACCAACGGTGATCCCAATCACTTGTAATTGATTTAGATATTATTCCAGCTGCTTCGAGATCATCAAGTTCTTTTTCAACTTTTTCTCGTAAAGCATAGGGTACATTTCGTTCAGGAGTGTAACTAGGTTTTGCTCCATCACGTAACTTCAGTTTGATTAAGAAATTCGGTACACAACCAACCTTTTGTTCGAACACTTCTGGAAAAAGATTTATAATCTCCGAGACATCATTGATTGCAGCGATTTTATTTCCTATTCTATTTTGGGGGTTGTTTTCTGTATCGATTTCATGTAGATTGATTTTTAAATGTCTAACCCATACTCTGCCTAGAAGAGGATCATACCCATCAGGAACGACATATAAATATTCATTAGATATACACCCTTTATATTCAACCTTCACTCGCACTTTCCCTAAGGGCACAAACACATTTTCAGTATATGATCTAAAAACAATATTTGTTGGTTCAAACTGTTCCTTGAGACCTAACCTTTTAAATTGACTTTCTGGTATGAGAGTGTATCCTGCTCCTGTGTCGACTTCAAATTTTTGATAGCGATTTTCGATTTTTACTGTAGTAAAATATTTCTTAGCATCAGGGGTAGAATCTGAGATATGGTTATCGTAAATATCAACAATCGTGTTTATGTTATTATTTTCATATATTTCTATTTGATTAAGTGATATTCTTGGACTATTTGATCTTTTAGCTTTAAGTAATGTCTTGATACAGACTCTTTGTACATGTCCAGTTGATTTACACGACTTACACTTCAAATTATTTGGATTAAGGGGTTACATCCAGTTGTAATTTTCAAAAAATCGATTTTTTTTTTTTACATATTTTGAATGCACATATATTTGATAATATTGTCTGAAAATTTCATATCGATCCGGCAATTAGTTTCGGAGAAATTTGCATATTTGTAAAGACGTCTCCTTATGGTGAAGGCCGCACCTTATGGTGACATAGAAGTAATGAAAAAAGAATGCATAGGTCATGTCCAAAAGCGAATGGGTAAACGACTAAGAGAATGTGTAAACAAAACTACAACAGAAACGACTGATAAAAATGGGAAGAAACGTCAGAAAAAGGTACTTGCTGGAAAGGGTAAACTGACTCGTAAAATGATCGTTAAATTAACTGTCTATTATGGATTAGCAATAAGAAGACACTGTGATTCTGTTGAAAATATGTCTAATGCCATTTGGGCTTCTTATTATCATAATTGCTCCACTGACGACAATCCTCAACATGGTAAATGCCCGACTGGAGAAGACTCATGGTGTTCTTGGCAGAAAGCACGAGCCTTGGACACATTATCAAGCTACAAACATGATTATCAACCCTTACCGCCTGATGTTGCTGAAGCTATACTTCCAATTTACGTAGATCTGAGTAATGAAAAATTATTAGAAAGATGCGTTGGTGGTTTCACGCAAAATAATAATGAAAGTTATAATCAGCTGATATGGAAAATAACTCCAAAAATAATCCCATGTGGCTCTAAGATCGTTGAAATTGCTGCTTATCTTGCTGCCGGCATGTTCAATGAAGGAAAAACATCTCTTCTATACTTCATGAACGCAATGGGACTATCGCTATGCCCATGCCTATGTAGAAAAAGAGGACGCAGAGCGCATCTTGATCTCTGACGCACGAGCGCAAGGGAGCACGCGCGAGGGGAGAATGTCACGTAGACAACAACAGTTGGCTGTACTAGAAGCAAATGATGAAGCAGAGGGTTCCTCTTATGGTCCTGGAATAGATGACTCGATGTAAGTAGGAAAAATTATTTTTTAACTTACTTTAAATGTTTCCCAAAACTTTAAACGCGTTTATCTCGAAACGGTGTTTTCAAAGTCGGTGAGCAAAATTTCTCAGAAACGGCTGGACCGATTGACTTGAAATTTTGACACGATTTTCTTAGATATTTTTGTCAGGTAATGATCGTAGGAATAAGGTTTCTGATAATAATTTCGATTTTTTCAGCCACTTTCAAGTGTAAATTTTCATGAAAAAAACGATTTTTTTTGGGGGGAAGCCGCCATTTTGTCAAAAATCAAAATTTTGACTATTCCTACGATCATTACCTGTATTCATCTATCCTAAAAATAAATCTTTTGGTTTTTTTCATTTCAGATAATTTGGATCAGAGATATCTTGCTCACCGCCAGACACCTTTTTGTGGAAGTCCTCTAGGAGATCTACTACAGGAACAGCGGAACCCAATATTTTTGTAAACTCATCACGGATTCTTAACATACATTAAATTTGCTATATGTATATGTATTGTATATATTTCTTTAATAAAAGGCCTCTTCACAAAAAATTCACAAAAAACACGTTTTTTCGTGCATACAACTGGATGTAACCCCTTAATGCGACAGTCTTTTGATAAATGGTTGTTTTTCGCACAGCGTAGGCACAAATTATTTATGCCAAGTTTTTCGAAATCAATTTGATTTTGTTTGGATTTCATGCGCTGATGTGAAACTGCCTCTTTTTTCTTTATGTTTTGAGTGTTAAAGGATGTTTTCACGTATTTCAATTGCCTATTACTTTTGGCGACTTTATTGATATCCTCTGAGATAGATGTACTGGTACTTAAAGTTTTTGATAACTCGCGACTGTCAATTTTTGAAGCTTCAAGTGCAATAGCTTTATCAACAATATCGTTGAAATTTTTTAATTCTGATTGCAAGAGTTGCTCTTTGATCCAACTATCTTTAATGCCACGAATAAATTGTGCTCTAAGGAAAATATCAGCAACAGATACCTTTTTACTGCATTCACAGTCAATAGTAAACTCGCATTCGGAAATATCACGCCGTAATTCTGCCACATATTCGGAAATAGAACTGTCCTGTTTCTGATAAGTTGACAAAAAGTAATGTTGTGAAACTAAAGGATTTTTCTTTGGTGCTAAATGATTTTCTAACACTTTAAGTAGTTCATCATATTCTAATTCACTGGGAGCCTTTGGCGCAATAACAGCCGCCAAGATATTGAAATTTGATGCTCCTATAGAATTTAACAAAATTTGTGCGCTTTTATATTTATCATGAAAAATATCTTTCATCATTAAATAATTTTCGAAACGTTGACGATAATATTTAAAATTTTCTTTCTTATTATCAAAACTTTCAAAAGGAGGAATATGGGAAATGTTAACAACTGGAATCTTTGTTGAGTTAGTATTACTGCTATCATTAGCCATTTCAGATTTGTCTCTTGACAACAACTGTTCAATAAGCATTTGTTGGCCCCGATTTACAGTATCAAGCAATTTCTGAAATTGTTCTGGATCCATTATCTATTTAAAATGTAAATTATAACTTTTTTCAATAAATAATTATATTGTATATAAAAATTATTAAGTTGAATTGAAAATAAAACAACTTTACCTCGTCGCCAAAACTGTTATGACTGTGGTGGCGAGTAGCCGCGTATTGATAAAGATAATGATGAACTTTTATAAACATTTAATTAACATTTAGCACCATACATTACTTTATACATATATACAGATTCTAAGAGCATTTTGAAGTAGTTTGATAGTCGATAATATTGTTCATGGAAAATAGTCAAATCGATGTAAATAGAATAGAATAGAATAAGTTTTCATCCATGTTGCCAAATTCTCCTTTTTTGGAAAGTACAAAACTCGGGAGAAATAGAAATACGTAACCAAGGAGAATACAATACTTATGCTCGTATAATAATTCCCTATAACATTAAACATAGTAAAATTATTCCTACGGTAAAAAGTAGTTCACTAAAATTAAGAACTCCAACTATACGAAAAAAATGCAACTAACATCGTTGCTAACTTTATTCTGTTCTATTTCTAGAATAAAAAAAAAACAAAACCATCGATGCCACACGCATCACATAATCTTTACATTTTAACAAATTTTGAAGATAGCACGCGCTCATATTTTACATAAAAATTAAAAGCATTAAATTCATTTAATTCTTTTTTTTCTTTGACATATTGTTCAGCACGTGCTTACAAAAATAGAGGATAAATAATAAACAAATATATACACTGAAATTGAAAATGGCTCAGTTATAACACTACTTGAATTTTATAATGTAGTTTGCCTAGTCTGGCAATTACTTTACCTATTTTCCATTTATCTCCTGATGTGTAATTGCGTACTGCAACTTTTTCATTTGTTTGGAATTCTCTTATCTTTTTCTTGTTAAAAACATTTTTATGTTGTTTGTTTTTAACATAATTTTTAACATTTGGTACAAGTAAATCCAGTTTTGATCTGATATTTCTCTTGAGAAATAATGATGCGGGACTCTCCCCTGTTGTAATATGAGGCATTATTCGGTATTGGAATAGAAATTCGTTTAACTTAAATTGGAGATTTCCGGGTTCTGAACTTAAGGATTTCAATCCTTTTTAAATTATTTGGGCATATCTTTCGGCTTGACCATTTGTAGAGGGATGATATGGTGCAGTTAAACTATGTTTTATGCCTTTTTGTAGAAAATGTTCGAATTGTTCTGAAATGAATTGTGGCCTATTATCAGGCACAAGGGACACAGGATAGCCATATCTGGCAAAAAGCGAAGAAAGACAGTTTATAGTGTTCTCAGCCGTAGTATTAGGAACAATGAACACTTCTGTCCATTTACTGTGGGCATCTACTACGATTAAAAACATTTTCCTCATCATTGGACCAAAAAAGTCTACATGTATTCTGTTCCAAGGTGTTGTAGGCCATTCCCAGTGATGGTTGTCCATTTTGGGAGGATTATGTTTTAATTTAATACAAACAGAACAGTTATTTGCTAAATTCTCAATGTCTTTATCAATACCTGGCCACCATACAAAACTACGTGCCAGTGCTTTCATTTTAACTATGCCAAAATGGCCAAAATGTAAATCTTCTAACACCTTTTGTCTATGAACAGTAGGAATTACAACACGATTCCCTTGTAGTATGCAATTATTTAGTATAGAAAAATCTTGTTGTTTATGTCCGAAAAGTAAGTAATTTGGCATCTGTGTGCCTGATATTAAATGTCGGTACATTTCTTTCAATGTTGGATCTCGCTTAGAACTTGCACATAATATCTTTGTAGTTAACGGTAACGAAGTGATTTGATGAATAAATAAACAATCGGTTTCATCAGGGTTGCCAAATAAATTTGGTGACAAAATTGGTGACATTTTTTCTGGTTGTAGCGAATCGGACGACGGCAGCAGTAAGTCTTCACTACGTAATGGAAGACGTGATAGAGCATCGGCATTTCCGTGCTCTGTAGATTTTTTATATTTAATATCATAATTAAATGTTTGTAAGTATAATGCATATCTTTGCATTCTAGCTGCCGAAAGTACCGGAATACTTTTTACGGGTGAAAATATGGAAACTAGGGGTTTACTATCAGTATACAGAGTAAATCTCCTACCATATAAAAATTGAAAAAATTTCTTTACACCAAAAATTATTGATAACGCTTCTTTATCTACCTCACTATACCGCTTTTCTGCAGAATACAAAGTTCTAGAAGCAAAAGCTATGGGTTTTTCGGAGTTATCTGGCATTGTATGCGAAAGTACTGCCGAAATTCCATAAGGAGAAGCATCAGTGGCTAAAATTAAGGGTAATTTAGGATTAAAGTGGGTGAGAATCCTTTCGGAAGTAATTTCCTGTTTAATTGCATTAAATGAATTTTCACATTTTTTAGTCCACTGAAAATTTACATTTTTACGTAATAATTCATTTAGAGGATAAGCAATCATAGATAATTTAGGAACAAATCTAGAATAGTAAGATACTAAGCCTAAGAATGCTTTTACCTGAGTTACGTTTGTAGGTACTGGAGCATTTAAAATAGCAGAAATTTTTTCTTGCGTTTTGTGTATGCCATTTTTATCAATTTTGTAACCGCAGTATGTAATTTCATCATTCAGGAAAAAAGATTTTTCTTTATTTATTTTAAGATTATATTCACGTAACCTTTCTAGCACTTGTTTTAATCGCTCTAAATGTATTTCATCCGTTTCTCCTGAGATACATATATCGTCAATAAAAACTGAAATACCCTCTATACCTTTTCAAATTTGTTCTATAGTTCTCTGCCATATTGCTGGCGAACTGGCAATTCCGTATGGTAATCGCGTAAATTGAAATAAGCCTTTAGGAGTGTTAATAGTAAGTAATTCTTGTGAATTTTCCTCTACCGGTAAATGCAAGTATGCTTGATTTAAGTCAATCTTTGTAAAATGTAATCCACCCCCTAAAGTTGCTAATATATCCTCAATTTTTGGTAGCGGGTAATGTCAACCTTTAAAAATTTATTTACCGTGACTTTAAAATCGCCGCATAAACGAATTTTCCCATTAGGTTTTACCACCGGAATATAGGTGTTGCCCATTTACTAGTACTAACAGCTTTTATTATCCCTTCATTTTCTAATCTTTCCAATTCTTCATTTACCGCATTCCTTAATTCATACGTAACTGTTCGCGATTTACAAAATATTGGTGATGAGTCTTTCTCTAAATGTAATTCTGCTTTAACATTTTTAATTTCACCTACGTTTTTTGTAAATAAATCCGGAAATTCATTCAGTAAATTATTTAAATTATCCGAGATTTGTACTTTGTTTACCGGAACAGTTTGTAAATTGTTTGGGAATATATTAAATGTAGTTATCCAATCCCTACCTAGCAATAAAGGAAAATTGTCTTTTTTAACTAAATATAAATTAACATTCCTAGTTTTGTTTTCGTAAGTTACATTTACTCTAACAAATCCCTCGCGCTGGAAAATTTCTCCCGTAGCTGTTTTTAATTGTATATCAGCAGGAAACATTTTATGTTCTGGAAATAATCTCCGAAAACGATTTATCGGTACGGTGGAAATCACCGATCCTGTATCAAGCTCCATTTCTGCTTTAGCACTATTTTCTATCAAAACCCAAATTTTTATAGGTTTAGAGCCTTCAGATTGTAATGACAAAATGTCTACAGTATCAAGAACATTTACATTTTTCTTTTGAGTAACATTGTTTTGTGCGTTCCGACACACCTTACTCAAATGACCGCGTTTTTTACAAAAATTGCAAACTGCATTAATAAATTTACAAACATTTGCTAAATGAGAGCTATCCGCGATTGTAATGAAATGCTCGCCCTCTGGTGGGCTAAGGTGAAATTATCACACCACTGCATATCATCATATTATGCAATCGATTTTCCATGATGTAATGGCGGAGAAAGAACAATTATTAATACACGTGGCTATTATATTTACTAACAACTGCAGTTCAGAGAGCGCGATCTATCGATCATTACAAACGCGGATTTCCACAACGATAACAATGAGTTTTACTTTTATTTGCACTCGCAGTTTTGTTCACGTTTTGTTTACTTAGTTATTTTGAGAATAATTTTGTTTTGGTTTCCTAACACTAACAGAAACTTTATTCAAATTCAAATTCTTATTGTGTAATTCACTCATGTCATTTTCAGTACTTTGCATAGTTACGGCTTGTTCTACTGCTTTTTCAAAAGTCAAATCTTCAACCTGAGACATTAATTTACTTTGGATTGTTTCATTTTTTAATCCGCGTAAAAATTGTTCTAACAAATTTTCTGACATTGAATCGCCCGTAAACGCGCAATGTGTTGTAAATTTCTTTAAACGAACACTAAAATCCTGCACCGATTCAGAATCTCCTTGACAACATTTTCTAAATTTAATGCGTTCAGTTATTTTGTTAGGAATTTTACATAGATGTTTTGTTAAGACATCTACTAATTCAGTGTAAGTTTTTGATTCAGGGAGATCTGGGAACAATAAATTTGTAAGTAAATTATATAATTTCGGTCCGATAAAAGTTATTAAAGCACTAACTTTTTTTTCATCCTTAATATCAAACAATATAAAGTTCTGTTCCAATCTCCTGACATAAATCTCAAAAGACTCAACCGAATCATTGAATTCCTTAAAATTTTGAAACATTTTTAATGAAAATATGCTAGTTCTAACAATAAAAACATGCAATCTAATAAAAGAACAGAAAGAAAAAAAATAAAATAAATGTGTAAATACCTTTTTTTTTTTCTCTTTCCCGAAAAAATAAAAAATCGTAGACAAGTAATTATCGATGGCGCCTATGCATTTCCTCCGCGACAGTAGACAAAAACTTACCAACTGCCCGTCTCCGATCGCTTTACGTTACTTTCGAAATATCAATTTTCTTTATGAAGAACTGCAGATTGCATTTTTAATCATCTTGAAGTAGATATTATTAAAATGTTGAAGTGCAAAACTTTTTTTTTGCTTTTTTTCTTTTTCGTTTCTCCTTGTCGCCATTATAGTATTTTATAGGCAGGAGAAGATTTATGAGCCATAACTAGGATATGACGAGGCGTTTCATTTTAAACACATAAAATTTAATAGATGACTATGACAATTACAGATGAAATACACAAGTAACATAAACGACTACATTTTTAAGACTGATCTGTTCTAGCAGAGATAAAAGTAAAAAGGAATGAACAGATCATTGATTGGACGTGACGTCACTTACCAAAGGTCCAATAGATTGAATCAGGAATACAATGACGAAATACACCACATGAACCAATCACGTTATTGCGTCTACGTATGGTATATCGATAATAAGTATTTTCTCGCCAAAAGTTGCCATGGGGATAAATTGCCAAATTTGGCACCAAATCCATTACCTGCCTTATTGAAGCTTTTTCATGCGTTTTTGAGGGGGAAATTAGGCTGTTTTAACTTTAAAACAAACTAGAAATGCAGAAAATTAACATTTTTGTCAATTTACTAAGCATCTTTGAAAAAATTTGCAAATAAATAAATAAATAAAATAAAATTAAAATAGAATTATTTACAAATTTGCAACAATGTCTTAGATTAGTTACTGAGCAACTTTCTCTGCCATTTTGGTGCACTTAATTTTTCAACACGATGACTTTTGAAATTCTGAATTAATTCGAACTAAATTTGTACATAGACTTATCTCACAAATGCATTTGATATATTTGTCAACTTAACCCACCATTTTGTTTCCAAGCGCCGGCCACTTGAAAACTTTAAATTCACATGAAAAGGTATTTATGAACCGATTTGCTTAAAACTCCATATGTGCATAGCCTACATTAATATTTCTACCAAGTTCTTTCATAATTTGTAGCCGTCATTTTGTTTCAAAATGACTGCTACTTGAGAAGAAAAAAGAAATCAACCTACCCTTCCGAATAGGCCGGAAGGACTTGTTTAATAAAGTGGCAGATATTTTAAGTTAAGCGGAGCCACTTGAAATGAGGCTACCACTTGAAAATTTAAAATCATTATAACTTCCAAAATAATACTGCAAATCGAACCAAATTTCGACAGTGTCTTAACATATTTTATAAATATCTTAGATGAGTTTGTTAACCGTGTTACTCCGCCATTTTGTTTTAGAGTGGAGACCACTTGAAAATTTCAAATTCAAATTGTAAAAAAGCGTATTCCAAATTTTTAAGGTTCATTTCTTTAGAAATCTACCTATTGCAATCACTTCGTTTATCTATATATCTATCTATAATGAAAATTTTGTCATCACGATAACTCCAGAAATAATACTCCAAATCGAACGAAATTTGGACAGTGAACTGATCTTATAAATTTCTTGGATGAGTTCGTTAACCAAGTTGCTCCGACTTTAATTTTTCAAGTGGCAGCCACTTGAAAATTTCAAACCCACAATGTAAAAAGCAGATTTAAAGCAAGATTTGCTTGAATTTTCATGTAAATACAGCCCACATAAAGGTCTCAATGAAGTTTATTAATGGAGTTTATCCGCCATTTTTAATAAAGTGGCAGATATTTTAAGTTGAGCGGGGCCACTTGAAATCAAGGTACCACTTGAAAATTTAAAATTATAATAACTTCTGAAATAATACTCCAAATCAAACCAAATTTGGACTGTATCTTAACTTATCTTATAAATATCTTACATGAGTTTTTGAACTAAGTTGCTTCGTCATTTTGATTTCAAATGGAGACTACTTGAAAATTTCAAATTCAAATTGTAAAAAACATATTCAGAATTTGTTTGAATTTTGATGTATAAATAGATTACATAAGTGTCTCAATGAACTTTATCCGCCATTTTTAATAAAGTGGCGGATATCTTAAGATAAGCGGAACCACTTGACATCAGGCTATCACTTGAAACTTTAAAATCATAACTTCTGAAATTATACTCCAAATGAAGCCAAATTTGGACAGTGAACTTATAAATATTTTGGATGAGTTTGCCAATCACTTGCTTTCGCCATTTTGTTTTCAAGTGGAGACCACTTGAAAATTTCAAATTCACATTGTAAAAAGCGTATTCCGAGTTTATTTGAATTTTGATGTATACAGAGACCATATAAGGGTCTCAACCAAGTTTATTTTAACAGCCATTTTTTGGAAAGTACTGGATATTTTATACTAAGCGGGCCACTTGAAATCATGCTCCCACTTGAAAATTTAAAATCACGATAACTTCTTAAATAATATTCCAAATCGAACCAAATTTGGACAGTGATATTATCATATAATTATCTTGAATGTGTTGACTGGGCAACTTGTTCCGACATCCTGTTTCTATGTTGCAGTCACTTGAAATCACACTGCCACTTGAAAATATGAGATCACGATATTTTTTAAAGTACTAAACTGATTCAAATAAAAGTTGGATAGTGAACTTATGGTACAAATATCTTGGATAAGTTCACTTGGTAACTTAATCTGCAATCTTATTTCCATGCGGCGAGGGCCACTTGAAAATTTGTCAATATGGTAACTTTAGTAGTACTGAATGAATTCGCATCAAATTTGGGTAATGGATTTATCATTCAAATATCTCAGATAAGTTCATCATGTCACTCCGACTTTTTTTTCCAATTGGTGCCACTTGAAAATTTCTTATGACAATAATTTTTGAAATGCTGATTTAATTTAAACTAGAACTGGACAATGAACTTATCGTACAAATATATCGGTGATTTAGCTGGGCAAGTTGTTTCGCCATTTTGTTTTGAAGTTGCAGTCACTTAGACTCTCACTTGAATATTTGCTAGAGCAATAACTTTTGAAACACTGCACTGATTTGAACCACAGTTGGACAGTGTACCTATGCTTTAAATATCTCGGATGAGTTTGCTCGGCAACTTGCTCCACTCTATTGTTTTCAGGTGGCGGCCACTTGAAAATTTGTTATCACGGTAACTTTTGAAATACTTAATCAATTCAAACCAAAGTTGAAAAATGGATTTATCACTCAAACAACTATGATTTCGGTGGGCAAGTTTAAGTCCAAGTTGCATCCACTTGAACGCTGCCACTTGAGACTTTGTTATCGCAATAACTTTTGAAATACTGAGTTTATTTGAACCAACGTGTGAGAGTGGACTTATTTTACAAATATTGTTGCGTACTTGCGGGTTCGTAAGTTTTCCGAGAATGAATGGCGAAAATTGCAAAAGTTCAGTAGTTTATTTACCGAAAATTCCAGAATAATACAGGTCTATAAACCAAGTATCAACTTCAGTTTCACCAATAAACGCAGCTTAAATAACAGCTGTCAAGAAGAAATTCACAGTGCAAACAGTATCAAAGCATTAACATAAAGCAAGGCTCATTCAAAGAGGCTCAGAACTCCTTCAATAGCAATGCAAGCGTTTGGCGAAACTCAACTGTAACTGACTGACATGGCGCGTTCGGCCACCTTTTATACCTCTTTATCGAAACCAGAAAAATCTAGAAATGTCACGTAACTGGTGAACCAATCACGTTACAGCGTCCATCTTTGGTATATCGATAATAAGGATTTTCTTGCTAAAAGTCGCCAAAAAGTCGCCAAGGGGGAAAATTGCCAAATTTTGTGCCAAATCCATTACCTGCCTTATTGGAGCTTTTTAATGCGTTTTTAAGGGAAATTTAGGCTATTTTAACGCGAAAACATACTAGAATAGCGGAAAATTAACATTTTATTAACTTACTAAGCCTCTTTAAAAGAATTTCTACAAAAAAAAAAAAAAAATCAAATGTGCTACATTATTTTAGATTAATTAGTTCACTGTGCAACTTTCTCTGCCATTTGGATCCAGATGGCATCCACTGAAGTTTTCAACACGATGACTTTTGAGATTCTGAATTAATTCCAACTATATTTGTACAGTAGTATTATCTCACAAATGCATTTGATATATTTGTCGACTTGGCCCACCATCTTGTTTCCCAGCGCCGGCCGCATATATACAATCTTTACTCGAGTTTGATCACGGGCGAATTTCAGTACTCCTGATTCGCTGTATCCTTCACTATCAGTTTTGACGTCATGCCGTACACAATCAAAATTATTATTGTCTTAAAGATTTTATATTTTTAAAGCCAAAATGTTTGTCTGTTCAGAAACAAATCTACCATTTTCATTTTCGAATATAGTTGAATGTCGTTATTAAGCGCTGCAATAGAGTTCTAACAACCACGTGACTTTCTTCTTAGCAACCGTACTTTGCTGAAGGACAGCGCTAATTTTTCCATGCCTTTGGAAGCGTAGTAGTCGAATTTTTTTATGCTTTTACAAATACATTTACAACACTGTGTTACAATAAATTTGTAACACTATTCCGCATTGATAAAATGAGTCAGTGGGGTCAACTGTCCCTCAGAAAACATGCTCGTGACGTCATCTGTTAGAACTCTATATTAAAATTTAAGAGATTGCGAAAAATGGGTTAAAGAATTCGGTGAATTAAACAATCCGCGATTGTAATGAAATGCTCGCCCTCTGGTGGGCTAAGGTGAAATTACAATTAACATGCTTTAATTCGGCTTTCATCTAGCCGCCATTGCTTGCCGATGTTTAGTTTCACATATATTTATTGAATAAAAATGAATAAATCCGGTAAAAAAGATAACACATACTGCTGTGTGCTACAGCGTAACTCCAAAGGATCAAGAAATCCAGAATTAAGCTTCCATTTATTTCCAAATGACAAATTAAAAATTTCAGTTGCTTCGGCTAATGGAAGTAAAGAATTAATCAGATGATTCGAAACTAATATTTGTTCAACTTCAGTTAAAAATCTACTTCCGATCGAACTTTGAATAAACTGAAATATTTTTTTTTTCCAAAAGCAATCAATTTTCCATGATGTAATGGCGGAGAAATTATAGTACGAATATTAAGTAGAATAACAAAAAGAACAATAATAAATACACTTGGCTATTATATTTACAAACAACAAAAGCATCTATCGATCATTACAAACGCGGATACTAAAATTAAAGAACTTTCAATCCTTCTGTGGAAAAATTTACTTGCTTCTAATAGTTACCATTCAGAATTTGATTGTAATGTATTTGAAATTTTTATAATCTAAACAGGATGCTTAAATGTTAATCAAAGTGAGCTATTTAACATGTAAAATTATTTTAGGTTTAGTTTTTATCTAACTTCTGTTCGCATATTGAATTATATTAATAAAATTATATTAAAATATATTAATAAAGGTTTGAATTAATGATTAGTTAAGAACGCATTTTTTAATTTTAAATAATTATTATTTTGTATTGATTACAAAATTTGACTTTTAGAAATTTATAAAACTGTCTTTTTTCTTCTTCTTTTCTTAATTCATTATAATTTAACAGAATAAAACTATATCTTTGGCGCAATTTTTTAGTTCATTAACCCACTAAAAGATTTAATTTTTTTTATTTATTTATGGAAGTAGTTGCAATTTCTTTTTCTTTCTTTCTTTTCTTTTTCTTTCATTTGCACAGAGATTATACACACACATACACACTATATGCTATTTAAAATGGTTCGAAATAAAATAAAAATTTAAATTAAAAAATCATAATTATTAATCACGATATTTCGAATTAAAATAATTTAAAAGTAAAATAATTGAATTTATTTTATTAATGTCTGATTATATTTATAATTTTAAGTTATTTAATGAATTATTTTACCTAAGACAATATATTAGACTGTCAAATGTCTGATGATATTTGCCATCTTAAGAATGTATACTTAGGCTTCAACACTTTGCAATATTTTATTGCATATTTGATAATATTTTATGAAACTTTGATTAAAGAAGAAATTACGTATTAACATTTTTAGAGTGCTAAGTGAATGACTTTTAACCTCTAAGACAAAATTTGGCAACCTAATAAATAGAATTTGTACAATAGGCTTCAATGAAAGATTAATTTGCTCATTTCTACTTTCCGAGCGTACATCATGTAAAGATTATAATCATTTAAAAAAAAAAAAAAAAAAAAAAAAACATGAAAATCTGACATTGACAGATTTTAATTTAAAGCCAGAGGCCTACTGCTAAACTTGTTAATATCGACAAATTCTTCTTCAGTTAATTCGTGACGATTTAAATTCCATGATAAAGTTTTCATTAAATCAAACCAATGTGTTTCAGCTGCAGATATTGTAACAAATAACGTTGGAAGTGTGATGTTAAAAACATCACTTCTTTTTAAATTTTAAATAAGATCGTTTTTCTGCACTTAAATGCATTGTTTCTCTCAACTGGCTCAACACACACACAGGAGAAAAATTGGTTCTTCTTTACTAGTGGTGATGTCATCTCACACCATTCTAAGAACCAATAGGGTGATGGTTCTGACCCCACCTGCTGTTATCCCGGCAGTTTTAAAATTCAGTTGGGTTTGAGCAGCTCTCAAGATAAGAACATGGGGTGAGAAAGATTTGTTTTTCTTCTGTTTTAAAATAATGACCATTTTATTGTTTGGAGAGAGAGTGCCTACTTATTAATAATAAATATATATATATTAGTTTATATGAATACATATTCAAATTTTAAAAACCATTAATTTTTATATCCTACTTAATTTGGAATTACTAGTGTGGTTTTGAAAATAAAAAAAATTAATTTTGATGCAGCAGTTTAGTTTTATTACAAACATTATTTTTGTATGCATTTTTCTTTTTACAGCATTCTAGTCAATAAGTAAATTTATTCCTCTTTTCTCTTAAGTAAATAAAAATATTTGACATTCTGACCCAAAGAACAAAAGGGTTAGCGGTCAAAATGCAATGTACGCCATGAGGTTTTTGATTCCTCAATAACGAAATTCGTTGATAATTAAAATTAAAAATATTAATAAAATAAATTAAAATATGAAAACATAAAAGGTAAATGAATTATTTACATCACATTTGGTGCAGGTTGTGTCAAATTGTGATCAGATGGGAAAAGATTGAGAAATAAAAGGAAAATGAAAGGAATACTTGATTATTGTTCTTAAGAATAAATGATACTGTAGAGATTGTTTATTTTGAATAAGTTATTTTATTTTTATTGTTAGAATTACTGAAATTATTTTTTTAAAGTCATACATTACCAATTACATTTTTTTGGTGATTGAATATGATTGATACCAAGTGACCTATAAGACAATTCCCTGTTTCAAAAATTGTGATATGCTGGAACTTTGTACAAATGAAAATTTTTTTTTGGTTCAATATATTTTGAATAACTGATTAAATAAATAATAACCAACAGAACTTTGTATTGTTGGCTTAAAAAAAAAAAAAAAAAAAAAAAATTGTAGGTATCTCTCTCTCTCCTCAACTACGTGAATTTATTATATGCAAATAGCTATCAACACATGTAAAAATCAAGAAATTTAAATAACAAGCTTCATACATCTGTGTTGTTTTTTTAAACCAATATAGTAGTTTCATATGTATACAAAAAATAATGGCTTCTAACAAAGGATTGACAAGAGGTTTACCATTCAAAACTTTAGTAACGCCATTTTCTGGAGACCCTCATTTATTGGATTTTTTTATTGAACAAGTGAAATTTAAAATTGAGAACAGCAAATGGGAAGAATCCCATGCTTTGGCTTTTGTGAAATCAAAATTGGCAGATACTGCTCTTAAGTTTTATGTCTCCTCCCCAGCTTGCCAAAAAGCCAAGAATACAAAAGAATTATTTAATATCTTTAAGAAATATTTTAAGGTAGAGTCGGCAACTGCAATAGCACAACAATTTAACGAATTTAAGTTTGAGTCCGATGTCAATATTAATATTTTTGCTAATAAGCTTGAAAATTTAGTGAGAAAACGATTTCCTGATATGGAAGAAAAAGCCCTTGAACAATTACTAATCGCAAAATTCAATGATCTCATTCCGCCCCACTTTAGAATTCATCTACTATCACAAAAAGCCACAACCTTTTATCAGATGGTGGAATGTCTCGAAAAATTCCAGGAAATTTATAACTTGCAAGTAAACCCTGTCTTACCAGGAACATCTTTTGCTACTATTCAGAACTTCAATCATAAAATAGATAGTGAAGTGATAGGTACAAACTCAGAAAACAATTTGACTAAGATTAACAATTCATCTTATAGCAAGCGGCCATACAATAAATTTCCACAAAATAAAGGTTCGCACACGATTCAATGCCAATGGTGTGAAAGACCTGGACATTCTGCTCAGAGGTGCTTTGCACTCAGAAAATTACAAAATAATAAGTTTTCTCACAGATATCGTAATGGGCAAACTTTCTCTAGACCTTATAGAGACATGTCACGGAGAGCCAGGGCCCCTAAAACATTTAAATCCAACTCCCCTCAAACCAAAAGTAGTCATTCACAATGACTAGAAGTGGAGAATGGTAGAAGTGACACTAAACTCCTAAATACAAAGAGTTCCTCATATAGGTCAGGTTTGAATAAAGTCAATTACCATAACAACTTTTCACAGACTAACTCAACATATTCTAATCTACCTAATAATTTTTTTGTAAATAACAATGAAATCATTCTGAGATCTCCAGACACACAGGCAAAGTTCCCTTTGTCATTAGAACGCAAAGTCAAATCTGTTGCGATACAGACAACATCTCCTGTACTGGTAACGTCCCCGAGTGTGGAGGAAAATGGAGACTGCATATTAGTTAATTCACTGGAATTCTTGTTACACACAGACAATGATCTGCCCAATCTCCCCATCATACAATTACTGTTAAACAAAACATTAGAGAATTTTCTTCTCGACTCAGGAGCTTCTGTGTCATTACTCTCAAAACATTACTTCTTACAAAATCAAAACAAATTATATTACAAAAGAATTGCTTCAAGAGTCAAGATATCTACAGTAAACTCTATAGTCCAATGTGACGGATGTGTTTGCATTTCCTTTAAAATAGGGAAAACTTTTTACAAACACAATTTTTTCTTATTGAAATACCAACTGAATCTAAATTTATTGGTATACTTGGCTTTGATTTTTTAAAGTCCCATCACGTAGTTATCAATTTACATAATAACAAGATACAAATTAATGAAAATGCTTTAGATATTCTAGACACTGTACCCTCTTGCAGTCTTCTATCTGAATCTGATATGAATCGGGTATCGCATAGAATTGATACTCATACGTATTTCACCCAAACTGGATATAAAAAATCTAAAATTGATGTTCATAAAGATAATTTGCCCTCTTGTCAAAAATGTTGGCTTTCCCAGAAGATTATGATTGATCCACAGGATACTATATATGTGCCTGTGCGGTCCACGCTTATTCCAGAAAATCAGTTAGTAATGTTTATATCGTCTAACAAGCACTGTCCACTTGCGTCCTATCCTTCTCTTATGGAGGTACAACATATCAAGGAAAATTCTACCAAACAAGAATTAATTCAATTTTTTATTCCTATGTATAATAATTCGAGCAAGAAACTGCATATAAATAAAAATACCATTTGCGGATACATTTCAGAGATAGATAAAATAGAAGAAAATACCTTAGATTTTGCAACGAATACACCTGATCACATGTGTAATCTAATTAAGGCTACACCAGAAGTTTTATCCTTAAGACAGAAAGAATTTAATGTAAATAATTTTTCTATTCAGCATTTAAAACCTACAGAAAGGGTAATAATGCAAGATATTCTTCAGAAATTTAATTCTGTATTTTCATGTTCACTAAAGTCGATTGGACACACCGATCATATCACTCCACATATAAAATTCATTTCAGATATTCCCCTAAAAACTTACCCGTTTCCTATTCCACAAGCTATTCAAGAAGAGGCAAAAGATCAACTTGACAAATTACTGGATTCAGGGATCATTGAGAGAAATATCTCTGAATGGGCATGCCCAATGCTCATGGTTAAAAAGAAAGCTGTGTCTAAGGAGGATAAACCTTCCTTTAGACTGGCCCTAGATTTAAGGTTAATCAACTCTATGATTCGATGCTCCACTTATCCTCTTCCAAGAATTGATACGATAATAAATAACATCTCAAAATTTAAATATTTTACAACATTAGACTTTCCCTCAGCGTATCATCAAATTTCATTACCTAAAGAATACAGACGACGTCTCTCATTTACTACACAATGGGGAACTTATTCATTTAAAAGATTAATGTTTGGGCTGAGATCAGCCGCATCAACATTCCAAATGCTTATTGACACAATTATACAAGAGTGCAATTGTTCAGGCATATATGCTTACCAGGACGACATCATTATAGGAAGTGACTCTTTCCAGGAAACAACAGAAAAATTACAAACACTTTTAGCTACTCTACAAAAGTACAATCTGACATTGTCTCCAAAGAAATGTAAATTCCATCAGTCATCTATTGAATATCTCGGTTTCAGCATCCAAAATCAAAAAATACATCCTATTTCTTCCAACATTACAAAAATTACTCAATTTCCTATCCCAGCAACCAGGGCCGAAACTAGAGGGGGGCGAGCGGGGCATTTGCCCCGGGCGCCAGATGAAGAAGGGCGCCGAAAAAGGCTGGTTTGTTGCCTTATTTACACATTAAAAAAAAAAAAAAAAATTCAAAGTTTAAAAAAAATTTCAAAGTTTAAAAAAAAAAAAAAAAAAAAAAAAAAAAAAAGGAAGAAGGGAAGAAAAGAAGGAAAGAAAAAGTCAAATTCTTTTACTCAGGGCAATTTGAACAAAGAAAGAAAAAGTTGAAAGAAGATTAATAGATAACAGAATTCATTTACAAGGAGAAGCATGGTGGATAGAGTGACTCCAAGACTAACAATATTCTTTTAAGGTTAGTGAGTGTGGTAAAATATTCTCGCAATCGAAGAAGAGTAATTTACAAGTGGTTCCTGACCTTCAGCCAAGGTTTTTAAAAAGTAAATGGTTGGAAAATATGTAGTATATTTGATTAAACTTCAGAAAGCTCTTTAGAAATTATGATTCATAAGGAAGCAAAAAAAAAAAAAAAAAAAAAAAAAAAAAAAAATATCTCAGGGCGCCGTCGTGACTATTAAAAGTGTGACTATTAAAATATTAAAATAAGTATGTCAAAATAAGGCCATAATGTTATAAAACAATCCAGTGCACTAAAGGATGTACACTCAGCTTGCAGTATAAACAGAAACTGAACTCATCCAGTCTTACTAGTGATTTATAGACTTTTCGAGATAGTTCTACTCTAGAAACTACTGAATTAACCTGGAAAATTTTACAAGTCGGTTTCTATTGAAGTTAGATCTTCTAAACTTTGGCTACTCTAAATTACAACTTTTCGCCAAAATTGGGTGCCAAATTGCGAAATCTTTCGCCAAGTCGCAAAATTTGCCGCTAATGCCTATTTCCGTGGAAGTGAAGAAATCTGCCATCTATTTCCATTTTAACTGTAATACCGTGTATAAAGTAATACGTAAAGAAGTAGACAGGCTGTTGTCAACAATAATTATAGTAATGACTCTTTCCTTTTTGTATTCTCATTAGTGATTTGTAGAACTTTTGATGAAGTTAGTTCTGAGCAAGAAAACAGTAGATCATGCCAGCTTCCAAATTTCGGCAATATTAAGCCAATATTTTTCACCAAAATTAATGCCAGGTTGCCAATTTTGTCGCCAAAACATTGACTCTGCGACCAGTTGTCATCTACATTGGTGATGAGTTTAGTGACATCACGAGATTAGCGATCAAATTTGGCAGAAAATAGTTTAGGATTGCCAAAATCAGCAAGCCCTTTCACAGTTTTATCGGAGTTAATTTTTTCTATATATTATGCATTGTTTCTCGCAGCTAATTGTTTGTCAAAGAGTGCAAAAGTAGGCTATTTGCTCAGAAGCGAATTCTGTTGAACTCTAAGCTATGCTTTTGCCTATGAGAGATTCTGTAAAAAGCTGTAGAATATTATTTCTGAACAAACGATATTCTTATTTTGTGGTGTATATAACCCTATTACTATGAAGTTAGTGGTTCTAATAATAGTTTTCTTGGATTGGTTCCGATAATATTCATAGACTAGAACTTGCCTTTCTATTTTATTTCCTGAAAATGATTTAAAAAAAGATTATCTACAAATGGCACTGCTCTGCATGAAGATCGGCCCCAACGCCATTTTTGCAAATTCTTATGTAAAATAAACTCCTGAATACGATTATGACGCCCATTTTGCCCTATCACCTACCATTATTTGGAGACGCTCCCCTATTTTTATCATTTTCTGGTATTTTTATGGCTATAAATTTGATTTGAAAGGGGTGAAGGGATTGTTTTAACTGTTAAATGTCTTTTGAGTGGCTACAGAAATGAAAAATTCTAAAACGTGAACATTTGCAGCAAGGGAAAAATTTAGGGGGAGGAGGGGGATTCGCCACTGAAATTACAAAGTACATTTTTCATATTTTATTAATCAATTATTACTATTATTTATTATAAATTATATTTTTTATATTTCAAAGTATTAAAATAACTTTTTTCCATTCTCCAAATCAAATTTATGGCCATAAAACTACCAAACAATAAGAGAATGGGTGGCGTTCCGAGAAAACGGTTGTTGATTGGGCAAAATGGGGGGGGGGGGGTCATATTCGGATTCAGAAGATCATTTTACATGAGAATCAGCAGGAATGGTATCACGGCTCGAAATTTTTTTTTTTTTGCAGCGCAGTGTATTTAGACAGCTAGCGGTTATCTCGCACTTGATGGATATGAGTAGTTTTTAGATACTTGTTCATATCTATTAATTTATGCATCTTAATTATATTAAAAAGTTAAATATTTCTCTGTTTATTTCTCTGCAGTATAGTTGATGTAACGACTATAATATTCAAATGTAACGACAATGATGTAACGACTATAATATTCATGATGATATTTTCAGTTTTAAAAGTAATTGAATATGAAATTTACATTTACTTGTTTTAGAATTGTCATTTATAAATACCATTAATTTAAGAGAGAGGAAAAAAAAAGAAACTATCATTAAACCAGAAAAAATAAAACAATAAATAAAAATAATAACTGTAGCTTAATTTAAATCTTTCTCTATAATATGCTTTTCTTCTTTTTTCCCCCTAAAATAATGCTTTGATTCCCAACTTCAATCTTTTTTTTTTCTTTCAAGAAATGTTATAAAGATATAAAACATATACGTTAAAATAAAAATCGTAATAAAGATCGGCTGGTTGTAGCTCTACTTGTGCTTGTACATTTTTACGCCTGGCGAAGTGCCATGCAATGTTTTTCGACACGAAACACATGTTGCGATTCTGTTTTGTTTTGTAAACTCTGTTTTTCATTACAAGCATATAATGTATAAAGTTTGTTAAATTCCGTCCTGCAGATGCTGAGATATAGCTATAAGAAAACGTGGCATAAAAGTGCTGCAAGTCGAGCGATATATATCAAAAACTAGACATCACCAGTTTATGTCAGAATTCAACTGCACACTAGGTTTCATGGAATTCCGAACATGCAGCTCATAAATTAGTTACAGTATTTGTGTCCTATACAGACACACACACGCATCCGTTAAATATAATAATAATACATTTCAAAATCTGTAAATTTATCAAAAATTTGAATTAAATTCAATATTTACTTCTTATGAATGCAGTTGAAAATAAAATGGCCATAAAAACTTTGTAAAATTTCCTTTGAAATTTTAATTTCTGGTTGGGGGGGGGAGGGGGGGCGCCAAAATCCCTCCTTGCCCCGGGTGAAAAAACCCCTAGTTTCGGCCCTGCCAGCAACCAGAAAACAACTAAAAAGATTTATAGGATTGTGTGGATTCTACAGAAAACTCATTCCCTGCTACTCGCGATTAATTGATCCTTTGATAAAATTAACATCTCCGAAAACTACATTTAAATGGACAGAGCAACATGCTGAAGTCTTTAAACAAATACAGAAAGTTTTTTTCTCTAAACCTTTTCTTTCTTTACCCGATTGGTCAAAACAATTTTTTCTTAATACAGATGCTAGCAAAATTGCTATTTCAGGGGTTCTTCTACAAGAAAAGGAAGGCATTCTGCTTCCGGTTAGTTACTTTAGTAAAACACTATCTAAATCAGAACAGCGATATTCAGCCATCAAGCTTGAGCTGATGGCCATAGCTAAGTCAGTCAGTGCATTTAAATTTTTCCTTTTCAATCGACCTTTCACCATTCTCAGCGATAGCAGACCACTCGAACACTATAAGAAAATTTCCTCTCCTGCTGATCTAACTACTAAATGGCTAATTGAGTTATCAAACTATCAATACACATTCAGATATGTAAAAGGTAAAACAAATGTTTTGGCAGACTATTTTTCAAGAGAAGACTTTTCTGCATACACTCAAGATCTTAACTCAAACCCAGAATTAATTAAAGAGGCTAACAATTTACCCATTTCTTCAGCTTCTCCAACAATTGAACTCCATCATTTCAATGTCACACAAAAATCTGATAAGTCACTCACCTCATCAGAGCCTCATCGTTCTTCCTTACCTCAGTTGTTAAGCAACGATGCTGCTCCACTCAGTCGTTCCTTAAACAGCTCTGACGCAGATAATCTTATGATGGAAATCTCGGAAGAATGTTTTTTAAAGAGCAAAGAGAAGATGACTTTCTGCTAAAAATTATTGTTGATATCACTTCGGAGAAACCTTCTCCTAAATATAAAAATTATTTTGTCCATCCGGACACAGGTCTGTTAATGATCAAACGAAAGTTTCACCAGCCTGAAAACTCTCCAAAAACAAAAATTGTAGTACCACAGAAGTTAAAACCTAAAGTATTAAAAATTTGTCACATGCCTCACTTTGGAATTAGAAATACATACAGAAGAATACTTAAACACTTTTATTGGACAGGATTATTTGAAGATGTGAAAAACTTTGTTCTGTCCTGTACATTATGTATTCAATATAAACCGCATAATTCCACCTGCTCCACTGCAGGAAATGTTTGTGCCTTCTGCGCCGAGTATGTTAGTTTCCATGGACTTTTTGGGTCCTTTCTCTAATGGCTTCCATGTGTTAACATTCCTCGATCATTTTTCTAAACATATTGAATTGGTACCAGTAAAAAATGCAACAGCACAAGCTGTAGTTAAAGCCATTACGGGATACATTACTACCTTTGGTCGACCCTCTGCGATACTCTCAGACTTAGGCCCACAGTTCACAGCAAACATCTTTAACAACTTGGCACAGACATTGAAAATTACAATCTCCCATTCATCATCAGGACACCCGCAAACACAAGGCTCATCAGAAAGAATTAATACCAGCATTAAATCCTCAATTTCCACTCTTACCAAGGAAGGATTTGATTTTCATCAGGCTTTGATGATACACAAGAACCTGTATAACACCACCGTTCATTCTTCAACTGGATATTCTCCAGCCTTTCTGCATTTTGGCAGGTCAATAATAAGCATCTTTGACTTGTTTGAAGATCCTCAGTTAGAAACACTGGAATTTCCATATGAATACCATAAATACATGGAATCAATGAAACAGATCTTTAGGCAAGTGCATCATAACATGAAGTTTTACCAAAACCAACGTAATACTAGACAACATAAAAAAGCAGTTCTCCGGAAATTCAAAGAAAATGATATGGTCTTTATAAAAACCAAAGATACATTTAAACCAAGATTCATAGGCCCATATTCAGTTCAAAAAGTAATATCTGACGTGTTACTCTCCGTCAGAGAATTCGAAAATGAAGGGGCTGAACCATTCACTATTAACATAGACCGTGTCATCCTGGCGCATAAAAGAAAGCAACATCTCATTCCACAAACAATTCTGACAGGTCAACCAGCTGGGATTGTTCAATCGCAGTCTCATTATGATCTCAGACCAAGATGCAAAACTTAATTTTTTTTTTTTGTTTTTTTTTGTTTCCATTTTCACAAATGTTCTTTTAACATGTTTTTTTTTAAAGTTTTTTTTTAGGGGACTTGATAAGCAATTCATTCACCAAAGTTGCCTGTTGTAAACAAGTATGAGTTGGTACAGGTATATTTGATAAGTTGTATTTTGTATATTGTCCTATTATATATTGTGTAGTTATATATATATATATATATATTTTCTCCTGTGGCAAATGTTGAATATCTACAAAAACTTAGTGAAGTGTGTATTATATTTAATATGAATATAAATCTTCTGTTATGCTGATTTATTTTATATATTGTCTTATTTGTTAAATTTGATAACTATACTATAATTATTTACTGCTCAAAATGTACAGTATGTGTATGTTATATGTATCGGAAACTTGCATATTTATATGTGCATACATAATTTTTCTTCTTTCTTTTCATATATTAATTAATACACATTGTCATGTTTATGGATATATTGGGTTATTAAATACAATTTCTGGAAGCTTCCACACCATTTTCACAGACACAAACATCACTTATACAACACAAGTATACACTACATCCACACTATTACACAATCAAATTAATACACAATCCACACATGATATGTATATAAATGTGTATAATGTTTGATAAAATTTTTTGTTTATTGTGATTATTGACATTGCAGTTTTGTTTTGGTTATATCTGATAGTATGTTTATTTGAGTATTACTTGACGTTTATATTAAGTGCATTTTTGATTTTGTTTAGTAATCTAACTTGGTGGCCTCAGTAGCCACTCACATTTATTATTTCTATTTATAATATGTATATTCTTTAAATAATAATAATAATAATGGTAATGATAAAATTTTAAAAAGTCTTATTCGAATATTATACTCGAGTACTTGGAATGCCTTTTCCGTATCTAGTGTAATATTTATCTGTAAGATTATTTTGACATTTGTATTGATACTTATTTTGATTTTTTTTCTCCTTCATAATAATGCTTCAAGAGGTCATCTGTAAATATTTTATACTGAAATATAACTGATTTTGTTTTATCAGTTGTTAACAAGATTTCTTTGACATTTATTTAGTATAGTTGTTCTTTCATGGGTATATACATTGATTAATCGGTAGATGGTATTTAATATCAAGATTATTGGTTAAATATTTTTGTTGATATTGCACATCCACTGAAATTCTTTTGTCATGTCATACATTTTTTTATTCTCGTTAACTAATTATTTTTACAAATTTATAAGAAAGCAAATTTTACAGCAATTAACATGCTTTTCAATATTTCTGTTATAATACTATTTTCTTTAAAAGGTATCAATGTTTTTTTACTCATGTCACTTGTTGATAAAAGCTGTGTCTGTTTGCATTTATAGATATATTTTATTAGTTGTCAATATCCTAATAAATATTGTTAGATATGTCACTGACCGCTTTTGTATCAATAAAATCTTTTATTTGAGAATGTCTGTAACCACAGTGCTGAAATAGTATTGTTTTTGATGAAATGGTGTATTCCTCGCCTATTTTTGTAGAATTGATCACCTACAAGGGTAGGCGTTGATATTAGGTTGTTTGTCGGAATTTTATTGTTTCAGCTTTACTTATCGATTTTGTATTGTGTTTGGTTCAGATTTTGTGTCACATGTACATTGTTCTCAAAATTTCCAAATTTTTTTATCAAGTGCATGTTATTAAGAGTATTGTAAGACCTTTCATTTGCTTAAAAATTTACTTTGTTACATTCATGCCTTTAATGGCCGTTCCTACAATATTATGTAGTCAATATGGATATTTTTTTTTCACATGTAAGTAAAAAAAAAAAAAAAAAAAAAAAAATTTGTAATCCTTCATGTAAATGTAGGTATGCACTCTCCATTCACATTTTTAGTCTTCCAAATTTTTTTAATGGTCGTTAGGGGTAATGTGATGTTAAAAACATCACTTCTTTTTAAATTTTAAATAAGATCGTTTTTCTGCACTTAAATGCATTGTTTCTCTCAACTGGCTCAACGCACCCTGTTGTGTTTGCTTTACTGCAACACACACACAGGAGAAAAATTGGTTCTTCTTTACTAGTGGTGATGTCATCTCACACCATTCTAAGAACCAATAGGGTGATGGTTCTGACCCCACCTGCTGTTATCCCGGCAGTTTTAAAATTCAGTTGGGTTTGAGCAGCTCTCAAGATAAGAACATGGGGTGAGAAAGATTTGTTTTTCTTCTGTTTTAAAATAATGACCATTTTATTGTTTGGAGAGAGAGTGCCTACTTATTAATAATAAATATATATATATTAGTTTATATGAATACATATTCAAATTTTAAAAACCATTAATTTTTATATCCTACTTAATTTGGAATTACTAGTGTGGTTTTGAAAATAAAAAAAATTAATTTTGATGCAGCAGTTTAGTTTTATTACAAACATTATTTTTGTATGCATTTTTCTTTTTACAGCATTCTAGTCAATAAGTAAATTTATTCCTCTTTTCTCTTAAGTAAATAAAAATATTTGACATTCTGACCCAAAGAACAAAAGGGTTAGCGGTCAAAATGCAATGTACGCCATGAGGTTTTTGATTCCTCAATAACGAAATTCTTTGATAATTAAAATTAAGAATATTAATAAAATAAATTAAAATATGAAAACATAAAAGGTAAATGAATTATTTACATCACAGGAAGTCCAAACTGTCTTATAGCCGCAAAACAACGTTTTTTCTCTTTTTCCCAATGAGGGGGAGGTGTGCCTTGGGGGGGGACTCATGTCAAAGGTGTGCCTTGGGGGGGACTCATGTCAAAGTTGTACCTTTAGGGGGACTCATGTCAAAGTTGGGCCTTGGGGGACTCATGTCAAAGTTGGGCCTGGGGGGTGACTCATGTCAAAGTTGGGCCTTGGGGGGACTCATGTCAAAGTTGTACCTTGGGTGGGACTCATGTCAAAGTTGGGCCTGGGGGGGGACTCATGTCAAAGTTGGGCCTTGGGGGGACTTCATTCAATAAATCCCCATTCAATAAACCGACCGAAATAGGCCCTTAGCACTATTAAGAGTGTATTATAAAAATTCGACAACGCTGTACCGACTGAAATAGGGGTACCTTGGGGGGACTCATGTCAAAGTTGAGCCTGGGGGGGGGGACTCATGTCAAAGTTGTGCCTTGGGGGGACTTCATTCAATAAATCCCCATTCAATAAACCGACTGAAATAGGCCCTTAGCACTGTTAAGAGTGTATTATAAAAATTCGACAACGCTGTACCGACTGAAATAGGGGTACCTTGGGGGGGACTCATGTCAAAGTTGGGCCTTGGGGGGACTTCATTCAATAAATCCCCATTCAATAAACCGACTGAAATAGGCCCTTAGCACTAATTAAGAGTGTATTATAAAAATTTGACAACGCTGTACCGACTGAAATAGGGGTACCTTGGGGGGGACTCATGTCAAAGTTGGGCCTTGGGGGGACTTCATTCAATAAATCCCCATTCAATAAACCAACTGAAATAGGCCCTTAGCACTAATTAAGAGTGACCTATAAAAATTCGACAACTGTACCGACTGAAATAGGCCTATAGCACTAATAAAAAGAAAGAAACGATTATGAGACTTTGAGAGAGATGTGTATATACATTTTAAGGACCCCTGAATTCATTGCTATCATTTTTATGATGGATTTATGTATGTGTGTAAGTGAACACGATAATGTCTTTACGATTTAATGGATTGAACTGTAAAATTGATAGGTGTGTTATAGGTCCTCGATGCACGAACAACACAGATTTTTATGAATCAAGAGAACTTAGTTTTTTTAAAACAGGGACACAAAGGGAAATTCTTTATCATTATGGCTTATGGATTAAAATTATTTAAAATGGGATGGTTTCTAAACGCCTTATTCACTTTTTTATGTTTTAAATATTTTAATATCATTAAAACGAATTTCAATTAATTTGAATCCATAGACCGTAACACATAAGAACCATATTTTTTACCTTTATAATATAGTATTTATATAAGTCCTGCACTCATAAAAATTTATATAGTTCTTGCGACGATGATATGTAACATGCCTATTTAAATTTACCTTAATCGATTCTTGAGTTTCATTATAACGCATTTCAAATATTTAAAAATGCGTTATATGGCGTAATAATAAAGATTCTTCTATGTGTTCTTGCAGACTTATTAAAAAGGTTACAGGTCATGCGACAATGACGTTATAACATACCTACCAGCTTTTAACTGAATTTGGTAAGGTGCTCGGACACTATCGTGTTCACTTGCGCACACTTCCATGCATCACCAAAGAAGTCGTAAAGTCAGAAACCCTCAGAATGGATTGGTACATTACAATTTCATATTTATAGTATGTGGTTGGAAAATAATAAATTGGGTTGGTTAAGCAAATTAAAACAATACAAATATTTTTCTTTAACCATAAAAAAAAGAAAAGAAAAAAGAAAGAAATTAATAACCAGGGATGTCTTTATTTCAATTTAAAGGTAATTTTAACATTATTTTAATAATTTAGCCTATTTTTTATTTATTTATTTATGTATTTATTTTTTTATGAGGGGGTGGGGTAGGAGAGGATTGAAGGCTAATTTATTTGGAGACATTTAATTATTATTTTAATTATGTTTAATAACTACATATGGATCTTAAATATTTTTTTTTCTTTTTTAAAATAAAATAAAGTGAATAAATAAATAAATACTGCGAGAGGCAAAGAGAGAACTATTTCTTTCAAACAGCAAACAGGCTTTCTCACCATTTTACCATTTATCATCATGAAAAATATAGTAATAAATGAAATGTGTCGTAATTAAATAAATCTCAAGAGAAAACTTATAATTAAGTAAATAATTACTTGAACAATGATATAGTGCATTTCTTACATTCATATCCATTACACTATACATATTTTTAAATAAATCTTTTGAGATAACTTAATTGTCTTACCGGTAAATTTTATTCTACTGTTATTCATAATATTTTTAAGATTTTAAGCTTTTAAAGAATCTTATTTTAAAAATCAAAAATATACACAAATTTATGCCTAATTAAATTAACAGAAAAACATTAGTTTACAAATATAAAATAGGTATTCTATAGAGCAACAGATGGCGCCACTACACATTTTTAAATGCTTTTAAATAATGAGGGTTATTCACCGTTGGCAACATTTGTGTGGAAGTCACGTGATGGTGGTATTCCATGATTTGTTTACGCTGCGAATGCGAAGTTAAAGAAAGCAACTTGCTAAAAAACTGTGCATCTTTTACATCCACAAATAATTCAAGCAAAGAAACATGCAAGTAGAAACGTGTAAGTTTTCATGCATTTCCTTTAAATTCGTCTGGTTTATTAAAAGAATGGCTTATCAAGCAGAAAAGAGAAAATTTTACACCATCTAAACATAGCGTATTATGTTCAGAGCATTTTACCGAAAATGACTTGACCACTGAGCTGAAGAACAACTGGAGGAAATGCTAGACCGGTTTTCGCGTGCCGTTTTTTGAAAGTTTGTCTTCCGAGCGTTGCATGGCAAAAAGCATTTGATATATTTATATTTCAAAGTAAAATTGTGTAAAGGTTGTCTGTTCGAACAACCATATGCTAAACATGACATTACAATTTTAAATTTTAATTCTTTAAAGATTATAATAGTAATAGACGACCCGACAAATGTTGCTTGCCATGCAAGGCAGGCGAACGATTGCAGAAAAACTGGCACGCACGAACACTGTGTAAAAGTATTGGAAGCATTTGCTCCAGTTGTTCTTCAGCTCAGTGGACTTGACTTACCAAAATTTTACAGAGATTTCTGAAAAGTGATGCTGTACCGTCTATATTTAGTTTTAAGTTAGATACACCACACTTTAAAAAAAACAAAATTCAATTTTCATTTGATGAAAGAAAAGAAAGTAAAGTTTCACGACATAGAATTCATGTCGAAAGAGCTATTGGGCGTATTAAATTAGTTAAACTTTTAGACTGCACCATACCATATACTATTGTTACCCTCCATTAGTCAATTAATTTATATATCAGCATTTTTAGTTAATTTTGGAACCCGTATTTTATAATTTAAATTTTAATGAAAAAATAAGGAAATAGGGAATTTTCTACTTCGTTTCTTACAATAAATCTCCTATATGCTTCAATGTTACTACAAAATTAATGTTATACTTTTTTTTTTTTTTTTTTTTTTTCCATTTTGTGCGTACCAGATACAGTAAGGTTAAATTTTTATAATTTTTCTTATCCTAAAGATTTGTTGTTGTCAGGGCCCGATTAAGCTTTGAAGATAGGGGAAGCTCAGTATCATTTCAGGGCCCTCTTTCATTTCAGGAAATCTTGTTTTCCTGTTACATATTGTAATATAAAAATGCTATAGACCAAAAATTAGTGTGTATTTATAGTTATTTATTTTTTCATTCATATATCTGGGTGATTTCTACACACAACATTAAAATCGTATAACTTATTAATTAAGAACATTCAGATTTTTGAGGTTAAATAATAGATTTTTCCTGAACTAGTGAGTATTTTATCTTGCTTTAGGCGAATTTTCTCAGAAAAATTCAATCTCAGTATGAAAATATAAAACAGAAAATTGAAGACCCTGTTTTTAGTCATTTTGGGGCCCCCTCCTAAATTTTAGAGGGGAAGCTTGTGCTTTCCGAGCCTTTTGGGTAATCAGGCCCTGGTTGTTGTACATATTTATTTTTTTTAATTCTTTCAGTTTTATTCAAATTTATTGTAGACTCCTAGAAATCTGTGTAACACAACCAATCTAAACAATGAAGTTTACAGTAAAGTTTAACAGGAAAAAATTAGGGTAGCACTTATTTTTTTTATAGTGATTTTTTAAAAACTGAATTTAATGAGATAAGGAAAGGTTCTTTTAATTGAGGTCCAAGTCTTGGAGATAAACTGAAATAATTTATGTTGTTTCTGACTGTTAAATTATCCAAATTGTTCACGTTAAATATAGACACAATTTTACATTTAATTTTTATCACTCAGTATATGTAGTACCATACGGAATGCATGGAAAAATCATTAATCAATTCAAACCATTATTCTTTGCTAAAACCAGTTCAAGTTTTTTTTTTTTTTTTTTTTTTTTTTTTAATGCTTAATTAAATCATTTAAATACACACATGTGTACACTTTGTTTAAAACATTTGTTTTTATTTTTTTCTTCATTCCAGTTTGTTCACATTTTTGTAGAACAAAGACAATGAAATCATTTCATCTTCTGTAACTATGCATTATGGTTTCCTTTTTTATCAATTTACATTTCTCATAGTCGTATATTATTTATACTCAAATAACTTTTTCTTGTACATATATTATTTTCTAAACTGATAGCAGTGTAATTATCAGACACAGCAAAATTACTTTATGTGTTAATCATCACTTTTCAGAAACCTTTTTTTATTTTGTAAAATTATGGTGAGCAAAGTCACATTCTGTGAAATAATCTGAATATAATATGCTGCATTTTATTGATATAAAATTATCTCTTTCCTGTTTTATTTGTCATTCTTTTGATAAAACGGTTGTATTTGAAGGGAATTAATGAAATTTTACCCGCTTCTGCTTGCATGTCTCTTTACTTGATTTATTAAACAATTTAAGCATTGCACTGTTATATTGTAGTACTCAAATAAGATTCTGTACTATAGTGCTGTTATAGTACCCTTAGAAAACGAAGGCCCGTGCTGGCCAGGGGGGACAGGGGGACTTGTCCCTCTGCGCCCTCTCTCTGAGACTTTCTTGGCGCCCTCAGTCAATTAAAAAAAGTATGTCAGAAAACTGAATCATACTGCATAAAAAATCAACGCGTTAAAAAAAAATAAAGTTAGTTCTTATCTCCTTTTTCAGAAAGAGAAAAACTGTCGATTTTTAAGGACTTGCGATAAATATGTATAAACGATTGGACGAACAATTTCCTCAACTTTTGTCTTTATAGGCTGAAGGACAAAAATTAGGAGCCCTTTTTAATTCTTCTCGGGAAGGGGAGAGGGAAGTAAAGAAAGTGTCCAGGGCTGATCCCCTAATCTTTCTGAGAATTTCCCTCCTCAGGCTGGGTGGAATCAGAGGCAGTAAAAATACATCCCCCCCCCCTTTTTTTTGTAAGAAAAACGGGGGTAAATCATTCGAATACCATTTATCAGTGATCAGTCAGTCATTACTATATCTAGACACCCTAAGATAGTGTAAAGGAAACGAATTGAGAGAAACTGCTTCTGCAAAATAAATTGTATGAAAACTGGAAACACAGAGGGCGAGTGCATAGCTAATTGAGGAAAAAGTCGATGAAAAAAAGGTATTTTATTCTAATAATGTTAAAGAAGTGGTACAAAAGCAATATTAAGGCATAAGGGCGCCGTAAAATCGCTCATAATTTGATTATGACATTTCTATAATTTTAATTATTTACATATTCACCATTCGTATTACATGTTAGAAAAGGAAAACTCTTTAATTTCTATAAACGTTTATTTGTATAAGTTAAACTTTAATGTTACGTTATAATATAGGATTAGTACATAGAAAACTAATTTCAAAACTGGTGTACAATCAATATATATTTAAAACTTCTTAACACATCATAAATTTTAAGCCAGCACAACCGGTTTTGCCCTGCTTTCAGTCTTGCTTTTGCCTCCAAGGCAGTAGCACCTGTTTTGCACCTGATGAAGAAAGGCTACGTCCTTTCGAAACCGGTTGTGCTGGCTTAAAATTTATGGTGTGTTAAGAAGTTTTAAATATATATTAGTATATAGGTTGAAGAAAAGGAGGATTGTATTTTATTCTAATGAATTCTTTGAGAGAGGCATGAAAGCAGTGTTAAGGCTGTGCATCCGGAAATGGAGTTTCCTTTTCAATATGGCCGCCCAGGTTTTAAGAAGAATTTGGGGTTAGCCTAACTTTAAAAAGTGACAGCCAAATGCTCCAATCAGGGAATAGTATAAATCCGCTATTAGTTGTAAAATTATCTATTTAACTACCTGAGTTATTTTGACATTTCCTCTTAATAGCGCCTTCCGCCCATGCTCATAATTTAACTACCTTTCTTTTCTTTTAGTGATTTTGATTATTTATACATTCACTTTCTTATCACATGATCATGATACTAAAAGATAACACCAAATTCCTTTTAAAAAATGTCTGTAAAATACACTGGTGGTAAAAATTAAAACAACAACCTGTTTTCTCGTTCCCTTCTTTTGCATATAATTTTTAAACAAATAAACATATGAATGTAAAATTTGGATGGCCTGTTCGTTATCATATTATTAACGAATTTTATGTAACTTTAGCATAAGAATAATTTTTAAGTTAATAAATATTCACTTTTCTTTCAAAAGTAAGCTTTGGAAAAAATGAAAAATTTCAATAATTTTTGAAAGAACACTTAATGAAAAATGGTCATAAGGATGCCTTGCAGATAGGGAAAGGTGCACACGCATCCGTATGTTACATTACAACAAAATCTTTTTACCTGTATTCCCTTTTCTATTTCTTATTTTTTCTTCCCTTTTTTCGTATGTAAATAGCTTTTTAAAAAATATACATACAAACATGAAAATTTAATAAGATTTTCTTTATAAAACTATTTATCGACATTTTTGGTATTCTGGTGATGCTAATAGTTTATACATTAATTATATTATTTTTTAAAGTCCATTATAAAAGTAAAAGAAAAGTTAATACAGAAAGAAAAATCTAGATTCAGTTTAACATTTCAAAGCATGTGGGTTTAAAAAGAAAATTAGAAATTCTTTTAATAATTACATTTTTATGGATCATGTGTATGTAAAAGTATGATACTATTTAAAATACAGAAATCGCACAGGGTAGATATCCAGTGTGATATGATATGACAGGCCAATCCATAACTTAAGAAAATCAAGAAACACAAATAATAAAGTTCATACAATGTTCCCAAGAAGCTTAAAAGTGTTTTTCTGTAAAATTTTACTCCCCCACCTCTTTATCAAGCTTATTCTTGTTGCTTCATTTTCTGCTGATTTCAGTGGAAAAAAATAATTTTTCAAAACATGTTTTAAGTATGCAATCGCTTAAATTTCTCGCTGTTTACGATAATTTACAATTAGTAAAATATAGGATATTTCTTTTCCGTGATTAAAAGTTAGTTATTTAACTGTGTCTGAGTTTCATTCAAAGTATTATTATTATTAGTTTATGTATAAAATAAAATAAAAACTGACGAATTTAAACAAAATTATTCAAAAAATAAACTTTTTTTTTTTTTTTTTTAATAATGGCATATTATTAATAAACAAGGGTGCCTTCGTTCTATAGAATTAATATGGGGAAAAATAAAATCTAACAAGCCAAAAATCATGGTATATTAATTCTAGGTAAATAAATTCATCATTCTAATTCTAACTTAAAAATTAAAGTATTTTGTTTGATTACCTTTCATTCAAAACTTTATTATTAGAATTAGAAATCAGTGTATGCAAAATAAGAGTAAAAACTTCGAAAATAGAATAAAATAACCATAAAAATAATATAATTTAAAATTAAGCTTTAAGAGGTGACCGTTTCTTTAGTTACGCAGCCATTTTAAATTATGCGAAAATATTTGTTTTATTATGTAGAATAATACTTCTCACTTCTTGCTAAACCAAAACTATTTATACATAAAAGAGAAAACTATCCATAGTTTCTTAACTGAATCCTTACAAGACTATCTAAAGGTCCTTAATTATTTCAGCCACATTTATTATTATTTTTATCATAAAATGACATGGAAAAACATTTTTATGTTTTGATTGCTAGATGGACTCCAAATAAAGAAAGAAAAATATATGTATATTTAATTTTTTTTTTTTTTTTTTTTTTGTATTTTTAAACTAAAAAAAAAAAAAAAAAAAAATCAATTATTAGAAATCGAGTACTCATTTAACAAATCCGAATTTCCTGAATGTGAAAACGGAATTTATAAAAATGTATTAGATGCTGAGTAATTATATAAATTTATTTCTCATAGAATAACATTGGCTTGGGCTGTTGGCAAAAACAGATAGCTCCGGACCTTAGTTCTATAAAAGCATCTAAACTCGTAACTCATTAAAAAATCTTTAAAAATCTAGTAAATAGAAATAAAATAAAATAAATATAACAGTTGTTCTTTAAAATCAATCAAACATTATAAATATCTTATCTGACGTGATACTGTAAACACACGCATGCACCTGTGTATATATATATATATATATATATATATATGTCTCAGCAGCATAAAAGGCGCCCTTTTGGCCCCCTGTCCACCGCCCTCTGAGGTACCCAGCACGGGCCTGTAAACGATTTAAGGATCAGGAGATTCATCAGTATCATTAGGGATTATTTAAAAGTTTTTTTTTTTTTTTTTTTTTTTTTTTTTTGTGTGTGTGTTTGTGTGTGTGTAGTGTTTGAGTGGTATGTCTTGTGTATAGTGCTTGTAGGTACACCAAAGAATTTGGTACCATTACAGTCTACAAACTAGGGATGCACCGAATATTCAGTTTGGCGAAATATCAAATTATTCAGCTAGTTGAACATATAAAGACTCAATTTTTAAAAAAATATTTAATCATTTGAAAAAAATTCTGTTATTTTTAATTATCATTAAAATAAGATTTTTCAGAGTAATTAAGAAGTAATTTTATTTAAATCAAAACAATTGTGTTATTTAATTTCAAGTAACATTAAAGAAAATTAATTATTAGTTACATTAATTGGTACTTTTCCTTCCTCCGTTTGGTATGGAGGAATAGACAGCAATGTCCTCGTAAAAAGAGTAATTCTACCCAATCCAGAAACATTGTCAGGAGAAAAGCACCACGAAAAAAAAAGGCTGAGTAACTAAGGAGGAATTATTTGCGAGTGACATACATCACCGACTATCATCTAATCAAGCAAAATCACTTTACTTTTTACCATGTTTTTATTAACTTCTATTCTTCTGTGTTTGTTTGTCCGGTACAAATCTTGCAATCTATTTTTAACTGACTTAACTACTAGCTAGACATTTGAAACTTTCACAGTAGCTCAGAACCCGATGACAACACAATACTTCGAAGTCAAATTTTCGAATAGTTTTCTTTTAATTAATTAAAATATGAAAATAATGAGCTCCTAATAGCAATCAAAATAGTCATTAAAATATTAGCTATAATTTAATTGTTACCAAAAAAAATTTACGAGTTCATTTTCTTCCGACATAAAAATAAATTTAATTAAACGTGAGCGTTAAAAAATTGTATTTGTGAGCGTAAAAAAATTTTAATTGTAAAAATAGTAATTATGCATCTGGCAAAAATTGACATCATTATCACTTTAAAGATTTTCTACACATTGATAAAGTGCTAATGTAGTTCATGATGCAAATACAGTACCCGCTGCTTATTAAAATCACATTCGCTCTGTGCAAAAGTTATTTTATTAAGCAGCTGGTTTTTATATCCAGCGAACGTTCCTGCACTGAAGAAAAAGGTATTATCTATATGAATTTCGAAAGAAATTTCAAAAGTTTACCAAATAATGGAACTAATAAACAATATTAATTAATTTTTAACAGATAATTCTTTGATTGTTCCTTCAAAATAAGTGAATTAAACACATCTCAAGTTCTGATGCGCTCTCCTTTGAGGGAAATCATCAATACTTTGCCAAAAGTTCACAATTTTCTTTTAAATTTAAAATCTTTCCTTTAAAGCTTTTTGCCTCTTAGTTATTTCAGAATAAGAACAAAAATTGTCTTATAATTAAACATAAATATACATTTAAAAAAAAAATCACTTGAGAGCCAAATTAAATTTTTAACTTATTACCGTACTTTGAAGAATACATTGCTTGAAATTATTACTAAGACAAGTAATGGGACGTGTTTAATTGCTGTAAATGTAAAATTTTCGACAAAAATAGATAACTGAGAGTTTGCTGTATTTCATTTAAAATAAAAAATCACAGTGTAAATAAAAATTTTTTAGTGTGCATAAATGACATTTTTGCTGCTGGAGAGATTTTTTTTTAGTTTTTTTAGCAGCGGTTATAAAATTAGTTTGCATTGATTTGATTCCGGTCCTGGCAAATTGATCATATTAAGCGGCTGATTTTATTAACCAGTGATTGTAATAAGCGGCGGTTACTGTATATGTTGTTCTAAAAGGATTAGTATTTTATTTTTTAAATCAGCTTTTTTTTTTATTCAAATTTCCCGTAACTCTTTAACCAATCACATTCGAACATCCATCTTTGGAATATCGATAATAAGGATTTTCTCGCCAAATCCATTACCTGCCTATTGGAGCTTTTTTAATGCATTTTAAAGGGAAAATTAAGCTATTTTAACGCGAAAGAGCTGGAAATGCAGATTGACATTTTATCAACTTACTAAGCCTCTTTGAAAGAATTTATACAAAAATAAATACAATTATTTACAATTTCGTAACAATACGCATTGATAAAGTGCTAATGTAGTTAGTTCTATAGCTATGATTCAACAGAAAATTTAAAAACATGGTTTATAAAAAGTTTTTAATCTTATAATTATTTTTATTTTCATATTGCTTTCATCATGATGGAGTCACTGTGGCTAATTTTACTAGAACTGGAAATGCTCCTATGATTACTAAACATCATAAATTATTTGAAAATAAAGATCCTCACTGGTCTAAGGCTTTTCACCCTTATGCTCAAAATCAATGGGTAGAATAAACTTATTGCAAAAGTGAAAATGTGGCTTTACCACCAGTTAAGTGGTCATCTAGCAATTTCAGATTATGTACTGATGATGACGGCATTGGTCTATTGTGTCTGAAACTAATGTACATAGGTAGGAATTTTTACTCTAAAGATACAGGCGATAATTTTGGCTTTCGACTTTTTTTTTTTTTTTCGATTAAAGAAAATGAGTGCAAACACAGAGTAAATACTTAAAAAGATACTAGACAAAACAATGGGTCATCCAGTTGAACCGGACACACCGCACTATGGCGATACCGGTGATTCAATAAATCTTGAGGATGAGGCGCTTCCTAATATTTCAGATAATTCTTTATTGAGAGATTCATTGAAACCTTTGGACAGCCCCTGCCTGCCTGGACGTGCCAAGCTTAACGGGTTGGATGCTGTCCGCCGGAGCGAATAAATCGCCGGATCACTGCATGATAGCCGCCTACTGCCAGACAGTAATCTAGACGCAACAGAGAATGAGCTGTGTCCTATGGCTCGTTCAGACTTCTAACATCAATCGGGAGATGACCACTCTTCAGCTAAGGAACAAGGTGACATCACAAGACAGCTCTGGTACTACCGGGTTGCGACATCTTCTTCTGGACACATTATGCTCGACTGACACACCACACCTCCAGATCGCCAGGGCCCGACTTAGCCTAATTGGGACCCGGGGCAAAAACTTCTTTGGGGCCCCCCTCTGCTTCAATACTTGGGCAAAAGCTTCTTTTCCTCCCCCCCCCCCCCTGCTTCACTACTTCAGTAATGAAGAACCGAATTTTATGGAGGTATTTAAATTTTCCCCCTCATTATAGATATATAACAAGAAAATTGACTAGAGCCTAAAATAGCTATAAATCCTCCCCCTTCCCTGCAATGGACAGACGAAATATCGTTCTGTCCATTTTATTTCTGATTGTTAACTTTTTCCTCTAGTTGCGAAAAATTCATATCCTTGCTGACATTAGTTCGGAATTCAGCTAAATTTTCGTAATTACGATGGCTCAATTAAGCCGGATTTTACACTATACTGATATTTTGTTTTAAAGTACTTCATTAAAGAAGGAAACGTAAAATAAACTTTCTATTCGATTTGGGGGGCCCTCTGATCGGGGGGCCTGGGGCAACTGCCCCGTATGCCCCTGCCTTAATCAGGCTCTGCAGATCGCACAAGGTAGGAAGCGCACAGTCACGCTACCTGGATGCGAGAATTTTGAATATGTGCACACTATCCGTGAGCCAAAGGGAAAAAAAATATTAAAAAACAATTAAATTATTATAGTAAAAAAAAAAAAAAAAAAAAAAAGAAAGAAAAAAAAAAAAAAAAAAGATTTTTGAATTTTGGAGTGGGGGGGGGGGAACTTCAGGGGAAGCCAAAATGATAAGTTGTGCACTCTGAATTATGCCAAAATGAGGAGGCTAAATAGAGTAAGGGGGGGGGGGGGCTAAACACCAAGACTGCTGAACGACATACTTGAGAGAAAAAAAAAAAAAAAATTAATTCTTGCCACTGGTGGGGGGAAGGAAAACTTTGGTAGCGCATAGTCTAGAGATTTGAAGTGGCTGGGCGAAAAAAAGGGGGGGAATGGGACCATGCGCTAAAGGCCTAAAAGGAGAGGAAAGAGGGACCATCGCAATTTTGATCCACCACGGGGGGATGGTGCCCCGCGTTGGTAGCCCGACGACTGCTTAACGACCCCATCGAGCACTTGACGGTGCAGCACATTTTTACGAGGACCAGACACCGCCACACCCTCGGATCGTTGACAAAAAAAAAAAAAAAAATAATAATAATAATAATAATAGTAAAAATAGAAAATAAGAATAAATGATTAAATTAATTAATAATAGTATAACAAAAAAAAAAATAAATAAATAAATAAATAAATAGATAAATAAATAAATAATTAAATAAATAAATAAAATGAGGTAATATAAATAATAATATTGGATAAAAAGAGAGAAAAAAAAAATAATAATAAATAAATAGATAGAATAAATTTATAATTACTGTTGCGGTTTGTTGTTGTTAACCAAACCTTCGGGGCTTCGGAGAACTTTTATTGAGAGATGACGATTTAAATAAAAGAAAATTGGATTGCGACCATCATTGCAACAAAAAAACACAAACATGAAGAAGGCGATCAGGACAATACGCAAGAGAATGATGTCACTGACCATCCGTGGATGCAAGAAAAAGATTTCCTATGTTAATCGCCCATTGGATTTTTTTTTTTTTTTTAATTATTAAAAATCAAAGAAAATTATTTCCCGATTTTAATCCCTATATTTGGGTATAGATATGTATTAGTTATCATGTGCATGTGTTAGATTGAGTTATTTTGCTGTCAAATTGACAAAATTTTAATTTTTAATTTCAAGGCACTGTCGTTCTTAGCGTTTTTTGTATTTGGCGATCAAAAACGTAATACAAAAATATACATGCCAGATGTATATTTTTGTAATATGTATTGTACGAAATATTGTTTCACATTACTGATTATTTTCTTAATATACGTTGTTAAAATAACCATGATTTTTGAAAGGAATTAAATATGTTCGCTAAATAATTTGGCGATATTTTTTTTCCCGTCAAGGATGACATATGAAATCTATTCCGTTGCAAAATATTAGTATCTCACATCAGATACTTTTTTTAGACATTCAAAAACAAATTTGACTTCAAATTATGATAGAATATTTATCACTTTCCTTTTAATTTGTATATTAGTTGGATATTTATTGTGTAAATATTTTCCTTTGAAATGAAATGCTTGTGTTTTCAATCGAATATAGAAATTTGCCATTTTTTCCCCTAGAGTTTCAAAATTTAAAATTTTATCAATTTTACAACAAAAACAACTTAATCTAATGCATGCACGCGATAACTAATACATATCTTTACCTAAATATAGGGATTGAAATCGGGAAATAATTTCCCTTGATTTTTAATCATTTTTTTACAAAAAATCCAATGGGCGATTAACATAGGAAATATTTTTCTTGTATCCACGGATGGTCAGTGATGTCACACTTCACTTGCGTATACAAACGTTCTTGAAAATGCACAGGGTCCTGATCTTTCACATAATAACAATCATTATTTTAAATATAAGTGTTTAAATAAATAAGTATTGTCATAAAATTCTGTTTTTTTATTTACATGAAATTAATTTAAAAAATAATTTAACTAAAAAAAAAATAATAATAATTAAATTATTACCTCTATGTCCTTTGATGAAGCGATGTTCTTTGCATTGCCAGGGAGAGTTATCTTAGTCGTGCAGGGATTTTAATAAACACCACACAACTTAGACACCCACCAGGCGTTTGCCTTTATTTACATTTAAATCCTTTCTATAAATATTTACAAGCTCTCTGTGTCGGCTGTCGTGGGGTGCCTCAGGTTGATGGCTTTCTCCAGCAGGATGGTTGGGTGCCTCAGGTTGTGGACTTGCTGGCTTTAGATATTGAATAATCTTCATCTGATGAAACTTCTTTAAGATGGCACGTTTCTTTGTGATCGCTAGTTGAAGTTGCCTCTCCTTTTTTCGCTTTATGGTCTGGGTCTGCTGTATCTCGTGTTTCAGAAGTAGTCGGAGGTTCAAGCTCACCTTGGTTATCCATCTCTCTTTGTTAAAAAAAGAATAACAAACAAAAATAACTAATAAAATTGTTTCATAAAAAAATGAAAAGTCTGAACTTGCACACAATACAAATTTATCACAATAAAATGCAAAAATATGTATTCACAAAAGTGTACAATTGTTAACTTACAATTGACAAATCAATTAGTAAATTCAATGAAGTTGGCAAAAAAAAAAAAAAAAAAAGAATCAGCAAATTTTGCATATTTGTTAATTAATCATACATTTAACCAAAAAGCAGAAATTTTAATGAAATAATTATATATTTCAGACAAACACATATTGAAAAAAAAAAAAGTTTTATTCCTGGTAGTGCCAAAATATTCATTATTTTGGAAATTGGCAGCAAAAATTACCCCTAACTCCAGCATTTAATTTAGCTGTAAATAAATGTAATTTATTTTTTCTTTTTAACAGTAGTGAAATAAACCCATAATTCCCTAATCAACTGCGAAAATATTGCACGTTTCAGAAATTTGCTACCAAAAAAGCAAATATATAATATTATACTAAAATAATCTTTTATTTCTGGAATTAACTTTGAAAATAGTACAAAATTTTGTCACATTTAACAGCAAAATAATCATGTTATTTTAAAAATTTGTAGCAAAATAAAAATTAAAAACATTAAAACAGTAATTTTGTGATTTTTCAGCAAAATAGTCACACACTTTGGGAAGTTAAAATGATTTTCTATCCCCCCCCCCCCCCCAATAAATTTTGGTTATGGTTTCTCTTTGGATTTACACTGATCTCGGAAACAGCCAACATGGCCTTCAAAAGGAAGGATTTCAGACTAAAGTCTGAAAACGTTCATGCCTGATTAAATTAAATAACAATTTAACAGTAGACAAACTTTTCTCACAATCTTGTCCAATGATAAAATTACCCAAATAATGAATTAACATCTTCAAATAAAATAACAGATTTTTTTACATATTATCAAGCAGAAACGGTCGTTTTGCCAAGCCAAGCTCAGAGAAAAGCAAAACAAACAAACTACCACTAACACAAAGCAGAACGCGCCAATAATAAAATCGACAGAAACAACCCAAGATCGTTAAATGCTTATTATACAGAAACCAACTTTCCCATGTTAAATCGGCAAATTTTTTTCCCGTAAAGTTTTAAATATTGGACGAACCAAATATCGCAGTAAAATGAAACAAAAAGTAAAATATTCGTATCAACGAGATCTTTAATTTGAGATAAAAACGAACTTTCTAAGTTAATAAGTAAAAAAATGGGAGCATTTTCAATTTAGCGTAAAATTAGATGTTTTGACAACTTTTTGAAAAAAATTCTTCTTCAAGAAATTTTTTTTAAAACAAGCTAGAGAATTCATAAATGTGCAGAATTCTTTGAAAACTGGTTTTTCAGATAGACAATTACTTAATCTAGGAACTTTTATAAAATTTAGCTTTTAAAAATCAAAATTTCCTATCTTAATTGCTGAAAAACTGTTAAATATCGCCAAAGAGACATAAATCGCCAAATATAAAATTGCTTCATCTCAGTTTACCCGAAAAATATTAATTTCAAATTGAGCTGCTTTTTCTTTTTATAAGTTATTTTTTTAACCAAAGAATCTTTGCTTTTATTATTTTGTACAATTTTAAATTTTATATCCCTGAAAACAGAAATGAATACATTTTTGAATAACATTTGTTTCAAATCTATAGCTTGAATTGCTGATTTTTTAATATTTTTCATACCTTAGAATAAGAAAGTCAGTACACGATATAGTATCCAATTTTAATATCCTTCAATTCAATCTGGCAATGATAATTATGATACATAAAGATTTCTACTTCCTTCTATATAGTATACTAGCAGGCTTTGCCCGCTTCGCTTGTCATTTTATTGAAATGAATTTCGACTTTCGGTTTTTAATGGATTTACACGTTGTAAGGGCTCCTGAAAACAATTTGACTATTCTTAGAAAATTTCTATTTGCGTCTGTGTGTTCTATGTGTGTGGCGAAAGTTTTGTTCCAACTAGATATCAGGAGCTACTGCTCAGAATTACATATAAATTTATATGCAATTGAACCTTGATGTATAATAGCGTTTATCAATATTTGGTGTCAATTGCTTAACATGGTGCTGCTATACAGTGACTGCCGCAATTTCAGAGAAGGCTATATCTGAGTAACTAATACATGGAATTGCATAAATTTACAAATAAATTTACATTGTTACAAATTATAGTGCTTATCAACTTTTGTACCAATATCTCAACATGTGGCGCTGCTATACAGCGATTTTCGCAATTTAAGGAAAGGTTCTGTTGCATATAATGAAACAAAACTTAATATGTGAAAAGGCCATTATGAGACATTATGCTGATTCAATCTCGATGCCTATCGGCCGATAAGATAGAGCTCATATACTACAATTTTTTTTTAGAACTGAAAGGATGCCATCTGCATGGTGAAAAATTACTTCCGTTGGACATTTTGTGCAACAATACCTCTCTGAGTTGATAATATTCAGCATTCATAATGAAAAAAATAATAAATAATTTGTGCTGCGTTAATATGTATAGGAAAATGTAAAAGAAAGTTTTGTGATGGACACGACGTACTAGTCTGCATAGAAAACCCATGGATAATGTCTAGCAACCAGAATTATGGAAAGTTTAACGCAAAGAACAACATCGCACGAAAGCTGAGTTGAAATCCAGGACATATCTGATGTAAAGTATCAGGTTAATTCCAGTACATATAAAAACTATTTAAAAAAAAATAAATGATATCTACAAAAAAGACACTTAAAATGTACAAAAAAGCCAAGCTCAAAGAAAGAGAATTGATTAAAGTTGTGTCTAAAAAGGGTGTGATATCAAATTCCCAAGCTTACATTCAAATACTTATTTAATATTCCCTTTTAACTAAATTTTCACATGTGAATCAAGTGCCTTATGATAGGTTGATAGAAATCCTTCTTTCCTGTACTAAATACATCATACCGTGTTTCTGAAAAATATTATTATTTTTATTTATGTATGATGGGCTTGGCGGCCATCTTTCAAGTAATGAATAAACATTCACACAATTTGAAAGAAGTTTCTTAAAATACATCTCATATAAAATTAATTTTGCTATTCCATTCAGCAGAGACGGAAATATTTCGATAACATGATTTCTTATAATTATTTAGTATTAAGTGCACTTCCATCCTATAAATGCCGGGAATAAAGAATATAAAAATTTAAATTAACGTAAAAACATGAAGGAGAGGGGGGGGGAAGCATAGAAGCTTCCACCCCCCCGTTATATTTACCCAATTTGAGTGTAGCGTCTTGGAATAAATATCTCGTAAAAATAATATGGTTATTCTATTCAACAGGGGTTGAAATATTCAGATTAAAAAAGAAAAAAAAAATGCATTAAAAACATCGCAAAAGCCCCGTTAAGCACACAAGTTGAATCAATTTAAGTTTTAACAGTGTTAAGTTTGGCGCACTCCCATCCTCCCATCCTATAATTATTTCTCATTGCGCAGCACTAGTGCGATATAAAACTCAAGTAACCAACCAATCAACCAACTCATCCTATAATTGATGAAATTTATAGAATTCAAACTAACGTAAAACTCTGAAAGATGGCCGCCAAGCCCATCATACATAAATAAAAATAATAATATTTTTCAGAAACACGGTATGATGTATTTAGTACAGGAAAGAAGGATTTCTATCAACCTATCATAAGGCACTTGATTCACATGTGAAAATTTAGTTAAAAGGGAATATTAAATAAGTATTTGAATGTAAGCTTGGGAATTTGATATCACACCCTTTTTAGACACAACTTTAATCAATTCTCTTTCTTTGAGCTTGGCTTTTTTGTACATTTTAAGTGTCTTTTTTGTAGATTTTGTTATACTTTCAGGTTTAACACAGAGAAAAAATAAAATTTTATTCATTTGATATTTTCTGTAAATTTGAAGATGCTTCTAGTGTGAAGTATTTCTTTATTTGTGTAATTTGTTAGCTTTGATTAAATTCATGTATAATGTATTTAAAAAGACAATGCAGTCACTTTAAAATTCGACTGCCTTGCATTGAAGCAAAAAAAAAAAAAATAAATAAATAAAAATATAAATAAACCTAACTGTCAAAACTGATAATTGGATGTTGTTTTATAGTTATCAAACTAAAATTTTTAAGGTACAAATAGCGTATAAAATTTGAAAAATGAATAAATTCATTTTTCTAATTTAAGAAAATAAAGTAATAGTAACAATAATAAATCTTTAAAAACAATAACAAATTTAATGATTGTGCTTTTAGTTCCCCATCATACTATAGGTATGGGGAACTTAGGTAATCGTGAAAAATTTCGACCTCGGTTTTTTGACTTTTCTACACGTTTTCAGGTGTGAGGAATCCGAAAATGACAAAATTTCTATGGTGTCTGTCTGTAGGGTGTCTGTTAGTCTGTTACTCTGTTAGTGTGTTAGTGGGTCAGTCCGTTAGTTTGTTAGTCTGTGTACACGATATCTCAAGAACAAATTGTCGCAGAGAGGTCAGATCAGTTTTAAAATATTACTTTCGACACTGGCAAGAACCCTATCCATTTGCAACATTCGATTTTAAAAACTTCGTAAGTTATTCGAAATTTACGATTTTCTTAACATGGGAGAATAGGACAAAAAATCACTTAAACGTGCATTAAATGAAAACTTTTTATTGTAAAAATGTCAGACCAGTTTTAAAATATCAGTTTTGATGTCGGAATGAACATCAGTAACTATAAATATGCTACTTTGAAAATTTCGCAAGTTACTGGAAATTTACGAATTTCTTAACATGGCAGTAAGGGAAAATTTCACATAAACGTCAATTTTGAGAGATATTTTCATCGTAAAGATGTCAGACTACTTTTGAAACATTATTTAGGACACTGGCATGAATATTAATGACTATGAATTTTCCAATATAAAGATTTCGTAAGTTATTGGAAATTTACGAATTTCTTAACATGGCTGAATAAGAGCAAAATTTCACATAAACGTCAATCTTGAGGGATATTTTCATCGTAAAGATGTCAAACCACTTTCGAAATAATATTTAGGATACTGGCATGGATATCATAGACTATGATTTTTCCAATTTAAAAAATTCGTAAGTTATTTGGAATTTACGATTTATTTAACATGTCAGAATAAAGCAAAATTGAGCATAAACTTCCATTTTGAGGATCCTAAATACGTTAGACAACTTCAAAATTACGTTTATGATATTTGTTTGAACATGATTGAATACAAATATTCTAATAGGAAAATTTCGTAAATTATTCGTAATTTACGATTTTATCAACATAGCGAAATTGTAAATTTTTCATATAAATATGAATTTGAGGATTATTGCATTGGAAATAGTAGCATGAAAACTAAACAACGAAAATGACCCTGATAAAATAAATTAATAGATTAGAATAAGATAAATATATCGAAATGAACGGTGGATAGCCTATTAGGCGGGGATTTCATTCTGTCACTGTATGAAGCTTTGGTCAAATTGATTTCTTTTAACATTATTGCCGAAACGTCAGTGGAGGCCCTCTGTTGAGACTCAAAACGGTTTTGGGCTGTGTCTGTCTGTCTGTCGCGCGATAGCGGCCGCCAAAAAAGCGCTATTTACTTGAAATTTGGTACACATGTTCATGAGCCCCACGAAATCAGCTGTATAGTTTTTGGTATGTATTCCATTTGTAGTTCGTATACAGGGACACGCCAAAGTTTTTCTTATCATTACGGCCTATGGGAGAAATTTATATGTATCACGATAGCGGCCACAAAAATCGCGCTATTGACTTGCAATTTGGTACACGTGTTCATGTGCCCCGCGAAATCTGCTGTATAGTTTTGGGTGTGTATTCCATTTGTAATTTGTGTACAGGGACACGCCAAAGTTTTTCTTAACATTACGGCCTATGGGAGGAATTTGTATGTACCGCGATAGCGGCCACAAAAATCACGCTATTGACTTGCAATTTGGTACACGTGTTCATGAGCCCAACGGAATCAGCTGTATAGTTTTAGGTGTGTATTCCATTTGTAGTTCGTGTACAGGGACACGCCAAAGATTTTTTATGATTAGGGCCTATGGGAAGAATCTGTATGTACCGCGATAGCCACCGCAAAAATCAAGCTATTGACTTCCAATTTTTGCCGAAATGTGAATGGAGGCCCTCTGTTGAGACTCAAAAGGATTTTGGATTCCGTCTGTCTGTCTGTCTGTCATGCAATAGCGGCCGCAAAAAACACGCTATTGACTTGAAATTTTGTACACATGTTCATGATGCCCACGAAATTAGCTGTATAGTTTTCGGTGTGCATTCCATTTGTAAGTTCGTGTACAGGGACACGCCAAAGTTTTTTTTACCATTATGGCCTATGGGAAGAATTTGTATGTACCGCGATAGCGGCCCCCAAAATAACGCTATTGACTTGCAATTTGGTACACATATTCATGAGCCCATTGAGCAAGCATTTGACGAAACTGATATAGATCTGAGACTGACCGCCTTGGCGAAAATAATGCTCCTTTTATACTTTTCTATCGAAAACAGACTGTTCTGGAAAATTCTCGTATCACATCAGCCAATGAGATTAGAACTTCCATATTTGGTATATCCCTAATAAGGATTTCCTCGCCAAGATCGCCAAAAAAAATCGCCAAGGAGGTGTGATGTTAAAAACATCACTTCTTTTTAAATGTTAAATAAGATCGTTTTCTGCACTTAAATGCATTGTTTCTCTCAGCTGGCTCAACTCACCCTGTTGTGTTTGCTTTACTGCAACACACACACAGGAGAAAAATTGGTTCTTCTTTCCTAGTGGTGATGTCATATCACACCATGCTGAGAACCAATAGGGTGATGGTTCTGACTCCACCTTCTGTTATTCCAGCAGTTTTAAATTTAGTTGGGTTTCAGCAGCTCTCAAGAGAAGAACATGGGGTGAGAAAGATTTGTTTTGCTTCTGTTTTAAAATAATGACCATTTTATCATTTGGAGAGAGAGTGCCTACTTATTAATAATAAATATATATATATTAGTTTATATGAATACTTATTCAAATTTTAAAAACCATTAATTTTTATATCCTACTTAATTTGGAATTACTAGTGTGGTTTGGAAAATAAAATTGATTAATTTTGATGCAGCAGATTAGTTTTCTTACAAACATTATTTTTGTAAGCATTTTTCTTTTTACAGCATTCTAGCCAATAAGTAAATTGATTCCTCTTTTCTCTTATGTAAATAAAATTATTTGGATATATATATTTGACCTTTTGACCCAAAGAATAAAAAGGGTTAGTGGCCAGAACGCAATGTACGCCATGAGGTTCTTTGATCCTCACTAAGTAACTTCTGTTGTTATGAAAATTAAAAATATTAATAAAATTAATTTAAAATATGGAAACATAAAAGGTAAATGAATTGTCAACATCACATTTGGTGCCGGTGGTGTCAAATTGTGATCAGATGGGAAAAGATTGAGAAATGAAAGGAATACTTGATTATTGTTCTTAAGAATAAATGATACTGTAGAGATTGTTTATTTTGAATAAGTTATTTTATTTTTATTGCTAGAATTACTGAAATTATTTTTTTAAAGTCATACATTACCAATTACATTTTTTTGGTGATTGAATATGATTGATACCAAGTGACCTATAAGACAATTCCCTGTTTCAAAAAATGTGATATGCTGGAACTTTGTACAAATGAAAATTTTTTTTTTTTTTGGTTCAATATATTTTGAATAACTGATTAAATAAATAATAACCAACAGAACTTTGTATTGTTGGCTTAAAAAAAAAAAAAAATTGTAGGTATCTCTCTCTCTCCTCAACTACGTGAATTTATTATATGCAAATAGCCATCAACACATGTAAAAATCAAGAAATTTAAATAACAAGCTTCATACATCTGTGTTGTTTTTTTAAACCAATATAATAGTTTCATATATATACAAAAAATAATGGCTTCTAACAAAGGATTGACAAGAGGTTTACCATTCAAAACTTTAGTAACGCCATTTTCTGGAGACCCTCATTTATTGGATTTTTTTTATTGAACAAGTGAAATTTAAAATTGAGAACAGCAAATGGGAAGAATCCCATGCTTTGGCTTTTGTGAAATCAAAATTGGCAGATACTGCTCTTAAGTTTTATGTCTCCTCCCCAGCTTGCCAAAAAGCCAAAAATACAAAAGAGTTATTTAATATATTTAAGAAATATTTTAAGGTAGAGTCGGCAACTGCAATAGCACAACAATTTAACGAATTTAAGTTTGAGTCCGATGTCAATATTAATATTTTTGCTAATAAGCTTGAAAATTTAGTGAGAAAACGTTTTCCTGATATGGAAGAAAAAGCCCTTGAACAACTACTACTCGCAAAATTCAATGATCTCATTCCGCCCCACTTTAGAATTCATCTACTATCACAAAAAGCCACAACCTTTTATCAGATGGTGGAATGTCTCGAAAAATTCCAGGAAATTTATAACTTGCAAGTAAACCCTGTCTTACCAGGAACATCTTTTGCTACTATTCAGAACTTCAATCATAAAATAGATAGTGAAGTGATAGGTACAAACTCAGAAAACAATTTGACTAAGATTAACAATTCATCTTATAGCAAGCGGCCATACAATAAATTTCCACAAAATAAAGGTTCGCACACGATTCAATGCCAATGGTGTGAAAGACCTGGACATTCTGCTCAGAGGTGCTTTGCACTCAGAAAATTACAAAATAATAAGTTTTCTCACAGATATCGTAATGGGCAATGTTTCTCTAGACCTTATAGAGACATGTCACGGAGAGCCAGGGCCCCTAAAACATTTAAATCCAACTCCCCTCAAACCAAAAGTAGTCATTCACAATGACTAGAAGTGGAGAATGGTAGAAGTGACACTAAACTCCTAAATACAAAGAGTTCCTCATATGGGTCAGGTTTGAATAAAGTCAATTACCATAACAACTTTTCACAGACTAACTCAACATATTCTAATCTACCTAATAATTTTTTTTTAAATAACAATGAAATCATTCTGAGATCTCCAGACACACAGGCAAAGTTCCCTTTGTCATTAGAACGCAAAGTCAAATCTGTTGCGATACAGACAACATCTCCTGTACTGGTAACGTCCCCGAGTGTGGAGGAAAATGGAGACTGCATATTAGTTAATTCACTGGAATTCTTGTTACACACAGACAATGATCTGCCCAATCTCCCCATCATACAATTACTGTTAAACAAAACATTAGAGAATTTTCTTCTCGACTCAGGAGCTGCTGTATCATTACTCTCAAAACATTACTTCTTACAAAATCAAAACAAATTATATTACAAAAGAATTGCTTCAAGAGTCAAGATATCTACAGTAAACTCTATAGTCCAATGTGACGGATGTGTTTGCATTTCCTTTAAAATAGGGAAAACTTTTTACAAACACACCTTTTTTCTTATTGAAATACCAACTGAATCTAAATTTATTGGTATACTTGGCTTTGATTTTTTAAAGTCCCATCACGTAGTTATCAATTTACACAATAACAAAATACAAATTAATGAAAATGCTTTAGATATTCTAGACACTGTACCCTCTTGCAGTCTTCTATCATCTGAATCTGATATGAATCGGGCATCATATAAGATAGCTACTCATATGGATTTTCCCCAAACTGGATATAAAAAATCTAAAATTGATGTTCATAAAGAGAACTTACCCTCTTATCAAAAATGTTGGCTTACCCAGAAGATTATGATTGATCCACAGGATACTATATATGTGCCTGTGCGGTCCACGCTTATTCCAGAAAATCAGTTAGTAATGTTTACATCGTCTAACAAGCATTGTCCACTTGTGTCCTATCCTTCTCTTATTGAGGTACAACATATCAAGGAAAATTCTACTAAACAAGAATTAATTCAATTTTTTATTCCTATGTATAATAATTCGAGCAAGAAACTGCATATAAATAAAAATACCGTTTGCGGATACATTTCAGAGATAGATAAAATAGAAGAAAATTCCTTGGATCTTGCAACAAATACACCTGATCACATGTGTAATCTAATTAAGGCCACACCAGAAGTTTTATCCTTAAGACAGAAAGAATTTAATGTAAATAATTTTTCTATTCAGCATTTAAAACCTACAGAAAGGGTAATAATGCAAGATATTCTTCAGAAATTTAACTCTGTATTTTCATGTTCACTAAAGTCGATTGGACACACCAATCATATCACTCCACATATAAAATTCATTTCAGATATTCCCTTAAAAACTTACCCTTTTCCTATTCCACAAGCTATTCAAGAAGAGGCAAAAGATCAACTTGACAAATTACTGGATGCAGGGATCATTGAGAGAAATATCTCTGAATGGGCATGCCCAATGCTTATGGTTAAAAAGAAAGCTGTGTCTAAGGAGGATAAACCTTCCTTTAGATTGGCCCTAGATTTAAGGTTAATCAACTCTATGATTCGATGCTCCACTTATCCTCTTCCAAGAATTGATACTATAATAAATAACATCTCAAAATTTAAATATTTTACAACATTAGACTTTCCCTCAGCGTATCATCAAATTTCATTACCTAAAGAATACAGACGACGTCTCTCATTTACTACACAATGGGGAACTTATTCATTTAAAAGATTAATGTTTGGGCTGAGATCAGCGCATCAACATTCCAAATGCTGATTGACACAATTATACAAGAGTGCAATTGTTCAGGCATATATGCTTACCAGGATGACATTATTATAGGAAGTGACTTTTTCCAGGAAACAACAGAAAAATTACAAACACTTTTAGCTACTCTACAAAAGTACAATCTGACATTGTCTCCAAAGAAATGTAAATTCCATCAGTCATCTATTGAATATCTCGGTTTCAGCATCCAAAATCAGAAAATACATCCTATTTCTTCCAACATTACAAAAATTACTCAATTTCCTATCCCAGCAACCAGAAAACAACTAAAAAGATTTATAGGATTGTGTGGATTCTACAGAAAACTCATTCCCTGCTACTCGCGATTAATTGATCCTTTGATAAAATTAACATCTCCGAAAACTACATTTAAATGGACAGAGGAACATGCTGAAGTCTTTAAACAAATACAGAAAGTTTTTTTCTCTAAACCTTTTCTTTCTTTACCCGATTGGTCAAAACAATTTTTTCTTAATACAGATGCTAGCAAAATTGCTATTTCAGGGGTTCTTCTACAAGAAAAGGAAGGCATTCTGCTTCCGGTTAGTTACTTTAGTAAAACACTATCTAAATCAGAACAGCGATATTCAGCCATCAAGCTTGAGCTGATGGCCATAGCTAAGTCAGTCAGTGCATTTAAATTTTTCCTTTTCAACCGACCTTTCGCCATTCTCAGCGATAGCAGACCACTCGAACACTATAAGAAAATTTCCTCTCCTGCTGATCTAACTACTAAATGGCTAATTGAATTATCAAACTATCAATACACATTCAGATATGTAAAAGGTAAAACAAATGTTTTGGCAGACTATTTTTCAAGAGAAGACTTTTCTGCATACACTCAAGATCTTAACTCAAACCCAGAATTAATTAAAGAGGCTAACAATTTACCCATTTCTTCAGCTTCTCCAACAATTGAACTCCATCATTTCAATGTCACACAAAAATCTGATAAGTCACTCACCTCATCAGAGCCTCATCGTTCTTCCTTACCTCAGTTGTTAAGCAACGATGCTGCTCCACTCAGTCGTTCCTTAAACAGCTCTGACGCAGATAATCTTATGATGGAAATCTCGGAAGAATGTTTTTTTAAAGAGCAAAGAGAAGATGACTTTCTGCTAAAAATTATTGTCGATATCACTTCGGAGAAACCTTCTCCTAAATATAAAAATTATTTTGTCCATCCGGACACAGGTCTGTTAATGATCAAACGAAAGTTTCACCAGCCTGAAAACTCTCCAAAAACAAAAATTGTAGTACCACAGAAGTTAAAACCTAAAGTATTAAAAATTTGTCACATGCCTCACTTTGGAATTAGAAATACATACAGAAGAATACTTAAACACTTTTATTGGACAGGATTATTTGAAGATGTAAAAAACTTTGTTCTGTCCTGTACATTATGTATTCAATATAAACCGCACAGAATTCCACCTGCTCCATTACAGGAAATGTTTGTTCCTTCTGCGCCGAGTATGTTAGTTTCCATGGATTTTTTGGGTCCTTTCTCCAATGGCTTCCATGTGTTAACATTCCTCGATCATTTTTCTAAACATATTGAATTGGTACCAGTAAAAAATGCAACAGCACAAGCTGTAGTTAAAGCCATTACGGGATACATTACTACCTTTGGTCGACCCTCTGCGATACTCTCAGACTTAGGCCCACAGTTCACAGCAAACATCTTTAACAACTTGGCACAGACATTGAAAATTACAATCTCCCATTCATCATCAGGACACCCGCAAACACAAGGCTCATCAGAAAGAATTAATACCAGCATTAAATCCTCAATTTCCACTCTTACCAAGGAAGGATTTGATTTTCATCAGGCTTTGATGATACACAAGAACCTGTATAACACCACCGTTCATTCTTCAACTGGATATTCTCCAGCCTTTCTGCATTTTGGCAGGTCAATAACAAGCATCTTTGACTTGTTTGAAGCTCCTCAGTTAGAAACACTGGAATTTCCATATGAATACCATAAATACATGGAATCAATGAAACAGATCTTTAGGCAAGTGCATCATAACATGAAGTTTTACCAAAACCAACGTAATACTAGACAACATAAAAAAGCAGTTCTCCGGAAATTCAAAGAAAATGATATGGTCTTTATAAAAACCAAAGATACATTTAAACCAAGATTCATAGGCCCATATTCAGTTCAAAAAGTAATATCTGACGTGTTACTCTCCGTCAGAGAATTCGAAAATGAAGGGGCTGAACCATTCACTATTAACATAGACCGTGTCATCCTGGCGCATAAAAGAAAGCAACATCTCATTCCACAAACAATTCTGACAGGTCAACCAGCTGGGATTGTTCAATCGCAGTCTCATTATGATCTCAGACCAAGATGCAAAACTTAATTTTTTTTTTTTTGTTTTTTTTTGTTTCCATTTTCACAAATGTTCTTTTAACATGTTTTTTTTTTAAGTTTTTTTTTAGGGGACTTGATAAGCAATTCATTCACCAAAGTTGCCTGTTGTAAACAAGTATGAGTTGGTACAGGTATATTTGATAAGTTGTATTTTGTATATTGTCCTATTATATATTGTGTAGTTATATATATATATATATATTTTCTCCTGTGGCAAATGTTGAATATCTACAAAAACTTAGTGAAGTGTGTATTATATTTAATATGAATATAAATCTTCTGTTATGCTGCTTTATTTTATATATTGTCTTATTCGTTAAATTTGATAACTATACTATAATTATTTACTGCTCAAAATGTACAGTATGTGTGTGTTATATGTATCGGAAACTTGCATATTTATATGTGTATACATAATTTTTCTTCTTTCTTTTCATATATTAATTCCTACACATTGTCATGTTTATAAATATATTGGGTTATTAAATACAATTTCTGGAAGCTTCCACACCATTTTCACAGACACAGACATCACTTATACAACACAAGTATACACTACATCCACACTATTACACAATCAAATTAATACACAATCCACACATGATATGTATATAAATGTGTATAATGTTTGATAAAATTTTTTGTTTATTGTGATTATTGACATTGCAGTTTTGTTTTGGTTATATCTGATAGTATGTTTATTTGAGTATTATTTGACGTTTATATTAAGTGCATTTTTGATTTTGTTTAGTAATCTAACTTGGTGGCCTCAGTAGCCACTCACATTTATTATTTCCATTTATAATATGTATATTCTTTAAATAATAATAATAATAATGGTAATGATAAAATTTAAAAAAAAAAAAAATCTTATTCGAATATTATACTCGAGTACTTGGAATGTCTTTTCCGTAATGTAATATTTATCTGTAAGATTATTTTGACATTTGTATTGATACTTATTTTGATTTTTTTTTTCTCCTTCATAATAATGCTTCAAGAGGTCATCTGTAAATATTTTATACTGAAATACAATAACTGATTTTGTTTTATCATAATGCATGTATTTAATATCAAGATTATTGGTTAAATATTTTTGTTGAAATTGTACATCCACTAAAATTCTTTTGCCATGTCATGCATATTTTATTATTCGCTCTAACTAATTATTTTTACAAATTTATAGGAAAGAAATTTTGCAGCACTTTGTATGATTTTCAATATTTCTGTTTATAATACTATTTTTTTTTTTAAAGGTATCAATATTTTTTTTACTCATGTCACTTGTTGATAAAAGCTGTGTCTGTTTGCATTTATAGATATATTTTATTAGTTGTCAATATCCTAATAAATATTGTTAGATATGTCACTGACCACTTTTGTATCAATAAAATCTTTTATTTGAGAATGTCTGTAACCACAGTGCTGAAATAGTATTGTTTTTGATGAAATGGTGTATTCCTCGCCTATTTTGGTAGAATTGATCACCTACCAGGGTAGGCGTTGATATTGGGTTGTTTGTCGGAATTTTATTGTTTCAGCTTTACTTATCGATTTTGTATTGTGTTTGGTTCAGATTTTGTGTCACATGTACATTGTTCTCAAAATTTCCAAATTTTTTTATCAAGTGCATGTTATTAAGAGTATTGTAAGACCTTTCAGTTGCTTAAAAATTTGCTTTGTTACATTCGTGCCTTTAATGGCCGTTCCTACAATATTATGTAGTCAATATGGATATTTTTTTTTTCACATGTAAGTAAAAAAAAAAAAAAAAAAAAAAAATTTGTAATCCTTCATGTAAATGTAGGTATGCACTCTCCATTCACATTTTTAGTCTTCCAAATTTTTTTAATGGTCGTTAGGGGTAATGTGATGTTAAAAACATCACTTCTTTTTAAATGTTAAATAAGATCGTTTTCTGCACTTAAATGCATTGTTTCTCTCAGCTGGCTCAACTCACCCTGTTGTAATAGCAGGAGACTTGGCGTTGGAATATTAAACCAGGAATAAACTACTACGTCAGAAACGCCAAAGAAAAATTATTGAGGTGCATACAGCTGTTTCGGTAGCCTAAAGCGTACCGTCATCAGTGCAAAAAGAATGCACTGATGACGGTACTCTTTTTGCACTGATGACGGTACGCTTTAGGCTACCGAAACAGCTGTATGCACCTCAATAATTTTTCTTTGGCGTTTCTGACGTAGTAGTTTATTCCTGGTTTAATCACCCTGTTGTGTTTGCTTTACTGCAACACACACACAGGAGAAAAATTGGTTCTTCTTTCCTAGTGGTGATGTCATATCACACCATGCTGAGAACCAATAGGGTGATGGTTCTGACTCCACCTTCTGTTATTCCAGCAGTTTTAAATTTAGTTGGGTTTCAGCAGCTCTCAAGAGAAGAACATGGGGTGAGAAAGATTTGTTTTGCTTCTGTTTTAAAATAATGACCATTTTATCATTTGGAGAGAGAGTGCCTACTTATTAATAATAAATATATATATATTAGTTTATATGAATACTTATTCAAATTTTAAAAACCATTAATTTTTATATCCTACTTAATTTGGAATTACTAGTGTGGTTTGGAAAATAAAATTGATTAATTTTGATGCAGCAGATTAGTTTTCTTACAAACATTATTTTTGTAAGCATTTTTCTTTTTACAGCATTCTAGCCAATAAGTAAATTGATTCCTCTTTTCTCTTATGTAAATAAAATTATTTGGATATATATATTTGACCTTTTGACCCAAAGAATAAAAAGGGTTAGTGGCCAGAACGCAATGTACGCCATGAGGTTCTTTGATCCTCACTAAGTAACTTCTGTTGTTATGAAAATTAAAAATATTAATAAAATTAATTTAAAATATGGAAACATAAAAGGTAAATGAATTATTTACATCACAGGAGGGAAATAGTCGCCAAATTTGGCGCCAAATTTATTTCTTCCCTTATAGGAGCTTTTTAATGCGTTTTTAAAGGAAAATTTGGCTATTTTAACGCTAAAACGACTATAAAGGCACAAAATTAGCATTTTATCAACTTACTAAACCTCTTTGAAAGAATTTATACAAAAATAAATGCAATTATTTACAATTTCGTAACACTTTATATCATATACAAATAGGTATACAAAGAGAGATACAACGGGGGGTTGAGGGGGGCTGCCGCCCCCCTCAGGAATGTATTTGATTTTGGTAATAAGTCGATCGAATCAATATATACTATTATATAATAAGGAATAAATAAAAATGACCTATTGAATAATGTCTGATGCAAATAGGACGTTGAGGCTCCTGATCTGCAGATCCACTAGTAATATGTCTCGCACTAGAAATTTCTGAGAACATAAATATGATGGGGAACTGAGCAGAGTCCACCTATGCCAACTAGTTTCTGAATGTGAACATGAAATTTAAAAACATACATTAGGTAGAAAGTAACTTTTGTAATAAAATTCCTCACAGAATATATGATGGTCTTAGGCTTCAGCAGGCAATAAGTAGAAAGCCTCCTTGTACATACGCTTAAAATTATACATGCAACATAGTTAAAGCACGTTATAAGAATGTTTAAAGGCATGGTTTGCATAAAAAGTGGTCGACACAGAATTAGTAATTATTTTTATAAAGCTAAACCAAATTGTGATAATTTACTTCAATTGACTGGAAATTTAGTACAACAAATATTTGATTTACATACAGCTATATGATTTTCGGATTAATTTAGTTATTGTGGCTTATTGTTGCACACATAAGAATTCTTATGCATTTTACACTTTTTTTTTAATGCATTTGGTCAATTTCTTATTTAAATCAACAAAGTGGAATTAACATATACAAAAAATATTTAGGTAAAAAAAGGAGTGGGAATATAAATACATTTTGTATCCTATAATATTTAGTGTGGGTGAGGGGTGTAATTTATATGAATATTGTGATTCAAGGGTGCCATATGATATAAAGGTGTTGAAAAAGTGTAACCATTGCCATTAATTGAAATTATGTCCATGATTCTGGCTCAAAACACAGATATCTATAAAATTTCTTACAAACAGATTTCTCCGAGATGAATAAAATAACAATTTCTTTAACATTAATCGTTTAACAAAAATAAACTTTATATTTCGTGGCACAATAACTTCCTAAAGTTGCAATTTCTGAAGAATAAAAGTTATTGCATGAACTTTCATCACTGAAAATAAAATCAAAATTAATTGAAATACGTAAATTATAAACAATAAATATCTTTAAAAAATATATATATATGTATATATATATGACATTAGAATTGCGGAACTACCTCTATAATTTATCAAGCTGGGTATCCTTGTAGAATTCGACGTTTTAAATATGTTTTTTTGAAAATATGTAATTACACTAAGCTTATTTATTAATTTTAATAGGCACTTCCAAAAATACGGAAAAGGGGATTAAATTGGGTCATAAATTAAAAATAAACTACTTAATTTTAATACATTTCACCATATATGCTTCACTCGAATAGTCTAAAAAGTTTCTCATTCTAGCTACGCTACAAACACAGCATAATGAAAAAAAAAAAAAATTCATTCATACAAGGAATGGAAGCGATACAATAATGAACTATAGTATTACAAATATATTTACAACTAATTTTAATCACATTCAACACTATGGAATATGAAAACATTCATACCTCATTGTCACTTGCGATGATCACGTTTAAGTTTTATTCCTGTTTTTTTATATTTAGCTTTGACATCTGCTAGTACAATGGTAGCAGTATTTCTCCCATTATGGGCTTGAAATGTCAATTTTTTTACAAACCCTGCTTTGAAAAGCTTACACCCATTAATATTTTCTTGTAAGCAGCAGAACTTCCGTGTCCTTCATTCTGTGAATTTAAAAGAATGTATTCTTGGATATTTTCATGGTAAAAATCATAACGGCCGATCAAGGATCAAACCATGATCTTAAAAATTCACTGCTGAGAAAAAAGGGAGAAATATAAATAAAAAATAATGAAAAAATTTAATAAAAATAATGTCTAGCGCAAAATTGTTTATGATTTAAAACACATCTATAATAATAAAAGAAGATGTCTGTCTGTCAGCCCCTATTGAACGCAGAACTACAATATTTGACATACGGGAGCTCAGAAGCCTGCCCGAGTGCATAGTGAAAAAAGAATTTAAAAATTTTAATTAGTTCCGGAGATATTAATTAAAATGTAAACCTATGTCTAATCAAAAAGCGATCTCAATGACTGAGAATTCACCGCGATTGCATAAAAATAGATATTTTAACGAAGTTAAACACAGAAAAAGTGGAAAATAAATTAGAAATATTAGTCCGATCGTTACGAATTTGGTACCAAATGAAAGGGGATTTTTTTCGAAATCTAAGAATGCAAGTGACTTATCTCTACAGCAATTAGATTTTTTAAAATTAACTAAAGTATGAAATTTACTTGGAAACAGGCAGTTATTTCATTTATCAAAGATTCTTCAGTGCCAGGTGCTAGACATGCTGGCAGACTATTCTTCCGGTCGGGAAAAATTGCTTTTCATTTTTCGTCCACGTGACAAAATACTGGAAATAAAAAAAGCAGTTTTTGAATTTTTTCACTTTAAAATCGATCAAAAGCAGAACTTCGAAATTGCCCGTCATTATGGCTCACCTGTAAGCAGTTATAAAATCTAAAGTATAGCTTTAAAAATAAAATAAATAGACATATTATAGTTATTTAAATTCATTTTTATTTCATCTGTTAATGACACCAAAAGTTACTTTTAACAGAATAATATTGATTTCCCCCCCCCCCTTTTTTTTATGAATTCGGTTGTAAAAAAACAGTTTTGGAATTCTTAAAATTTAGACGGATTTCAATAGAAATCGTTAATCGCCCTTGATAGATTAGCCATTTTGAGTCTAAAATATATCAAAGATATTCGTTATTGTAATACATAATACATCATTCAAACAATATTTTAAAATATTTTTATTGCAGGCTATTAAAATGATATAAGCCGTTCAAATTCTGTACAAAACTTTCGGAGAAAACTACGGAAAAACCAAAAAATTTTTATTCTTTTATATTTTACAGAGTTTCAAATTCAGATTATCGCTCACATTTCGTACTAATAATTTTTAACGGTATGCAGCCCGGAATTAAGCAAGTTTTGGAGAAAACCACAGATAAGTCAGACACAAATCTTTTTAAAAAATGTTTGTATTATCTTTGTATTTCAGCTTCTAATTAGTATAATTTCATTTTTATATTATCGAAAATGGAATTCGAGATTTCACCTGATTTACACGTTTTAAAGTGTCCTGATTAGGTTTTCTTTTGTATCTCAGCTACTAATTAAAATAATTTCATAAGTAATACATCATTTGAAAGCTTTGTTGATTTGGAATTGAACAATATATTACAGAAATTTCTACCACCAGATGGCGCTGTAATATTTTAAAATTTCAAATTCTAATGAGCGAGGAAGGTGTTGTAAGTTCTAAAACGGGGATAAGGCGCCGCAGGCGCCAACGAGCGGGACTTAGCTAAAGTCAGAAATTTGAAAGATCATAACATGGTGAGCGAACAGGCTGTTTCAGATATTGAAAAAGGAAGAGGGCGCCGAAAGCGCTACCGCACGGGAATTTACTGCGATTTCAATAAGCTATTTTCACGATAGATCAATGAGCTGTTATTAGACCTGAAACGGGAAAAAGGCGCCGCAGGCGCCACCCGAGCGGGAGTTTCGTAAAGTCGGATTTTTCAGGGATCGCGAACAAGCTGGTCGCCGAAGGCGGCTAGTCTATAATAATAAAAGAAGATGTCTGTCTGTCTGTCTGAGCATCTCTTGAGCGTATACCTGAACTTCTACTGAACGCAGAAGTATAAAATTTGACATACGGGTGCTCAGAAGCCTACCCGAGGGGATAGTGAAAACAGAATTTAAAAATTTTAATTAGTTGCGAAGATATTAATTAAAATTTCGACCCATGTCGATCGAAAAATGACCGGGATTCAACAGTTAATTGCTTTAAAAAAAAATAATAATAATAAAAAAAAAAAACATTCTATCAGCAGAAGATTTTTTTCGCTGTCTGGAATGGAAACAAAACATCTGGAAATAATTAATATCACATGTTCTTGAAGTGGGATTAAAAATTGAAAATTTGAAAATTCTTCAAATTTTCATTTATGTTACATTTAAATTAATATTCGGATTACACAGCATATTATAAAGCTACTGTTCAATTTTCATGAAAATATATTAATCCGCGTTTGTAATGACCGATAGATGGCGTTTCCTCAACTGCAGTTGTTAGTAAATATAATAGCCACCACGTGTATTTATATTGTTCTTTCTTGTTGTTCTATCATTGTTTCAGCGTGAAAGCTATCAGTGGTATGATAATTTCACCTTAGCCCACCAGAGGGCGAGCATTTCATTACAATCGCGGATAAACAAAAAAAATTACATTTTTATTGGGAAAAGATTAAGTTTTCTTTTATATTTTGCAGTACTTTGAATTGAGATATGCCGTTGAAATTTCGTAGTATTTGGTTTTAATGCCTGATAATTCGATTGTGAATATTTTTGAAAGAATAGAATCATTAGGGAGGGGGGAAAGGGCAAAAAAAAAGTTACAGTGTTTAAATTGGTATATTTATGTTTTAAAGCAAGTTAAATCGATTGCGGATATTTTCGAGTGTAAAATTATTAGGAACGAAAAGGGGGGGGGGAGGGCAAAGGAACACCCAGAACACCTTTATTCTTTAATATTTTGCAGAGTTTCGAATTCCAATTTCTGCTCACATATCGTACTAAGGATTTTTAACGTTATATAGCCCGGAATTATGCAAGTTCCGGAGAAAACCATAGATAAGTCGAACACAAATCTTTTTATAAAAATGTTTATATTAGCTTTGTATCTCAGCTTCTGTTTAACATAATTTCATAAATGAGCCGTTGAAATTTCGTAGAATTGTGTTTTAATGCCCATTGATTCGATTGTGAATATTTTTGAAAGTGTAGAATTATTAGGAAAGGCTTAAGGGGGAGGGGGAAAGAAAAAAAAAATTTTACACCGTTTGAAATTCGTGTTATTAGGTTTTAAAGCAAGATAAATCGATTGCGGATATTTTCGAGTGTAAAATTATTAAGAGCGATGAAGGGGAAAAAATGTAGAAAATGAACGGGAGTTTCGGAGAAAACTACGTAAAACCCAGAACGCCTTTATTCTTTTATATTTTGCAGAGATTCGAATTTTTTCGCTCACATTTCGTACTAAGAATTTTTAATGTTATACAGCCCAGAATTCCGCAAGTTTTGGAAAAAAACATGGATGAGTCAGACACAAATCTTTTTATAAAGATGTTAATATTATCTTTGTATCTCAGCTTTTAATTAACACAATTTCATAAGTAATAAATCATTTTAAAAGTTATTTGAATTGGAATCGAAGAGTATGTTGCAAATCTCTGTCACCAGAGGGCGGTTTGATATTTTAGTAATTCAATATCTAGAATTCTAATTATGATTAAATTAGTTATAACACATCATTTGAAATATTGAGGACTTTTAAACCGACAGAAGCTGTTAAATTCTGTACGGGAGTTTCAGAGAAAAACACAGAAATGCCAGAACACATTGAAAGCTTTGTTGATTTGGAATTGAACAGTAGATTACAGAAATTTCTACCGCCAGATGGCGCTGTAATATTTTAAAATTTCAATATTTCAAATTCTAATGAGCGAGGAAGGTGTTGTAAGTTCAAAAAAGGGGATAAGGCGACGCAGGCGCAGCGAGAGGGACTTTGCTAAAGTCAGAAATTTTAAAGATCATAAAATGGTGAGCGAACAGGCTGTTTCAGATATTGAAAAAGGAAGAGGGCGCCGAAAGCGCTACCGCACGGGAATTTACTGCGATTTCAATAAGCTATTTTCACGATAGATCAATAAGCTGTTATTAGACCTGAAACGGGAAAAAGGCGCCGCAGACGCCACCGAGCGGGAATTTTGTAAAGTCGGATTTTTCAAGGATCGCGAACCAGCTGGTCGCCGCAGGCGGCTAGTTAAAAATAAAAATTACTTGGATATTTAAACTCGAATAATGTGGTGTATATTTATTTAACAAGTAAAAAAAATATTTTTAGAAAAATATATAAACATAGAATCGCTTTGTAAATTTTTTTCGTTTAACTCATCTATCTATCTATCTGTAACATCTTCTAATTTTTTACTTGTTACTTATAGTAATAGTAAATTGAAGAAAATTTAACTTTATTAGAAAATGGTAATGGAGATAGCAGATTTGTCTTTGAAAAGAAAGATATTTTACCGAAAGATAAGGGAAAGAATGTCTCTGCTACAGAATGTTTCTCTGTATGTAAAGCATGACGTCAGAGCCGACTGTAATGAAAACAGCGAATCAGGAGTACTGAAATTCGCCTGTGATCAAGCCTGTGTAAAGTTTGTATATATGCGCGCCGGCCACTTGAAAATTTTAAATTCACATAAAAAGGTGTTTATGAACCAATTTGCTTAAAACTCCATATGTAGATAGCCTACATCAATATTTCTACTAAGTCCATAAATAATTTGTAGCAGCCATTTTGAAACAAAATGACGGCTACTTGATAAGGGAAAAGAAATCAACCTACCCTTCCGAATAAGCCAGAAGGACTTGTTTTTAGGTTTTATTTAATTTTTGCTGGATAAAAATGAATAGTTTCATTATAGCTCAGCTCTATGTTTTATTTGTTGGAAAAGTTGGATTACGTTTTTATAGTCGAATGCAAGTCAGATATTGATTTGGCAGTAATTTTTAAAACGCTGCTAAATTGTGCCACAGGACAAACCTTTTTTAAAAGGCCACCTCTCTGAAGGGCCAGTTTTCTATAAATCAAGATAAATGTGTGAAAATAATTTACAGAATTTTTTCTGAATTTCCTGTAAAATTAGAAATTTCCTTTAGAAAGACTGGAGTGCAAGGTTGGTTTTTTATACCAACTATGTGAAAAATACCAGAGCCATGAATCGATCGGAGAACCAGGGTTCGATTCCCGGCTCTGGTATTTTTCACATAGTTGGTATTAAAAAAAAAAAAAAAAAATCAGCCTTCCACTACAATATTTCTAAATGAAATTTCATGGTTAATGTATTATTGAATATAATTTCGAATTGGAAAATTTGTGGTCTAATGGAGTTGTGCTACGAAAAATATTCTCACCTGTTATATTTCTGTTTGCAGACTCGGTGACCTTGCCAACGGATATTATGTGAGAAATGCTGAGCTGGTTATCAGCCAGGGTAGCTCAGTGGAAGCGGATAACCCGGGTTCGATTCCCGGCTCTGGTATTTTTCACATGGTTGGTATAAAAAATCAGCCTTACACTCCAATCTTTCTAAAAGAAAATTCAATTATCTTATATATTAATTTGAAACGTGTTTTGTCTGTATCCACTAAATTGAGAGAACGGCTAGGTGTAAAAATTTGGTTGAGGTGTCTAAAGAATGGTCTTGGTCTGTAGATGTGTCACCAAAAGAGAAAAATAAAAAAAGTCGAACGATTCTCCCCCCCTTCTGAAGTGGGGGGGGGGAGGTTTAAAATACATTTGCAAGCTTAACTCAACTCTAAACTACCTCACGGTGAAGAAATTGTACATGGGGGGAAATAGACTCGAATACTAAAAAATCAATTTCTGCGATTTTGGAATTTTCAATTTTAAAGGGGGAAAGTAGATTTGGGGGGGCGAGAATTAGTTTGAGAGGGAAATCCGTTCTAGACCCACACATGTAATGTAGCATCTCATTTTAAAGGTCTTGAAATTTTATGTTGATTGGAGATGTTTGTATACAATATAGTGTGAGCCTGGTGGTAAAAAATGAAACTAGGTGATTTTATAGTAGGCCCTATCATGTTACACCTTATTTTAAAGGTCTTGGTATTTCCTGACTGTTGGTGATGCTCATACAGAACACACTGTGCCCCTGGCGGTGGAAAGTGTAACTAAAGGATTTTGCACTTGACACCACCATGTGACAACTTATTTGAAAAGTCTTGAAAATTCAAGGCGAATGGTGATGTTTGTGTACAACATACTGTGCCCCCTGGTGGAGGAAAGTGGATTTTGCAACGTGTGTGTAGCATGCCTGCTATACGGTGCCGCAGCCACAGGCAGCGGAAACATGAGTTACCGTTACATCCAGACTGAAACATTGTGATCACAAATAGGTAAACAATCACAAATCTCGCTGTGTTTCAATCCAAACGCAACATTTGTTTACAAAACTGGTGACAAAGTTGTGAGCGATGAGGGGGAAATTTATGACTGCCTCGGAGCTCTCATAACTCGATCGCAGGTTTACTATCGCCTCAAAAAACTGGTATTGAGGTGCCTCAAGCGTAAGTTCTCCGTGTGTCCTCGTAAGAGAAAGCCAGCCAGCCAATGGGAGACGCAGAGCGAGTCATGTTGTGATTGCGAGCGCATCCAGTTACGATTCGACGTAAGATAGCTCTGAAGTTGTCGTAAGATAGTGAGGCACTGCAATCCGCGATTGTAATGAAATGCTCGCCCTCTGGTGGGCTAAGGGGAAATTACAATAAACATGCTTTAATTCGAATTCCATCAAGCCACCATTGCTTGCCGATGTTTAGTTTCACATATATTTATTGAATAAAAATGAATAAATCCGGTAAAAAAGATAACACATACTGTTGTGTGCTCCAGCGTAACTCCAAAGGATCAAGAAATCCAGAATTAAGCTTCCATTTATTTCCAAATGACAAATTTAAAATTTCAGTTGCTTCGGCTAATGGAAGTAAAGAATTAATCAGATGATTTGAAACTAATATTTGTTCAACTTCAGTTAAAAATCTACTTTCGATCGAACTTTGAATAAACTGAAATATTTTTTTCCAAAAGCAATCAATTTTTCATGATGTAATGGCGGAGAAATTATAGTACGAATATTAAGTAGAATAACAAAAAGAACAAAAATAGATACACGTGTCTGTAATATTTACTAACAACAAGAGCTGAAAAAGCGCCATCTATCGATCATTACAAACGCGGATACGACTTGCGTTTTCTTTACATCTTAAGACAGAGTTTGTGCGTAAGATAGTGTTGAGCGAGGCACCGCAATCCCAGCCTAAGTAAATTCAATTTCTACTACATGTTGCGATTGGCAGTTAAAGGGTTAACTCAAAAACTCATAGACAGCACCGGCTCGAGCAAATTCGCCGCCCTAGGCGAGAATTTTAAATGGCGCCCCTTTTAATGACCTATAAATGGCACCCCTTTTTCATTTTCTTAAAAATGATATATGTTATTCAAATCCACTATGGAATGTTCCCTATTTTACGAGTAAATGGCATTAGCAGGTCCTGTTATAAATGGTTTGTGTACAGGGATACCCCCCTCCCCCCCCCCAAAAAAAAAGTGCAAATATTATGGCTAATTCCGTAATTATCACTTGTACTGTTTAAAGGTATAGTAATATGAGATAGTATCTCTGCAAAAAATTCTAAAAATATTAGCATTGAAAAGTAAAAACCCATCACCTGTATATATTTAGTGTTTGTTATCAAATAACTTATTTTTTTAAAAATATTTTTAATATTAATTAGATTGTAGTTTAGATTTGATGTTAAATTTATGCTTTCAGTGTATATACTCCATAAATTTTAATTTTGAACATCTGTTTTGTCTTCTGGATGGTTTCATCCATTTCTTCCGTTTTTTTTCAGTTTCTTCCACTGTCCTGGAAGAAACTGGTTTCTTTCGGAGGAAACCCAACCCTGATAAGAATAGTATAATACAGTATAATAATAATAACACACAATAGAAGAAAAATTAATTAAATCTTACCGAAAATTAAGATTATCTTCTTTAATAAGAAATGAAGATATTTCGGCAGGAGGTCATAGAAAAGTAGTGCAGGCAAAAAACATAAAAAGTTTTGAAAATAATTAAAATGACTGTAGTTTCCAGAGAGTCTAGAACAATCCAGTACAATTACAATCCAAACATCGAAAGAGATTGCATCATCTGGTGGATGATGCAGAGAACTTTATTTTTATTTTTTTAATTGTTCTTTATTACTTTCTTCTATATTCAATAGAAGCAAGTATTGGATTCGTAAAAATTTTCGACCTCGGGTTTTTGATGGATTTACACGTTTTGAGAGCTGTAGAACACGATTTGACCATTTTTAGAAAATGTCTGTCTGTCTGTGTGTGTGTGTGTGTGACAAAATTTTGTGGCAACTGTATCTCAGGAACATCTCTTGACATAAATTAGTGCCTATCAACTTTTCGTAAAAATTGTCTTGCAGGTTGCGTTGCCATCCCGCTTTTTCTAAATTTTTAACATGGTGATATGGGACAAAATTTTGCATAAATGTGCATAAAGAGAATTATTTTTTAGTAATCATTATGAAATTTACAAGAATTATTTATAATAGAGATAGTAAACTGGGAATTTTTTTTTATATGTGTAGGAGCCTCGCCCCCCCCCCCCTTGGGGTGGAAGTCCCTCCTCGAGGGGAGTAAATTTTCAAGATGGGTATCTTTCGAAAGGTCTCGTCAATATCTTTAAAACGAATGGTTGAACTATAAATCTGTGATAATTTAAAACAAAATTATTGATTTTTTTTTACTTTTAACAACAACAACAAAAAAAAAAAAACTTAGAAAAAAAAAATCTTTTTTTTTTTAACGAAATTTAACTAAACTTGGTATTTAGTTGACCCCTGACATAAACTGGTGCTGATTAGATTTGGGGATCAATCGCTCAACAGGTGGCGCTGTGATCGTATTTTTTCTAAATTTTTAACATGCCAGTATAGGACAAAATTTCGTATAAATGTACATAATGAGAGTTATTCTTAACCTGTGATTATAAAATTAATATGAATTATTGATAATAGTATTAGTTAATTAGGAAGAAAACTGTGCATGTGTGGACATCGTTCCCCCCCCCCCCTCCTGGGGGGAAGTACCCCCTGGGGAGGGGGTAAATTTTCAAGATGGGTATCTTTCGAAAGGTCTGGTCAATACCTTTAAAACGAATGGTTGAATTATAAATGTGTGATAATTTAAAACAAAGTTATCGATTTTTTTTACTTTTAACGAAAAAAACTTTGAAAAAAAATCGTATTTTTTTTATGGTGTTACTGAGGGAATTTGTGTGGGAAAATATAGAAGAAAGTCTTGTGGTGGTCACAATACTAGTTTTTCTACGTGAAAAAGAAACATCTTTGTGTAATGAGTTATGGTTTTGCTTGGTTTGCGATAACATTTCATGCCTGTGTGGCTTGGCTTTTTTGTTATTATTAATCTGAAATGGGTCCTAAGTGGACTTATGTTTTGTTTAGACCTACGTGATCATACCTTAGTGTAAATATTAGTACATGTTTATTTTTTAATTAAACTTTATTTAATTAGTAAAGCTCTTTCTAAGCCTTTCTTTACATATATACACACAAAGAGAGATAAACCTCTAGTCAATTATAATCGAACAGAAGCGATTGCATTATCTGGAGCCAGACTTCTAAATTAATGTGAGCTATCAAGGATGTGACTGAAGAACTTTTTTATTTGTTCTTTCTTTCTACATGTTAAGAATATATGTTTTGTACAGTTCGTTATTGTTAGCTGTATCAGCTAAAATAAACCTTTGTGGCTTTTTGTTCTTATAGTTTTTAAAATTATAAACTAGTTAGTAGTATAAAAGTATAGCATTCCCTTCCCCTCTCCCAAAAAAGAAAAATATCAAGGTTCGAATTTCACACACTGCTAATTGCATATGCAATATTGAAAGCCACGTGTTTGTGCATGCGTGATATTCCACAGTAGGCGGCTGATTGTGGATATTTTTGGTGCAGCCACACAGTCGGAATTCACAAGGGGATGAACTTAAACAACAACGGAAAGAGTCAGTTGTGTTACGTTTATACGAATTATGAAAATAAATAAAGGATACTTAGGACTTTCTTTCTTTCTTTCTTTTTTTTTTTAAGTAAGCGGGCTTATTTACACCAGAAAACAAAAAATGCTGTTTTATTGCCGCCCCACAGTTTCCAGCGCCCTAGGCGGTCGCCTAGTTCGCCTATATGGTTGAGCCGGGCCTGCTCATAGTCATAGATATAGTAATAAGACATAGACTGATCAGCGAGGGCGAAAAAGTGATGCTTTTTAGGTAGATTCCTTATAGGAGATCTACCTATTGCAATGGTTCTCATGACACGACTTCTGGAAAAATTCTTCATATCTTCACCCATCATGACCCCTAGAACCCAAAACCACCCTCCGTCTAAAAGTTTATATATATATATATATATATATATATATATATATATATATATACATATATAGGTATATATATATATATATATATATATATATATATATATATATATATATATATATATATATATATACATATATAGGTATATATATATATATATATATATATATGTATGTATAACGCTTTTTCCCATGTTAAGTTGTGAACTCGATAACTGGAGTAATTTTTATTTAAATTTAACCAGCTCGGGATATGTTGTCAGAACAGTAAAAATCTCGGTCGAGTTCGTAGATGGAGTATCCAGCTCAAAGGGGGTGGAAATGGCGGGGGGTGGAAATTTTCATTTGACCATAATTTCTTTAATATTGAAAATAGGAAAATACTTCAAATCAGGCGAATTACCGCCTTATCCTAAAGAACAACTTTTGTATTTAAACTTTTTCGATAACTTAAATTGCTTAAAAGTTACAAGTTAAAAAGTGATTTTTCAGCACTTGTGATGAAGCCGATATTTTCTATCCGCGATTGTAATGAAATGCTCGCCCTCTGGTGGGCTAAGGTGAAATTATGATACCACTGATAGCTTTCACGTTAAAACAATGATAGAACAACAAGAAAGAACAGTAATACATACACGTGGCTATTATATTTACTAACAACTGCAGTTGAGAAAGAGACATCTATCGATTTTTACAAACGCGGATAGCTTTCATTGCAAAAATTTATAATCTGATGCTTATGTCACGTGCAAAACGATAATAAAAAAGATAACTGAAATTATAATAAAATTTTAATCATGTTTTTAAACAATATAATAATCTGATTTTTTTTTTTTTTTTTTTTTTTTTTTTAAGTTTAATTTAACAGAAAATATGACGTCACAATTACAACAATGTACTGAGAAAAATGAAATAAAATTTTATCCGTAATTTTAAACAAATAAAATAAATGTTAATAAATAAATAAATAGATAAGTAAATCAACATATCTTAGGGCTAAGCAGATTTAGACTTAGCTTTATGCCATAGATGCTATCCGCGATTGTAATGAAATGCTCGCCCTCTGGTGGGCTAAGGTGAAATTATCACACCACTGCATATCCTCATATTATGCAATCGACTTTCCATGATGAAATGGCGGAGAAAGAATAATAATTACACGTGGCTGTTATATTTACTAACAACTGCAGTGTTCAGAGAGCGCCATCTATCGATCATTACAAACGCGGATAATGTAAAAGATAAATGTCATCGTTAAAAAATAAAATAAAAAAATAAATAAATAAAATGAACATATCTTAGGGCTAAGAAGATTTAGACTTAGCTTTATGCCATAGATGCTATAATGTAAAAGATAAATGTCATCGTTAAAAAAATAAATAAATAAATAAATAAAATCAACATATCTTAGGGCTAAGCAGATTTAGACTTAGCTTTATGCCATAGATGATATAATGTAAAAGATAAATGTCATCGTTAAAAAAAAAAAAAAAAAAAAAAAAAATCGTGTAAATCGATGCTCAACGAATTAAATTGGCATGACAGAAAAAGTAATAAATTTGGGGACATTTAGGTATTATCCCTTTATCAAATGAACTAGGGACGATTTTAATGAATTTTCCGTTGAAGTTTATTTTCATGAAAACTTAAATTTAAATTAGAGTATTTCATTACTCGAATTCCCTTATTTTGATAAATAAAATTGTAGCATTTAAAAAAAAATAAAGAACACTCTGTTAGTAAAGTTCCATGACCTCATGAAGTGGTATTTAGATAGAAGATGAGTGGCAACAACCAAAAAGAAGGAACGGAGTTTGGATGGAACGAGAAAATGGCATGTTTCTAGTCATTCGAGAAGAATTTATTTATTTATGTTCTAAATGTTTATCTATGTTTTGTGCGTTTTTTAGTAATGTCTTATTAAATGTTTTCGTCTTCAAGCACGATGTTTTTTTTTTTATTCCAAAGCCACGACTGAATTCATTTAATTTTAAATGATGGTGTCTCCAATCAAGCAGAGACCAGGATCGAATTTTACTCTGTTATTGAAAAATGAACTAATAAAGGTTTTAGAAAACTATTACATACTTTTAAATTTTTATTAAAAAATATTTTATTAAAAAGCCCCTCCCCTTAAATCCGCCACTGGAACGAAATAGCTAATGCTGACGAAAATCGTCTGCCTTATTATTATTTTTATTTTTTTGTTCCATTTCATTATTTTATAGAAAGAGTAATTTTTTTTTTCTGTGTTTATGCTTATGACACATGGTAATTATATAAAAAGTGTTAAAGATTACATTTTTTTTCAATTGTTTATTTTTTTTACAAACGTTGAAGTAAGCTTATGATAGAAATGTTTGTTTATTCATTTCATATGAAATAAAAGTGTTGGTTTCAATAAAAAATAAATTGGATAAATAAGAAAAGAATTTTATTTTATATTTCATTGCGTAAGGAAATGTAAATATGCACGACAGTGTGTTTTAAATTATTTCTAATGTGTGAAAATATCATTCACGTATTTTTAAAGTCAATTTGATTCATAAGCTAAGTAAAGAAATTTATACAGATATCAATTGCTTTAGGTATAAATTATGGGTTTTGTATATGGTATATAATTTTATTTCCATTAATATTTAACAAAGTGTTTTAATCAGCACCACCTTGGGGAATTTTTGCTAAGTTTCTCGTTCAGAAAATTTTAGGTGTATAAGATGGCATATTTGGGTCGCGCAAAAAAAGAGGATTTGAAATTGTTGGCTGTGGAGTTGAATCTTCAGGTCACGAATGAAATGACTGTAAGCGATTTACGCAAATTAATTACCAAAGATAAAGAATATGACGAAGAGTTTACTAAGAATCAGCTCGACATTATTATCGAAGATAGGAAGCTCCACGAGAAACAAGACGCTGAAAAGCAATTCCAAGAGCAAGAGATTGAAAAACAAAACGCGAATATGAATTTGAGTTAGAAAAAATCCGTTTGGAAGCTGAAAAGTTTAAAGTAGCACCGATTTCTGAAGCTAAGAGTAGTACGCAAGATTTAACAAAAATCGTTCCAAAATTCGAAATGAGAGATGGAGATATAGTGCTGTTTTTGACTTTGTTTGAGCGTCAAGCCAAGAGAATTAATCTAGATAAATGTAACTGGGTGTCAGCTCTTTTAGCTCTTATGCCAAAAGAAATCACTCAATTAATAGCTCGTGAATCAGAAGAAAAATTTGACGATTATGATTATATCAAAGGTTTATTATTAAAACGATTTAAATTAGGCACTGAACATTTCAGACAAAAATTTGTGAAACATCAGCGAAACCCTACTCGATCTTGGCGAGACTTTGTTTTCGAAATAACAAGCTACTTTGAGGAATGGCTTGAAGGAGTTGCAGTAAATGATTTTGAAGGATTGAAGAATCTTATGATTACGGATCAGTTAAAAAGACGCGTTCCAGGTGATATCCGAGAACATTTCGTCGATGACTGGGCTAAGTTACTTGTTCCGGGTATTTTAGCTGATAAGTTGGATGAGTACGAAAGTGTACGATTGAATGCTAAGGCATCCGGTTTGGGTGATATGAAACATAGAACAACTAGTAATTACAATCCTGATTTTAAAGACTTTAGCAACAAACAAAAAGATGAACAGCCATCTCGGAAATTTAGGACATCATACGTAAATATCAAAATACAAGTTTTAAACCTACTTGTTTTACGTGTGGATCTGTGGGGCATTTATCTAGAGTTTGTCCCAAGAATTCCAAGAAAACATCAACTCGTAACGCCGTAAGTAATGTGGTTGAAGCCAAAGACGTTAAGCCAAAGACAACGAACGAAGTTGTAACTGCTAAGGTGTCAATTCCTGTGTCAACCTCTATGCCGATTAAAGATGGAATTGATGATTTGAAATACGTAAATATCAAATGTGGAGAAAAAGTTTTGAAGGCAATAGTGGATACTGGAGCACAAATTTCAGTCTTACGTGCAGATTTGGTCGATACCGACTTTGGAGAAGGGGATGGAACAATCCAAATTATTTCGGCTTTCGGTGAAAAAGAAGTAGCTGCTCTAAAGATTTTTGACCTAAAGATAGATGATGGGAAACACGGCAATGTACCTGTAACTTGTGCAGTGTCGAAGAAACTTGTGAATGATATGCTAATTTGTTCAACTGCCTATGAAGTTTTAATGGAGAATGTAGAATTAAATGGATGTATGAATCATGTACTTGCAAAATTAAATGAGAGCATTGAAAAAGAAAATCAGGAAGAACATGATAAAAAGAAAAACATCTCAACGTCCCTTCAACTTAATGCTGAGATTATCGATGATGAAAGCAATGGAAATAAAGATTTTATAAAATTACAATTAGATGATGAAGATTTAAAGAAATCCTGGTTTTCAGTGTTGTGCACGAACGCGTTCATTTGAACGCGTTCATGAGTTTAGCTCAAAAATTTTGAGTTTTGAGTTGAACTTCGCTCGTTTTTTAAATTATGAACTTGAGTTGAGCGTAGTTCGTTTTTTACACGAACTTGAACGTGAAAAAGCAATTCAAGCTCAAACTCATTTTAAATATTTCTGTCTGAAATAGGAAAAGGAAAGTGGACCACAGATAGAACTTTTTACAATTAATCTTATCCCCTTAGGGCTCACACACATCTCCCAGCCCACCCTACAAGCGAAGCAAATGGCTTTTGGGAATAGCGGAAGTACCATTCTTTTAAAGAAAAAGATGGACTATGGGCAGTTTCAGTGGGGCTTTCAGTTTTCTCACTTCATCCTTTTATCAGTGAAAGGAAATGCTCGGAAAGTTTTATGAGGGTGGTTCAATTCGTCGCGGGTGTATAAGTTTTTTCTTTTTTGTTGTTGTTGTTCTCCTATATTTGTAGAAAACGGTTTCGGTAACAAAATCTCTGCAATCTGCTGCCCTTAGGCTGCACCACCCCCTTGTTGTGTATACATTGCACCCTTTTACGGCGGCCTTGGAAAAAAAGAAGCTTTTAGATTTGGACAATCAGGCACCAAGTCTTTCCAGAATTAATGAGAAGAAAAAAACACACACAAAACACGATGAAATCATTATATTATTTATAATCAGTTTCACTGCATGCGAAAGACGCACCACATCTCATTTTCTGAAATTCGAATATTGATGTACACATTAACAAGACTAAGAGGTAAATACTAATTTTATATTTGAATTATATTATACATTATTATTATTGCCTTGTTTTAAAACTCACTCATGTTTGAAAAGATTTTTAATTTTTTTTATCATTGTAATGATAAATATTTGCATATTCAATATATTCGGAGAATTAATGCGAATTCTATCACTTTTATTTGTCTTTGCACCCGAGGTTTAACTTCAGTATATATGCTTGAAATGAAATGTCCTGTCATTTTAATGCTTTCATTAAGGTGCAATAGCAAATGACTGTCCCTTTAGTTAAATTTCTAAAAATTAAAAAAATATGTATATATTTAATATTTCAAATATAAATTATTAATATTTAAATTATCAAAGCTGATAAACAGAAGTGTTGGGTTCGATCCCAGGTCGCGCTCGTCGACTTAACTGTTCGGAGCTTTTTGTGGTTTTCTCCAAAACTCGCGTAAATACGGACTAAAAACCCTTAGAAAGACGCCCAATGAGGGCATTCCCCCTATAAGCTAGGACCTGGTATAGTCAATCGGTCTTATGCTATACAACCAACCTAATATATAAATTTCAAAACTATCTGAAATAATCGTAATAATAAAAAATAAATTTTGTGCGTGATAACCATAAATATATATATATATATACATACTTACATTAATATCATTATTGCTGTTATTATACTTACAAAGCTTAAAATCCAAACTTCCGAATAGAAATACTGTATTCATGATTTTGTGATTCTAGCCAATCTAAAAATGTCCAGCAAAAAGGAAAATTGAGAATGATTTTTTCAAAATTGTTTTTCAATATTTTAAATACACTTTAACACTTGTTTATTTTAGCTTATTCATTTTCATTTAAGAATTTTTCTTAGTCTGATTTGATTTCTTGTTAACTTATAATATAGTTTAGTTGGAGGATTTAAGGCTGATTGACTCCGCATGTGTCCTAGGCCTATAGGGGAAATGTCCTCCTTGATATTCTTTCTAAGGGGTCCTAGCCCATATTTATGCGAGTTTCGGAGGAAACCACGGAAAACTCCGAACGGCTAGGCCGATGAGCGTAACCTGGAATCGAACCCGGCACCTCCCATCTACCAGCATTGAGCGCAGAACCATTCAGCCGCTGGTGGGCCCTTATAATATTATAAGAAAATGTATATTTATTAAAAAATATTAAGTTGTTTATCATTAATTTTTAAGAGGGAAAGAGCTGATTATTTTTGATGAATATAGTATTAAAAAATTATCTAATTCTGTAATTTAAATAAGTAGTAGTTAAGAGAAAAATTAATTCGTATTCGGATTAGTATGTCCCGTACAGATTTAGCTTACAGAATACCAAAAATCTGTATTTAGAAAATTAAACTTATTTCTCAATCAAGAATATATTCATCCAACGTTGGCAATAATTCTCTGTCTTACGGCTTTTTCTGAACATAGAATTTTTCCCTATTTAATCGTAAAAAAATTATTCAAAATCTTGTTAAACGACGTTATATAAAAATTACTGAAGATTAAGATAGGAAACATTCACAGTTTGAACAGCGGGATTTTAGAAGAATTGGACAGAAAAATGTTCTTTTTTTTCTAATCCATTTACTAAAGTATTTTATAAGCAATACTAATAAAGGGAAAAGGAGGCTCTTCAGCTGTTGTCGCTGATAGCGAAACCCCGTGATATTATATGGGGAAACCTGTAATGTAAATTACTTATTACCTAATGTATTTTTTAAAATAATGTTTAGATATTTCACAATCGTTAAAATAATTCATCCTTTCAACAAATTGATTTTTTTTAAGCTATTGTATAGCTTTTATCGCGGGCTTTGAGCGCGGCGACCGAATCGAAAAATTCCGTAACGAAAAAAAAACCTAACACAGTTCGGCAAACTTCGGTAGACTTCGGCTGTACGAAGCTCACACGGATCGAGACGAGCTGCTCCGAAATCGGACGAATACGTAAGCAGCTGTTTGTGAGAAAGTATATAGGTGTATAGGTATGTATCATCTATGTACAACAGTGAATAGCTGTACGCGTAAAATTTGTGTATAAAATAGATCAGATAAAACTCAGATCCCCATTCGACTTGCAGGCCTTTAAAACCTATTAAATACCTTTTCTCTATTAAAATTTGTTTGCTTATCGGTCACCACGCTCAAAAAGTGTAACTTGAATTAATATCAAAGAAAAAACTTGAATATCCCCATTCGACTTGCAGGCCTTTAAAACCTATTAAAATACCTTTTCTCTATAAAAATTTGTTTTCTTATAGGTCACCACGCTCAAAAAAGGTAACTTGAATTAATATCAAAGAAAAAACTTGAATATCCCCATTCGACTTGCAGGCCTTTAAAACCTATTAATTACCTTTTCTCTATTAAAATTTGTTTTCTTATCATTATTGTTATCTTATCATTATTGTTATCTTATTCATTAATATCAAAGAAAAAACCTGAATATCCCCATTCGACTTGCAGGCCTTTAAAACCTATTAAATACCTTTTCTCTATTAAAATTTGTTTTCTTATCATTATTGTTATCTTATCATTATTGTTATCTTATTCATTAATATCAAAGAAAAACCTTGAATATCCCCATTCGACTTGTAGGCCTTTAAAACCTATTAAGTACCTTTTCTCTATTAAAATTTGTTTTCTTATCGGTCACCACGCTCAAAAGGTTTAACTTGAATTAATATCAAAGAAAAAACTGGAATATCTCCATTCGACTTGCAGGCCTTTAAAACCTATTAAATACCTTTTCTCTATTAAAATTCGTTTTCTTATCGGTCACCACGCTCAAAAAGTGTAACTTGAATTAATATCATAGAAAAAACTTGAATATCCCCATTCGACTTGCTGGCCTTTAAAACCTATTAATTACCTTTTCTCTATTAAAATTTGTTTTCTTATCATTATTGTTATCTTATTCATTAATATCAAAGAAAAAACTTGAATATCCCCATTCGACTTGCAGGCCTTTAAAACCTATTAAATACCTTTTCTCTATTAAAATTTGTTTTCTTATCGGTCACCACGCTCAAAAAGTGTAACTTGAATTAATATCAAAGAAAAAACTTGAATATCCCCATTCGACTTGCAGGCCTTTAAAACCTATTAAATACCTTTTCTCTATTAAAATTCGTTTTCTTATCGGTCACCACGCTCAAAAAGTGTAACTTGAATTAATATCAAAGAAAAAACTTGAATATCCCCATTCGACTTGCAGGCCTTTAAAACCTATTAAATACCTTTTCTCTATTAAAATTCGTTTTCTTATCGGTCACCACGCTCAAAAAGTGTAACTTGAATTAATATAAAAAAAAACTTGAATATCCCCATTCGACTTGCAGGCCTTTAAAACCTATTAAAATACCTTTTCTCTATTAAAATTTGTTTTCATATCATTATTGTTATCTTATTCATTAATATCAAAGAAAAAACTTGAATATCCCCATTCGACTTGCAGGCCTTTAAAACCTATTAAATACCTTTTCTCTATTAAAATTCGTTTTCTTATCGGTCACCACGCTCAAAAAGTGTAACTTGAATTAATATTAAAAAAAACTTGAATATCCCCATTCGACTTGCAGGCCTTTAAAACCTATTAAAATACCTTTTCTCTATTAAAATTTGTTTTCATATCATTATTGTTATCTTATTCATTAATATCAAAGAAAAAACTTGAATATCCCCATTCGACTTGCAGGCCTTTAAAACCTATTAAATACCTTTTCTCTATATAAATTTGTTTTCTTATCGGTCACCCCGCTCAAAAAGTGTAACTTGAATTAATTTCAAATAAACAACTTAAATATCCCCATTCGACTTTCAGGCCTTTAAAACCTATTAAATACCTTTTCTCTATTAAAATTTGTTTTCTTATCGGTCACCACGCTCAAAAAGTGTAACTTGAATTAATATCAAAGAAAAAACTTGAATATCCCCATTCGACTTGCAGGCCTTTAAAACCTATTAAATACCTTTTCTCTATTAAAATTTGTTTTCTTATCGGTCACCACGCTCAAAAAGTGTAACTTGAAATTATATCAAAGAAAAAACTTGAATATCCCCATTCAACTTGCAGGCCTTTAAAAACCTATTAAAATACCTTTTCTAAAAAAAATAGAGTTAGGTCATTCAAATTTGGTACATCGAGGTTTTCGATACCTACAAATCGATTGCGGATATTTTTGATATATTCTCATTGCGGATATATTCTCATTTATTCAATAAAAGAAAAAATTTGTTTTCTTATCTGTCACCACGCTCAAAAAGTGTAATTTTAATTAATATCAAAGAAAAAACTTGAATTAATATCAAAGAAAAAAAAATACTGCATAAATAAAATAAATAGATAATTATAATTGCATAAGTTGATAAAAAATGCTAATGCAATAGCTTTACCGCGGCAGTCCTCGAGTGCCACACGTATTTTTTTTTTTTTTCTAATGTTCTGTTCTAAAACTTTAAAATGCGGATAATTAACTAAAATTATTTTTCGCCCTTTACAGCTTCAAAACAAAATGTTAAAAATTTAAGAAATCCGTTTTAGGAAAACAAAAATCAGTTTAATGATATTACGAGTTTGGCTGTCAGCGTCGACTGGTAAAGCATCCCCTTAAAATTAAAAACTGAGCAAAATAATAACTCACGCTAAGACATTGATTGATTTTATGTAATGATGATGTATGTAAATTTGGAAGATAATAAATGAAGCTACGTCGTAATCTCCCCCCCCCCAAAAAAAAAAAAAAAAAACTTTAAAAATGCTCTGTGTTCATCACTAGCTGTATTCATAATATTTGAAATTTTAAAATAAAATAAGTATTTTGCCAAAATATATATATATATAAATTTATTCTGTCGAAAAATTATTCTATGGAAGTCAGTTAAGATCTTACTTTTATTTATTTATTTATTCATTGGATATAATTGAGGAAATTGCCAAAATTTACCTTGTCAAAGGAAATTGCTTGAGAATGATAATTATTTTCGCTTACTTATATGTTACACAAAACTTTGTTTAGAGTTCTATACTTCACGTTGCCTTTATAGGATAATTTCGCATTTTGAGTTGCCTTGAATATAGAAATAAAACTTTTAACATCTCCTCTATGGTTATATTATCGCAATTAATGAAAAGAAATAAATGGAAGAAATTTAAATTTAGAATGCTAAAGATTATTTGGAAATGTTACTTGAAATTTTTGTCTAAGATCAGTAAGTTACTGATACAAGTTCTCTAAAGAACTTGAAATGCATATTTTAAAATTTCCTTACAACTTTAAGTTTTTTTTATGAATATGTAAATAATTGAATGGGGCATTGGGGGGAAGAGGGGGAATCCCGTCACTCAGAAATATAATATATATAAAACAATTTATACGAATTCAGATTTCTATTTTTAATTTCATTAACTTTATATACTAAAGAAAGTATTGCTGTTTGCTGAATTTTCGAAAATAAGATTTCACTACCTTTTCAAGTTTTAAGTCATAAATGATATTTTTACTTTCTTCTATATTCAATAGAAGAAAATATTGGATTCGTAAAAATTTTCGACCTCGGGTTTTTGATGGATTTACACGTTTTGAGAGCTGTAGAACACGATTTGACAATTTTTAGAAAATGTCTTTCTGTCTGTCTGTCTGTCTGTGTGTGTGTGTGTGTGTGACAAAATTTTATGGCAACTGTATCTCAGGAACTACTGCACATAATTTCATACAAATTGGTATGTAGTTGCACCTTGACATAAATTAGTGCCTATCAACTTTTGGTAAAAATTGTCTTACAGGTTGCGTTTCCATCCCACTTTTTCTAAATTTTTAACATGGTGATATAGGACAAAATTTTGTATAAATGTACATAAAGAGAATTATTTTTTAGTAATCATTATGAAATTTACAAGAATTATTTATGATAGAGATAGTCAACTGGAAAATTTTTTTTGTATGTGTAGGAACCTCGCCACCCCCCCCCCCTTGGGGGGGGGGAAGTTCCCCCTCGAGGGAAGTAAATTTTCAAGATGGGTATCTTTCGAAAGGTATCGTCAATACCTTTAAAACGAATGGTTGAACTATAAATCTGTGATAATTTAAAACAAAGTTATCGATTCTTTAAAATTTTAACGAAAAAAAACTTAGAAAAAAAAAAATCGTTTTTTTTTTTTTTTTTTTTTTTTTTTTTGCGAAACTTAACCAAACTTGGTATTTAGTTGGTCCCTGACATAAACTGGTGCTTATTACATCTGGGGATCAATCGCTCAACAGGTGGCGCTATGATTGCATTTTTTTCTAAATTCCTAACAAGGCAGTATAGGACAAAATTTCGTATAAATGTACATAATGAGAATTATTCTTAACCTGTGATTGTAAAGTTAATATGAATTATTGATAATAGTGGTAGTTAATTAGGAAAAAAAAGTTTGTGCATGTGGGGGCATCGCTTCCCCCCCTCCCCGGCGAGAAGTACCCCACGGGGGGGGGAATCTTCCGAAAGGTTTCGTCAATACTTTTAAAACGAATGGTTGAGCTATAAATATGTGATAATTTACAACAAAGTTATCGATTTTTTTTTTTTTTTTTTTTTTTTACCTTTAACGGAAAAAAAACTTGGAAAAAATCGTTTTTTTTTTTTTTAAATATTCTTACTGAGTGAATTTGTATAGGGAAAATATAGAAGAAAGTCTTGTGGTGGCCACAACATACTAGTTTAAAACTGGATTGACCTCTGAGATAATTTGTTCTTGAGACAATTTGTACGCAAACTAACAAGTTGACACACGTGCTTATTTCTGTATAGTAAGCTAAATAGCAAGGAAATTTTCTAATGATTTATCCAAGAACACAAAACCAACATTGACTGTGGCGCAATCAAACAAAGATTAATTAAATCAAACCATTACACTATTTTTAAAATAGTATTATACTTCAAAACAACGGAACCTGAACCTGCAAATGATGGAATTTGTCTCCTATTAATAAGTTTTCTCATGTGAATAATCAAACGTATTGGAAATTTGAGAATAAAAACCACGCAAAAACAGTGGGTCCACTATTCAGAAGTGTCCGCTAAATAATTTTTACTACACTTAAATTAATAAGTTATAATTAAGAATTATAAGTTTAAAATTTAATTAAGCATTAAATTAAAAGAAATCTTAATGGTAATTGGTAATTTAAAAAAAAAATGTAAATTACCTATGAAGGTGTTCACAGAGGAGATCTACTTAGAAAAGAAAAGACAAAAAAAAAAAAAAAAAAAGCACCTAAAAATGAACTTCTAATGAGTTTCGCTCCTTTTTAAAAATGAACTTGAGTTGAGCGCGTTCATTTTTTCAGACATGAGTTTGAACGCGAACTAACTCGTTTTTTGCACGATGAACTTGAGTTTGAACTAGTTCGTTTTTTTTCGTGAACTTGCACAACACTGCTGGTTTTATGCCAAAAATGGGAAGAATTCATTTAAAATTAGTAATGGAGTTCTTGTCCATTCAGAATGCTTATGTGGAGAAAATGTTGATCAAGCTGTTCTGCCCACATGCAAAAGAAAAGAGGTTCTTAGGATGGCACACGAAATACCATTGGCTGGTCATCTAGGCGAACAGAAAACAAAGCAGAGAATAAAATATTCATTTTATTGGCCAAGTCTCAAAGAAGACGTTAAAAATTTTTGTGAAAGTTGCAAAACCTGCCAATTACGCAGAACAGTTTCCTATAGGGATCGTATACCGATACAACCCATTGTTAGGCCAGAAATTCCATTTGAAGTCTGGAGTTTGGACTGTATTGGACCTTTAGAACCCCCGTCTCGAAGAGGACATAAATATGTGATTTGTGCAGTTGACTTATGTACTAGATGGGCTGAAGCTATTCCCGTGACTAACATCAATGCTAAAACAACTTGCAATAATCTGATGAGAATATTTACACAGACATGGTTCCCCAAAGTAATATGTACAGACCAAGGTACTAATTTTACTGCTAAATTAAGTGAAGCATTTGTGGAACTTCTTGGAGTTTCTCGAGGTTTGCAACGCCAGGTCATCCAGAAAGTATGGGTGCAGTGGAACGTTGGAATCGAACATTGAAAGATATGCTAAATAAAAATATACAGGAATATGGATCTAACTGGGATTTGCATCTTCCATATCTACTTTTTGCTTACAGAGAAGTTCCTCATAGTACGACAGGTGTTTCTCCGTTTCAGTTAGTTTATGGGCGTTTGCCTCCTGGATCATTGTCACTATTGAAAGACGTATGGACTGGTGAGAGGAAAATTCCCACTTCAGCTTCCGCATCAGTTGAAAAATATATATCAGAACTAGTTGAGAAACTAAGAAAAGCACATGAAATTGCATCAGAATATGCTCAGGATTCTCAAGAAAGATATACTTCACGGTATAATTTGAGAGCAAGAGATAAACAGTTTAATGTTGGTGATAAAGTACTAATACTAGTTCCTTCATCTTCGCATAAATTACTTAAAACTTGGATTGGCCCAGCTACTGTTGTTGAAATCACTAGACCACATTCAGCCTTAGTTGAATTAGAGAATGGGTCCAGAAGAGAACTGCATTTTAATAAGCTCAGACCATACGTTGCTCGAATTGACCATGTTGGCCTAATATTTGATGAAGATAAAGATTTTGGTGATATTCATTATGCACCATTCGGAAATGGATGCTTAACCCCTAAAGAGATAGCGGACCATATTAATAGTTTAGATTTAAATTTTGAAAAGAAAAATGGTTTGAAAAATGTGATATGCAAATATAATAATGTTTTCAGCACTAAACCCGGAATCGCTAAAGTAGAAGGACACAGTGTCCGCGTTACTAGAGATTGCTGTCCTAAAAGACTACGTCCATATAGAATACCGATAGTTATGCAAAAGGAAGTGGATCGACAGATTCAAGAATTGCTTACACTTGGACTAATAGAACATAGTAAAAGCGAATGGGCTCATCCTGTCGTTTGCGTTGCCAAAAAGTATGGAACTGTTAGGTTATGTGTTGATTTTCGTTTATTGAACAGCTATACCATCCCAGATGCATACCCCATGAAGATTGCCAATGATCTTATTTACTTGATTGGTAATTCGCAGTTTATTTCTGTTCTAGATCTCACGAAAGGGTACTGGCAAATACCTATGAAAGAAGACAGCAAACATTATACTGTTTTTACTACCCACTCAGGGCATTTCCAATGGAATGTCATGCCATTTGGTATGAAGAACGCTGGTAGTACATTTCAAAAATCTATAGACAAAGTTTTAGAGTGTCATAAAGATTATTGTCGTTCCTATATCGACGATGTTGCAGTATTCTCTACCACTTGGAGTGAACATATAACACATTTGAAAGCAGTTCTCAAAACATTCCAAGAAGTTGGTCTTACAGTTAATTTAAAGAAATGCGATTTCGGAAAGAATGAAGTGAAATTTTTAGGCCATATTATTGGATCAGGAAGACATACACCCGATCCCGAAAAAACCGAAGCTATAAGAAAAATTTGCAGGCCAAAAAAGAACTTCGTAGTGTAATTGGTTTGGCTAATTATTACCAGGAATACATTCCAAATTTTGCTTCAGAAATTCTTCCCTTGACTGAATTAACAAAGAAAAGCGTACCTAATGAAATTCCCTGGTCTGATGTTCAAGAAACAGCTTTTCAAAATTTGAAACACCATTTAATGAATATGCCATCTCTATATACGCCTAATATAGCAAAGCCATTCAAATTGTACACTGATGCTTCGAGCAAAGCTATAGGAGCATGTTTATCTCAGTCGGACGATTCTGGCAAAGAACATCCGATTGCTTTCTATTGTATCTTGTGTGTTGGGGTCCACAAATAACGAATACGTAATTAATACACACATTTAATCACGATAAACTACACAAATAAGAATTATATACAGGAACACTTAAAGTTACCGTACGCTAGTACGTCAGAAGAACAATAACAACTAACATAGAGTTTATACGTAGAGTTTGCATTGCACAACACAGAAACAGCGACCTCGTGCGGTCAGGCACGATCGGAACATGGAACAAAGTCTAATACATGACACTCCTCCCCCCTAGGAATAAACTATATAGTCAGTCAAATGTTTTGGCGAGGATCGGGAGCGTTCAGAACGCCTTAGAACAGGAATGTTCGGCTCCTCGGCCACAGGACACACAGGAGAAGGTTCGGTTGGTGAATCTTGTTGAACCGGAACATCTTCCGGAGATGGCGAAGATGAAATCACAGGAGGCTGAGTTGATGTTTCCGCATCTTGTGACCGGCTGCGAACTTGATCAACATGACGTTTCTGGATTATTCCGTCTGCTAAATTTAGGGTCTTATAGGAGACTGGTCCTGTTGGCTCTATAACTCTAGCAGGAATCCACGCAGGACCTGAACTGTAATTACGAATGTACACTGGATCGTTCTCTTGAAACTGACGTAGGCGGTTATTTTTGTTTTCCTCAGCTAGCTTTTCTTTTTTAAATTTCATCTCTTTATTCAGATCAGGATGTAACCTATCCAAGAGTGACGTCAAACGTCTATTCATCAAGAGTTCAGCAGGTGATTTACCGGTAGTAGTGCATGGCAAAATATGCTGTGAAAATAGGAATCTAGCTAGTCGAGTTTTCCAATTGCCTTGAATTATGTGCTTTAAAGCCTGCTTGGTTGTAGCCACCATTCTTTCCGCCTGGCCATTGGATGAAGGATGATAGGGAGCTACGAAAATTTGACGAATCTGGTTTTTTGCTAAAAATTGTTGAAATTCAGCAGATTTAAATGTGCGGCCATTATCAGAAGCTATTGAATCCGGAAGTCCATGAGTAGCAAAAATAGATCGAAGGTTATCAATGGCGGCTGTAGATGACATGGAGGAAGCTAGTATAACCTCCAACCACTTGGAATGAGAATCCACCACAATGAAGAATATTTTCCCTTGAAATGGCCCAGCGAAATCTATATGAAGGCGTGACCATGGCTTTTCTGTCCACTCCCAAGGATGTATGGAAGCCTTGTTTGGTGCTCTTTGATTCTCCTGGCAGAGACTGCAAGTTTTTACTGTATTTTCGATGGCGCTGTCCATATTAGGCCACCACACATAGCTGCGTGCAAGACCTTTCATTCTCACGATGCCGGGATGTCCATTATGAAGGAGGATGAGTACCTCTTTTTGGAGAGCTTTAAGAAATTTACATTCACCAAAGGGGTGATAATTCCCACACCGCTGACATGGCTTCTTGCCCTGAGGCGTACCCTTTGCATTGTTATCCAGTACTCTCTCGGGAGCTTTTTTCTTCGTTTTCAGAAGGTGGACAGCATTGGACCCACGAATTTCTACGGTTTGTTTAGCTGCTGCTTCGCCGGCTAAAGCTACATCCATAGCTGAAGTGAGAGTTAACTGTGTATCGGACAGAAGCTTCCTTTGTATGTCTTCATCTTGAATCCCACATACCAGGCGATCTCGTAGCATTGAATCTAACTGCGTACCGAAATTGCAGTTTTCCGACAGTTTCCTAAGCTCCGCCACAAATTCTGCAATAGATTCATTCGGGCGTTGATCTCGTTTATTAAATTTGAAAGGAGATAGTATTTCTGACGGTTTTGGCGAAAAGTGGTCGTCTAGAATTTTTAACAGATTGGCAAAGTCGGTTTCATTTGGAGAAGCTGGCGTACATAAAGATCTTATTAAAGAATACAGTGTAGGACCCGCAACACTCAGAAATATTGCTCGCTTTTTAACATCATCAGTAATACCATTGGCAGCAAAATAAAAATCCAGACGTTCTTTGTATTCAATCCATACAGATTTTCCGATGATGAATTCCTCAACTTTACCTAGAGACATTTCGAACAAAGCACAAAGGAATCGTAACTGTAATGCGTAGAAGGAGAAAATTAATAAATACATCCAATTGTACTCGTCGCCAGTATTGTATCTTGTGTGTTGGGGTCCACAAATAACGAATACGTAATTAATACACACATTTAATCACGATAAACTACACAAATAAGAATTATATACAGGAACACTTAAAGTTACCGTACGCTAGTACGTCAGAAGAACAATAACAACTAACATAGAGTTTATACGTAGAGTTGCATTGCACAACACAGAAACAGCGACCTCGTGCGGTCAGGCACGATCGGAACATGGAACAAAGTCTAATACATGACATTCTTTAGTAACAAACTTTCTCCGTGCCAAGTCAGATGGTCAACGATCGAACGAGAGGCTTACAGTGTGCTGACTGCTCTACGAAAGTTTGATACTTGGCTCTTCGGTGCAGAAGTCGAAGTAATTTCCGATCACAATCCTCTGACTTTTCTGACCCAAACAATGCTACACGGTGCAAAGTTAGCACGTTGGGCTTTAGCTTTGCAAAGATATAATCTAAAAATTACGTATAGGAAGGGGAAAAATCATGGCAATGCCGATTCTTTATCTAGACTTCCTTAAGATATTTCTAATAGTATTTCAGTTGTACCTAATTATTCAAATTTAATTTACCTCGTGATATACTATATAATTCATGTGCATATTATAAGGGTTGTTTGTAAGATATTTAATGTTAGATCTATTATTTGTGTATATTGCTGTTGTTGTTTATTGCTGAATATACTATGCATTTAATTTTTTTTTCTCTTTGGGCATATGCAGAAGCTCTTCCTAAAGATTTTATGATATATGCATATTTTTTATAAACTCTTGATATAAACTTTTAGGATTTACATATATGAACATTTATTTTATAAACTTTTTCTAAAAAGAATTTTTGTGGTACCTACATGAATATTTTCTTAGAAACTCTTAGTATTATCTGTTGGTGTTCTTCCTATATTAAAAACTATTCAGCATTATCATGAATGTGAACATTTATGTAGAAACTCTCTATATCATGAAACAGTTTTCTAAGTTTGGTAGCATCATAGTCACTCCTGTGACGTCTAAGCTCAAAAAGGAGGGACGAGTAAAGTTCCATGACCTCATGAAGTGGTATTTAGATAGGAGATGAGTGGCAACAACCAAAAAGAAGGAACGGAGTTTGGATGGAACGAGAAAATGGCATGTTTCTAGTCATTCGAGAAGAATTTATTTATTTATATTCTAAATGTTTATCTATGTTTTGTGCGTTTTTTAGTAATGTCTTATTAAATGTTTTCGTCTTCAAGCACGATGTTTTTTTTATTCCAAAGCCACGACTGAATTCATTTAATTTTAAATGATGGTGTCTCCAATCAAGCAAAGACCAGGATCGAATTTTACTCTGTTTTTGAAAAATGAACTAATAAAGGTTTTAGAAAACTATTACATACTTTTAAATTTTTATTAAAAAATATTAACTGTTGCCACTCGACATTATAAAAATACATCCAAATCCTGTGTCACATACGATAATTTTGTATAATTATAGATTTTTCGTTTGCCCCTGGAACCTGCCCCTGATGGGAAAAGGGCTTGGAAACACTTGTATCTAGTATTCTTATTGATTATGAAGTCATGTGCAAAATTTCAGGTCCTTCGGGTGGCAAGAAGTTGCCGAAAATTGAATTGCAAAATTCCGTTACATACATTAATAGTTGCATCATATCAAGTTGATAAAAGTGTGTTAGTTAAAAACCACGTTAAACGCTTTAACTAATCATTTAAAAATATAAAATTAAAAAAATACGTCAATCTTAATACAAATATCGTTTGTGGTGAATGGTTTAGAATGTCAGTTTAGGCAAGAATTTAAAATTTAAGATTGAGAGTAATACGTTACATTACAGCTTCCTTTGACTTTTTATCTTGTCGAAACAAGATATTGGTCTGTGAAGAGATATGAGGTTTTCGCGTGGAAAGAAAATATAATGACGCCAAAGCTGCTTTTCTCCATCGCCAAGCTCACCAAATTTTGTCGCCAGACAAGGAATTTTGTCGCCAAGTCAAAAATTTCGTCATCAATTATTAACTTTTACCGCCAAATCACAAATTTCATTGCTAAGTCGCAAGCTTTGTCACCAAAATCTCACCAAATCATACAATTTATTAAATTCATAACAATTAACATTGAAATTCAGCGGTGCCAAATGGTCCAGTATTAAGTAATGTTAATGTTCCAACTTATGTGAACCAAAACAGTTTCACTTTACAATTTTTACTCATCTGACAATAAGAATCACAAAAACACAATACAAAACTTTCAATAATTGAATAAAAATTGCAATGAAATAGCTATCCAAAAATCGCTACCACTTATCTGTATTTGACTTGACTTGACCATAGCAACGCCAGGCTTACCAGAGCTTGACCATAGTAAGATCACAAGTGCATTTTCACGTTTCTATTATTTTTTCTTTTAAAAGAAAGATATTGAACAACAGTTATATGGATTTTAAATAAAAATTATAATTTTGATTAAGCTTGTGTGGGGAGGGGGGGTATAGCCCAATAGCCCCTCCGGGATTCACCATTGCTGGGATTGTAAAAGATTGAAGACCTCTATTTGTTGAATGATTATGTGCTTGAATTTGAAAAAATTGAAACACTTACAAACCAATAAATCTAGCCTAAAATTTTAAGTAGAATGACTAAAACCCTTTTGTAGTTGAATATTAAATTTCTTGAAAACAGAATAGCGATGTAAATAATGCAATGTGCGGGAACAAAGCCATTGGCTAAGTATTAATTCATATGTAAAATTTCTTTACTATTGTAACATTAACGTAAAGGAATCTACCTTTGCCTTTAAGCTTGCCAAAAAGGGATTTATTTACTCGGCGGAAGACTGCCATTTTACTCTCTTGTGGATGTGTTTCCCGATTGATTATACACGGGAATACACACAGATAATTTAGCAAATAAAATTTATGAATAATTTACAGTCGGCTGCAAAATTATTCGAGCACCAGCCAATAATTCCTATATTTAAAAAGTACACTTAAGACTGTTTTGCTAAGTAAATCCTTGTCGAATCATGTTCTTTGACTGATTAAGAACATGACTCGACAAGGATTTATTTAACAAAGCTGTATTAAGTGTACTTTTTTTTGGAAAGGATTATTGCTAGTGCTCGAATAATTTTGCAGCCGACTGTATGTACTAAAGATGAATAAAAAAAAAAAAAAAACTCCAGATACTCATTTTTCTTTCTCTCTTTTCTTCTTCTTCTTTTTTTTTTTTTCCCCCGTATGGAATAACCACATTTAAAGGAATTTATCGTTTCCATCTACTATTTCTATCTGGTTAGAAGTTTTTTTGGTCGAAAAAACTATCGGACTTATCCTCATCTTTTGAGATATTCGAGTTAACCCTTTAACTGCCAATCGCAACATGTAGTAGAAATCGAGTTTACTTAGAAATGGATATAACGATTCTGATTAAAGTTTGGAGTTAAGTGTCTTTTTTTTTTTTTTTTACAGAACTAAAACGTTTGGACATATCCTCATCTTCAGGAAAATTTGCGTTAACCCTTTAACTGACAATCGCAACATATAATAGAAATTTGTTTTACTTGAAAGTGGATATAACGATTTTTATAAAAGTTTGGGGTTAAGTCTTCTTTAGAGAGCTAAAACGATTGGACATATCCTCATCTTCAGGAAAATTCGCGTTAACCCTTTAACGGCCAGTCGCCAGGGCCCGACTTAGACTACCTGGAGCCCCGGGGCAAGCTTATTCTGGGAGGCCCCCTTTGCTGTGGCATAAGAGGTCTTTAGGTTGCAATATTTCTGCTTATGCCTGTTGGGGGGCCCCTTCTAGAAGGAGGGCGCAGGGCAACTGCCCCGCATGCCCTGGCGTTAATCAGGACCTACCAGTCGCAACATATAACAGAAATTAAGTTTACTCGGAAATGGTTATAACGATTTTTATAAAAGTTTGGGGTTAAGTGTTCTTTAGATAGCTAAAACGAATGGACGTATCGTCATCTTCAGGAAAAATCGCGTTAACCATTTAACAGCCAGTCGCAATTTATAGCATAAAGTGCGTTTACTCGGAAGTGAATGTGACGATTTTGATTAAATTTTGGGGTTAAGTTTTATTATTATTATTATTATTATTATTATTATTATTAGAGAGCTAAAACAATTGCACATATTCTCATCTACAGGAAATTTTGCTTTAACCCTTTAACTGCCAATCGCAACATATAATAGAAATTAGGTTTACTCGGAAATAAATGTAATGGTTTTGATCAAATTTTGGGGTTAAGTGTTTTTTTAGAGATCTAAAACGATTGGACATATCTTCATCTTCAGGAAAATTTGCGTTAACCCTTTAACGGCCAGTCATAACATATAGCAGAAATTGGGCCTATTCGAAAATGGATTTAACCAATTTTATTAGAGTTTAGGGGTTAAGTGCTTTTTAGGGATATAAAACGATGGGAAAAATCCTCATCTTCAAGAAAATTCGTGGTTGCTGTTAACCCTTTTGCACCATATGACAGGAATTGGGTTTGCTCGGAAATTGATAAAATGATTTTTATGAAAATTTAGAGTTAGATTTTTTGAAGAGATAAATTGATTAGACATATCTTTATCTTCAAGAAAATTTGTGTTCGCTGTTAACCCTTTATCGGCTAGTTGCCGCATGGGGCAGATAGTGGGTTTATTTTTAAATGGATATAATGATTTTGTTGAAAGTTTAAAATTAAAAATATAAAATACAGAGATGTAATGAGGGATGGAATGAATTACTACTAACGAAAAGTAATCTCATATCACAATACAGAAGAAGTAAAACTTATCCTATTAAATTGCAGATAATTACACTACTCTGAAAAAAAAAAAAAAAAAATCTGTATCTGATACCATTTTTGCAGATTCTTATGTAAAATGACCTCCTGAATCCGAATCTGGCCCCATCACCCACCGTTTTCTTGTTAGGCCCCCTCCCCCATTTCAATCATTGTTTGATAATTTTATACGTATCAGTTTGATTTGGAGAGGAACGATGATTATTTTAACCGTTAAATGTCTTTTGACCTGAGGAGCTACAGAGGTAGAAAGTTCTAAAACACACGAACATTTGTAGTAAGGAGGATATTTGAGGGGATTTGTGCACAGAAAACGAAAAAACGTTAACACTGTTAACGTGAATTACTTTTAACATGAACTGTTACCACAATCCCCGTCAAAATGAAGATTACTTTAGTTGTATGACGATCAGTTACTGATAGCATGAACTACTGATAACATGAACAGATTTTTGATCCCCCTTGAGATTCACGTTAACGAGGTTCGACTGTATATCTTTTCATGCCTGCACAAAAATGATTTTTTTTTCAGCATTTATTATTATACTACTTTAAGAAAAAAATCGTCTGCATTCATCATGGAAAATATCTTTAATAAATTATAACTTAATAAATAATTTGTATTGCGTAAATTTGTATAGGATTATATAGAGAAGAAAGTCTTGTGGTAATACTAGTTATAATATATTAAAACAAGCGTGCTTTACCTCTGCCGCTGCTAACTACATTTAAAAGAATTTTGAAAATTCGATATTACTTACTAATATAAAAACTTAAAAAATATTAAAATTAAAAAAAAAGTATTCCATTAAAAATCAAAACATTATTTAAACCATAATCCGCGATTGTAATGAAATGCTCGCCCTCTGGTGGGCTAAGGTGAAATTATCATACCACTGCATATCATCATATTATGCAATCGATTTTCCATGATGTAATGGCGGAGAAAGAACAATAATAAATACACGTGGCTATTATATTTACTAACAACTGCAGTTCAGAAAGCGCCATCTATCGATCATTACAAACGCGGATAATAACAAAGCAACTGATTATAAAAAATCATATTTTTCATAAATTAGTTAAATTTAACTTACTTATGAAAACTTATTCCACTTCCTTTCATGAATGTATTTGTACAATTAAAAGCCGCGCAGTATTTCGGCATTTTCAATAGAGCAGTTTCATATGACGTCATAGTGACGTAGATGGAGGGCTATCGTGAAAGAGCTACACGTGCTCTTTCCTTTGAGCTACACGTGAAAATAAATAGACGCCATTTTTAGAACAGTAAGCAAATGGCAGTTGAAAGCAGCTCACAGCACCATGGCAACCGCGCATAGCAACCAATGATGGAGGGCACGCTGTCCACGTTGCCATGCTGTTATCAGCTGTTTGCAACTGGCCTATATATATCAACCCATTCTATTTCATTATTGTTTCCGATGGCTGATGCCAAAAAACTTTTTCGGCATCAAAAATCTTTGCACGTTAACATGGGGATGATAGATCTTCTATGAATAGTCTGTTACTCCGTGATGACAACCCGGAAACGTTTGGTTGCTTTACATTATGCAGCACTCCTATTGGTATATAGCTTAGTTTTTAAACTTGAAGAAATAGAGGTTTTAATGAATGGCATTACAAATTTCAGTTTTGTTTATTTACGGTTTTGTTGTCATTTGTGCAAGTTCACGTGTATATCGCAAACATTGTGATTTTCTTTCCTTCACTCATTTTTTAAGAATATATTTTTAAAAAGTGTCGTTTGTAAGAATGGAGGAGCTATCCAGTATTTGTATTTATACAAGTGCCGGATGTAACCGTAGTCCGAACACATTAGATTGGGGCAAAAATGGATTAATTTGTTACTCTGCTTCCAATACTATTCATCTTTGGAAATACAAGGTGCTGAAAAGAACAATATATATATATATATATATATATCAGTTTTTATCGAAAATGTCATTGCTAATTTTTACGAATATTACCGTATTAAAATTAATGTATACAAAAGAAATAAAAAATAAAATAGTCAATCAGATTTGAAATACTGAACATCATCAATGAAATCTTTTTTCAGATATCACCAAATCGTCAGTATTAGTCGAAAATTCGATGCATAGAAATAATTATCAAATTATTTACGATGCGTTTAAATTGAAAAATAATATAACAAATGCTCACAAAAAGGAAATTTTTAATGAAAATTAATCCCCTTTGCTTTATTTTAACCCATTGATGCACAATAAGGGACCATAATAATAAAAATCTAAAATGGATCCATGATTTCATTTTATCTGTTTGATTAAAATGACATTCAAAGTATTTTAAGAAAATGAAAATGATAATTTTATACTGTTATCTAGTTCTACACATATAAATATTAAAAACAGAAAATTTCTTACCTTATACCAGTTGATACCTATATTGATTAATTGTCATTTTTTGATTAAACATATTTTTATTATTTTATTACATTTCTTTTTTCTTGTTCAAATACATATAAACGATAGCTATGTAACATGTAAAACTCTGTTAATAAACACCATAAAATGCAAAAAACTCACAGCAATTTTTTCAGGTCAAAATAAAATATGACCTTTTGTCAGGCAAACAAAGTGGGCTCGATTTCTACAAAACAAAGTGTTTTGTATTTTATGGTGTTTATTCAAAGGTTTTTATTTATCACTTTTTAACGCCAAACCTCTGGGTCATCTTTATTATTATAACAGTATTCTTAACATCTTAAGAGTTAAAAAATGTCTTTTATGGATAATTGATGTGCTGATTTTTTTTTTTTTTTTTTTTTTAATATGATGCAATGCAATATCGATCAATGTTAATTCAAAAAATGTTTTCTCTTCCATGTGCATGATGCATGGGTATTTTTTTTAGATTTTCAGTGCTATTTAATGCCTTATTTAAAGATGGAGAAATTAATTCTTTGATGATGTGGTAATATCTTGAAATTTTTCTTCATCTAGTTTATTGATTGTACAGAATTCAGGTAGTTTTTTACATTTGTGCACTGCAATGCACTTTGGATACTTTAACGTGTAGTGTTGACTTAAGAATAAAAGAGCTGGCAGTAGAAATTCAATAAAAAGGGCAACCTATCTTCAAAAAGGTCATTGTTTGCATAATTTGCTGTTCTTTATGTTGGGATTTTTGTACATGACGAAAGTAAATTACTATTTTTATGTGTATATATGTAGACTATATGCATTTGTTCCTGAAATAATGCTGTAAAACTATTCCTACAAGGCTGCATTGCAGGAAGAAAAGTATCTAAAAAAGACCTCTGGATATTTAAAATCTTGGAAAAGGTCACTTGATGCTAAACATTTTTTTAAAGGGTTACCATGTGCTAAAATGAATTAATGAAAGGCCGCTGATAACATACCGCACCATAACAAGTTAGCTGACTATTGTAGTATCCAGGCCTGCCGGATTTTGATCAGGCCAAAAAAAAAAGCCGACCATTTTTTTTTTTTTTTTGTTTAAACCACTTAATAAAATTTAAATAAAAAATCATTTTTTAAAGTTAGAAACTTTTTATTGTGAAGCCCTAAAAAGCATAAAATAAAATTTATTCTGGCAAAGAAATGAAAGTTTCAACACTAAGAAAATTTTAAGAGAAAAAATATAGGTACTACTTTCTTTTTGCAAGAGATGAAAATTTTTTAAAGTTCAAAATATTTTGAAAAGCTTTTGAGACCAATATTATTAGTTTTTGTATAATCATTCTTTAAGCCAGAAATTTCAAATGTCTCGAAAGCTTTTAAAAATTACAACGCCGGACCTTCCGGGGATTGAACTCTCGACCACCGTTTTATAACGTCACGCTCTAACAAACTGAGCCATGGAACCACAAATGGAATGGCTTATATTTACTTTAATTGTTTACTAGCATGACATGGTGACAAAGTCAGTTTCATATAAAAAGCTCCTAAAAAAGACCGGCTAAAATTAAAAAAAGCCAGCTTTTATTAAAATTAGTTTTTTCTTAAAGTGATGAGTAGAACAAAAATATAATTAAATTATATTGCAATAAAAAATTAAATTAAATAAGAGTAAAATTATTCAATAAATAGAATTCTAAATGTCAAAATATAAGGAAAAGAAAAACCACACTCTTTATTAGAAAATTGATTTGGTTAGATGCAATTTAAATTATTAATAAATAATTCTTACTCAATAAAAATGCTAAAGGAAATTAAATTTACCAATTACTTGGCTCAGTTTTTTAATAGCAACACATTTAAAATTATTTTTCTGCTTTTTCAGCACCTAAACTATTCCTTAGCGTGTTCTAAACAAAGTGATTTTTTGTGTAGAAAAATATTCTTTCAGTTGAAATTTGAGGACAGCTCTAAAAATTATTAGCAAAATATTGTATTTTCCTGCATGTAATTCACAGGTCAGCTAAATGAGTTTATTAAGTTTTACACCAGAAATTTTAATTAACAGATAAGACTACTTTTAAATGAGGCTTTGTCTTGTGCAGATATAGCCTTGTCTGTAAATTAAACTTTCTGATATAAAACTGATTTTCCTTGCATGAGGTCTAATAAGTAGAAAAATATGAAAATCAAAAATTTTTTTATTAATAAACCTTAGTTATTTAATGTCTTAATTAAATTTATGCAAAACTTTTATCTTGCTTTTCTGAAAATTGTTCAATAACTTGGAGAACTTAAGAAACTTAATTTTCCAGAGATTCAAGTAGCTTTCAAAATGAAAAGAAATAGCACTTCCCAGTCTTTATTCCCAATTTCCACATTCTTTTAAGAGAAATGATTTTGTTAGTTTCTAGATCATTAATCAATGCAGTTGATTCTTGGATAAGTTCAGTCCAATTATGCAAAATGTGTTAAAGCCAAAATTAATTTTCCTTTCTTACTCTCTGTATAAATGTGAGAAAAAAACAAAATATATATTAGTAGTTACTTAGTATATTTTGATTATGGAAATATTTAGTTAAAAAGAAGTATTTGAAGCTGTGAATATAAAAATGAAAACTATGCAAATTAACAATGAATTTATGTGCCTCCCCCGCCCCCCGAATAAGTGACATCATTTATGTTCATAATGTAATATCTATATATGGTAGTAATAATCATTCAAATGATAATGAGAAATGCCCTTGAATACAAAAATGTTTTCATCATATTACAGTAGAGCACCGATTATCCGAACTCCAATTAACCAAACTTTCAATTATCCGAACAGCTTATTTCTCTATTTATTTTTCTTTATCTGAACTTCCAATTATCCGAACAGCCTATTTCTCCCCTTTGAATGTTTAGAAACATCTATGAAATGGCTCGAACGGCAGAACTACGCAGATCCTATTCAATTAACATGTCTAAGAAGAATTCGAGATATGGCAGCATTCAAAAGAATGTCTTCTTTGAAGCAAGCAGCAATTAAAAGCTTTTTTGCTTAAATTATAATTAAATTATAATCTCTAGAGTTTAAAAAAATAATAATAATATTATTTAAAAATATTATATAAAATAGTGGCATAAACATCCCTGACTATGAATTTTTTAATTTGAAAATTTCTTAAGTTATTTGGAATTTACGATTTATTTAACATGGCAGAATAAGGCAAAATTGAGCATAAACGTCCATTTTGAGGATCATAAATATATCAGACAACTTCAAAATAATATTTAAGGTATTTGTTTAAGTTATGATATTTGTTATTTAGTTCAATAATTTTTAATTTTTAAACACACCAGTACAAAATGGTGCTGCCAATCCTAGGCCTGGATAAAGTGTGAAGATTTTTTTTTTTTATTGTCACAATATCCCTTAAATTGTCTGTCCAATTATCCAAACTTTTGCTTATCTGAACTAGGATTTGTCCCGACGTGTTCAGATAATCCGCGCTCTACTGTATTTATTTATTAGATAAGATGCTATAACAACAAAAATTTGAGAATTATTTTCTATTTCATAATTTTTTTTTTTTTTTTACACAAAATGACTTTTGTAACTTAAATTAACATATAGCAAATGTGTTAAATGCATAGCAAGATACCAAAAGTAAAAAAAGCCAATAAAGACCAGTTTTTATTAAAAAAAGGCCGGCTTTTTTGCAGCCCTGAGTATGACAGTAATATTTTCCCCTTGTTTTTCAGGAAAATGGTGGTTTTGATTATTTTCAGACTTTATTTGGACATAAGAAGGTTGTTACATCTGTGCATTGGATTACAAGATTTACTGGTAAGAAAATGCAGTTGAAGTATACAGTATAGTTTTTCTTTTTCTTTCTTTTTGATTTTCAAATAATTATTTTTTGCATCTGTATTTCACATGCCCAACTTCAAATTTATCCTACTCAGTATATTATTTGTATGTTACCAAATTTGTCAAAAGCATATTGTAAAGGATTCTGATTTTAGTGATTTGTATTTTTGATAAGTTGTTGACATCAAATACACTATAAAAAAATTCATTTTTAAATTATTAAAAAAAAAAAAAACCTTTTTGTGACAGAATAATTTACATTATCATCAGCAAGGATGGAGAAATGCTGGATTTACTCGCCACTGGCGAGTAATTTTTTGGACATGACAAATGAATTTTAAGTCATTCAGTTTCATTGCTAATATTTCAACATAGTAAAACACCTAAAAAACTCTTCCCAATAGTACAATTACTTTGGGAAGAGTTACCTTTGTTCTCTATACTGAACACTGTTTTTTAAGAAATGATACTTTGGGAACTTGAAAGAATTTTACTAAAAGGTCAGTTCGCCTTACAGTTGTGTGAATTTTGTTGTAAAGATTATCGAGTATGTATTGTATGTTGCTGGTTGGTAAAAAAAATCCTTGGCTAATAAGAATTTAAAAATATTCCCTACCCCTGATCATCATTAGTGTTTTATACATTTAGGTAATTTAAATGGTGGACAAGACATGTACCGGGTGATCCAAAAGTCACATAAAAAAAAAATAAGTTATTCAAAAAGTATTGACTGTAGCACTGTGCAGTTTTTACTGAAATGCACAGAAAGACATGGGATTTTTTTAGGTAATTAAAGTGTTATTAGCAAATTGGTTTAAATTTTCTTCATCAAGTGACATTTTAATTGTAAAATTACTTTTTTACAGTTGTTCAGTACATTCAACAATGTAACTAGGATTATAAATGCTCAGTATGATAGCCGTCATTCATTAGAATAACCTTTAGACTTTGCACATTGGAAATTCTTCTAAAAAAAAAAAAAAGGATTCAGTATTTACAATATGACATCATTTGATCAGGTGATTCTGTTTAAAATGTGAGATGATACTGCAAATACAGCGCGATATGTTGATGAAAAGTGTAACTGATATTTTTTCTTATATATATATATATATATATATATAATCCCATGCTTTTCTGTACATTCCAGTGAAAACTGCATAAAGCATAAAGTCAGTATTTTTTTAATAATATATTTTTTATTTTTTCTGTGACTTTTGGATCACCCAGTATTTATGAGTTTTGAACACAACACAATGTTTTTTTTTTTATAATTATATGTTTTTATTTTTTTTATTTATAATACTAGATAAAATTTGTTATTTTAGATACTGCATTAATATCTACTTCTGCTGATTGCACTGCTGTCATTTGGACTCAGGAAGATGATAAGGTATTTTTGAATATTATTTTTATTTATACCCATTTGATATCCATTTTATATCAAAATGTGTGTTTTTTATTTGTTGGGTACATAAAATGATAATTTAATCCTTTTTAAATTAAATATTTTTAAAGTAAAAAATGATCTAATTTACTTAAAGCTAGTTTTATAAAGAATTAATCATTCGGAAAAAGAAAATGCTCTACTCAACTCACCTTTTGTTAATAAACAATGATAACTGTTTGTTTTTCTTATTTCAGCAGTTAAAAAAAAAAAAAAAAAAAAAAAAGTAAATAAAAATATTTTTAGTGTTGTTAAATTTGGTCATGCCAATATGTGTGTGGAAATATCATGATTAATTTTAATAATATGATGAAATAAGGGTTTATTATTAACATTGTTATCTTACTGCCGAATTCAATAAACGAAAAGTAATTATTAATTTGGGGGTAGTGTTACTCACGCCCATGACAGTCCTTAAAACATACATGCCCCCTGGGTGGTGCTAAATGAGTAACGGCTTTAAGCGATGGCAACCCAAAGTGGAAACACCTTTTTTAAGGTGAAGAGCCAAGGTTTTACATTCTTCATTGGAATGCTGGAGGCCTTTTGAGGGCCAAGTTCTTCGAATTGTGAATGATTGTAGAGGAAGAGAGAGCTGATATCCTGGTGATTCTAGAGGCCAGTATCACTGAGGAAAAAATAAAAAAAATTACACTCAAGGGTTTTACAACTCATGGTCTGATTAAACAGAGACAGGTGGCTAGCGGGATTCTGGTCGGAATCAGATTCCCTGATGGCGAAATTCGAAATAGTAAAAGAGATTAATGCTTATGACAGGGCAGAAATTGTGAAAATTGACATTTTGTTCAATGAGAAAAAATTTCAAATTTACAGAGTCTACAGCCCATCTAACAATAATGACCTTGACATCCTCACCATAACAAAACTAGCATGTTGTGGCCACCACAAGACTTTCTTCTATATTTTCCTATACAAATTCACTCAGTAAAAATAATTTAATAAAATTATTATTTAAAAAAATTATCTTCCATGATAATGCAAACGATTTCCATATTAGAGAAGTAGTATAACACTAAATATCCAAAAAAAGTTAATTTTATTGTCAATATTACACAAAAAAAAAAAAAAAAAAAAAAAAAAAAAAATTTGATAGCTTTATTTTAAATTATCCCAGATCGATGGTTCAACCATTCGTTTTAAAGGTATTGGCAAGCTCTTTTGAAATATACCCATCATGAAAATTTACTCCCTCGAGGGGGGACTTCCCCCCAGGGGGGTGGCGAAGCTCCTATACATACAAAAAAATTTTCCCAGTTGACTATCTCTATTATAAATAATTCTTGTAAATTTCATAATGATTACTAAAAAATAATTCTCTTTATGCACATTTATACAAAATTTGGTCCTATATCACGATGTTAAAAATTTAGAAAAAGCGGAATGGCAACGTAACCTGTAAGACAATTTTTACCAAAAGTTGATAGGCACTAATTTACATCAAGGTGCAACTACATACCAATCTGTATGAAATTTTGTACTGTAGTTCCTGAGATACAGTTGCCACAAAAATTTGTCACACACACACACACACACACAGACAGACATTTTCTAAAAATGGTCAAATCGTATTCTACAGCTCTCAAAACGTGTAAATCCATCAAAAACCTGAGGTCGAAAATTTTTACGAATCCAATACTTTCTTCTATTGAATATAGAAGAAAGTAAAACACTATATTAGTGGGGGACTTTTAAGCAGCGTCTCTGTTTTGGGAATATGCATCACAAAACCAAGTTTGGAAGATTGTGGAGGACTTTACTGATAGCAACACTACGATAGTCCTTTACGATAAAAACAATCCTAAATCATTCATCCACTACTCTGAAAGTACAACTAACCCAGACCTAATTATAGTAGCAGCTAATATTCAAGATCTATCTAAGAAAAAAGTCATAGGTGACCCAGGTAGTGGCCATTGGATCGTTAAAACTACCTATGAAAGTTCTCAACATAAGAAATATGAAGCTTCTAGAGTGCCATGGAATTTTAAAACAGCTGAATGGAAAGATTTCACCTCTTCATTGGAAGAAAGGGTTATGATTTTTCCTAACGATTTATCCCCTCAGGAAGAGACAATGATCTTTGTAAAAGCTATTCTCCAGTGTGCAAAATGTATATTCCCCAAGGGATAATACCTAAGTACAATCCATTCTGGAATGACGATCGTGAAATTCAAAGGGAAAAAAGAGATATAGTGAGAGAGAAGGCTGAAGAAATAACTGGAAAAACAGAAGAAGAAAAAAGAAGGGATATAATTAAGTGGAGAAGAGCATGTGCAGTTATGAAGAGAGAAATCATTAAAGCCAAGCAAATCTCTTGGAATGAATTCTTAAATAATCTAGATTATCATAAGGATGGCCCAAAGGCACATCCTCCAATAAATTCCCTTAATAACAGAAGAAAAATTATGATGACACAGAAATAAGTGATGAAAAGGCAATAGCCAAAAAGTTTTATGAACATTTTCTTAGAAAATTTAAACTGGATAAAAGAAAGAAAAAATTGGAGAAAAAGTTTAAAAGATTCCTCTCGAAGGTACCAGAGAGCCAAGATGATCTTCTTAACGAGAATTTTTCTATTGAAGAACTAAATAAGGCTCTAAAAGACCTCCAAAAGAAAAACAACTGGGCCCCGATAAAATTTTCCCGGAATTTCTGATACACATGGACGAAAAGGTCAGGTATTTCTTGCTATCGATCATGGGCTTGATAATGGAAAAATGTACATAAAAGATTATGCATTCAACAGTTTTTAAATTTTGTTGATCAAAATATTAAAACTAAAGTTACTGGTGTAATGCATTTGTAATTTTAAGAGATGGGTCTACAAGCCGTTCAGGAATATGAAGCTGTCTGCATTAGGTATGTTGCTACAAGTGAAGGAGTGCCTTCGTTGAAAGTCAAATTGTTTGGTTTAGGGGAAATAGAGCTCCATATGTAAATGCAGAAGGTCTGTTACAAGCAATAATGGAAATCTTTGGTTCAGCAGGAATAAAAGACTGGAAAGAGAAATTAGTTTGCTGTAGTGTTTATGGTACAAATAACAACGGGGAAAAAAAAGGAGAGTTACTTAAGAAGATGGGCACACCAGCTCACATACAAGCAAAAGTATCCGAGCACTAGCAAAAATTCCTATATAAAAAAAGTACACTTAGTACTGTTTTGTTAAATAAATCCTTATCAAAACATGTTCTTAGACTGACTAAGAACAGGATTCGACAAGGATTTATTTAACAAAACTGTATTAAGTGTACTTTTTTTACATAGGAATTTTCACTAGTGCTCAGATACTTTTGCCGTTGACTGTAGTTTGCCTCAATCATGTTCTTTATTTAACTTTTAAGGAATCAATAGAAAAAAAATAAATGTGTTTCAGATATAATAAGTGTAATAAAAAGTGTAAGAACACTTTATCCCACAAGTCCAAAGTTACTGCAGGAAGTAAAGAAATTTGGACAATTTTCGCAAGATAAGGATGTACTCTCGTTTAAGCCCATCTTTGATACTAGATGGGCTGATTCGCTGAAAACCTCTGTTGAACCATTGATACACAATTTTAAATTTATAACTAGCCATATGGAGAAAATTGCATCATCTCATGGCAGGGATATCTATAACAACGAGATAAAGTCCACTGCAAAAGATTTTAAAAAAATTTTTACAAGTTATCAAAATATATTTTTGCTTTTTGGTTTAATTGTTTTTTAAATGTTGTTTCTACTACCTTAGAAGTTCTTGAATCTTGTAACATAACCTTATATTCTGCAATGAGCAAAGTTAAAATTTAAAATGAGCAAAGCTAAGGAAATTAAGTGAGAAGACTGGAAACTGCCTGAGATTATTTGAATTTTTAAGTGTGAGTGCGAACAATTATAGGAAAACAAGTAGCAGTTTAGAGGACAGATTTTGAATGTAAAAAAAAGAGAGAAGTCTTGCCGTGGAACCTTGTTCAATTCTTTGTAACCTTTTGTCTAAATTCAGAAAAAAGAATTGCAGCTTCAAATGATTCATCAACTCTTTTCTTTAAAATATTTCAAATTATGGATGTGGCATTCCTGCAAAGTTACTCAGTGTGGGAGCTCTCATATCAGAAATATATATGAAATGTTTGGACTGTGTACTTATAATGTAAATATAAACTGGGGTTCCCATTGTTGGAGACCCCAACAGTTCCAAATTGTTCCCATTTCACTAAGCAAATCGATTTTTGGAGATTGAGGAAAATGTTGGAGAGCAAATCATTGCTGTTCTGTACCCAATGAAAAGCACTGTTGCAGCAGTGCCATCTGAGTTGAGTAGTGTGAGATGTGTAGCGATGTGCATTTGTGTCGGTTGGAGTTGTTGAAAAATGTGAAAATAAATTAATATGAGTTAAGTGATACAGTCCTTGAGAAATGTATTTGTGGGAGTAATTTATAGTTTAAACATCTGGTCAGTACGACCGGATCAAAAATACTGAGCGATCTTTGGAATTATTTAAATTTGTGCAAGAACAAGAGCTTTTGTTTTTGTTTTGGTGTGCTGCGATTCTTTTAAAACTGCACATAATAGGAAAATTCTTGGATTACTAACGAGTAATGAAGTAGGTGCATGAGATTTCTGGTTGTTCACTCTCATAAGATAATTTGTGCTATTTTTTTAATTAAGAGTGTTGTATTGAGATTTGTAATTAAGTTTTGTTCTCAAAATGTTTAAAGGTGCACAAAAAGCTGACTTGCAGCTTGCTGCAACAGAGTTAGGAGAGGTAATAACAGATAAAATGTCGGTTGTAGATCTTGCTCAATATATTTTGTCCGGAAAAGTGTAAATAATAATAAGAAGAAAATGAAAATGAAAATAAGAAATAAAAATAAATGTGATTAGTTAGTTGGAAAAGTGTTGTTTGACTATTTAAACAAATCTGTTTTTTGCTTTTTTTTAAACTAGTTTTTGAAAACATCTGTTCTTGTTGGCCATGCCAGTGTTGTTCGAAATGCTACTGGAATATATTATCCTGAAGATGGTTGCAAAAATTTATTAGTAGCGACATTATCAACTGATTCGACTCTCAAAATATGGAGACATTCTGTTCAGACTGGTAAAGTTGCTCATATTTTAACTCCTGTTATAATATTTTATAATTTAGTATTTATTTCATTTTGCAATTTTAAATTTGTAATGAGAAAAAATGTGAAAGTTCCTTTTTGCATTTCAGTACATTGATATTTAATCTCTCTTTATATTCATTTTTTATTGAAATACCTTTAATAATAGCACTGAGTATTATATTCTCTTTCACCAGCTCCGCAACACGAATGACATGTGAAAAATTTCTCGAAATTAACCTAAGTTGTTAAGACTTAATTATTGACTTTGTTAATATTGGGAAGAATTCATCAAAATTTACTTTAAAATTAAATGGCTTTAAATAAAATAATATTGACATGATAAATTCTGTTATGTTCTGAATATTTTTGAATAAAATTTATTTGTAACATATGCTGACATCAATTTATTCAATATAATTAAGGAAGTGTAGTAAAAAAGAAGGAAAAATTGATTGAATAAAAATCTTACATTTTACTAATTAGATAGTAAATATTGTTTTTCTTTCTTTTTGAGGTGAAAACTTTTTTAAGTTCATATAGAAAATATGCCTATACTTAAGTATGTATATCTGATATGTTTTTTTTAAATGAAAATTTCCTTAGGCACACTACATACGTTTCTTCTTTCAGAGTGACTTCAATGGATTCTTTTCTGAAATAATTTAAGTTTAGCATCATTAGAACTGGCATTTCTTTTTTACATTAAAATATATTTATTTATTTATACATGAATAATAAAATTGGAAAAAAGCAAAAAATTTTATTAATAAACTTTATATATAATTCTGTATTTTTGTTGTGTAGTGAAGTTTAGCAATAGTGTTATATGTCACTGGATCTCGATCATTAAACAGTCAGCCTGCACAGGTAATTTTAATTTGATGAAATTTTATTCTTATTGGTCTATGTGGTTTCAGTGGTCTTAAATCTGTTGCTTGGCTTGTATTATGTTTTAAAAATTATTAATATATACAGTTCTCGCTGCTTATTAAAATCACATTCGTTCTGAGCCAAAGTGATTTTATTAAGTGGCTGATTTTTATATCCGGCGAACGTTCCTGCACTTAAGGAAAAGGTATTACTTTCTAGAATATGGAAAGAATCTTCAAAAAGTGACGAATAATGGAATTAGTAAACAGTATTAATTAATTTTTGATAGATAATTAATTAATTGTTTCTTCAATATGAATAAATTAAACGCATTCCAAGTTCCCATGCACTTTCCTTTGAGGAAAATTATCATTACTTTACCAAAAGTTTACATTGTTCTTATAATTTTAAAATCTTTTTGTTTAAACCTCATGAATTATAGTAATTTTAAAATAGGAACTAGAAATTGCCTTTTAATAATTAGAAATTAAAAAAAAAATATCATTTCAAATCAAATTTGTAACTTATTACTGCGTTTTGAAGAATACATTCCTTGAAATTGTTATGGAGATAAGTGATGGGGCGTGATTAATTTGTAACTGTGCTGCAAGTGTAAAATCTTCGACAATGAGCGATAATGGAGGGACTGTTGTACTTTAATTTCTTTTCTCACTAAAAAAAAAAAAAAAAAAAAAAAAAAAAAAATCACAATGTAAAAAAAAAAAAAAAAAAAAAATATTTTTTTTTAGTGTGCATAAATATTACTTTTGGCTGCTGAGAGATATTTTTGAGTATAAACTCAATCGGCGATAACCGGCGATGCTGATTTTATTAATCGGCGGCTTTATAAGTAATTTATGTTGGTTTGATTCCGGTCTTGGCAATTTGAGCAGATTAAGCAGCTGATTTTATTAACCAGTGAAATTATTAAGTGGTGGTTACTGTATATTATTTATGGTACTACCCAAAAAAATTTTTGATATACTTTTATAAAGATTTTATTTATTATTAATAGACAAATAGTGACAACTATAGTAATTTTACTATTTGAACAATTTGTCTAAAAGCAAAATATTTTGTCATTTGTATCGCTATAAAAATTTTATTTTAGTTGTGTTGTCTTGAGCACCTACATTTATTATTATTTTTTTAAAGATAATTTAGTAATTATCTAAAATAACTGTCTCACTAAAATAGCATCTCCAATCATTTCTAAATATTTTTATAAAAGAAAAAGAAAAAAAAAAGAAATTGCACATAAGTTTTACATTATTTATAAATCTATGCTCTTCTTTATATCCTTGTTGAATTCTTATTTCTTTCTTTCTTTTGTTTATTTATTGAGTTATTTACATTTCAACTCTAAAGAAAGCATTTTTTAAAAAGTATTTTTATTTATGCATATATGAATTGATTAGGCAAGTTATTATTAATTTTGAAAACTGACATCGTTCTAGAATATGATTTAATTACTTTAAAACTTTAATGATACTGAAAAACTTCTCATTTAATTTAAATGTTAAAATTCTTAAAAACCTTATTTGATGAAGTTTCTTTGTTAAATATTCGACAGGGGCCCCTGTTTACAGCAGCGGCTATTTTGTAAGTATTTTCAGCATTCCACCATAAAGACTAAGGCAAAGGAACTTCTTCAAATAAGGTTTTTTAAGTTGAATTAAAGTAATTTAATTATTTTATATCTTTTTTACAGAGTGCATACAATCAATATCTTTTGGAAATGGATTTGGATTAGATGCCAAATTTGCCTTTTTAAATGATGGTATTTAAATTTATATATCTAAAAAATTAATTACTTGTAAGGTGTGAAATTCCATTGTCTTTACAGTTGTTTAATTAAATTTTATGTTTACTTGAGGAACGATTTAGCTATTTGCTTGATATTTGGATTATACATTGGCCATATCTACACTCTACAGGGTGGCTACTAAATACTGTAACACTGTAAAAAATAAAAGTTAATTTTCATTGTTAGGTAAAGCAATGTATTAAGTGAGACATAGTTAAGCCTCGATAATAGCTTCAGGGCCCCTGTACCCACCACACCTGAGTTTTGGTTTCTTTTGAAAATTGACTAGAAAGTCAGTTTTTTCTGCATTTTCACACTGATGTTAGTTTTTTTCACCCACACACTTATGATTATATGTTTTTTCCCCCTTCCCGTACTGTTTTCTGTGGATTTTTTATCTCCCCCCCCCTTTTTTTTTAAATTCTTAAGTGACTAAGTCATTTTTTTTAAATGAATCATGCTACAATCTGACAATGTTGTAAGAGATTATCTTTAATAATTGATGATAAAGATGGCAATTGATTTGAATAAAATTATTTTAAAGTAAACTTTCATTTATAGTGTTCATCATATTAGTATATTTAGTATTTTATATTTTATATGAACTCAATAAAATAATTTGATATTTGTAACAGTATTTTGCAGCCACACTGTAGTCCTCAATCAAATGTTAATCCTTCAACTGTGGGCAATTGTCTTGTCTTGTTTTGTTTTCTTTTAAATAGGAAATCGCAAGCTATTATTATTTGATATGCACAATAATTTTGATGATTGTATTGAAAGAATGTAACAAGAAAACCAAAAACTGATATTTTAGTATAGATAGATCTTTATTGACATTTAGTGTTTATCATGCACAAAATGTGATATCACATTTAAGAGAGGGAGGAAAACTTATGATAATTTTTTTGAGTGTAGTAAATCTTGAAACAAGGTTCCATATACAAGATCATGTTGCAGTTCTCTCACCAAGTTTTTGTTTTTTTCTCACATTTCTTTCACCAGCATTGCTTTTGGAACAGTATATTGCACATCTTCTATATGAGGTTCTTTTTTATTGGATTTGTAGGTTTGTGGAATAGGAAATATCTTTCTACCAATCTTGTATCTCTTTTTATATGACAAGGTAACAATAGCATATATTTCTCAAAAATGGCTTCATTTACTTCCATTTTAAGTATCAAAAATATTTTTCTGTGTTATTTGCATTTTGTTTTTCTTAATACTATGAATATGTTGAATAAAATTTGACTTTTCAGATGCCAAAAAAACTTTCTTGGAATATTTCCTCTACTTCTACTGTTTCTGTGTGGTCTCGTCTCATAATAAAAAAGTTCTTGATCACCTCTATCAACATTGTCCATTGTTGTGTTAGGTTTCATTATTATGTCATCTCTTTTTTCTTATTATTATACTTGATTATGTGTGTATATAATGCTCAAGCGCATATATATATATATATATAAATTATAAAATAATAAAAAACAATAAAAAAGGTGGCGGTTGGGTGGGCAGATGTTTGATTACGGAGGTGGGGTGGTGTTGTAAGGCTGGATGGTTGGGTGGGTTTGTGAAATTAAATTAAAAAAAAAAAAAAAAAAAAAAGTAGAAGGCTTGTTGCATTTGCTTTGTATTACTATGCAAACTTTCATTTTCCAATAAAATTTCAGATTTTTTCCTTTTTGAGTTGTCAACTATATTTAATGTTCTAATTATACTGTTAAACACAATGTGATCAATCGGTGAATTTCATTGTGGCTTCGTGGTTTCATTGTTGTTCATCTGCTTTGAAGTTTTGCATTTTTGAATCCATATGGTTCCTGTTATGGTTGTGGCAGGCTGGGGGAGTGTTGCCGGCGTAAAACTAGTGTAACCCCACAGGCAAGTCACAAGTCTTGCCGCCTGCCTCCTTCTTCCTATCTTGTGTTTCTTAGGTTGTTTTTTCATTAATTTTGATAAGTTTATGGTTTTGGGTTAAGATTTGTTGTTTTACTTTATTGATTCGTTTGTTTTGCAGGCTGTTAATTAATAGATCTGGTTTCTTTACATTAGTGTATTTCATCCACTGATGATTTTTTTTTTTTTTTTTTTATCTTATTTGTCATTGGTGTTTCAGTGATCTTGCATCTGTTGCTTGGCTTCTACTATGCTTAATAGATCATCTTTATTATATATATATATATATATAAATTCTTCCTTGCCATTTTAGGACCATGATTTTGCTTCTTTGAAAAGCCCTGATTTCTCCCTTAGGTTTATGACTACAAACAGGGTCAGTAGATCTTTTCTAATTACTCAAAAGAGTTTCATAGATATCTGTTTTGCATTGAAATCCAATATGCATACACTCTAATTTTTTTCTATTTGACCCTAAATACTTTTTAACAAAAATGAAAATGTGGTCAAAAAATATTTTTAAGTATTCAAGTAATGTGGTATTTGTATGTAAATTTGTTTTTATTCCTGGGATTGAAGTAAAAGGGAGAACTGTTAATGCAGGAGGAATATTAATTATGTGAATTGCATTCCATATGCGAAAATTTTCTAATCCACTCTTTTTATCGCTGTCACTAAAGCTTTCATCAGAATTACTGTTATAATTTACCAAATTACTGGAATCTTCATGGCATTCATTATATTTAGTATCATCTGTCTCATCAATAGAAATTATTTCATGTTTCCACAGAATGGAAATTTATTTGAGAATATAAATACTGTTGCATAACAGTATACGGAAGTGAAAGCGTGAACTAATGAGGACTGATATTTTATTTATATTTAGCGATAATGATTATTTTTTATTTTCTCAATATTCAATAGAAAAATAAAAATATTTGATAGAAAAATAATGTCTCCTGGGACAGTAATAATTAAAAGATTATATGCAATGTAGTAATAGTAGGTCCCATTCAATCGAGTGGAAAGAGTTGAATGTGTTAGTTAGGCACATCTTCTGTGGCTGAAAGATTACCAACTCGATCCTCAGTCTTACTTAAAAAAGGTGGCCATTTGAAAATTTCAAATTTAAATAAAAACCGTATTTATTAACTGATTTTATGAAACTCAGTATGCACAGAGCACATAAAGTTGATAAAATAGCTAGTAATGTTCTTAGTTGCTCAAAGTAAATTTTTTTACAATTAGATATTAATTTTTTTTAGGAATTAGGTATTTTTTTAGGAATATTCTTATTTCATTGTTTTACCTATAAAAAATAATTTTATTACTATTTATTATACAGAACACCTTACAGTTTATTCGATTACAGATTGCGCTGAGATTTTTCGAAAATGAAAGAAAATTATACACTCCTGCTCAAAAGATTAGCAAAATTGCAAACAATCAGTTTTTTTTTTTTCAGTTAAAAAACTTATCTTTTCATGAAATGTTTTCAAACATTAGGTATTTAAAGAACTGGGTCATCCTCATGGTTTTCAGTGAAGATTGCTTTAAGACAACATTTTTGGGGCCAGTAACAAATTGAGCAAAATTAATAATGTTTGTGATCACCCTGTAGCGTTAAGTGAACAAAATAATCTGTAGCTTTAAGATATGTTAATATAGACCCAGTATAATCTGTGGATGAATTTGTGTGACAATAGCATATTAAATAATGGAGATATTAAGCATTTATTTAAAAAAAAAACAAAATCAGCATGTTTTTTATTTGTAATATACAGAGTTTTAAACAAAAATTATTCGTACTTTCAAATAAATTGAAAAAATAGTTTTGAAGTAATATACTGCAATCAGAATACAAATATCTGAAATATCTCATGAAATATGAGCATTTCTATAAAAAACGTTTTCACTGCACATGTGCAAAAAATAGAAAATTTTTATTACATAGGTTGAAAGCTAGATATATTGGGCAACTTTTGTCAAAAGTTCATTTGAATAAAATTAAAATTAAGCAAATTGTCGGCAAAAGAACGAGCTAGATTTTAGATATTTTCCAGACATTGAAATTTCATAAGGGTTTTTCACATGCTGCGTAATTAATTTGAAGATCCAGTTATTTAAACCACTTTTCAAAAGTTCTTTTTTGTGAAAAACCCCTTATAATCTTACAAATCTTGCTAAATAAACAAAATTATGTTAGAGTTACAAGCCTATAAGGGATTTTTCTTAAGAAAGTACTTTTGAAGCGTGGTTGAAATAATTGGATCTTAAAATTAATTATGCGGCATGTGAAAAACCCCTTATGAAATTTCAACTGTTGGAAAATACCTAAAATCTAACTTGTTCTTTTGCTGACAATTTACTTCATTTGTACTCTATTCAAATGAACTTTTGATAAAAGTTGCCCAATACATCTAGCTTTCAACCTATGTAATAAAAAATTAGCTATTTTTCGCACATGTGCAGTGAAAACGTTTTCCATAAAAATGCTCGTTTTCATGAAATTTTAAAGATAATTGTAATCCAATTGCAGTATATTGTTTCAAATTATCTAAAAGCAGGAATGATATTCATTTAAAATTCTGTACATTATAAATAAAAAACATGATTATTATTATTTATTTTTTAGATTTTTAAAATATATATAATAATTATCTTGGAAAATTATTTAGAAAGATTGTTGAACAGAAGCGCAAACAACAATCAATCAAAGCCGTATCATCATAAATAATTGACAGTAAACATACTTTTATACCTGTTGGCAATTAACAGAAACAATCAAATAAAATCAGAGAACACAGAGAAGACACAATTTTATTTATTTATTTTTTAATTAAACTATTATAACTGTCTAAGCTAATCCACAGTACTTGTTGGTCTATACATGCATATAGAAACTTACTACTTTCATTTTGCTGCATTAACTAGTCTTGTTGCAACTACTTCAAACTTTAATAAATATGTTTTTTCAACCTAACACATTGCTGTCATTTATAAATGTCTGATATATGCTATTTTTCATATATTCATATCCTCATTTTGAATTCTTTTCTGTGTGTGAAAGAATCCATTCTCATGGTGGTCTGATTATAAATTTTATTAGATTTAAATATAGAGGTTTATTAGATACAGTTAGATCGTTATTTAACAAACTCCTAAAATCAAGTAAAACAGTTCCTTATACGGAAAATTCCTTAAATGGAGAATAACATTTATAATACATCCAGTGCCAGCACTAGACATTTTGCTGCCTGAGGCAAACATTATTTTGCCACCCCTAGAAAAGACAGACACAGTCTTAACTTCTACCATAGATTATGCTTTACTATGTATTCGGCTATGTGGACCAAGTTTAAAAAATTTAATCCACAACCTGCTATTGATTTATGGTGGAATGATGTTAAGCAGAGACATGTAAGAGGTCCAGAGTTAAAAAAAAATTTGTATTTTTAATAAATTTTCTTTCTTATTTGCAAGATATTTGTGTATTGTTTATTTCTAAGCATTGTGAATCACTGGATGTATATGTATATACATACGCGTTTATGAGCAAACAATTTATTTCAAAATGGCAACCAAGTAGAACATTATGGCAACTAAAAAATTTTTTTAGGTGCCATTGACGCCTGACTTACTGACTCTAGTTTCGAGCCCTGCTTCCATCCATGCATTTTAACTGAATAAAATAATCAAAAAAGATAATTTAACATTTACATCAGAGTAATGCATTCAGATAAGGAAAATAAAATTACATCTATGTTTTGCATGTTTAGATGGCATTTTTAATTTCTTAATGATGTTTGAACTTCAAATCATCATTATGTAAAACTAGCAGGCAACGCCCGCTTCGCTGGTCCCTATTTTTAAATGAATCACTATAATTACTGAATTCTCAAAATTGCATTATTTTGTATCACGTGAAAAAAAAAAGTGAAACAAAATCTGTTTAGGAAAAATGTTGCACAGGGTTCTCACTGCCTTCGGAAAAAATTCCCAAAATGCTCTAACTTTTATTTCTATTATTTTCCCCCTTCGCCCCCCCTGTCTAACCTAATAATTTTACAAATTCGAAAATATCCGCAATCGATTTGTAAGTATCAAAAACCTCTATGCACCAGTTTTGAACGATCTATCTCCATTTTATTTTTTGCCCCTCCGCTCCCCCCCTTCCCACTCCTCCCAATAATTTAAAAAATTCGAAAATATCCGCAATCGATTTGTAGGTATCGAAAACATCTATGTACCAATTTTGAACGATCTAACTCTATTTTATTTTTTTTGCCCCTCCGCCTCCCCCTTCCCGGCCCTTCTAATAACTTTACACTTTCGAAAATATCCCCATTCAACTTGCAGGCCTCTAAAACCTATCTGTACCAATTTTGAACGGCCTAGCTGTGTTTCTATTTGTTTTTGCCCATAGCCCGCCCTTACCACCCCACCAACCTTCCCACCCCTCCTAATAATTTCACAAATTCGAAAATATCTGCAATCGATTTGTAAGTATCGAAAACCTCTATATACCAATTTTGAATGATCTAATACTATTTTTATTTTATTGCCCCCCCTCTCTCCTCCCCCTTCTTGTCCCTTCTAATAACTTTACACAATCGAAAATATCCCCATTCGACTTGCAGGCCTTTAAAACCTATCTGTACCAATTTTGAACGGCCTAACTGTATTTCTATTTGTTTTTGCTCCATAGCCCCCCCCCCCCCCCAACCTTGCTGCCCCACCTGGGGGCTGAATTTCTAAAATTCCAGAAATTGGTTTTTAGATATTTGCATTAGCTATATTTTAAAGCAAAAATTTCACGTATATCTATTTTTTTGTTTGAGATATATAGGATTATGCGAAATCACATTTTACGCATGTGAAATCACGTTTTGCCCCCCCCCCCCCCCCCTTGGGGACCGAATTTTGAAAATTCCAGAAATTTGTTTTTAGACATTTGTGTTAGCTATATTTTAAAGCAAAAATTTTATGGATATCTGTTTTTTTGTTTAAGATATGAAGGATCTTGTGAAATCACGTTTTGCCCCGGGGGGCGAATTTTGTAAAATTGCTTCTTAGTGGATGCCTACGTCATAGAAAGAACATTGTCACAAAATTTCATGCTTCTAGGTCTAAGGGTTTGGTCTGGGCGATGATGAATCACCCCCTCACTCACTCACTCACTCAGTCAGGAAGAACGATTTTATATATATAGATATGAAGCCATTTGTTTTAAGTATCATCTGAGCTAATGTTTGGTGTTTTGAACTGTCAAGAAGAAATTAATTTGGAAATAAATGTCTAAAAATTGAGCGGTCGACAGGTGCAGTCCGATTAATTTAATATTAAATCAAAATCAACATTATAAAAGATAAATCAGTCATATTTTAATATCAAAGCAGTAAATAAATATACTAAAAAAAACTACATATAAAGTTTTTGCTAAAATTAAAACCAGAAATTATAATATGAAGAAAAACTTACATGATCATCTGAAAATGCACTGTAATAATTTCATAATTTAAAAAAATGAATAAAAATACAATAACACAATTATGAATAGTGAATTAATACTTGGGTTATTGTAAAATTTTTCAGGTACAACAAAATAGTGCAAGTTAAACTTATCAAATCTTTGGAGTGATTAAAGTAATCTCCTCCAACATCAGTACAATGTTGTTGGTGAATTTTTCAAAAATTAAAAGCTTTCACTTAAAAGATTAAAAGTTTACAAAATCAATCAAAAATATGTATTGTAGCCTCAGTTTCATCTTCGGATTAAAAAGATGATCACGTAAATTTTTATTTAAATTAAAAAATAGCTAAAAATCACATATAGCAAGATCAGAGGAATAAGAGATATGGATCTTACTCAATACGTTTTTGTTCGAAATTCAGCTGTCACTCTTGCTGTATGATAAGATTTATTATCTAATAAAGCATGATTCCTTGCATCAACTTTTTGAAGAATTTCAAAAGGCACTTAGCAGTGTATTAATTAGCCGTAGCTGTCTTCTGTTTCTTCAGCTTGAACCCTTTGACATTGCCATTGCACTGTACTAGTGCAATGTTAAACCCAACCAACCAACCCTTTGACATTGCTGTACTTCTGAAAAAAAAGAAAAAAAGTTATACATTTCTTTTTGGTTCCCCATCACACTGTAAGTATGGAGAACTTAAATAATTGTGAAGATTTTTCACCTCTTTTTTTTACTGTTTTATATGTTTGTGGAACACAGAAATAACAAAATTTATATGTCCATCTGTAAGGTGTCAGTTAGTGTGTTAGTTTGTGTACACGGTATCTCAAAAACAAATGACCGCAGAGATGTCGAACCAGTTTTAAAATATTAGTATAGCGATAGTTTGAAAAGATTTTGCTGTAAGTGCATGTATATTCTGAAGAAATTAATGTGTATATGTATAATATATATATGAAAGTTATTTTTGTGTAATTTTATTTTAATTGTCATTAATTATCACCATCTTTAGATTTGTTACTTTTACGTGTATCAATCTAAAAAGTTTTTTTTTTTGTTTTGTTTCAGAACTAATCTTGTTAGTTGGTTCTGATGATTCAAAAATTCACATTTACACTCAAGATGAATTTAACAAGTTCAATCATGTACTTAGTCTAGAAGGTCATGAAAATTGGATACAGAGTTTAGATGTTATACACAAAGGTGAAGTGTCTGTTTTTTATTTATAACTTCATTTAAAACTAATATCTTCAAAGAAAATTATTCAGCAAGAAAAAGAAATTTTAAAACGCTTTATATTGCAAGTTTAATTTTATAAACTACACTTTCATTTTTTGTATTTAAAAAAAAAAAAGTGATAATAAATAAATAAAAAGACAATTAAGTTTTTAACAACTGCCTAAAAATAAATAAATTTATATGCTTAAGAAATTCTTTATTTTATCTCACAATCCCTTTTCGTTATTTTGCTTCTTGCTGTTTGTATTGTTTGTTGTTTCGTATACTTTTGTAAAGTAATTCTTTTTTCACTTCTAATGTGTTTTATTTTACCTTTTAGTTTTTTTTTTTTAGTTCCCATTCATACTATAATTAAGAAAAACTTACCATATATACTCGCATATAAGTCGATCCTGTAAATTGAAAGGAAAACTTGTTTCACACCAGTATTTTAAACTTGTATTTTTTACCTTTTATAACCACAAAAATATTCCTGATAAAATAAGGGAAAGAAAATTGGTCTAAAATACTAGTGATAACCAATTTTATTCTTCGAATTTAGGGGTCGACTTATATGCGTGTTATAGAGATGTAAAATTAAAAAAAAATTTCAGGCCTTGGAAAAACCCCATTTTTTTTCCAAATTTTTTTTTATGGGAAAAATTGAATTTTTACAGATAAAAATAGGGTTTCTTAATAGTTATAACATCTTAGAAAATATTAAGTGTTAAACATTTAAAAATGCATGCAATCCATATTATTTTTTCTTAACAAAAATATACAAAAAGATTTTACTATTAAAAAATGAGCCTTTCTGTTTCACAACTGCCATTATCTTTCCTTGTACAAAAACCAAAAACTAGTTAAATCATCTTTCAACCATTAATTTTGTGTACGGTGTGCATTTCTATGGAATGTTCATCTCACAGCACACTGATACAATGAATTTAGATTAGAATCAAACCCACAAAAAAAAAAAATAATAATAATAATCATTGACCCGAACCTAATTTCTTTATATCCAAAACCAAAAAACTAAATAAAATTTAATGATTCATCTGAAAATCAGGCAAAACTTTTTAAAGTTATAAAATAAAATAAATTTTAATTGTAACAGAGTTAGTAAATCATTAATTTATTTTTTTTATGGAGTTACTGTTTACTGATACACTAAGTTAAAAATTAAAAAATCTGAAAAATGGATTTGTTTGAACGTAGCTTTTGGTTTCGTTTCGCCAGCCCTCCGACTAGTAGTTGGCTCTTTGCCAAATGAGAGGTGCTTTTTTCTCTTTGAGAATGTTACTTTTTTTTATGTTTAGTTTCTCGGCCTGTCTTAAACAGGAAGTATAATTTTTTTCTCTTGAACATGAAAGTTATGATTTAAATATTATGATCTTGGCTCCTTTATGGAGAAACAATGTTATCCTGAAATATTACTGAATTAAGTTATAATTGTGAATTCTTCAAAGTATACTGCAAATAGTTTTTATTGTGTGTTTAATTTCTAATAAAGAATTTATGCTCTCCCAACTGACTTTATGACTGAAATTGAACACGTGAATTACAGAACTATAGATTAAGAAGTTGTTTATGATTATATATTTCTGCATATTTTCATGGTACGAATTTTTTCATGGCGCAGTATATAATATAATAATATTTTTTCATGGTGATCGAAACTCGGGATAAGTGAAATCCCTTGAAAGTAAAATTACCTTTAGATATTAATTTATCTGGATTTGGATTTGAAAGCTTGGATAATTTATTGTGAAAACGAAACTGAAAAATAATAATGACTGGAATTCCGGATTCGTTATTGGATAGCTGCCTGGATATGGAACCAGGTAAGCAAAATTTAACTACTATTTATAACATTGATTAAATGAAATTAGAAATTTTAATTATTTGAATTATTTTGTTTGATTATTTGCTCGCTATGAATATTGAAAAGTTAAAAGCTAAGCGTTCTACGGAACGCTCAAATGTAACTAAATTAATAAATAAATTAGAGAATTTATTATTGGATGATCTAGAAAACACAAAATCAGACGAAATCATCGAAATCCAGGAAATGATAGGTGAAAGAGAAATTGCATTAAAAAATTTAAATAATGAAATTGAAAATTTAATAGTAGATATTAAAGAGTATGAAAAAGATATCGCGACCAGCGATAAATACGGCGAGCAAATAATTTCTGCCAAATGCAAAATAAAACTAAGATTAAAAAGATTATGTAATAATAAAGATGAAAGTAGTTCAAACTGTTCTGTCAGTGAAACCCAAACAAAAACTGGTTCGGCAGTGAGATTGCCGAAAATGTCCTTACCAAAATTTGGTGGACAAATAGAAAAATGGAACGAATTTTTCGATTGTTTCGAAAATTCAATCCATTTAAATGAAAATCTTACAAAGATTGAAAAATTCACTTACTTGAAAACGCTTTTAACTGACAAAGCGTACAATGTTATTGAAGGGTTTTCACTTACGGAACAAAATTATGATAATTGCATAGAAATATTGAAAACACGTTTTGGGCAAAAGGATATTATCATTAATGCTCACATGAATAAATTGATAAACTTAGAAGGCGTAAAAAGTTCATCAAATATAACTGCTTTGAGAAAGTTTTATGACGCTTGTGAAGTAAATATTCGCAGTTTATCTAATTTAGGGGTGACAAAAGGCCAATATGGTCATTTACTGAATCCAATTTTATTAAAATTATTGCCAAACGATCTAGTAGTTGAATATTACAGGCAAAGTGATAAAAGGAAGGATGAGTCTGATGTGACAGACTTAATTAATTTTCTTAAAGTAGAACTTGAATCGCGTGAAAAATCACTTAGTATGATTAATTATAAAAATGCTTCGGTAATTGTAAATAAAAATAAAGCCGAAATTAATGACAGAAAATTTCCAAATAAAATGAATTCATTGAATGTAGGTGTAAAAAATATATGCATATTTTGCAAGAATTATGATCATCATTCTCTTGAATGTACTAATTTAACTGATGTTGAGAAAAGGTTAAAATTAAAGAAGGATGGCAGGTGTTATAAATGTTTTCTAAAATCTCATCTGTCATCACAGTGCAGGGTGAAATCGCAGCCTTGCGAAAAATGTAAAGCAACAGATCATAACAAATTATTTTGTTTTTCAAAAAACTTGAAACCAGAAGTAGTAGAGAACACTATAGTATCGAATTCACATTTAAAAAACAGTAATCAGGCAGCGTTATTGCAAACATGTTGCGTCATAGCCCAATCTAATTCTAGATCAAAAACTGTCAGACTCTTATTGGATTCCGGAAGTGAAAAAAGTTTTATTACTAAAGAATTGGCCCACGAATTAAAATTAACCCGTGTAAGAACAGAAAAGCTAACTGTTTTTGCCTTTGGTATAAATAAAGGTAAAGAAGAGGAATTCGAGGTTTTTAATATTGAACTGCGTAGCAAAATAAATCCTCGTCGGCTCATCCATGTTGAAGTATTAGCTACAGACTTAATAACCGCGACTCCCTTGAAAAGCCCAAGGGGCGAACCAGAAATTGAAAGTTATATTAAAAATAAAAACTGGAAATTGGCAGACAATTCATTAAGTGATTCCAAAATTAATATTTTGCTAGGAGCTGATTATTTTTGGAAAATACAGAGAGGTATCATTGAAGAAATCGGTGATAATTTATATGTTGCTAATACTATTTTCGGATATACTGTAGTGGGGAAATTGAATAATAATAGTACAGAAGTAATTAATTCGCATTTTGTATCTGTAAATAAATTTGACAGTTTTGATTTGCAGCGTTTTTGGGATTTAGAATCACTTGGAATATGTGACAGTAAGAATGATTCTATGTCACAGAGAGATATAGAAATTATTAATTCTTTTAATGAAAATTTAAATTTTGTTAAGGGAAGATATGAAATTCAATTTTTGTGGAAGGAAAATAAAAATGAATTAAAATCGAATATAGAAATAGCCAAAAATAGACTTTGGGGTTTGAGAACAAAACTGTCTAAAAATGAATGGCTTAAAAATGAATATGAAAAAATTCTTGAGGAACAAAAGAAAATGGGTATAATAGAGGAGTGTAAAATAAACAAAAATGAAACTGGTGTATATTATATGCCCCACAGACCGGTGATAAGAACAGATAAGTCCACTACAAAGGTCAGAATAGTGTTTGATGCTTCTTCCAAAGAAAAGGAAGCAAAATCTTTAAATGAATGTTTATTTGCAGGCCCCAATTTAAATCCTAATATTTTGGATATTATTTTAAAATTCCGCCTTCATAAAATTGCCTTTGTTTGTGACATTGAAAAAGCTTTTCTGCAAATACAGGTTGCAGAAAATGATAGAAACTTTTTGAGATTTCTATGGTTTGAGGATATAAATAGTAAAAATCCTCTATTAAAGGTTTTCCGCATGACTCGTGTAACTTTTGGTGTTACAACATCACCCTTTTTGCTCTCAGCTACCATTAAACATCACATAAAGGGCTATAAGAACTTGTTTGAGAAAGTAGTTGATATGCTCGATACTTCCTTATATGTTGATGATCTCTTTCATGGCGCTAATTCTGTAAATGAAGCATTTATTTTATCGTCTGGTGCTGTGAAAATACTTAAAGATGCCAATATGACATTAAGGAAATTTAAAAGTAACTCTTACGAATTAAGCAAATTGTGGGGAAAATATGGAATAAACGTTGATGAAGAAATAAATGAGGGAAATATCTCTAAAGTATTGGGAATAATGTGGTCAACTAATAATGACACGTTAAGAATAGACTTTCAGTCTCTGTTAGAAGGGTTTGATAATGAAATTATCACTAAGAGAATTGTTTTACAAACTGTAGCAAAGGTGTATGACCCTGTAGGGTTTATTTCCCCTTTTATAATAAGAGTTAAATTTCTAATGCAAGAACTATGGGAGCAGGGTGTTGATTGGGATTCTGCTTTAGCTGATGCTTTAACACAAAAATTTAAGAAATGGCATCGTGAAATACAGGATTTAGAAAATTTTGAAGTGCCTAGAAAATATTTTACGAATTTTGAAAAATTAACTCCTGAAACTATTCAAATTTGTGTTTTCTGCGATGCCAGTTTGAAGGGATATGGTACAGTAGCTTATTTTCATGATCCTTGTTCCCGTGAAACTTCATTTATTATGTCAAAGACAAGAGTAGCTCCTCTCAAAAAACTTACTTTGCCTCGACTTGAATTGATGGGAGCCTTAACAGCTGCTCGATTAGCTCATTATCTTGGGCAGCTATTTTCAGTTCCCGTCAAAAACATACTATGCTTCTGTGATTCCCAAATTACCCTTTATTGGGTCAAAGGAAGTGCTAGTAACTGGAAGCCCTTTGTAGAGAACAGAGTGCGTGAAATTCAACGATTAGTAGCCCCATCTCAGTGGAGATTTTGTCCAGGGGTTAAAAATCCCGCTGATGTGCTATCTCGTGGTTGCACAGCAACTGAATTGTTGAAGAATGAAGAATGGTTAAAGGGACCAATCTGGTTGAAAGAAGAGCACTTACCGACACCACTACCGGAAAATGAAGTCAAAATACCTGAAGAAGAGATTTTGAGAGAACAACGGAAAACTACTGTTTGCTCTTTAACTCATGGCAATAATGAATTTGAATTATTATATAAGTTTTCATCTTGGTCTAAATTAAGACGTGTTACAGCCTGGTGTCTTAGATTTATAAAAAATACTAAATGTCGATCTGCGCGAAATACTGGCTTTTTAACTATACAAGAACTTGATGAGGCAACTAAAATTATTGTGAAGTTGGTTCAAAGACATGAATTTGGAGAGGAAATAAAGACTTTAAAATCTGGAAGAAACCTGAATGCTAGTAACAAACTCCTTTCTTTAAACCCTTTTCTAGACAAAAATGAAATTCTTCGTGTTGGTGGAAGATTAAGACACGCAAACCTACCTGAGAGTCAAAAACACCAAACGATACTTCCTAAAACGCATCACATTACAGATTTAATTATAAAGTATTTTCATGAAAAACATCTTCACAGTGGAACTCAGTCAACAATTTCAGTCCTGCGACAACAATATTGGATAATTAATGCAAGAGACGCCGTGAAAAGGAATCTGCGGAACTGTATGAAGTGTTTTAGAACCACATCGAACTTAGCCTCTCAACTGATGGGTGATCTTCCAGCTGCTCGTGTAGTGCCATCGCGAGTGTTTTCGAAAGTCGGGGTTGATCTTGCAGGCCCCTTTCTCATCAAACCTCGTAAGGGCCGAGGTGTTAGATCTTATAAAAGTTATATTTGTTTATATATCTGTTTTTCCACAAAAGCAATTCATTTGGAAATACTCAGTGATCTCACCTCTGAAACATTCCTCGCATCCTTGAAGAGGTTTGTTGCTCGACGAGGAAAACCTGAAGAATTGTTTTCAGACAGAGGAACGAACTTTGTAGGTGCCGACAACGAAATGAAAAAAATGATGTCCTTGATCTCTTCTGACGAAAAGATCCACAGATATTTGTCCGAAGAAACAATCAAATGGAATTTCAATCCCCCATCGGCCCCCCATTTTGGAGGACTTTGGGAGGCTGGAATAAAACAGATGAAGGGTCATTTAAAAAGAACTATTGGCGAACAAATATTAACTTATGAACAGTTCCTTACTTTAATTACTCAAATTGAATCGTGTTTGAACTCGAGACCTCTTGTTGCGCTCTCGAATGATCCAAGTGACTTAAATGCTCTAACTCCAGGACATTTTATCATAGGCACTGCCTTGACTTCAATACCAGAACCTGACTATTCTTCAGTTAACCTAACCCCGCTAGAAAGATGGAAACTTCTACAAAAAATTTTTCAAAGTTTCTGGAACAGATGGTCTTCAGATTACCTATCAGACTTGCAAAGGCGATCAAAATGGTTAATAAATAAACCAAATTTCAAGAAAGACGATTTGGTTTTAATAAAAGATGATAATCAGCCCCCTTTGAAGTGGAAACTGGGACGCATAATCAAATTATTTCCTGGAGCAGATGGCAAGATTCGTGTTGTTCTACTGAAAACTATTTATGGAGAGTTGAAGCGTCCGATCGCCAAACTATCACCTCTACCATTTTGAACTTTGAAATTTTTATTTTATTTTTATTTTATTTTATTTTATTTTTTTTTTTTTATTTTTTTTTTATGTTCCTGTTTTTAATCCATTTATGTTAATCATCTAGTTACAATGTTTCATATGTATATTAATCTCTTTTTTTTCTTATCTATTTGCAGTTGAAGACCAAGAAAATGAAAACCTGTAATAACACTAATGTTGTTATTGTACTTGTAGAATATTTTTATGAACCTTCGTTCATGGGGGCGGAGCATGTTTGAACGTAGCTTTTGGTTTCGTTTCGCCAGCCCCCCGACTAGTAGTTGGCTCTTTGCCAAATGAGAGGTGCTTTTTTCTCTTTGAGAATGTTACTTTTTTTTATGTTTAGTTTCTCGGCCTGTCTTAAACAGGAAGTATAATTTTTTTCTCTTGAACATGAAAGTTATGATTTAAATATTATGATCTTGGCTCCTTTATGGAGAAACAATGTTATCCTGAAATATTACTGAATTAAGTTATAATTGTGAATTCTTCAAAGTATACTGCAAATAGTTTTTATTGTGTGTTTAATTTCTAATAAAGAATTTATGCTCTCCCAACTGACTTTATGACTGAAATTGAACACGTGAATTACAGAACTATAGATTAAGAAGTTGTTTATGATTATATATTTCTGCATATTTTCATGGTACGAATTTTTTCATGGCGCAGTATATATAATAATATTTTTTTCAGGATTAATAATGTTTAACCATTTATGTGTGTTGTGTACTTCAAGAGTACAAAAATATGCTTTAAGTTTATTATATATATGGCTGAATATCACATAAATGTGCATTTTAGTGTTTCAGGTCTTTATTATTAATTTTAAGCAAATAAATTGTAAAATTTTATTATTATTCTTTAGAAGTACCTTTTTAAAAAAACATCAAATCATAAAATGTGAGTTTATAGCAATTTCAGTATTTTTTAGAAAATTTTAAACCTTAAAATCGTCATTTTCGTGACTGTCTCCAAGACCAAATGTTTACATACAAAGTTTGTTTTTTACTAAAAAAAATAAAATGATAATTATAATAATTGTTAATTCTTGTAAAAAAAACTATTTGTTTTCAAAGGAAATTTTTTTCTTTTTAATTACGTTAATTTTCATGCATGAGTAATTAAAATGCTTGTATGCAAGTCTTGACGTCATTTTCGTGACACGTGAAAATAACTTCATATATCATCAAGGGATGGTGCCACCATTCACTTTTTTTAAAGTTTAAGATCAGAAATCAACATTGACGATATGTGGGGAAAATAAATCTCAAGAAAATTAAAAACAGGTAAGAGAACATTATTTTTATTGTTTACATGCTGTGCGTATTTTTATTGCTTGTCATTTTCGAGATGCATAAAAAATAAAAAAATATTATTATAAAATTTAGAACAAAGTTTTATTTTAATATAGAATGACGACCAGAAGAAGAAAATGTGACGATATCGGCTTAGTGAAAGCATGTTTTTCAGTACAGAACGAATTATTGAGGATTTGTCATTTTCGTGACGGTCATTTTTGTGACGTCATGAAAATGACATTTGTTGCAGATTTACTATTTTGTAAGCTCTGGATTTAAATAATTTTTTATTTTGAGTTAAAAGATTTGTTGGTGTAGGATAAGCTTTATATTTAAATATTTAAAGTACTTTCCGGTATCTAGGTAAATATAAAAAAATTACATACGACATTAATATTAAGATACAATTAAAAAAGCAAACTTTTAATTTTTTTTTTTTTTTTTTTTTTTTTCTTTTTGCCCCCTTTAAGGTGTCATTGAGAATGTTACTCAAAATATTTTACTTGTGTCATTTATGGCAAGATGCAGAAAAAATAAGTTTGCATGGCCTGAGAAAGAGGATGTCCATGAAATTCAAGTGCCACATATTCTGTGCAAAATTAGGAATTCTCCTGAACCTGCTTCAAATAGATATTTTAAACTTCAGGATGAAGATTTTAATAATGTTCAAAATGCTTTTTCTGAATTTAATTCAGTTAATCATTAAACTTGTAACTACAAGGATTTTAATACAATAAAATTGCTTGATATTCTCATTATTGCTCTTTCTTTTCCCTTCACAATCTTTTCTCTATTGTTCTAATATGTTCCATTTTTAATATTATATGGTCCTATTTCATTGACAAACAATGTTATTTCAGTGAAAAATAGTCATTTTGACAAATATTGTCATTTCAGTGACAAACAGTCGTTTCAGTGACAAACATTGTCATTTCAGTGACAAACATTGTCATTTCAGTGACAAACCAGTCATTTCAGTGACATCATTTTTTGACATCTTTAAATGCTATAATTAAAAATTTAATGCAAGTAAACTAATTATTTCCAGTTTATAGTCAAGAGGTATGCAGTCTATGATATTTCCCATTGATATAATTTATGTTTATAAAAAATTAAATTTAAATTTATTTATTTATTTATTTTTTTTTTAATTTAAAAATTTTGGGTTTTTTTTTATTTTATTTTATTTTTTTAAATGGGAAGAACTTTTTAGAAAAGCCTAAGTCTTGTATTTTTTAATGAATCTGAACCAAAAAAAAAAAAAAAAAAAAAAAAAAAATGGTAATTTTGATTTTATAAGATAATTAAAATTATAAATTTTTTTTGAAAAATTTCAATAAAATTTAAAAAAATTATGATTGATCTCTGTCAAACTCAGAATTTATTTAAGATGTACTTACGGACTTATTTTAAAAAATTCAAATTAAAATACAAAGTTAAAAAAAAAAAGTTTAAAAAAATCCAAAATGCACACTTATGTGATATTCAGCCATATATATTTGCTTTTTCTTTGTTTATTGCTTTTCTGCAATATGTATGTAATAATTTGTGGTATGTTTATAATTATATCAAACAAATTTCTTTTTATTATGATAAAATTTTTTGAAAGATTTTCTGAAGTCAACCTGACTTGTTGAAAACTTAACCTAACCAGCAGGAAAAAATTCACTCAACCTAATCCAAACCTGACCCACAAGAAAAATTAATCAGTAAACCCAACCCCTAAGAAAAAAATTCAGTCAACCTGACCCATAAGAAAAATAAATCAATAACCTGAACCTCGCCTCACCTCACCTCACCTCACATCACATGCAAGAGAAGAAATTTAGCCAACCAGACCCAAATTTGATTGCAAGTGAAAAATAAAATAAAACAGTGTTATGCTAATTAGAGCATAACAACAACGATAAAATAAAAGTTCAGCTTAAAGTTAATTGAAATTCGGAAATTTAAAACATTTTATTATTGATTTATTATTTTTTTATAATATAAAAGTATTAACTCAGACGGTTTTTGCACATATAATTTTTTTTAAATTGTAAAATAAATTTGTTGACAGAAAGTAGTTGCTCTGTTTATTTTTTTTTTCTAAACTGTTACATGCATTTATATGGTATACGTGTGTGTGTATATATATAATATACATCCACACACATTTAAATACTACAGTTAGATATGTCTAAGGATATACATTCAAGATAAAAGACTGAAGTATAAAGGAACTCAAAAAGAATGAGTATTTTCAAATGAATGTGATGAGAGAAAGGTCATTATAATACTTAAATATTTCAGGATTATTATTTGATTATATGGTTAAAACTTTATTTCTGAAATATGAACATTATTAGAATCAGTGTTTTCATGTAAAATATTGAAAAAATATTGAAAACATGAAAAAATATATCAAGAAAAAAGCATCGGAATATAAATATTATAAATTTCTGAATACGTTATTTTATGCTAGAAAGTTCAAAAATTTCAAATTTTCCTGATGGAAAGAAACCCCATTAGAAAAAAACTGAAAAAAAAACTGGGTTTTTTCCCAAAATTTCCATTTTTTTTTTTTTTTTTTTTTTTCAGACCACTCCCATCTCTATGCGTGTATAATCAGTAGGCATTTGTAAAAAATTTTTATATTGGTTTTTGTTGGCTAAATTCACCATTCTCTCGTTTTTCCCATCAGCATTACAAACACTTATTTTTCTTACCTATGGAGGTTTTATGTTTAAGTAACTTTATTTCTAGCAAACTGCATTCAAGTGGTAAATTAATTTACTTCCTTTTTATGTAAAATAACTAAAATAGGTAAAAATGCCGCTTTGTTTACATTCTTCTAGTTAACTCAAACGCTAACTGGTACCAGTCAAGCAAGCGGTGCTGCTTTTGCAGTATTTTTAATTCAACTCAGTTTCTTGCGATCGCAATTCTCTAATTTAGTTTCTGTTCAAAATTCGTTAAGTATTGCTTAATTAAAATGGCACTTGAATGAATACAAATATAAAATCATTCACCTATTTTCTTTAGTTGCATATGAAATTAATGGCTGCACTCTTTCTTTAACTGCCAGCGAATCTTCTAGACAGCATCGCGGTTCATTTAAAAGGGGGGTGTACTGCACATCAGCTGCTTAGCTTTTTCATCGATGTTTTTGATTCTGCCGTTTGCGTTATGCAGATGCACAGTTCATTTTTGGAAATTTCTTTTTTGGCTTACAGTAGTAATAGGTGAATGATGATTCTATTAAACCAAAATCAACTGCTTTCTAATTTTGTTATTTTTGAAAGTTATGTTTTAAAGTTAAGCAAAATTTATTAGTTAAAATGTATGATTCAAGCTGAATCTTAATAAAAGTAGTAGTATTTTTCAAGACTTTTTCTGCATTATGAAATTGTTACGCCAGTATAAGAGCATCACCTACTGACTCCTGGCACGTGAGTACATACTTTTCAATCTCATTCATTTATTTTTAAGTCTATATTTTCAACCAAAAAGTCATTTTAATGAGATATATGAATTTTGTTGTGCTCACGCGTCCAGTGTCAGAAAATTTCCTACATGGGAAGAAGCTTATTACTGCTACTCTGCATTTTTTTTTTTTTTTTTTTTTTTTTCATTAACGAACAGAAAACACCCACAGTTTTTTATATGTTTTTACATATTTTAAAATATAAAGAATTCAAATCACAAAATTGATATAGAGTACCTCTGTATGTTAGTTATTTTATTATTAAATTAGTTTGTTAATCTGTGTAGACATTATCTCGAGAGTGACTTGATTGTAAAGAGGTCAAATCAGTTTTTAAATATCACTGATATTACTAATAAGAACACTATCGATTTTTAATTTTATCCTTTGAAAACTTTTGTAAATTATTTGAAATTAAAGATATTTTTAATGTAGCAGAATAGGGCAAAATCTTGCATAAATATGCTTTATAAGGATTAGAGTCCTGCATCGGGTCGGGTAACCCGATTTAACCCGAACCCGACCCGACCTGCGGGTCGGGTTGAGAGAATTTTTTTCCTTGCGGGTCGGGTTGACTGATCTTTTTTTCGTGCGGGTCGGGTTCGGGTTCGGGTCGGGTTTGGTTTTCAACAAGTCGGGTCGACTTGAGAACACCTTTCAAAATATTTTTTACAATTATAAACATAAATTTATAGGCATGTTTACGACTATGTAACTAATTTAAACATTCTGCACATACTAGACATGTATCGGTTGGTTGTTTGATTGGAGGATTTAAGGCCGATTGACTCCAGATGTGTTCTAGGCCTATAGGGGGAATGCCCTCCGTTTGTGTCTTTCTAGTGGGTCCTAGTCCGTATTTATGCGTGTTTCAGAGAAAACCACGGAAAACTCCGAACGGCTAGGTCGATATGCGCGACCTGGGATCGAACCCGACACCTCCCATCTACCATCTTTGAGCGCAGAACCGCTCGGCTGCTGGTGCGCAGACGTCTACTGGAGCTCCCTATTCGTATCCGTGGATATCCGCCTGAAAAATAGATCCGTATTTGCATCTGGTACAGTTTTCTTTTCTTCAACAGAACTAATATGTATCTTTTGTAGAAATTGTATGATAATTAGAAAAGTATTATAAATCTTTCTCGACTGTTGTTAATACATAAATTAAAGAAATACAAATGCATTTACATTTTGGAAATTGAAAAGATTTCGCTGTTTACAAGTTTTTTTTTTTTTTTTTTTACTTTCTTCTATATTCAGTAGAAGAAAGTATTAGATTCTATCAACTTTTGGTGTCAACTGCTCAACGGTTGGCACTGCTATACAGCGATTTCTGCAAGTTCAGGGGAGGTTATATCCCAGGTTCTGTTGCGTATAATCCAACAAAACTTGATATGTGAGAATACCAGTATGAGATATTATGCTGATTCAATTTGAATGCCAGTCAGCCAACAGGTGGTGCTGCTACACAGTGATTTCCGCAATTTAAGGAAAGGCTATATCTCAAGAACTACTGCACAGGATTTCATATAAATTTGTATGTAGGTGCCATTTAATATATATTAGCGCCTGTCATCTTTTGGTGTAAACCGCTCAACAGGTGGCGCTGCTACACAGCGATTTCCACAATTACAAAGAAAGCTATATCTCATGTTCTATTGTGTATCATCAAACAAAACTTAATATGTGAGAAGGTGAGATTGTGAGACATTATGCTGAAACAGTTTGAATGCTTGTCGGCCAATAGGTGGCGTTGTTATGCAGCAAATTTCATGGCTATATGCTATATCTCAACTTCTATGCCATATAACTGTACGAACCATGATATGTGAGATAACCATTAAAAAAACGCATTGTTTAAGAAGTTATTTATAGACGATAAAACTGTCTCTCTTTGGATATTTAGTGTTAGATTTCCCTAAGATGAAAATTATTTGCATTCATCACGTTAAACTTTTTAATCATAGCTTTAATAAATTATTCGCACTTAGTGAATTTGACAGAAAAATACAGAAGAATGTCTTGTGGTGGCCACAACATACTAGTTTTTTTAATAATTTACCAAGTGTGTGACAATGAAAATTTACTTTGTTTTATGTCATGTTATAACATTTTACCTTGTTTTGCATGATTTTTAGATGAATAAGTAATGTTGATTTATTTTTCGGGTTTCGGGTCGGGTTCGGGTTAGATAAGTCGGGTTTCGGGTCACAAAAAATTCTCTGTTGCGGGTTCGGGTCGGTTTTCGGGTTGATGAAAATTTTTTCGTCGGGTTTGGGTCGGGTTTCGGGTTGATGAAAATTTTTTTGTCGGGTTCGGGTCGGGTTTCAGGTTGATTTAAAATTCATCTGTTGGGTTCGGGTCGGGTAAAACCCGACCCGCGTAGGACTCTAATAAGGATTAATGTCATCATAAAGATATTGGACTAGTTTTAAAATATCATTCATGATACTCACATGAATATTCTACTTTTGTAAACTTTGTAAGTTATTCAAAATTTATGAATATTTTAACATGAGAGAATTGTTAAAATTTCTCATAAACATGCATTATGAGAATCAGTTTTATCATAAATATGTGAAACCAGTTTTAAATTGTCATTTATGATATTGCATTGGCTGTATTATACAGAAGATTCCTAATATATTAATGGTTTTTGGAGAAACATAAAGAGTCCAGTTATAATGTGGGCCTCCATTGCAATAAATATTCTTTTAATGTTTTATGGATGTAAAGCACGTAACATATTGGTATGACAGCTAAAATAAGAATAGTTCTTGCATAGGTGCACAGGACTGGTTACAGTAATTACTATAAATTTTAGATTTTTCTTTTTTTTATTTTAAAAATCTTCAAGATTAACATGGGTTAAGCGATTCTGCTAGTATTTTAATATTTGCTATATTGTAGTTTGAATTTATTTATAAGATTTTTTTTTTTAATTACAGATGAAAAAAATTTAATGATTGCTTCTGCATCTGAAGATTGCTACATAAGAATCTGGAAGATAGCTTCAAAAATACCAGAAGTAGAGGAATCAATTTCAGGTTTTTTGAAAGTAGATGAAGCTACATTTAGTACATATAAAGGTATTCAGTAAATGTGTTGATATATTTTTAATTCTTCTTACATTTTTGTAATGAAGGAATGGTTGTCCACGTTTTTTGTGAATGTGAAGTATATTCAACCTATCAGTTTGAACACTTGGGTTGGTATTTACTTTGCTACTGAAAGCTTCAAGATATTCTTATAGTCTCCAGCTAAAAATTTCTTTGACAACTTATATTTTTTAGGTATTTTGGGTATAATACAATAGACTTTTGATCACAGTGCTAGGTTCAATTGAAGTCCCCATTAATGCAAGGAAACAAGACGTATCATTTCAAAAGCAGATTGTTTTCTTGTACACCTGATAAAGAATGACACAGTCTTTTAAAACATGTTGTCTTTTAATTTTCAAGAATTGTTATCCTTTCTAATGACAAATGTTTTAATATAATCTATATATTCATGGGTTCTTTTTAAATTAGATTATAACTAGCGATAAATATCTTTTAAAATTATAATCATATTTATTATTTATCAACTAATTATCGAAAAGGTTACTCACCCTTTCTTCTTTTCACGGCCGACTTGTAACTTAGGGAGTTAGAAGATAATATCGATGACACAAAATAATATTTTCTGGAACTTTGGTTTTCAGCATATTTACTTAAATGATGATGCAATGGTACTATTTACAATGAAAATATATGTACAAAATTTGACGATTAATTAACATTTTTCAGATTATTCAGATTCACATAATGAATAACTTTCTGTATATTCAAAATATTCAGTTTTCTTCTTCTTTAATAAAACAGAATCATAATAAATTTTAAGACACCGTAAAAGTGCCTTTCCTTTCAAGCCTACATCTTTTTTAACACTCCACTTTCGAATCGAAAGTGTATCTTATTCTAATAAAACCAAAAGAGAATAAAAAATAAAAATAAAGCATTCCCGCTGTCACGACAGGTGGCCGAAAAACAGAGGGAAAAGAATGGGGGGAAGGCACTGATGTTGCAACATCCTCCCACCTTGAGCATGGAAAGATTCTGTACATGCTCAACAAAATATTAAAGAAAAAGGAAAACTGTTTACATTCTAAAATATTCTTAGTAAAATAATAAAAAAAAATAATAATAAACAATATGATATAAAAATAGTTCAGAAAGATGTTCAAGTCATTTTGGACTTAAAGTTATATAGTCAGTTTAGATATTAAAGTTTTTTCACTGGTTTGATAATTCTACCAAAACTAGAGGTCTGAATTTGATTCTTGTTTACAATTGTATCACTAAGTTCTAAAGGGCAAATCCTCTGTAGTGGTCGTAAAATTTCACCATTCAGTGTTTTCAGTTTGGCAACACGAAATTGTCCATCTTTACCAGGATAGAGTTCCACCACTTTGGCCAATGGCCACTGAATGCGTTTTAAGTTGTCATTTTGCACTAAAACTAAATCTCCAATTTTAATATTGCTGTTAGGAGGTTTCTTTACATTGTTAAATTCTCGAAGAGATCCCAAATATTCAGTTCTAAATCTCTTGCGAAGATCGTCTTTTAGTTTTTGTCGGTATTCAAATCTTTTTCTCAGGTTATTTCTTTCTATAAAATCCAAGTCAGGTACTCCTGTTTCACGGAGATCTTTCAAAAACATTTCAGGTGTGAGAGGTGTTAAATCTTCAGTATCCTCAGATACATATGTAAGTGGTCATGAATTCACCATACTTTCTGTGTCGCAAATGGTAGTATATAATTCTTCATAGTTCAAATGGGCTTTTCCTAAAACTCTTTTCAACATTGATTTGATAATGCGAATCAATCTTTCCCAAAATCCACCCCACCACGGAGAGGCCGGTGGGTTAAGTTTCCATTTAATTCGTTTTATAGTGGCAAATTCTTCAATCTGTACCCAATCCACAGAATTTAATTCTTTTCTTGTCGCAACTAAGTTGGTTCCATTATCACTGTAGATGATACGTGGTCGTCCTCTACGTGAAATGAATCTTCTCAAGGTCTGTATGAAATTCTCTGTTGTCAAGAAAGTCGTCAATTCTAGGTGGATAGCTCGAAAAACTGCACATGTATACAGAACTACCCAACATTTGCTGCCATCTTTTAAGAATAGTGGCCCGAAAAGATCTGTTCCTGTAATTTCAAAAACACCAGCTTCTCTCACTCTATCTTCAGGCAGAGGTGAACTCAACACTTCAGCAGCTTTCGAAGAGAATCTCTGACACTGGACACATCTATGCAGAATCTTTCTAATGGTCTTCCTGCATCTTATTATCCAGAATTTCTCTCGAATTGCTGACATAAGAATTTGTATTCCTGCATGATTCATTTCTGTATGTTCATTTTCAATAATTCTACAGGTTACGTTATGGTCCGCTGGCAAAACTACTGGATATCTAAAATTTTCTGAATCTTTTCGCATTGATATTCTAGTTTGAACTCTGATGACTCCCATTTCATCAACAAATGTACGCAAAGAGGATAAGTTTTTCTTAAAATTTAAATCTTGATTCTGAACAAACTTCATAATCGTAAGTTCAGCCTTTTCAATTTCTTCAACTGTTAAATTGGTCATTACTCTTGCTTCTTTAGGTTTTTTAACATTTTCTTTAAATCTGAGTATCCATGCTGTGACCTTTAACATCTTTTTATACGAGGAACATTTCTCGTAAAAGTCTATGTTTTCCGATGACACATTGGCTGCAGAAACTATTGTTTTTCTTCTCTCTGATTCTATTACATTTAAATCAGGTTCTAAAACTTCGTTAGGCCAAAATTCTGAAGATCTTCTTAACCAAGAAGGTCCTTCCCACCACCGGGATTTTAGGAGAAATTCAGCAGAACAGCCCCGAGATGGCAAATCGGCAGGATTGAGCCTCCCTGGTACGTATTTCCACTTCTCTGGATGGCTGAGGGATCTAATTTCTTGCACTCTATTGTAAACAAAAGGTGCCCAATTTTCATTTCTTTTGATCCAAAATAGAGCATTTGATGAATCTATCCAAAAATGTGTTGGAATACTTGGCTGTCTTAGATCTGTTTTTACACTTTGCGCTAGTCTTGCTCCTATGGTACAGGCAAGAAGTTCTAGCCTGGGAATGGTGACTGACTTCAATGGGGCTACCCGAGATCTGGCTTGCACAAGGTGGCAGGTAATGGCATTAAAATTTTCTGCTCTTAAAAAAATGCAAGTTGCATAGGCTGCTTTGCTTGCATCGCAGAATACATGAAGGCTCATTTCCGTATTCACCGGATCAGGTACAAGGAGTCTTGGAATAGCAACGTCATTCAACTTATGTAGTCCCCTTTTCCATTTCTCAAATTTTTTCCCAAAACATTCAGGTAATTCAGAATCCCAACTCACTTTTAGTTGCCAACATTCTTGAAGTAAAATTTTTGGTGCTAAGGTTACAGGACAACTATATCCGATGGGGTCGAATACTTTATGGGCTACTGACAATATTTGTCTTTTGGTAACTGTCTTGATTTCTTCTTGATTTTCTCGCAAATCTATACTTAGTGAATCATTGTTTAAATCCCATAATAATCCCAAAACTGGAACATTTCTTTTCTTGGAGGGAGTAGAATTTTCTTCTGTTGGATTGATAATATTATGCTCCCACCCTCTTAGATCGAATTTTGCAGTACTAAGGATATATTTAGACTCCGAAATAAATTTTTCAAGTTTTTCGACACTTTCTACACTAGTAACACTATTATCTACATAAAAAGATTCTGCTAGTTTATCAGCAGTTTCTTTTAGTTCATCGTTAACCTGTTGCAAGTGGTACTTTAGAGTTGCTCCTAACAAGTAGGGACTACAAGTAAGGCCGAATACTACTCTTCTATGCTGAAAAATCTTAATATTTGAAGGATCACCCTCCTCCCACCACAGGAATCTAAGATATGGTTGGTCTACTTCGCTGAGCTGAATTTGTAGGAACGCTTTACGAATATCTGAAATTACCCCAATTTTTTTAAAACGAAATCTATTAATTACAGAGGGAATTAGTTCCACTAAGTTGGGACCCTTTCCCAAACAATCATTAATAGAAGGAGAGCCCTTTTCTCTCGCTGACCCATCAAAAACTGGACGAATTTTAGTTGTGGAATTTTCTTTAATAACTGCTCTGTGGGGCAGAAAATGTTCATTTAGATTATCACGGTATGGCTCAACTTCTTCAATGATTTCTTCTGCAAGCCATTCGTCAAAAACTGCTTCGTAAGCTTCTAATCTTCCAGATTTCTTCAGTGATTCCACGCAATTCTTCAATCTTTGCTCAGCAATTGGTCTACAGCTAGGTAGTGGAGGATGGCCTTCAATCCATGGAAGGCTTACTTCATATCTGCCGTCTTCAACAGTTTTAATATTTTGGTTAAAATATTCTTCAGCAGCTATGTCTAATTCTTCTCTCGTGTTCTTATTTCCTGAATCCAAAATTCCTAAAGTATCCAGGGACCAAAGATCTGAAATCTGTGCATTGGCCACATGAAGAGATAAAACAACATTTGTACTATCGTTGGAACTAAATTCTTCAGTTTTACCCATCAATGTCCAACCTAATTTTGTTTCAAAGGCCACTAAACCCTTCGAGAGTAATTTACTTTTCCCTGTAAAAAGTTTCCCACATACATCTGCACCAATTAACAAATCAATTTCTCTATTTTTATTTCTTCTAAATTTTGTTGAGTTGTCATAATCTGAAAATTGAATTCCCCGCCTTCTTGCTTCGTTAATCCATGGCCCATTTCGTAATTTAGGTACTTCTGCGCAAATTTTTTCTTGATCAAGAACTTCAAAATTACACAAATAGTTTTTATTTAAATCACTTAAATTTATTCTATATCGTAAATGATCATGTGTTTGTTGTAACCCACCAAACAAACTATGGTTTAATTTTTCTTGCCCTGTAGGTGTATAACCAATTTTCTTTATTATTTCTTTTTTCAAATAAGATTTCTGAGATCCTGAATCAATTAATGCTCTGATAATGTATTCTTTATCTTTATTGATTAACCTTAGCGTTAAAGTTTGGAGTAACACTTCTTGATTGCAAGTTTTGTTGGACAAAGTGGTATTTTCATTTGTAACTTGTTTTTCAGAATTATTTTCTGGACACATTATATCGAAATGACGGCGAGAACAAATACGGCATTTTACAAAGCAGCGGCAATTTTTTGCCAAGTGACCTTTAGAGAAACACACAAAACAATGACCACGTTTCATCAAAAAATCTCTTTTTTCACTGAATTCTTTAGTTTTGAATTCTTTACAATCCTGCAATAGATGTTTTTCGCTATTACAAAAATTACAGAAATGTCGTTTATTGCCTGAATTATTATTGTAAAGGCCAGCTGCAGTTGAGGGACGAATTTTGTTTCTTTTTGGTGATTCATAACTTTCTTTCTTATTTGATGTGGTGGAAATATGTTCTGAGTGTTGGGCATTTGAAATTAGTGCAGTAGCTTTTTCGCGACTAACAACTTCTGTTTTTAAAATTTCAATCATTTCTGAAACTTTCCACTAATCATCATCGCCGTATTTTTTCGTTATTTCTAAAACTATGTCTGCTGGTAAAAGTTTTATGAAAATTGGGCAAAATAACGTGCTGTAATTTTCTTCTTTTATCCCTAGGGATTCTAGATTTCTTATTTCTGTCTGACATGTGTCCAGTAATTTTCTTAATTCAAATATATCGTTGGATTTTTTTACAGCACAAAGATTTAGTAATTTATTTAAATGTGAATTAATTAATAATGTTTTTTTACCAAATCGATCTTTTAATGTTTCCAGAGCCGCGTAATAATTATTGTTTGTTAGCGTGAAACCTTTTATTGCATCAGCAGCTGTACCACTTAAGTATGTTCTCAAATAGCTAAATTTATCAATATTTGATAAAACTGAATTCTTATCGATTGCTGCTTCAAACTGATCCATAAATCTTTGGAAATCGGTTGGTTCACCGTTAAATCTATCAATGTTTAATCGAGGAAGATTAATATAACCTTGATCTAATTTTGGTGTTCTATTACCTTCTATTACGGGGCTAGTCGATAAAATGTTAGAATTACTACTATTTTTTATTTTAATCATTTTACTTTTTACTTTAGTTTTCCAAATCAAAATATTTGAATTATATTCATCGCATTTTAAAACTTCCTCTTCAACCTCTTCTACTTTGATATTTTTCTGTATCTCGTCATCTAATGAATTCAGTTCCCTATCTTTTAAATTTAACTCTTCTAAATATTGTTCTAACTCTTCTTCTCCAACATCAATTTCTAATAACCTGCCTTCGATTTTATTTATTAACTTCGTGGTTTGCGCTCTAAGAACACTTCTTTTTTGTTTTTGAATTACACTCATTATGCTAATTATAAATAACAAATCTTAAAAAATATTATTATTTGATCAATTATCAAATAAAATTTCTTGTCAAAGTTGTTTAATTAAACGAAAACATTTCAAAGTTATGCATTCATCATATTAATATATAATGCAATAATTCAAAACACAAAGTATTGCACAAACCCAAACTAAAATATTCTTTCGTTTCATTTTTATCAAAGGAACAAATTTCAAGAACAAAACTAATAATACAAATATCATTTATTATTTATTTCAAATGTAAATGAAAACGAAACTTTTCGTTGAAACCAAAACTTTTTCTCTTTATTTATATATCATCAAAAGAACAATTTTTCAAATATTCAATTAAAATAACATTTATATTTATTTATTTCGATGTTGAAGAAAGTAATCAAGTCGGCCGTCCCTGTTCTGGGGCGCCACTAATTTAATATAATCTATATATTCATGGGTTCTTTTTAAATTAGATTATAACTAGCGATAAATATCTTTTAAAATTATAATCATATTTATTATTTATCAACTAATTATCGAAAAGGTTACTCACCCTTTCTTCTTTTCACGGCCGACTTGTAACTTAGGGAGTTAGAAGATAATATCGATGACACAAAATAATATTTTCTGGAACTTTGGTTTTCAGCATATTTACTTAAATGATGATGCAATGGTACTATTTACAATGAAAATATATGTACAAAATTTGACGATTAATTAACATTTTTCAGATTATTCAGATTCACATAATGAATAACTTTCTGTATATTCAAAATATTCAGTTTTCTTCTTCTTTAATAAAACAGAATCATAATAAATTTTAAGACACCGTAAAAGTGCCTTTCCTTTCAAGCCTACATCTTTTTTAACACTCCACTTTCGAATCGAAAGTGTATCTTATTCTAATAAAACCAAAAGAGAATAAAAAATAAAAATAAAGCATTCCCGCTGTCACGACAGGTGGCCGAAAAACAGAGGGAAAAGAATGGGGGGAAGGCACTGATGTTGCAACAAATGTACTATCAGCATCTTATTGCAAACTGTTTTTTAAAAATTAAGATTTTTATACAGTGAAGCAACGTTTCTGTGTCTGTCAAAGGACTGACTTCTTATAGAAATGAGAAGATATTTAATCACATTTTTGACAAACATTATGTAAAAGTAATGATTTTTAATAATTTTAAGGTAGTGGTAGTTTATTATTCCTGGATGACCAAGTTTACTTGGACTCATCATAAAAATCATTTGCTGAATAAATACAGCAATTTGTGTTTTAAAATTTATTTTTGATTTGTTTACGCCGTGCAGAATGTGGGTTGCCAGTGGACACTAATTTTCCTGAAAATAAGAAAAATTCAGATTGAATTATTATCTCAAAAAACCCCTAACTGTATTTTTTTTTTTTTTATCAAAATTGTCCAAGCAGTTTCTTAGAAATGTAGGTTTCTGCTAAATTTTGCTCAAGACAGAGCATGAGTTACTATCAACTGCTAATTTAAGAAATAAGGACTGCTAATTTAAGGTGCTGTGCACCAGTTATACTCACTGCACTTCGATTAACATTATTATATTTTTGATATAGTAGCGATTGCTTCATAAATTTTGTCAGATATGTCAGGAAAATTTTATATTTCTTAATGCCAAGATAATATTAATGTCAATTCTTGATATAGAGTTCTTGTTTCTTACTTTCTTCTATATTCAATAGAAGAAAGTATTGGATTCGTAAAAATTTTCGACTTCTGGTTTTTGGCGAATTTACATGTTTTGAGAATTCTAGAATGCGATTTGACTATTTTTAGAAAATGTCTGTCTGTGTGTGAGAGAGACAAAACTTTTGTGGCAAATGTATCACCGAAACTACTGCTCAGAATTACATATAAATTTATATGTAGATGTACCTTGACCTAAATTGGTGCCTATCAACTTTTGATGTTGACTGCTCAACAGGTGGTGCTGCTATACAGTGATTTCCACAGTTTAAGGGAAGACTATATCTCAGGTTCTATGGCATATAATCAAACAAAACTTGATATGTAAGAAGGCCATTATAAGACATTATGCTGATGGAATTTGAATGCTTATCGACCAACAGTTGGCGCTGCTACACAGCAATACCTGCATTTTAAGGGAAGGCTATATCTCAAGAACTACTGCACAGAAATGCCTATAATTTTATATGTAGATGTACCTTGACCTAAGTTAGTGCCTACCAATTTTTGGTGTCAACTGCTGCTATACAGCAATTTTCGCAATTTAAAGGGAAGGCTATATCTCATGTTCTATTGCATATAATCAAACAAAACTTGATATGTAAGAAGGTCATTATAAGACATTATGCTGGTGCAATTTGAATGTTTATCGGCCAGCAGGTGGTACTGCTATATAGCGATTTTTGCAATTTTAGGGAAGGCTATAGCTAAGGAGCTACTACACAGAATTGAATATAAATGTACATGTAGATGCACCTTGATCTAAATTAGTGTCTATAAACTTTTAGTGTCAACCAATCAAAAGGTGGCGTTGCTACACAGCGATTTCCGCAATTTAAGGGAAGGCTATATCTTAGATTTTATTGCATATCATCAAACAAAACTTGATATTATGAGACATTAAGCTGACTTAATTTGGATGCTTATCAGCCAATAGGTGGCACAGTTATACTGAAAATTTCCTCGAAAACGGGAAGACTATATCTCAATTTTTATGGCATATAACAATACGAAACTTGATATATGAGATAACCGTTATAAAAATCCACTTTTTAAGATGTTATTTACAGACACTAAAACTGTCTTTCTTTGGATATTTAGTGTTAGTTTTCTCTGAAACAAAAATCATTTGCATTCATTATGTTAGATAATTTTAATAAATAATAGTTTTAATATATTATTTGCACTTAGGGAATTTGTATAGAAAAATATAGAAGAAAGTCTTGTAGTGGCCACAACATACTAGTTTTTGTGATTGAAACAATTCTTTCTTTTTTTATATATATATAGCCACTGCTAAAAAGGGTTTTCCTAAAAACTTTGTATTTTCCATTTTATATCCATAACCATGTCTCTCTCAGTACACACACACACACACAAAAAAAATGTGTGTACCTTAACAAAAAAAAAAAAAAATTATAAAGTAATAAAAGACAATAAAAAAGGTGGCGGTTGGGTGGGCAGATGTTTGATTACAGAGGATGGGTGGTGTTATTTGGCTGAATGGTTGGGTGGGATTGTGAAATTAATTAAAAAAAAAAAAAAAAAAAAAAAAAAGCAGAAGGCTTGTTGCATTTATTTTGTATTAATATGCAATCTTTCTTTTTCCATTAAATTTTCAGTTTCTTCATTGTTGAGTTGTCAATTATTTTTAAAATTATAATCATACTATTAAACACATAGTAATCAATTATTTTCATTGTTGCTTCATAGTTTCATTATTCTTTATTTGCTATAAAGTTTTGCTCTTTTTAATCCATATGACTCTTATTCTGGTTTTGGCAGGCTGGGGGAGTGTTGCTGGCGTGAAACTAGTTTAACCCCACGGGCAAGTCACAAGTCTTGCCACCTGCCTCCTTCCTTCCTTTCTTGAGTTTCTTAAATTATTTTTTCATAAATTTTGTTTCAATTTAAGTTTTTCTGTTAAGATTTTGTTGAGTTAGTTTATTGTTTTGTTTGTTTTGCAGGCTGTTAATTAATAAATTTGGTTTCTTTAAATATGTGTATTTCATTCCCTGATAAATTTTTTAAACCTTTCTAAGCTTCTACGCTTAATAAATCATTATTATATATAAATGTATATATGTTAATTTAGAAATTTTTATTCATGAACTCATCAACCGTGAATATTTATTTAAATCAAATTGGAGTGTACAGGTTGATATTTTTATTTATTACCAACTATGTGAAAAATACCAGAGCCGGGAATCGAACCCGGGCCCTCCGCTTAACGCACGGATGCTCTACCACTGAGCTACCCTGGCCGATAACCAGCTAGGCATTTCTCACATAATATACGTTGGCAAAGTCACCGAGTCTGCAAACGCAGATATATCAGGTGAGACAATAATAATCGTAGCACAACTCCATAGACCACGATATTTCAATTTAGAAATTTTTATTCATGAACTCATCAACCGTGAATATTTATTTAAATCAAATTGGAGTGTACAGGTTGATATTTTTATTTATTACCAACTATGTGAAAAATACCAGAGCCGGGAATCGAACCCGGGCCCTCCGCTTAACGCACGGATGCTCTACCACTGAGCTACCCTGGCCGATAACCAGCTAGGCATTTCTCACATAATATACGTTGGCAAAGTCACCGAGTCTGCAAACGCAGATATATCAGGTGAGACAATAATAATCGTAGCACAACTCCATAGACCACGATATTTCAATTTAGAAATTTTTATTCATGAACTCATCAACCGTGAATATTTATTTAAATCAAATTGGAGTGTACAGGTTGATATTTTTATTTATTACCAACTATGTGAAAAATACCAGAGCCGGGAATCGAACCCGGGCCCTCCGCTTAACGCACGGATGCTCTACCACTGAGCTACCCTGGCCGATAACCAGCTAGGCATTTCTCACATAATATACGTTGGCAAAGTCACCGAGTCTGCAAACGCAGATATATCAGGTGAGACAATAATAATCGTAGCACAACTCCATAGACCACGATATTTCAATTTAGAAATTTTTATTCATGAACTCATCAACCGTGAATATTTATTTAAATCAAATTGGAGTGTACAGGTTGATATTTTTATTTATTACCAACTATGTGAAAAATACCAGAGCCGGGAATCGAACCCGGGCCCTCCGCTTAACGCACGGATGCTCTACCACTGAGCTACCCTGGCCGATAACCAGCTAGGCATTTCTCACATAATATACGTTGGCAAAGTCACCGAGTCTGCAAACGCAGATATATCAGGTGAGACAATAATAATCGTAGCACAACTCCATAGACCACGATATTTCAATTTAGAAATTTTTATTCATGAACTCATCAACCGTGAATATTTATTTAAATCAAATTGGAGTGTACAGGTTGATATTTTTATTTATTACCAACTATGTGAAAAATACCAGAGCCGGGAATCGAACCCGGGCCCTCCGCTTAACGCACGGATGCTCTACCACTGAGCTACCCTGGCCGATAACCAGCTAGGCATTTCTCACATAATATACGTTGGCAAAGTCACCGAGTCTGCAAACGCAGATATATCAGGTGAGACAATAATAATCGTAGCACAACTCCATAGACCACGATATTTCAATTTAGAAATTTTTATTCATGAACTCATCAACCGTGAATATTTATTTAAATCAAATTGGAGTGTACAGGTTGATATTTTTATTTATTACCAACTATGTGAAAAATACCAGAGCCGGGAATCGAACCCGGGCCCTCCGCTTAACGCACGGATGCTCTACCACTGAGCTACCCTGGCCGATAACCAGCTAGGCATTTCTCACATAATATACGTTGGCAAAGTCACCGAGTCTGCAAACGCAGATATATCAGGTGAGACAATAATAATCGTAGCACAACTCCATAGACCACGATATTTCAATTTAGAAATTTTTATTCATGAACTCATCAACCGTGAATATTTATTTAAATCAAATTGGAGTGTACAGGTTGATATTTTTATTTATTACCAACTATGTGAAAAATACCAGAGCCGGGAATCGAACCCGGGCCCTCCGCTTAACGCACGGATGCTCTACCACTGAGCTACCCTGGCCGATAACCAGCTAGGCATTTCTCACATAATATACGTTGGCAAAGTCACCGAGTCTGCAAACGCAGATATATCAAGTGAGACAATAATAATCGTAGCACAACTCCATAGACCACGATATTTCAATTTAGAAATTTTTATTCATGAACTCATCATCATCAACCCCGATTCCCGGCTCTGGTATTTTTCACATAGTTGGTAATAAATAAAAATATCAACCTGTACACTCCAATTTGATTTAAATAAATATTCACGGTTGATGAGTTCATGAATAAAAATTTCTAAATTGAAATATCGTGGTCTATGGAGTTGTGCTACGATTATTATTGTCTCACCTGATATATCTGCGTTTGCAGACTCGGTGACTTTGCCAACGTATATTATGTGAGAAATGCCTAGCTGGTTATCGGCCAGGGTAGCTCAGTGGTAGAGCATCCGTGCGTTAAGCGGAGGGCCCGGGTTCGATTCCCGGCTCTTGTATTTTTCACATAGTTGGTAATAAATAAAAATATCAACCTGTACACTCCAATTTGATTTAAATAAATATTCACGGTTGATGAGTTCATGAATAAAAATTTCTAAATTGAAATATCGTGGTCTATGGAGTTGTGCTACGATTATTATTGTCTCACCTGATATATCTGCGTTTGCAGACTCGGTGACTTTGCCAACGTATATTATGTGAGAAATGCCTAGCTGGTTATCGGCCAGGGTAGCTCAGTGGTAGAGCATCCGTGCGTTAAGCGGAGGGCCCGGGTTCGATTCCCGGCTCTGGTATTTTTCACATAGTTGGTAATAAATAAAAATATCAACCTGTACACTCCAATTTGATTTAAATAAATATTCACGGTTGATGAGTTCATGAATAAAAATTTCTAAATTGAAATATCGTGGTCTATGGAGTTGTGCTACGATTATTATTGTCTCACCTGATATATCTGCGTTTGCAGACTCGGTGACTTTGCCAACGTATATTATGTGAGAAATGCCTAGCTGGTTATCGGCCAGGGTAGCTCAGTGGTAGAGCATCCGTGCGTTAAGCGGAGGGCCCGGGTTCGATTCCCGGCTCTTGTATTTTTCACATAGTTGGTAATAAATAAAAATATCAACCTGTACACTCCAATTTGATTTAAATAAATATTCACGGTTGATGAGTTCATGAATAAAAATTTCTAAATTGAAATATCGTGGTCTATGGAGTTGTGCTACGATTATTATTGTCTCACCTGATATATCTGCGTTTGCAGACTCCGTGACTTTGCCAACGTATATTATGTGAGAAATGCCTAGCTGGTTATCGGCCAGGGTAGCTCAGTGGTAGAGCATCCGTGCGTTAAGCGGAGGGCCCGGGTTCGATTCCCGGCTCTGGTATTTTTCACATAGTTGGTAATAAATAAAAATATCAACCTATACACTCCAATTTGATTTAAATAAATATTCACGGTTGATGAGTTCATGAATAAAAATTTCTAAATTGAAATATCGTGGTCTATGGAGTTGTGCTACGATTATTATTGTCTCACCTGATATATCTGCGTTTGCAGACTCGGTGACTTTGCCAACGTATATTATGTGAGAAATGCCTAGCTGGTTATCGGCCAGGGTAGCTCAGTGGTAGAGCATCCGTGCGTTAAGCGGAGGGCCCGGGTTCGATTCCCGGCTCTGGTATTTTTCACATAGTTGGTAATAAATAAAAATATCAACCTGTACACTCCAATTTGATTTAAATAAAAGTATATATGTTATTTTCTGTCTTTTTATTAACCATTATAATAAATTTGCTAAATGTTATGTAATTCAGTTTTTTAGAGCAATAAAAAAATCTATCTTACCTTAATTACCCAGTAGCAGAAACAGTGCAGCATGACAGCGAGTGTTTAAAGCAATGCAAATTAATTTAACAGTTCAAAAAGAAATGGTAAATTAAAAAATACTTAAATATAATTTGCATTATGTCTCTAGATTACTGTACTTATTGCATATTCTTAATTTATTTTCTTTTTTAGATATAAATTTTATATAATTCATTAATTGCTATACCTTTCTTCTGCTATCTGACTTGGTCTGGCATTTCTTGATCACAGATAAATTTTGTTTTGCTGGGGATAGATATAGAAAATTCTGTGATTGGGCTTAATTATAATCATATATTTATTAATGCATAATGAATTATATTTGTAAAAATTGGTTTTCATACTGTTTTGGGAGTATTTTTTTTTTTTTTTTTTTGGTTTTTAAATATGATTTATTTATTAAAAGATGATATTTTGTATAGCTGTTAAGACTTTAAGAAGTTTAATGATAAAAATGTTTTAGCTGTTTTTGTCTTTCCTTTACATTAGATTTTATATATAATTGATCTTTAAACTACATTTATATACAAATAAGAAAGTTCCTTGCATTATAGGTAATTTGATTTAGATAAATAACTGATTTGATTAAATATTTTCCAAGAAGTTATTATTGTGTAGATAACAATATTGCTTATTTTGTTGTAATTTGAATTAAAAAAAAAAAAAAAAAAAAAAAAAAAAAATGTTTTTGGTTTTATGAAAGTTTTGTGTCTCAGAAAGAAAAAGAAGAAAAAAAAATATATATTTTTTTTTAATTATGCTATTTTTCAGGTCATACTTATTCTGTTTCTGTTGAATCTATTTTAAGTGGGCATGAAAACTGGATTTATTCAGTTCGATGGCATCAGCAAGAAAGTAATTAATTTGTTTATTTTTATTAAATTTATTATTTTGCTTTCTATAGTTGTGTGAGTTATATATTTCTAGTTTAAAATGTAATCTTTTATTTAGACACATCCTTGCAAATTCTTTCAACATCTATGGACAAAACCATGATTATTTGGGAAGCAGATTCTACATCAAATATATGGACTGAAATGGTATGATTAATAGAAATGTATTGATAATGTATTGTATAGCAACTATTCTTTAAAGGGTATTAAAGTATACTAAATTCATAAAAGTAGGTTTAATGTTTAGTTAAAAAAAAAAAAAAAAAATCTGTTTTGAGGGTAATAACATCCAGTCCCAGATTTTACATAGAAAATTTATATTGTCATCTCTTTAAAACAGAAGTTTTGATAGTAGATATTTTTCATTTAAGTGATGTTTTCCTTATTAAAGTTGGCAATATCCCTGTTGTTTAGTCTTTTTTTTTTTTTTTTTTTTTTTTTAAGTTACACAACATGGTCATTTTGTTAAACTATTAAATATTTTGAAGTTGTGCTTAGTTTACAAGATTAATTTAAAAACTTGTTTCATTATTTTATTTTTTACACTATAAGGAACATAGGGAAGGTTAATGTATATGAACAGATTGTAGTTTTTTGTTGGTCTGCAGACTTGACTAAAGATTTTAATTTGCTTCTACACTATTTTTACTCACTTTTATTTAACTTTGTCTGCCTGATTCAGATCTTGCTGTCAATTTTTAAAGTACTTTCAATGAACTGATTTTGTTCAGTTTTCACACAAGTTCATAGTCTATCTATATATTAATAGGCAAGCATAAAATTTGTAGTCTCTTTTTAACATATTAATTATGGGAGTAGAGGGTTGAAAATGGTATCATTCAAAAGGTATGGTTAGCCATAAGGTGCGAATACAAATATTTTCTTACGATGTCAAGAAGGTATTTAAAAATACATTTATTTTTTATGCATTTTCCCCCATTTTTCCCTTTTATAGACATATTCCTTTACATTAAAAAATACCTAAAAGTAGAAAGTTGTTAAATCTGGCAATTTCATAAAGCTCAAATAAAACCATAGACACAGTAATTTGTATAATGTAGCATCATTATTACGCAAGCGAAGTGATGACGTCACTGTCTGTCCATGGAGCCATGAAAAAGATTTTCTATGTTAATTGTCCATTGGATTTTTTGTAAAAAATTAATAAAAAATAATGGAAATTATCTGCCGATTTTAATTCCGATATTTGGGTATAGTTATATATAAGTTACTGTCTACATGTGTTTGATTGAGTTATTTTTTCTGTAAAATTGATAAAATTTTAATTTAAAATCACAAAACTTCAGAAAAAAAAAAAAAAAATGGCAAACTTCCAGTTTCGAATGTAAACATAAACATTTCATTTCAAAGGGTGATATTTAAACACTAAATATTCAACTAATATACTAAATAAAAGGAAAATGGATTTGTTACTAACTACTGCATGTATAAGTAGACGATACGGAAAAAATTCCGATTTCCGTTTTTTGCTGAATTTACATGTTTTGAGCTTTCTTTACATTTCAATTAACTGAAATTGGCTACTTATTTTTTAAAAAAGTGTCTTTATTGCTAGCTTTTGTGGGTAGAAGAAGCAAGTAGAAGATACATAAAAACTTTTGATTTCTGGTTTTCGATGAATTTACACGTTTTGAGATTTCCTTGCATTTTAATTAAGTGAAATTGACTACTTATTTTTATTTTTTAAAAAGTGGATTTATTATTCTTTCCTCTGCATATATAAGTAGAAAATATAAGATTCAGAAAAGTTTTAGATTTTTGGTTTTCGATAAAGTTACACGTTTTGAAATCTCCTGAACTCAATTCGACCATTTTTGAAAAATATCTTTTTTTTTTTTTTTCAAACACTGTACTTTATTAACCAATCGAATTAATTTAACAGAATTTGATACTTGGTTGGGCCTTGGTTTGACATGGTACCTATTAGCTTCTGGGCTGTATCACACAACAAGGGGCGTTTTCACGTTGCGATTTTCTCTCATTTCAGGAAAGGCTAACATCTACAGAGAGAAATAGTTATATTAAGTAAAACTCTGCTGATTCAGTTAGAGGAATATCGGCAAACAATTGCCACAGCTGTGTTGCAATTGCATTCCGTTTAGGACAAGGCAATAACTTTGCTTTGCCTCGCTTTGCAAAAGAAAAAAAAAAAAAAAAAAAATGGTCGAGTTTCGACCACTGGGCGATACTAGTAACAATATAATATGCAAACATTTTCTAGGATCTATCACACCAAGAGAAAGTTCCAAGAGCAGAAATCTGTCTGCCTGTGTGAAATCTTGCAATTCATCCTTGAGACAATCAAATACTCTTTTGATACATTCAGTATGCTCTTGGGATGTTCTGAAAATAATGTCATTTGGCCAATATATGCCCTGCAGAACATTTTATGTTTTTATAATGATTTATCTAAAATTGTTTAAAAGTTTCCCTCATCATTTAAGATTTATTAATTATTTATATTAAACACCTAAAATGATTGATTTTCAGGTTTTTTTTTAATTAATTTTTTTCTAAATTTTCTGAATTTTATTTGAGATACATTGTATTGTTTAATATTCGTTGTGTCACTTTGTTTATCTTTTAAAATATATTCATGGATTTTGAATGATTTCTTAAACTTACTCATTTTTAACAGGACAAGTATTTTAAACTTTGAAAGTTAAAGAACCCATTATTTTAGAAAAATGTATCACAACTCCCACAATTTGATTAAAAAAACAATTATAATATATTTCTTTTTGCTTTAGCTAATATACTTTTAACTTATGTTTTTTTCTCCCCCAGATTCGGGTTGGAGAAGTTGGGGGTAATACTCTAGGATTCTTAGGTGGTGTATTTTCTCCTTGTGGAAAAATTATTATTGCCCATGGTTATCAAGGTGCCATACATATTTGGAGAATAGATGAAGTAATCTAATTTACATATATTATAATTTATGGTTCAGTTATATATATATATATATATATATTTAATAAAAATATTTATTATTTGTTTAAAAGAAAATGTTTATAACTCAGGAGAATGATACTTAAAATATTGCACTTAGTATTATGTTAACCTTTTCTAGAATAAATGCATAGAACTTTTGCTATCACAAATATGAATTCACATCATTTAGAAATCTGTAACTCTCCCAGTGGGTATTTCTTTTGCAATTTGTATATTATTTAAGAATTTTTCTTAAGATTACCTAGTTTCTTAAGAATACTTAGTATTCATATTTATGCAATCAGTGTAATATGGATTAGGACTGGGCGATGTAATGATTCTATAGATCGATTTGTCTTCTATCTAATATTGCGACATAGAGATAAATCGATTTAACACTGATTTAGAAAATACCTGCTCCCTGTCTCCTCCTACATATACAAATCTTTTAATCAATAGTATACTAACCAAAATGTTGTGCTGCTATTACTCATTTTATACAATTTCCCATATGGCTATAACTTAGCATCTATTGCTTAAAATTATGCCAAACTACGTATGTAAAATTTTTATTAATACAAGTTACGTTCATTAAACATTTCTGAATGATTAACATTAGGGCGTTGTTATAAATATTGATATTAAAGAGAGTTTTTGATGTGTGACAGTTTTTGCAGTGTGTGTTGCCGCTTTGTTTGTAGCACTTGTGCCTACTTTGTTCGCTTGATTTGTTGCTAGTTTTTTGCATTTTATGATGTTTAGTTAAAGTTTTTAGTGAATTACATTTCAACTGTAGTTCTCTGATGCACTTTTGTCAGTTTTTAGAGGTTTTTTTTTTTTTTTACTGTGTAGCCCTTTTTTGTGTGTTCCTGATATATGATGGAATTTTGAACTTTGTATTTTGTTTTATAAAATTTGTCTTTTACCACAGTTAATTAATTAAATTTCCGCTTTCTTTAACCTTCCGTCGGACGCACCCTGCCTGAAAGGTCCGTTCTGGTTTTTATTCTCTAAATATCCTACACATGATTTTTAATTCAAAAACACCCATATGGTGACCTTATTAGGAGTGAATAGAAAGTAATAAACGAAAATTTGATGCATAAGTATGAATTTATTGATTGTAGTACAAGTATTTTAACAATAAATTATTTGCCTGTCCTCTCAGGCTGGGTGCGCCCGATTTTGTTCATCCTATGGGTGTGCCTGACGTAGGGTTAAAAAAAAAAATTAAAATTTTTTCAAGTTGAGTGATAAACTCTACACGATATTTTTGAACCAACTGCCCAGTTAAGTAATAATTTAGCAAAAAATTTTTGAAAGCTGATTCTCAAAATTTTTATCATTTTACTAAAAGTTAACAAAATTTCTGCTTTTTGTATAATATTGCCGAAATACGTCATATTCTAGTGGTCAATATCCAATTTGCCTATAAATAAACCACACATCATTCTGGAAAAAAAAAAAAAAAATCAAGACCCATTCGTTAGATGAAATAGGTACCAAAATTTGAAAAAGAAATTTAATTTTAAATGACGGAAAATTTTTAAAAACTCTGTTTCTTTTTAATAGTATTTTTAAGCATAAACATTGTAGATTTTATTAATTTTAGTAAAGTAATATTTGAGGCTTATTATTGGTATTATAAAGAGCGTAATAGAAAGTACGTAATAAGGAGCACCATTAAAAGTTCTTGTGTGCATTCTTTAAAAATTCCCCCCTTTTACAAAATACTAATAATAGAAGTGTCTGACAAAGCCAAATTATTGAATAAATAATAATAATAATGACAAGCAGATATGTCGTATTGTATTATGAAACTATTTTTATCATGATTTACTGTATTCTTAAATATTGTAAAAAATAAATTTATTTTCAATTTAATTTAATGGCAAAAAGCTATATATTTATTAGAGCTGTACCGAGTACTCGGTATGCACTTGGTACTTGGCCCGTTTGCCGAGTACTGGGTACTCGGCCAAATATGGACTAAGTATTCAGCCAATACCGAGTAGTTGTAAGAATTTCATTATTTTTATGTATTATTGAAAGAAATGTATTCATAAGAGTTGTTTATTAATAACTAAACTAAAAAAATCTGAAAATATAAACATAGTCATTAAATTTTTACTGCAAACAGCTTTCTGCAGTTAAAACGGGCAAGTAGATTGCCACCAAACTCGGTATAGAGACGATTCATGATATAAGCTTATCCATTTTAGTTACAAGAATTTAAGTATAACCATCTTGTATGTGTGTATTATGCAATTTTTTTAAAAATAAAAACTTAGTACATAAAATTGTATCTGTAAAACAGGCAAAAATAAAATATTTTAGAAAAAAGAACCCTTATATAATACTAATATAGTAGATAAAACTTTAATTACATATTTGTGCATATAAAAGTAAGATACTTTTAAAACTGTAAAAAAAGATGGATTTTTAATTTAAAAAATAATAATTATGAAAAAGGTAAATACACTAAAATGTTATTAATAATATAAAATCAAATTTGTTGTTCTGCAAATTATTGCCCGAAACCACCTATCTTTTTACTCTTCTAGAATTTGAAGATTAATGAAGTCTATCATGTTTGAAATGATAAAATATTTATTTTAATGTTCTTATTTCATATGTAAATTTCATGCATCTTAAATTAAGCCTGAGTGTATAGGAACTTTTATATTCTCTAAGAATTATCTGAGAATGATTCGAATCTGAGATTTCATATGTAAATTTCATGCATCTTAAATTAAGCCTGATTGTATAGGAACTTTTATATTCTCTAAGAATTATCTGAGAATGATTCGAATCTGAGAAAGACTATGTAATAAAGAATGAATTTATCAGTTATTATGGTTTTAATAATCCACTAAGCTAGAAGTATCAAATATAACAATGAACCTAATTGTGTATATACACTACAAAAGTTCTGAAACGTTTCATGAAAACATGCTATTTGCCATTTAACTTAATTTTGTGTTCAAAACGCCTTTTTTAAATTTCAAGATGTGCAAAATTCTTCATATGTACGTCAAATATTCTTTCTTACAACTATTCGGTACTCGGCCAAAGTGCTACTCGGTGCAGCACTAACATTTATGTTAATATTTATTACAACAATGCATATTGTAATTGGAGAAAATAATTACTTCTTACAAAAAGAAATAAAACGTTATTTAGAAAATAAATTGGAGTCTCTATAAAACCACAAGAAGTGAAAAGTTTAGAACAGTTATGATTAATCTAAAATCATATTTTCTCCCCAATTTGCATAGTGCAAGCACAACACATCGTCTCTCCTTTGGAATAAACGGAGCATACAACAGGCTGATTTAAGCGCATCGCCTCTCTAATATGCCCTTTGAAATGAAAAGCCGGCACGTAGCACAATTCATATTATGCTAAATCGTAAGACGGCTTTTTCACTTATTGTTAAATCATTTTCGCTAAATAGATAAAACTAGAACTACCCTTATTACTTACAAACTTTGAATAAACACCATAAAATGCAATAAACTCGCAACAATTGTTTCGGGTCGAAAAACACACGACCCTTCATCAGGCGAATAAAGTAAGCACGAGTGCTGCAGTCAAAGCGGCAACGCACAAAATCGTTTAAAATGAAAAGAAAAACTTTATAAAGTAGAAAATAAATATAGCTACTGGTGTGAATAAAATTGTACAAGAAAACAAGAAAATAAATAAATGAGTGAGTTTAAAACCTGTAACAATCTAAGGATAACAAAAATTAAACGAAAAACTAAGTTATGTGAGTAATTTCCAAGCATCAGAGAAGAAAGGAGTGGAAGAAATATCATTAACAAGATTTTTCGAATTTTTAAATATGTAAAATGCTTCATGAATATCCAAATGGGAGGAACAGACAGGAGATGAAATTATGTTAGTTTTGGAAAAATCAAAACGATGACCTTGAGACCAGCAGTGGGAAGCAACAGAAGATTTGGTAATCTCTTCATTACGAACATTCCGACGGTGCTCATTTATTCTGTATTTCAAACGCCTCCTAGTTTGACCAATATAACCTAAGTTGCAGGACGAACACGGAATTAAATAAATTCCAGAACGGTTTTCGGTGGGAATGGGATCCTTAAGAGAAGATAATTTAATTTTATTGACGGGTTTGTAAATAGCTTTGAAACCAAACGGTGAAAGAATTTTAGAGATTTTAAAAGAGAGTGAAGAATAAAAAGGTAAAACAACTGGGATGAGACTGTGATTATGGCCATGGGTAGTCCTCTCTCTCCTTTACTTTGCGACATTTATATGCACTATTTTGAAGAAAAACTCTTCGGTGTATATAAATTTCCTCACTGGTTTAGGTATGTGGATGACACTTTCGTTCTTGTCTCCCCTGATGTCGATTTGTCCAATTTACTTTCTTTGGTCAATTCGATTGACCCATGCATTCAATTCACTTCTGAGGTTGAACAGGATTGCTCTTTGCCTTTCCTTGACGTTCTTGTGAATAAAGAAAATGATTGTTTCTCAACTACTGTTTTTAGAAAACCATTCTTGGTCTCTTTGCCACCGCATGCTCTCTCTAACCACGCCCCTCAACAAAAAATGTCTGCTTTTTACACTTATGTTTATCGTGCCTTACACATTTGTTCTGATCCGCCTAATCTTTCGAAAGAAATTAATTATTTAAAATCTCTTGCTCTCTCTCGTGGCTATAACCCATCTATCATCGATAAAGCTCTATATAAATTTAAGAATCCTAAACGTTCTGCTCCCAAACTAAACGATCACAGTCTCATCCCAGTTGTTTTACCTTTTTATTCTTCACTCTCTTTTAAATCTAAAATTCTTTCACCGTTTGGTTTCAAAGCTATTTACAAACCCGTCAATAAAATTAAATTATCTTCTCTTAAGGATCCCATTCCCACCGAAAACCGTTCTGGAATTTATTTAATTCCGTGTTCGTCCTGCAACTTAGGTTATATTGGTCAAACTAGGAGGCGTTTGAAATACAGAATAAATGAGCACCGTCGGAATGTTCGTAATGAAGAGATTACCAAATCTTCTGTTGCTTCCCACTGCTGGTCTCAAGGTCATCGTTTTGATTTTTCCAAAACTAACATAATTTCATCTCCTGTCTGTTCCTCCCATTTGGATATTCATGAAGCATTTTACATATTTAAAAATTCGAAAAATCTTGTTAATGATATTTCTTCCACTCCTTTCTTCTCTGATGCTTGGAAATTACTCACATAACTTAGTTTTTCGTTTAATTTTTGTTATCCTTAGATTGTTACAGGTTTTAAACTCACTCATTTATTTATTTTCTTGTTTTCTTGTACAATTTTATTCACACCAGTAGCTATATTTATTTTCTACTTTATAAAGTTTTTCTTTTCATTTTAAACGATTTTGTGCGTTGCCGCTTTGACTGCAGCACTCGTGCTTACTTTATTCGCCTGATGAAGGGTCGTGTGTTTTTCGACCCGAAACAATTGTTGCGAGTTTATTGCATTTTATGGTGTTTATTCAAAGTTTGTAAGTAATATTTTTACAACGCCAGTTTATTGATGCTTCTTTATTAGAACTACCCTTGATGCATTTAACTCACAAGCAGTGATAGAAATTGGAAAGGAAAAGGAAGGCATCATATGACGCCTGCTGTAAATATCTTAGGCGTCAAATTGAAATTTCTAGTTGCAATTTCAGAAATTCACTTTTAACATGACTAATCAAGAGGGATTCTGAGTAAAACAATATTTTCTGACCTACATGTCAAAATTTCTAAAACACAATTTCATTATATATATATATATGTATTTTTCTTACATATTATATCAGTATGTACACACAGAGGTAATGTGTTGGTTACATAGGTTATTTGTATGCATGTGTGGGGAGAGGGTTGCAAATTGCAGTTTTAAGAAAAGATAAGATTAAAAGCGATTAAAAAAAACTTTTTCTTTTTTATCTCTGTAAAGGGGGGGGGGGAGAAATATGCCCTAAATACCCAAGTGTCCAAATGACATAGTCCCTGTGTGGCAGGGGGAAAAAATACAATACGAACTTGGAGCTTTCAAAGTTAAACAAAAATAAGTCTAAAAAAAAACTAGGCATCAAATTTGACGACTGGACATAATTTTATAGTCGTCAAATGCAATAATTTAATCGCATTTGATGACTAATGACTGCTAATTTAAACACTGCTTGCAAGCCCATCGAGGTAGCTTGATGCCTAGCTAACATTGGATTTTTCCAATTCCATAACAAATGTAATCCCTAAATTGATGCTGCATTACATTGTCTAAAATTGTCATTCCGAAATTTCGTAGTAGATGTTATCTTTAAATCAGATCGGCGATTTTAGCTATAAATTGATTGTTGCATTACATCGATGTAATGCCCAGTCCTAATATGGATACAATACTTTGATTACAAAGAGTATAATCATTATGTATATCCATTTTAATATAAATATGAATGTAAAAAAACCTTATTCTAAAATAATAAAACTTGCAAGAACGATGCCTACAGGTGGAGCTTACTCTCAAAAAGACAGAAGCATGTGGTCATGAAAGTATTACTATAACTGTATGTATTATTGCAGTACTCATTTTTAAACGATTTAGAGATATTTACCAAATTTTGTTTGAATATTAGTTAGCAGTGTACACATATCATATGAAAATTTGTGGAGATTGTTTAATTTTCATGAAAATTGCTCATTATTAATTAATGGTGTTTATTATAAAAAATCACCACAGAATTAGTGTTTAAAGGTAACTAGTACAAAACTTTGAATAAACACCATAAAATGCAAGAATTTCCAACAATTGTTTTGGGTCAAAAGAAGACATAACCCTTCGTCAGGAGAACAAATTAGCATGAGTACTGCAAACAAAACGGCAATGCACCTTGTTGCAGCTTTGTTTGCAGCACTCATTCTATTTTGTTCGCCTCATGAAGGGTCGTGTGTTTTTCAAAACAGTTGGTGCAAGTTTATTGCATTTCATGGTGTTTTTTAAAGTTTTGTACTTATTAAAGGAGTTTATTGTTTAAAAATCTAATTTTAAAGTGTATATTAATTTTCCATTTTCTTTCTTTTTTTTTTTTTAAACACTTATTTTATTTTTGTTTCTTTATGATCCATTTTTTTTAATGGTAGACTTTGTGTGTTTTCTACAATTTAAAATAATTATTGAGAAAAATATAACTAATTAACTTATCAAATTATAATATATATAAAACATTGAGATTAAAATATATATATATAATAATAATTTTTTGTATGTATTTCTGAAACATTTTGACTTTTCTCTCAGCTATAATTGTATCCATCATGCATATAATTAATATATATATATATATATTTCAATGGTTTTGTTTATTATTGCATTGATATTTGCTGTTGATATAAAAGCAGATTTTTATAAATGAATTCTATAAACAATTTTATTATAATAATGAAATTTTTGTTATGTGGAATGTTATGTTTTTATTTCCCAATTTATGCTAAATCAAATTGTAAGTGTACATTTTTTAAATCCATTTAATCCTAGGAATTGGGAGTTTGGAAACCTGAAATTACATTTGGTGGTCATTTTTCATCTGTGTCAGACATTGATTGGGACCCAGAAGGAAAATATTTAATAAGTTGTAGTGCAGATCAGACTACCAGAATACATGCTTCTTATACACTACCAGATCAAAAAGTATTATTTATTTATTTATTGCAATTAGTGCTATTTGATAAAGTTTCTCTGCTTTTTCATAGTGTTACCCTGTAATTTATGCTTCATTTAAAAATATAATAAGAAAAGAGGGTATATATCAAAGTTCAATTTCATTAATAAAACTTTATGTACTATTAGAATGTTAATTACAAGGTGACTGATAAAAAATTTTAATCAAAGATTCAGACTCTAGAACAAAACAGTCTCTGGGGAGGAGAACCAGAGAAAAGTACCAGAATAAGACCAGCATGAAAAAGAGCAATCCATTCACAAAAAGGGTGTTACTTTCCTCCTCCTTCTTAGTCAACACATATCGCTTTTTTCTCTATATTTTCTGTTCTCCACACAAACGTTACAATTTTCATGCATAACAAAAGTTAACTGCCACTTGTGTTATTAAGCTATATCTTCTTGTTTGTTCGAAAATATTTATTGCAATAAGAGGCTTTATATTTTTGGCTTCAATTATGGTTTAAATTGAGACAAATTTTATTCTTGCTGCACAACCTTTCTATAAATGGCTAGACACTTTTGATTTTTTTTAGATATTATATTAAATATCTAGAAAAATTAATGATAAATTAACCTGAAACTTTGAGTGTCTAAAGGACATTTTATGCCTCATATATTTCAGCAAAAGTTTTCTTATAGTAACCAAAAATGAGCTAACAAAAAATTAAAATATATGTATATAATGTTTGGGGTTACCTTGCAAAAAGTAATTATTGAAATGATGCTTATGAAGCTTATGTTGGGACCATATAAATTTAACTTCTTTTCATCAATGAAAATAATTTTTGACTAATTTGCTTATTGTTTCAGATGTTTTTCTGCAAGCTGAATGCTGCTTTTTTATGTGTAGGTGTTAAATGCTAATACTGGACATGGTTTTAGATATTTAAGAATTCCTGGAGTCTATCTGGATTCTGATTTCTTTTGCTGTCTATCTTTTACTCGCAAATGTGCAAGCATTCAGATCATTTAAGCCTTTCTGTTATTTTGTAATACCATATGTAGTGGGATTTTGTAGGAAAATATAAACAACAGACTTCAAATGTATTATTTTATCAGCAATTCTTTAATGAGACACTACCCATTGTTATTATAAGAAAAAATTGTCCTCTTTCATCAAAGAGCATTTTTTCCTATCCCTATCTTCAAAATGTTTCGTAACCTTAATGAATGCAACTACAAAATCTTTTTAAATGCTGTCTGAATGATATTAATATAAAATCAACTAATTCTAAGCTTAGTATGGAAATAATTATGATGTTCTTATTGCTTTACTCTTGTATAAACTTAATAAAATACATATTTAAAAAAAAATGTTTAAAAAATACATATGCAATTTTTTTTAACTATTCATTGTTATAATATTAACTATAATATTGTGTATTTGACATTCACAAAAAAAAAAAAACTTGTGAATTTGCATATTATAGTTGTTTTCTATTATTTTGGATTGTTCGTGTTATTTTGCACCATGTTATATATCCATTAATATATGTGCTATTCTCATACTAATGAATAAATTAAAAGAAGAATTACAAATAAATTCTACAGCTACATTGCATTTCAGTCATTTGTTTTAATAGATTGATCCCAAACATTATTGTTTTTTCATTAATTTGCTACTGCTCTTCTTTTTGCATTTGGTTGCTGAAATATATGATGCTATGACATGCTATTTACACCCTTGGCGATCCAAGAGAATTCATCAAGTATTTCTTGAGAAATTTTACAAAAAGTCTAAATTTGAAAGTTCCCAAATACTTTAGTCCTCACAGTATATATGCTATATTTCAGAAGCTTATCTGTAAAGTAAGTTTTGAATATTTTAACAATAGCAATCTAAACTTTTAGTAAATAAGAGATAAAAATTTTAAACTTTAAAATTTTATTTCTATATTTTAAAGTATATACTTTTTTAAAGAGCATTTTTACACTCTTTTTTAAATATTTGAAAAGAGTTAATAATATTTAATTTCAAATAACGATTGTAGTCATAAATAAAGGAAATTACAAAAATCTTGTTTTTTTAAATGAAATTATATTTATCAGTGACAAATTTTTATATTTATTGACAATATTTTGTTTTTAAAATAGATTAAGTGGTTTGAAATAGCTCGCCCTCAAGTTCATGGCTATGATATGGTATGTTTAGCTGTGCTAAATCGCTTTCGGTTTGTATCTGCAGGTGATGAAAAAGTTTTGCGTGTTTTTCAAGCACCAAGAAGTTTTGCTGAAGCTTTAAAAAATATATCTAATGTTGATACATCTTCTTATATGAAAAGTAATGTGAGTTATGCTTCCAATTTTTAGTATGATTTTTATCTTATAAATTATTTATTTGTTCATTTGTCCTTCCCTACACTATTGATTCTTTTTCTTTTAGAATTTAACCAAATTTTTGGTATCATTTACTTTTTCTATAATTTTTCTATTATTTTATTTGTGTTTCATACTTGTTTTCCCATTGTAGCTTGCTGAAGGTGCTAGTGTTCCATCTTTAGGTTTATCAAATAAAGCTGTGTTTGAAGATGATTTGAATAAGATAAGCTCTGTAAGTGAAAATGATGTAGAAAAACATCCCAAAGATAGATATCCGGACTTTTATTACACTCCAGTTCATTTAATAGGTGAGAAGCATTATTTTTCTTTTCTGAATTTTTAAATTAATATCAATCTTTGGTTTATATTCTCTTTTCCTTGTAAGTATGTGACTTAAAAATTTTAATATTTAAATATATATATCTATATATATATATTTAAAGAAGAATGTTTCTATAATGAAGCTAGTTAAGCATTTTTCTTTGAATATCATTTATTGTCATATTTTGGCAGTAAATGCATCTTGTACTATGCAGTTTTTTCCAAAATTGATTTTTATTCCATTTTTTTTTTCCTTATTGGTCCTCATTTGATTATGCAACATATCTAAATCATTTATTTCACTTACGTCATTATTATGAGCAAAAGAAAACTATATTTTGTTTTATTTGAATTATAGCTATTGATATACCTTCAATAGTACTACACTGCTAAAAAAAATTAGGGGAGCACATTGTTTTAACAAAATTAGGTAAATACTTATACCAATAACTAATATCAAATCAAACATCCATAATTTAAAGCATGACAGAAAACAGAGGAAGAAAACTTCAGATGCAAATCAACGTTTATGACGTCAAAAATCAGAAAAAGAATATAACTGTAGAAATTGTGGTTATGCAAAAACTTCTTTTTCTCACTGTCTCAGTGGTGAAATTCAACGGTTTCACTTTTGTTTTGAGAAAAAGTGACTTGAAAATGTCATGACAACGTGATCTGCCAGAATCCATGGCTTGGTGTATTTTTGGGAGACTTGAATTCAGCCAAACTCAAAGAAGTGTAGCAGATGCTGTTGGAGTGGCAAGAAGTGTCATTTTGATGTCAATCGATTCCAATAAACAGGGAATGTTAAACTTCGACCAAATCTAAGAGACAAGGTCGTCCACGTGCTACCACAGCAAATAAAGACTGATATATTCCGTTAACAGCTTGTCGAGACAGAACAACTAATTCTACTCAGCTGCAAATTCATTTGGCAACAGGACAAAGAGTCTCAAGCAAAACAATCACAAAATAGGTTTCACCAGGGTGGTCTCTATATACATAGGCCTAGTGGTGTGTACTAGTGGTATTAAATTTTTATAAATTATTTGGACTCCTTGGATTTTTGCTTCTCAACTCTGTATGAATACTAGTTACAAGAGTCGCTTGTATAAGTTCTGTAAACAGATGTTTAGAACTTCTGTACAATTTTATTTCAAGGCAGACATGTTTCTATGACTTCCAGAAGATGAATCAGAATATTCTAAACACTGGTATGCTGTCAAATACACAGAAGCAGGACATTCAATCACAGATGTTACTCTTTTCTCTGACTTTTATCATTATATCATTTCACAATTTAAAAACAATTCCTAATCAGCCAAATGGAATCGAAGAGCAATCTTCACACATGTGACATCTGTTGCAGCGGACATTGGTACAGTGATATCTGCTTCTATTTTGTGATGAAGGCTACACATTAATAGACTGTAAGTCTAGATACCATACGTTTGTGTTCCTTTATCCATCCAATTCAGAGGAGCACAATTAAAGTGGTGTCACCAACATCTTAATTGGACTGTGAAGTAATTGTACAACATTATGCTCATGGATGAGTCGAGATTTACTCTGCAACCCAATGACAAACATGTAAGAGTCTGAAGAGAACAAGGCACATACAATTGGCCTCAATACATCACAATTTTGAGGTGGAAGCCTCATAGTTTAGGCAGATATTTCATTGGGATTATCACATTAATCTGCACAGATATAGATGAAATTCTATGATGACTGCAATCTGCATGATATCAGGATAAATTCCTAGATCACATTGTGAGATTATATGCTGCAGCAGTTGATCTGGCTTTTATTTAAATGGATGATAATGCACGTCCCCCTAGAGCTGCTGTTATTGATGACTGCCAAAAGAATAAGTGGGTCAAGTATATGGAGTAACAATTCATGAAAATTCAATGTTATTTTCATCTTTGTATTTCTTTGTTTTCTTTTATGAATAAACAGCATATTTACTACTTTTCTGCCATATTTTGTGTCAATCAGAGCAGTAATTGCCTTTATATATTTTTTTCCCCCATTATATCACTGCAAACTATATTTTGGAGATGAGTGTGCAAAAACTACTGCAAAATCTTAACTTAAAGATTCAGTTGGGAATACCATCAAATAGGAGAACATTTAATTATTTTATTTTATTTATTTGTTTTCAGAAATGAAACACTTTGTGTAAAAAAAAAAAAAAAAAAAAAAAATATTATTCATAATCATTCTGTGCTTATTTTCATACAAAATGTGTAAAATTCTTTAACAATTATGAATTACACATAATAGCTGCAGAACAAAAACACTAAGATGGTAACAATTATTGATATTTGTAATATAAAAAGAGATTCGTAATAGTAGTACAGTAATATACAAAATTTATATATATATTAAAAAAAAAAAAAAAAAAATGCATTATTGAAACAATTTGAATAATTTATTAAATTAGCAAAAATGTTTATTTTCTTATCATTATATTTTTTCTACCTTTAATACTAAGCGTTAATATTTTGTTTTCAGCACCGCCTACTGAAGAAATTCTCATTCAAAATACATTGTGGCCAGAAGTTCAGAAATTATATGGTCACCCTTACGAAGTATTTACTGTGGCTGCTAATAATTCTGGAACTTTGATTGCTTCTGCATGCAAAGTAAGTAATATATAAAATTATTTTCAGCACTTCAATAATAAATTTGTGTAGATTTTCAGTTTTTCTCAACTGAGTTTATTTATTTGTTTTTACACTTGAATAATTTAATTTTGCCCTTTTTCTTTATGAAAAGTAAATTTTTTTTTTCTCTCCAAACATAGGCATCTAAAGCTGAGCATGCTGCAATTATTTTATGGGACACATCTACTTGGCAGCAAGTTGGGCAGTTAATTTTTCACAATCTAACTATAACACAGTTAGAGTTTTCACCAGATGATGAATTTCTTCTCTCTGTTTCACGTGACAGAATGTGGACTATTTATCGTCATTTTCCATCTGAATGTATGTCAAATTTTAAATTGCAGTATTTTCCTCCTTCCTCTAAGACTAGATATATGTGTTTTCTAGGGTGTTTTTTCTCCATAATGTTATTGAAAAAAATTACATAATTAAAAAATTTAGTTTGTATTTCTATTACCCTACTACTGTAGGTAATAGAAATATTGTATTCTGTAAAAAAAAAATATGTCATGTTTTTACTTGATTTACATGTTTTTAATTCGCCGAAGTAAAAAGAAAGAAAAAGTGTTTTTTGGCAATTAGTCAGTGTGTATGTTTGTGTGTGGAAATCTTCTGACTATCTGATCTCCAAAACAAAAATGACGAAATTTCATAATCAAGATGGGTCTGGTGTACAGATGATTTTGCTAACTTTTGGTGAAAATTGAAAAACCATAGTAAGTCCATAAATCTGTATAAAAAAAATGGCTCAAAAATGATTTTATTCAGATTGTTATTTGAATCCCATTTCAGTTTTTTTTTTTCTTTTTTTGTGTGTATGTATTAGTTGGGTTACTCCAGGAAAATTAATAGTTGTCCTGAATAAGTAGGTCAATTTTATGTATCACAAATGGGTTTCTTAAAAAATAGCCCTACAATTTTATTTTCAAACTTGCTTTATTAACTCCCTTAACTCTCTGACCACCTTTAAAAAGGGCAAAATTGTAGTGCATTTTTTTTTTTTTTTTTTTCATTGCACAGTTTCTTCAAAGTATTAAAATAAGACTTAACTCACCTTCAGAATAAGAATGTAACTATGTGCCTTAAATAATCCTCATGACTATTATAAAAGACCTTCAAACTTGAAAAAAAAGCTAAGAATTCATAAATATATAATCTTGAATTATATATTTATTGGGGAAAAAAGAACAGCCCAGTCATCGGATATATCTGTCAGCGGCAGTCAGATGGTTGAATGCCCTTTTGTATGCATTTGTTGATTTCCAGTGAACAGATGAGTTTGCCAAGTTTTGATGACGATCAAAAATGCTACCAAAAGTTATTATCCCAAAAGTGATTATGACGATTTTTGCATGTATTACTTGATTACTACAGGAAAATTGATGGATGCTGTGATTAGGTAAGTCAGTTTTAGATTTCAAAAATTGAAATTTCAAAAAATAGCTCTATCATTCTTTTTAAACTTGCTGTATAGATTCTTTTTAAGATGTTTTTATGATGTATGTGCCAGTTTGCAGCTACAGGAAAACTGTTAGATATCTGATTGGTTAGGTCAATTTTATGTCTTCTGATACAAAAGTGTTATATGTGTAGTAATTAGATAATGGAAACCACATAATTATTTCTAATAATTTTTTACTTCTGTTACCCAACTACCATAGGTAATGGAAGTATTGTATTCGGTCCAAAAATTCAATGTCGAATTTTTACATGATTTACACACTTTTAAGGTCTCCTGAGTCCAAAAAAGTAGTTTTTGGCAATTTGTCTGTGTCTATGTGTTATGTGTGGAATCTTCTGGCTATCATATCTCCAAAACTAATAAAGATAGAACTACGAAATTTCAGAATTGAGACAGGACTGATGTACAGATGAATTTTTAAAATTTTGGTGAAAATTGGAAAACCGGAAGTGGGATCATAAGTCCGTATCTCAAAAAAGGCTCCAACGATTTTCTTCAAATTTGTTATATAAACACTCTATAAAATGTCCTTTCATATCATATAGTTGGTTAGTTCAGAAAATTGATAGGCACCCTGTATATTAATAGCTCAATTTCAGGTCCTGCAAGTGCATTACTTTAAAAATGGCTGTACGGATTTTTTTAAAACTTGCCATATTAACTCCTTTTTAAATATCCTTTTGTATGGAATTATTGTTTTCCAGTCAATAATTGAGTATGCCAAGTTTTGGTAAAAGCTGGTGTCTCAAAAACGGCTCTAACGATTTTCTTAAAAATTGTTACATAAATCCATTTTAGTTATCCTCTCTCATGTATCGTGTAGTTATTACAGGAAAATTAACAGTCATCCTGATTAGGTAGGTTAGTTTTAGATCTCAAAAATTGATGTTTCAAAAAATAACTCTATAATTTTTTTTTTTTTTTTTTTAACTCACTATATAAACTTTGTTTTATATGTCTTTATGCTGTGTTTAATAACTTATTATTAATGACTAGCCGCCTTCGGCGACCAGCTGGTTCGCGATCCCTGAAAAATCCGACTTTACGAAATTTCCGCTCGGTGGCGCCAGCGGCGCCTTTTTCCCGTATCAGGTCTAATAACAGCTTATTGATATATCGTGAAAATAGCTTATCTAAATCGCAGTAAACTCCCGTGCGGTAGCGCCTTCGGCGCTGATATTTCAAATTTCTAACTTTAGCTAAGTCCCGCTCGGTGGCGCCTGCGGCGCCTTATCCCCATTTTAGAACTTACAACACCTTCCTCGCTCATTGGAATTTGAAATATTGAAATTTTAAAATATAGCAGCGCCATCTGGCGGTAGAAATTTCTGTAATATATTGTTCAATTCCAAATCAACAAAGCTTTCAAATGATGTATTACGTATGAAAATATTTTAATTAGTAGCTGAGATACAAAAGAAAACCTAAAAAGGAAACCTTAAAACGTGTAAATCGGGTAAAATCTCGAATAATACTTTCGATAATATAAAAGAACTTTAAAATATCTTTCGAATAATGTATTAAAAATTATATAATCATAATTAGAATTTGAAATATTGAAATTTTAAAATATTTCAGCGCCATCTGGCGGTAGAAATTTCTGTAATCTACTGTTCAATTCCAAATCAACAAAGCTTTCAAATGATGTATTACTTATGAAATTATTTTAATTAGAAGCTGGGATAAAAAAGAAAACCAAATACCTTGCCTTAAAATCTTAATATGCCAACCAATTTCAAACGCTGCAACTCTTTTTTTTTTTGCTTTTTTTCCCTGTTCCTCAAGCCCTCCCTAATAATCGTACTCTTTCAAAAATATTCACAATCGAATTATCGGGCATTAAAACTACATACTACGAAATTTCGACTACTGCAAATACTGCAAAAAAATAAAAGAAGACAATCTTTTTCCAATAAATATGTCATTTTTTTAATTATTCATATATTTTCATGAAAATTGAACAGTAGCTTTATAATATGCTGTCTAGGCCGAATATTAATTCAAATGTAACGTGAATGAAAATTTGAAAAAAATTGAAAATTGCAATTTTTCCCCCCAGTATAAAACACATGATATCTTAATTGATTACAACCATTTCCGTTTTCATCACAGACATCACAGACAGTTGTCTCGTACGTGTTTTGTTTCCGATCGAGACCGCTTAGAAAATCGTCTGCCTGTTTCCAACTAAATTTCATAGTTTAGTTAATTTTAAAAAATCTAATTGACGTATCGATAAGCCGCTTGCACTCTTAGATTCGGAAAAAATTCCCCTTTCATTTGGTACCAAATTCGTAATGATCGGACTAATATTTCTAATTTATTTTCCATTTTTTCTGCTTTTAACTCCGTTAAAATATCTACTTTTATGCAATCTCGGTGAATTCTGAGTCATTGAGATCGCTTTTTGATTAAGACATAGGTCTACATTTTAATTAATATCTCCGCAACTAATTAAAATTTTTAAATTCTGTTTTGACTATCCCCTCGGGCAGGCTTCTGAGCACCCGTATGTCAAATTTTGTAGTTCTGCGTTCAGTAGGGGCTGAACGTATAGATGCTCAGACAGACAGACAGACAGAGAGACAGACAGACATCTTCTTTTATTATTATAGATTCAATATTATATATATCAGCTTTCTCTTATAGAAAATTTATTAGGTGTCTACTTCATTAGGTCAATTTTATATCTTCTAATCACATTATTTCTAAAAAATGCATATAATATGTGTAATAAATAGTGGGCAGTGGAAATCGTGTGGTTGTTTCACACCAGATTTTTTTTAATGCTTATTGTGTGATGAAGACTTAATTAATTCCAAAAATAATTAGATTTGTCATCTTATGTAGTATAATTTGAATTTATTACAAAATATTTATCTGGCACATATGCAGGCCTGACATTGTGGGGCCCCAAGGTACATGAGAGATTTTGGAGCCCCTCTTTCCGCCCATCACTTGTTACATTAAGGCTCTATAAAAAGTTTATTTCTACTTATCTTATTTGCATCCTGCAAATTTTGTTTGCGATTGAAATATACTACTGAAAATATTGCCCTTCTTATACTGAAAATAAAACAATGGATAAATACACACTCAACACACAACCAAATTGTGTCGTGAAATGTATTGATAATATCATTAATAATAATAATAATAATATTCAACTGTCACATTAATCTAGAAATTTTCAAGAAGCTGATTTTTCTGTAAATATCTTTAAAATGAAAATATTGTAGATATTTTTTTAATTCTTTGTATCATAACATTAATATTATTTCATTGAATTTTAAAAATAAATCAGAAAAGAAACAATAGTAATATATTATTCAGCATGAATGAGACAAATTGGTCATTTTAGAATTGCTTCAATTGCATATTATCTTTAAATAACACATGTCATTGCAATCTAATGCAAAATTTCTAAAATTATATATATATTTAAAAAAAAAAAAGGGGGGGGGTGGGTGGGATTTGATCAATTAAAGTTTTATGAGAATAACTGATAAAATACAAATAATAATTGAAAATGTTGAAATTACTATTAAATTAGTAACAGGGTTGGCAGGTTTTTGACACGTGACAGTTTTTGACAGTTTAAACCATGGTTAAAACTGTCATGTCAAAAACCACCTTGTCAAAAATGTCAAAAACTGTCAAAAACCTATATTTATAATTTAATTGTCATGTGAAAAATTAGCTTAATAAAATATAGTTCATAAGGATTTTTTGAAAAGTAAATAGAATGATGTTCTTTGAAAAACACATTGTTACAACATTTTGATTAATATAAAAAACAAAACTTTAGGCTTTTAAAATTTTACTATGAATTATTTCTATGTCCATTCAAAATATGCTGTGATGCTTTTATATATTATTATGAAATTTATTTATAACTATGCTTGATATAGCACATGTTAAACTTAGTTATGCGATACTTTAAAAATATAGTTGTTTTCAATAAGATATTATTTATCAGTATGTTTCAAAAGGTAAACATAATACATATTAATGTTTTTGGAGAAACATTATTATAACATTTTGATTAATATAAAAACAAAACTTTAGGCTTCTAAAAATTTATGATTCATATATCATTGATAGATCATTTTGATTGACAAATCATTTTATTTGCAATACAACATTGTATAGTTCAATTTTTTTAGTATTGTGCTTTTAGTATTATGTATTTAACCAGTAAAATAAAAATGCATAGCCTAATATTTTGTATTTAAATATTTTATAGAAAAATATAACTTTTTTTTTTTCTTAATGACTGCTGATATTGCAAGTTTTTAAGAAAAAGTAATAATTCTGAATGTTAAAAAAGCTTGAATTGTGTCTGAAATTCATATAATTACCGTGAAACACGAGAAATATGAATGCTTTCTGGACATGTATAAATTGTAATAAATGTAATATTTACACGCACAGATTTTTAAAAAAATTATTAGTCTAAGCTGTAGGGCCCACCAGCAGTCAAGTGGTACTACGCTCAAAGCTGGTAAACGTGAGGTGTAGGGTTTGATCCCAGGGCGCACTCGTTGGCCTAGCCATTCAGAGTTTTTCATGTTTTTCTCCGAAACTTGTATAAATACGGACTAGGACCCTGTAGACAGACCCACATGGAGGGCAATACCCCTTAGGCCTAAGATACTAGAGTAGTCAATCAGCCTTACTCCCAAAACACCGAACACCAATAGTCCAAGCTATAAACAGGTACAAATATTTATACAATCAATAACAATAATAAACAGATAAACATTCTTTAATAAATGATAAGTATAATAAATGTAGATTATAATTATAATTATTTTCAAATTCATGTTAATTTACTGCCTACATATATTATGTTTTACTTAAAGGAAAAAAAAAAAAAAATCCAGTATTTCTGTGTTTTCATGTCTTATGTGAAAATTCATAAGTAACTTCGGAATTTTAGAATTTCATAAATATTAAAATATAAATAAACATAAACATGCAAAATATAACTGCATGCATACTTTGTATATATTTCTTAGATTATAAACCAGTATATTTACCTAATTTTTTATAAATTATCTACAAATTGATTTCAGATTTCTTAATTTATAAACAGCATAATATTTAGATATTCACTTGTATATGGCAAATATTACTAAATCCTATTTCTAACCATATTTTAGCTCATTTATAGATGTTGAATTTTGACAATACAGGTTTTTGACGGTATAGAGGTTTATGACAGGTTTTTGACGGTTTAAACCATGTTTAAACCTTTGTCATGTCAAAAACCCAACCCTGAAGTAAATGCAATTTCTAAATTTGCATTATATAATGATTTCCAAAAAGTAAAAATAATAAGTATAAGAATAATTTTAATGATAGATTTGAGGGCCCAGGACAATGCCTGATTTGCCCTTGCCAGATGGCCTGCCCTGCACATATGCCTGTCATATAATTAAAGAAAAAAAAAATATTTTAGTAAATTTCTGATACTTTTTTCACCATGAGAATTACACTTTCCCAGATCCCATTTTCTATTTTTGCACATTTTTTATAGTGCATCTGCAACTAGTGGTGGATGCAGAACTTAACATTTTTTTTTTTTTTTTGGGGGGGGGGTGCTAATATTTTTCAAGATGTTATTCCAGATCAATGAAAAGTTTACAATTGTAATATCCAATTGTGAATGGAATGTCAGTACTTCTCTCCCCCCTTTCCCCCTTAGATCCGCCACTGTTTGCAACATCATTATATAAGAAGAAAAAAACAAATAACTTGATCACAATCACTGCCCACATATTTTTTGTATATAAAAATTTTTTATATATGTTACAGCCTTTTTCTGTGTTTATGTAGTAAATGCAGGTTATAATTGGTACTAGTTTTGAAAGGGTTAATAAAATTATTTGAGGACTTAAATTTATAATATTATGATTTTTATAAAACAAAATGTAAATAAAATAAAATGCATTTTAAGATGTGTTTTTATGAAATCACACATATATATATATCTATTTTGTATGGAATTTTTTTTTTTTGTTGTTTATTTTAGAATAATATATTAAAAGACTAATTTATGATAAAGAAATCTTTCTAGCATATTTTGTGCTAAAAGATTTTATTTCATTTATGAATCTGTCAATTTTAAATACTGAAAAACATCATATTTTTAATTTATTTTTTTGTATTAATTTATATTTCTTTCATCAAATTCAATAGTTCCTCCTTATCGCAAAATTGCTCATCTCGATAAGAAAAGTAATGTTCATGCTAGAATAATTTGGAGTTGTTCTTGGACATTTGATAGCCTTTATTTTGCTACAGCTTCTCGAGACAAAAGGGTAAGGTTCTATTTTTATTATTAAGTTTTAAAATTCAATAATTCTTTGTTATATAGCAACGAGGCGACATAAAAATATAGGAAACAAGTAAATTATGCAGTGTGTCTCAAAGCCATCAAAACATTGTTATATTCTTTAGTTATTTATGATAAAAGGTCAATATAAAGTGAAAAAATGTTCAAAATATTTAGGAAATAATACTATGTTAAGAAACTATGTCATTATTATTAAATACATTTTAAATAAAAAACCTAGTTATTTACTTCGTGCATCGTTTTAGATCTTTCGAAACCGGGCACCCGGTCCTCTTCAGAAACGAACTTCTGTGCTTGAAACTTGAAACTGAGTGTTCCTCTGTTGATTTTTCAGCAGATGGCTCCATGCTCCGTTTGGGGCTACTGCGCCGCTGTCGTTGCATACGTCATAATTCGTAGATATTTCAATCGATTCACGGTACATTGCATAATTATAATTTTCATAATTTGCAATTTTAGTGGTTTTGTCAAAGTCTATTTTAATATTTTGTTTATTGTGTGTTTTGGCCAGGGCGGTATTATATTTTCCGGTTTTTATGTCATTTTTATGTTCGTTAATTCTAGTTTCAATCTTTCGCTTAGTTACACCAATATATGAGCCGGGTTTATTGTTTTCATCTGTAAAAGGGATTTTATAAATGCCTGCGGTTTCTAAATGGGGGATAGGGTCTTTATCACTTTGGATCAATTGAAAAATATTCTTGTTGGGTTTAATAGGGATATTTACACCATATTTACTAGCAATATTTTTAATTTTGCAGGAGGCTCCGCGATCGTATGGAATAGAATATGTAAAATTAGGGGGTGGTTTTTGATAACTGGGGATTTGGTGAAGAGTTTTAATTTTGTTTTTAATTAATTTATTGACTATTTTGTCCGGATATCCTGCTTTTCTGGTAAAGTTTTTGATTAGGTTTAATTCATTTTCAAGATCATCTGGTTCGTTGCAAATTAAAAAGGTGCGATTGGGTAATTCTCTGCAAATAGGCCAAAATGCTGAAAATGAAGGATATTTATTTCTTAAAACAGAAACGTTGACAAATTATTTATTCAGAATATTGTTTAGATATAGTTTTATTATATTAGCCCATAAAATTGAAGCATTGCTAAAGAAAAATATATTTTTTAAATATTTAAACCTATGGAATATCATTCCCTCACACACAACCATTATCACCAAAATGTACTAAAAAATTCGTTTTGTACTTAAACACTTATATTTTTCTTGTTTGGGTATTGATTCTTAAAATAAACATATAGAGTGTTATTTTTATGTATTACATTATTTTCTTTTATCTTCACATGCAATTTTTATTTGGTAATAAAGTTTGCAACTCATATTTCAAATCATTCCCTCACCATAAATAATTCAAGATGTTTCAGCAAATGACACAACTATACAGGTAGAAACAGTGCATATGTACTGAGCACATGTTTTCACGAAACTGTAAAACAAATTTCAGCCATCTAGGACAAGTTGCTTTAAGTGCAAGGTGGAATTGAAAGAACAGATTGGGTAAGTGTTCACATGATATTATCATTCCCTCATTTAAGTTTATGAGATTGATTTATTTCTTAAAAATGTATTACTGTTTAATTTAATTGTAAATAAAGGGATAATTTAAGAATATGTATTCTTTTTTTATTTTATTCATAAGGAAAAATTTCAGAAGCTAATAATGTAAATTTTGTCATTCCCTCACTGGTCATTCCCTCCTGTGAGGGAATGATGCATTTGTGAGGGATTAGTTTAATTATTTTTAAAGAACAATACAAAAATGTATTTTTGCTACATTTTGTTATTTTTATAAAGCAAATGGTATTCCACTTTACTAAAATAATTTAAATTAAATTCCAAAGTGAATTAAAGTATATTAACAATATATATAAATAAAATAACTTATGATAAAGGATAAAAATATCAGTAACAATTATGAATTTTAATTTATGGGAATTTTATTTAATTTCACAATTTAACGCTTAAACTATTTATATTTTGAAGAAAATTATTTATTAAAAGAAAATTATTTGTAAGGAAATTATTTATTAGTCTGGTGAAAAATTGAACCGTGATCCTGTAACAAAAAAAGAAATGCAGATGAAAGAACATCTAAAATATTTAAAGAAAAAACAAAAAGGTCAGGTAAAAGCAGTTTCAGGAATGTCTAGACGGGAATTAAAAGTAGAAAGACAAGAATGGAAGAAAAGTTCTGAAAAATATAGGAATAAAAAGCAAGAAAAATGATCAAATACTTTAGAAACGCAAACCTTAAGTAATGAATTAAGTATATTCCTCAATTTCTAAAGGTACATCAAGTTTGGAAAGTGGTAAAAAACTTAGAAGGAAAAATAGGGCAAGAATGAAACAAGAAAATTTAACATTTCAGTTACATAAATAGCAAAAAATTTCAAGTAAATATAAATCAAAATTTTATCGAAGGAAAGCAGGCCATAAGAAAGATATACAACTTTCACCTAGAAGCAAAGTGCAGAAGTTAAATTAGGAAAAGAAAATGTTTCTCCAGCTGTCAGGAAAAAAAATTAATTTTTGGTGAAGCTTAACATGCCCAACTAACAGAAACCTATAAAAGTTTAGGAAGTATGAAAAGAAAATATATCCTGGAGAAATATTGGAAATCAGTGAAAAGTCAGTCAAAGTGAATGCCAGGGAACCCGCAGGCAATGAAAAGTTCAAGTGGCCTATGAGAAAGGACATCCTTGACTACCCATTTTGTGATATCAAAAAATCAAACCTCCAGTGCCTTGTGATAGTCAAGAAAGCACATTTGTATTTCCTAAAGAAATCTTCTATTGCAATTTAATTTTACACAATTTTCTTTTTTATCTTTTTACAAAAATCATCATTCCCTCACTTTGTAATAATTCCCTCACTTTAATAAAAATTTAAAAATCTAAAAATTATAGTATTCTTTAATATTGAGTGTAACGACTATTTTTTTCCTATTAAGTACCTTTTCTAGTATTATATTACAAAAAATTGGAAACTTCTGACGAGATATTTTTTTCTTGTGCCACTTACGTGAAAATGACCTATTTGCAGAGAATTACCCAATTGATATAAGAACGAATGGTGTTGGTTTTATAGCGGAAAGGTGTTTTACTTTTGAAGTGGATAATTTCGTTACTATTAGTGGGTTTTCTGTAGACGGTGGTTTTAAATTTATTTTTAGTACAGGTAGTTTTAACGTCTAGGAAATTGATTTGTGAGTTATTTTCTTCTTCATAGGTAAATTGGATATTAGGATCATGACTATTGATAATATTGAGGATTTCGTTAACATCAAAACTTTTTTCGACGACGGCGAAAACGTCATCGATGTAGCGATACCAATGTATAATTTGTTTTTTAAAACTTTCTAAAATTTGGACTTCTAATTTCCTTAATTTAAACTCTGCAACGAAACCCGAAATGGGCGACCCCATTGGGACGCCTTTAATCTGCTGGTATATTTTTTCATTGAAAGTAAAGTAATTTTCTCTTAATAAGAAATTGGTAACTGCGTTTAAGGTTTGGGCTATTTTAGGGTCAGGGTAGTTTTTATTAATGGATTCGTTTACGATTTTGCAAGCCTCGTCAATGTTAATGGATGGATATAGATTTATTACATCAAAACTTATTAGACGATAGTTATCTTTATTTTCTATTTCTCTTATCTTTTTAATAAAATCTTTGATGGATTCTAGGGAGTGGGGGCTTCGTTCTTATTAACTACCGGTCTGAATTTAGGGGGGGGGGGGGTTTATGATCTTTAAATCTGCCGAAAATTCTAGGGGTATTAGTTGCATGATTGAATATTTTAGGTGGAATATAATAGGGCCATTTTCCTTCTTTAATGATTTTCCGTGTTTTTTCAACTAGTTTATTATTTGGGTCTTTATTAACTATGTTCACTCCTATTTCTTTGATGGTATCTTCCATTTTGGATATATGTAGTCTTTACAATTAAGGATAGCGATTTTTCGGGTTTTGTCAGTCAATGTGCAAGTGATTTCGTTGTTCATTTTAAGGTTTCTTAATTCTGCCAGGTCTACTTTATTAATGCTTTTATTTTTAGCGGATTTTTCGATTGCGGAAACAGCGAAATTACGTATATTATTTATATAACTTTCAGGAATTTTATTTATGGCAGATTCAACTTTAGCAACACTATGTTTGATATTAACGGGTAGATCCAGAATGTATTTATGCCCTAGGTTAAGTAATTCCTGTTGGTATCTAAAACGATGCACGGAGTAAATAACTAGGTTTTTTATTTAAAATGTATTTAATTATAATTATACTTCGTTTTTTCTATGCATTATATGTCATTATTTTTCAGAATGTTGGGGTATTTTTAATTTTTATGTGACCCCCATATGCAAATTTGGTGAATTAGAAAGTTTTTCAGTGTTGCTATAGTACCTGGAATTCAGGGAAAACCTGGAAAACTCAGGGAATTTCAAAATTTATTGCAAAAACAGGTAAAATTCAGAGAATCTTGAAATTTTTCGAGAAACATTGGAAAAATTTTTCATAATCAAATCTTTTTTAAAATTTTAGTGCTTTATAATGAAGAATAAAAAATCAATTATGTTTACTTATCCAACTATAGTAAGTTAATAAAATTAATATACTCTAGATATGTTCAGTTGACTTGTGAACATGCTAGATTCTAATGCTGCATGATTGTGTGTCATCTATTTAGCTTTAAAAAGAGATATAGAAAACTTAGGAATTTTTTTCTCTTGATATGTGTAGCAATCCTGTTTTTTTTTTTAATTTCCCATCCAACAAGACCATTTTAAAAAATTGCATAACTGTATCTTTATATGCAAGCAGTGCAACTAAATTTTAATGCAGAAAAAAAAAAAAAAAAAAAAATGACTTATGCCTTTTTTCCATCACTTAAATAAAATCTTAACATGCAGAAATAAGCATTATCTATATTTAACAAAAAGCATAAATAATGTTGAAAAAGCACAAACGAAAAATCATTTTAAACTAGTATATGGCCATTTCAGAACATCCAAAAGTTCCTTCTTCAGTACTTGGGTGATTCCATGGAAAACAGGACATTTTATATAACAATATACCGTAAAATCCCGAAAGTAACCCCCCCCCCCATCGAATATACCCCCCCCTTTTCTCGCTGAAAGTGAAATGTCTCTGCTATCCTGAAAGTACCCCCCCTTTTCTAATTTAACTAATTTTTCATAAAGTGTCGGATGCACGTTTACAATGGAATTATTACACAGTTTTTTTTTTTTACCTTTAATGTAAGAAATGATAGCCTTTAACATTTCCTTTTAAGTAAGTACTGTAAAATCCCGAAAGTACCCCCTCCATCAAATATAACCTCGCCTCCCTTTTCTTCATTTTTTTTTTTTTTTTTTTTTTTGATAATTTTTTTAAAGAATCTTGATTATAACCCCCCCCCCCCCCCCAACCTGAAATTTATCCGCTTTGCTTTTCAAAAAGGAGAGGAGTTACTTTCAGGATTTTACGGTATTTTTTTTTTTTTTTTAAATAAATAAATAATAATAATAATAATAATGGTACAAGTTATTCAGTTTGTTTTTCAAAGTCCAAATAATATGTATTTAAGAATATTTTTTCAATATTTTACTTTTTTTAAGTGGCAACTTTTTAAGTGCTTCAAAGATGGCTGAATTTCATCAGCTGAATTTCATGTGGTTAAAAAGTGTTAATTTCAAAGCAATCTAATACTGTTTTCTTCTTGATTTCTGCTATTACATTTTAAAATAGTTATGTATATTCTTTTATTTTATGCAGTATTTTAACAATTTTATTGCAGTATAAGTTAAATTATTTCAAATTAAAGTTACTGTGAATTTATGTCTCACATGTGACAGAATGAAAGTAATTTTTGAAATTTTTGCTAAACAAGAATTGTATTTTGAAAAGAAGGTGACTTATAAGAAACCATACTATGTATAAACTTTTCTGAAAATATTTTAAAATACTATCAGTTTTTTAATTAATTGAAAGATATTTTATATTGTCCAGGGTTCATACTCAAACATTGGAAAAAAATTCCCTGAGTTCCCAGACAATTTTTAAGATAATATTAGCGATATATTAAAAAAAAAAATGCTCCTCTAGAGAGGAGATAATACATCTATTTCCACTGCATGATGTCATGTTACTGCCAATCATGATAGAAATTCAGGTAGAAATCATTGTTTACATGCATATTTTCACAATACTTAATCATTTGAATTTTTATATGAAGCTAAAAATATATATATATATATATATATATATATATATATATAACTTGAGAAAAAGAAAATATTTTTTTCCCATGTTTTATAATCGATTTTTCCCTGACTTTTAATAAAAATTTTTATTTTCCCTGACTTTTTTTAAACAAAATTCAAATTACTTGAGTATTCCAGGTTTTCCCTCATGAGTATGAACCCTGTTGTCCCACATGTGGCGTCACATGCAGGACATTTCAAACAAAGATATTTCTGAAATAAGCACATGAATAAGATTAGTATATATATTTTTAAATAATCATAGTTGGTAAATAGGATGCATTTTTAAAACTATGAAAGTTAAAATGTTTATCAAAAAGAATAAGATAATTTTTTCATAAACATAATGGAAGAATAAAAAATCCAAGGCTATTTCAAGTGGCCTTAACATTGAGATGAAATAGCTTACAGACATGTGAAAGTTATTTCTGCACCAACTGTTCTAAATAGAAGAGATTCTTATAAATTTCCAGATTTATAGAATTATATATTAATCTTTTAGAGCAAAACAATGAAACTTCTGCTTCCATCAACCTTTTCTATTATTATCTTGCTGAATGTGGTTTAAATTAGAGCATTTTTTGTAATTTATAATTGGTTTTCCATAACGAATTAGATTCTGTGAAAAAAAATAATGAAAAATATTTGTTATAATTAATAAGGAATTGTTTTCTTTTTCTTAAAGTCAGAAAATTGCATGGTGTCCAACATGTGACACGAATGTTTAGCATGTGACACTTATTAAAAAAAATTATTACATATACTAGATTGTGCTTTTTCAAACTAACAACATAATAAATAATTAGTAGGAAATCAGTGTAAAAATTAAAAGAAATTGCAAATGCATGAATACAGTAGATTCAGAGGATTAGTAAAGAGCTTGAAAACATGTGTCCAATATTATGTGCTACACATGACAGCTATATTTCATTATTTATAATTAAAAAATACAATAGAAAATATTTTGTGCTTAAAAAATCATGTAAGTAAAGTACTTTCTCTAGGTCAGCAATTTTTAAACTTTTCGCTTTAAGTAATTTGTATAACTATAAAAATGTTAGTGAAAATTCAGTCTAATTGTCCCACATGTGACAGTGGAATTACCCACTAGTAGAATATTAATTTAAAACATGATAAAAAGTAAAAGAATTACTTTTTTGTGATAAAAGTAAAAGAATTATTTAGATCATGCTTGCCAAGCAAGCATAGTCTAAGACCTGGGCCAGAAAAACCAGTTTAATCAGTTTGGAGATCACTATCACATTTAATTTCTTCTGTGAAGATACCTTCGAATTTCTCTGATTAGATTTATGTAATTGCAAATCTGAATGAATTTATTTAATCTTATCTCTTATGCATTACTGTAATACTAAGTATTAAAATAAATCTAGAAGTTTTGATGGCTTATACACTGAAAATATTTTTAAATATTTACAGCACTTTATGTATAAAAAATTAGTTTTTTATTTATTCAGTTCATTTTATTGAACCCTTACCAAATGTTTCATTATATGTCTATAGTTGTGTTTTATTAAATGCAATAATTTCAATATAGGTAGCTGTTTGGGGCAAATTTCAAAAGGAATCAGATGTAGAATTTTCTTTATGTTCTAAGCCTCTTGAAGTTGAAGATTCAGCTACAGCAGTATCTTTTGCCCCTTGTTTTACAAACAACAGCAAGTGAGTATCTTAAATAAAATTTAGTTAGTGTTGATGATTATTGAACTCTTACATTATGTGTGTCGTTTTTACGTAAATTCAAATTTTTGCTTATATGATTAGAAATTTTTTACTAAAGTTATTGAAAGTATTAAAAATTTTAAATTAAGTATGTTGCATTGAAAAGTATTAATGTTCACTATTAAAAAGATATAAATGAAAAACTATGGATTTACCTCCCCCCCCCCTTTTTTTTTCCTTTACAAAATCCACTTATTTTGTAAACAAAACTTTCATTTTCATATTAATTTAATGTTTAAGTGAAATATACAGTAGTAAGTCGTATTAAATGGATTTAAAAAGAATGTGTTGGAAAAATTTACCATATTTTAATATTCTTTAAACTTTCAATCACTATCAAATGTTACTAGCTCCTAGTCTTCATTTCTGTAGAATTTTTCTAGAACCACATGGAAGGTGGGGGGGGGGGGGGGAGACTGTTTTTAATATTTGTTTCTAAAAATATTAGTTTATTTTTAATTTTTGAATTGTATTTGACTAAAGAATGTGTTTATGAAAAATATATTCAAGTATATAATGCTGTATGCAGTATTATATTGGTTTATTTATGTATACATATAAATGCTTATAAAACTGAAGTGTCTATTTATATATATATATATATATATATTTAAGGAAAATTTAATTTATGATTGTATTTAATTATTTAAACAACATATTAAAAATAACATGCTTTCATTTTTTTCTGTTTAGCATTGCTTAAGAAATTTCTGCATAATTTACAATAATATTAAGAACTGGTAAAGAATTTTTCTGCTCTACAATTTGCATTTGTTTCATTCAAACTTACTATTTGGCATAGGTGAACTCTGTCAGTTCTCCATCAGATAATTTTTCTTATAAATTCCTACTACAGGGTATATGATATGCATGTCAATAGAAAAGAAATTCAATCTATCACTCGACACAATTATAGACTGAAATACTCCCTCCTAGTAGGCTACTCTCCCTCCAATTCTCTATACATTTACTCTATCCTGATTCGCTGGTTAATTTTATTAGAATTAATTTCTTATTGTAATTTTCATACAGTTCAATACTATTTTCCAAACCAATAATCTCCATAATGCAAGTTTATGTGAAATATTGCCCTATTGTGCCATGCTATAAGAAAATCTTAATTTTTGAATAACTTACAAAATTTTCGAATTAGAATATTCATAGTCAGTTATACTCATACAAGCATCTTTTTTTTTTTTTTAATGCTCTGACATTTTAAGGAGGCACATCAGATAGTCAAGGTCATCCAAAGTTCATGTTATTCTATGGGCAAAATTGTCTATAGAATTACATATTACCTAATTGTTATTTTTTAATTTTGTTTCCATATTCTGAAAATACACAATCATTAAATTAGTACTTGACGTACTCATTTTCCGAAAATTTATTTTTAAAATTTTGAATTTTGAGTTTAAAAATGTGAATCTTCACTAAATAAATTTTCTTCATTTTTTAGCTGTAAAATGAAATATTAAGGAAAAAAAAAAAAAAAAAAATCAATTTTTGGATAACGGATACTAATTTAATGGTTGTGAATTTTCTCAATATGAAAACGGAATCTAAAAATATCAATTATGTAATGAGAAATTCTATGAACAAATTTCGCCATAGACTTACATGGAATTTGCTGACTAGAGATGAGGAAATCATTTGAGGGAGTGAGCAGCCTTAACAATGAAAATATTACTCAGAATGAACATCTATGCAAAATTTTGTCCTATCTTTTCATATAAAATCGTAAATTTCAAATAAGGAAATCAAAAGATGAGGAAATCATTTGAGGGAGTGAGCAGCCTTAACGATGAAAATATTACTCATAATGAACATCTATGCAAAATTTTGTCCTATCTTTTCATACAAAATCGTAAATTTCAAATAAGGAAATCAAAAGATGAGGAAATCATTTGAGGGAGTGAGCAGCCTTAACGATGAAAATATTACTCATAATGAACATCTATGCAAAATTTTGTCCTATCTTTTCATACAAAATCGTAAATTTCAAATAAGGAAATCAAAAGATGAGGAAATCATTTGAGGGAGTGAGCAGCCTTAACGATGAAAATATTGCTCATAATGGACATCTATGCAGAATTTTGCCCTATCTTTTCATATAAAATTGTAAATTTCAAATCCTTTATAAAGTTTTCGAAGTAGAATGTTCATAATGAATGATTTTTATTGATAATTTTATTATTATAGATAATATCATAAACAATATTTAAAAAACTGGTCTGACCCATTTATGATAAGAATATTTCTTTTAATGCACATTTAAGTGAAATTTTGCCATATTCTGTCATGTTTAGAAAATCGTAAATTTTGTATAATTTGCAGAGTTTTCAAATTAGAATGTTGCAAATTTATAAGGTTCTTGTCAGTTTCACAAGTAATATTTTAAAACTAGTTCAATTCTTTAATGGTCATTAGTTTTAGATATAATATCTATACTAACAAACAAACTGATTAAGCTATAGATGGCCACAGTGGCGCACCCAGAATTTCCGTCTGGAGGGGGCTGAAGAACAATTGCAGAGCTGCCAACCTAATCCGGGAAACTGTTAGTACCGCCCCTTTTTCTACACCACTTAATTTTTAAAGTAATTTTCTTCAAATGTATTTGCGATGAATTAAGAAGAAAAAAAAACTAAGAAATGACTGGTGGTAAAAAAGGGGCGGTACTAACATTTTGCTGGATTAGGTTGGCAGCTCTGTAATTGGGCCCTTTAGTATAGAAATAGGTGCATGGGCATGGGCATATAGCATGGGCATGGGTATATAGCACGCGCACATACAGTCAGCAGCAAAAGTATCTGAGCACTAGCAATAATCCCTGTCTAAAATAAGTACACTTAATACTGCTTTGTTAAATAAATCCTTGTCGAATCATGTTCTTAGTCAGTCTAAGAACATGATTCGACAAGGATTTATATAACAAACAGTATTAAGTGTACTTTTTTGATATCGGAATTATTGACTAGTGCTCAGATACTTTTGCTGTCGACTGTACATATAGTAAAGAATCTGCTTTAAACATTTCTTTTGAAATAAATAAACGAATGAATGAAACTGAATTTATATCAGTATAAAAATATGCTAAGTTACAGTAGTTTGATTAGTTGGGGTTGGCAATAAGCTTGCAAACATAAAGTTGTAGGTTCATCTATGATTTAAAAAAAAAAAAAAAAAAAAGTGTACAATATGACAAGCTGGTGAACATAAAATTCGACCGAAATGAAATGCCCTCCCCCCCCCTCATTTTTCATTGAAAATAAAATTTGATCAAATTTAATACTCCTTTGCAATGCAGTAACGCATAAGTAACTTAGAAATTTTAATAATTATAGCCAAATAAAAGATACAGTTGTGATATATAGGAATTATAACAAAATTTCAGTGAAAATTTTTACAAGGCTATTTTTATTTAATTATCTGGAGTATGGGGGCGATGCTTCTTCTGGGTTCGGTTAACAGAAACAAGTCGGACGTAGTCTTTGTGGGTGTAGTTAACACTGCAAGCAGGGTGCAGAACCTCTTAATATTCTAAAACATTAATTCTAATATGTAATATATTACATAGAATTTTATTTTGTTCAGTTAGCAAATATTTCAAGCGTTACCTTTCTGAGTAATATCATTACAAGATATTGTATTCCAGTATAATATATATATATATATAGAATTTGAATTTTTATAACAGGAAAAAATTGCATTATCTAAAAACAGAGCTTAGATTTCATTAACATCAGAGGCAAAAATGAAATGTTCTACGTACCGTAATAAAAATATTAAGTGATCCCACCCTCCCAAGCATCTGTAAAATAACTTATTGTTAACGGGGTATTTTCCTATTTTGATCAGTAAACTACGCTTTTTGGCATTCCTCTAAATTGTTATGTTTTTAGAGAAATAATTTTACATATTTGTGATTAAATCAATTAAATTTTATCTTCAGCAATTGATTCAAAATTTCGCTAGCATGTTTATGTGCTAGTGGCATTTACAGAGTTTAACACGAATATGCAAATTCCATTTTCAATTTAAAATATTGTTTTAGAGGAACGACTAAGAGCAAGATTAATTTTTATTTTATATTAGCGAGAAATTTCATTTGCCAATGCGATTGTGTTAATTTTGCCCAGGGACAAAAACAAACTTTCGTAAATGTGCTATAAATACTTGTTAGAATGGTAATTCTAACACTTTTAAAATTAATTAATTTTTTATTAAATCCCCCGGAAAATATTGTCGTTTCCTTTATTTAATTAATTTTTCCAATTTATTCCTTTAAAATTCCTCGATTTGCAATAATAGAAAAGTTCAAAATTTTCATGTGAAACGTTTTGTTTGTAAACAAACCAGAATTGATATCCAGGACCGATGTCTGCGAAACGTAAACAAGCGTTTTCACCTATTAAAAAATTAATTTTGATAAAACGCTCAGATCGTTTTAAAATTATTTTATATCGGCCTCAAATAATTCAAAACCAATTTTAATAATTTTCCTAACTTTCAGATTCCCTTAATTAAAATCAGTGACGTCACTTTCATTTCGTTTTTTCAAATTCTACCTCTAGAATGTTCGATTCGGTCCGCAGCGAATATATCGCTACGCCGATTCAAAGTGTGGCGTCCCTCCAGGAAAATGTGTTTTTTCAATATTTAACATTCATTCCATAAAATAAGCCGATACAAAATATTCCTCTCTTAAAATTAAATTTATTTATTCTCATCTTATTTTTATTTATTCAACAGACGATCCAAATAAAATATTTGTTTTTTTTAACTATTTACCGCGCGCCCGTATACTCCGGTAAATAGTCTCGAGCTCGCGGGAAAATTGGATATTCGTCAGCGTCACTCTCTCTGGTACGGTGATGTAGGAAGGTAGTGCTTGACGCCGTGGTCGGCGGCCTTCGGCCGTTGGCCGACCAAGTGCTTCAAATTTTGCTTCTATTTTAATAACTTCTTTAAGTCTATAAGCCTGTAAATGTTAAACAAGAAAACTTAATGGTTGAATTTTTGGATTTTGGAAATTATAAAGTAAGATAAGATAATGAGAAATGAGAAATGGCCGAATGTATAAATTTAGGTATAGTGGATTAATTATGTTTATACATTGCGTTGTAAGGTACCGCGGCTCTTCAAAACTTTCAAATTAAAATAATAATAATGATTTAAATAAAATAAATAAAATAATGGTATTATTAAAATTTAAATAAAAGATACTTTCCGTTAAAACAAAGTAAAATAGGAAAATGAAAATAATTATTAACTCACCCCAAACAGAGGGGGAGAAATGTTAGAATGGTAATTCTAACACTTTTAAAATTAATTAATTTTTTATTAAATCCCCCGGAAAATATTGTCGTTTCCTTTATTTAATTAATTTTTCCAATTTATTCCTTTAAAATTCCTCGATTTGCAATAATAGAAAAGTTCAAAATTTTCATGTGAAACGTTTTGTTTGTAAACAAACCAGAATTGATATCCAGGACCGATGTCTGCGAAACGTAAACAAACGTTTTTGTTAGACATTTTAAGGTCTATCTTAAACAAAATTTATATTAAGCAGAAAAAAAACTGCAATAGAATTATTTTAGAAAATTTCAATTTGACTAGTATGTAAAAGTTTCAGACTCAGTAAAGACAAAAATATTTTTAAACGAAAATTAATTTATTCATGAAAATATAATAGATTAGGAAAAAACAATTATAACAATTATTCAGAAACAATTTAATATAAATATATATATAACAAAGTTTTCAAATTCAATATAACAAAATTAATTTTCAACATCAATTCAAAAACATATTACCTCTCCAATCACATATTTGGGTTACTTGATAATATATGGAAGAAAAAACGAAGTCTTTTGGTATCAAGTCCTTTTTACATGGTATACACATGACCAATGTGGAAGATGGAACAAATAACATCACATCACACCAGCACAAGCATTTTTACCAGAAGAACGATCAGACACATATGTTGTAACACCGAAACCATATTGAAGAAAAAATACAGATGAATCACTAGTTGAAGCACAAGAGTTTTCGAAAATCGCGGTCGCCAAATGACCAGCGAATACCATTGAAAAATAAATAAAGTTCAGCTAAACTATATCACACTTCATGGTCGCCGAATGACCAATGAATAGAACGTGTAAATTACTTGAAGATCGCGGTCGCCAAATGACCAGCGAATGCCATTGAAAAAATAAAGTCAGCTAAACTACACCACACTTCATGGTCGCCAAATGACCAATGAATAAAACGTGTAAATTACTTGAAGGTCGCGGTCGCCAAATGACCAGCGATTTCGATAAATCATTAAAGTTCAAGAAAACAAACTTTAGCATAAAAAATCCTCAAATAAACTAATCATTTAAACTTCTGAAGAAACTATTGCATATCAAAAAAAACCCTCAAACTTAACTGATTATAAACAAAATTTAACATTATAAAATTATTAAACTTAACAACAACACTTTAACATTCGATTTACTTAAATATGAGTTCATCGTACAGAACATAATTATTCCAAAAGAACAGCCGCCCGCAGCTATTCAAAACCGGCACTCCAAGCCAAGGCTAGCAGGAGCACACTAGAACTGAACTCAGCTGAAACTGCCGTATCTCCCAAACATCACGGCCTTATATTCCATCTAAACAAACCGATCTGCATAACAATGATGACCGCCGCGCCACGACATCCGGTGGTGAAAATTGAAACATAATAAAAAATGACAATTTTCAAGAAGTGGCAACAGCTCAAACAAGAAAGATTATGCAGACGAGAAATGGCAACGCCGACATAGTAAACAAAGTAACGATGTTTGAAAAGAATAGATGCAAAGTAAATTTTAAATATCAAAAAGGATTTAATAAATAAAGGTAAGTTTAAATATATATTTTTAAGATAAAACAATAAGTAAATTCAAATATTTCTTAATTTTAATATGAGGACATTGATATGGATATCAAATGCCCCCCACCGCAATATTAAAAATAATACAAAACCTATATAAGAAAACAACATTTTAAATATTACCAAGAATTTGCTGCATATCCATTCATCTTAAGTCCATAGTATCATAGAAAAATGCAAGATGTCACATGGCTTTACAAAAAGACGAAAAACAAAGTATCACCAATGATACTCTGAAAGAACAATTTGGTTAAGAAGAAAAAGTACTATTGCATGCAATTCATATAATTTCCCCCACACAATGCAAATCAAATACATATATATGAAAAACAGTATGAGAAATGGTTATATATACAATGATAATGTACAGGTATATAATATGCAATAAATATGAAAATATGATAACACATACACAAGGCGCCTTGCATTTCATTCATTCATACCATTATGTACAATATTTACAAAAATTTGCAAAGGGAAGGAAAAATTCAAAAACTTTAACAGATATATATAAAAAGAGAAAGATGCAGCAATTTACTGGAAAAATTACAAGAACAAAATTATTATATTAAGTATTTAAAGAAAAATTAACTTTATAAATTTTAATAAGTCACCTTTAGTCATAGGCTTGGTAAACGGGTCGGCAAGATTTAATTTAGAATTTATATATTCGAGGTTAAACTTTCCCTCGTCAAACCAGTCTCTAATAAAAAACAATTTTATATTTACGTGTCGAGTATTGAAGTTTTCTATTCTGGATTTAGTAAAACGAATGGCTGCCTGATTATCTGCATATAAAGTAGGTATATCAAAGTTATTATTTATAAGTTTTAAATTGGAGCACTCACATAAAATATTATAAAACCAATCCTGCTCCCTTACACAATCACACATAGAAATAAACTCTGATTCCATAGTTGATATAGTGACACCTTTTTGTTTATTTGTGCGCCACGAAACGGCAGCACGGTCCAACAATACCAACTGACCCCCCATAGAAACGTAATCGTCTCTATTAGCGGCGAAGTCGGCGTCAGAGTAAGAAATTATTTTAATATCTGTGCAATTGAGATAGAGTTTATAATGACTGGTATATTTAATGTAACCTAAAAGTTTAAGTAAGCCTTGCCAATGTTTAAAACCAGGATTTTGTTGGAACTGAGAAAATATATTTGTGGCATATGCAATATCAGGTCTTGTACGGTTTGCTAAAAAAGAAATACAACCTAAAAGATTCCTGTAAGGTAAATGAGATGCTTCTTCAACATCAGACTGAACAACTGGACAATCACTCTTAGAAAATTGTACACCTTTAACTATAGGCAAGGAAGAGACAGGTATCCGATGGTTTTGAAACCTCTCATTAACTTCGGCAATATATTGACCTTGATGGATCAAAACCCCAGTATCTGTGTACTCGAATTCCACACCTAAAAGCTTACGAGTGGTACCCAAAATTTTTAAGTCAAATTTAGACTGTAAAAGGTCTAAAATGTTATTTGCCTGCGATTCAGTCCTGGAAAAAATAACTATGTCATCTACGTAAACCAATAAAACGGAAAAATCAGAATATGAATATGCACAATTACAATTTTCAAATTTATTAAAACCAAGTTCCAACAATACTTTATTTAACTCATAAAACCATAACCTACCAGATTGATGCAGTCCGTACAATGCTCTGTCCAATTTACACACCCAATCTTCTTTGCCTTTTTCAGCAAATCCAGTTGGTTGATTCATGTAAATTTCCTCGTTTAGAGGCGCGTATAAGTAAGCGCATTTTACGTCACATTGTACGTTAAACCACCCGCAGTACGAGACCAGCAAAGAAAAGAAAAACCTTACAACAGAAAAATTTATGACAGGTGAGAATGTTTCATCATATGATTCTCCCTGGACCTGGTTGAAACCTTGCGCGACCAACCTTGCCTTATACCTAACTATGGTACCAGACTCGTCACGCTTGACTGTATAAACCCAGCGGTTTCCTAACACAGATTTATTCACAGGAAGTTTCACAAGATGCCAAACACCTCTAGTAGTCATACAGTTCAATTCTTCAAGCATAGCCTCATGCCACTTATCAAACTGTTTAGATTTTTGAGCCTGCTTATACGTTCGCGGGACCACCACATCTAGTCAGCTAGTTGTGCTGGACGCGGAAGGTATAACGCTAGGGTTAACAACACCAGAAAAAGTATTAAATTTAGAAAAATCAAAGTCATTAGAATTAAAAATTAAACCATTATCATTACAAAATTTCTCGACTTCCTTTGGAGTGCGTTGACATGACCTCTTGCCTTCACCGTCAGGGTAATAGTAAATGTCGATCTTCTTTCCCTTAGGCCTAGGCACAACCTTTCTGTACCAGATCGGATTAGTCTTCCAGCTGGGAGACGAAGCTTGAGGAGAAACTGGAGTGATAGGAGAAGCAGGAGTGGCAGGGAGGACGGTTGGAACAACATCTTCAGTCTCGCTGGGCAAGACACCAGAGGGTCCAGGCTCCGGATCAGTATGACACCGGTCAACGGTCCATGGCTGCTCCTCTGGGACAAGCACCAACTCAAAAAAAGAGTCGCCCATCACCGCTCCACTGCGTGACACATCACTGCTCTCAACAAAAGAAACATTTATCGTCTCAACAACCTTCTTGTCCTCTTCCAACCAGATCCTGTATCCACGGGTACGTAAGGCATATCCAACAAGGACACCACGTTTGGACTTAGCATCTAACTTGTTTTTGCGCCTGACCTTAGGAACCCCGACATAAGCTAAAGTGCCAAATGGCCTTAAATGTCTTACTGAAGGCTTATTACCAGAATAGAGTTCAATAGGTGTTTTAGAATTTTTACCATGACAAATCCTGTTCCAAGTATATGTAAAATGCATACATGCTTCAGGCCAAAAATCGTCAGACAAGCCACTAGATTTAAGCATTGCCCGAACACAATTCATTATTGTCTGGTTAAATCTTTCACAAACCCCATTTTCCTCTGGTGTATAGGCATTAGTCAACTCATGTTTTACTCCGTTTTCTCTACAAAAAGCCTTAAACAGTTCATTCTCAAACTCTCTGCCATTATCCGTTCTCAAAGCTTTCAACTTGGTCCCTAGAAATCTTTCTGCTCGTAGAACGTGTCTTTTAAAGACTTCGAAACACATAGATTTCTCCTGGCATGCGCGTAGCCAGGGGGGGTGCCCTGGGTGCCCGGGCACCCCCCCGTTCATGCACACCCAGGTGTGGGGAATTCCACCAATTTACTTGTCACTGGTAAGTAAAATTTTAAGCAAGAGAAAAATATACCAAAAACTTCAATGCATATTCATAAAAACAGACTTTTGTTTGTAAGTTTCTTAGAATCATAATATTTTGCGATATCTTCTTGTTTTAGACGTCTTGAAAGCAGAAAATGACGTTCTATGTGTGTGTTTATGGGGGGGGGGTTGTGTGTCAGAGCATCTCTTAACTATTTTTGTCCAGGTTTCACGTGAGAATGGCTGGACGCAATTCAACGGCATTTGGCAAGAATTTAGGTCTGTACTAGCTTAAAAGTAAACCTATCAAATTTTCCAAAATTCCCTCTCTGTTCCTCTCCTGAGGGCCGAAAGTCAAAAACTCGTTAGTAAGCATAACTCGGCTCCGAATTACTTTACGATGAAGAAATTGCACGTGAAGAGACTAGACTTGTATACGAAAATAAAATTTTCTGCGATTTTGGATTTTTGTACTTTTAAGGGGGAGGAGGGAGAAAAATTGATTTTCAGAGGGAAATTTCTGAAATTCCGGATTTTTGAGTAGATACCAAAAGTGGTATAAAGTTATTAAAAACAGTCATGCATCTTCTTCAGTAAACTTGCAACTTTCAATTTTTATTTTTCGTATATGTGTGTGTGTGGGGGGGAGGGGGGGGTGCATTATAAGAAGGCAAATTCGAGATTCCCTTTTAGGGCTAAATTTGTCCTGGGAAATCAATGGAAGCTGCAGTCACAAATTTTAGTGCATGAATTCTTTATGAGCATAACTAGGTTTTATGAAAATCCCCTCCTTTACCTCCTAGGGGTGGTGGAGGGGAATAAACACATTTTTAAATTATCTCAGATTAATTTTTATGTGTGGTTTAATTATGCGTACCGAACAAGTACAACAAATGGATTTTCTATAATTTTCCCTTCCCCCCACCGCTTCTTAAAGGCGGGGAGGACGCTTTTTCAAGAGTAACTCTGTTCCAAATTATCTCAGATAAACGATATTTTGATGCGTCGATTAGTTATACGTTCCCAATACACACACCACAAAGGGATTTTTCGAAATGACTTTCTAACTTCCCATAGAGGGGAGGGGGACAAAAAACACGCTTTTAAGCTTAAATATGCTCCAAATTATCTTAGAATGGCAAATTTTGGTGAATGGTTGTTGTTTAAGTGTACTCAATTTGGTGGAATTTCGTGAAACTTTTAACTTACCCTCGCGAGAGAGAGAAAGTGAATTGCGGGTAAATCGCTGCCGATGGCAATGGAAACCCGAATCCTCATGTTGCGAGCAGAAAAATCCCTACCTAACGCAGTGGGAATTTTAGCTGAGGTTTCATCTAATTTCATTGATTTTTTTTTTTTTTTTTTTTTTTTTTTAATTTTTGAGATTCTATTAATAATGATATGGAAATTTGAGAATTAACTTAAATGTAGCGACCAGCGAAGCGGCAAAATCTGCTAGTATATATATTCACTGTATTTCTTGCTGTTCCTAAATACCAAATGCAGCAATGCTCTCAGAGCTGGTACATCAGAGGTGCCAAGTTTGAACAGAGCGTTTTAGCAGCCTAGCTGTTTAAAGCTTTTCCCTCCCCCCCCCCCCAAAAAAAAAAAAAAAAAAAAAAAAATGCTTGCATGAATATAAACTAGAAACCTTGATAGTCCCCTCTCCGTGAGGAACACTTCACCCAAGCCTAGACACTAATGCAGTCGCAAAGAACTCACAATCGTATTTAATCCCATTATCATGGAACTATGATACTGAATGATATTTCTCACTGAGATTGGACAAATGGGACCTGTTTATAAGGATATGCAAAAGAAAATTCAAATATTTTATTGTTTGTTGATGGAACTTTTCATTGGTAAATTTTATTTTATTTCTTAAGTTTTCTTAATGTATATTATAAACGGAGGGAACTTGAAATGATAATTGAAGTCGGTAAGCTTCAAAAAGTGGTGTAGATAAAAGTTCTGAATTATTTAAAAAATGTTTTTAGTTTAATTACAGCCTAAAACTTTCTACGAATATAGTTATATTCGTTAAATGAAGAGTTTTGCTGGGTGCAGTAAAACACCACACTTCCGAAAAATATATGCACTCCCCCCCCCCCCCCACCACCAAAGGGCCGCGATAGCCCAGTCGGTAGAGCGCCGGCCTCGTAATTGGAAGATTGCGGGTTCGGTACTCGAGCCGGCCAAAGACCGTCGTGTACACTAATGGTGGCTGGTGCACGTAAAATCTGTCGTGGTCGCAATGTCCTCCATGTTCCCATCAAAAATTATACCTCTGGGGGTCACCGAAGCGGGAGAGATATCCCTTCCGTGGAGGATCAAAATTGTGATGGCATGTCTCCGGACCACCTCTAGGGGTGTGTCCCAGACCGTCGCCAATTGCTCATCTGCGCAGCACTAGTGCGACGTAAAACCCAACCATCCATCCAACACCCCCCCCCCTCTAAAAAAAAAAAAAAATAGTAATAAAATAAAAATAAAAAAATCTACCCAAAAAACGTTGTAATGAAGCGCATCTTCCTTACTTTTAAGTGAATGTAAATTGCGTTTCTTTTAAACTTATCGAAAATTGTCACTTTGGGCGAAAACTACTCACAACGACTACACTGATGGGCTTGATCTGAATTCGAAGCCGGCACCACCCGTCTACCAGCTTCGAAAGCAGAACCCCTCATTCACTTATAGTGCCTGGCAAATGTGTTACCTTATGTGGATTTTCTGCGAAATTTTTTTTTTTTACGGAGTTTCTTTTGTTTTTCCCTTGATATTTTATGCCATTTTTCATGCACTTCTGATGTATGATGGTCATTTGGCATTCTGCTCAACTGTCATTCGACACCTTTTTCCTGCATCGATACATTAACTTTACTTTGTGTTTATTTTGTGTGGGATTTTGTTGGTGTGAGTTCCTTGCGTTGCTTCCTCCAATTATATGCAATGTTTATGAAATATGTGCTATCGTCATTTGCCAATCCGTTCAGCTGATGATCAGAGACCAATCGGAGACAGAAATGCTCTATCTGCGTTCATACCATTCCCTGCCTTTGATAATACCACCTTATGAGCTTATTTATTGCAATTTTCTTAAAGTTTTCATATTATAGTCTAGTCACCACAGTTTAGAGTTTACCACAATATAATTATATTCTAGTAAGATTCACATATAAACAACTGAAACACGGGTAGAATCTGGCTCATACTAATCCCTCATTATGTAAAGAAGCCTAGATTTCTATTTGCAAATCAGATGAAAATTTCCATCTGATGATTGGTTAGTATTGGTCGTATATCAACCGTATAAGCTCAGTTTGTCGAGCACTAACGGGTTATATCAAAAGTCTCAAATTCCATTTTTGACCTCGTCCCTTCCATTTTGTTAAATTAAATTCTGCTTTTCCATCAAAACTGTGTGCAAAACTCTTTATTTTTCAACTTATTTTTGACATTATATATATACGTTTAAATCTATATCTGTTTATGAATCAGTTTTGATTTCTTAGTTTTCGATGTAGAACTACACTGTTCGTTCAACCTATCACTATTGAAAATTGTACACTAATTAATCGAGACAAAATCTAGCTAATGCTATATTTTTTGCTTCAACAGGATTAATTTAAACAATATTAATTTAAAAAAAACTTATGTTATCTTTAACATTATAAACAAATACGGAGCTGATAAAAAAAAAAAAAACATGTCCTTTATTTATTACTAGCAGGCAACGCCCGCTTCGCTGGTCCCTATTTTTAAATGAATCGCTATAATTACTGAATTCTCAAAATTGCATTAATTTTTATCACGTGAAAAAAAAACAGAAAAAAAAATCTTATCAGGAAAAATGTAGCACCAGGTTCTCACTGCCTTCGGAAAAAATTCCCAAAATGCTCTAATTCTTATTTCTATTATGTTCCCCCTCCCCCCCCCCGTCTATCCTAATAATTTTAAAAATTCGAAAATATCCGCAATCGATTTGTAAGTATCGAAAACCTCTATATGCCAATTTTGAACCATCTAACTCAATTTTTAATTTTTTGCCCCCTCCCTCTCCCCTCCCCCCTTCTCGCCCTCCTAATAACTTTACACTTTCGAAAATATCCCCATTCGAAAAAAATGAGTTTTTGGAAAAATTTTCAAGAAGACGCTTGACGGTTTTTTTTTTCTTTTTTTACATCTTTGAGCTATTACTTTTACTCGAAAATCCGTATTTTTTAAAATCATTTATACCCCCTTCTCCCGTTAAAAATCCAAAATTCCAAAATCGCAGGAAATGATTTTTTCGTATTCAAGTCTAGTCTCCCCATCTGCAATTTCTTCACTGTGAAGTTATTTGGAGCCGAGTTATACTTATAAATGTGTTTTTGCCTTATGCGCCTCCGAAAATCATTTATACCCCCTTCCCCCCTTAAAAATCCAAAATTCCAAAATCGCAGAAAATGACTTTTTTGTTTTCAAGTCTAGTCTGTCCCTCTGCAATTTCTTCACCGTGAAGCAATTTGGAGCCGAGTTGTGCTTATAAAGGTGGTTTTTGCCTTCTGCACCTTCGAAAATCATTTTCAGCCCCTCTACCCCCTTAAAAATCCAAAATTCCAAAATCGCAGAAATTGATTTTTTTGTACTTAAGTCTAGTCTCCCCATCTGCAATTTTTTCATCGTGAAGTAATTTGGAGCCGAGTTATGCTTATAAAGGTGTTTTTGCCTCCTGCGCCTCCGAAAATCATTTTCACCCCTTTTCCCCCTTAAAAATCAAAAAATCCAAAATCGCAGAAAATGATTTTTTTGTATTCAAGTCTAGTCTCCTCATCTGCAATATCTTCCTCGTGAAGCAATTTGGAGCCGAGTTATGCATTCAAAGGTGTTTTTGCCTTCTGCACCTCCGAAAATCATTTTCACCCCCTCCCCCCTCTTAAAAATCAAAAATTCCAAAATTGCAGAAATTGATTTTTTCGTATTTAATTCTAGTCTCCCCATCTGCAATTTCTTCACTGTGAAGTAATTTGGTGCTGAGTTATACTTATAAATGTAATTTTGCCTTATGCGCCCCCGAAAATCTCATTTTTACCCCCTACCCCCCTTAAAAATCCAAAATTCCAAAATCGCAGAAATTGATTTTTTTGTATTCAAGTCTAGTCTCCCCATCTGCAATTTCTTCACCGTGAAGCAATTTGGAGCCGAGTTATGCTTATAAAGGTGGTTTTTGCCTGAACGGGGGGGTATTTCGCAAAATCCCGTCTGAGTGAGCGTCAGGGTCCTAAAATCAACCTGCTCACCAAAAATTGTGACTCTATCTCCCATAGGATCGCCACAACCGTGTTGAGTCAGTGAATCAGTGAATCAGTCAGTGAATCAGTGAGTTTACTCTTTTATATATATAGATAATTATAATAATAATTATCATTATGGTACAAAAAATGAATATTTTTTTACGCGTGAAAAATAAAATGAAAATAAAATAAAATTGATGTCATTATAGCTTCACAATATTAAACATTCGATTTTTAACATCGGCTTTGTATTTTTATTAAATAATTTTAGGTTTTGAATTCAGTACTTACATTAAAATCAAAATTTTTAATTTTGATTGATTGTTTGGGATTCACATTCGATTCAAATGGCTCTAATATGAATTTTATTAAGATAGTTTAATTAGTTTTTTTTTTTTTTTTTTTTTTTTTTTTTTTAAATAACATTTTATTCTAAAACTCAACAGTCATATAATTAGTTAAAACTTACGTTTAGTACCTATAAAAAAAAATAAATAAATAAAAATGAATCTGTTATACATCGAAAAAAAGTTTTTTCTACGGAAAGACTTCTACTGTAAAGAGAACGAATATGACAGAGGAAGAAGCAGCAAGAAATTATTCAACAGCCACATCTTATATAAATTCAAGAAATATTTCAAGAATAACTAGGTAAAAGGAAAGCTGTAAGAGACTAGAAAGTACTACTGTATTTCGACTAGACAGGTATCGTGCAGATGTTCAACAGACAGAGGTGAAAAAACAAAAAGAAACTGAAGAGCAACGGCGTATTTGAATTCAAGCTGATGCCAAAACGTCATAAATGATACAATTTATCAAGTATTGGATGCTGCTAATTAGTTTTTAGTGTACATTTAACTATGATTCTACTTTTGATTATGAGTCTCGAAGTATTGTCAGTGTCAGCGCAGGAAAATTGGTAAATGTTTGTGGAAATTGTAGTGCTAAAAATTGTCTCAGAGCCTCACCTGCAAAGTTCTGTTACAATGGAAAATTTCATTTACCTCAAACTTCTGAACAATCAGAATCTTTGTAAATTTCTCTTAGATTCTTTTAACACTACTTCAACCTAAGAATCGTCGGGTAGTTCTGCTAGTTGAATTATATCATTATTTTTGTATATATATATATATATTATATGTCTGTGCACGCAAAAACATAATTCATTTATTATGTACATTTACCGACATACATATGAATACACGTATATTAAAATACTCATACGCACGCTTACGTATATACATATGTGTACTATGTACGTATATTAGGGTGGGCCGAAAAAGGCCGAAAAAATTTTTTTTTCGAAATTAATTTTGGTATAGAATGAAAAAGTTGTGCAATGGACCAATTAGAACTCACAAGAATTTTTATCAAAATTAATCAATATTTAGCCGCGCCCCTCTGACATTGAAAAACGGAAAAAAGAACGGAAAAAAAGCTTTTTTTTGGAAAAAGGCCGAAAATTTTTTTTTTCGAAATTGATTTTTGTATAGAATGAAAAAGTTGTGTAATGGACCAATTAGAACTCACAAGAAGTTTTATCAAAATTAATCAATATTTAGCCGCGCCCCTCTGACATTGAAAAACGGAAAAAAAGAACGGAAAAAGCTTTTTTTGGAAAAAAAAATATTTTGAAAAAATATCCAAAATTTTTAAAGACATTCATTAAAAATGTTAGATAATATGTCAATTAGAACCCATAAAAATTGGTATAATTTTTTTTCATTATTTAACCGTGCCCCTCTGACATAAAAAATTGGTGAAAAATGAAAGAAATATCGGATTTTCTGAAAACCTGTACTATGATAAACTATTCATTATGTTCTAAATTAGTATTGACATAACTGATTAATTAATTAGTATTATAAATAAGAATTCTATAACTATAACTATTACTTTACTTTATTATTTTTTTTACTTGGTTAATATATAAACATATTTTTTCTTGTATATAAGCATATTTTCTCTTACATAGTAAGAAAATAAAGATTAAAGCAAAAATATACAAATTTATGTTGGATTTAATAATACCTGTTGCTTATTGAATATTAGGTACTCGAATAATATTGTCCTTTATTGTCAAACGTTGGGAGTTCTTTTCTTGCTTGAAGTTTGCTACGAATATAGCCATCCCTTGCAATCTCACCACAAACTTTCATTGCAGCTTCAGATACTAATTTAACACATCGTTCAACAGATTGCGTATGACATGGTAATTTTTCGAATGTCATTAATTGATTCTCTTCTTTTTTGCACATTTCTTTCAAGTCTTTATCCTTTAAATGCATTGTAAGAGGTGGCTCTGTTACAACACAGTTTGACCAATCAATTAAATCAATGTAGTCGTCTGCTTCGAAATTAACTTGAGGAGGCTTGAAAACTCGTAAACCATTCAAGTTCTTCATTTTTATTTGTCGAGCGCCTAGAATTCGCCTAACTGCTAGTTCCCGGATGTGTTTCCTGGAATCATGCAACATTGCTACCAATAAATTTTCGGGATGCGCATAATATGCATTGTTTGACAAAACTTTAAAAATAATTTTCTTAGATTTGTCTGGAAGCTGCTTTGAAAGGGATATCATTTTCCAAAAATGTTGGGAACCATACTGGCAATGCGATTTCATTTTTATTTCAAACCACATTGGAGCATAAACCAGCATTACATATTTCACAAGTATTATAAGATTCTCTGATGGGCTTGGTGTGCTAATGTATAACCGTAACAAACGGTTTGCGGTAGTCAGCCATCGTGCATGACTAAGTTTACCTGGATTACTGTCAGTCAACATAGGAGAAATAGTACCATCTTTTATGGCTTGACAGATGCGATACAAATATTTTTGATCTGTACTTAGCTTTCTAATATCTTGCGGATCCAAATGCTGAAGTGTAGAGTCCATTTTATCAAATTTGACCACTGGATGTTTCTCACAGTCTTTTAAAAGCAATCCAATAGGTCCAGAATATGAATATGGTCCCCTTGTGCAGCCGTCTATTTCTTGAATAAGGTGTCTTAGTGGCAACTCATTGGTATGAAGCAAACATACATTCCATTGTAGTGGTCTTCCAATGTTTGTCTCAAGCAAACGTATTACTCCACCTTTCCATCCCGTATTTACATTTGTTCCGTCACATCCGATAACTGATAGGTTCTGCAAACTTATGTTATTCTTTCTTGTAAATTCTATAATACCTTCGGCTATTCCTTTTGCACTTTCACCAGCAGTTAACGATATATGACCCATATATTTGCTATCTGGTTCCTCTATTAATGCTACATGCGCTTCTGATGTTAATTTTCGATGACCATGTATTTGTTGAATAGTTTCATCTTTGCGCCCATCAAAATACAAACTCTTAATAGGTTTTTCTTCAAATAGCCTTAAATCATTTTCCCTTACTTTTTTTCTTTTCTTCTCTATTTCTCTTCTCACTTTGTTTTTATCAACTATATATGTTTGTTGCTCAGGCGAAACTAAATTGAAATCAGCCAAAACTGCAGTAGTAATTTTGGCCACTGCTCTACTTGAGGCACCAGTTAAATCTGCAGCCAATGCTGTATGAGGCATAGAAATTCTCATTTGATCTGACGATCTTGATGGCGTTTCAGTTTGTTTATGTTTTCTTAAAAGAGGATAAGACCACTTGAAATCTTGATCTGCATTTTTTGTATCCATTTCTGACTCAATCTCTAATTCATTATCTTTCAAAATGTTATGAGAGTCTTTATTTTGAAATCCACTGGTACTGGGCATTGACATTTTATTCTTGTTTGGACAATTGGATATTTCCATTTTTCGACGTACTCGTTTTTGTAGTTGGTGGGTTGTTACTATATCCAGATTTCCAATAGACATTTTTCTAACTGTCCTTTGATCAATTAAAAATTCTTTTTCTCTCTCAGGAACTTTTAGATTTTTTTCGCAATTGCACGAATATAAATCTTGGCATTTACAAGCACAAATGTCGAACAATTTTGCGGCATCTGCTTTAAATTTCATCAATTTCGATTGTAAAAACGGCGTATTCCTAGATTTAGCAGGTTTTATAACGTTCTTATATTTACAGTTGTAAGATAAAACCATGGCAGTAACTCGCTTTAATGATACAACAGGAATCGAAGCACGTTTCCATATATCAATAATTTTTTTTGCTACCGCTGCGGCCACGGTTCTTGAAGAAGGTTCTTGACTTTTGTCTCCCTTTATTTGCAATCTGATACTCTGATAACATCTTATTATGTCCTCATAAGTTGGGAGATAAACAGCATCAGAAGGGAATAAATCTTTCCATGTTCCAAACAGCGGACGACTTGAGTTTGCTCGCGTCACTTTTTTAATTACCCGTTTTTCCATAACAACCGTTTCATTTGACAAACAAACGTAGAATGAAACGAAATCCAATATTTTATCTTATATATTAGTTAAATTGACCTTGGAAGCAATGGGAGCAGTAGAACGCCATCTATCGTTTGAAATCTGAACGAAAAGAAACAAAAACGAAAGTAGGGAATAAGATAAGCTTCAATTTCTTATGTGCATATGTATGCTTATTATTTTTAAGTAAGAGAATAAAAATAGAGTAAAATTACTTGAATTTTATTTGGATTGGTTCGTAGTAACGTATTATGTAATATTTTAGTTATATAGTATAACTAGTTTCAATTTTTTTTTAAATATACTTTTTTCAAAAAACCCGGCTTTTCATCTTTTTCTCAGTTTTTTATGTCAGAGGGGCGCGGCTAAATATTTGACAAAATTGATGAAAGTTTTTCAGGGTTCTAACTGATTCATTAGGTAACATTTCTGCAATATACCAGAACTAAATTCAAAATTATTTTTTGAAATTTAATTTTTTGAAAAAAACTATTTTTTTTGTTTTTTTCAGTTTTTCAGTGCCAAAGGGGCGCGGTTAAATATTAAACAAAACTGATAAAATTTTTAGAGGTTTCTTACAGACCCATTACACAACTTTTCCGCACTATACCAAAATCAATTTCAAAAAATAATTTTTTCGGCCCACCCTAACGTATATCTATGCTGAAAGTTTCAAATTAAAATTTGGGCACCCCCCCGCATGAAAAGCTGGCTACGCCTATGCCTGGAGAGGATAAACAGAAGTTTTACCTGAAAAATCGTCTATAATAGACACAAAAAAACGTTCACCCTTCTTTCCAGAAATTTTAACAGGACCCCAAGTATCAAGGAAAATTCTATCTAATGGCTTTTTAGATGAAGAAGAACTAAGAGGCTTGAAAGAGACACGATTTTGCTTACTCAAATGACAGGGATCACAAAAAAAATTATCAACAGATTTTAAATGAGGAAGACCTTTAACTGCAGAATTACGAATAGTATTATAAATTAAATCAGGACTAATGTGATCAAAACGCAAGTGCCACGTGTCTATATCTTTAACATTGGCAGTTTTAATTACTGGCGAAGCTGAAATTTCAGCATTAAAATTTAGATCAACATTAGTTTTGGAATTCTGCCCCCCATTCATTTTAACATTATGATTATTTCTTATGATTTTTGGAAAAGTATAATAAATCCCGTCATAGAGCTTAGCAGAAAAAAGAAACTTGCCATATTTATCGACCACATTTAGTTTACCAGCCTTTCCAGTAAATTTAGCACCACCCTGGTCGAATCTAGAACCGCTTAACAAATTTTTTCTTAAATTTGGTGAAAAAAGGACATTCCAAAGTTTTATAATAGTACCATTAAAATCTAATTCAACTTCCCCCTTTCCAGTAATGGGGAAAGTAACCCCGTCAACAGCCACGTGCAACTCATCACCAGAAATTTCGGTGAAATTACAAAAGGCAGATCTATTTTTGCAGAAGTGGTGAGAGGCGGCGGTGTCAAAAGCCCAGCTTCCCTCTCTATTAAAACCACTTAAGTTAGCTTCAGCAATGTAATTCTGAGCTTTAAAACCTTTATTTTTACGGGGGGGAGTTTTATCACGTTTTGGCTGTTGAGCGGAGTCACCTTTTTTTACAAAATTACCTTTAAATGTATTATCCCAAACAGATTTATCATTACTTAACTTTACCCGACAATCTTTACTAATATGACCCTTTTTTCCACATCGCCAGCAAGTAAAAACAGGCCTTTTCTTAAATTTGACACTCTGGGCTTCAATATTACAATCAACCCTAGATTTGTCAATATTCCTGAGCTGGAGACGAGTCTCCTCAGCACACAATTCAGTTACAATATTTTTAAAAATAAAGTCTTTATCAGACCACCTTAAAATTTGCTGGACGATTTGGTCAAACTTATCGGGCAAAAAACGTAAAATCTGAAAACACAGATACTCGTCATTTATAGGTTTACCAATAGATTTTAATTGATCAGATATCTTTAAAATTTTTGCGGCATAAATTGCCATAGATTCGCCAGGGTCAAAAAAACAAGACATTAATTCAGAATATAACTTCATATGGTGACTTCTACTGTCTGGTTGGAAATTGACCTTAAGGATTTCCCAAGCTTTAGCGGGATCATCACATTCGCTAATTAAACTCCGATATTCTGGTTCGATATTTAAATAGATTAAGGACATAGCAGCATTCTGCCTTCTCTTAAAATCATTTATAGATTCAACAGTGACAGTATCACTTTTTATAGGTTGCTCTTCGATACCAGTTACGATATCGTAGGCATTTTTTTCCATTAAAAGGAACTTAATGTCGCATTTCCAACCAGAGTAATTATGAGAATTAAGTTTAACTATTTGAGGTACTAAATTATACGCCATGATTAACCAATTTAAATATATCACAAAAAAAACAAATTGAATCCACTGAGTCTACAAAAAAACTAGTCAAAAAGAACTTTATTTAAACTGGGCCCATAACCCAGATGTTAGACATTTTAAGGTCTATCTTAAACAAAATTTATATTAAGCAGAAAAAAAACTGCAATAGAATTATTTTAGAAAATTTCAATTTGACTAGTATGTAAAAGTTTCAGACTCAGTAAAGACAAAAATATTTTTAAACGAAAATTAATTTATTCATGAAAATATAATAGATTAGGAAAAAACAATTATAACAATTATTCAGAAACAATTTAATATAAATATATATATAACAAAGTTTTCAAATTCAATATAACAAAATTAATTTTCAACATCAATTCAAAAACATATTACCTCTCCAATCACATATTTGGGTTACTTGATAATATATGGAAGAAAAAACGAAGTCTTTTGGTATCAAGTCCTTTTTACATGGTATACACATGACCAATGTGGAAGATGGAACAAATAACATCACATCACACCAGCACAAGCATTTTTACCAGAAGAACGATCAGACACATATGTTGTAACACCGAAACCATATTGAAGAAAAAATACAGATGAATCACTAGTTGAAGCACAAGAGTTTTCGAAAATCGCGGTCGCCAAATGACCAGCGAATACCATTGAAAAATAAATAAAGTTCAGCTAAACTATATCACACTTCATGGTCGCCGAATGACCAATGAATAGAACGTGTAAATTACTTGAAGATCGCGGTCGCCAAATGACCAGCGAATGCCATTGAAAAAATAAAGTCAGCTAAACTACACCACACTTCATGGTCGCCAAATGACCAATGAATAAAACGTGTAAATTACTTGAAGGTCGCGGTCGCCAAATGACCAGCGATTTCGATAAATCATTAAAGTTCAAGAAAACAAACTTTAGCATAAAAAATCCTCAAATAAACTAATCATTTAAACTTCTGAAGAAACTATTGCATATCAAAAAAAACCCTCAAACTTAACTGATTATAAACAAAATTTAACATTATAAAATTATTAAACTTAACAACAACACTTTAACATTCGATTTACTTAAATATGAGTTCATCGTACAGAACATAATTATTCCAAAAGAACAGCCGCCCGCAGCTATTCAAAACCGGCACTCCAAGCCAAGGCTAGCAGGAGCACACTAGAACTGAACTCAGCTGAAACTGCCGTATCTCCCAAACATCACGGCCTTATATTCCATCTAAACAAACCGATCTGCATAACAACGATGACCGCCGCGCCACGACATCCGGTGGTGAAAATTGAAACATAATAAAAAATGACAATTTTCAAGAAGTGGCAACAGCTCAAACAAGAAAGATTATGCAGACGAGAAATGGCAACGCCGACATAGTAAACAAAGTAACGATGTTTGAAAAGAATAGATGCAAAGTAAATTTTAAATATCAAAAAGGATTTAATAAATAAAGGTAAGTTTAAATATATATTTTTAAGATAAAACAATAAGTAAATTCAAATATTTCTTAATTTTAATATGAGGACATTGATATGGATATCAGTTTTCACCTATTAAAAAATTAATTTTGATAAAACGCTCAGATCGTTTTAAAATTATTTTATATCGGCCTCAAATAATTCAAAACCAATTTTAATAATTTTCCTAACTTTCAGATTCCCTTAATTAAAATCAGTGACGTCACTTTCATTTCGTTTTTTCAAATTCTACCTCTAGAATGTTCGATTCGGTCCGCAGCGAATATATCGCTACGCCGATTCAAAGTGTGGCGTCCCTCCAGGAAAATGTGTTTTTTCAATATTTAACATTCATTCCATAAAATAAGCCGATACAAAATATTCCTCTCTTAAAATTAAATTTATTTATTCTCATCTTATTTTTATTTATTCAACAGACGATCCAAATAAAATATTTGTTTTTTTGAACTATTTACCGCGCGCCTGTATACTCTGGTAAATAGTCTCGAGCTCGCGGGAAAATTGGATATTCGTCAGCGTCACTCTCTCTGGTACGGTGATGTAGGAAGGTAGTGCTTGACGCCGTGGTCGGCGGCCTTCGGCCGTTGGCCGACCAAGTGCTTCAAATTTTGCTTCTATTTTAATAACTTCTTTAAGTCTATAAGCCTGTAAATGTTAAACAAGAAAACTTAATGGTTGGATTTTTGGAATTTGGAAATTATAAAGTAAGATAAGATAATGAGAAATGGCCGAACGTATAAATTTAGGTATAGTGGATTAATTATGTTTATACATTGCGTTGTAAGGTACCGCGGCTCTTCAAAACTTTCAAATTAAAATAATAATAATGATTTAAATTAAATAAATAAAATAATGGTATTATTAAAATTTAAATAAAAGATACTTTCCGTTAAAACGAAGTAAAATAGGAAAATGAAAATAATTATTAACTCACCTCAAACAGAGGGGGAGAAATGTTAGAATGGTAATTCTAACACTTTTAAAATTAATTAATTTTTTATTAAATCCCCCGGAAAATATTGTCGTTTCCTTTATTTAATTAATTTTTCCAATTTATTCCTTTAAAATTCCTCGATTTGCAATAATAGAAAAGTTCAAAATTTTCATGTGAAACATTTTGTTTGTAAACAAACCAGAATTGATATCCAGGACCGATGTCTGCGAAACGTAAACAAGCGTTTTCACCTATTAAAAAATTAATTTTGATAAAACGCTCAGATCGTTTTAAAATTATTTTATATCGGCCTCAAATAATTCAAAACCAATTTTAATAATTTTCCTAACTTTCAGATTCCCTTAATTAAAATCAGTGACGTCACTTTCATTTCGTTTTTTCAAATTCTACCTCTAGAATGTTCGATTCGGTCCGCAGCGAATATATTGCTACGCCGATTCAAAGTGTGGCGTCCCTCCAGGAAAATGTGTTTTTTCAATATTTAACATTCATTCCATAAAATAAGCCGATACAAAATATTCCTCTCTTAAAATTAAATTTATTTATTCTCATCTTATTTTTATTTATTCAACAGACGATCCAAATAAAATATTTGTTTTTTTTAACTATTTACCGCGCGCCCGTATACTCCGGTAAATAGTCTCGAGCTCGCGGGAAAATTGGATATTCGTCAGCGTCACTCTCTCTGGTACGGTGATGTAGGAAGGTAGTGCTTGACGCCGTGGTCGGCGGCCTTCGGCCGTTGGCCGACCAAATGCTTCAAATTTTGCTTCTATTTTAATAACTTCTTTAAGTCTATAAGCCTGTAAAAGTAAAACAAGTGAAATTTATTCGTTTTACATCCATCTTATGGACATGTGCATTTTTGGAAATGGATCTTAGTAATGAGAAACTCCCTTGGAGGATTGCTGAATGGATACGAAGAAATTGTCGGTCGTTGGCCGAGCATCAGTTTTTAAAAAGTTCCTTCCAGTATAAATAACATCTAGAATTACTCATAAACGAACGTAATAGAGTATAATATTAATATTTAAAGAGGGTCCTTATTTCATATGCTGACCGATGGACCTCTATTTTAGTGCAAAGGAACTGTATGACAGTGTGGCCTAAATAGGCTTAGCGAACAATCATGATACGTTGTAACATGGATTCGGCACTACCAACATACAATGCATCAGGCAACGACAACTCTTCACCATTCGCTCATCTGAAGATGCTATCTCCATAACATGTTTAAAATTTGGAGTAACAGCAAAGTGTCATATTGATTTTGTGATATCGTCAATTCTTTCAGTAGTCACAGGAGAAAACGAGCGTACACACCTTATGGGTGAAAGTGTGATTTTATTTGCTCATATACGATGCTCCATACGACATTTGAAACGATCATCATAATAGAATTTTACATATGCATTCAGCCCGGATATAACAAGTGATTAATGCTATCTGTAAATGTTAAATAGACAGGTAATGTCTAGAATAATCCGAATGCTGTGAACGATGATCTGCTTTGCTCTATTAGTTATCTATATCATTATATCTAATGTGCGTAATTACAGTGTTGGTAAATTAATGATGTATCCGTGTACCGGTACAAGCGGAAAAAATATGTCTTGATCTTCAATAAATAATCTTAGGTGACATATTATGTGTGATTCTTATTGTGCAACCGAGTGCCCTAATGGATTTAATTAATCTTCCCTTACAGGTATTCATTTGTACTGCTGTTTGGGGTGAGTTAATAATTATTTTCATTTTCCTATTTTACTTTGTTTTAACGGAAAGTATCTTTTATTTAAATTTTAATAATACCATTATTTTATTTTATTTAATTTAAATCATTATTATTATTTTAATTTGAAAGTTTTGAAGAGCCGCGGTACCTTACAACGCAATGTATAAACATAATTAATCCACTATACCTAAATTTATACGTTCGGCCATTTCTCATTTCTCATTATCTTATCTTACTTTATAATTTCCAAAATCCAAAAATCCAACCATTAAGTTTTCTTGTTTAACAATACTCAAAAATTAAAATACAAAATTGTATAAGCCTGGTATCCCATTTTTCTGACAAATACATCCCTGCTTACTTCCACATCCGATTGCTTCTTTTGCCTGACTTTTTAGATACTCACTCGATTTCATGAAAACTGTATATGCTTTAGGACCTGAGAAGTCCTTGCCTAAAAACTGCAATGGAATGTTTTTAACTAAAAAACAATGAACTAGGTCATTGTTTTTGTGTTTGATAGTAAGAATTTCAAAAATTCCTAATACTTTTTAATGTATAATTTATGAACTTTATTTTTTCTTACAATATCTGTGTTTGAATAATATTTTTTTGATGCATGTTTAAAATTTTTTACCATGTCAGCTGGTTCTGGAGGGGGCTTGCGCCCCCTAAGTCCCCTCCGTGGGTGTGCCACTGGATGGCCACCACACCAATCTTGTGATTCTTTGATTCTTCTAACCTTAAAATGTAAAAAACATAAAAAAAAAAAAAACTGAGGTATAAAATTTTTATAAGTGTGATGGAAAATTAAATTTTTAATATGGTTTTTAAGAAAATTTAGAATGGAATACAGTAGCCGCCGCTTTATAAAATCATGTTTGTTTTCATCAAAATGATTTTATTAAGTGGCTGATTTTTATATCCGGCGAACATGCTCGAACTCAATAAAGTAGTATTCATTACCTAAATATGGAAAGAAATTCTTCTTCGCTCTTCCATTTATCAACTAGCCATCCATAGGAATAGAATTTTTGTTACTTATCATTCATGTAAAATTTTCAGCTTTTAAGTACAAAATTCTGTAAAAAAAGAAAATTTTCTTTGACCTGTCATTCTTGTACCTATTGAGAAGTGCTGCATTGATGAATTTTGCTTTTAATATTCATTTTCGCTTGGAGTTCACTCTTCCATTTGGTACAATTTAGGCACTAATATCATCTTTATTATTATGTTTACATCAGAGCTGCCAACCTTGGTGGGAAAAAAAAAAACAGGAGAGTTTACATAATTTCAAGGGAGAAAAAGGGAGATTTACGGTTTCATGGAGAAAGACAAAACAAAATTATTTTATTCAAGACATGATACTTTTTTAACTAAAAAGACCTAATATAACTTTAGTTTGGTGATTTATATTTTAAACTTATTGGGGAATTAATAAATTATATAACAATATTAACAAATAGTTAACAAGTTCATTAACAAAGTCAAAAAATAACTACATATGCAAAGAATTTTGAACCCCTATATCGCTTCAGTTGGTTCTAAAATCTAATAAGTTTTTATGAACATTGATCCAGAGTTTTTCCCAGATAATTTAAGGAGGGTGCTGCACCTCGCCTGCTCTTTGTTTGGAAAAGAAAGAAAGAAAAAAAAAACACCTTGACACAATCTATTTTTTTCTCCATTACTGCCTTTGTAGAAAATAACCTACAAACTGAAGATATATGCTGTAAATATAAATAAAACTATTGTGTGTGACAATCAGCGCATTAACAAGTAAAAGTAAAGAAAGTAAAAAAAATACACTTTTTTCTTTTTGTATCAGGGTTCCCACTGTCCTTGAAAGTCCTTAAGAAGTACTTGAATTTCATTTTCTTTTTCAAGGGCCCTTGAAAGTACTTGAATTTTGTGCAAAGTCCTTGAAAATCCTTGAATTTTCCACTCCAATAGACGGGCTTAGCGTGAACTCTGTCAAGGCTAAACTATCTCCATCTTCACATGTGTGCGCCATCGTCTAATATAATGATTTTGTCATAAAAATCTTATTTCATTGTCTTGCTTTTGCATATAGTTTCAACTTATTTGTTTTTTTTGCCAGTCTCATACCTGTTTGGTGGACTGGTCATTAATTTTGAGCAGAAAGTGATCAGACCAGGACTCAAACCTAAAAACTTTGGAATAATCATAATGATTCAAATCTTAAACTAATCGTTTTTTGACTCTTGTAAAAGTTAGTTTGGTCAATCCATCAAAAGTGTATTGTGAAAACAGGCAAAGTTATTCTAATTATAAAAAAAATATTACTAATGAAAGTATTTACTAAAGTTTTATGTATATGCCTAGCGTTCTGTGATTTTTCCCTAGTCCTTGAAAAATTTCAAATAGGCCTTGAAAAGTACTTGAAAAGTCCTTGAATTTTTTTCTCTTTTAAGAGTGGGAACCCTGTGTATGCATATTTATAACTAAATTTTTAAATTAAGTGTTTGGATTTTAAATGTCAAATATGTCCTTAAAAATTCAAATCTGTCCTCAAGAATCTAAAAAGTGCTTTTTTTTTTTACTAGCAGTACCCTACATTTTTTAAAACCTGGGGAAAAATGTTTGATTCTTTTGTTGTAGAATGAGAAAGCTTGAGCGTCAAAGGACGTTTGATCATTGATTGGAGAAAGGGAAATTGGAGGTGAAGGGGGGGGGGGTGTCAAACGATAATTACATGAGTGTGAACTGATAAACATTTCTACTTCTTTATAGGCTCTCGAATCTAATAAAGCAACTTTAAAATGAATATTGACATTTTTGTTGTGGCTTGTGGATGGAGGAAGAATGGTAAACAAAAGAGTTCCATAGAGCATTTGATCATTGATTGCTAGTTGGAGAGAAGAAAATACGGGGGGGGGGGGAGTTAAAAATAATTACATGAGCAAGAAATATTGAAGGATTCTGTATCTTTAGAGATTCTAAAATCTCATAAAGTAAGTTTTAAATGAATATCGACATTTATGTTGTGGATGGAGAAAGATTGTGAATTGGAAGGCTTTCGTAAATCTGAAAAGATGGCACCTACAAATTGTCAAAAATTGGCGTTTTTAGTTCAATTTTTCGAAAATATTAGAAAAACAGGAGAAATACACATTAAAACGTAAAAACGGGAGTCTCTCGTGAAAAATGGGAGAGTTGGCAGCACTGTTTACATGCAGCAAACTGAGAAATTTCAAGCTTCGATGTTGCCTTTCTTTGACTATACATTTGAAGAAAATGATCCATACTTTACCAAAATTTTACGCTTTATCTTCAAAATAAAAAATTTCTGCTTGCATATCTTGCAGCTAAGTTGCTTCAAAATAAGAACTAAAAACTCTATTTGAATATTTAAAGACAGAAAAAAATATTCATTGGCCAATCATTTGATGAATTCATTCCTAGAATTCCATAACTACCGTGTTTTTTTTTTTTTTTTTTTTTTTTTTTTGAGGCGTAAATATTTGACAAAGAGTAATAATGTGAAGGCTTGCTATGTTTTGTGTCTTTTTTTCTTTTCAAAAACCCGGTGAGAAAATATAATTCGTTTAGCCTACATACATGATCATTTTTACTGTTGAAGGGCAATTCTCATGTGATGCACGGGACATTGTCTGACCGATTATTAATTCTACAGGGTTTAATATTATACCCAAAAAATAAATAATTGGTGTTTCTGATGCTAATGAAGGTTAACTTTATAAATGTAAAACAATATTTCAAAATAAAAATTATTTTCAGAAAATTTTGAAGTGTAAGGCTGATATTTAATATTAATTATTGTATATATATTTAATTGTTTTATTTTATTGTATATATATTTATAAATATTTAATTATTAATTAAATATCAGCCTTACACTCCAAAATTTTCTGAAATGAATTTTCATGGTTGATTAATAAATTTCTAAATTAAAAAAAAAAAAAAATATATATATATATATATATATATATATATATATATTTTGTCAGAATAAATGAACAAAAACCTAATGTAATGCACGGGATGCAGAAAAATCAATTATTTCTGCACTCATTCAGTCAAAATATTTGTTTGAATATCATGATTCTAGGTCCAGGGGTTTGGGCTGAGCGATGATGAATCAGTCACTCACTCACTCAGGATAAACGATTTTATATATATACATTTGGGCGACATATGTTGGTAACTCAGAGAAATTTGTTTCTTCATCACAATGCTGTTGTGAACCTTTGTTATGACCAAAATCAAAACATTTGGCCCTGATCAAGTATTTTGAATTGAGATATGTTGTAAAATAAATAAATAAAATAAAACTGTATTTGAGACATCTCAAATTTAATGTTAGATGTTTAAGATTGGTACTTTCACCAATTTAGATGTATTTCTTCAAAATGTTTGTTTCCTGAAATATGTTTAACCAGTTTTAAAACTGAAGTACTAACTAATGAAAACTAATTTTACCTAATATAAAAATTTGCCAGCTTGATAACTTGCTCAATATCTCTTGTCCTTCGTTTTCATTACACATAAGGGTAAATTTTGTAATATATCGTCATAAGATTTGAAAATTCAAGAAAACATTTTTCTGTGTGTGAATTTCAGCATATAGGGAAAAAAATTCCAATGCAAAATGATACTGAAAAGAATTGTTTATGAATTACGAAACAAAGGAAAACATATTTAGGTAGAGTAAGCAAGCGTTATTTATTTTGGCGCCTAATGCAATTTAATTAATTTTATGCTCCATTACTAATAAATAGTGTAAAATAATAAATGTAAACCCATAATAAAACTTTTTATACTCTATTAGAGTTAGCACTTACTTTTGACAATGTACTTTATTTGCAAACAATCTCAGTTTCGGGTTCCTAAACCCTTTGAGGAGCAGAGTTGGTCGGTTGGTTGGGTTTTTACGTCGCACTAGTGCTGCGCAATGGGCTATTGGTGACGGTCTGCGACTCGCCCCTAGAGGTGGTCCGAAGACATGTCATCACAATTTTGATCATCTGTGGAAGGGATTGAGAAGGAGAGTAATTTTGCTTATTTGAAAGTAAAAAAAGTCCAGAATTTATGAATGATGTTAGAAGAGAAGTAGTAAATTTTTTTAGCGTGAATGAATAATGAATATTTTTATCTAATAATTATCTCTTCTATCTGATATATTTTAAAACATATATCAATATTGTATAAACTTCATAATGTTATACAATAAATAATTACAAGATAAAAATAACTTATTATATACCATGTTTTTAAATTTTCTGTTGAATCATATAAACACTACTGAAGGCAGTGGGGACCTGAAATAAATGGCTAAAAGTATTAAAAAAAAAATGCATTCTCACCGTGTTCTGAGCTATTCTGAAAGTTTCAAATGTCTAGCTAGTCAGGAAGTAAAATGATTGTTGAATCATATGAATGCTAACGAAGGCAGCGGGGACTCGAAAAAATTGGCTAAAAGTATTAAAAAGCTCATTATCACTGTGTTATGAGCTTTTCTAAAAGTTTCAAATTTCTAGCTAGTTGGGAAGTTATACGATTGTTCAATCATATAAATGCTACCAAAGACAGCGGGGACCCAAAACAATTGGCTAAAAGTATTTTTAAAAATGTGTTGTTATCATCTTTTGAGCTATTATAAAAGTTTCAAATGGCTAGCTAGTTGAGCAGTTAGTTAAATAAATTTTCTGTTGAATCATATAAATGCTACCAAAGGCAGCAGGGTCCCAAAACAGTTGACTAAAAAAAAAAATGCATTGTCAACATGTTTTGAACTATCCTGAAAGTTTAAAACGTGAAGTTAATTAAAAAGTTAACCGTGAAGTTAATTAAATACATTTTTTGTTGAATCATATAAATGCTACTGAAGGCAGCAGGGACCTGAAACAGTTGGATAAAAATATTTTTAAAATGTATTGTCACCGTGTTCTGAGCTTTTCTGAGAGTTTCAAATATCTAGTTAGTCGGGAAGTTAGTTAAAAATTGATTGGATGATTTGTACTGGTGACGCTACCGAAGCAGGGCCGTCCCTAGGTGTTCTGCCGCCCTCAGGCAAGCTTCAATTTGCCGCCCTTTCATACGCTGAAATTTTGCTTAGACGAATTTTTATAACTTGAAATTTTCTGTCAGTCAAAGTTTTTATAATGGTAACTCCATTTTCCCTTCTTAGTTATTAAGACTTTGGTTTAACAAAATTAAGTGTATGTAAGACTGTAACAAAATAAAATATTGAAAAAAATCCAGTCTTCTTTTAGTTTTATTCTAAAAATTTCAGTATTTCCCTCCCACTTTCGCGTGTTGTCACTCTTTTTAAAATCTGTAATTTTAGGTTGACTAATCAAACATTGCATAAAAATGGATTTAATTTAAATTAATTTAGTCACACGAAACTTTACACAGGTTTGTAAAACAAATATAAAATACATTGTCGAATCTAATGTACAGTGATCAGCCGCCCTCATTTTCTGAGGACTGTCCTCATTTTTAGACATCCTCCTCAGTTTTGAAAATTTCTAATGAGAACCACATTTGTCCTCATTTTAAACTTTTCTGTCTTTAAAAGTTGATTCTTGATTTGTTGTAAAACTATATTTTACAGAATTACACACGGTCATTCGAAGAGCGAAATGAAGGGGGAAGGGGGGGGGGGGGTTGGCAGGTGGTTATTAGGCAAATTTCTATAATTAAAACTTTTTTTCTCTCTTTTCTTTCTGTCTTTTTTTACTTTATTTTATTTTTTTTAATCTTATGAGTTTTATTATTATTATTGTTATTGTTTTAAACTCTTTATTGTATTAAATTAAAGCAGTTGCCCATCCCTTTCTTATAGTTTCAAATTGCATAAGTCGCAGAGATAAATTTTCAGAGTGAATTTTTAAATTTAATTTTTTATGATAACTGAAAATTTAATGAATTTGAAAATTTTAAATAGAGTGCTCTCTGTGAGGGTATTTCTAAGGGGTCCTAGACCGTATTTATGCAAGTTTTGGAGAAAACCATGGGAAACTCTGAACGGCCAGGCCGACGAACGCGACCTGGGATTGAACTTGAAACTTCACGTCTACCAGCTTTGAGCACAGAACCACTTTCCTGCTAGTGGGCTAATATCTAGTTTGTGTAAATTTTAAGTATACTTTTAATTAATGCAAAATTCCATTCCATTCCATTCTTTTTTTTTTTTTTTTTTTTTTTTTTAGATTAAATTTTAGATTTTTACTTTCTCTTACCCATAGGATCGAGAAAGTATTGTTTTAAAGTCAAATTTCCTAATGTGAGTTTTTGTTATATTTACATGTTCTGAGGCCTCATGAATACGAAAATCATGTTTTTAGCGAATGGTCTGTGTGTCTGTTATCAGCATATCTCAAGAACAAATAATAGTAGAAATTCCAAACTCGGTATTCTAAATGTGTATCATATAGGGATGCTACAGTAAGCTTTTTGTTGAGATGAAGCAAATGGTTCGTGTACAGGGACACTCATTACGTCTATGGGGGGAAATTGCAGGTAAGCAGAGTTTAACATCTATAGACTGCACTAAACCAAATGAAACGAATATATATTTTTTGTAACAGAGATAGTCAACTGGGAAAAAAAAATTGTGTATGTAGAAGCCTCGCCTCCCCTCGAGGGGAGTAAATTTTCATGATGGGTATCTTTCAAAAGAGCTCACCATCGATCTGCGATAATTTAAAATAAAGTTATCGATTTTTTTCATTTTTAACAACAACAACAACAACAACAAAAAAATGTAATATTGAGAATAAATTCAACTTTTTTTTTTTTTATTTAGTGTTATACTATTTCTCTAACATGGAAATCGTTTGCATTATCATAAAAGATAATTTTTTAAAATAATAATTTTAATAAATTATTTTTTAAAAACAGAAATTTTTTTTAATAACCGAATTAAGTTCTATATAAATGTAAGAGCCTTAATGAAACGGAGGGTTGAGGGGGCGGCAGCCCCCCTCACACAGAACTAATTATCATATAAAACTCTTCCGACGCCTAATTTGAATTGTTTAACACAGGTTTACATAACAGTACTCGTTATCTTACCTCTTAATCTGCAACCTGTATGTATAGTATTAAATTTCAGGATAAGAGAAAGTCGTGTGAGTGACATACCAGAATATTTTACATAATGAATAAAAAAATCTGGAGTGACTCCACTCGATTTTCCGAACATTGAATAATTAACGGTTGTATAAATAAATTAAAGTAAGACAAATTCTTAAATAAACAAAAGTGAAAATTATGATAGGGTGTATGAATACATTTCTATTCTCCATAGTTTAATTTTACGCTATTGTACTTACAAGCATTTCAGCTGATAGATCAAAATGATAAAGAATATTTCTTTGGTTTCCTTCCCTGTAAAAAATCTATAAGTGTTAAATTCACCAAAATCTATACAATTCATGTGACTGTGACACATAGTATGATTATAAATTTTCAGCTCAATCGAATAAGGCATTTAGATACTATCGCACTCCCTGTAAAAAGTCTTTAAGTACCAGATTCATGAAAATTTATACAGTTCGTGCATAATGACTTATAACATGTGTAAAATTTTTCAGCTTAGATGAATAAGGCGTTTAGATGCTATCGCACTTTAAAAAATTTAGGCCCATAGTGCAAAAAAAAACTATAAGTTTTAATGATTCAAGTGCCGCCCTTAGACAACTGCCGCCCTCAGGCATTGCCTGAGTTGCTTAATGACTAGCGGCAGCCCTGTACTGAAGGCAGCAGGGACCCAAAACAGTTGGCTAAAAACGTTAAAAAATGCATTGTCACTGTGTTCTGAGCTTTTCTGAAAGTTTCAAATGTCTAGCTAGTCGGGAAGTTAGTTAAGAATCGATTGCAAGATTTGTACTGGACAAACAAACAAACAAGAATCAAAGTTAATAAAAGCATGGTAAAAACTGCATGTATATTTATAATTTAATTTGTAATTATATTTATATTTTACACCACTCAGGGGCAAAATTTCCCGGAGGTGAAATGCTGGGGCGAAAATTCCGGATCCCAGGAGAAAGAGGGTGGTTATACTGAAGAAACATATCTTTTCTCTTGTTATAGTTAACTTCAAAAATGATTTTGTAATTTTTCCCCTCAAAATTATGAAAGATATAGACAGATTAGATTAAAATTCAAAATCTACACATTTCCATATGGTCTGCATAATCTTCTTCTAGATGATACATTACCTCAAAGTGATATGCCTTCTTCAAAGTAAAACTAAGTACACACCAAATAGGAGTTTGTAGAATATTCAACTCACAAGCCAGGCAATGAATGGAAGCACATAGGTTGTTTTTAATGGCCTCACAAATTCTCTGAACATTGTAGTGAGATGTTGATGATCATCCAGAATGTTTCACCTTTAACATACTACCAGTTCATCCAAATTTCTTCAGAAGAAGCCTTATATTGTTCCTGTTTGGTGACTCTTTTCCAAATTTTCAATGGTACAGCTCACACACTACCTTATTTTTTACAACAAATTTTCCAAGAAACAGTGGCTATTCTTTCTTTTAATGAAAGCATATCTTCAAACATCTCTGAAAGAAACTTATATATTAGTGTTTTTATGGAAATACATCATTACTTTTAGAACACCTATATTGTTATTTATTTATTTATTATAAAATTTTACTTCCATTACCCTACTACCATAGGTAATGGAAGTATTGTATTTGGTCCAAAAATTCGATATCAAGATTTCACCTGATTTACACGCTTTAAGGTCCCCTGAGTCCAAAAAAGTGGTGTTTGGCAATTGGTCAGTGTGTGTGTGTGTGGAATCTTATGGCTATCATATCTTCGAAACTAATAAAGATAGAACTACAAAAATTCAGAATTAAGACAGGTCTGGTGTACAGATGAAGTTTCCAAATTTTGGTGAAAATTGAAAAACCGGAAGTGGGACATCGGAGACCAGAAGTAAGACCATAAGTACGTATCTCAAAAACGGCTCTAACGATTTTCTTCAAATTTGCTATATAAACACTCTATCAGATGTCCTTTTGAATGATATAGTTGGTTAGTTCAGGAAAATTGATAGGCGTCCTGTATAAATAGCTCAATTTCATGTCTTACAAGCACGTTCCTTTAAAAACGGCTGTACGGATTTTTTTCAAACTCGCCATATTAACTCACTTTTAAATATCCTTTTGTATGTAATTATTGTTTTCCGGTCAATAATTGTTTTTTTGTAAAAGTTGGTATCTCAAAAACGGCTCTAACGATTTTCTTGAAAATTGTTATATAAATCCTTTTCTTTCTCATGTATTACGTGGTTATTAGAGGAAAAATCAGTCTTCCTGCTTAGGTAGGTCATCTTCAAATCTCGGAAATTTGTGTTTCAAAAAATAACTCTACCATTTTTTTTCTCTTATTTTTTACCTCACTATATGTAAGCTTCGTTTTATATGTCTTTATAAAGTTTCTCTTACCGGAAAAATTTTAGGTTTCTACTTCTTTAGGTCTGATCACATTATCTCTCAAAAATGCATATAATGCATGTAATAGTGGGTAATGGTAGTCGTGTGGTTGTTTCACACCAGATTTTTTATTTTTTTATGTTTCTCCTTATATATGTAATTAATTATGTTAATTACATATATAAGGACTGTTAATATGTATACTAATTTTGATTATTATTGCTTTTTCAGCAATTTTTAATTTTAGATTTCTAAAAATTTTATTTATTCTTTTTTAGATATATATTAGCAATAGGATTAGAAAATGGGCACATAATTATAAGCACATGGTGCAAGGATTCTGGTTTCTCAATTCAGAAAAAATTAGATGAAACGTATCCTTTTGAATTATTTTATTATTAAGCATATAGAGTGTGTGCAAAAAAAGTTACATCACCTAATGCAGATCAGTATTTAGTATCAAAATAGTAAGCATGCTGCTTATAATTGTTATGAATTACTGCAATTTTATTTATTTATTTTTCTAAGTTTGTGCATTAAAGACAGATAAAACATAAAAATTTATAATGTAATTGATGTGCATTGTTCTTGCATGGGATTGATACCACTTCAGCTGTATGGGGCTGAATAAGCCTAAAAACTAATTAAATTCTGCTACAGCCACGTTTATAAAAGTAGGAATTTCATAGCGTTTAAAGTATTGACTTTTAACATAAATAAAATAAATTCTAAATGATTTTGAATTATGCAAAAGATATAAAAATGTGTTATGCTCGTAAAATTTTTACAAGCATATATTTCCCGCTTTTCAAGAATAAATATGTCCCCCCCCCCTTCCCCAAAAAAAAAAAAAAATGTTAAAAATCATTTTCTTTAATCTGTTTCTCTGTACACACACACACATATATATATTCATTTATTTATATCTCTCTCTTTCCAGTAAAATATTAAACTTTATGTAAGTTTTCAGAATAAAAAAAAATTATGTCTACTGACTGACTGTAAAAGCTTTTCGTTGTTCTTTTATTTGTACAATACAATTTTATATTCTAAATAAAAATTACCTTAATATTTGTTCTAGTATTGCACACCATTTAGTGGTCAATAGACTTAAGTTTTCTGCCACAAGAGGAGGAGCTGGAGATAATCAAAATTGTCAAGCTATTATTCATTTAGCTAGTTGCAGTAATGATACACATGTTAAAATATACAAAATTCTAATATCACTTTTACAGTGATATTTAACAATGTTTTTTTGTATATTTGTAAAATATTGTACATATATTTTTTAAATATATATATATTTTAAGGCCTAATAAATATGATAAAGTAAGCACTTGATATCCTGTTTTTCTTCTGGTAATGGAAAATTCTGATTTTTTCATTGTTTTACATAATTTTTAATTTGTATCTGTTCAATAAAGTGATCTTCAGAATATTAATCATTTATGAAATTAATGATCCAGTAATCTCCTACCAGTATAGAAAATAATGTAAAGACATGTGAAAATTATTAAAATAATTGTTATTTTTTGTTTTGTAATGCATAAGTGTTTACGATTTCAGTTAATCTGTCTTCATGTTTTATTTTCATAAATATTTTTAGAATTCCATAAAACTCTTTTCTAATGTGTCTAAAAATCTGTTACGCCATAAATATTTTCCAGCCTCAATAAAATTTTTGAAAATGCACCTCCAGCAGTATCCTGTAAAGAATGTGAATATTTTGTGTGAATCTGCAACTTAATCATTAATATTAATTGCAATATTTTTTATAGCAAACATCCTTTATTGCATTTGAAAATGTATGTTAATTGTGTATAGCCATTTGCAAAAGTTTAAGACCAGTAGCCGATTTTCAGTATTTTAACACATTGCATCATTTGCACAGATTATTGCATCATCTTGTGCTGAACGTGAGAAACAGTCGCCCTAGAAAAATGAGTGCACATAATGATCATGTGATAAGGATGGTTGTACGAGATCCAAGAACCTCCTGCAATACAATTAGACATTTTCTGGTTGCAAAAGGCACTGACGTCAGTTTGAGTATTATTTCAAGATGTTTGGCCAGCGATTTTGGTTTATCATCCCATAAACCTGCAAGGAAACCTCGACTTACTTCAAGTATGAAAAAGACATGACTCTTAAGGTCCACAAAATTTCCCGAAATTATAGCTGTCTTGCTCACATTTACCCTCGAACTTATTTGATGTTCAGAAAATCCAATTTTATGCAGGGTCAATGTTTCTGACCTTTTTGTAACAGTAAGTGAAGGTTTTTTTACCCATTACAATAATTACACAACAGTACTGTGTACAACAAAATCCAATAAACAATTGGCGATAAATGTGCTGGGCACCTTTATTTATAGCAGTAGAATGCATCTGATGCAATCAGCACATGAGATGACACAATAATCTGTGCAATGTGTTAAAATACTGAAAATTGGCTACTGGTCTTAAATTTTTGCAAATGACTGTATGTTTAGTGCAGTATAAAAGATGTTAAAACATGTTTAAAAGAAATACATCTCTTGTATCAGAATTATTTTGTAAATTTTTGTTTACAAACCAATTGTAGATGACTTTTAATGGGAGCATTTTATGGTACATCTAAAACACCTGAATAACATATCTACCATACCATGTTAAAGTGGATTTTCAAAATTGTTGCGTAATCACTCGTTATACATCAAAATTAAAGCTAATTCTATGTAGAATATGAATCAAAAAATATTCTTTGTTAAAATAACACAATTGTAGAAATTTAACATCTAATATTGCAGAAATTTGGATAATAGAAAAAAAAAAAGGTGTGTGTGTGGGGGGGGGGGGGGGAGGCGAAAGAAATAACTTTAAAATGTGCATTTGTTAGTGCCCTTTTACAGAGGTGTAATCAGAGACACAAAGTTTTTCATGATCCATCATATACCACTATTTCTCAAAATTTAATGATTAAAAACAACTATAATATCAAAAATCAAAGCATGGAAATATTAGCTTCCAATTAATACCAAACTGTCTAAATTGCATAAATAACAATGAAATAATGAACATTTTAACGTGAGCAACAGAAAAACGACAGAACTTTATCAGTCTAATAATTCTATAATCAGATACTTATTTCCATAGTGCTACAAAAAAAAAAAAAAGCATGAATACAAATTGCTTTTTATTAACTGATCAAGAAATATAAAACAGTGACTTGATACTAGACAGATAGTGAAGTAAATTGATATCAACCTTAAAAATGCTAAAGTAAAAAGTACTATTTGCGTACTGTAGTTTCGGTAGCATTAAGTATACCATCATCAGTGTAGAAAAGCAAGATTGATTAGCCGCTAAATATATAACCTGGAAGCAGATTCTAGAGCCAGATTAACCAGCCAATAGAAGTGTGGGAATTTTGGAGAGACAAGAAATTGAGAAATACTGTGGTAAGTAAAAATTGAGAGAATGTAGGTTTGATATAATATTTCAACAATCAGATAGAGAGGAACTTAGATTTGATATAATATTTCAACAATCAGATAGAGAGGAACTTTGAAATTACAATTAATATATTTATGATTTTGATTTACATAAAAAATTTCAAGAAAATCAGGTTCATGTAAATATTAAGGCCTGCAGATAGCTGAATAAAAGTTAAAGGTATGATTAGTCTTTCAAAAATTCTTAATAGAGACCGACTTGCTAATTTCTTGTTTCTGTATAACCTATATGTTCGTTAAAATAGAACCTGAATTGGTGTTTTGGTTGACCAATATATGATAATTCTACATTAAAGGATCCATTATCCGGAAACCCGTTATCCAGAATGCTCCGAAAACCAGAATGCAAAATGCCAACTATCAAAATTTTTAATTATCGTAAAATTTAACAATTAAAGTTACACAATAGCAGTGGTCAGAATTATAGTTTTAAAACCTACTTTCTTTAATGCTACGGTGTCCTGGACAAATAGGGTGAGCACAAAATTGTCCAAATAATTACTGAAACCTTTGAAAATTTAGGTTACAAAATGAATTTTTATGGTATTTTTTAATAGATAAGCATTAATAATGCATACTTGCCCAATAGCAGATGAATTTTATCCTTGAACTCAGGTCGCATGCATGAAGTCCCAATTATTATAAAAATTTCAAATAGCTTTTATTAATTTCCATTATTTTTAGAATTCATTTCATAAAATATTTAGCATTATGTGCTAAAAATATTTGAAATATTTATGAACAATCAGTATCAGAGACACATTATAAGCAAAAAATATCATAGAAATGTTTGCAAAATCCAAATGAAAGGATTTTACTCTCAGTCCAAAATTAAATTTTATATATATTTATTTATTTTTCATTTATTATTACTATTATTATTTATAGTTTAAAATTCTAACTAAGAATGTTTTTTTATTTTGTGGAAATAATTTATTAAATGAACAAATATATAGGTAAAGTGTTTATATGTATTATCCATGTTTATCACTGGTATTTATGAAATTATTTTGTATAATTTTTATACATATAATAAAGTGTTCCGAATTACGGAAAAAACCCTTATCCAGAATATCCCAGGTCCCAAGCTTTCTGGATAACGGATCCTATACTGTACTAGAGATTTGGTTTTTATTGTTTGGTTTAATGCATATTATATTTGATCAATATATGATAAACCACATTGATGAGAAGTATTTCAGATACCCTAAGAGTTATGTATATCAATAGAGTTTTCTAACATAAAAAAAGATTAGTTTGTTCATAAACATCTTTTGAAGTCATATTGTTTGAGAATTTTTGCAATGGCAAAACTAGATTAAAAGAAGAAAAGCAAAAGAATACTGATATTGGAAGAAACAATAGATCTAGAAGGACATGAAGAACAAGGAAGTTATAATTTAACCATTACAAGCTCATTGGTTTCACACTGAAAACAAACATTTAACTTTTTACTTCCATTATGCGACTACTGTAGGTAATGGAAATATTGTATTTGGTCAAAAAACCTGATTTTGAGTTTTCACCTGATTTTCCTGTTTTATGGTTTCCCAAGTCCAAAAAAAGTGATTTTTGACAATTAGTCTGTGTGTATGTATGTGTAGAATCTTCTGACTATCATACCTACTAAACTAATAAAGAAAAAAAGACAAAATTCCAGAATTGAGATAAGTCTAGTATGCAGATGGTTTTATCAACATTTGGTTGAAATTGGAAAACTGGACGTTGGAGATTGGAAACCAGAAGTGGGACTGTAAGTCTGTATCTTAAAAATGATTTTAACAATTTTCTTCAAAATTGTTGTATAAATGCCCTAATAGATGTCCTTTCATGTGTATTAGTTGGTTAGTTTAGGAAAATTTATTGGCAACATGTATAAGTAGGTCAATTTCAGGTCTCACGAGTACATTCCTTTAAAAACGACTGTACAGATTTTTTTTTTAAGTTGCCATATTAACTCTCTTTTAGATATCCTTTCATGTGTAATAGTAGTTTACTGGTGAACAGATGCATTTGTCAAGTTTTGGTAAAAATCTGAAGTGAGACTGAAAGTTGGTATCTCAAAAATGGCTCTAACAATTTTCTTGAAAATTAATACATAAACCCCTTTTTAGATAGTCTTTTGGAAGCGGGTGTTTAAAAACCTGTTCTAGCAACTTTTATTTAATTTTTTTAAGCTTGCTATCTAAACTCTGTTTTTTATGTCTTTACACTGATATCAGTTTTCTTTTAAAAGAAAATTGTTAGGCACCTGATTTGTCTTCTGACCACATAGGCAATGGAAGTCATGTGGTTGTAACACACCAGATTTTTTTAATGTAATATTTTTTACTTGTCTTAATTAACTTTTAAACTTTTACTCTTTATTTGTACAGTAGATAGCAGCATTACTCTAAAATTTAACAAATAATGTTAAGAAGCCATATGTAAAATATTTTGTTAAACTAAAATATAATGGTGCAAGAATTAAGGTTGAAAATAAAATAAATGATTGCTTAATAAATTGTTGGGGAAATAGTTTGAATAGTTTCTTTTCTCTCAGTATTTATTGCATTTTTCTGTTCATCTCAATCCATCAAAAATCATTGTAATTGTTTTATTGAGTAAATCTATGAAAAAATAGATTTTAAAAAAAAAATGTAAATCCATGCAAATGAATGCCGAGAAATTAATTTATTTTTTAATAGAAATAAAATAAATATATTTTAAAATATATTAGACTCGCATGATCATGTTTCTTCTAAAGAAAGAAAGATTTAATAAAACTCTCTGAATTACAGAATATGATAAATTATTGCTGAAACATATTCTCTGTGTTCCTCTGCATCAAATGGTATCCATGGAAAACTTACCAAGGGCTGAAAAAGAGAAAAAAATGAAATGAAAACTCTTACCTCATGCACTTGAAAGACGATACAGACACAATGTAGAATTACTGTATTTATTTCAACTTTCTTAATTAAATGAAAATTTTTGCTCCAGAGCATTACTACATAAAATGAAACATTAAGAAAAATAAGAATGATTAATTTCATTATTATATTGACATCATCTGTTATATAAACACAAAGTCAAGTTGTTGAATTTAGATTATCTGGTAATTATAAAATTACTCAAAATATTATACTAAAATCGTTAAAAAATCATTTTTTTTTTTTTTTTTTGGCAATTAATATAAGAAGTATGAGTGGTCAGACAACACAGTCCATTAACTCAGTTGTGTTTAATAATCACTTAACACATTGAGGGCTAGAAGGTAGATAATAACGGTTGTCAAATTACTATACACATCGAAAACATCATCACCAGAAAATAGATAATAAGAGTTGGCCAAAATAAATTTAACTACAGTAAAGCACCGTTTACACGTCTTTTACATTTATACGCACTTTTAGTGAAGTCCCGATGATTCCTATTTATTTCAATTCAAAAAATTCTTCATTTATATGCTGCTAATATCAGTTCAAGTAAAGTGAATAATAATCAATAAAGTGGAAAAGAAGTATGCCTTTTCCACTTTACTAAAATCTGCAAAATTTCTCGATCTGTCATTATTTTCCATTCTAAATAAGACTGATTTTTCTTAGAAAGTATCTTAAATGGAGGAACACAGGAAAGATAAAAGAATACTGATCTGATCAAAGAACCAGTTGAATTCACAGTAGAATTTTTAATACTCATAGACAAACAGCAAATCAGACGATGAATATTAAAGATTTTTAATGTTATTAAATAACTATCTGTGTAGACATAAATCGTATGCTTTTTATTAAAGATACACAATATATGTAATTAATATTCAAAATGTATTCATATAGTTTGAAAGAAATGTAATATAATACTCATTATATGATACATGTAATTAGTACCCAATCATGCATTAATAGTGTGATTTTTCTCACTTTTTATAATAAATATTTTTTTTTTTTTTTTTTGTATATTTATTATTAATTATTGTCTTAAAAAAAGTATAAATATACATTTACTAGCTTAAGAAACTTTATTAATTAGTATTTTCATATAAGTCTTGCTTAAGTGTCATCAAATCTGTAGTAATCAAAGTCTTATTATTAAAATTTCGATGAAAGTATAATAGCATGTTGCATTTGCTTTTTTTCTATACCTTGCTATCTAGATAATTTGATGTAACTGTTAACTGAGATTCTGTAATTTTTTTACTTGAAAAGGGATTATTAAGGCATTCCATAGACATCATTCATAGACATCATATGATTTTATCAATGGAATGATAAACTCATATTTCATTATCTCACGAAAAATTCAGTTTCTGATAGCATGTCATTTTTTTACAAAGTTGTTTTTTGTTCAACAATGAAAGATTGCGGCACATTTAATATGGTGTTTCTGCAGTGATCAAATATTGCTATTCAAACAAAAAAATTTTCACAAAATGGAGCAATCACTTTCAGCTGCTTCAAAATAGTGAAACGTCTTCTGCCGAAGTGGGAAGCTGTAGGACGACCACTGTTGCTCAAAGTTTCAACAGCTCTTAACTCATAATAGCAGGAGACTTGGCGTTGGAATATTAAAACTCGAATAACCGACTACGCCAGAAACGGCAAAGAAAAATATTGGAAATGCATTCCTCTGCCCCGTGACCCCTCTACTCAAGAGTTAAATAAAATTAAATCTGCTATAAAATCTTGCCCTCTGTTATTGGATTCGACTAAATCTCATCTTATCCCTTCTATTGCTAATTGTGCCAGATTTTACGCTTTACTGAAAGTTCACAAACCCAATATTCCATTTCGTCCCATAGTCTCTAATATCGGTACTGCTTCTTATAATTTAGCTAAATTTCTCACCACAATTTTTGCTCCCCTTCTCGCTGCTAATAGTTATACTGTTAAGAATTCCATAGAATTTGCAAAAAACATTCAAAACTGCCCTCACACTAATCTCACTATGGTTTCCTTTGATGTAAAATCTCTTTTCACTAATGTTCCAATAAGTGGCGCCCTCTGCTGTCTCGGAAATAGATTAAAAGAGTTTCATTTCACATCTTTTGAAATACAAGAATTAATCTCTCTTACCCGCATTTGTATATCACAAACCACTTTTTCTTTCCAAAATAAATTCTATCGTCAGTCTGAAGGTTTAGCCATGAGTTCCCCTCTCTCCCCAATTCTCGCTGATATTTACATGCACTATTTCGAAAGCAAGCTTTTTAAGAAAATATCCTTTCCTTTTTGGTCCTGTTACGTCGACGACACCTTCACGCTTATCAACATATCTCATCACAATATTGACCACGTCTTAGAAACTTTAAATTCAATTGACAGTAATATCCAGTTTACATATGAAATAGAAAATAATGGCTCCCTTCCATTTCTTGATATGCTCGTCTCTCGCACTGTAAATGGATTTTCAACCACCGTCTATCGAAAAAATTTTGCTGTCTCCCTTCCTCCCCATGCACGTTCATGTCACCCACCTAACCAAAAAATGGCTGCTTTCTATACTTTTGTAAACTGTGCCCTTAATATTTGTTCAAATCCTAGTTTATTAAAATCTGAAATTAAATACTTGAAAGCCATTGCAACTGACAGAGGTTATGACCCTTCCATTATAGACAAAGCTATCCAAAAATTACAACTCCCTCGTATTTCGTCTACTAAGTCAGCCTCTTCTAATATCAGTATTGTCTTACCCTATTTTCCTAAATCCAGTCAATCCATAGCTAAAATTCTCAAACAATATGATTTTAAAATAATATTTTCGCCTTCCAATAAACTCACCTTTTCTCAGTTAAAAGATCCCATTGATACGCATAATTCTTGGGGTGTTTATAGTATTTCCTGTCAGTGTGGTTTATCATATATTGGCCAAACTAAACACAGTCTTAAATTTCGTCTAAAAGAACATATGAATTATGTCCGCAAACAAGAAACCAATAAATCGGCTATTTCTAAACATTGCTGGGAGGAAAATCATAATTTTAAATTTAATTCAGCTAAAATAATTTGCAGACCTAAATCCATTCATGAACTCGATTTCTTTGAAGCTTTTCATATTTATAAAAATTTCAAAAACCTTGTAAATTGTGATTTCACTATTCCCTATTTGTCTGACTGTTGGAAATTTTATATTCAGTCCACTTTTTCTTAATTTTTTCTACTGTTAACACAGCTAACTTTAATAAATTCCTATTGGCCACTCTCCCCACCTTTCCCGTAATTCTATTGGTTGAACTAAATTCGGCCCCTCTCCTATATATACGAGCACTTCTGCAGACTCAGAATCCTTTTTGCACTGAAGACGGCACGCTTAAAGCTGTCGAAACAGCTGTATGCATTTCTAATATTTTTCTTTGGCGTTTCTGACGTAGTCGTTTATTCAAGCTCTTAACTCATCTGAGACTTTGCTTTCTTTCATCCCGGCGCCCTCTTTCGTGGTAAAATTTCGCAATGGAAACGAGTGCGCTTCTAATATATATATATAATATATATATATATATTTTTTTTTAAGTTTATTTTTTATATAGAACTTTAATATTTTAATTAAAAATAATGTTAAGCTATAAGCTTTTAATTTTAATTAAAAGCATTAATCAAAAGCTTAACTCTATTACATCTGTAAAAATTACTAACTATTTAGCAGAGTGATAAATGAGCCAGTGAAAGCTGTGCTTAAAGTGTTTATAATTAAACTTAGTTTATGTTGAAATCATTTTTATAGTTAAATTAATGCAGCTAATTAAATGAAAGAAGATTTAAAATAAAAACATTTTAAACATTAACAATTTTTATTAAATGACTAGTGATAAAATTAAAGCATTTAAAATAAATTTAAAAACAAAACAAAATGGCCATATCTATGAAGAAACAATAATGGTGCTTTAAACAAATATAAATAACATTTGAGACCCACTTGTGATGAAGTTATTGAAGAAAAACACTAAATAAGGACAGCAGGAAAAAAGCTATTAACCATGATGACTATTGAAACATGCTAATTATTAAACTGACATTTTTTATCCTCAAAATACATTGCTTAAACCATCTTCAAACTGACAACAGGATATGGGAAGCATGTGGAGTAACTTTGAACAAACAAAAATAAAATAAATAAAACAAGGCGGCCACATCATATGCTAACTAGCCTTTTATATGATTCAAAGGATCATTGACACATGCGTAGATAATCACTTCCGCAATCTAGAAAGATCACAGGAAATATGTAATACCATTGTGTCACATTTGTTTTATTGAATAATAAATTAGTTTAAACATTAACTGCATCTATTGACAACTTATAAATTGAATTATAGATTTAAATAAATCGAATGTTAATGAATAATAAGATAAAACGATGTTTTTAAGATGTAAACAAAACTAAATAGTTGAGTTAAAAATGAAGTAAAATAATTTGAGAATTAGAATTATCTTTATGCCAAAATATGATAAAAAGGTAAGTAAAAAGATTTAATTTATTTTTGAATGAAATATATTTAAATGAAAATGTTTTATATTATGTATGTAAACAGTGGTGAAAGATGACAAGAATTAAAAGGTAAAATGACTATCAATTATCTGACAAATAAGTTGTCCAAGTGAAAGCATAAGTCATTTATTATTCTTTTTGAGTTTCAATTATGAATTTAATAATCTTATATATATTTTTTAAAAAGATGCCAAAAGTGATGCTCATTTTGCATGCAGCAGAAGATTACATCCGTTTTTAGCTGATCGGAGGATTTAAAAATGCAGAGTGCGGGGGTGGAGTTTTTTAAGCGTCCCTTTCAAACTGAGATTAATGAACTATGTGTTTTTGGAAGATAGAGAGAAGATGATTACATCTTGAGAACAAAAAATCTTCTTTTAAATATTTTTTACAAACTCTTTAGGACATATTTAAATGAATTTTTTTTAATAAAAATATTAAGAGATTATTCTTCCAATACTTTAAAACATTCTTCTAAATCGTAATTTTATTTTAGTTCCTTCAGAGTTGTAATTCAGTTTTTTCATTTTTTTTTTTTTAAAGCCTTTTTTATGTTTTATTTAATAGTTGTTAAAACGTTTTTCCTTATTTTGTCTTATTCAAAATTTTAAAGAAAGCATTTTAAAACTTATTTGTAGTTTTAATACCATATTCAGAAGGAACATTTAAAATTCTTAGTAGAATGCACTTTGTTGCTTTGATAATGTACTTGTGCCATTTTTAAGCTGATAAAGGGCTCTGTTATTATTTTGACTTGAAACAACTGTTGAATCTTGTTTTTGTTTCATTAGTAAATTGGATGTTATTATCAACAGAGAATATATTATCAATGTTGTGTAGAGAAGCATTTATTAAAGTGAAGGTACCATCCATTTAGTGTGTCCAACATGGAAAAAGTTTTTTCAAATAGCATTTAAAAAAAAAATAACACATGTAAATATCTGTGAGCAGTGATGCCATTTGAGTTTCAAAATCCTGGGTCCCTAGGACCTATGAGTTCCAAAAACCTGAGTCTTTTTTTTTTTTTTTAAATGGGTCCCCACATAAATGAATTTATATACAGATAAAATTTTATCATATTGTAGATGAAAAACAGTTTTTTATGAATTTTTAACCAGCTCATTTTGAGATTGTCTTAAAACTAATATTATGTAGGAGGTGGTTGCTGTTAAGAAACAATTGAAAACATTTAGCTCGATGTGCTCTGGAAGGGAAAAAAAAAAAAAAGAGAGAGAGAGAAAGAAAATATAGTATAATAGCTACTAATCATTATTATTATTTTAAATTAGAAATATTTTTAAAAAGTCCTTGAAATTATCAGCATAAAGAGAACAAAATGAGATTTCTTTTTGAGGAAGGAGGAGTTTTGAAATAAAGAGATCGATTGCAAAATTTAGTTAAACATTTCACTTCAAATACAGTAAAGGATTCATTATCCGGCAATCGCAGGACCAATTTCATTCCGGTTATCAGAATTTTCTGGATATCAACCCCAGCCGAATACAGAAATATCATGTCTGCAAAGGCTACTCCCATTCCCCTACCCTCCTTTAACCACAAAATAACTTACCAATAAACTGTACTGATAACTTAAATAATGAATTAGAGAAAAGGTAAAAGAAGTGTATTTACTTATTTGTAAAAGAAATTAATAATAACAACATTGCAAACATATTATTATTATTATTTTAATACTTAGGTTTTCTTATTAATGAAGTTTTTTGAATCTTAATACGGACATAATATCATGTTCCTGTAATCCCATTTGTTCATCCGTTTCCTTTGTTTTGTTTCAATGAACTTAGAACGCAACTGGATGATGCAATTCAATGTATCGGCACTTTTAACTAGTAACTTTTTTGTATTGAAACTTTGGTTTTGCATTTTTTTGTGTTTGTTTCCTCGTCAGCCATTCGTGTGTGTATATCATATAGGATTGGCATATCGTATTGGAATTAGATAGGAATGTTTTTGATTTTTTGAAAGAATGATTTTGCGACCATTTTTTGAATTTCATATTTTGGCTAAGCTTTGATAGAATGCACCCAACTGGCGATTCATGACACGGTGATGCTATTTGGTTTGCTTTGTCGTCTCGGAGTCGGAACTTTGTTTTTGATTTTGTGCAGATCGCTCATTTCTGTTTATCGTATAGGATTAGTTCTTTCTCCTTCATAGTAAAATAAAATTTTAAAGGACTTTTTTTTTTTTTTTTTTTTTTTTTAATTCTTCAGAGCAGAATGCCTTAAAAATATAAGGAAAATATCAGTTTTAAACAAGAAATATATTTTAAAATTTATTTTTTCTTAATTCTTCCAGTTTGAAATTTTTTTTTTTAAGAATAAAAATTCCGCGTTCCCTGGGACCTGTCACAATAAATTTTTCACAGCCTACCATCGATTTTTTGCGTAATTTACGCACTATAGCACACAAACGGCATCACTGGTGAGAATATGTTCGAGAAGGTAGCCCATGAGTAAACCTTTTGATTATTGATAAAAAAAATTTTGAAATTTACAAGTAGTTTGAGCAGTTTCCTTTACAGGAGCATATGGGTCCCCAAAGTAAAACAAACAAACAAAAAAAGTCAATTAAAATAATAATAAATATATTTTCAGTTTTTATTAATTTCCAAGATGGTCTTTATTACCCTTACTTTCCTTTTAAATATGCCCAACACAGGAAAACTTACAGTATAAAAATTAATGTATGTCAAGATAAGATAAGACTTATTACTCCCTAGTAAATTTTCAGAAAAGAGCAGATAAATTTCTTAAGTAATGAAAAGAAAAATCTACTTCAATCTGAAACTTTGTAGAGGGTTAAATACAATACTATCATATTCTTGTTGACAAATAATTTTTTATTTAAAAAAAAAAAAAAAAAAAAAAGGTAATTAAAAAAATACAATTATGCTGCTGTATTTTAATTCATTATTATCAAAGTTCTCTAGGCTAAACAATTTTCGGATATATCAACTCAATTAGGAATTTATAATTTGAGTTGGTAAATGGATTTCATCTTTCGAATTTTCTATTATTAGATTAATTTTCTGACATCTTTTCATGTAATCTTTTATTATATCAAGAAATAATACTTGCCTGTGTTGTTTCAATTTTGTAATCATAATCATATTTATTAATATTTGATAAGTAAATAATTTTTCTGTAATTATGAATTTAATTTATAAATAATTACACTTTTAACTTTTTTCTCTTTTTTGAATGAAAATAAATTACAGAGAGGATATTTTATGGCACATTTCTTGTATGAATATCAGAAGTATTACTTATTTATTTAGTTTTATTTGATTTTTTTTTAGCACTGCTTTTTCTTATATTCTCAAAACAGAAAATTATGAAATTGTACAGTGGCGGATTTAAGGGGGGGTTAGGGGGCTCAAAAAAACACTGACATTCACAATTGAATATTGCAATTGTAAATTTTTTATTGGTCTAGAATAACACCCCCCCCCCCCCCAAAAAAAAAAAAAAAAAAAAAAAAAAAAAGTCAAGTTCTGGATCCGCCACTGAAACTGTACATTTTTTGCCCTTGCATACATAGATATTATATTTTTGCAGCTTATTTCTTTTGAACCCTGAAATAATGAATACCCACGAGCCACCACTGAATTGAGATGAACAGATTCGAAGAAGAGAAAGTAATTCTTGGATTTAGAAAATTTTGAAGTGAAATTCTTTATTCTCTTTTTTAGACAAGAGAGGGTACCAAATATTGGGATATTAATAAAAAAGGGTTTAACATCAGAAGACACCATAGTCAGATTGGTGAAAAATCTCAAATGAAATTTTAAATGTTTTTGGCAAAACAGATTGAGTTTTTCAGAGTATGAGAACGAAAAGTACAGGAGAGATGTTAGTGGTTTGAAATATAGTTAATAAGTAGTGCTGATATTAGATACAATAGGACAAAATGGAATATTGGGTTTATAAACTTTAAGAAGAGCCATAGTTCCTATATGTTAACAAAAATAACTTAAACCTGGGAAATTTCAAGAATTAATAAAATTTAGAACTTAGGTTTTTTTTTTAATTTACCAGATTTTAAAAATTGAGAAAATGATGGTCCGTTTTTAGTATAGGCACCAGTGGTGGCTCGTGGCAGGAGCTGCAGAGCTGCAGCCCCCCCAGAAATATTCGAAAAAAATATTTTATCAACTTTCAAAATATTTTGAAAATAAATATTATTATATTGTATAGTATAATGCATATAGAAAAGCAGATTACTTCGTTATCATGAAAAATTATTAAAAAGCTGAGAAAAGTTAACCATTTTTAAACGCAATAGCATCTCCAAAATTCAAAAAGGGACTGTTCATTCATGCAGCTCCCAAATAAAGGGATTTCTTTAGGGAAAGTACAGTTACAACCGCCCCTACTCGTTTTCCCTACCAGTTTCGACCGTTTGGTTGGAGCTGCATTCGACACAGCTCCAATCTGATTAGGGATTTCGGTAATGCTGGAAAAGAACAATTTCCCTTTGTAATCTACGTTTTTTTCTTCACAGTTTTTAATGCGGTAATCGCTGTGTTTGAAGATTATTTATGTATGAGAGGTAAAAAAATTTAACATGAAGGTTATTCACGATTATATGAGAAAATAGAAGTCATTTTTATTTATTTTTCAAACAGATTTTTATTTTACATTACATGAAAATTTCGCACGGTTTTTCGGTTTCTTGCTTTGCCAATGGCAGAAACGTTGAATAGACAGAATCTCAATTTTTATATAAATTTTGCTTTAAACATAATATTTAAAATTTATCGAGTGTTTAATCGCTTTGTTGATAAGGTTATTATTATTATTATTATTATGATTATTTTTTATTCATTTATTATTTTTTTTTTTTTCACTTGTATTTTAGTCACTAATGTTTTTCTATTTTGATGAGAAATATTAGCAGTTGAACCTTTCTTAAAAACACGAGATTACTAAATTTTTAATTTCTGAAATTTTCGTACAACGAAGTTGGAAAGCATTTATAACTTCGTTTCATCTGTCTTTCTATTTGAGTGAAAACTTTCAGAAATATGCTCGGAAATTTAAGCATTTTAATATCCGTTCTTTAGATTGACCACACTATTTTTCCTATTAAAAATGGGGTATGTTTCGTTTACAGTTCATTTAGAGGAATGCACAAAAATTTCTTACACTTTATAAGAAAATTAATTTAAATACATTTTAGCAGTGTTATTCTGTTGCAGAATCTAGGAAATTTATATAAATTATTCTAATACATAACAAATTTATCCATTTAGAAAATGTTGTATTTTTCATTTATACTTCTTTTACGAGGACACACAAAACATCCAGAATGCACTGCTGGCTTGGATAATATTTCAAACCAAATTAAACTGATATATACTATTCAAGTCTTTTTAAATATACCTAAAGAAAATAGTGTTTTAACATTTGTAGGTTCTTTTTTTTTTATGCACTGCAATACAGAAGATATCGGATACGTTACTGACTATGAGCAGCAAATTTTGGAAATTCATTTTTAATTATACTAAGGTTTCATATGTAAATGAAATTTTAGTTTACTGTACCATGTGTGTAAATTCGCATTTAAAATAATAATAATAATAAAATGTTCGTAATGTTAAACAAGCATTTCATAATTTATGTGATGTGCAAGATTTCACGTCAATGTTAACTCTTTTAATTAATATTTCAAAGGATGTTCTAAATAAATTAATGAAACGCATCATTATAAATGCACTTTTAAGATACGAACATTATATTACTATAACGTTTTGAGGTCTCCTGAGCTCATTTTTGCTATTTTTACAGTGTTATATGTATGGTGTGAGCAAGTGTATATATGTGAGTGAATATCATAACATCTAAATGCTTGGTTCGATTGAACTGAAAGCTGGTAGGTGTATGTGAAAGGTCACCATCAAACGAGCTGTATAGAATTTGATGGATGTGAGACTTATAGTTCTGTTACAAGGACACAAACAAAAGTTCCTTATCATTTTGATTAATGGACATAAATTTATGAAGTATGATTGCGCCTAAATGTTTTATCCAATTGAGCTAAAAATTGGTAGGAGATTACAGGTAATTGTCCCGCAATTTGTATAGTTTTGATGAAATTCTTTTACAGAGACACAAAAATAAATTCTTTATCATTATGGAGTATAGGTTCGAATTATTTGCAGTTATTATCGCAAGAACTGTATAGATCTACATAAGTATGTAATCAAACTATTTATTATTATTTTTATATAAATCATTGTGTGTATCTTTTTAATGTGCAAAAGTTGATTTACAATGATGTATGTATACTTCGTACCATCTTGGAGAAAATAATAGCATGCAGATGAAAAATATTTTGTTGGGGGAAAATTGATTATCATTAATAAGTAAAGTTAAAATAAAATCTCCAGAATTTTTTTTTTTTGTAATGAATGTCCAATAATATAAAATTTTAAATCTATGCTATCCTGTATTGCTCTGCTTCTTGCTCAATCTGCGCATATAAAACCCGAAGCCCCCGATTGAAACAGATTACTTAGAAAATCATTTTCGCTTTTTTCTCAAATCATACATTGACATGCAGCTATGCAGCCCCCTGTAAAGGAATCTCACGAGCCGCTACTGATAGACACCAAAAATGTTAACAAGAAAAACTTCAACTAGGGAAATTTTAAGAATTAATAAAATTTAGAACTTAGGTTTTTTTTTTTTTTTTTAAATTTACCATATTCTAAAAATTGAGAAAATGATCTCTGTAAAGTTACTAAGTACTAAAATTCTATATTCAGAGCAAAATCAAAAATGAAAAAAAATAGATTTCCTTTTTCATTAAATCTTAAATTAAATTAAATTGAGGCACCAAGTGACCGTTTGCATATTAAATTTAGTGGAGTACCTGCATTATGTAAAGCTGGATTGATTTTACCTGAAAAAGAAATATCTCAAGTGAACTTACACGCAGAAGAAAAAGGAGAAATTGACTTACCAAAACATCTTTTATTGATAGAGACAGGTAAATTAATCCAAAAGAGAATCTACTTGTGGTACCACACTAAGAACATATATTCACGCACTAATAGAACACAAAAACACAGATAAAACATTCTTGACTAGCATATGATTATTATAATAGGTGCTGCACATTGAAAAGCATAAGTGATAGAGCTGTTTAATTTAATACTTATGAAAATGAGTCAACATCAGTTTATCGGATGTTTGTAGGATGTCCTTAGGATCAGCAGTGATTAAGTTCCTTACGAGAAATTAGATATTCTTCTCTGAAGTTGAGATTTTCCTTTAAGTAGCATAAATACACAATTGCTGCCTCTTTGGACCATTTGCAGGGAAGATTGATTTACAGACGTATTAATACATCTCAATATTTAATAAGCAATTTTTCATTATTGTGCCTAAAGATTGGATTTTTCTTAAGGGCAAGTTTTGAACTAATTTTCAATCTATCTTTAAGGAACCTTGATGCACAGGATACTGGTTGGTCACTAGAGCTTCATTGGGAGTCATTACAGACTTTTCAATGCTGTAGCATGATTATCAACCACTTAGCAAGGATGTGGAATTCGGTAAGGAAAGCATTCTTGCCACTTAGCACCAACGTAAGAATTGGAGAAATTCAGCTTAAAAATGCATTATTCACAGTTGATATATCCAAGAGGATTGCTGCTTCTATTCCGTGCATTTATAGTTTTTTAGTAAACAGACGTGGAAGGTTGATAAGTTTTTTTAGAAACTAGAAGTATTTCACTTCTTCTTACATGCTGTTGAAGCAAGCTTCAGCACGGTGAAATCCCGACCTCTGCTGGACTGACCTTCTTCTACTGTGACCACCTACTGTTCTGACCGAACGCCAAGTGAAAATTCACGCTCTCTTCCGAGCCAGCCAATGAGCGCCCTCGAAAGGGACGCCATCAACGTCAGAGATGACGCTCTCTGCGTCACGTGGAACTATCGGGAATGTTCTAGAACAAATCTTCCCCCTCTGAAAGTGCAGAAAATTTCGAAAGCCTTAAGAAAACATGGCTGACTTCCGATTTTAAGAATTCAGTGAATAAGAAAGAGTATTTTTGGACTTACGATTTTTTGAAAAGAAAACTATTAAATTTTAAGCTATTTTTATGAGTGACGGCTCAAATTAAATTCTCTATTATTATTTGGTAATTTTTTGCACAGAATATCGATTATGATATCATTCTAATCCGGAATTACTGGATTTGTTTTTGATTCTATTTTATTTTTGAAAAATGCAAATTTTCAAAGTGAAAACGGAAAAATTTTAAATAAATAAATCGTGATCGATTTTGATTAAAATTTGCAGAGTATGAAAATGAATTCCGAAAGAGAAAACTTTTTAAATTAAAAAAATGAAAACCTATAATTTTAAATAAAATAGTGTTAAACTATTTGAAACATAAGAATAAAGTAGTGTTATGTTTTTTAAAACATAACATTTCCCCCCACCAAAAGGAAAAAAGAGAAAAAAAATTTAGGCCTGTAAAGTAAAATCTGTACCTAAACATAAAATCGAAAGAACAGGAGCAGCAAAACCAAAAAAAAAAAAAAAAACACAATGTTTTACATAAGATGTTGAGTTGTGATAGATCATTATGGCTCAATACACACTTAGTTAAATTTTTAATATGTAAAAGATGATATGACAAGTAAATGGTAAGTCAAATACACCCCCCCCCCAAAAAAAAAAAAAAAATAAAAATAAATAAATAAATAAATAAAAGGGGGAAAAAAATTACTCAAGATATATCTCAACAAATGTCTCAAACAATCAAAATAACACATAAAAATACATATATATATAATACTAAACACAAACAATTTAAAAATATAAAATTCTTGAATAGATAAATATCACATATAATAGGAACTTGAAAGCAACATATTTGAAGACTTGGTACACTTTGGAATAGGCAGATGGTAAGTATTTAGATTAAAGTAAGTATTTAGATTTTTCTTTACTTTTTGTTATATCAAATAAGAAGCATTGGGAAAATATTTACCCTAACATTTATACACCTTTTTTTAAAGATAGTTGAAGACACTAGTGTGTAGGCTCAACCATAGTAAGTCTTTATAAGGAGTAATAGGTACCAAATTATAACATTAATCTGTGCACAGAGAATTGAGAAAAAAAAATCTTTTATTTTTTCAAATAGATAAGAAATAAATTCATTTTGCCTGACTCTCTCAAAGTATTTCAAAAATTTATAATGACCTTGTGCATGAAAGTTATGGTAAACTCAAAATATGCAAGTTATAAGAAAAGAAAAAAAAAATTCTTTGCAGAATCCCTCGTCAAAATATTATGGTGTTAATGATTCACTTGTATAAGGTAAGATTATCAAATGAGTGCAAAGTAAAGAGGGAATTTTAGTTTCTTGATATGATGTGATAGAGTATACATAAAAAAAGATCAAAAGTCTTCAATACAAAAATCAGCTCTGAATGCCAGGAACAGCCTGAGAGCAGAAGAATGGAAATCCCGCCTAGCGCTACGACAAGACTTTCCACTGAAATATTTTCAACTTTCTCTTTTTTTTTTTTTTTTTTTAGATCGACTTTACATGCACTCTACAAAAGGAATATGTGTAAGGATTCAATTTGATCTAACTGCATATGCACAATTTTGTCTTGGAATTTTGCTGTTGCTGTATGTTACTAATTATATGAATAAATGTAAAATAGTGCCTAACATAAAATAATCAATAATTGCACTCAATAAATGTGTATAATGTAAAATGAATGAAATAAAGATATATTTTGCAAACAGTGGACTTTTTTTTTTTTTTTTTTTTTTTGAGTAAAATTTTGATATAACACACATAAACGTACACCAATTAAAAAAAATATATATATATATATATATATATATATATGTATATACAAATTAGTGTTTTTTGAAAAGTTTTGAAACATTCACTTTAAAGGGTTTTGCAGTATCATCATTTGCGTCACGTATTTGATAGTTATTGTTTCGGAACTTTCTTAGAACAACACAGGGACCAGTGAATTTTGGCATAAAGGTAGAAGGTGGGTGTAGAGCTTTCAAATATACAATGTCATTTAAATTAATTTCAGGGTTTGGAATACCTTTCAAAAATTTCTCATGCTTATCAAAGTAATTCTGTTCAAATTGTTTGACTAATTGTTTTGATTCTTGAAAATGTTGTTTTTGCCTAAGCCAATATTTAGAGGGTGGTTCAACAAGGTTGGGTGGGTGATTCATATCAATGGGGAGGTTCAATTTTCTACCAAAAAAAAAGTTGGGCCGGTGTATAATTTGTAACAGAATGCTTAGCATTGTTGTAATGCAGCACAAAAAATTTCAAACGTTCTGACCATTCAATTACTTTATGAGACAAAGAAGCTATAGATTGTTTAAGAGAATGGTGTATCCTTTCAAGAAGACCATTTGACCTCGGAAAATAAATAGAAGATTTTCTGTGTTTAATGTTGAGAGATTTCAAAAGAATTTCAAATTCATCGGAGCAAAAATTAGGAGCATTATCAGAGAGAATTATCTTGGGGATGCCATAACGTGAAAAATAATCATTAAGTGTTTTAATTATAGAATGTGAAGTAATGTTAGGTAATGGAATTGCTTCAAGGTACCTGGAATAATGATCGACAATGGTTAATATGAAAAATTTGCCATCATGTGACCTCGGCAGTTTGCCAACTACATCTATTGCTATCATCTCACCAGGGGCCAGATTAGATTTGGGAATACATTTAGGTTTAGTTTCACTTGGTTTGGATTTATTTTGTAAGCATCTATGACATGAGTTACAGAATGATTTGACCTGTTCAAACATTTTTGTCCAAAAATATATTCTTATTAAGTTTTCAAAAGTTTTTTCTATACCAAAATGAGGTTGATGGGCAATTTCAATAGCTTGAGGCTGTAATGAAGTCGGAATTACTATTTTATCTGTGGAATTGTTGTGGCTTTTATCTCTATACATAATTAAGTTAGTCTGCTGGTCGATGAAATAATTAGATTTTGATAATTGTTCTTGTTTATTTTGTTTCTGATATCTGCTAATTTTGGGTCCTCTAATTGATTTTTTAAGATGTTTGAAAAAGATAGTAAATTTTCCTCAGGAGCAAATAAATTAATGGCATTAACATTTAAGTTATTAGATTCATCGCTCTGAAAAACACGTGTAAGGAAATATGCAGGGTTTGACATACCTGGGATATGCTCAATTGTATAGTTAAAACCTTGTAAATACATTAACCATCTAGCAATAATATCCGGTTGTTTGGTTAAATTTAAATAGTTAGTTAAGGCCTTTGCATCAGTTAAAATTTTAAATTGCTTGCTTTAGAAGTGCTCATGAAAATGTTTAACAGAAGAATAAATAGCAAACAATTCACGTTTAATGGAAGGATATTTAGATTCTGCTGGAGTTAAAAGTTTGGAAAAGAATTGAACAGGATGGAAAATGTTGTTATGGCTTTGCATTAGAATACCACAGATTGCATGGTGTGAATCATCAGTTATCAGGTAAATGCCTTTATTTTCATCTATGTTTTTGATGGTCGGATTAGCCAGTAAAATGTTTTGAATTTTCATGAATGCCTTCTGACAGTCAGCTGTCCAATTAAACTTAACCCTTTTTTTTTGTAAGATTGATGATGGGTTTCAAGATTTCTGCAAAATTAAATATTAAAAGTCAAAAATAGTTGACCATGCCTAAATATGATTGCACCTGTTTGACATTGGTGGGGATTGGGAAGTTATTAATTTTGTTGACATTGTCCGATGAGGGTGAATAGCCATGCTCATGTAAATTAAAACCAAGATAAGTTATGTTAGGTTTCCAAAGTTGCATCTTTGTTGGATCCAAAGTGAGGTTAAATTCTTTTAGTTTGTCAAAGACTTTCTGTAAAAAAAACATCATCTCTTCTATATTATTAGCTGCTATAATTATGTCATCTAAAAAAAATTGCACGTTGTTACCTTTAAGATCTGCTAAACATTTGTCTATAAGTGCATGAAAATAGGAGGTGCTATTGATGAGACCAAACGGAAGTCTACATGGTTGAAAATTTCCAAAGTCTGTTGCAAAAGCTAATTTTGATTTGTCTGATTCTTGAAGTTTAATTTGAAAAAAAGCTGCCTTTAGATCCAACACAGAATACAATTTTTTTTCCAGAGATGCTTTGAAGAATATCATTAATTTTAGGGAGACTGATTTTAAAGGACTCGGTTATAGAATTATGCAATCGATAGTCAATTACCATGCAAAATTTTAATTGATCAAGAGGTTGATTAGGTAAAGCTTTCTTTTTGATGAAAATTACGGGAAAACAATAATTTGAGGAGGATGGTTCTATGATACCTGCATCTATTAATTGAGCGATTTCTTTTTTGGCAAAGTCTTTGGCAATTTTAGGAATGGGATAGGGTTTGGTTTGAAGTGCAAAATCGTGAAGTAATTTAAATTGTGGAACAACTTTATCTGTAGAACCAAGAGTTTTATAAGAGGTAGAAAAAACTTCATAATTGTCTAAGAGTAATTTTAAAATTCTGGATTTTTCAGGAGGAGAAAGGTGATTCAAGTCGAAATTTTGAGGGGATAATTCTTTTTTTCTGAGTTTGAGTATTTCTTGTGAATTTAAAGCATTTACTTGAAAAATAGGCTGTTCACTACATTCTTTAATGTCATCCTTCTCTAAAAATTGAATAGTACCCAACTTTGTTCCCTTCCTTAAAAAAAAATTTGTGGTCAGAATTGTTCTGCACTAAAACAAAAAAAAAGTTTGTATAATCTGGTGAATGTAGACTTTTGTCCATTTTAAGAGGTAATTTTGTCACAATCGGGGAAAATAAAATAAACTCAGTGTTGGGTTCAATCTTGGGAAATTTAAGAACAATAACTTTTGACTCTCCAGGTTTGAATTTTACATATTTGAGTGAACAAGCAAATAAGTTTTGGGCATTTGGATTTTGATCTTGTTGTGAATTAATGAGATTGTTTGAATTGGTTGATGATCTTAAGTTGGGAGCTTTGTTTTCAAAAGAAAGAGCCAGATTACCAATGAACATTTTTTGATTTGAGGAATCTAAAACAATCTTATTTCTGTTTAAAAAATCGTAGCCTAGTATAAAATCATAATTTGAAGCCCAATTATTTGATGTCACAAAAAAAAAAAAAAAAAAAAAAAAAACATTAGAAAACCATTTGTCTGAAATTTTAAGTCTACAGTTGAAAAATAAGGAATGCTGCTGTTATCTATTGTCTTAATGATGTTGACTGAACAATGATAAAAAATTTAGTTTCATATTATCTTTTAAGGTTTCTAGTGCATGTGGTTGTGCTAAACTTAAATTCGCACCTGTGTCGAGGAGTGCTTGAAACTAGTGCTTTCCGATTTTTATTGTAACGATGGGTAGTTGTGGGTCAAAATTTGTAACAGAAGAAACTAGTTTGGTGGTGTTATCATTAAAATTTAAATCCTGAGAGTTTACTTTATTGTTGTGCTGCAGTAGTCATTGATTTTGCCTTCTAGTATTCTTATAATAAGGGCGCGATCTGTCCCTACTAAAATTAAAACTACCCCTGAAATTTCTCCCTCTTCAGACATAGTTGGAATTTTGATTAGATGTGGATGGGAAATTAAAGCAATTAGTGGTTAAATGGCCCTTAACACAAATGTGGCAAGTGACTGTTTGTAATCTTGTAACTGTTTCAGTGAGTTCAGTAATTTTTTTAGAGTTTTCAATTTGAAGTTGTATTAATGTTTGTATGTCAGCATTTTGGGCCGTCACATTTGCTACAGACGCTTCGCTATTGTTGAGAGCGCGCTCAATATTCTTGGCCATAGTAATGGCTTCTTCAAAAGTGTTAGGTCCCAATTTGGTTAATTCAAACTTTATGTCAGGACGAACAGCTTCCAAAAATTTCAAAAACATCAAACTGTGTCTGATGTTTTGAATTTGGGGGGCATTATCGGGATTTAAGATTAGATTTTGGACAGTGACACGAATTTGATCTGCTAAAGCAGCAATATCTTGTTTGGGGGCTTGTCTGATAGCAGAAAAATTAGACTGGATCTCATGTGGCGTTTGGACTTTTTCAAATTTATTTTTTAAAAGTTCGCACAAGGTCTCAAAATTTTGCTCATTCGCAGCGTCTGGATCCGTATTAAGAAACGTTAAAGCCTTCCCTGACACTTTAGATCTAAGAATAATTTGCCTTAAACTATTACGCCAATTGGCATGGTTTGCCATTTCTGTAATAGAGTGGATGAAATGGTTGACATCCTGCCCTTCCTCCCCAGAAAACTTTTCGAGTGATCCAATTAACGAGTACATATCGGAAAAAAAAAAAAATTAAACAAACAAAAGGTAAAAAGAGAAGCCAATCAAACAAGCAAATAAGAAAAAATTGATTTAGGAGGACATGAAATTAATTCTAGTAAAAGTTGCGAACAAATGAATAAATAAAAAATTCAAACATCAGGCACAGTTAAAAAAAATATATATAAAGTAAAATGCTCACTGAAATAGCTACCAAAGTTTAAAAAAACATACATATATAATATCCCAACATTTCCCTTCCAAAATGAGAAAAAGAAAATTTTAATATTTTATACTGAAATTAAATTAATAAAAAATCTACTCAAATTCTAAAAGTGAAAAGGTATAAAAATAAAAATTAAAATATATATATATATATACACTCAAAGTAAATAAAGAAAGACACAATAAAAGAAAAATTTATGAGAGACATTTGTGGGGGAAAAAAAAAATATATTTAAAGCATTTTATAAACAAAAATCACTCCAGCTTTTAACCCAAACCTTTTGTTGTAAAAAACAAAAAATTAAACTTTATGGTCCGTTTTTAGTATAGGCACCAAAAATGTTAACAAGAAAAACTTCAACTAGGGAAATTTTAAGAATTAATAAAATTTAGAACTTAGGTTTTTTTTTTAAATTTACCAGATTCTAAAAATTGAGAAAATGATCTCTGTAAAGTTACTAAGTACTAAAATTCTATATTCAGAGCAAAATCAAAAATGAAAAAAAATAGATTTCCTTTTTCATTAAATCTTAAATTAAATTAAATTGAGGCACCACGTGATTGTTTGCATATTAAATTTAGTGGAGTACCTGCATTATGTAAAGCTGGATTGATTTTACCTGAAAAAGAAATATCTCAAGTGAACTTACATGCAGAAGAAAAAGGAGAAATTGACTTACCAAAACATCTTTTATTGATAGACAGGTAAATTAATCCAAAAGAGAATCTACTTGTGGTACCACACTAAGAACATATATTCACACACTAATAGAACACAAAAACACAGATAAAACATTCTTGACTAGCATATGATTATTATAATAGGTGCTGCACATTGAAAAGCGTAAGTGATAGAGCTGTTTAATTTAATACTTATGAAAATGAGTCAACATCAGTTTATCGGATGTTTGTAGGATGTCCTTAGGATCAGCAGCGATTAAGTTCCTTACGAGAAATTAGATATTCTTCTCTGAAGTTGAGATTTTCCTTTAGGTAGCATAAATACACAATTGCTGCCTCTTTGGACCATTTGCAGGGAAGATTGATTTACAGACGTATTAATACATCTCAATATTTAATAAGCAATTTTTCATTATTGTGCCTAAAGATTGGATTTTTCTTAAGGGCAAGTTTTGAACTAATTTTCAATCTATCTTTAAGGAACCTTGATGCACAGGATACTGGTTGGTCACTAGAGCTTCATTGGGAGTCATTACAGACTTCTCAACGCTGTAGCATGATTATCAACCACTTAGCAAGGATGTGGAATTCAGTAAGGAAAGCATTCTTGCCACTTAGCACCAACGTAAGAATTGGAGAAATTCAGCTTAAAAATGCATTATTCACAGTTGATATATCCAAGAGGATTGCTGCTTCTATTCCGTGCATTTATAGTTTTTTAGTAAACAGACGTGGAAGGTTGTTAAGTTTTTTTTTAGAAACTAGAAGTATTTCACTTCTTCTTACATGCTGTTGAAACAAGCTTCGGCACGGGGAAATCCCGGCCTCCGCTGGACCGACCTTCTTCTACGGTGACCACCTACTGTTCTGACCGAACGCAAAGTGAAAATTCGTGCTCTCTTCCGAGCCAGCCAATGAGCGCCCTCGAAAGGGACGCCATAGACATCAGAGATGACGCTCTCTGCATCACATGGAACTATCGGGAATGTTCTAGAACAAATCTTCCCCCCCTGAAAGCGTGGGAAATTTCGAAAGCCTTAAGAAAACATGGCTGACTTCCGATTTTAAGAATTCAGTGAATAAGAAAGAGTATTTTTGGACTTACAATTTTTTGAAAAGAAAACTATTAAATTTTAAGCTATTTTTATAAGTGATGGCTCAAATTAAGTGAAATTTAATAAGCAATCTCATGAAATTAGAGTTACAGGGAAATAAAACTTAGAAAAATATTTTAAAATGCAAAATCGGAACACTGACTGCTGACAAGATAATTTTGGGTTTTTCTGATTTTATTTATTCTTTTGCACTTTCAGTGATTTCTCTATAATTATTTGGTAATTTTTTGCACAGAATATCGATTACGATATCATTCTAATCCGGAATTACTGGATTTGTTTTTGATTCTATTTTATTTTTGAAAAATGCAAATTTTCAAAGTGAAAACAGAGAAATTTTAAATAAATAAATCGTGATCGATTTTGATTAAAATTTGCAGAGTATGAAAATGAATTTCGAAAGAGAAAACTTTTTAAATTAAAAAAATGAAAACCTATAATTTTAAATAAAACAGTGTTAAACTATTTGAAACATAAGAATAAAGTAGTGTTATGTTTTTTAAAACATAACACTAACTAAACTGGGGGGAAAAAAATTATCGGACTTTTTCAGGTTTTTTTCTGATATTCCACAAAATTATTCCCAGACCTTATATTTGAATATTCACCACAATATTTCTGCACTTTTAACAAATTTCCAAACTTTATTATACTATTTAAAAATTCTGGTGCTTAACAACTACAGAATTTCCATATTTACTACTAGCATACTTTTTACTCATTCGCAGATAATAAATTCCTTGATTATCATTAGCAACACTGAAAATTACAACATCTTGCATTTAGCCAAATAAAATACTTATATTTTCTTAGATTAAAAAAAAAAAATGTTTATGTAGTTTGATTGAAAAACAGTAATTGTATTTATTCATTTTTTTTATTGCCTTTTGGGATAGACCTATTTGAAATCTTAAAGTTTGCCTCCTTCCCCCATCAGCCCCCCACACTGATTTTTTTTAGTTAAATAAATAAAATCCCCCTGAAATTGATTGGCAATGTTTTACAGTTTTCAGAAATTATGACTCATTTCCAAAATGCAGGGGGTAGAGTGCTTCTTTTGGCAGACCTTGCATATTTATATACTGAAAAATATGGGTGATGGCCTGACGCATCTTAATATAGCAATTTTATCCCGTTGTATTTCCATGCATTACATAATCATTTTTAGTTATTTGGATACTGATAATGCTATTGATAACAATTTGCCTTAAAAAAAAAAAGTTCAAAGTCTGCCTGACCAATGGACTGAAGTCCTTTTGAATCACATACAATATTCAATCGATAAGTTCCTTGTAGCTTAAGCAGTGTTGATGAGTAATAAAAATACTTACATAAAATATAGCAACAAATGCTATCTCGGATTTTTAAAAGAAGTTCATGTTGAACATAGTATGCTGAAAAAAATGTGAATCATTTCATTTCACATATTGCAATTTTGCCACTGATAAGTGGTCAAAAGGATTTTGTGAATTATTTAATTTGCTGTTGTAGACGTGGCCATGTTAGACTTGGTGAAACATTATAATCCACTGAATTATTTCAAAATGGCTGCTTGTACGATGACATCACTGTTTACAGACTATTTTAGATTTTCCTAAAGAATCAATCATTTTGTCCAAACATAAAATGTTTAGATATTAAACAAAATTAGAACAGATGAAAATAATAAAAATTTATCACCACTGACTGGAGCCCGAATCATCTAATAGCAAAGAAGCAGGAAACGGAACAAGTGTCCTATAATAGCTGTCACTAAGAAGTTCTCCACCAGAATTAAACTGACCTCTTCCATATTCTCATGTCAGTAAGAAATTAATCACATTGGAATTTGTGCACCTGGTAAATAGTGCAAGTATTACACAGAATAACAAAAACAGTGTACTTTTGGAAAATGGCTACTAAGAAAAATATTTTTTTTTAGATAATTTAACAAAGAATTTCGAATGTAACTTAATAAATATTTTTTAATTTATTTTTTTAGAAATATGCTTTTATGAATATTTAAAATTATTTCTAATTAACTTTAAACTTTTTAAAAAAATACATGAAGCCTGCTAAACATATTTAAATAAATATAAAAACCTTACTTTAGGCTTTCATTTCGTTTCCTTAGTTACTTTCACCTTAGGCTCCCGGCATTTTCAAAGGAACTTGAGTGGTAGTGCTTCTATCAGTAAGTGATTTCTGGGATTATTTCGCCGACTCTCAGTAGATGGCTCCAAGCTTCATCTACCTCAGCACGCGGTTCGTTGCCATTGCAAGAATCCAAATTGTTCAAAATCTCCACCGTTTTGTGGTAAAATGCGTATGTTGGGTTCTCATAGTCGGTGATCTTTGTTGTTTCACTGAATTGGATATCTATACTTTCACTTTGTGCAGTTTTGGCAAGGCAACGAGCCGTGTGTTGACACAGATGAAGCTTGGAGCCATCTACTGAAAAGTCGGCGAAATAATACCCCAAAACACCAGGAGAAATCACTTACTGATAGAAGTGCTACCATTCAAGTTCGTTTGAAAATGCTGGGAGCCTTCAGTGAAAGTAACTAAGAAAACGGAATGAAAGCCTAAAGTAAGTTTTTTTATATTTATTTAAATAAATTATTTCTAATTTAAATTTTTTAAATTAATTTTTTGAGGAATAATTAATGTTAATTGCAAATATTGAATGTATTTTAGGAAGCTAAAATTTAGATAAATAGTTCAATAAGATGTTAAAACTTCTTGTTTTAACACGGATATCCACATATTTTCCTGTAGCAGCAAGCCAATACATACAAAGGGGCATTTGATACAGTTAATACAGAAAGTTTGAAGGAAAATCTGTAAAACCAATATTTTTAAACACCAAATTCAAAGTTCTAAAACTACCTATTCAGGACACTTATTAATTTTCATGTAGTAACAAAATATTGCATATAAAATATTTAAGGGAGCTTTATACAGTCAAACTGCATTAACATGAATCTCAAGAAGGATAAAAAATTTGTTCATGTTAACTCAGAAAATAATCTTCCTTTTGATAGGTATTATCGAAACAGTTCATGTTAAAAGTCATTCACGTTAAGCGTGTTCATGTTAAGGAAGTTTGACTATATGACAAATCTGAAGAAAATCATTAGAGCTGCTTTTCAAATTCCGACTTTCTGTCTGATTTCCAGGTTAAAAAAAAAAAAAAAAAACTTATTTTATATTGTTTTTATAGTAAAATCTGGTTCTGGTGTTTATATCCTTTGTTTAATAACACATTTAACTGTAAAATTTTTAAATGGTAATTTAATTTTATTGTATTATAATAATATATGTGAAAGATTGTATAAATAATAATTATATAGTAAATGTTCAGACATCTATATATTTATTGCCAAATAAGGTATGGTTGTGTTTCTTAATAGATAAGAATTCTATTATTTTCTCCAATTTTATAGTTATCTATTTCACTTTCTTCTATATGCAATAGAAGAAAGTATTGGATTCGTAAAAATTTTCGACAGATTTAAACGTTTTGAGAGGTCTAGAACACGATTTGACTATTTTTAGAAAATGTCTGTGTGTGTATGTGTGACAAAATTTTCTGGCAACTGTATCTCTGGAACTACTGGACACAATTGCATATAAATTTATGTGTAGATGTGCATTGACCCATGGGTGAAAGTAAAAAAATTTCGCTGGACTGAAGTATAAATATAGTTTTTGTAATATTGGGTAAAATATAATAAACTCATACATAATGCATGCAGATATTCAAAACATACATTTCCAAGGGTTACATTAATAAGCATAAGTATGAAAACTTAGGAAAATTATTTATTAATATAATTGAATTAACATTAATAGGGGCCGATTCAGAAAAAAATTGGGACCTTTATTTGCTCCTAACAAATATTAATTCCATAAAATTGGCCTCTGTATTACACATAAAAAAAAAAAAAAAAGACTGAATTCAGTCAATAGACTGAAAACTTTCACCCATGCGTTGACCTAAATTAGTGCCTGTCAATTTTTCGTGTCAACTGCTCAACAGATGACGCTACTATACAGCGATTTCTGTAATTTCTGGGGAGGCTATATCTCAGGTTCTATTGTGTATCATCAAACAAAACTTGATATGTGAAAAAGCCATTATGAGACGTTATGCTGATTCAACTTGGATGCTTATCGGCCATTAGGTGGCGCTGCTATAACGCAAATTTCCTCAATAACGGGATAGTTATATCTCAATTTCTATGGCGTATAACTGTATGAAACTTGATATGGGACCATTATAAAAATGCATGTTTTAAGATGTTATTTATAGACAATAAAACTGTCTTTCTTTGGATATTTAGTGTTAGTTTTCTCTAAGATGAAAATCATTTGCATTCATCATGTTAAATAATTTTAATAAATTATTTGCACTTAGTGAATTTGTATAGAAAAATATAGAAGGAAATCTTGTGTTAGGCACAACATACTAGTATTTTTATTTTGGATTTGTAAAAATTTTTGACTTCCAGTTTTCGACAGATTTGTATGTTTTGAGAGATCCAGAACACAATTTGACCATTTTTAGAAAATGCCTGTCTGTGTGTCTGTGGCAAAAATTTTGTGGCGACTGTAAATTCAGAAATATTACTCAAAATTGTATATAAATTTATATGCAGATGCATCTTGACCTAAATCAGTGCCTATCAACTTTTGGTGTCAACTGCTCAACAGGTGGTGCTGCTATACAGCTATTTTCACAATTTAAGGGAAGGCTCTCAGGTTTTATTGCGTATAATCAAACAAAACTTGATACGTGAAACAGACATTATGATGACTCAAATTGAACACTTATCAGCCAACAGGTGGCGCTGCTATACAGTGATTTCCGTAATTTAGGGGTAGGCTATATCCCAGGAACTACTGCACAGAATTGCATGTAAATTTATATGTAGATGCACATTGACAAAAATTAGTGACTATCAACTTTTAATGTCAATGCAATTTAAATGAAGGCTATATCTCAGGTTCTAGTGCGTATCATCAAACAAAACTTGATATGTGAGAAAACCATTATGAGACATTATGCTGATTCAATCCAGATGCTTAATGGCCTATAGATGACGCTGCTATATTGCAAATTCCCTCAATAACAGAAATGCAAAATCTGAACTTCTATGGCATATAACTGTACGAAACTTGATATGTGAGATAACCATTATAAAAACGTATTTTTTAAGATGTTAGTTATAGAGAATAAAACTGTCTTTCTTTGGTTATTTAGTGTTAGTTTTCTCTAAGATGAAAATCATTTGCATTCATCATGTTAGATAATTTTAAATAACAGTTTTTGTGAATTATTTGAACTCATTGAATTTGTATAGGAAAATATAGAAGTAAGTCTTGTGGTGGCCACAACTTACTACAGTTTGCATCATTTACACAGATTATTGCATCATCTCATCTGCTGAATGCATCAGACACATTTTACTACTATAAATAAAGGTGCCCGGCATGTTTATCACGAGTTGTTTATTCGATTTTGTCATAGACAGTGCTGTCAGTGCAAGGTCAGAAATACTAACCTTGCATAAAATTGGATTTTTTGAGCGTCAAATAAGTTCGAGGTGAATGTGAACAAGACAGCTGTGCATCAAACTATTAGAAAATTTCGCGAAAATTTGTGGACCTTAAGAGTAATATCTTTTTCATACTTGGAGTAAGTCAATGTTTTCTTACAGGTTTATGGGATGATAAACCAAAATCGCTGGCCAAATATCTTGAAATAGCCTTTTGCAGCCAGAGAATGTCTTATCATATTGCAAAAGGTTCTTGGATCTCGTACAACCATCCTTATCACATGATCATCACGTGCACTCATTTTTCTAGAGCGACCATTTCCCTAAAGGTCTACAAATTTTCCTGAAATTTTAAATTTACTAATAGCTTGATGCACAGCACTCTTGCTTACATTTACCGTCAAACTTATTTGATGTTAAAAAAAATCCAATTTTATGCAGGGTCAATATTTCTGACCTTTTTGTAACAGTAAGTGAAGGTTTTTTACCCATTACCAGGGGCGGACTGGGTCCTTTGAAAATGCGCATACCTTGGATTTTTGGAGGGTGCAAGTTGTTCATTAGTTAATTGTATATAACGAATAGGAGTAGTTGAAACGTTTTCTAGATAAATAGTAATTTCTTACATAGTAATCTGCTAAAGTTGCGTGTTTTTTTGTTCGCATTCCTTTATCCTTTGAGCTATTGCTTACAAATTTTGTACACACACTATTTAACAGGGGAGACACATAATGATGTATTTTTAGTTATTAAATTTTAATTAGCTTTTTTAAAATTACTTTTTAAAACTTTTAGCTTTTAACATTAGCTCTATGAAAAAATTTTATTCTTTAAGAAGGGCCTAAGATAATGTCAATCATTAGTCTGGTTTTAATAAACTTGCGGGTAGGAAAGGACCTTTCACAGCTGACTTGCGTCAAGGAGTACAGTTAAAAAGTATTTATTATAATATTCCGTGTATAAACTCGAATACATATGTTGTAGTCAACTATATCATTATACACACACTTAATACAGATTTTCTATTATTTTTCCAGTTTTCCATCAAATTTTGACACACACTATTTAACAGGGGAGACACATAATGATGTATTTTTAGTTATTAAATTTTAATTAGCTTTTTTAAAATTACTTTTTAAAACTTTTAGCTTTTAACATTAGCTCTATGAAAAAATTTTATTCTTTAAGAAGGGCCTAAGATAATGTCAATCATTAGTCTGGTTTTAATAAACTTGCGGGTAGGAAAGGACCTTTCACAGCTGACTTGCGTCAAGGAGTACAGTTAAAAAGTATTTATTATAATATTCCGTGTATAAACTCGAATACATATGTTGTAGTCAACTATATCATTATACACACACTTAATACAGATTTTCTATTATTTTTCCAGTTTTCCATCAAATTTTGACGAGTATTGACTAGTAATTAATTAATTGACAAGTGAAATTTTCTGTAATATAAAGAGGGTGCTGACTAATTTAGCCATTTCTGCAAGTCCCGTCATGTTAAAGATACATCTTATTGGCCTCATTAAGTATTATTTCTTTGTTATTTGTACTAACATTTTCTCATGTAATTAAATCAGAACATTATTACGTTGTAAGACTAAGAGGGCGTTTACTTGGCAATAGGTTTGCAAAGGGTGTATGGTGTTATGACCAGAGTGCATTGGGCCCTCATTCATCTTCACCTAAGGTGTGAAAATAGCCTCTAATAAAAAAGTCAATAAAAAATTTCCTGACTATCGTCCATGAAGGCGTACTGTGAGGGCGTACTGGCCCGAGGGTCGGTGGGTTGGCGGCCCAGTCCACCCCTGCCCATTACAATACTTACACAACAGCACTGTCTACGACAAAATCCAATGAACAACTGGCGATAAACGTGCCAGCCACCTTTATTTACAGCACTAGAATGCGTCTCATGCAACCAGCACATGAGATGATGCAATAATCTATGCAAATGATGCAATGTGCTAAAATACTGAAAATTGGCTACTGGTCTTAAACTTTTGCAAATGACTGTAGCTTTAACATTCATTGTATCATTCATTTGAATTTTAAATTAACATAAGAACATGTTTAAAACAGATAATTAAAAACAACTTTTCAGTTATAAAACATTTTTACTGCACACATTTTATGTTTACAGCATTAATATTCATACACTTTTTTTTTTCATTGTAATTTCAGACATCACCTTTTTTTTTTTTTTTTTTCCCAGGAAACACTAAAATTGGATACATCAAAAGCTATTTAAAATTTACAAATTGATAAAGACATACACAAAATGGAACATTTAGAGACTGATTACATTCTCATTATTCATTATGATTAATCACATTTCTTTTCTTTTTCATAACTTGTCTTTCTGAGAATAAGCTGTTCTGTGTAATAAATACACTAATATCACAAGACAATGTGAATTTCGTCCCTTCTATGCATTAGCCATCCAAACCTCTGTGACCAAACCCTACTTCCTAAAAAATATATAAATATCTATACAGATAAAAATAAAAGTGTGTTTTTAGCCTTCCGACAACCAGATGGAAATTTGAAACATGAAAGGCCTTGTGGGGTCACTCAGTGGCCTCACTGTTATAAAAACACTTAATGATAAAAAAATATAAATGTAATTTTTATTTATTTATTTGATGGTGGGAGAGGGGAAGGTTGCAATAACACTAAAATTCATAGCAAAACAATGTAAAATTCAGCTATAAAAATACTGAAAGCACTACAATTCTTTAAAAATAGTATTGTAGCCAAAGAATGCTTCCAGTGCAATTTTATAACATTAATGACTACATGTGGTCATATAGTAACTCAACCTCAAAATGTAATTTTTTTTCCCAGTAAAGAGGTGATAATTTCATTATAAAATAGTGTAAAACACAGCTAAAAAAATACTGAAAGCATTACTTTTTTAAAAAAAAAATTACATATTTTGGCAGAGACTGGCATTGGAGTCATTCTGACCCCAATAATCATCGGAAGGCTAAAAGATATAATGAATACATGAATTGTATATTTTGAGGGCTGTCATAAGGTAAAAATATTTTTTTATTGAAAGCCCTTGACTACAATTGTGGAAAAAAAAAATAAAAAAAACTTTCATTCATTTACGAATAAAGATTTCACATATTCTGATTCGCTTTAAGCAAATTTATACAAAATTATTTTATTCAGAGGGTGTGAAATAAAATCAAAGTAATAAAAATTTACTGATATTGTAGAAAAGTATTCATTTTGTATTTTAAATGCTAGATCAAAAATACTTAAAGCATATAGGGATAAAAAAAAAAAAACTATTATTGTTCATCCCCCCCTTCCCCTACAATAGGAAAAAAGCATTTACTTATAATCAAAATTGAAATTTACTTAAAAATTGTCTTGATTTATGCTCTATCTTGCAAAAATTATTATTCCAACTATGATTAAACAATCTGCATCAAAAAGAACAATTTTAAAAAATTACAGTATTGTTGTAAAAGCAAAGCAACAACAACAACAGCAAAAAAGAGAGTGATTTGATTTTAAGTAAAAGTACAGTTGACTATAAAATACTTTGTTCTGTTTAAGTACTTAAACTCAATGAACATTTTTAATGATTACATATTTACATAATGGGCTCTTCCCACTGTCGTCTGCTCAATCACGTGATAGAGGAAAACGAATAATCGAATTCAATTAAATATTGTTCTTAAAAACAAAAATGTTAATATTTAATATAAAATAAAATAAAAGTAATATTGTGCATTTGTAAACAGTAGAATAATTGTATTTGTAAATTTAATAATTTTTAAAAAGCATTTTATGTGTTTATTTATTTTTACCTATAAGAATCGATTTTTGTATATTGTAGTGTAACTGTAACATTAACTGATCTAGCAATAAATAATAGCTTCATGTGGAATGTTTATGGATTATAATTTGAAATTTTAAAAGGTTTTCATCTAATTTAATTGCATAAAGGTGTTACAACTGTTAATTAACTTAGTTACTGGTCTAAATGGATTTACGCAGTACGATATTGCACTGTCACTGATTTAAGTACCAAAAATCAAAGTATTAAACATGTTGTTCATGACCATCAATAACAAACATAAACTAAATGATGATTGTAAATGTATACAGCAAACAAAAGATGATGAATAATGACATAAAATGGATTAAAAATGATGATTTATAAAAAATAACACAGATTAAATAGGATTGATCAAAAATAAGAATAGAAAATATGATATTTCAGCAATCGCTATAGATAAACAAGACTTTGACTGCTATTTGTTTTTCCTCTATCATGTGACCTCTGACGTCAGGTGGGAAGAGCCCATTTATGCTCTCTTATGTTTTGATAGCTTCAAGTACAATAATCACTAATTCATTGTAAATAGATAGCATTTTTGATTAAAGGAAATTTAAAACAAAACTTGGCCTTTCTTACATAAATTAACATTCTCATGTGATCACCAAAACTACATCTGATTTTGAAAAAAAAAAATAATAATAATAATAATAATAATAAAATAAAATAAATAATAATAATAATAATATTCACTTTGACAAGCACAGTGAGAAGTATGTCCATATAAATCTTTAACTAATACAACATCACAGCATGGATACTACAAGAAACAACAAATATGTTCCAATTTGAAATGTAAGACAGAGCAAAAAACTATTTTTTTGACCATGCTTTCTGATGAAATTGACATCGTCTTGAATTCTTATTATAATTTTCATTAATTAGCAGAATAAAGACTTGCAATATTTTGTATATTAGTTAGGAGAAATAAGAAAATCATATAACATTATCATTTTTATAATGAAATTTTTAGAAATGTAACTGAAAACAGGAATGTTATAAAAATCTGTTGATTTTAATACATTTTTTACTGTAGAGAAAATCAAGTAAATAATTATATTGTTAGAGTAAAATAACAATAATTCATTATGTATTGTTACTATACTTTTACACTTATATACCACTTCTTTCTTGCATATGATTTAATTTTGTATCCTCTTTTAGAGATTGTGTCAAACATTTTTTTTAAATAAAAATTACATATTATGATAATCACTATCATATAGTACATATAATTTTAAAACGTTTTTCTCAGTAATGTAATTTTTATAACTTAATTTAAATAGCAATAACAGATTTTTTTTTTTTTTTTTTTAATTTTAATAATTGATTTTAAATTAACATTTTTATGGCTACTTATCAATGTTACTCTTAAAGAAAGACTAATGTAAGTATAATACTTATTAATTTATAATTTCTTGTATGCTCAAATACTAATGATATAAATTAGATTTCAATAATATAAATCTCATAAATTCATAAGTTTCATAGCAACAATGAAAATTTACTTTTCTAAAAGGACCACTTGGTTTATGATTTAATGATCCAAAAATATAAAACGGTAAACAAGTTAAAAATAATACTAATAAATAATCACATTTTTTATACATATTTTAATTTCCTTTTATGCTTTACAGATTAATTCAAGAGAAAGATAATTCTTAAGACCATTTAATACTTTAACAACAATAATAATTACCAGAAACGCTGAAAATTGTAAAGAATTTTGGTATATTTAATAAAGAGCTATTTAAGCCAGCATGTAAAACATACAATTCATTTACATTCTACAGAAATAAATAGCACAATACTCCTACAAAATCTTAGTAATACAACAATATTAATGATACTTACTTTCAAAAACATTAGAAAAAATATTTATTTGTAATTGTAATGTTTTTGAAAGTTACTTTTATAAAACTTATTACTCTTACAAAATTTCATTTTGTCAAAAATTTTATTGGTAGAATGGTAATAAAATTTTGAAATTAAGAAGGGATTTACTCTCATTTTAAGAAATAGTTTTTTTTTTTTTTTTTTTTTTTTAAATCATGCATGAGCAAATTGTCATTTTTGGTTGTTGAATAAAGCTTCCTTTCTCCTCTACACACAAATCACAGAATTGTAATATTATATTAACATAAGAAATCTTATTTTATGTTAATAAAAGATGACACAGTATTTTAGCTGCAAAGAAAAACTACTAACCTTACTTGTGGAAGAATATACTATACTTAAAAATATATCAGATTTTAGATTTTTTTATGAATAAAATATAACTATTTTTATAATATTTTACATAATTATTTTTATCTTATATTTTTGTATATATATATATATTCCACATTCGATAAAAAGAAGGTCAGATTTAAAACAGGGCATTTGATTGTACAGGTTCTGAATTCACTCTTTATATAAGCATAATAAAAGAATTTTCAAAATATGTAAACTGCTCTAGCAGTTCTCCCAAATAAATACAGCAGTCCTTAGATATGAAATAAGCAATATCTTGTAGCTTCTGCTTTTATAGTTTGAATAATAACACAGACACACAAACATAATATTAATGATAATATAAACAAGTGTTTATATTAAAAAAAATTTCCTATTCTAATATAATCATTATCAAATCACATATAATGAGGAACAGAAATGTTTCAATAGCAAGTTGATGATATCACATAATATTTAGCTAAAATAATAATAATAAAAGATTTTGCAAAAAATGAGCAAGTAAAGGAAATAAAACAGTTAATAATATTATCAATAAATTTTTCTGCATTTGCACTGTTATTATAATGTATGAGATATATATGGGTTCAGGTGGTGACAGCAGACAATTATCACATTCTATCCCATCCCCTTTTAAAATATTAGAAGTAATAATCAGTTTATGAATATTCTTATTTTTTAGTTTAATTCCAATATTAAGTAATTGTCAAAAGAATAAATTAATACAGAAAAATAACATGCTTTTAATAACCTTTACTCTTTTTCTTTTTATGATGGTAATAATTTCATTAATTGAACAACAACAAAAAAAAAGAATTTTTGATTTTATACCATAGCACCATGTTTATATGAATGAATTATTAATAATCCAGATTAATTAAATATGGACAAACTTTCCGGTAAAATTTTAAATTTAACGACATATTTTAAGTACCCAAAATTAATTGATAATTTGATACAAAAAAAAAAAAAAAAAATTAATTTATTTTAAAATTTAATCTTTTTTTTTTTTTAGTGATGAATGTAAAAGGGGAAAAATACACATAATACATTTATGTTTAAGTATGCATAATAAATAATGTAATACAAATATAAATAAAGAGCAATAATAATTTCAAGCTCTTAACTTAAAATACAATATATTATTTGCAAAACTTCCAGGTATTGTGTATGAGCACAGGAGATACAAATCTTTTAACATAAAATCAACTGAAATCTGAGACCTTGGAAGTAGTATATCTAGGTTTGAGCAAAGAAGCAAAAATGGCCAATCCGACTTGATTTTTAAAATGCTGTATGCACCATGCTACAAAGGATTCAGTGTCTGTAAAAAAAAAAAAAAAAAAAGTAATTAAAATAGAGTTATTTTTTAACTAAGTAACAATATCAAAAGGTTATAAATAGATTTCCTTTAATTATAATCAATGCCATTAAAATTCATTTCATCAAATAAATGAATAAAATTTGAGTTCATTTGATATTTTTCAAATCACCCCAAATAATGGCAACCCCTATTAAATCTTCATGTTATGTTGAATCTGATTAAGTATGCAAATAAAGTGGGGGAAAAAATAATAATATCAAGTTTTATAATGATTTTTTTTTTTTTTTTTTTTTCAGGTAACTTAAATAAATAATTAAGACATATATATTGCTCGATGTTATTTTAAAACTTGCAAATATTTTTTGTCTCCTTTTTTCATATTTTGAGAAGGTTCTTTTATTCGACAGACTGATTATCATGAGAAAAAGGTTTAGTATGTGTAATTTAATACTAAGTGAACAGCATTCTATTTTATATGTCAAACATTAGAAAAAACATTGTCAAAGTAAATAACTCTTATCTAGATAGTGCAAGAAGCTAATCTTATGGATTTTACATTCACTGTAAAAACATTGATGTAATGATATCATTTTGACAAAATTCAACTAAACTAAATCAAAAACATAAATATGTTGAAAGTTCTCCCATTCTAAAGAAATGTTACTACTACTACAAAAAGAAATAATAATAATACAAATGAAGGATTGAATTTCATAATCGTTATATTTTATAACATTAAAGGAGCACTGCGGGACATCTTAATCATGGCAGAGAAACATTGGAGCATTCCTAAAAAGGTCAGTAGGAAAAATGATTGGTGACGATGCAGCAGATGATGACAGAGAATCGCTAAGGAAGGAACATGAGGATCGGCAGAGTCCTGTGCAAACTGATGACTGAAGTGTAACACACATGTTGACAACAGCTAAACCGGGAAAGACGACAAGAGTTTATGAAAGAAAAGAACGATCATATAAGAGCCCTTACTAAATTTCAGATAAGACTTTTTGAAAATCAGTCTAATTAGTTTCTTTTATGAACTTTGAAGGATCTATTATGCTTAAATATCAATTATGAATGTGTATATGTAGAATAATAAATACATTAGTTTAAAGGATTGTCTTTTTTGTTCAAAACAAACCTGTTTATTTATTAAAACTAACCCTCATTTTTCTTTTTAGATTGGACGTTAACATAAAAATGTGTAATTGTATTTATTAATGTAAAAGGAAATAATGATTAAATTAGACTAAAAAACCTTTTTACTTGGCTCATGTACAGCCGGAATATTTGCTGCTAGGCACTCAGCTCTCAACGTTGGCAACTTCTTCTGTGTTGGAAGAAGAAGTTGTCGCCGACAAGTGTCCAGCAGCAAATATTCTGGCCGTACATGAGGCAAGTAAAAAGGTTTTTTAGTCAAATTTAATAAGTTTAAAATGCTTCATAAAGTCATATATATAGTTTTAAAGGAAATAATGATACTAAAGTGAAGTCATGATCGTGATTTTTGAATGACTGAATTGAAGTTTTAGAGTAATAAGTAATTTAGAAAACAAACTGAACACTCAGCAATCTTAACAACTTTGATAAAAACAATAAATATATTCTAGAAATTGAAACCAGCAATAATTTAAACTTTCTTGATGTAAAATTTTGAAAGACAACAACAATATTTTGACACCACCGTCTATAGAAAACATACCAATAATAATGAAATAATTAATCATTAATGCAAACCCTCCCTTCCTTATAAATTATCTGCCCTCCACTCCTTTATTAATTGTGCCATTCTAGTATGTTCCATTCTACAGTCATTTGCAAAAGTTTAAGACCACCCATAGAAAAATCAGATTTAATGGAATTCCGCAAAAATAACATACATATTTTACATATAAAAGAACAAAATAGACTGTATATGGTTATTTACCATAATTAAAATCAGTATTTTGTAGGAGCGACTTTATTTTTCCCAATACACCACAGATTCTCTATTGGATTCAAATCTGGGCTGTTACCTGGCCAGTCAAGCACTTTAATTTTCTATGCCCTCAGATATTTTCTGACAACCTTTGCCCTGTGACATGGAGCCCCATCATGTATGAAAACTGAACATTTATGAACACGCATGTGAAGCTTCACCTTCTAACATAACAAATTAAGGTACAGCTTTCCATTCATAGTGGTTTTAGGTGGCACAAAATACAGAGTAGCAGTACCAGACACAGACGCTGCATCTCATATCATTTGGCTTGGAGGATGTTTCAGAGTTTGAATTGTTTATCTCTCATTATATTTTTTTCCCCTTGGGCGGTGAATACTTGTAGCACATGCAGAAAATTGCTTCACACTTGACTCATCCAAAAATAAGACCCTACACCACTGTTGTACTGTCCAATTCTGATGTTGTCTGGCGAAAGTTAGTCGTTTCTTTTTCATACTTGGAGTAAGTCGAGGTTTTCTTGCAGGTTTATGGGATGATAAACCAAAATCTTTGGCCAAATGTCTTGAAATAGTGCTCAAACTGATGTTGGTGCCTTTTGCAGCCAGAGAATGTCTAATCGTATTGCAGGTGGTTCTTGGATCTCGTACGACCATCCTTCTTATCACATGATCATCATGTGCACTCGTTTTTTTAGGGCAACCACTTCTCTTAAGGTCCACCAATTTTCCCGAAATTCACATTTATCCTTGAACTTATTTGACATTCAGAAAATCCAATTTTATGCAAGGTCAATATTTCTGACTTTTTTGTAACAGTAAGTGAAAGTTTTTTACCCATTACAATAATTACACAACAGCACTGTCTACGACAAAATCCAATAAACAACTGGTGATAAATGTGCTGGCTACCTTTATTATAGCAGTAGAATGCATATGATGCAATGTATTAAAATACTGAAAATCGGCTACTGGTCTTAAACTTTTGCAAATGACTGTAATAATATCTTATTAAAAACCAAACTTAACTACATTAGAGATATTGGTTAGAAAGCAGGTTACAGTAAAACTTTAATCCAAAATCTTTACACACACACAATAACTTTCTATAGCTTTCTCCAGGACTGACCTATCTAACCCCATTAATGTTAGTACTATCTACCTAAAAAATTGCTCATTACAACTCACATTCCTATGCACTAAAATATGAAACACTAGAAACACTAACTTGCCCCCTCAGCCATAAACGACAGTGAGTATAGCATTATTCCTCAAGATTGGCAATAACATATTGAAGAACTAAAGAAAAGGGAAGAGCGAAAACAAGATGAATTCCAGGAACGACAAACAGTGAAAGCCGAACACCATACTGAAAATGACCACGAATAGTCGAAAGTACTTTACAAAAGGCTGTAATGATATTTTTAATACAGTAGAGAGCCAGAAATCCGCCAAAGTCCGAAATCCGCACAGCTTTTCAGATACAAACAATGAAATTTAAGTTCCAAAACTGCAAATCAGAATTTTTGTAAAAGATCTTGAATGCAGATTTTGTGCTTGCATATTATGATTATAATAATAAAAATATGAAAAATTGCAAGAACCAAGTTGCGGATAAACAAATTATCTACATTATATTAAATTAATCAAAAGAAAATTATGATTATTATGATGATGATATCAATGAGGAAATTAATAAACTAATTTTTAAAAATGCTATCTGATGAAGGCATAGTTGTAAGGAAGAATTCAGTTAAATTCTTCGCAAAATAAATTTGTGTTACAGAAGAATTGATGACTAATAATTGATATAAAAAAAAAAAAAAAAAAAACTCAATGATGTATGTGTGCATGTTCAAATGTAGCTTAAAACAAACTGCACATGAACTGATTTTGTCTAAATTTGACAATTATTTTTTCATTTTTATTTATTGTTTTCATTATAAATATTTTTTTAATGTTCAGTGTTATTCTTATGCACCTAATAAATAATAAAACAAGTGAAATTGTTTTATTATTCACTGGTATATGTTTAGTTTGATTAATATTCTACTTTTATTATTCAAATAGAAAATGATTTCTTATGGGCTCCAAAATCCACCAAATCCTAAAATCCGCACAACCTCTGGTCCCAAGCTGTGCGGATTTTTGACTCTCTACTGTATATTAATAGTTAACTAGAGCTTTATAAATAAAATTATCTAAATTTTCATTGCCACACAATTGGTAAATCACTTTAAAAAGAATTAAAAATGTAATTACTAATACACTAAGTTAAAAATTTCAAAATCTGAAAAATGGATTAATAATAATTTTTAACCATTTATGTGTGTTCTGTTTGGTTTATCAAGTGTACAAAAATGGGCTTGAAGTTTAGTGTTTGTAGTTTATTGTTTATGCTTATATTCTTAAAAATAATAATAATGACTTGATGTTTATTTTTTAATTGCTTTTGTCTAATACATTTGTTGTATATATGTATATTACTATAATAATTTGGGTACGTGTATATAATTATGGGCATATATAATATGTTTACAATAGTTATAATTATATTAAACAAATTTCTGCTAAATGTATATATATATATTAAAGATGTTCTCAGATTGACCTGACCCCAGTAACAGAATTTTCTGAATTTATCTGCAGCAAAATAAAATTTATCTGCAAACCATGAATGCAGAATCAAGTCTGGTATCACTAGAAGTAATAGCAATTCATAAAATATGTAAAATTTGCATTTAGAAATAAAGTAAATTAACTATACAACAAATACAGTAATCTAGAGACATAATGCAAATTATATGTGTATTTTTAAGCCTGAACATTTCTTTCTTTAGCTGTTAAATTGATCTGCAGAACTTTAATCAATCTGCAGCGCTCGCTGCCATGCTCCATTGATTCTGCTACTGGCGACCTGACTTGTTAAATACTAAACTGAACCCGGACCAACTCTTCAGGAAAAAATCTATCAACCTGACTTGAACCACAAGAGAAAAAAATTAATTATTTCAGAATATAATAATTCTCAAAATTCTCTAATTCTGAAAAAATTGTGTATAATTTAGACATATCAAATTACACATGGATTTCATATGCGCCCCAACATCAAAAAGTTTGAGAACCACTGATGTAGAGGGTAAAGGCCAATTGCCTATATTAAGGACATAACCCTGGTTGGAATGCCCTCAGTGAAGGGAAGGGGGGCTTCTTTTAAGGTTTCTACTGGCATTCATGTGAGTTTCAGGGAAAACCACGGAAAACTCTGAATGCTAGGCTGGAGAGTTCAAACTGGATATGACAAGAAAGCATTTTCCAGGTTTACAGCGTCATTTTTCCAGTTTTTGGGTGATATTTGCAAATTGTCTAGACTTTTTTCATTGATTTCAAATTCCCTAATTTGAGATGGCCTCATTCACAGAATTTTAAGTTTGATGTGCTTTTGTAAATTATGTTAGCGATCAGATTTAAAGAAAATATGAATTTAAACATTATTCTGTAAATACAAATATAATATATTTTATAATATGGTGCTTAAAGTTTACAATGTCACTTACCTGAAATACTTTTCAGATTGACGCTCTCATTTCTTACTCATGAGTTGAATGAAATTGAGAGCATTGCGAGCAGAGCTTATCTTTGCTTCTTCTTTTGTTTTAGCAGTTCCAAAGCAAACTGCGACTGGTAATGATGTGATTTGTAATAAACAATGATAATCACCTACAAAAACAATGAATATAAAAAGTCTCACTATATTTGGATTTAAATCAATGTTAAATTAGGATGATTCAACATCATCTAAAGCAGAAAAAAGTGAGAAAGAATTATATATAGCATTTGAGTGTTATATTTATAATAATAATATAATGTTATAGTTGTAATAATATAACTATAAAACACTTTTGAGGAGGAAAAAAAAAAAACTTTTTAAATTATAATATGGGATATTCTGTCATATCCTATCAGTCATATTAAATAAAAACTGAGTTAACTTAATAAAGTATTTTAAATAATAAAAGCATATTTCAATTTATGTTGAACAGAAAAGGTAGTCTATGATGAAAAAAAATAAATAATATTTTTAACATGTAGAAGATGAAGTGTAAAAATTGTTGATCGGCACTAATTTATGTCAAGGTGCAACTACATACCAATTTGTATGAAATTCTGTGACGTAGCGTAGTTCCTGAGATACAGTTGCCACAAAAGTTTGTCACACACACACAGAGACTGACAGACAAACAGACAGACATTTTCTAAAAATGGTCAAATCGTGTTCTACTACAGCTCTCAAAACGTGTTTATCCATCAAAAACCCGAGGTCGAAAATTTTTACGATTCCAATACTTTCTTCTATTGAATATAGAAGCAAAAATTTGGTCCCACAGGTCATAATGATAAAGAATTTTTCTTTGTGTCCCTGTAAAAAAACTGTAAGTGCTAAATTCACCAAAATCTACACAGTTCGTGCAACTGTGACCTATAACATGTGTACAAATTTTTTGTTCAGATTAAATAAGCGTTTAGACGCTATCGCACTTTTAAAAATTTGGCCCCATAGGCCATAATGATAAAGAATTTTTCTTTGTGCACCTGTAAAAAAACTGTAAGTGCCAGATTCTCCAAACTCCATACAAATCGAGTAACTGTGACCTATAATATGTGTATAAATTATTTGCTCAATTGAATAAAGCGTTTAGATGCTATCGCACTTTTAAGAGTTTGGTCCCATAGACCATAATGATAAAGAATTTTTCTTTGTGTCCCTGTAAAAAAACTATAAGTGCTAGATTCACCAAAATCTATAGGGTTCGTACTATGGTGACTTACAATATACGCACCAACTTTCAGCTTATTTGAACAAAGCGTTTAGACACTAGCGTGTTCACTCACAGACATACACACACACACACACACATACATCTTCGTAAAAATAGTGAAAACATACTCAGGGGATCTCGAAACGTACAGAAACATCAAAATCTCGAATTTGGATTTTTGACATGATTACAATACTTTCCTCACTATAGTGTTCGGAAAGTAAAAAGTTGAATTTATTCTCAATATTAAAGTAAAAAAGAAAACTTTTTTTTTTTGTTAAAAATGAAAAAAATCGATAACTTTATTTTAAATTATCGCAGATCGATGGTTCAACCATTCGTTTTAAAGGTATTGGCAACCTCTTTTGAAAGATACCCATCATGAAAATTTACTCCCCTCAAGGGGGGGAGGACGAGGCTCCTACATACACAATTTTTTTTCCCAGTTGACTATCTCTATTACAAAAAATATATATTCCTTTCATTTGGTTTAGTGCAGTCTATAAATGTTAAATTCTACTTACCTGCAATTTCCCCCATAGGCGTAATGTATTTGAATACTTTTGAATGTCCCTGTACACGAACCATTTGCTTCATCTTAACGAAAAGCTTACTGTAGCATCCCTATATGATACACATTTAGAATACGGAGTTTGGAATTTCTGATACTATTTGTTCTTGAGATATGCTGATAACAGACACACAGACATCCACACAGACAGACAGGCAGACACACACACAGGCCATTCGCTAAAAGGATGATTTTCGTATTCAGGGGACCTCAGAACATGCAAGTATAACAAAAACTCACGTTCAAAAATTTGACCCTAAAACAATACTTTCTCGACCCTATGGGTAAGAGAAAGTAAAAAACGATTCACTTCATTTTACCATAATACTTTTTTTTAAGACTATCGAAGATCCTGTTTTCAAATATGCAAGCGAAGTGTGACATCACTGACCGTCCGTGGATGCAAGAAAAAGATTCCCTATGTTAATCGTCCATTGGATTTTTTGTAAAAAATTATTAAAAATTGAGGAAAATTATTTTCCGATTTTAATACCTGTATTTGGGAATAGATATGCTATCGTATCCATGTGTTAGATTGAGTTATTTTGCTGTCAAATTGACAAAATTTTAAATTTCAAAACTGTGTCATCTTTGGCGTTTTTTGTATTTGGCGATTTAAAACATAATACGAAAATATACATGCCAGATGTTTATTTTCGTAATATGTATTGTACGAAATATTGTTTCATATAATTCATCGCTCTCTTAATATAAGTTGTTAAAATAACCATGATTTTTGAAAGGAATTAAATATGTTCGCCAAATAATTTGTCGATATTTTTTTTTTTCGCCAAGGATGACAGATATATTAAATCTATTCCGCTGCAACATATGAGTATCTTATATCAGACACTTTATTTAGACATTTGAAAACAAAAACAAATTTGAATTCAAACTATGATGCCATTTTTTTTTCTAGAGTTTTGAAATTTGAAATTTAAATTTTATCAATTTTACAGCAAAAACAACTTAATCTAACGCATGCACACGATAACTAATACATATCTGTACCGAAATATGGGGATTAAAATCAAGAAATAATTTTCCTCGATTTTTAATAATTTTTTACAAAAAATCCAATGGACGATTAACATAGGAAATCTTTTTCTTGCATCCACTGACGCCCAGTGACGTCATCACTTTGCTTGCGTATTTTCTAACTATCCAATAATTACAGACACTCCATGCTAATCCAAATTCACCTGTACTCGATACTTCCAACCAGCTATCTCACCCACAACATCGCCAAAATATCCAGGATCCAGCTAGGGACTTTCTCATTCTCAACCGAACATTTTATCTTGACTCGACATTATCACCTTAGCCTACTCTACTTTCAATACTCATTTCAACTGGTGACCTTTACTTGCCCATCCAAACATTCTATCCTTATAACTTTACACTAATTTCAAAACTAAAATCAACTGGCGAGATTTACGTACTGAACTTGACGCCAATCATACCTTACAATGTAAAGAAACAATGAAGCTTGATAAAAATATTTAAAGACTTTAATATGTTTTTACCACAAATATTTTAAGAGTTTTAAGGCTTTAATATGTTTTAGAATAACTTTAAGCGTTTTTTTTTTTTTTAAGAAACAGTCAAAGAGTCGTTCATTCGGAATTAAAGAGTTGTCCATTTGGAATTTGTATTTTCTGAATGAAAACAGTTTTGGTTTGTTTTTATTTGGTATTGCGTTGCTTTTAGTCATGAAGTTACATAATTCTATTTATAGGTTCATGTTTATAATAGCCAGTGATCCGTTATATTTAATTTAGAACTTTAAACATTAAAATTGAATAGTTTTTCCAGGTTTTAGCGGAAATATATAAGAATAGGTGCGATACAAAACATATTTGATATCTATCAATTGTCCTCGCACATAAAAATTGTTAATTTTATAAATATAAATGCTTATCTTTTATTATATAACTGTTAACTTACCTTTTATTTGAATTTAAAAGTTTTCTTTACTTAAACTCGGTCAGCCATCTTTTACTTACATCGTGCCATTACTAACGATGTTTTGTTTACATTGTTGCCGTTGCCAAACTTGCTCTGCATAATTTTCTTAATTTTTACTGTTGCCACTGCTATTGAAATGATTATAGTAAATTGTATTTTCGGCTATGACCGTTGAGTGGCAATGGTAATGCATTGTTTATATGTAGATTTTTTACTTGGCAGTCAGTATAAAAAGATCGCGATGCGTGTGTTAAAGTGCAGTTATCGGCAGTGTTTAGCAATGGCCAGCTAGTCTTCAATTAGATATGAAGCAGTAGTTTATGAGTAATGTGAGTAGCTTTAAGCTGTTGATGGCCAAGCAACGATGTATGTGCTTATAGTATTGTTCCAGCTAAGCTAGTAATGCTCTTTGGCTATTGCATTTTAGAAACGATGGCTGCCGTTGTTAAGTTTTTTTACATATGTTAAGTTTCTGTTTGTTAAATTGTTCCTTATTAAAGGTTAAAGTTTTCTGTCATTCATGGGTGATGGAAGTTTTGAATTAAATTGATAATCGACGCCCTTTTGAGGCGAGACTGTTATATTTGCTAGTTTTAATGATGTTATATCTTGTTTAGTCGCTTTTTAAGCGACGATTGTTAAGTTTGATAAAAGTTAAAAGTTAATTAAAAAAGTTAAATGAAAGTTTTCTAAATTAAATCGTATAGTGGATGAGCATAATCGTCTTCATTTCAACTTTATGTTATTTCGTCTTGTTTCACTTTCGCTGATCAACCCGGCGATCGCGGAAGTATATTTCTTCATCATATTTTCCCGCTGATCAACCAGGCGATCGCGGATGTTCTGCGACGGTTCTTGAAGTGTATTGTCATCTGCTTTTGATTGTGTTTATCACTATGTCTAGCTCAACACCTGTAAAAGGTAATCATGTTCTTGTTATAAATTTGAAATCTTAATATATCATTATATCTTGTTGAATAAAATTGTTTTTTTTTTGTTAAAAACTTTAGTCTTTGATGTGTTATAATAGTTGAACACTGGTCGGGTTATTTTTATTGAAACACTTAAAACTTAAATATTAATGTTTCCACTGTATTTAATCTGCTTAATAATAGTCAATTGAAACATAGACTTTTAGTTTATAATATTTGGTTATGGGCAAGTTTTTTGAGGGTATCATCTTTTAAACTTGACCAGTTGTTCTTTTCTTGTTTTCTGTATAATTGATAATTAAGTAACTATTTAAAATGGCTTATAATATTGTACCTCAAATCACCAAGTTAAATGCAACTAACTACTCTGGTTGGAAGTGTGACATTAAATTTTTACTTATGGAAAAGAATGCTTATGATATCGTCACTGGTGACGAAACTAAGCCTAAAGTTAGTGAAACCGTGTCTGAGGAGGCAGTGCAAGACTTTAAAAGAAGGCAGAATGCTGCCATGTCAATTTTATATTTGAATATTGACAGTGAGTTTAGAAGTTTAATAAGTGAATGTACTGACCCCTCAGAGGCGTGGAAAATCTTAAAGGTTAACTTCCAGCCAGATAGTAGAAGTCATCATATGAAATTGTTTTCTGAAGTTATGACATGTTTTTTAGAACTTGGCGAATCTATTGGTGTTTTTGCAGCTAGAATATCTAAAATTGCTGATCAGTTAAAATCCATTAATAAACCTATTGCAGACGAATATTTATGTTTTCAAATTTTGAGATACCTACCTGATAAATTTTATCAGGTTGTTCAACAAATTCTTCGTTGGCCTGATAAGGACTTTAACTTTAAAAATATTATCGTTGAGCTTTGTGCCGAGGAAACGCGCCTTCAACTTAGAAATTTTGATAAAAGTAGAACGGAATGTTCTATTGAGGCCCAAAATGTAAAATTTAACGTAGGCCTGTTTTTACTTGTTGGAGGTGTGGGAAAAAAGGCCATGTAATTAAAGATTGTAAAGTTAAGTTAAATAATGATCTAGCTGCAAAAGAAAAGGAAAAACCACTCAGAAGTAATTTTTCTAAGAGGGGTGGCTCTAGTCAACAGTCAAAACGTGATAAAACTCCTAAAGCTCAAAATTTTATTGCAGAAGCAAATTTAAGTAGTTTTGATAGAGAGGGAAGCTGGGCTTATGATACGGCGGCCTCTCATCACTTCTGCAAAGATAAATCTTTCTTTTGTAATTTTTCTGAAATTTCTGGTGATGAGTTACACGTGGCTGTTGATGGTGTCACTTTTCCCATTACTGGTAAAGGTGAAGTGGAACTGAATTTTAATGGGACTGTTATTAAACTCTGGAATGTTTTATACTCGCCGAACTTGAGGAAAAATCTTTTGAGTGGTTCTAGATTCGACCACGGTGGTGTTAAATTTATTGGTGAGGCCGGCAAAATAAACGTGGTCGACAAGTATGGTGATTTCCTTTTCTCTGCTAAACTCCATGACGGGATTTATTATACATTTCCAAAAGTACTTAAAAACAAGCACAGTGTTAAATTGAATGGGGGGCAGAATTCTAATGAAAATTTAAATGATAATACTGAAATTTCAGCTTTTCCTGTAATAAAACCTGTAAATATAAAAGATTTTGATACCTGGCATCTTCGTTTTGATCATCTAAGCCCTGAATTAATTTTTAATACTATCCGTAATTCTGCTGTTAAAGGTCTGCCCAATTTAAAATCAGTTGATAATTTTTTTTGTGATCCCTGTCATGTGAGTAAGCAAAATCGTATTTCTTTTAAACCTTTAAGTCATTCTTCTTCCAAAAAACCTTTAGATCGACTTTTCATGGATACTTGGGGTCCAATTAAAATTCCTGGCAAAAAGGGTGAACGTTTTTTCTTGTCTATAATAGATGATTTCTCTGGTAGGTCATCCATTTACCCCCTCCAGGAAAAATCTATGTGTTTTAAGGTTTTTAAGAGACATGTTTTGAGGGCCGAAAGGTTTTTGGGAACCAAGTTGAAGTCGATCAGAACTGACAATGGCAAGGAGTTTGATAATGATTCTTTTAGGGGTTTTTGTAGAGAAAATGGAATAAATCATGAATTGACCAACTTTTACACACCAGAAGAAAATGGAGTTTGTGAGAGGTTCAACCAGACAATTATGAACTGTGTTCGGGCAATGTTAAAGTCCAGTGGTTTATCTGATGATTTTTGGCCTGAAGCATGTTTACACTTTAATTATACGTGGAACCGTATTTGTCACGGTGGGAACTCTAAAACTCCATTTGAACTCTATTCAGGAAATAAACCTTCTGTTCGACATTTAAGACCATTCGGTACGTTGACATATGTGGGTGTTCCAAAGGTTAGACGTAAGCACAAGTTAGACTCCAAATCAAAACGTGGTGTCCTTGTGGGCTATGCTTTACGTACTCGTGGTTATAGGGTCTGGTTGGAAGACGAGAAGAAAGTTGTGGAAACTACAAACGTATCTTTTGTTGAAAGCGGTGATGGGCGACTCTTCTTTTGAGTTGGTGCTTGTCCTGGAGGAACAACCACGGCCCGTTGACCGGTACCTTCTTCCTGGTCCGGAGCCTGGTACCTCTGGGGTCTTGCCCAGCGAGACTGAAGTTGTCGTCCCAGCCGTCTCTCCTGTTTCTCCTGCTCCTCAAGTTACTCCGCAGACTGCTTCTCCTAACTGGATGACCAATCCCGTATGGTACAGGAAGGTTGTGCCTCGACCTCAGGGAAAAAAGGTCGATATTTACTATTATCCTGATGGAGAGGGTAAAAAGTGTTGTCAAAGGTCACCTAATGATGTCGAAAAGTTTTGTAATTTAAATAATATTGTTTTTAACCCTGCTGATTTTGATTTTTCCAAGTTTAATAAGTTTACTGGTGTCGTTAATCCTGGTGTTATACCTTCCGCGTCCAGCACGGCTAGTTGACTAGATGTGGTGGTCCCGAGAACGTATAAACAGGCTTTAAAATCTGCACAATCTGATGAGTGGCATGGGGCTATGCTGGAAGAGTTGGAATGTATGGCCACAAGAGGTGTCTGGCATCTTGTGAAACTCCCTGAGAACAAAACTGCGTTGGGAAACCGCTGGGTTTATACAGTCAAGCGTGACGAGTCTGGCAACATTGTCAGATACAAGGCTAGATTAGTTGCGCATGGTTTCAACCAGGTCCAGGGTGAATCCTATGATGAGACCTTTTCGCCTGTCATAAATTTTTCTGTTGTTAGATTTTTTTTCTCCCTTTTAGTCTCATGTTACGGTTGGTTTAATGTACAGTGTGATGTTAAGTGTGCCTATCTGTATGCTCCCTTACAGGATGAGATTTACATGAGGCAACCAGTTGGTTTTGCTGAAAAAGGTAGAGAGGACTGGGTTTGTAAACTGGATAGAGCACTGTACGGATTACATCAATCAGGCAGGTTGTGGTTTTATGAATTAAATAAAGTGTTGTTGGAACTTGGTTTTAATAAATTTGAAAATTGTAACTGTGCATATTCGTATTATGATTTCTCCGTTTTATTGGTTTATGCTGACGACATCGTTGTTTTTGCTAGGACTGAATCTCAAGCTAATGACATTTTAAGTTTGTTGAAATCAAAGTTTGATTTGAAAATTTTGGGTATCACACGCAAGTTGTTAGGTGTGGAGTTTGAGTATACAGATACAGGTGTTTTGATCCACCAAAATCAATACATTGACGAAGTCAGTAAGAGGTTTCAAAATCACCGTGTACCTATCTCCTCCTTACCTATTGTTAAAGGTATCAAATTTTCAAAAAGTGATTGTCCTGTTATTCAAGAAGACATTGATGAAGCTTCTCATTTACCTTACAGAAATCTTTTAGGTTGTATTTCTTTCATTTCAAATCGTACTAGACCCGATATCGCATATGCCACTAACATTTTCTCACAGTTCCAACAAAATCCAGGCATTAAACATTGGCAGGGTTTACTTAAACTTCTCGGATACATAAAATTCACCAGTCAGTATAAGCTCCATCTTAAATGCACACAGGTTAAACTAATTTCTTATTCTGATGCTGACTTCGCCGCTAATAGGGACGACTATGTTTCTATGGGTGGCCAGTTGATACTTTTGGATAGTGCTGCTATTTCTTGGCGTACTAATAAACAGAAAGGGATTACCATATCAACGATGGAATCAGAATTTGTTTCCATGTGTGATTGTGTTCGTGAGCAGGACTGGTTTTATAATATTTTATGTGAATGTTCTGGCTTAAATCTTATAGAAAATAATTTTGGAATGCCTACCCTATATGCTGATAATCAGGCTGCAATACGTTTTACAAAGTCCAGGATTGAGAATTTCCACACGCGCCATGTTAATATTAAACTATTTTTTATAAGGGATTGGTTTGATGAGGGCAAATTTCATATTGAATATATTTCCTCTAAATTAAATCTTGCCGACCCGTTTACGAAGCCGTTGACAAAAAATGATTTGTTAAAATTTATAAAAGTGATCTTTATATAAACTTTTTGTGTTTGAATTAATTTCTTCGCTTTGCAGATGCTTTTCATAATTTTTTTTATATTATGTTATCATGGTGTGAATGTGTTTGTGAAATCGTGAGGCGCCTTGCGTATTTGTTCATTTTGTATATATATTCATTTTCATAATTTTTCATATATTGTATATATACCTCATATTTACTCTTGTACATAAATTGAATATTGCATCATATAATTAATATTGTATATAATGTATATTTTCATATCACCTTTTCTTTAGTATGTCTGCGGGGTGGAGAGTTGTACTTCATCACTTGAAAATCTAAGTTTTTGTCAATGGTTATCTTCATAGTAATTAGTTTATTATATCACTTGTGACACTTTCTATAGACTGTGGTGGAATCTCATGATGTTTTTTTGTTAATTAAATTTTTTATATGCTGCGGTGGGGGGCATTGATATCTATCAATTGTCCTCGCACATAAAAATTGTTAATTTTATAAATATAAATGCTTATCTTTTATTATATAACTGTTAACTTACCTTTTATTTGAATTTAAAAGTTTTCTTTACTTAAACTCGGTCAGCCATCTTTTACTTACATCGCGCCATTACTAACGATGTTTTGTTTACATTGTTGCCGTTGCCAAACTTGCTCTGCATAATTTTCTTAATTTTTACTGTTGCCACTGCTATTGAAATGATTATAGTAAATTGTATTCTCGGCTATGACCGTTGAGTGGCAATGGTAATGCATTGTTTATATGTAGATTTTTTACTTTGCAGTCAGTATAAAAAGATCGCGATGCGTGTGTTAAAGTGCAGTTATCGGCAGTGTTTAGCAATGGCCAGCTAGTCTTCAATTAGATATGAAGCAGTAGTTTATGAGTAATGTGAGTAGCTTTAAGCTGTTGATGGCCAAGCAACGATGTATGTGCTTATAGTATTGTTCCAGCTAAGCTAGTAATGCTCTTTGGCTATTGCATTTTAGAAACGATGGCTGCCGTTGTTAAGTTTTTTTACATATGTTAAGTTTCTGTTTGCTAAATTGTTCCTTATTAAAGGTTAAAGTTTTCTGTCATTCATGGGTGATGGAAGTTTTGAATTAAATTGATAATCGACACCCTTTTGAGGCGAGACTGTTATATTTGCTAGTTTTAATGATGTTATATCTTGTTTAGTCGCTTTATAAGCGACGATTGTTAAGTTTGATAAAAGTTAAAAGTTAATTAAAAAAGTTAAATGAAAGTTTTCTAAATTAAATCGTATAGTGGATGAGCATAATCGTCTTCATTTCAACTTTATGTTATTTCGTCTTGTTTCACTTTCGCTGATCAACCCGGCGATCGCGGAAGTATATTTCTTCATCATATTTTCCCGCTGATCAACCTGGCGATCGCGGATGTTCTGCGACGGTTCTTGAAGTGTATTGTCATCTGCTTTTGATTGTGTTTATCACTATGTCTAGCTCAACACCTGTAAAAGGTAATCATGTTCTTGTTATAAATTTGAAATCTTAATATATCATTATATCTTGTTGAATAAAATTGTTTTTTTTGTTAAAAACTTTAGTCTTTGATGTGTTATAATAGTTGAACACTGGTCGGGTTATTTTTATTGAAACCCTTAAAACTTAAATATTAATGTTTCCACTGTATTTAATCTGCTTAATAGTAGTCAATTGAAACATAGACTTTTAGTTTATAATAGGCTTGTATGTATGTTTCCGTATGTTTATATGTATGTTTCCGTAAGTTGAACCAGCTGAGTAAGTTGAACAAACGGAAAAAAAAAAAAAATGGCTGCCAAAAGTTTTTTGTTTTGAAGCGGTCTAACCGGAATCTTTCATGACAGATGAGGGTCATTATTATTATTAATTCTAAATTTCAGTATGAGGACAGATTTTCGAACTTTGGAAAATTTGTTGTCAGGGATATGCTTGATTCACACAATAGTGCATGAGTAAAAATTTCTATGCTAACTTATGACAAGCCTATGTAGCTACAACAAAACATTTGTTAAGTAAGTTACTATTATAAAATAAAGCTCTTACACGGTTTTCTGCATTAAATACATCACTGAGAAAAAAGAGCATGACTTTAATAGCATTTGAAAAGCTTGCTGATTCTTTACCCCAAGTTGTTCCTGAGAAAGCTTTGTTGTTAGAAGAAATTAGAGAGTATACAGTTGATGCAAAAATAGATGAATTAGAAGAGGCTGGGTTTTTTTCTGAGGCAATGAAAAATTCCCGAATCGATTTGAACTGGTGGTCACACATTTTCCCAATTAAGCATCAAGGAGATTTTAAATACCAGCACCTACCTATATTCATCAAGGCACTTTTGATACCTCTTTCTGGTTCTCTAGTTGAAGGTAGTTTTAACATCATGGATGATATAATCACTGAAGACCTATCTTCAGAACTATCTTCTTGACTATTGAAAATTATGAAGCAATATCAACAATAAAATATCATTTACGGTGACAAAATATAAAAGAAGTTGAATTAGAACCATCACCAAAGATGCGAAAAGCCATATATACAGCATATGCCACCTAAAAACAATATCTATCCGAGAAAAAGAAAAAAAACAACTAAACAAAATTCAACTCAGTGGCGTAGCAAGGGAGGAAGGGGGGGGGGGGTTTATTATGCCCTGGGTGCCACTTGAATACATACTTTCCAACCATCTCATTATGAACCGTACAATTTTTAGTACCCGCCTCTTTTTTCACACCAGTCATTTTACTCTTATTTAATCGAAACAACATTTGAAGAGAATTTTAACTCTAAAAATAAAACGGTGTGAAAAAAGGAGCATTTTTTCAAGGGACGTTAACAATTGTACAATTATTAATGAGATGGTTGGAAAGTATGGTAATGTTATTAAATATTTCCTTTCTTGATTTGTCCGATAAAATGTGCTATTATTAATGTTTGCACACATCTCAAATCATTAAAATGAAGCACGAAAAGGGAAAAAAAGTTTTTCAAAGATATATATTCTTAAAAGGATTTTATTTTTTTTAATTAAATAATCTAAATTGTTGGGGAAAACTACTGTAGGGGTGAAACTACCTAACATGCAAAAACCCTGAAAACTGTTTCTTGCATGCAGATAAGGAAAACAAATCAATGATATACCGTATGGTTACCTATAATAAATGATATATGCAAAGTTTTTAATACATTATGCAGCAAATTAAACATTAAAAATGAGAAATTTCTATAAAATTTAAATAATTTAACATGAAATTCAGAGACAACAAAAATTTCAAAAACCCTGATTTCAGGGATAGCCCCTGAAAAGTTTCACCTCTGCTACTGCTCGTAAAACTCGTCAACCAATCAAGAAAGATCTATGAAAAGGACGGTATGAGAAATGGGAAAGCAAAAACCTTCCGATTTGGGGGTCGACTTTCTTGGAAAATTTCAGGTTTCAGATAACACTTGTTTAAGCTAAACATGCATATTTTGAGAAACTTTTAATTGGAAGACTACTAATGAGTATCCACAAGAGCTATCACTAACCGAATATTATTAAATTGAATAGAAATAAAGGTGATATATATTTTTAAGATTCTACATGGGTGGTCTTAAAAAAAGGCAAAACATTTCTAAAAGTATAAAATAGAATCTATGAGCAAAATAAAAATAAAACACTAATTTTGAGATACAATATTTTTAAAAAAATCGCATGCCGGAATTTACACCAATGACCTATTTTTTAATGCAATATAAGAGACAATAATCTAAAAAAAGAAATGAATAAAATTTCAAAATAGTTTAATTAAGAGAATCACTATTTTCACTTTATAAATAAAAACATTAAAAAAATTTTGGGTCACGTGAAAAGCATTTTTATAATAAAAGGCAGTTTACAAAAATTGGCCGAACTCAACAAAGATTACAAGAAGATAAATGGAACTTTATTTACAGCTATAAATAGGTAAGAAATCTTTCTTTATACATAAATTTAATATTAGGTATATGAATATAGATCTATAACCATGTAATTGTCATTTAGATGAAAGACGAAAGCAGAAACACAAACCTATTTGTAACTTTGACATTAATAATAATAATAGAAATATAAAAATAAAAAATTCTGTCAAAGACAGAATTTAGTTTATTAGGCAGGACTATTAATTTCAATCTGTAAAATTTTTATTTTTATGTTTTATTTTTTACCAGCAGGCTTTGCGTGCTCCGCTGGTCACTATATTTAAATGATTTCTTTTTAATTGAATAGCTGAAATGTTTAAATACATATATTTTGATTGGCGACTATTTTTGTCACAGCATTAATATGGTAAATGCTTGGCGATATCAAATATTTTTTGAAATTCTCGAATTTGAATTAAAAGGAATATTCTCAAAAACTACTCTAATATGATGAATGAAATGCAGTATTTAGAGAATTTATATACAATTATAATTACTCTGAATAGTAGAAGCTAGTCATTTCAAATAATAAAAGTTAGTTATTTCAAAACTATTCATTCAGATTTTTTATTTATTTATTTTTTTTATACTTGTAATAATAGTGGTAAAATATTACCATTTTTCCCTCTTTGTTCAATTGGAATGTAGATAAGCTCGAAATTCTGCTCTGTAGCTATATTTTGGAGAAGCTTCAAACAGTCTAAATTTTCATCCATGATGTCAACATCTTGCAGAGCTTGAAGAAAAGAACTAGATGATGTTTTCAGATCTTTGAGGAACTTCAAAACATTTTTTGAATAAGTCTTCTGTAAATTGGACTGTTTGTTATCAGGATCATCTCTGTCAAAAACTTTCAGATCTTCAAATTTCTAAGGGGAAAAAAAGGCAAATGATTATACTGCATTTGGTAAAAGCCATGCTTTGATAATGATAAAAAACAAATAAAGAAAGAAAATAAAGAGAGAAAAAAATAAAGTTTTAAAATAACTCCTTTAAATTAAGATGACTGTAATTAGTATTAATACTGAAGAAACAAAAACTACTGGTCTTGAAGAACTTGTGAGCAAGAGATTTTATTGGTTTTGAGATCAATGATTTATCATGATCTATCAACTTAATATTATTTTAATTATCTCAATCAGCTGCTTCACAATCCTTTAAAAATCTGACCGTATTAAACTCCTGCTCAGTGGTGCCTACTCCTCATTTCAGAATCTACAACTTTTTGCTGATAGTGTAAAATACCTTTGAAATTTTTCCCGGTAGCAAATTCTTGCTCAGTGGCGACAACGGGTAACTCTTCAGGTTACATGATGTTAAACAGTCTGTTCACTCACTGTGCAATTGATTATTGAAAGTTCTGACAATAGCAAACCCCCACATACTGGTGCCTGCATACACTCCGCGACAGAAAGATAGGTACAAAAGTTTTTTTTTTTTAATTTTTCATAAAATAACATTATTTAAATTGTGCTGATCAATTTATCAAAAACATACTAAATATTTATAGAAGATGCGACAACAATTTTTATTTCATAAATAAATAAATCTTACCCGTCTTCGGTTTTTCATGAGTGACAAAAAGATAGAAACACAGGAAATTACATTCTAATTAGTCTTAAGTTAGAAAAATTAAAAATGAGTGCATTTTCCATTCACTTTTATAGCCTGAAAAATTCTATCAGGTAAACTGTCAAATAATTTTTTTATGTACTTTTGAGGAATTTTCTCCCCATTCTTCTGTAATGGCTTGTTTATGTTCTGCTGTTATAGAAAATTGTCGACTGTTTTTATAGACTTCTCTTGCGAGGTAGCCCCAAAGATTTTCAATAATATTTAGGTCAGGAGTTCTAGTTGGCCAGTCAAGAATTGTAATTTTCTTTTTAGAAAACCATGTTTTTACAGTATTGGCCATGTGAACAGCGGCGTTGTCCTGTTGAAAAATAAAATGACAGGAAGCTATGATGGTAGCCTTCGGTAATAAATGTCTTTGTAAAAGATCAAGATATGTTTTTGCATTTAATTTGCTTGGAAGGACAACTATATAAGTTTTCCCATTGATACCAATCGCTGCCCAGATCATGACAGAGCCGCCAGCCATTTGTCATCGTGAAAGAATGCGTTGCTCCTTACGTAAATCGTGATAATAGTAATCCCAGCCGTCTGGCCCCTCCAAGTTCAGTTTTTTTTTTCGTCAGAGAAAATAACCCTTTTCCATTCATTAGTCCACGACATATGTTTTCTTGCAAAATCTAGTCTGACTTTCTCGTGCAATTCAATTAAAGGTAGCTTCCTCTTTATTTTCTTATATTTAATGGTTGGACAACTCTTTAAAAGTCTTTGAACATTCCGCACATTTGTTTTAACATCGGCTTCTTCAGCTATCCCTCGAGCAGACAATGCAGAACTCAAAGCAACTCTCAAAATGACTCTTTTCGTACGTGGGTTGAACACGGAAGGTCGTCCAGGAGACTTCTTTTTCCCATAATTTGCAGTATCTTTAAAAAAATTACATATAACACTAATGCTTTGACATATTTTTGAAGCAATTTGTCGATAGGTTAAACCTTCGTTACGCAAAACGGTAATTTTTCCATGTTCAACTGCACTCAAACATTTACCGCGTCCCATTCTTAACATCTGATGTCGGAAAAGAGTGAGACAAACCGGTTTTGAGAATAACAACTTCATTTATGCCAAAAACACGTAACTGAGATAAGAATTCTAACCAATCAAATGCTTTCGTCGACAGGAAAGTTGTTGTACCTATCTTTTTGTTGTGCATAATTAATCACATTACAGGAATAAACTACTATGAAGCAAGAGAAATACACTAATTTGCTATTTTTATAAATCAGTTTTATCCTTAAAATGCACACTAAACATGTGATTTAAATTAAACGTTTATTGTATAAGATTTGTTTGATAATGCACTGTTCTTATCTTTTTGTCGCGGAGTGTAAGTCATCTGTCCTTTCCCATGAAATACCCTGTTCATTCACTGTGAAAATGACCTTTGAATATTCGGACCATGGCAAACTTCCACCTGGTGGTTTCTACTTCTTCTCTCTTCCTAATCATTTTACACTTTGATAAAAAATAAATTAAATTTGTGTAATTTTATTTTTTGAGTTAAAAATGATTTAATCAGACACAGCTTAAATTTTATGTGTATATCAGAATGCAGATATAGCTGTTATATTCTGCTAAAATAATTAATCTTGTTATTTTAAGAAAGGAAAAAATAATCAGCAACTGTTTAAACTTTGTGTGTATAAAATAAATTAATCTTAATCATATTTGGGTGTTTATCGTTCGGAAGATGGTGTTACTCTTCTGCATATTCCACCATTTAAGTAGAGGTTATATCTCAGCTTCTATTGAACATTGTGGACTTAACGAAATGTATCCGTCGCTCTATTTTTCTTACTCATATTTAAATTTGCGTGTACATTGGCCAAAAGGTGGCACTGTTATGTTGCAATTTTCCTTGTTTGTCAAAGAGCTGTGTCTCAAAATCTAATGTACATAATTACGCTGTTTTTCTTTTTTTAATTTGTGTGTATATTTAACGCAAGGTTATTTGTTTTTAAATCATGTAAAAAAAAATATATATATATATATTTATCATAGTGCATCTATTAATAAATAACTTTGATGTTACAGATCAAATGACAATTTTCTTACACATGTTTAAATTTGTGTGTATATCGGCCAAAACAAAGCTATATCTCAAAATATTAATAAATAACTTCGATAAATTTTTAAACTCAAAATAGCTAATGTTTTTTACTCCACAGTTTAGAAAAAAAAAAAATATCCTTTAAAAGTAATTTTTTTCTATTTACATAAATAGATGAAAGGAAAATGAATTTAAATAAATGTAATCTTTCTAATTTTTTTTTATTTTTAAAGCGATTCTTCAGATTTTTTAACTGCAGACAGGTGAGCAGTAACAGCAGTCATATACTAATTTCTGCTTAAATTAGTTTAAAATTCAAAAACTGCTTTTTTTTTTTTTCCAGTACCTCATTTATTTCCAACCAGAAGAATCGTCTACTAGAATGTCTGCCACTGTAGAATGAATCATAAGTGAAATAATAAAGTGTTATCATTAAAATTTCATACTTCAGTTAATTAAAAATCTAATTGTTTCATCGATTAGGGGGTTTTTCTCTGGATTCAGAAAAATCGCCCCTTTCATTTGGTATTAAATTTGAAAAAAAAAAAAAAAAAACGGGGCAATATTTCTAATATATTTGGCTATTTAATGCTCCTTAATTGTTTCTTAAACTCAGAATTTACTTGTTTACTAATTGCAGGGTTGCCACAAAAGAAATAGAACAAAAATAGTTGCTTTAGTAGCCTAGAAGCATTAAAATAGTTGCCTAAATAGTAGCCTAACGACCGAAATATAAGCGTAAATATCACATGCTAACAAACATTAAAGGATAAAAACCATATGCATTTTTTCACTTTTCAATTTAAATATGCCATTAAAAGAATCTTCAAAGTAAAATAGTTTTAAATAATAGAAATGTATTCAAATATTAGATTTTCTAAGCAATTCATTAATATATATATATATATATATATATTAAAAAAAAGTTACTGTCACTGGCGTCAATTTTTTTTTACTGCGACAGCATCTTCTAATGGAGGGCAGGGACCTTCGCGTCATGAGAGGTATCAATGCGTTCCGAGTACTCCAAGGAAGACATTTCAGCCGCTTAGAATATTTATCATTGTAATGAAAGATGTTATCAACTAAAAACGACAAGTTTATGAAGGTACTCTATGTGCCATTTTGAAAAAAGTTTCTCCCAGTAACGTTCTTCTGTCATGAAGTCATTTTACACGAGAAAATTAAAATATGATCCATGGTTGTACGTAGGTAGGTAGGTTGACTGGATTTAACCAGTGCACCAGTACTGCGCTATGGGTAATTGCTGACAGTCTGGGACGCACCCAGAGATGTTCCGGAGACATGTCATCACAATTTTGAACTTTCACAGAGGTGATCCCCAGAGGTATAGTGGGGATGGGAGCATGGAGGACTTTGCGACCACGACAGATTTTGTATGCAACAACCCCCATTAGTGTACACGACGGTCTTTGGCCGGCTCAAGTATCGAATCGGCAATCTTCCAATTACGTGCTCAGCACTTTACCAACTAGGGTACCACAGCCCGAAACCATGGATGTAAAAAACAAAGAAAATAAATATCAACTTTTTTTCTCTACTTAAATTAATCTTCTTACACGGGCAAATTAAAATATGATCCATGGTTGTAGGTAGGTAGATAATTAGGTAGGTTGTGATTGACGTTGCACCATTACTGCGCTATGGATAACTGGCGATGGTCTGGGACGCACCCCTATGGATGTTCCGGAGACATGCCGCCACAGTTTTGGTCCTACACGAAGGGAATAGCTCCCCAGCTTCAGTGGCCTCCAGAGGTATCATTTTGATGGGAACATGGAGGATATTGTGGCCACAGCATATTTAATGTGCACCAGCCACCATTAGTGTACACACCGGTCTTTGGTCAGCTCGAGAATCAGACCCATAATCTTCCAATTACAAACTCGGCGCTCTACCGACTGGGGTACCATGGTTCGGATTTAAGGTTGTAAAAAAGAAATAAAAAGGATCATATACTAAAGCTGTAATGCAAAATGGTCTAGATATTATGATTTTCTTTCTATTAAAAAAAAAATATTAATATTATATATTTCAATTTGACATTGAATATGAGGATTTCCATAATAATTTTCTGCTTTTGTCTTGTAATATGCACTATTAATATTCCTTTTCAGTGAAAGAAAGCAGCGAATAGGCAGGCAGAGTTCTGCATGTGTTAATAAGTTATGTGAGTCGGGGAGGAGGCGAAGCCTCCTTTGGGGGTTGGTGAGCGGAGCGAGCAGGGGGCAGAGCCCCCTAGTATATATATATGAATAATGAATTTTTGTTAAAATGGCCTCATTTAAGATGGATTTCTGAGTATTATGTACAAAATCAGATTCTCAAATTAAGGTCTATAAAAATTACATGTAATAATCATCACTTTATATGTAGTTTGTTAAAATGGACTTTTTTATTGAAAGGGGGAGGAGAGAATTTGAAGCCTACTTTCCAGAGAAAAATAAACTCTCAAAATTTTTATTTATTTATTTTATTTTTCAACATGAAGAAATGCAATAATTAAATGTTTCATTTCTTTCATTTGGTGCTATAACACCACAGGAAGTAATGCTCATTCTTTACCTATTATCCTGGAAGAGAAGCAAGCGAAAGGGCTGAACTGTGAATCAATTTGCTCTTACCTCCACTTCTATTGAGGAGAAAACTTTTTCCTTTCTTTTTCTTTAGACAGATTAAAAACTATCATTAGGTACTATCAGTTTCCTCTTCTTATATTGCATAAAGTTGTGTGTGAACACAAGTAATATTGTAAGCGAGTACTATAATTAGAATAGGTATGTATATTCCTTATTTAATTGGTTTCACATATCATTTTTCCCAAGTTATAATTTTTAATAAAGTAACATAAAAGGGTTTGAGAAAATATTCATTCATATTAATATGTATGTGTGGTGTACATAATACAAGTGTATATTTCATATTGTCATGTAAAACCCCAGGTTTGTGATTTTCAGTCATAACAGTCTCATTAATATGGGGAAAAAAAAAAAAAAAAAAAAAAAAAAAAATCGTTGGCTTTTAACTGTTTATATTTGTGAGTTTACTGTAATACTTAGAAAGAAATGATGTTGAAAAATAATACACATTAAATTTCTAGTTAGTAGAAGGAAAAATCACAAATGATGAATATTAAATAAAAGGTATACATCACAGATAAAAAAAAAAACCTTCAATAAAAAACACTATCAAGATGATTTTCCAAAATAAAATTTTCAGTTATATAAGTAATATTTTATCTCTAAAGAATTGAATATTTAAGTATTGTAATAAGTTGGTGAAAATTGCTCTAAAGAAATTATTCAATCTTATAGTGTTGAATTAAAAAAAAATTCATAAGTCATTCCTACAAAATAAAACAAAACAAAACAAAAAAAAAAAAAAGGAGAAAAGCAAAAGCTGAAACTTTGTTATTTAATAAAATTTTTATAAGATCAGTTAAGAATGGAGAGGCAAACAGTCATTAAAAATTTAGGCGAAGGAAAATATCCACCTTGACAATTAATGTTGATTAATTTATGAAATGACAAATAATTTTTGATATACATATATTCTTACTTCACTGTAAAAGAGGCAATAGAAAAATAATATGGAAAAAAAAAAGGTCCCTTCTCCAAGCCAATGTATAAAAAAAGTCCCTTTTCGACAAGCTTAAAGGCAAAGGTCCTTTACATTAATGTTACAAAAGTAAAGAAATATTACATATGCATTAACGCATACTTAGCCAATGGCTTTGTTCCCATACATTGCATTATTTATGTCACTATTCTGTTTTCAATAAATCTAATTTCCAACTACAAAAGGGTTTTATTCATTCTACTTAAAATTTTAGGCTAGATATAGGCGGTCAGTAAACGTTAAATTTTTTAAAAATCCATGCTCATAATCATTCAACAAATAGAAGCTATAAAGATATACAATCCCAGCAAAGGTGAATCCACCCAAGCTGAATCAAAATTATACATTTTATTTAAAATCCATATAACTGTTGGTTCAATATCTGTCTTTTAAAGAAAAAATAATAGAAACGTGAAAATGCACTTGTGACCTTACTATGGTCAAGCACTGGTGAGTCTAGCATTGCTATGGTCAAGTCAAATACAGTTAAGTAGTAGCGGTTTTTGGACAGTTATTTCATTGTAATTTTTATTGAATTATTGAAAGTTTTGTATTGTGTTTTTGTAATTTTTATTGTCAGATGAGTAAAAATTGTAAAGTGAAACTGTTTTGGTTCACATAAGCTGAAATATTAACATTAATTAACATTGGACCATTTGGGCACCACTAAATTTCAATGTTAATCGTTATGAATTTAATAAATTGTATGATTTGGTGAGATTTTGGTGACAAAACTTGCGACTTAGCAATGAAATTTGTGATGTGGCAGCAAAATTTGATAGTTGACGACGAATTTGTTATCTGATAACAAAATTTGGCAAGCTTGGCAATGGAGAATGGCAGCTTTGGCATCATTATATTTTTTTTCCCATGCGAAAACTTCATATCTCTTCACACACCAATACCTTGTTTCCACAAGATAAAAGGTCAAAGGAAGCTGTAACGTATTACTGTCAATTTCAATCGTAAATTTTAAATTCTTGCCTAAACCGACATTCTAAACTATTCACCACAAACTGTATTTGTATTAAGACTAACATATTATTTTAATTTTATATTTTAAAATGATTAATTAAAGCGGTTAACATTGTTTTTATATTTTCCGTGATCTTTTTAAATTATTGTTTGCACATGACGTAAGCATCAAATTATAAATTTAAGCAATTAAAGCTATAGAAAATGTCGGCTTCATCACAACTGACGAAAAATCACTTTTTAACTTGTAACTTTTAAGCAATTGAAGCTATCGAAAAAGTTGAAATACAAAAATTGTTCTTTAGGGTTAGGTGGTAATTCGCCTGATTTGAAGTTTTTTCCTATTTTCAATATTAAAGAAATTATGGGCAAATGAAAATTTCTACCCCCTTTGAGCTGGATAAATTTAAATAAAAATTACTTCAGTTATCAAGTTCACAACTTAAACATGGAAAAAAGCGTTATACATATATATATAAACTTTTGAACGGAGGGTGGTTTTGGGTTCTAGGGGTCCTGATCAGTGAAGATATGAAGAATTTTTCGTGTCATGAGGATCATTGCAATAGGTAGATTTCCTATAAAGAATCTACCTAAAATGAATAATAACCATAAATAAGTATCTTCTATTGCAAACATTAATTACTAAACATCTGTCTAAAATTTTGAGATTTAAATTAGTAAAGAAAGTTTTCATATAATTTTGTAAAAAAACATTTTATTAAATTTATTTAAAAAATTACTCTTACACTTTTTTTGGACATGAATGATTACATCAAACATTGTTTTCTTTTATTAAAATTTTTTTTTTTTTTTAAATCTCTGCTGAAGGCTCTTTAAATATGCTTTGATGTAATTTATTACTCTGTGTATCTCTAGCTTTAAAAAGGCTTTATACCTAATCTCGCAGATAGCAAGGTTCATGTTATTTTATGGAAAAATTTGTTTGCACAATTACCCCTCATCTAATGCATTCTTTTAATTCTATTTTCACATTCAGAAAATTCACAATCATTAAATTAGTACTCGTTTGTTAAATTTTATTTATAAGTGAAAAAAGTGAAAAAATAATTAAGTGCATTTTTCACATTTTTTAGCCAGAAAAATTATTAAAAGTGAAAAATTAATTTTTCAAAAACGAGTGCTAATTTAACGATTGTGAATTTTCTAAATGTGAAAACTGAATTTAAAAGAATACATTACGCAATTAATCATTGTGGACAGTGGCGGATTTAGGGGAGGGCTATACGGGCTATAGTCCAGGGCGGCAAATTCTTTGAAAATATCAATGTACTAGCGGATAATTTAGGATAAATAGAAAAATAAAACAGTGAACTACTTTTTAAACAAAAACATAGAAATAACATGTTTTAATAATTTTATATGGAAATCACTGAATGCTTATTAGGAGGGATTTATGATTAAATAAATGAAAGATAATATTTTATAATTTACAATAATATTTTTACCTTACATAAATCCTTACTAAGTCCGAGCTTCATATATATTTCGGCTACCTAACGGTGCCATCTTCAGATACACTCGGTAAAAAATGATTTGAAGGTGCTACTTGGATGACTTGTATATCTTTTGTAGTTTCCTCTTCGATTTCTTCACTTCTCTTGTTTTTCTTATATAGTTGTTGCCACTCGGTAGGAATAATGCTATGTTCGATATCATTGATAGTGTTATTGGTTAGTATTTCGATAGCTTCTCTTTTGAGAGCGTAATGGTGAGAGTTGTATGGGGCTATTTTTTGAAAGTTAATGGAATCAATGTTAATTGGGTTAGTATTGTTAGTTCTTGAGAAAGCTGTGGAATGTCTATTGTATTTTAAGTCGGTTATGTGTTCTGAAATACGTTCTTTTATTTTCCTTTTAGTCATTCCTATGTATGAGGCTTTATTTTTATTTTGATATTGGAAATCGATTTTATAAATGCCGGCTGTGTGTTTAAAGTCTATGGGGTCTTTTTCATTGCGAATTCGTTGGTATATATTTTTATTTGGTTTTATTGGGATGTTTATATTGTGTTTGGTGGCTTCATTTTTAATTTTTACGGCGGCACCTTTGCAGTACGGGATCGCGGGGGTAAAGAGTTGTTTAGATTTTTGAGCATTCGGAATATTGTTTAGGGTTTTTATACGTTTTTTATAAAATTTATCAACTATGGAGGGATTATAATTAGCTTTCTTGGCGATATCTTTTATTATTTTTATTTCTGATTTTAGATATTTTTTATTTGAGCATATGAGTATAGCGCGGTTGACGTAGGAGCGAATAGCGGCGTATTTATAAGAGAGGGGTGTGTGACATTTATTATTTATGATTTCGTTGTTACTAGTAGGTTTTCGGAAGACGGTGGTGTCTATGGAATTATTTTTGTTTTTGATAATAGTGACGTCAAGGAAATTCAAAGAATGGTTATTTTCTATTTCATGGGTTAATTTGATATTCGGATCGGTGTTATTAAGTTTTTCAAGAATGTTGTCGGGATTAATCGTGGGTGGGGTGACAGAAAAAATATCGTCTACATAGCGTATCCAAATTTTACATTGATTGATTAAGTTGCTAACAGAATTTTCGAATATTCGCATTTTGAGCTCGGCAATGATCCCCGATATGGGGGACCCCATGGGCACGCCTTGTGTTTGTTGGTAATAGCTTCCGTTGAAAAAGAAATAAGAATGGTTGAGTAGAAGATTATTTACGCGAATTAAGGTATCACTAATATTGTTGTTTCCGAAATGATTTATTATAAGTTCGGAAACAACAATATTAGTGATACCTTAATTCGCGTAAATAATCTTCTACTCAACCACTCTTATTTCTCAAAAATCTAAACAACTCTTTACCCCCGCGATCCCGTACTGCAAAGGTGCCGCCGTAAAAATTAAAAATGAAGCCACCAAACACAATATAAACATCCCAATAAAACCAAATAAAAATATATACCAACGAATTCGCAATGAAAAAGACCCCATAGACTTTAAACACACAGCCGGCATTTATAAAATCGATTTCCAATATCAAAATAAAAATAAAAATAAAGCCTCATACATAGGAATGACTAAAAGGAAAATAAAAGAACGTATTTCAGAACACATAACCGACTTAAAATACAATAGACATTCCACAGCTTTCTCAAGAACTAACAATACTAACCCAATTAACATTGATTCCATTAACTTTCAAAAAATAGCCCCATACAACTCTCACCATTACGCTCTCAAAAGAGAAGCTATCGAAATACTAACCAATAATAACACTATCAATGATATCGAACATAGCATTATTCCTACCGAGTGGCAACAACTATATAAGAAAAACAAGAGAAGTGAAGAAATCGAAGAGGAAACTACAAAAGATAAACAAGTCATCCAAGTAGCACCTTCAAATCATTTTTTACCGAGTGTATCTGAAGATGGCACCGTTAGGTAGCCGAAATATATATGAAGCTCGGACTTAGTAAGGATTTATGTAAGGTAAAAATATTATTGTAAATTATATTAATAATCCTTTCTTCAACATCTTTGTAAAGGATAATATTTTATTATAAGAGCCCAATTAAACCAAAAATAGGCTTAGGGGCTGTTGTACATTTGCCCCCCCCCCCCCCCCATCTATAATTTTCTCTGCAGTTTTTACTATTCATAAAAAAATAAAAAAAGAGAAGTCTTAAATCTATTATTTTAACAAAAAATGCATACAGTGTTGCCAACTTTTCTAAAACAATTTGAGAAGTATTCAGAGAAATTTTAAAAATACATTAAAAAAAAAAAGAGAGAGGGAGAGAGAAAGAAAGAAACTACTATCAAAAATAAACTAACAATAACCATATGAAATTAAAAAATATTTATTGATAATCAAATATATTTAGCAAAACAATGAAGAGAGATAAGAATGGGAAATGATTAAGTCGGAATATAAGCTTAAAACCCAAAAGTAATTTGTTTTCTGCATTGGCATATTTTCCATACATAAATAAGGACAATATATGAAAGTAGATTATTCAGTTACACACACACAAAAAAAAAAAAAAAAAGAAAGAAAGAAAAGAATGCACAAAAGAAAAGAAAAAAAAAAAAATTAAATTTCCAACAATTTTTATGAATGTCAAAGTAATTATTATACTATCACATAAAAATCTAAAAACGAAATCTCCGATATTTATATAAATGTGTAAATGATCTCATCTCTGAATAAACTTCCTCTAATCTGCATATCTTGGGACCAAATGTTTTGTAAACTTTAGAATTTTTGCAGATTATTGGTAATAATTTGTTTACTTTTTTTCCCCAGATACAAATGAAGATATAATAAATATGGTTGCAGAGTCTTCATCTTTTTATCCGATGCCTAAAATTAAATTGTTTTATGAAAAAGCAAAGAATAATGAGTCTTATGACTACATAAGTGCTCCACTGAACTAGCCGAGCAATACAATTTTAAATAATATCCTAAAAACTAATTAATAACATTATTTTACACGTATAGCTAATTTCTGTAATTCTGCAGCACATATTCACTAAACAAATTGCTGTACAGAAACATACATCTACTTTTATTATTATTATTAATAAGAGATTTTTTTTTTTTTTTATATTAATCTAAAGCTTTAAAAAAAAAACTTTTTTATAAAATATTTTTATTTTGTCCTCTCACATATATTGAAAACTAAAAAAATTACATTAGCTTAAACCATGACTCCCTAAAGCAGAATGTAGAGAAAATTGAGAAATTTCTAGAATTTCCCTTCTTTCTAAATACAGGGGTGGTGCCAGCTAAGGGGCCCGGGCCCCCTGTCAGGGAGTCTGTGACCCCCCATCGGGGCATACTCCTAAAACCTCTCGGGGGAACAAATAAAAATTTTCAGTTTTTCTACTTTTAGCAGGATTTTTCTTTCCTTTTACAAATTTGGAGCATTCCAGTTTTTCCATTCTATATTCAATAAAAGAAAGTATTGGATTGGTAAAAATTTTCAGCTTCCAGTTTTCTATGAATATACACGTTTTAAGAGGTCAAAAACACGTTTTGACCACAATATTTTTAGAAAATGTCTGTCTGTGACACGATGATCTACAAAACTTTGAGGAGTACTAACAAATGGAATGATACAAATATTAACAGTAATATTATTAACAGTATTGCAGTTTTTGATAAATACTCATATAATAAACTCTCTTTATGTAGTGCCCTCTGTCGAGGATGTGGTGTATCCCCGTCGGGGAATTTCTGGTGCCACTACTGTCTAAATATCAGTAATTGCAGAACAATTACTGATATTAAGAAATGAAGGAAAAAAAAATAGTTATGAAGAATGTCTATTCTTTTAAAAACACAATAGAAATGATGGAGAACAGTTGATCATTTATGAAAAATCAGAGCACTTAAAACAGGTATCTGACTACTGAAGATCCTTAAGGGTCTACTTCCCTTTCTCCTTCCCCGTGTAATCCAATGGGATTTCTGTTGCTTTGTATTTTCGAAATATCTCTTTCTTATTAAAAAAAAAAGAGAGTATCTGACTAACAAGAACCTTTAAGTAAATCCCAATTTAAAATGCTCAATTCACAAAAATCAAACAATTATAAATAAATAAATAAATAAAAAAAATATTTAAAATATTTAGATGCAAAAAATTATTTTTTCTAATAAACTGTAAAAATATTGATAGATTATTTGACGAAATCTCTCTCTCTCTATATATATATAATGATGATCTGTTAAGCATAGTAGAAGCTGAGCAACAGATACAAGAAAGATCACTGAAACACCAATGACCAATAAGATTAAAAATTTCTTTGTGAAGTTTAGAAAAATGAAAAAAAAAAAAATTCTGGGGATGAAACACACAAATTTAAAGAATTCAGATTTATTAACAGCCTGCAAAACAAACGGATCAATAAAGTAACACAACAAATCTTATCTTAAAACCATAAACTATATCGAAATTTATGGAAAAATAATTTAAGAAACTTAAGAAAGGAAGGAAGGAGGCAGGCGGCAAGACTTGTGACTTGCCTGTGGGGTTAAACTAGTTTCACACCGGCAACACTCTCCCAGCCTGCCAAGACCAGAATAGGAGTCATATGGATTTAAAAAAGCAAAATTTCAAAGCAGATGAATAACAATGAAACCACGGAGCAACAATGAAATTCACTGATTGATTACAATGTGGTTAATAGTATGATTAGAATTTTAAGAATAGTTGACAACTCAAAAAAGAAGAAACTGAAATTTTAATGGAAAAAGAAAGTTTGCATAGTAATACAAAGTAAATGCAACAAACCTTCTGTTTTTTTTTTTTTTTTTTTTCAAATTTTAATTTCAAAATCCCACCCAACCACCTAACCTTATTCAACCACCCCACCTCCATAATCAAACATCTGCCCACCCAACCCACCACCTTTTTCATTGTCTTTTAATATTTTATAATTTTTTTTGTTAATATACACTAATGTGTACACAGTTTTTTTCTTTTTTTTTTTTTTTTTAATTATGTACTGACAGAGACATGGCTAAGGATAGAAAATAGAAAATACAAAGTTTTTAGGAAAATCCATTTTAGCAGTGGTTGTGATCAGTTTATTAATATTCTTGTTTTTAAACTTCGGAGAGCATAAATTATTAATTCGAAATAAATGGTTAATGATAATATTTCTAAATATCGAAAGATGCAAACAGGAATTGAAATGTGTAAATAAGTTTACTTTAAAACTAAAATCTTGCCATTTGTCATAGATATATGTGTAAATTTGATTACCATCAATGATTATTTTGAGATCTGAAAAGTTAATTGAATGATTAGTGAGAGTATTTTGAGTTAGCTTTAAATTAGGTGGCTAATTTAAGGAAAAGTCATTTTGTGAGTTCTTGTTGAGACAAAATACAATAATATCATCTATGTAACGATAAGATCGAACACTATCATTGCAAAATTGCTTTTCATAATAATAAAGATAGAGATCTGCCAAAATACAGGAGCTATTACTTCCTTGTGGGATTCCTATTTCTTGCAAATAGACATTGTTGTTGTGGAAGATATAATTATTATGGATAACAAAGTTAAGAAGTGTTTTAAATTTTTCTGCTTTAAAATTGTGAGGAATATTAATTTGAGTTTTATATTCTTGAAAAAGACTGTAAATGATATTACTAAGATCTAATAACTCAATATTATTGAAAAGATCTTGTAAGTCAAAAGTCATAATATTGTACAGTACGAAGCCGAAAATCCGGACTCCAAAAATCCAGAATTGCAAAAAATCAGGACAATTTCGGCAGCGTTAATCATCATCATCAACAGCAATTTTTTTTTTTTTTAAGTATAAATATATCTAAATTAAGAACCAAAAAATTATTTTACTTCTTATTAATCTTCAAAACCAGCATTTGCAAAGTCTGAAAGAGGAGGAAGAACATTATAATAATGGTAACAATTCTTAAACATTTATCTAATTGAGAGCTAAATTCTATTATAATTTCAATTATACTCAAACTTTTAATTAAAAAACCTTAAGTACTAAAAAAAAAAATAAAAAAATAAAAAAAAAATCGCAGAAATGCTTTAAAAAGGGTATGTTTTTCTTATTTATTTTCTTTTATTGTAACTTGTACTGATTTTTGTATGCAAATATTTCAATACAACTGTTTTGTTTTTCAAGTTTAACTTTTAATTTAATTTTTATTTATTTATTGTTAAAGTTGATAAAAAAATATATTACAGAATACATTAAAAATCATAATATATATATATATATATATTTACTTGAATTTGCATATTATCCAAGTACTTAAACAAAAATATTATAATTTTTAGGCATGACCAAAAATCTGGAAATCTGGAATTGTCGCGGTCCCGATGATTCCGTATTTTCGACTTTGTACTGTATATTGAATCGAGCGATTTGATGTACTGAATTAATTGAAGGCTATTTTTAAGGCAGTGTAAATTATCAACTTTGCAAGTACAATTGTAAATTTGTTTTAGAATATCCAGTAGAGCTTTATTAGCATTGTTGCATACTTGCCAACCAATTTTAATAAAAAAAGGGAAGATTTTGTTGAAAAACCAGAAGATTTCATAAAAAAAGGGAAGATTTTTTATTTTTCTCTTTGACGTAATAAACAATACAGTTTTTAGAAGCAATCTATAAAAACGTTTTACTATAGATTGATTATACTAAATATATAAAAGTTTTAAATGAAGTTATTCCTCTTCAACATATAAATATCTACAAAACAGAATCTGTAAGAAATTTATTTAACAATAGACAAAAAACTTAGTTAAGTTAAAGTATAACTAATTTTTTAAATAAATAGAATATGATTTTTGTGTATGTGCATTAATCATACATATAAAAATAAGTTGCAGTAGCTAATTATCAGTTTCAAGCGTGCATAAAACCAACTGAGTATTAATTTTCTTAAATTGATTTGGAAAAAATTTTCCTACCTGAAAAAATTATTCTTCATTTTTTTCCCATGTTTACACATTTGGCATAAATATGGCATACAAATATTTAATTTAATTGAGGAAAAATAAACAGATTCATTAAATTCAGCAATAAAGATCTAAAAATAATTATATACATGAGAAATATTGAGCACTTCCATTGTTTTATTGTTTGTAGAATTGATCATTGATCACAATCCAGGGAAAGGGGGGGGGGGGATACAAAAATAATTACAGAGTAAGAAATATTAAACTCTTTCCACTCTACTTCTAGAATCTAATGAAAGAAGTTTAAAATTAACATTATCATTTGTGTTGCTGATGGATAAAGATTAGGAAACAAAACACTTCTGCAGAACATTTGATTGCTGATCCCTAGTTGGAGATAAATGAAAGGGGGCGAGGAGGGGCAATAAATAATTACATCAGCAAGAAACATTTAACAATTCTATTTCTTTACATGTTCTAGAATCTCACAAAGCAAGTTTGAAATGAATGTTGACATTTATGTTATGGATGGAGAAAGATTGGAAATCAGAAGTTTTCGTAGAACATTTGGGTTTTCTTTTTAAAACGAACGATATCCGCGACTTTTTTAAAAACGGAAGATTTCATCATCTGTCCGGAAGACCGGAAAATACGTTTAAAAACCGGAAGTCTTCCGGGAAAACCGGAAAAGTTGGCAAGTATGTTGTTGTTATAAGTGTTACACCTAATAGTGACAGTGCAAAATTTAATTGGAGATTTGTGAAACTTAGGTATGAGAACTATATAAGGATAATTAAAGTTATTGAAGGGAAGCTGAAGTAGTTTATAGTAATTATGTATTTTTCGGTTATTATTAGTTAAACTGAAGATGTTACTGTTAGTTACTGAAGAGTTTAAAATAGAGATAATAGGATTTACATATAATGGCATAATTATTAGGTGATATGTCAACATAAGTTATCACAAAGTCATCCTGTAGTGATTTGATTGAGTTAAAAAGTACAGATTTTTTTTTAAAAACACCAGATTTGAATAATTGAGAAATAAACCTTTTTTAATTTCTTGTAACACTAAAACTTTCCATTGAGTGAAGTAGGCAATAGGTTTATTATGAGTAATAGATATTTTATAAATAAACTAGCAGGCAACACCCGCTTCGCTGCTCCCTATTTTTAAATGAATCGCTATAATTACTGAATTCTCAAAATTGCATTAATTTTTATCACGTGAAAAAAAACAGAAAAAAAATCTTATTAGGAAAAATGTTGCACCGGGTTCTCACTGCCTTCGGAAAAAATTCCCAAAATGCTCTAACTCTTATTTCTATTATTTTCCCCCTTCGCCCCCCCCCCTGCTGTCTATCCTAATAATTTTAAAAATTCGAAAATATCCGCATTCGACGTGCTGGCCTCTAAAACCTATCTGTACCAATTTTGAACGGCCTAACTGTATTTCTATTTGTTTTTGCCCCCCCCTCTTCCCGCCCCTCCTAATAATTTTAAAAATTCGAAAATATCCGCATTTGATTTGTAAGTATCGAAAACCTATATATACCAATTTTGAACTATCTAACTCCATTTTAAATTTTTTGCCCCCCCCCCCATTCTCGCCCCTCCTAATAACTTTACGCTTTCGAAAATATCCCCATTCGACTTGCAGGCCTTTAAAACCTATCTGTACCAATTTTGAACGGCCTAACTGTATTTCTATTTGTTTTTGCCCATAGCCCCCCCATACTGCCCCCCCCCTTCTAATAATTTTACAAATTCGAAAATATCCGCAATCGATTTGTAAGTATCGAAAATTGTACCAATTTTGAACGAACTGACACTATTTTTATTTAGCCGAGATATGCTTATAAAGGTGATTTTTGCCTTCTGCCCCCCCCCCCCCCCGCAAAATCCCGTCTTAGTGAGCGTCAGTGTCCTAAAATCAACCTGCTCACCAAAAATTGCGACTCTATCTCCCACAGGATCGCCACAACCGTGTTGAGTCAGTGAATCAGTGAGTTTACTCTTTTATATATATAGATAAATCTAGGTCATAAGAAAACTGTTGAAAGATTTGTGGAATGCTAGTTTTAATTGGAAGTCTAAATTTGGTGCCAAATTCCATGAATTTTTTTAACTGATAATTATCAATAATATTGAGATTACCAGTGATAATGAGCCCATGGTCTCTGTCAATATATTTTGAGAAAGAAGGATCATTGCATTTACATGTTACACTGTTGGTAAAAGAGGTACACTTAGATACAGAATTATAATTGAATATTTTTCTGAAAAGTGGAAGAGGATATTTGAAGGTACGAGATAGATTTAAATCTTTAATTGGAAACAAACATTCTTTGTCATTTATGATAGATGTAATGTTAATACTATTCAATATTTGATTTGTAAATATCACAATTAATTGAGTAGTACTTGTTTTAATTTTGTTGGGCTTTTTATTAATTTTTAAATTAAATTGTTTGATATTGTACATTATAATATCATAAAAAATGTCTGAAAAATGTTTATTATATGATTGGTTTTGAAAGACATTCAGAAAATTCACTAAGTATTTCTTTTTAATTGCAAAAATAAAATTTCGAATAATGAACCAGTTATAGTTATTTAAGTAATTAGTCTGTAGATCTGAAATAAGTTTAATAATGGCACTTTTAGAAAAGATTAAATCTGTTTTTTTATTACCTCTTTTAGTTCTAGATGTTTTATTGTTAATATTGTGATTGAGTTGTGCATAAATAGTCGAATAATCATGTAGAGGGTTGATGTTAGAATATGTTTTATTAAAGTATTCAGAATTTAGGCCATATGGATAAATTGTATTGTAATATTGCATAAATTTTTATGAATTATTCAATAATAACTAACAAAATTTGCACTATTTTCAAAGCTGATTAAACAAACTGAGGAATTATTTTTTCCCATGAATCACGAAATTTTTTGTTTTCTTAGAAATGCAAATGTCTAATTTCAAGAAATACACATTATTTGCTGAAGTAAAGGAATTTTATTGCTGACAATACCACCAAAGTGACTATTCTGTGGTTAATTGCCTAAATTTGTTTTGTTTTTCAAGCTGATTTCCAAAATATATGATTATTTTGTTTTAAATCAACAAAATTTCCACTTTTTCTTATGTCAAATTTTCGAAATATGCAGTATTTACTAAAAAGAGGTTCATTTAGCACCAATTATTATTAAAAACTTTCGAAGCTGATTTCTGAAATTTGCAATTTTTTTTGCTGTAAATCTAGAAAATTTCTGCATTTTTTATGTGTATGTATGTGGGGAATCTTCTGACTATCATATCTCCGAAACTAATAAAGATAGAATTACGAAACTTCAGAATTGATACAGGTCTGGTGTACAGATGAATTTTCTAACTTTCGATGAAAACTGGAAAACCGGAAATGGGACTAAGTCCGTATCTCAAAAAGCCTCTAACGATTTTCTTCAAAATTGCTATATAAACATTCTATTAGATGTCCTTACAAATGATATAGTTGGTTAGTTAAGGAAAATTGATAGGGTCCTGTATAAATAGCTCAATTTCAGGTCTCACAAGTGTATTCCTTTTAAAATGACTATATGGATTTTGTTTTCAAACTTGCCATATTAACCCCCTTTTAAATATCCTTTTGTATGTAATTGATGTTTTCCCAGTCAACAATTGATTATGCCGAGTTTTGGTAAAAGTATCGATATCTCAAAAACGGATCTAACAATTTTCTTGAAAGTTGTTACATAAACCCATTTTCGATATCCTTTTTCATGTATAATGTGGTTATTACAGGAAAATTAAGAGTCATCCTGATCAGGTAGGTCAGTTTTACATCTTGGAAATGGGTGTTTCAAAAAATAACTCTACATTTTTTTTTTCTGATTTTTTAACTCGCTATGTAAACTCTGTTTTATATGTCTTTACATGTGTATTAATTTTCTCTTATCAGGAAATTTTTAAGTGTCAACTTCATTAGGTCAATTCAATGTCTTCTGATCATATTATCTCCAAAAAGTGCATATAATATGTGTAATAGTGGGTAATGGAAGTTGTGTGGTTGTTTCACACCAATTTTTTTTTGTTTATTAGCCCATAACTTCTTTAACAAATGCTCCGATGTTGATACTTTGGCTGCAGCTAAAGTAATAAAAGTGGTATGTAGGTATAGAAAAATGGCTATGCATTATTAAATGCGACTGCTCACAGCACCAGCTAATGGAAAACAAAGTTAGCATTAGAGCTGGACGATAACAGAAATTAAATATCGCGATATATCACCAAGTTAATATCGATATTAATGATATATTGCAATATTTCTTTCAAGAAAAAGAAAATAGACAACACTTATTTTAATATATACAAGCGTGGACTGTTTTCTATATACTCTCTGGTATATTATTTCCATAACTTTTTCATAAAAAATAAATAAATAAAATAATAATAATATTTAAAACAAAAAACTGCATAAAGAGTGAATCAATGTTTTGTGATTATTTTAATATATATCATTGCTTTTAAGTATACACTGAGAAAAAGAATATACCACCTTCTTCTAAAATGAATAAGTGGTCATTTTCTAAATCCTTTAATTAGAAATATGGATTACCGAGCTAGGTACATAAGGCACGCCAATAAACTGAATAGACGAAATAATCGAGAATTTCTAGTTTACACATTTCTAGATGGTGAAACAATATTCTGAATATTCCGGATATTCTGAATCTTTTGTATTGCGAGAAATTCTCGCTTATTTTCTAGAATTCAGTCATAAACCAAGGTTATAGTTGCTGAAACTCGCCTCTTGTAGTCTCAATTATTTACAGATATTTTTAAATAACTTTGCCCTCAATAATACAGGCAAACGCTCTAGAACTCTAATAGGGGCTTCTAGAACTCGCTTTCCAAGGGGACTAGAATTTAAAGAATGACATAGAACTATTTTTTTTTTTAGCCACAATTTAGATTCTAGATGTCAGTTACAGAATTTTTTCTCAATGTACTTGTGTATAATTTGTACTCCATTCTTCCGATTTTCAGCTTCAATTATTTTAAAATAACATTTTAACAGAGTTAATATGCGACATGGGTTTTATTTACACATTATATCATAAAAATTCCTAATTATAATAAAGATAAAAACTTAACAAAACGGAAACTGTATTCGAATGTAAATGATTAATAAAATTTTTCGCAGAAATCATCTCTATAATATATATAAATCAATATCAATGATTCACTTAAATGCAGAGTTTTTTAAAATAAATATTAGTATGCATTCTGCGCCGAAAGTATTTTAGCCGCGCAATATTTTAAAAATTACTTTTAAAGGAACAACTTGGATATCCCAACCAGGGTTATCATTAGAGGTAGAAATTAGGTGAGAATTTCTCACCCTTAGTTTGAAACAAAGTGAGATTTTTTAAAACGAATGTGAGAACAGAAATATATTTTATTTTATTTTTCCTGAATTATTATAAATTGCTAATAACATCTAGTTTTACAGCTCATTGGTAAAATCTGAGTTTAATTGCATTATTTGCTTAAATATGTTTTTTTTTTTTTTTTTTGAACTGGTGATTTCTAACATAGGCAGTTATTGTATCACTAACTGATGACACTTTTTTTTAATACTTAAAAATACAAGATTATCTAAAGGTTGAAAATTTCCCTGTTTTTCTGGTATTTCATTATAGAAATATAATTTTTGCAGTTTATCGGCAAAATACAAAGTTTCTTATCCATGTTTTTTGAAAACTTTTAAAATCATTTAACTTTAATGAAGAGTCTGTTCAAATTTGCTGATTTTTGTGAAATGTCCATTTGAAGATTGTCAGTTTTAGTGAATGACCTGTTTTTGGACCAAAAAAATAATTAAATTAACCCTTCAGAATAGTGTGTGAATTTCTCTCAATGACAAAAAGTTTTTGAAAGGGAAAAAAAAAAAAAAAAAATCTGGAGTGACTACACTCAACTTTCCGAATATTAAGTAATTACCAGCTGTATAAATAAATAAAGGCAACTTGTTAAATAAACAAAAGTGAAAAATATAATAGGGGGTTTGAGCGTTTTTCCCATTGTTTAATTTTACGCTATTGCATTTCATATAATTTGAGACCAAAGATCATAATGATATAGAATTTTCATTGTGTCCCTGTAAAAATCTATACGGGCAAGATTCACCACAATCTATACAATTCGTGCGATGGTGATCTATAACTTGTGCATAAATTTTCAGTTCAATCGAATGAGGCATTTAGATGCTATCACACTTTAAAATATTTGGGCCCATACACCACAAAGAATTTTTCGTTGTGTCCCTGTAAAAAAACTATAAGTGCTAGATTCACCAAGCTGTATACAGCTTGTGTGACTGTTATCTATATTAATAAAATCAGAGTTTTGTCTGTAAATTTGTCGGAATAAAAAATTTTCGCGATATCTTCACGTTTCACACCCCATGAAAGCCGAAAATTACTTCAAAAAATTTTGCCTGTGTGTATGTGTGTGTGTCAGTGTCATCGTGTCTGTATGTCGCTTTTTTTGTTCGCGCATCACTCGAGAACAGCTGGGTAGAATTCAACGGCGCTTGGCAGGAATTTAGGTCTTCACCCAACTTAAAATTATATCTATCAACTTTTCCGAAATCCCCCCCCCTCGTTTCTCCCTGGGGGGTAAAAGACTAAAACACGTTTGTCCAGACATCACTCGAGAACGGCTGGACGGAATTCAACGGCGCTTGGCAAAAACTTAGGTCTTCACCCAACTTAAAATTATATCTATAGAAATTTTCAAAATTATGATTAGTATTTAAATTGTGGGTAAAAAACGCCTGCGCATGCGCCATAAATATTTTTTCACTAAAATGCTTTGAATGGAAAAATAAAATTAGTCTAGTCAAAATAGGAAAAATAGAAGAAAAAAATCGTGTAGTTTTGAAATTTTGCATACTCATAGCCGAGGGGGTCCTGAACAACATACTAAAAGTCCCCGCCCGTGGGGGGTGAGCGGGGGGCAATTTTCAGTTTTTATTACATATCTTACAAACTATCGCACTTAGAGAAAAAATGTCAATTACAAAATCAATCTATGTAAAATTTCCTACAAAAATGTATATTACATTTTGTTTGTACGATCGTTAGTTTAGAAGATATAGGGAGATGAAATAACACATTTTCTTGAAAAATTCTTTTTTGCAATAGTAAAATCAACTAAAGTGTGCACTTAAAAGGGTTCTTGTCAAATATTTTCTAATGTAAAAAACAAATATATACATAGGGAATATGCAAGGATAATACAGCATGTTTTGTAAGTTTTAAATAATTTTAAGGCTAGTAGGCGCAAGTGGCGGTTTGAGTAAAAATCTGGATAAGTCCAGTCCAAATAGGAAAAATAGAAAAAAAAAAAATCGTGTAGTTTTGAAGTTTTGCACACTCATAGCCGAGAGGGTCCTGAACAACATACTAAAAGTCCCCGTCCGTGGGGGGTGAGCGGGGGGCAGGGGGGCATTTAAGGGGGGCAATTTTCAGTTTTTATTACATATCTTAAAAACTATCGCATTTAGAGAAAAAATGCCAATTACAAAATTAATCTACGCAACATTTCCTACAAAAATGTATATTACATTTTGTTTGTACGATCATTAGTTTTGAAGATATAGGGAGGTCAAATAACACATTTTCTTGAAAAATTCTTTTTTGCAATAGTAAAATCAACTAAAGTGTGCAATTAAATGGGTTCTTGTCAAATATTTTCTAATGTAAAAAACAAATATATACACAGGGAATATGCAAGGATAATGCAGCATGTTTTGTAAGTTTTAAATAATTTTAAGGCTAGCAGGCGCAAGTGCGGTTTGAGTAAAAATCTAGATAACGAAGACCCAAAACCGATCAACATTTAAAGAAAAAAAAAAAAAAATCGTGTAGCTTAGAAATTGAGCACAGTTATAAAGTTAAGTGCCCTGAATAACATACTAAAATACCCTAACCATGGGGGGGGGGGCATTTTAAGGGGCACATTTCAGTTTTTATTAAGTATAGTGAAAACTATCGCATTTAGAGAAAAAAAATCTCAATTGCAAAATTAATCTACATGAAATTTCCTAAAAAAATTGTATATTCTATTTTATTTGTATGATCAATAGTTTAGAAGATATAGGGGAACAAAATAACACATTTTCTTGAAAAATTCTTTTTTTTTTTTTTTGCAATAGTAAAATCAACTAAATTGTGGAATTAAAAGGGTTCTGATAAAATATTTTCTAATGTACAAAACAAATGTATGCATAGGGAATATGTAAGGATAATACAGCATGTTTTGTACGTTTTAAATAATTTTAAGTTTAGTAGTCGCAAGTGGTGTTTAGGTAAAAATAAAGATAACGAAGACCCAAAACCGATCAACATAAAAAAAAATCTTATAGCTTTGAGATTTTTTTTCTCTAAATGCGATAGTTTTCAAGATACTTAATAAAAACTGAAATGTGCCCCCTTTAAATGCCCCCCCCCATGATTAGGGACTTTTAGTATGTTATTCAGGGCACTTAACTTTATAACTTAACTTAACTAACTCAGGGAACTTAACTGCTAAATTTCTAAGCTACACGATTTTTTTTTTTTTTTTTTAATGCTGATAGGTTTTGGGCCTTCATTATCTAGATTTTTACTCAAACCGCCACTTGCGCCTGCTAGCCTTAAAATTATTTAAAACTTACAAAACATGCTGTATTATCCTTGCATATTCCCTATGTATCTGTTTTGTACATTAGAAAATATTTTATCAGAACCCTTTTAATTCCACAATTTAGTTGATTTTACTATTGCAAAAAAAAAAAAAAAAAAAAAAAAAGAATTTTTCAAGAAAATGTGTTATTTCGTTCCCCTATATCTTCTAAACTATTGATCATACAAACAAAATAGAATATACAATTTTGTTAGGAAATTTCACGTAGATTAATTTTGCAATTGAGATTTTTTTTCTCTAAATGCTATAGTTTTCAAGATACTTAATAAAAACTGAAATGTGCACCCTTTAAATGCTCCCCCCCCCCTCCATGGTTAGGGACTTTCAGTATGTTATTCAGGGCACTTAACTTTATAACTGTGCTCAATTTCTAAGCTACACGATTTTTTTTTTTTTAATGTTGATCGTTTTGGGTCATCGTTATGTAGATTTTTACTCAAACCGCCACTTGCGCCTACTAGCCTTAAAATTATTTAAAACTTACAAAACATGCTGTATTATCCTTACATATTCCCTATGTATATATTTGTTTTTTACATCAGAAAATACTTGACAAAAACCCTTTTAGTTGCACACTTTAGTTGATTTTACTATTGCAAAAAAGAATTTTTCAAGAAAATGTGTTATTTCATCTCCCTATATCTTCTAAACTAATGATCGTACAAACAAAATGTTGTATACATTTTTGTAGGAAATTTTGCGTAGATTAATTTTGTAATTGACATTTTTTCTCTAAATGCGATAGGTTTTATGATATGTAATAAAAACTGAAAATTGTCCCCCTTAAATGCCCCCCTGCCCCCGCTCACCCCCCACGGGCGGGGACTTTTAGTATGTTGTTCAGGACCCTCTCGGCTATGAGTGTGCAGAACTTCAAAACTACACGATTTTTTTTTTTTCTATTTTTCCTATTTTGACTGGACTTATCCAGATTTTTACTCAAACCGCCACTTGCGCCTACTAGCCTTAAAATTATTTAAAACTTACAAAACATGCTGTATTATCCTTGCATATTCCCTATGTATATATTTGTTTTTTACATTAGAAAATATTTGACAAGAACCCTTTTAATTGCACACCTTTTAATTTCACCCATTTACTATTGCAAAAAAGAATTTTTCAAGAAAATGTGTTATTTCATCTCCCTATATCTTCTAAACTAATGATCGTACAAACAAAATGTAATATACATTTTTGTAGGAAATTGTACGTAGATTAATTTTGTAATTGGCATTTTTTCTCTAAATGCAATAGTTTTAAAGATATTTAATAAAAACTGAAAATTGCCCCCCTTAAATGCCCCCCGCTCACCCCCACGGGCGGGGACTTTTAGTATGTTGTTCAGGACCCTCTCGGCTATGAGTATCTAAAATTTCAAAACTACACGATTTTTTTCCTCTATTCGTCAAATTTTGGCCTTCGTTGCCTGGACTAAATATAAAAATAAATTTTTAAGTTAACGACTTTTTTATTCGCATGATTTGCACTACAAATTATGAAAAGATTGAAATGAAGTGTTGCCATCTAAGTTTCATACTTTAGTTAATTTAAAAAAATCTAATTGTTGTATCGAAAAACTGTTTACACCCCAGGATTCAGAAAAATCACCCATTTCATTTGGTACTGAATTTGTAACGATAGGTCGGATATTTCTAATTAGTTTTTCCCTTTTTCCGTTGTCACTTTAATTTCATACTTTAGTTATTTTTTAAAAATCTAATTGTCTCATCGAAAAACTGTTTGCACCCCTGGATTCAGAAAAATCGCCCCTTTCATTCGGTATCAAATTTATAAATATAGGTCTGATATTTCTAATTTATTTTACCTTTTTTCCGTGTTCAACCCAGATTCGGTAGAAGGTTTTATATTTATAAATACGCATTTATATATATTTTTATTTTCCAGAAATAAAATGAAATATTTTTAATTTCACGTGAATAATAATAAAAATTAGAGAGAAAAATACCTACAAAAGTTGGTGATTTTTTTTTTTTTTTTTTAATCAGGAATTTGCACGTGGATAAATATTTTCATAGAGATATTTGGCATTTGTTTATTTTTGTTGTTATTATGTACCTTATACGGTTCTTTTATGTTCTTCCCTTAATTGTAAACGATTTTAATTTGGATTTTAAGATTTTTCATTTTTATTTTGTAAATATCAGAAAAGAGTTTTTATTTTATTATTTTATTTTATTTATTTATTTTGTGTATGGAACAGCTTTAGTATTGGATCCCTTTGGCAAAATTTGAAATTCGGCACCAAAGTAGCTGGGACGTTTCTCGCCAAGATCTTTAATTGCACAATTGAGATAGCCAATTCAGTTCATCGCAAAAATGGCTTAAAATATTTAAAGTCACGAAAGGGTTCCCATACTAAAGCTGTGCTTTTTGTATTTATTTATTTATAATATTTTCTATTAAAGACTTCTGTGGTTATGAAATTTGGTGCGTAAATTGTTTGTATGCATCTGGCACTTATTGTAATTGGATTTTATGAAATTCAAAATCCCCCCCCCCTTCTCGGAGTCGGGGGGGGGGGGGGGGGGGGCAATAAACATGTGTAAAAATATGTTTTTCCGTTTGAATTATCTTAGAATGGCAATTTTTAGTGTGTGGATATTGATTAAGTGTACGCATTATGTACATTCATGGGATTTTGCAAAACTTCGAACTCACCCGCTGAGGAAGGGGAAGTAAGAAGTGTATAAGTTGTGCCGAAGACAGTGGGGACCCAGACTCCTTACGTTGCGAGAGAGAAAACCTCTACCAATCACAGCGAGGACTTAGGTTATTAATAAAGATATGGGATTTTGACAACTCATTTAAGTTTAATGTCCAGCAAAGCGGGCAAAGCCTGCTAATCTTTAATAAGTGTATAAAATTTCCGCTCATTCAAATAAGGCGTATAAATGCTATCGTACTTTAAAATATTTCGGCTGTTGAAAATTTTGCCTTTTTCCGTGTTATTTCTCTTAGTTCCTGCTCTACTTAATTTTATACTTGTAGCAGTGAACATTTAGCTAGAAAAATATTGTTTCATCAGAGGTTAATCCAGAACAAATTTAGTGCCGCATTGAGGCACTTTCACAAAGTCAATTTTTAGCAATGAGGTACCTTCACAAATTCAACTTTCAGCAAAGAGGTACCTTCACAAAGTCAATTCTCAGCAATATAACTGCACACTAAAATATTTTATAAGCTTCACTGCATCGAACACAGAAAAATACCCTCAATTTGAATATTTACTGGAGATAATGGTAGATAACTCAGTAAACACCTACTTATCTTACATATAAGAAACAACTTAACTCGCCCATATATATATTTATTTTTACAACTGTTTCATTTTATTTTTTAAATGTATTTTAAAATTAAAAAAAACTGCTTTACGTATTTTAGTTAATTGTTCTGAAGTATCATTAACTTTCCCAAACTTACTTGATGTTTTCACAAATTATTTTATAAATTCACAAATGGGGTACCATTTTTAAAAAGCTGGATTAATCCCTGTTCATATTGATAGTAATTTTGAATGGGTTTAAGTTATTCAGTAGTTATACAATTGATTTTCATACTTAAAGTACATAAACTTATGTAAAATATACTAAAAGAATTTTATTTACTCTTTTCTTACCTTTTAATCTTCTGCCGGAGTATAAATAGCATCATTAACGTAAATATAAGACATGATTTGTTTTTATGCCATCATTAAAATTTCATCATTTAAACTTTGTGTTAATATAACTATCATTGCAGCGTATAGGTGGCGTTTAAATATTTAGATTACCGGTTTCCAGATGGTGTCTCAAAACGTTGGATTTCAGAATGGTTGTCTGCTACCTGCTTAACTGCAAGTTTAACGATGAAGAAATATGCTAATAAACTGGTCGTTTAGAATAAAAGAAGATAACACGTTGGTTGTATTGCTTTTCCCTTTTCAATATGCATGGCTTAACATTTTAACAGTTTCGCTTATATTAGCATTCTGTTTCTTTTGCAATTTGTTATGATTTAGTTATTCATCTTGTTATGATGTTTTAGTAAAACTTTTAAGTTAGAATTACAGTGAACCTGTCTTTTCTTAATAGCGTTGTAATGAAGCTATGCTGGACATTATGTTTTCAAGAAGTTCGACTGGTGATGCAACGTCTATAAGTGACTGGTTTCAAGCTGTGATTACATTCTTTACTATTTACTCTGGGCAGTGTTTTCCTTATTAAAAGTTAAAGTTACATAATTTATCCCACTAATTAAAATTAACAGTATATTTAAGATTAATTTAATAAAAGTTTATCAACATCTAGTTTAAATGAAACTTAGTTTTTTTTAAACATTTGCCATGAAATATTTTAATGCCAAAGTTAGATTGCTAAGTTTATGAATTTAAATTACTTTTTATCTATTTACCATGTTAATTGTTGTTTACTTATTCTGTTTCAATAAACATTAGCTTTGTTAATTAAAACTGCGTTTTTATTGAGAACTGCACTTTTACATGTTTTAAATCACACATAAAATGTAAGTTTAAGGCAAGTGCGCTACACTGTGTACTTTGCTGTTTCAAATTTAACAATTTGATAACAGTTTGGGCTATGGGCATTTGAGCCCTTCCTTATTCATTTTTTGTGTGATACTTTTTTTGCAGTTCTCAATTAAAGTTTTTTTTTACTTCCGTTAAATATGGCTAGAAATTTAGTCCCTGGAATTGAAAAATTGGGTGCTAACAATTATTTGACATTGTCTACAGACTATTTTAATTGAGAAAGGATGTTGGGATATTGTAACTAAAAAGGAGACACTGCCTGTGATAAATGCAGAATTAGGCATTACCTCTAAGCAGATTGATGATTTTAATGCCCGTAAACGAACTGCTTTAGCTACTTTGTATTTGAATATTTCTCCAGAGTTCAGAGCGTTAATAGATGACTGCACCTGTCCTATATCAGCATGGAAGATTCTCCATGAAAATTTTGTGTCCGATTTAAGAGCAAGACATACGATGCTTTATTTGGAACTTTCACGGTGTTTAATATCTTCAAATGAGTCCATTAACCTATATGCTATGACACTGGTGCATATTGCTGATCAACTTCGTGATATAGGACATCCTATTGAAGATATTTATTTGTGCTTTCAATTGTTACATCATTTGCCACCGAGATATGAGTCAGCCGTGCAATATATATTGCGCTGGAAAGATGGTTTTGTGTTTAAGAATATTGTGGCTGAGCAGTTGCTGAGGAATCTTGCCTGCATTTTTAAGGGAGTCTGATCGAAGAAATGATTAACATGTGGAGGTTCAGAACATACAGAATTTTTATAAAAAATCTGTAACTTGTTATAAATGTGGACGTAAAGGACACTATAAGAAAAACTGTTTTTTTAATGGGAATGGTAATAGTAACTCTAGTGTTAATATAAGTAAAGTTAATAGTAATTCTGTAAATGTTGGTACTAGTAATGGTAATAGGACTGGCTCCATCGGCCGCAGTAAAAACAAGAAATCCCCCCAATCTTATTTTATTGCACAATAAAATTTTAGTAATTTTGATGATGACAGCTGTTGGGCTTTTGATACCGCAGCGTCTCATCATTTTTGTCGAGATTTGGTATATTTTGAAAATTTTATTAAATTTGAGGGTGAAAATCTTTATGTTGTGGCAGATGGAGTGAGTTTCCTATTGAAGCTAAAGGAAACATTAAGTTAATGTTCAATGATGAATTGTATAACTTTAAAGATGTACTTTATTTCTCTCATTTAAGAAAGAATCTTATTTCTGGTCCAAAAATGGACATTAATGGTGCAAGTTTTTTTTTGGTAAGGGAGGAATGGGGACAAGTTTCAAAGCCATCAGCTTTAGTTATAAGTAGTACCAGAAATATTGAGTACTGGCATGCTTGATTTGGACATATGTCTGTAATAGTTAATACGAGCAAGCGTAATGCTGTAAAGGGGCTTCCAAAACTTAAATATAAAATTTTTTTTTTGTGAACCATGTCAAGTTAGTAAACAAAGACTGATTTCTTTCAAATCCATTAACAGTGATCAAAGTTTGGCACCTTTAGATAAAATTTATATGGATGTGTGGGGTACTTTAAAATTTGTTGGTTGTGGGGGAGAAAAAGGCTTTTTGTCTATTGTAGATGGTTTTTTTGAAAGGACTTCAATATATCCTATGAGAGATAAGTCCTAAGTATTCGATATTTTTGAGAAACATATAGCACGTGCAGAAAGGTCTTAAGGTAAAACTGAGTTTGAAAATGAAAAGTACTGTATGGTTGTACTGCCATAAAAATGGCGTAGTACATGAACTACCTACCACATTTTCACCTGAGCAGAATGGTTTATGCGAGCGTCTAAATCAGACGGCTCTTAATTGTGTTAGAACAATTCTTAAAGACAGTGGTTTATCGTTAAGTTTTTGGCCAGAAGCTGCACTATATTTCTCATATATTTTGAATACACTTCTTCATCACGGACAAAGTAAAGAACCCTAGAAACTGTACACTGACCATAAGCCATCCATTAGACATTTAAAACCTTTTGAGTTAATTAGCATACGTTGGTGTACCAAAACAAAAGCGGGTCCATAAGCTTGATGCAAAATCAAAGAAAGGTGTTTTTGTAGGTTACGCACTAAGGTTAAATTAAAATTTGGTTGTTGATGAAAATAAAATTGTAGAAACATTAAACGTTTCTTTTTCTGACATTTTATATAGTAAAGACAATGGAGCCGTGATGGGCACCTCGCCAATTGAATTGGAACTGTTTTCGGATGATTCGGTAAATTGTACTTCCTCTGATCCCGTTAATGTCATTCTTGAGAATAAGACCGATGATGAGTTTTCTCCAGAACCCCCTGTTAGTTCTCAACCTGAAATGGTATATATGCATAAAGCTGTCCCTATGTCCATTGTTAATCGTGTAGACATTTACTATTACCTAGAGGGGAAAAATACACATCTAAGGTCTATAAATGATGTTAAGAGATATTGTGAACAACATGGTTTAACTTTTGATTCAAATATTTTTGATTTTTCAGGAGGAAATCTTTTTGAGGGGAAAGTGAATCAGTCCTTCATACCACCTGTTTTAAATTTAGCTGAAAATTCTGTAACTAAAAACCCTGAATGACTAGAATTAATTATCCCTTGTATTTATAAACAGGCAGTTAAATCCGATCAACATAATGAGTGGTAGCCCGCAATGGATGAAGAGATTGAAAATATGCACAGTCGTGGAATTTCACATTTGGTGGAAATGCCCAAAGGAAAAAGTCCATTAGGTAACAGATGGGTCTATGCTGTTAAGTGAGCGAGATGAGTGAGGAAAAATTGCCATTTTAAAGCGAGGCTTGTCGCTCAGGATTTCCACCAAATCAAAGGCGAAACCTATGATGAGACTTTTTCTCCAGTAGTAAATTTTTCTCCAGTGCGTTTCTTTTTCTTTCTCTTCTTGTAACTTGTTTTAAATAGCATAATACTCAATGTGATATGAAAAGTGCATATTTGTATGCTCCTCTAAATCCCAGGAGCAGAATATTAAAATTTGCAGATGTTCTGCAGGTATTTAGTCCAAATTTGTCAAAGCACAGTAAAATGCAAAATAAGCATAAAAATAATACTTATTAGTAAAATGTTTATTACACATTTAATAATAAAACATGATTTAAAATTTTTATAATCTAAAACTGAAGAATACACCCAGAATTTGTCAGATTAATGTGGATATACTACTTACAAAATGTTTATAAATTTTGTCTATACATTGAAACAATGACTGTTTCCAGCAATTTTCTAGTATGCTAACAGATTTACAGATCAGTTGAACACATCTAGGTTTTATTAATTTTAGAATGTTAGCTGTATCAACATCATCCAGTTAGGGGATAGATGAAATGTTCTGCAAAAACCTCAATTGCTCTGCGACGTGCATCGCAGTTTTAAGCACATTCTGCTCCAGGGCTCTAAATGAGGATATTTTTATGGTTCAGCCGCCTGGTTATATTGTGCCTGAAAAAGAATAACTGGTATGCAAACTTGATCGTGCATTATATGGACTGCATCAGAGAGGGCGATCGTGGTTTTATGAATTGAATAAGATTTTACTAAAATTGGTATTTCAAAAATTTAATTGGTGTAATTGTACTTATCTTCAAGATTTTATTGTTTTATTGATTTATGTTGACGATATAGTAATATTCGGTAAAGAACAATTTCAGATGGACAATGTTATCAAACTTTTAGGAAAGAAATTTGATTTAAAGGTTTTGGGGAGAACAAAAAAAAAAGGCTTTTGGGGGTAGAGTTTCATTATGAAAATGGTGATGTTCAGTTATCCCAAAAGTTATATATTGAGGAAGTATGCGAGAGATTCAAATCTTTCCATTTACCCTTTTCTTCTCTACCAATTGCTAAAGGTTCTAAATTTTCTAAGAAAGATTGTCCAGTTAATCAAAGTGAAATTGATGAGACAGCCAGGTACCCATATAGGAATATACTTGGCTGTTTGTCTTTCATAGCTAATAGAACATGACCGGATATATCCTATGCAATGAATATTTTAACCAGTTTCAAAATTGTCCAGGTTTGGTACATTGGAAGGGGTTAATAAAATTGCTTGGATACGTTTCATGTACTAAGCAGTATAAATTAAATTTAAGTTATAAAATTTCTGATTTGGTTGCCTATTCTGATGCAGACTTTGCCATGAATAGCCATGAATAGAGATGATTTTATTTCGATGGGGGGGGGGAGAGATTGTGTTTCTGTGTAATAGTCCTGTTTCTTGGAGAATGTTTAAAGAGCGGGGGTTAGTCTTTCAACTATGGAGAGTGAGTTTGTCTCCATCTGTGAGTGCATTAAAGAACTTAAATGGTTTGATCATATTTTGGAAGATTGTTTTAATTTCAAGTTAATTAATGGTCAATGTAGGTCACCCACTCTTTATGCAGATACCCAATCTGCAATTGAATTTACAAAATCACCCACTGAGAAAAATCGCTCAAAGCACATTAATGTCAAACTGTTTTTTATAAAGGAATGGTTGTTTGAAGTAAAATATGTTAAAAGTAAATTAAACTTTGCCGACCCTTTTACCAAGTCCCTTACCAAATTCGATTTAGCTAAATTTAACAGTAAAGTTTTCTTAATGTAAAATAGTTTTTTCCCCTCCTTTATTATAAAGGTTTAAATTTTTATGGAAATGTGTTTCCATCTTTTTTTTTTTTTTGAAAGTTTTTCTTGTTTTCATTGCCTTTGTGATGCATTAATTATTTATTAAAATTTTATTATATGTGTATGCATGCAAAACATGGCGCCGTGTGCATAGCTGCCAACCCACCAGGAACAAAAATAGGAACATTTTGTGTGAGGGACAAATTCATATATATATATATATATTTTTTTTTTTTTTTTTTGCCACATTTATGCATTATTTTAACTATACAAATTATTTACTAAACAGTTTTTAAACATTCCTTAAACAAGAAAGGGCAGGGTGCATCACAACAAAAATTACATGAATGAGAGATAGTCAACAACTCTGTCTCTTTATTGATTCTAGAATCTAATAAAGCAAATTTAAAATCATCGTTGACATTTATGTTGCAAAAAAAAAAAAAAAAAAAAAAAAAAATGAAAATCACAAAGCTTCTTTTGGGCATTTGATCACCAACCAATAGCAGAAGGGGGTGGTGGTGTTGGAGGAGGGGGGGGGGGTCATATGAGTGAGAGATAGTGAACAATTCTTTATAGGTTCTAGAATCTAATAAAGGCATTTTAAAAAGAACATTGGCATTTATGTTGCAGATGGAGAAAGATTGGTAATCACAAGGATTCCGCAATGCGTTTGATTGCCGGTTATTAGAATATGAGGGAAGGAGGAGAAAAAAAAAACTACATGAGTGTGAAATATTAAACAATTCAAAGTCTTTATTGATTCTAGAATCTAATAAAGAGAGTTTAAAATGGACATTGGCATTTATGTTGTGGATGGAGAAAGAATGAAAATCGCAAGTCCTCTGCAAGGCATTTGATCACAAATCATTTTATTTCTTTTTAAATGTTATGAAACTGAAAAATTGGAAAATTTTCGGGTAAAATCGTATTTCCAGAACAAGGCTAAAAAAATGGAACAAATACTGAAAAATCGGAACACTTGGCAGCTACGCGTGTGGTTGAGTTTGTTATATTATTTCATTATGTGTGTACGTTCATTCAGCTTTTTATAATAGCTTGTTTTTTTTTTTTTTATCTTTTGCAATGAGAACGGAAAAAATAGTAGAAAATGAACTTTTCGATAAGGTCTTGAAATGTTGTAAAGGCTGAACTGTGTCTGACTGGAAGTTTTTATGTTCTTATAATTTCTAAGAAGCAAATTGTTTTCTTTGGTAATATAATTTTTTTTGTAATGGCATTTTTGTATGTAAATTGCTTGGCATTTGTGTTTTTCGAAATAACACGCTGGGGAAGGAGGGGGGGGGGGGGGCTTTTTGCCTTTTTCCGTGTTATTTCTCTTAGTTCCTGCTCTACTTAATTTTATACTTGTAGCAGTGAACATTTAGCTTGAAAAATATTGTTTCATATTGATAGTAATTTTGAATGGGTTTAAGTTATTTAGTAGTTATACAATTGATTTTCATATTTAAAGTACGTAAACTAATGTAAAATATACTAAAAGAGTTTTATTTACTCTTTTCATACCTTTTAAATTTAATCTTCTGCCAGAGTATAAATAGCATCGTTAACATAAATATAAGAGATGATTTGTTTTGATGCCATCATTAAAATTGCATCATCTAAACTTTGTGTTAATATAACTATCATTGCAGCATATAGGTGGTGTTTAAATATTTAGATTACAGGTTTCCAGATGGTGTCTCAAGATGTTAGATTTCTGAATGGTCGTCTGCTACCTGCTTAATTGCAAGTTTAACGATGACAGGGTGGCTACAGAAATTAAAAAAAAAAGTTCCCAGATTTTTCCATGATTTCCATGACCAATTTTGACAAATTTCCCTGATTTCTGTTACCTATTATATATATTCCATAGTTTTGTGTATATCACACCCTTGTGTAACATGCTTGCCAAACCAGTGCAATTCAAAAAACTATAATGATGGGCAAAAAATCTCAATCTTTTTATTTTTTTTTCTTTATTCACTTACAAAAAGGAAAATAAAATGAAAAATTCTTAATTTTGGAGAAATTAACAAAATTATAAAAATATGACTCATTTTAATTGCACAACATATTATCATCAAGACATAAAATTACTCCTAAAGTTGTTGCACTAAAAATAATTATTTTTTTTTATGTTAACTTCAACTAGAAAGAAGCCAATCTTGTGCAATCATGGTTAAAACAACACCTGTTTGGCAATCTTTCTCTCATGTTTGCTGGGCAAAAATGAAAATTTCCATGATTTTTAGGTGTCTTTACAAAATTCCCTGATATTTACAGATTAATAAAGTACCCTGATTTTTTCATGATTTCCCTGTTTTCCCTGATTACCGCCACCCTGGATGAAGAAATATGCTAATCAACTGGTCGTTTAGTATAAAAGAAGATGACACGTTGGTTGCATTGCTTTTCCCTTTTCAATATGCATGGCTTAATATTTTAACAGTTTCGCTTACATTAGCGTTCTGTTTCTTTTGCAAATTGTTATGATTTAGTTATTCATCTTAAGTTATTATGTTTTAGTAAAACGTTTCAGTTAGAATTACAGTGAACCTGTCTTTTCATAATAGCATTGTAATGAAGCTATGCTGGACATTATGTTTTCAAGAAGTTCGACTGGTGATGTGACTACAAGTGACTGGTTTCAAGTTGTGATTACATTCTTTACTATTTACTCCGAGCAGTGTTTTCCTTATTAAAAGTTAAAGTTACATAATTTATCTCATTAATTAAAATTTATTTCACAATATATTTAAGATTAATTTAATAAAAGTTTATCAACATCTAGTTTAAATGAAACTTCGCTTATTTGAAACATTTGCCATGCAATATTTTAATGCCAAAGTTATATTGTTTCTTGTTAAGTTTATGAATTCCCGTGATTACAGGATAGAGCTCTTCAGAAAGACCCACCATGAAGGGCATCCAACAGAGGTCTAGACCGCAAGTATAGACATTTGGCTTTCAAATCCTACAATACAATACATTTACTAATTCTAAGAATTAGCGTGAATCAAATTTCATTCTCTTATAATGTCAAATAAATCGTGTTAGTATTTATGTTAAAAAAAATCTAGCCATTTTTATTGAATGTAGATATCATTAACTGATTTAACAAAGTAATGCATATTCAAATAAAAAGGCAATTAACCTAATTAAATATTTGACTTTTTACACATCTTAACTGAAAATTTAAACTCTTGATTTTTTAATAATACCTCACATTTTTGGCAATTTTCTCTCTCTAAGTCTTCAGCTTCATCCACATTTGTATTGTATTATCATTTTTACCATTAATTATTTCTCCACCACATATTTTTATATTGTCCAAATCATCCAGTCTAGCTTGTGCATTTTTCAAAATATTTCTTTTTTTTCTGTCTGATTGAGGGGTTATTTGTTCTTCGGATTTTGTAAAAGGCAAATTTGCATTTGGAACAGAATTCTTCAATTTTCTTTTAACCAGTAAACCTAATAATCTATTATGGATATCATCAACATAATTGTTTGCTAGAAAATGATTACTACAAATTCATGCGTTTTTCGGATTACAGGATTGCCACAAAAGAAATATAACAAATATAGTTGCTTTATTAGCCTAAAAGCATTAAAATAGTTGCCTAAATAGTAGCCTACATCTAAAATACTATGTTAAATATCACATGCTAACAGCCATTAAAGGATAAAAACCATATGCATTTTCTTACTATTCAACTTATATACCATTAAAAAAAAAAAAAAAAAAAATCTGAATGTGAAAACTGAATTTAAAAAAAAAAAAAAAAACATTAGGCAAAGAGTCATTGTGGAAACCAGTTTTCCCATAGAATAACATGGGATTTGATTGTTGAAAAGATTAAGTATTGTCCGCTGTTAAGAGCTTATTTTTTTTTACTCTTCTTTTTTCTGATTTACTATAAGAGCTTTCTTTAATAATTTCATTATCTTTTTTTACATGAAATCAGGGTGAGGATGGACATAACAGGTCACAGGAGTTTGTACTAGTAGTCATTTGCAATAAGCAAATTGACTAGCTTAATAGGTACATATGTCATATCTGGTACTATTTCTACATTCTCATTGGATGTTCCACCTGTTTCAAGGTCAGCATCAGGGTATACCATACTTTAAGGTGGTTAAAAAAATAAATAAGAAAAGGGTGAAAAGGCTAAGATATGATATTTCTAGAAGAATTTTGCAAAAGGTGAAAAATAGTCTCCCAACAGTTGTCTTTTTGTGAAAATAGTTGCATTTTCAAGCTTTCAGGGTCAAAAAAGTTGCCATAGTCTCTTCAGGCTGAAAATAGTCGCAAATAGTTGCCTTTTAATAGCCTGTGGCAACCCTGGGATTAACTAAATCTTTTCCTCGGCATCTGCGAATCCATTCTCTCTGCAGTTCTAAATATTAAGGAAATCGATGAAATAATATATTCTCTTTATTTCTATGCATATTACTGCAAGTAGCAATAGCGTAAGAAGGCATTTTTACACTGTTTACACGCTTTTAAATAAAATATAACTTAAACTAATTCTTAAAATAATATTAAAGCAAAATCAAGACAAAAGAAAATAAGAGCTTTTCAAAATGATTTTTCTGTATATTCTACTAATGAAAATGACCATTTATCGCCAGCTAATCTCTATCTTTCCTAACGTTTGTGAATGTGAACCGTAAATGAAGAGTGAACCACGGCGTGGACCAAGTGACGTCATGAAACTTCCTGTTTTGGAGAGGGGTGGATTCAGAGCAGCGAGAGTTATCTCAAAGGAATGAGCTAGCCTTTCTCTTTCTATAGCCCTGGTTGATACCTAAACAATTACTAGAAATAGGAAATGGTTGGTATGAAACCACTACCAAAAATGTGACACTACCTCCCATACTATATGGATGATATGAAGAAATTTGATTTTTCTAGCTTTGAAATAAATATTTCCAGAATTTTAATGAAAATTTTTTATTTTTCCTGAGATTTCCCTGAGATTTGAATCTGAAATCCTAATTCCTTGGTTATTCCAGGTTTTGGATGTTTTCCCTGAGGCACATGAACTCTGTTTAACTTTGCTGCTGCATTTGGGTTAATTTTTACCCAAAATCAATATATATGAAAATTCATATTTTATGTAGAATACTTTCCATAAAAAACAAAAAGAACTATTACAAAAATTTACTTAAAAAAAAAAAAAAAAAAATAGAAAATTAAAGTATGGTTGAATAATGAAATAAAAAGGTTTATATTTATATATATTATTCATTTAAAATGAATACAGCAGCAAGGTTAAAAACATCAAATTTTTGAGCTTGTTGCACTTTAAACTTTGTATCTAGAAAATATAAATGACTCATTATCCAAATGTTTTTCCCTTAATCTTTTTTCTGTAGCTTTTTTTTTTTTTTTTTCCAACATATTTTAAAGAAATGAGCTGGAATAAATATGTAAATTTTTTTTTATGTATGAAATAGGAGTTGGGGTTGGTCATTCTTCCTAACAACTCTACAGTCCCGATTAAATCAGATATGTTTTGAAGAAAATGTATCTGCACATAAAACTAATTGTGAAAAAATGAAAGCTTTATTTTGATTTTTCAAGTCAAAATTAATAAAAATGTTCACATACATTCAATATATACATATATATATTTCTTTTTCTAATTTATATATATATAAAAAAAAATCTCATTTTTAATGATATGATTTCAATTGTCAATAGTATTTAAAGTTAAAATAATTTCTTTTTTAATACAGATAGCTGGTTGATAGGAACAAATTCTGTAAGTCATATCACAAAAGAATAAGGAATCATTTCTTAAAAATAAGAAAGATTCAAGAAAAATGCAAATAAAAATAATTTTTTTAGATTAAGGGATCTCAGGACTTAAAATCTTCAAAATTTTCTTTTCTTCCCCATCCAATAATTTTCTGTACACTTTGACAACAGAGTTTTAAAGCACAACAAAGAATAAATAAATTTATGCCTATTAGACTCAAGGTTTTTCTTTTTATTTTTTTCTCAGAAATTTATACCTAACTTTAAAAACTGTATAAAATAATTAAAAATTTGATAGGTATATTTTGTTAGTCTCAAATGACACCTCAAATAAGATTAAATTTGTGGTTATTCAAACACTATTTTGCAAACATTAGTTTTATGTAAAATTTTATCTTCAGAAAATTCAAAATATTTTAAATTGGGGACAATTAAATGTACAATTTTGAGAAAAAATAAGGGAATGCGATATTCTTTTTAGCTAAAGAATTTTTTAGTTGTGGAAATTATAACTGAGAAATAGTTTCTCACATAGAAATTTTTTATAAATATTTTAAAGGTCCTAAGACCCCTTAAAAAAGTATTTGCAAAATAAATGAGACAGCTGGCTTCCAGTCCTTTTTAAAATGGTCTGAAACACAGTTTTTATTATAGGGCATCTTCATCTGTTTCTAACGTTAAATTCGATGACATTAAGCATGCAAAGTCATCAAGTGTGTCATCATGAGAAGAAACAGATGCATCTTTATCATCTACAACTGATGAATTTTTTGTTACAGCTTCATCTTCATTGATAGTATCACCCTAAAGATGAATGAAGTTGCATTGTAAGATAGTTTAATAAAAAAAAAAATAAATAAATAAATAAATGAAAAATAATAATCTAAAACAAAAAATAACAGTTCTGATCTTTCTTTTATTTATTTTCGGTTTATGAACATACTTAACATTATTACGTGTTCAATTAGAAAGTAAAAAATAACATGACTGAGAAAAAAGAAAATTTTGAAGAAGTCAGGATGCAATAAAAGCATGGAATGGGTATAATTTATGGTTATTTGAACACAAGCAAAAAAAAAAAAAATAAATAAATAAATAAAATAAAATAAAATAAATAAATAAATAAATAAATAAATAAAATTCAGATTTATTTAAATTGTTATTTATTAAAAGTCTTCATATGATAATACTGATGATTTAAAATCAATGATAATAATACTTTTTTAAAATCATATAAAACAAAAACTCAAAAAGCACCTGGATGAAGACAATACTGATAAATTAAGAATAATGATAAACTAGTTGTCATAGACGGACTCTACTCAATACCCTATCATATATTTGATACAATAGGGACATTTGATTTATGATTTATTTATCATAAATGTCCACTACAGATCATACTATATTCCTAACAAGCCACCTTATATGAACAGCAAATGATTTGCAACCCCATCAAATTCCCATTGTGGCGCCCTCAATCTGATCATAGCAAACTCTCACCACAAATGCTCTCCCACAGTGGATAACACAACCAGTTTTGGTCTATCTTGTAAATTTCACCATACAAATAACACAGACCTGCAAAATTTGAGTCATGAAAAAGTATTTGCAATGTAGAGAATGACTTTTATATTATTTGATGTACTGATTTCAAATATGGCATCCATTTTTCTCAATCACGTAAGGATTTTTCATAGAATGGATTTAAGGGGACTTGGCACGGTTGAAGGGTTCATATAAAAGCTTATATTTCTACTTAATATTTATAAATTACCTATAAAAGGTTTTGTATAATAAATCATATATTCAGGCAACAATTCTAATGATTTTTAATAATTTTTTTACAAATATGAAATTTTTCAATTGCATTTTCTCATGAATTCATGATCTTCAAAATGTTTAAACTTCAACAGATATTTAAGAAAATAATTAATATATTTTTTTGGATGTTCAATAGAACGTATTTAAAAAAATCGGGGATGAATTTTGCAATATTTCTAAAAAAAAAAAAAAAAAAAAAATTTAAAATATTTTTTTTTTTTTTTTTTTTCAAATTTTGACTTGCACTTTTTAATTTTTTTTCAGAAAAACTAATTAATACGAGGGGTGTTTAAAAAGTATCTAACCATATCTTTTCTTGAGTAAACCAATATAGCGAGAGATACTTTCTTCAGTGTAGATGTAGATCATGGGACACTCATGCGCAGTGGTGAATATTTTCCAACCTGCAGAAAGCGTCAGTAGCTGGCAGTCGGCCAATAAGTGAAGATGTGTAATGAGTGGTCGTTGGATTTTAGTTTTTGTAAAAGGAGAGAAAAACTTGAGCAACCATTTTGCATCAAAATTTACCAAAAGCATGACGATACCCGAGCAAAAACCATTTGTAAGATTCTGTTGTCTAAATTCGCCATTCTTTCGTTTTTCCCATCAGCGTTACAAACATATTTATTTTTCTTACCTCCGAAAGGTCTTATGTTTAAGAAACTTTATTTCTTGTAAATTGTATCCAGGTGCTAAATTAACTTACTTCCCTTTTTGTAAAATAACTAAAATAGGCAAAAATGTTGCCCCCGTGGCAGAAACACGGCGACATGGCGACGATGTCGCAGAAACAGAAATGTTCTTGCAGAAAGATCGTCTCAATCCTAAATAAAGAGAGGAGATAAAGCGGATGTAACTAGGCTGACCAGATCAAAACCTTTATAAGAGAGAAGCATTAAAAATTGCTACAATTATTTAATTATGGATGCATTTTTTCATTCCTGATAAACAAGGACTAAAAATAAAGTGTTATTGATTAATAATTTAGTTTCTACAATTTTTTAAAACTTAGAAAAATGCCTTAAAAAACAAAGGCGTCCCCATTTGTCCCCAGAAAATGGGTATGTTTGGTCAGTATAATGTAGCTCACTTGGGTTAGCTTTGATACGGCATGCATTTGCGATTCGTGATGCGATGATGTGATTCGGTGTATCGACACTTTTCACTGGTAACCGCTTTACAACGGAACTTCATTTTCGTGCCTCCAAACTTTGTTTTCGCGCTGCACCTGCCGCTCGTGTCATGTGGATTTATCGTATCGTAAAAAGATGTTTTTTCGAAAGAATGTGGCTTTGCGACCATTTTCTGAATTTCATATTTCATGCACTTTCAGATTCATGCATAACAAAATAGCATCCAGTGATTTTTTTTTTTAAGTGCGTGATTGCTGCTGTACTGATTATCATACATTTTCTGATTTATGCACAACAAATTAGTTGCATCTAGTGATTTTTTTTGTCTTTAATGTATGCGAAGCGTGCACACATGCGTGGTAGTAAATACACGTAATTTTTTAAAAGCTGATTAATTTTAATGTTTGGTTCAAACTATGCAATACATTTCACAAATATATACAGAAATAAGACTATGGGGAAATTTGTAACGTCTGTAGTTATACGCAAAGTAAAAAATGAAGCTTCAAACCTTGCTTCAAAAAATAGAAAATTAAGAAATTAATCTTAAAAATATTTTATTGATATTTAGCATTTTATATGTAGTAAAAGATCTTAGCAATAAATATTAATGGGTATCTTAAGGGCCCTCTTCACTCACCGCCGCCGGAAGCCGAAACTAATGCTATTCTATGGGAAATTTTTCTTTACAAATAACTTATTAACTAATACATATTTTTAAATTCTGTTTTCACATTCTGAAAGTTCCCGGCTGTAAAATTGACGCACCTTTTCTAAAAAATTATTTTTTTATTTTTTTATATTTTATTTTGAAGCTGCAAAATACGAATTTTCAATATGTGAAATTTTTTCATTTTGCAATTTCGAAATAAAATATTAAAAATTAAAAAAATACATTTTTAAAAAAGGTCCGTCAACTTAACAGTTGGGAATTTTCTGAATGTGAAAACAGAATTTAAAAATATGTATTAGTTAATAAGTTATTTGTAAAGAAATATTTCCTATAGAATAGCATTAGTTTCGGCTTCTGGCAGCGGTGAGTGAAGAGGGCCCTTAAGTTAAAAACTGGTAACTTCTCTAATTTTTTTCTTTACTAATCATTAATTATTTTAATTGTGATTAAAATTCTTAGCTTTAAATTTTGTTGTTTAAGCATATGAAGTTGTTAAAAAATTATTAATTTATTTTACACAAATACTCTTATCATAGTTTCTACAGCTTGTTCATTTCATTATTTAAACATTTGAATTTTTTAAAAATGTTTATTTTTTTAATTGAAATATTGCAAATTAAATACCGTATATGCCGGCGTATAACGCGCACCCCTACTTTCCGGCTTCAATTTTTGATTTTTAGGTATGTTCGCCGTATAACGCCCTTTTTTTACTTTCTCTGACAGTGTTTTTCGAAATTCAGTTTTCGGAAATTTCAAAAATCACATTTTTAGCGGTTGGTCAATTGTCAAGCTGTCTTCTACATGTAAAATATTATCAATAAGCATTTCCAATTCCGGATGAAATCCTTATCTTCCAGAGGGGTGCAATACAAATACTTTGTTCGTAGGTCGGTGGTTTGGTGGTCAAGATAACCTGCTATACAATGAAGGCTGTCAATTTTAAAAGGGATTAAGAGTTTCTTTTCAGTAACACTGTAACAAGGGTAAAAAAGAGTTGTGTGTGTGTTATTTTACGAAGAATAGTGAAATGTATATGTACAATGCTCTTATCTTTTGAAGTCTTTTATTAGAAGGATTATCCCACACTTTTGAACTCTCAAACCCAAGAAAAGAGGGGTGAGACAAAATTAGTGCAGTATTTTCTTCAGCATTCATTTCCTCTCTCTCTTTCGTGTGATGAAGGAGGCATACGACTTATCTTGAAACAAATATGGGTCCTGTGAAAAGAATGAAACACACTGCTGGTTTCAAAATCAAAGTTATTAAATTTGCAAAAGAAAATGGAAATCGTGCTGCAGCAAGGATGTTTGATGCTGGTGAAAGTTCCATACGCGAGTGGAAGAAAAATGAAATGACAATCATCAATATGCCAAGGAATAAATGTGCTTTGCGTAAAGGAGTAGAAAAATGGCCTATCCTAGAAGAAAATGTTGCGAATTGGGTCCTAGAAAATCGTCAAAATGGATTAATTATAACAAGAAACAGTGTACGTTCGTTTGCCTTAAAGCAGGCTAAGACGAATCCAAATGAAAGTGAACATTTTAAGGCAACTACGAGTTGGTGTAGCCGATTTATGGCACGGAATAATTTAGTTCTGAGAGAAAAAACAAAAGTTTCACAAATGCTTCCTAAGGATTTGGAAAGCAAATTGATAAGTTTCCAGAAATATGTCATTAATCTACGAAGGCAAAAAGAATATTTACTATCACAGATCGGAAATATGGACGAAACTCCAGTAATGTTTGATGACAGGAAATAAAACAATTGATGTGAAAGGAACAAAAACCGTTCACATAAAAACAACAGGTCATGAAAAATCTCGCTTCACCGTGGTACTCTCCTGCTTAGCGGCCGGTACAAAATTAAAACCTATGGTTATTTTTAAAAGAAAAACCATGCCGAAATGCAATTTCCGAAAAGATATTTTCATTCATGTACACGAGAAAGGCTGGATGGATGAAAACGGTGTAAAGTTGTGGATAAAAAATGTTTGGCAAAAACGTCCGGGTGCCTTAAAGAATCCAGAAAGCCTTTAGTTTGGGATATGTTCAGATCCCATCTAATGGATAATCCGAAAAAATTGCTGAGAGAATGCAACACAGACATGGCCGTAATTCCAGGCGGGTTAACGTCTTTAGTTCAGCCTTTAGATGTGTGCATCAACAAACCATTCAAAGCAAATTTGAAACGTATATGGAATATGTGGATGCTAGAAGGTGAAAAAACTTTTACTAAAGGAGGCCAAATACGTCATGCCAGTCTAGAGACAGTATGTGAGTGGATTATCAAAGCATGGGATGAAATTCAACCTGAGATAGTTCAAAATTCCTTTAAAAAATGTAGCATATCGAATAATTTAGATGGAACCGAAGACGATTTCTTATTTATGGACCACGACCAGAGTGACACTGATAGCGACGATACAGAGTGTTATGATGTTCCTGAAAATATAACTCAAGATGAATATAACGAACTTTTTATGTCATAATATAAGTATCAAAGGTATGTCATTTCTTTTTCAATAAACAGTATATTAATGATGTAGAAATATAATTTTTTTAGGCCCATTTTTTTCTTTGTTTTTAAGGTATCATTTTTACATCCGGTGTATAACGTGCACCCCTAAATTTCGATCTTATTTTCTGTGTTCAAGGTGCGCGTTATGCGCCGGTATATACGGTAGTTATTTTGAATAAAGATCAAACCAAAGGTTTTGTTGATTTTTTTTTTTTTTTTTGGTAAACAAAAAGAATTTTATCTAATAGTAGTTGTTTTGAATAAATACTAATTAAACAACAAATGCTTTTATTTATTTATTTTTATTTACTTATTCGTATAGATATCAATATCAAATATTACTTTTAATTGATTTCTATTTATTTCATTCATCTGTAATCATTATTTTCTATTATAGATTTTATTCATGAAATCCGTTACATTTCAGATTTCAACATTTCCTTAAAAATTAAATATTTCACTTGCCTCAATCTTTATGAAAATATTTCGACTATGCTTTGTCTATAATTGTGTTACTTAGATCTTGTATTCTGTTTTACTTTATGTATTTAAATGGTGGTATAATTATACATTCTGAATTCTTTAATGTCAAATCACATTTTTTAGATTTCAAATACACATCTTTATGTTATGCTATTTGTATATAATACAAAAACTGGATTTTGTGTACTAGAATGTTATTGTGCATCTTTCTAATAATCTCAAAAACTATAAATGCTGTAAATTATTTATATTTCATTATGATATTCAGTATTCTATATTAATTTTTACTTTTAACTTGTTGTATTTTAATTTTGAGTTCTGTATTATATTTTATGTTGTTTGTTTTGCACCTTATGAAATAAGTGCATTTGTGTATTTAAATACATATATTTAATATAAAAAAAAAAAGTAATGAAATTTTAAAAGTATTTGTAACATTTGTTTAATTTAGACATTTCATGATTTAAATGCCTTAAAAAAATTTCAAATTATTTTTGATGTGTTACTGCATTTTATGGTTTGAATTCATTGAATATTTTATAAACAATATTGTATATCAATGTGAACAAAAAATCTGAAACAATTAAGATCAATAGATTTATTTTCACCTTTCTTAAAAAAAAAAAATATATATATATACATTTTTTTTTTTTCTTGCAATAGTGCAGATATATGCATTTGTACCTAGTTAAAATTTTAATACATTGGTTATACTGAATATTATTTACTATTTAAAAATAATTTATTTTGAATTCGTAAATGTTAACTTCACAAACTATTCCTGCAGAAAGATTTTGGTGTTGATGAAGCTTGTCGCAGAAAGCATAATAAATTTCTGCCACAGGGAATGTCGCTTTGTTTGCATTCTTCTAATTAACTCGAACGCTAACTGCTACCAGCAAGTGGCGTTTCTTTCACAGCATTTCTAATTCAACTCAGTTTCTTGCGATCACAACTCTTCAATTTCTTTTCTATTCAAAATTCTTTAACTATTAAATAATTAAATAGCACTTGAATACAAATGTAAAATCATTCACCTATTTCTCTTTTTTTTTTTTTTTTTAGTTGCATAGATTTGTATATGAAATTAATGGCAGTACAACTAACTGTTTCTTTAACTGTCAACGAATCTTCTAGATGGCATCGTGGTTTATTTAAAAGGGGGTGTGTACCGCACATCAGCTGCTGTTGTGGAAGTTTTGGGTCTGCCGGTTGCATCCTGCATGGTTTATTTTGGAAAATTTTTCAGCTTATGGTCATGATAGGTGAATGACGACTCTATTAAACCAAAATCAACAGTTTTCTAGTTTTGTTTATTTTAGGAAGTTATGTTTGAAAAGTTATGTAAAACTTCTTAGTTAAGATGTATAGTGATTCAAGCTGAATCTTAAAAATAAAAGTAGTGTTATTCTTAAAAGAGTTCTTCCTCCTTATGAAATCTACATAACTCCAGTTCAGGAATATCGCCTACTGATTTCTGGTTTGTGAGTGCATTCATTTCCAATCTCATTTATTATTTTCAAGTCTATATTTTCAATTTAAAAGCCATTTTAATGAGATATATGAATTTTTATGTGCTCACGTGTCCAGTGTCAGAAGACATCCCAACATGGGAAGGAGCTTATTACTGCTACTCTGCATTTGGGTTTCTTTTTTTTACTTTTTGCATTAAGAGATAGAGAAAAACCCCACAAGAGGGTTATGGAAGTTTAAGGAAGTTAATTTAAGTAGATGAATTTTAAGATGGCTACAAATATAAATCCACAGCATTTATTAACTAGACATAATTATCGTTCTTGGTCTAGAAATATAAAAATTAAACTAGAAAGTGAAGGTTTAATAATTTGGATAGATAAGAAAAATTGGCCTCAAGAGACTGAAATTGAAAAAGAAAAATTACCTCCCATTTCCACATTTAAACTAGAACAAAGCAAAGCTAAAACATGTGGATTAATAAAATCTTATTGTCTGTTTAGAAATTAATCATTTGAATGATCCAGCTGAAATTTGGCAAACCTTAAAAACTAATATAGGGGAAACTACTTCAGATAGGTCATATAGAATTTCTTGCTTAAAATAATTTAAATCCCTTAAGAAATTGCCAGAGGAAGAGCTGCCAACTTTCATAGCTAGAATTGAGGATAGTTGCTGACAGTTAGAAGATATTGGGGAAAATATTTCAGAAGATTATAAATGTTATGCTTTAATTGAAAATTTACCCATTGAGTATGACTATTTAGCCCGTGAATTTTATGACTATGAACCAAACGTTTTTAAATTTCTAAAAATTAAAAGTGAAATTCTAAAAGAATACACAAGAAACTTGAATGAAGAAACAAAGGTAGAATGTTTAGCAACTGAAAATCTGAAATCTAATATAAAATTTAAAGTAAAATGTGAATTTTGTAATAAATCAGGCCATTCAATACGAGAATGTAGAAAAAAACAACAAATTGAAGACAAAGTTAAACAAACGCACAGAGGGACATTTATAACAGAAAACAATGTTTCTGAATTCTTAAATAATTATCAGGCAAATGAAATATTGACTAGAGAATGGACTTTGGACAGGTTCACATCACACATCTGCCAAAACAGGGAATTCTTTACAGAGATACGAAAACCTCAAAACAGCTCGGCAATCAAAATGGGAACTACACTCCATGAGGTTGAAGCCATAGGGACAGTTAAATTTACTGTAAAAGATGGTCAAAACATAAAAACTGTAACCCTTTTCAATACTTTGTATATTCTCACAATTCGTCGAAATCTTATAAGCATGTCTAAAATGCTAAAATGGATAAAGCTGGTATGCATGCAAAACTTGACCATGGTTTTAAAACTTTTTTCCCTCGGTGGAAATATCTTTGGTCTGTAAAATTAAAAGATAATTTTTATGTTATAAAAGGGCTCCCATTGAAAGGGAAAGGTGTAAATGAAATTAAAAAAAAAAAAAAAAATGACCCCAAAACTATCTGAAAGGAAAATTGTTAAAGAAAAAGACAACATTAAGTCTAGAAATAAAAATAAAGCTATAGAATTATGTTTAGTGAAAGTTTAGTTGAGCCATCAATCAAGTTAAAGGGGGAAGAAGCTAGGTGTGAACCGTGCATATATGGTACAAATACATGTGCAGAATACCCAAGGTTAAATAATATTTGGTCAACAGAGATACTCCAGCTTGTCCATACAGATGTTTGAGGACCAGCCCCTACTCCATCTAAGCACGGGTTTAGATATATTCTCATATTACTAGATGATTATAGTCACCGATCTTTTTGTTATGCTATGAAAACTAAAGACGAAGTCTGCACTAAATTAAAAAGTTTCATAGAATTTATATAGCGACAAACTGGCAAAAAGATAAGAGCCATTAGGAGTGATAACGGACTTGAGTATTGTTGCTGCCCTGCTGAAGAAATGCTAGAAAAATTAGGGATTAAACATGAGAGAACCTATTCTCCTCAAATGAATGGTTCTGCAGAAAGGTTGAACACAGTACTTTTTGATGGCATGAGAACTCTTCTACAGCCCTCTAACATTCCTGAAAATCTCTGGTTAGAAGCGGTTCAAACCATCAACTACACTAGAAATCAAACTTCTCATTGCTCTATAAATGATATTCCGTTTAAATGTTGGAATGGAAGGAAACCGACTCTAAAACATCTTAAAAGATATGGTTGCATCGCTTATGTCCACATCCCACAACAGAAAAGGAATAAGTTTCAACTTAGAGCCAAGAAAGGGATAATGATAGGATATGGTCTGCGAACAAGAGGCTACCAAATTTGGATACCTGAAGAGTACACCATCATAGAGCGCAATCATGTAACTTTTAATGAAGAAAAACTAGGGATAGAAAAGGATGGACATGTGGATGCTTCAAAATTTGAAGATGATGATGAACTAACAGATACAAACATAAAAGACCAAAACTCAGACAGTCAAAGTTCAGAGCAAGAACCACAGCAGAGTAGAAGTCATGAGACAGAACTAGAATCTGACCAGTTCGTAACCTTTAGAAGATACACAAAAACTAGAAAAGAAGGAAAGACTAAAGGACAGGAAGATATTTACGTATTTGCTCCAGATGGAAAAACCTTGAGAAGTAATGTAGAACTTGAAAACTACTGTAAAGAACACAATACACTATATGACCCTTCACTAAACGTATTTCTAAATATTGCCAGATAACTAATGATTTTTCACTTAAAAGAAAAGACACTGGAGATATAAGTAGTGAAGAAGAGGCGGGTTGGGGACAAAATCTCGCAAGGACAAAATATGGTCTACAGAGATGAATTCAAAGCAAAAAGGACTTTGTAATTATTAATAATGTTGTATAAAATTTCTTCAAAACACATACCTTAGTCAGAACACTGGCATGCAGACAAACACACTGCAAAAATTATTATAAATTTTGCTTAAAAGAATTTAAAACTATGTTTATTAATTTTGTCAAGATTAATCATAGTGTATTCAATCCTGCTTATCAATTTTAAAATTTTTAATTTAGATTTGTGAACAGTGTTCAGCTTTGATGTCAAGAGTTATGTACAATATTTTTAATGTGTATTTTGAATGGTGAAAAGCAAATGATAAAATAATTTAAATATAGATAAAATAATGAAATTCCACTCTATGATATATATATGTATATATTTATTTATTTATTTTAATCAATTAATTTATATTTATAAGTCCCTGTGTCCCCCTCCAGACATCCCACTTAACACAAATTAAAATTTTTAAATAGATCATATGATTTTTTTTATGCGAGATTTTGTCCGGATCCCAGAGGAGGCAAACTGTGCTGAAACAATAATTCCCCATATATCTAAGGGAGGCAAAGAAACTATCAAAAGCAAAGGAACGGAAGAAAGCCATGGACACAGAAATTGACATGATCAAAAGGCAAGTGTGAGAATCAATACCAAAACCAAGTCCAACCACTAAAATTCTGAGGACAAAGTGGGTTTACATCCTGAAAAATAAAGATAAATCCAAATAATCAGACTGAAGAACAAGATTATGAGGAAACATTCTCGCCAACTGTCTTGTCCTAATCCGCTTATTTATAATCCTTTTTATCTGCATATTAAAGTGGAAACATAGTTTAATTGATGTTAAATGCATTAAAATTAAAAAAAATTAACACTATTTAATTTAATTAATTTTTCTCAAATCCTCCAAACAATAGTTTGGCTCTCTCATTCCCTCCATTTAATCATTTAAATAATTCAAAAGAAAAATTTAAAATTCACGAAAATGTTTGTTTGTAAACAGACTGCCAATGTTTCGGAATGTAAACAAACAAATTCGCCTATCAATTTAAATTAACAATATTCGGTCAGTAATAGCTTTTTTGTTATTCCATTTTTGTTATTCCTTTCACATATCTCATACCGTTCTTTTCACGCATCTTGTTCGATTTATTCGCGAATTTTACTAGCAGCAGTTTTCTCAACCAATTTAGATTCTTTTATGAGGATTGGGTGTGGGTGTGTGTCATTTTTACCAATTTATATTTTTGTAAAAAAAAAAAAAAAAAAAAAAAAAAAAAAATCAATCTTGCTTTTTTTTTTTCCATACTTCGTTTTAATAATTTGAATGAACCCTTAGACAACTGCCGCCCTTAGGCATTGCCTGAGTTGCTTAATGCCCAGCAGCGGCCCTGTATGGACCAGTAAAATCTTAAAATTACTGGTCCTGTGGACCAGTAACTTAATTTTTTTAAATTTCTACCCCTGTAAGATAAGGTATAAATTTTAATCAAAGCTTTATAGTTTTAGCATATAAATCTATCCTATAAGATAACTCTAAACAATCAAGTAGCAACATTCGTATGAGAAAAGAGTTAAAAAAAAAATAGAAGAGAAAACAGGTCAAAAGTTTAAAGCAACAGTAAGTTGATGCAATCATTTCAAAATCAGAAAAAAATTTGGTAATGTAATATGTCATAAAACCAAAATTACGTAGAAATTACTATAAAAGATCTCGACCATAAAGTTATGATTTTTCAAGAATTTGTTAATGGTATGATGGAAAAATACAGTTTTCCAAATGATGGAGCTATGTGGGCTGCATCACTTGATGTGTTGTGTAATTTTGTGATCAAATCATAAGTGAAAGTGAAAAGAGTGATCAAAGTCTTAAAAAAAGGGTGGGATTTCTAATGCTATGGATGATACTATTGATAATTTGTTATGGGATACTATCGGCGAAGCAGACCCATATGACTAAATTCTCAACAACGAAAGTGAGCAAGTACTTGAGGAGCTATTTGTCTTACATGATGTATGTGAGAATTTTGCAGGAATTCAAATAAATTGATTAATGATTTGTTTCATTTTACAATTATTATAATTTATAATTTATTTTCTTTACCTTTTTTCCCCATCATACTATAGGTATGGGGAACTTAGGTAATCGTGAAAAATTTCGACCTCTGTTTTTTGACCTTTTTATACGTTTTCAGGTGTGAGGAATCCGAAAATGATAAAATTTGTAGGGTGTCTGTTAGTGTGTCAATCCGTTAGTTTGTTAGTCTGTTTACACGATATCTCACGAACAAATGATCGCAGAGAGGTCAGATCAGTTTTAAAATATTAATTTCGATACTGGCAAAAACCCCATTCATTTGCAACATTCGAATTAAAAAACTTCGTAAGTTATGAGAAATTTACGATTTTCTTAACATGGGAGAATAGGACAAAAATTCACTTAAACGTGCATTAAATGGAAACTTTTTACTGTAAAAATGTCGGACCAGTTTTAAAATATCAGTTTTGATGCCGGAATGAACATCATTTACTATAAATATGCTACTTTGAAAATTTCGCAAGTTATTGGAAATTTACGAATTTCTTAACATGGCAGTATTTGGCAAAATTTCACATAAACGTCAATTTTGAGAGATATTTTCATCGTAAAGATGTCAGACTACTTTTGAAATATTATTTAGAACACTGTCATGAATATTAATGACTATGAATTTTCCAATATAAAAATTTCGTAAGTTGTTGGAAACTTACGAATTTCTTAACATGGCAGAATAGAGCAAAATTTCACATAAACGTCAATCTTGAGGGATATTTTCATCGTAAAGATGTCAAACCACTTTTTAAATATTATTTTGGATACTGGCATGAATATCATAGACTATGATTTTTCCAATTTAAAAAATTCGTAAGTTATTTGGAATTTACGATTTACTTAACATGTCAGAATAAGGCAAAATTGAGCATAAACTTCCATTTTGAGGATCATTTCAAAATCACATTTATGATATTTGTTTGAACATGATTGAATACAAATATTGTAATAGGAAAATATCGTAAATTATTCGTAATTTACGATTTTATCAACATAGCGAAATTGCAAATTTTTCATACAAATATGAATTTTGAGGATTATTGCATTGGAAATAGTAGCATGAAGACTAAACAACGGAACTGACCCTGATAAAATAAATTAATAGATTAGAATAAGATAAACATATTGAAGTGAACGGTGGATAGCCTATTAGGCGGGAATTTTATTCTGTCACTGTATCAAGATTTGGTCAAATTCATTTCTTTTAACATGATTATAATATGTCTCGCACTAGAAATTTATGATAACATAAATATGATGGGGAACTGAGCAGAGTCCACCTATGCCAACTAGTTTTTGATGGTATTACCCTATAAGATGACACCAAAATTTCAGGGGACCTACTTTCTGATTCAATTATCGTCTTATCTGTGGAAATACACAGTACTATAAAACTATACAGGAAATTTAACCAAAAACAGTGGAGTTGACCTTACAAGTATAGAAATGGCAAAACACTTCACAGTTGGAGTTGCATTGAGTCGGTGAGGAAAATGTAAGCAATGTAAGCAATGTAAGCAATGAGTCGGTGAGGAAAATGTAAGCAATGTAAGCAATGTAAGGTGAGGAAAATGTAAGCAACTTCTAAAATTATCACTGTTTCACATTTGATTTTGTTTTCTAAGGCTAAATATAACAAAGAAAGATTCAAACAAGCAGACATTATTACTGTTAGGTCCAAATTTAGCTTATTTATTGAATTATGAAATGAGGTTACACTTACCCATTTCACCCTAATTAAAATAAGACTGACATGCTTATGTATGACATCATTATATTGAAAAATAATTAAATGGATAAGAAAATTCTTCATCACAAAATATAGAATTTAAATCAGCATATCATCTAAAATATGAAGTATTTTATTTTTGAATTAAAAGAAGAAAAAAAGGATCTCGGACATTTAGGCAAAAATAAATGAAAATCATATTTTACATCTTCACATTTATATTACATAAATGTGACATTTATGCCTTTGTGCTGTTTTTAAAACACTAAGATACCACTTATTCAACAAGCAGATGAAATTTTGAAAGAAAATATTTATTAAACAGATATTATAAATAAATTAGAAGGCTTTGCTGATCACTGTGTCTAAATAAATTTTCAAAAGAATTGATTCACTACTTTTAACATCACTTTAAATTAACCTGTTAACTGGGGAATAAACTTTTGCCACTCGAGAGTGGCATAGATTGATTGACGGAGCATTTGTTTGTAAACACGCCCTTTCCTTATATGCTCGCATATAACCACGCTAGGATAAGAACTACATAAAACTTAATGCATTCAAAATATTATGGTAAATTTCCATGACGAAAAATGTCGTCATGCCTATTGCAGTAGTAGTTCTTGTATGACGAAATATTTTCTCATACCCAGTTAATAGGTTAAGGGGGGAAAAAAAAAAGAAAAGAAAAAAGAAAACTTCTTTGATGATTTCAGCACCATCTTCCCCGCCTGCACAATCTTGGGTCTGTGTCTTTAGAATATGTGACAACACCTTGTCCGGCCACTTCAATTTGGTTATATATATGATGACAATTTCGAAATAAATAGTATTACGAAATAAGTATATAAATAAAGCACATCCAATTTTAAAATGGCAGTAATATCTAATAATATTCAATCAAACAGAAAGAATAAAAAATAATTATACAAAACATAAATAGTACAGTAACCATTGCTAAAAAGTACAAACTGCTGAAGTGAAAAAAGCCATAGTTTGAATAAAATTTAAGAAAATGTTACAGAAAAGTCAAGAGATAAAATCAAAGAAATTTATTTTAAAAACTCTAATTCAAAAATCGAGAAAATCTATTTGAGGTGCAACCCTACCCTGCATAATCAAAGTTAATCAACTGCTAAAATCTTTAGCTCTACGATCATTGGTAGAGTGCATAAAACACACACCGCTCTTTATTTATATAAGATATGATGGTGTTCTGTCCCCTTCAATAATAGTTCAATGATGTTAATGTTACATTCAGCTTAAACAATATTTCTTTACCTTTAAATTTTCTCTTGAAACCATAGAACCAACTATTTCCTTCTCCATATGTTTTTGGAATTGTAATGTAATTTTTTCTGATAATTTATCCCTCTTTAATAGAGCCCCTAAATAAAAAAATAGGCCAGCGCATCACCGCCATTTTTTTGCCTCCGAAGAGGACAGCATTCCCGCTTGGCGTCCTTATCGCTTTTCTAATCATTTTAAGAAATCTTGATCTGAAGCTAATTTGGTCAAGATAAGAGCAATAAGCAACAATAATATTCCTAAAAACACTTTTTTTCACAGTACATTCTCAGGATGTCATTTTATTCTGAGGATATCCAATGGATGTACTGCGGTAAGATGTGTTGTGAGGGCGGTTTCTGTTTCTTTTACAAAATGTCGCCAAAACTCAAATACATAGTAATAGAAGATCTGTGAACACTTTGTATTCACTTCTTGAATGATTATTACAGTTTATCGCTAAACAAACTTCCATATCATAGTTTACTTAGCTAAAATTATGAAATATAATGAAACAAGTTACTCTAAAGTAATGTAAGACGATAAAAAGAATATGTTTATCGTTTGTTTATCAGAGAAACGCGCTGGGTACATGTGGCAACCCTAAGGCAACAAAATGCCTGTTGCGCCAGCTCATATATATAGGAGCCTTACTCTTTAAGATTTTATTAGTTTGATGTATCTTGCATAAGACCTATGGTTTGGTAATATAGTATGTATTTTAAACTTATCGAGGAAAAACAAATAGATTCAACAAGTTCAGTATTAAAGTCTAAAATAAGTACACATTTGAGAAATATTAAGCATTTTTATCATTTTATTGGTTCTAGAATATAATAAAAAAATTTTATTCTGAGCAGTGATCTTTTTGTTGTAGATTTCGAAAGCTTGAGCATTGGAGGATGTTTGATCTTTGATTGCTAATTAGAACTGGGGAAGAAGGGGATTGCGTAAATATATATATATATATAATAAAGATGATCTATTAAGCATAGTAGAAGCCAAGCAACAGATACAAGATCACTATATATATATATATATATGACTGAGAAATAATTTTACTTCTTTTTGGTTTTTAAGTCGAATAAAGCAAGTTTAAAATGAATACTGACATTTATTTTGTGATGGGAGAAAGATTGGGTAACAAATGGCTTCTGCAGAGCATTTAATCGCTAATTGCTAGTTGGAAATAACAAAAAAAAAAGGGGGGGGGGGTAAAAATAATTACATGAGTGAGTAATATTGAATAATAATATTTCTTTATACGTTCTAGAATATCACAAAGTAAGTTTAAAATAAATATTAATATTCATATTGTGGATGGAAAAAGATTGGAAATCAGAAGGCTTCTGTGAAGCGTTTAATTCCAAACAGTTAAACTTTTTTTTTTTTTTTTTTTTTTTTTTTTTTACAAATGAAATGAACGATATTTACGACTTTTGAAAATACAGAAGAAATCGATTTAATATCAAAAGCTGGAAGGATTAACTTAAAAATCGGAAAGCTTCCGCCAAAAACAGAAAAGTTGGCAGTTATAAATGAAAGTGAAAATAACAAATAAAGAAATGCTAAGTTTGAAAAAATCGGAGTTTTCTGAAATTTTTCGGATTAATGGAGCACACCAATAAAAATTAGAGTACTTGGCAGCTATAAAATTGTCGTTTGGAAAACTGCAGAAAGTGAGCAATGGCAGCACCACCCACATCCTCAGTAATATGCCAAAAAAATAGTTTTGTTAATATGTATCATATATTAAGTTTGATGCATTTCCTTCCATTAGGGCTCTGTTGTGACTATGAAAACAATAGTCGAATTATGCATATTGCAGTATAGTATTAATAGGCAACTTCACATAACATGAAATTTGCATACAAATTGAATCAGTATAATTTTCATAATAGTCATTTCACATATTCACAAAGTCATCTTTTGGCATTTATATGCTATATAGAAACTAACAAAGTTTTCACTTAAATGAGGAAAAATTGCAGTATGGCAGTACAGTCTGTGAGCCAATTTCATCAGCATACCTTTTCCGAATAACAATCTCATACATCAATTTCTGTGTACTTATACACTTATAAAGGATGAGATATAGCTTTTAGAAATGGGAAAAGGGAAGCACAGTAGCACCACCTGCTGTGTGGTATCTTCTGCCATGATCTAATCAATGCTAAAGATCTAACTAAGTATGAAGTTTCATGGATTTTTTTTTTCTTTACTTTCTTCTATATTCAATAGAAGAAAGTATTGTATTCGTAAAAATTTTTGATATTGGGTTTTTGATGGATTTACATGTTTTGAGAACTGTAGAATACGATTTGACCATTTTTAGAAAATATCTGTCTGTGTGTGTGTGTGTATGTGACAAAATTTTGTGGCGACTGTATCTCAGGCACTACTGCACAGAATTTCATACAAATTGGTATGCAGTTATCTTATAGTAACTATAAGATATTAACTATAATAGTAAAACACTGTATAAATATAAATTAAATGCAATTCAATCTTACATTAATCAAGCAATCCTTATATGTATCGATCCAGAAGATCTTAAAAATGAAATTAAATATATTAGAAATCTAACCATACAAGCCAATTATCCTAAAAATCCCGTTGATAAACTATATAAAAAACATTTAAATAAAATCAACAATATTCCCAGCCACCAAAAACCAAACATAAAGTACACTAATGCAATACCATATGATCGCGGGGCCGCCGTAAAAATTAAAAGATTGCCAGTAAATTAAACATAAACATTCCAATCAAACCAAATCCGAACATTTATCAAATCATTAGAAAGGACAAAGATCAAATCCTCCCCCCCCCCCCTCGAATTTAGCGCAAACCCACAGAAATGAATTTTTAATTATCAAAATAAATTTTTAAAATACTGAAAAAATTGCTAATTACAATAACTACGCTTTTTTTCGGAAAAACAATAGAAATCATAGACCATCCTAATGCATGCAACCTAGACCAATCAATAACAGCTATTGATGCTACCTGGCGCCACCTCCTGACGGAGAGAAGAATATTGAAACGTGAGAAAGAAATATTCACAGATACACAGCATGGAGTAACTGATGCTAACGATAAGGGGGGGGGGGGGGGGGCTGAAAGAAAGTACTTCACCAATTAAAAGTTACATCAAGTAAAGCTGAAAATAAGGTTTTGTTTTGTATTATAAATTATATTCGTGGCTTTATTATTTTAATTTTTAAAGTTAATAGAACAGACTATTTTTTGGATATTTAGTATTATACTACTTCTCTAATATGGAAATTGTCTGCATTATCAAGGAAGATAATTTTTTTAAATAATAATTTTAATACATTTTTACTGAGTGAATTTGTATAGGAAAATATAGAAGAAAGTCATGTGGTGGCCACAACATACTAGTTTTTTTTTTTTTTTTTTTTTTCTCTTTATCCCTGGTGAGACTCAGTGTTCACAAAATTTTGACCTCTCTCTAACATATCAGAATATTATATTTTTGCAAAATTTCTATTCGAAATAATAATAAATATATATATAAATTATTATTATTTTATTTAATGATTTTTTTTTTTTTTTCAAGTTCAATTTATAAGAATGATAAATGAAACAAATAAAATGTTATGAAAATGTGTAGGCATTCAAATTCAACAGACAGAATCCTACTAACATAAGCTTCTGATGCTAGAAGTAAAACAGCAAATAGCAACTAATAGTTTCAGTTAAAAATGAAACACACAGTAGCAGAAACTTTATTCTTAAAACCATGTTTCAATAATACATGTTTCTCTACTTGCGGTAAAATGCGTGATACCTGTACTATTTAATGCCTTAGATTCATTAATAATAATTTCATCATAAGTATGTCTGAACATAATTTTGTAGAATGAATTATATTTTTAACTCAGAAAAACATTCTCATCAATATAAATAGGTATTTCCCAAATTGTGTAAATAAAATCTTTTCCAAAGAGTGAAATTGCTCCATCCCCAGAAATGCAACTGAAAAATCTCTAAAGATGATATAAAATATATAGCCTAGATTGCTGCATTCATTGATGTAAATTAAATAATCAGATTTTGTGTTTTGGTTAGGGGAGAGGAAATATATCTGGGGCCTGGCTAACTAAATTTTCCAAAAATTGAAATCTTTTTCTAAAATATAAAGTACTAATTCAAACTCACCTTTGCCATTTCTTCTTCTTTTTTAGAGACTTCTTTCATACTATTTAATCTTTCAAGCATTTTGGCAGCAGCTTGGCGTTTTGCAAGTCTTTTACTTTTTCCTTCACCTTAAAGAAGAGATATAAATTGTTTCAAGTGCCGAAAAAAAAAAAAAAAAAAGAAGATAATTAAAACATGATAATAAACATAAAAATATGAGGAGGAAGAATTTCTTTCATGCTGATTTAGAATTCCTCTAATTACTTAAAATTTATTTTTAAGGTGATTTAGATTATCAGCACATTCCCTCAATTATACATAATATTACTGGTATTGCCCAATGAATGGTCAAAACTCGACAAATTTCTGTGTAAACAATATTTTTAGTAATTATTATTATTCTATCCTTTAAATATGAAAGGATAAAAATAGCTAAATTTAAATAATGAAAAACTCATTTTAAAAATTTAGAAATCGCTATTCAAAATTGTAAATTGTTAATAATTCATAATTGTCCCTTTAAAGTTTGTTTCATGACTAAAGACTTTATTATGCAGAGATTGGAAAATATCAGAAATCAAAAGTCGAAACCTGTTGACCTTTATGCAATTTTTTTTTCTTGTAGTAAGATCTTGCATAAAAATTAAGTCCAGAAATTCCTCTAAGAGCCCCAGAAAATTCTAATGCAATGAGGAGCTGTGAATGCATGAACGAAAAGCAGAATCACAAACTACACTACACATTTTGTCATGTAACAGTTGCTAACTAAACTCATGGCCCTGTGGGATGAGGCTGCGACGATCGGCTGTGTCACCAACGCATAATGCTTTTTGGGACTTCAGAGAGAAATCTCTGCACAGGTTGCCTATATTCCCAATCAAGACTGAATCTTTCTACTTATTAAAGGATTATTAGTTAACCTGAAAGATTCCTCATCATTTCCAAGACAGTTACATCTGTAATAGATCTCACTCTTATCACACACACACAATTATAAATATGGCTGAATATCACATAAATGTGCATTTTAGTGTTTCAGGTCTTTATTATTAATTTTAAGCAAATAAATTGTAAAATTTTATTATTATTATTTAGAAGTACCTTTTTAAAAAAGCATCAAATCATAAAATGTGAGTTTATAGCAATTTCAGTATTTTTTAGAAAATTTTAAACCTTTTAATTGTCATTTTCGTGACTGTCTCCAAGACCAAATGTTTACATACAAAGTATGTTTTTTACTAAAAAAAATAAAATGATAATTATAATAATTGTTAATTCTTGTAAAAAAAACTATTTGTTTTCAAAGGAAATTTTTTTTTTCTTTTTAATTACGTTAATTTTCATGCATGTGTAATTAAAATGCTTGTATGCAAGTCTTGACGACATTTTCGTGACACATGAAAATAACTTCATATATCATTAAGGGATGGTGCCACCATTCACTTTTTTTAAAGTTTAAGATCAGAAATCAACATTGACGATATGTGGGGAAAAAAAATCTCAAGAAAATTGAAAACAGGTAAGAGTTAACATTATTTTTATTGTTTACATGCTGTGCGTACTTTTATTGCTTGTCATTTTCGAGATGCATAAAAAATAAAAAAATATTATTATAAAATTTAGAACAAAGTTTTATTTTAATATAGAATGGCGACCAGAAGAAGAAAATGTGACGATATCGGCTTAGTGAAAGCATGTTTTTCAGTACAGAACGAATTATTGACGATTTGTCATTTTCGTGACGGTCATTTTTGTGACGTCACGAAAATGACATTTGTTGCAGATTTACTATTTTGTAAGCCCTGGATTTAAATAATTTTTTATTTTGAATTAAAAGATTTGTTGGTGTAGGATAAGCTTTATATTTAAATATTTAAAGTACTTTCCGGTATCCAGGTAAATATAAAAAAATTACATACGACATTAATATTAAGATACAATTAAAAAAGCAAACTTTTATTTATTTATTTAATTTTTTTTTTTTTTTTTTTTTTTTGCCCCCTTTAAGGTGTCATTGAGAATGTTACTCAAAATATTTTACTTGTGTCATTTATGGCAAGATGCAGAAAAAATAATTTGCATGGCCTGACAAAGAGGATGTCCATGAAATTCAAGTGCCACATATTCTGTGCAAAATTAGGAATTCTCCTGAACCTGCTTCAAATAGATATTTTAAACTTGAGGATGAAGATTTTAATAATGTTCAAAATGCTTTTTCTGAATTTAATTCAGTTAATCATTAAACTTGTAACTACAAGGATTTTAATACAATAAAATTGCTTGATATTCTCATTATTGCTCTTTCTTTTCCCTTCACAATCTTTTCGCTATTGTTCTAATATGTTCCATTTTTAATATTATATGGTCCTATTTCATTGACAAACAATGTTATTTCAGTGAAAAATAGTCATTTTGACAAATATTGTCATTTCAGTGACAAACAGTCGTTTCAGTGACAAACATTGTCATTTCAGTGACAAACCAGTCATTTCAGTGACATCATTTTTTGACATCTTTAAATGCTATAATTAAAAATTTAATGCAAGTAAACTAATTATTTCCAGTTTATAGTCAAGAGGTATGCAGTCTATGATATTTCCCATTGATATAATTTATGTTTATAAAAAAATAAATTTAAATTTATTTATTTATTTTTTTATTTTTTTAAATTTTAAATTTTTGGGTTTTTTATTTTATTTTATTTTTTAAAATGGGAAGAACTTTTTAGAAAAGCCTAAGTCTTGTATTTTTTAATGAATCTGAACCACAAAAAAAATTTTTTAAATGGTAATTTTGATTTTATAAGATAATTAAAATTATAAATTTTTATTGAAAAATTTCAATAAAATTTTAAAAAATTATGTTCGATCTCTGTCAAACTCAGAATTTATTTAAGATGTACTTACGGACTTATTTTCAAAAATTCAAATTAAAATACAAAGTTTGAAAAAAAAGTTTAAAAAAATCCAAAATGCACACTTATGTGATATTCAGCCATATATAATATTTCAGTATTTTTTTTATATGACGATGCATATCCTCATTAACCTCTCTGTGTATTTGCCTATTAATTCACCCTATCTTAAGGGTGAATTAATTCACCCTATCATTTGGGCATTTCAAAAGCACAGAACACTGTCTATTTTGAAAAAAATATTCTACTCTCTTTTGTTGCCAAAAGACAAATGATAAAAGAATGTTAGAATAAAACAAAAACTGATTCTCCTGTATAGTATTATGTTAAAAAAAAAAAATAAATAAAAATAAAAATAAATAATCAGACGATAAACTAAACTACAAAGCTGATGTATTGGATTTTATAAAATTACAGGTGCAGATTTAACAACTTATTTCTATAAGAATTTTAAATACAAAAGGTTATGTACAGAGCTCCAGGAATTTAAATAAAAAACTGATCACCAGCAAAAATTTCTGGTAGCCAATAAAAAATATCCCTTCCCACTCACCTATTTTTTACAATCTTGAAATTTACTTCATACAGAAATTAAAATTCTATGCATAAAAAACAAATATTTACTATGACTGGATGATACATCTGGAAACACTTGTTAAAATTTAGCCTCATTAAACCCATTTTATTATTTTCTTTAAACTGATACACCATCGGCATTGATATATCATTACATCGGCACAACAATATAGCACTAAGTCGCAAAGCATGTGTGAATGGGAATGGTGCCCAGAAGCAGAATTATATCCGATGTTCTGCAACGAGACATTAAAATTTGCAGATGTTCTGCAGGTTTATTTTGTCCAAATTTGTCAAAGCACAGTAAAATGCAAAATAAGCATAAAAATAATACTTATTAGTAAAATATTTATTACACATTTATAATAAACATGATTTAAAATTTATATAATCTAAAACTGAAGAATACACCCAGAATTTGCAATTTTTTCAATGGCTTTTGGCATTAATATTATCACATTAATGTGGAAATACTACATACAAAATGTTTATAAATTTTGTCTATACATTGAAACAATGACTGTTTCCAGCAATTTTCTAGTATGCTAACAGATTTACAGGTCAGTTGAACATATCTAGGTTTTATTAATTTTAGAATGTTAGCTGTATCAACATCATCCAGTTAGGGGATAGATGAAATGTTCTGCAAAAACCTCAATTGTTCTGCAACGTGCGTCACAGTTTTAAGCACATTCTGCTCCAGGGGAATGGTGTAAACCAATTTCCTAAACCAGTGCATCAATACAACATTGAGTTGTGAAACATGCACAGAAAAAAATGATGTGAATTCCCTAAAGATGTTTCAATTCAACACAGTATCTCAAAACATGGTGAGAGAAGTGGTAATCCAAATGGGGCAAGTTTATTAAGCATACATTGGGAGTGGAATTGGAGCCTGATTCTAGGACAGTGTTAGAAATAAGAATTTTGAAACTAGGCGTCAAAATAATGCCTGGATTAAATTTTTTGGGCATCCAAATTAAAAATCTAGGTGCCATCTATAATTAGATATGTATATTTTAAATAATAATAATAATAATAAAGCATTAACTTGTAAATAATATATGCAAGATTATATAAAAAACATTTATGTAATGAATGTAATTACACTGACAATATTAAACGTGCATATTTAAAATCACAAATTCATTCTTTGCCCAGAAGATACATCATTCCACCACAATTTAATAGCATTTTCTGGGCAGAAATCTTCCAATTTAGGGCTGTTTAATTTAATCATTAACAAACTGTTATCTTTCATAGAGAAATGATTTCTTAAATCAGTTTTTATTAGGTTCAAATTAAGTTTTTATTAGGATAGGAGAAATAGACTTGGTTTGCTGTTTGACGGGATTGGGAAAATTATTAGATATGATGAGGAAAAAATCCAGGCATCAAATATGGCACCTATGATTGGAATACTAGGCGACAAAATGAAAAAACTGGTCGCAAAATAAAAAAGAAAGAAAGAAAGGAAAGACATAATTTTAAATAAACAGGAAACTTTTCATTTCAGTTTTAACAGGGTAACTACAGAAATTCAGAAAAAATGTTCCATGATTTCCATGACTAATTTTGACAAATTTCCATGATTTCCAGTACAAATTGTATACAATTCCCAGGGTTCATACTCAAATATGGGGGGAAAAAATTCCCTGAGTTTTCCAGACAATTTTCAAGAATTTTCGTTAAAATTATAAAAAAGACAAAAAGAGAGGAAAGTGGTCACTACTATTTAGGTTGTTGCTCACAAAAAAAGTTAAATATGCATAGAGATTCGGGGAGCAAATTGCTAGGTCTATAGCATGAAATGTCCTGGAAGACTCATGGAAGTATGTATTATCCCCATTATTCAGAATACATAAGCTATTACACTCCTTCTCATATTTATAAGGACACTTTATGTTTTGAAATAACTAATGTAAAAATAATTGTGAACAAGATTATACTAAGTACACTTAATATATCTAGTATTCTAAAAACCAAATTCGCTATAATTTCTTAAATATGAAACAAAATTAATAAAAAATAATGCAAAATATTTTTTTTTTTTTTCATGAATAAAAATTTCCATAATGCAAAATATTTTTTTCTCCACACTTTTAGATGATCATAATTATAGGGACAATGAACAATCAAGATTTTTTCGTTGTATTTAACTTACTAGCGGATAAATTACAGTTGACATGCGAATTTGTTAACTACTGGGTTAGATTAATTAATATATAAGCCTTCAATTTTTCTTGGGCGGACATCACTGATAATTCCTCGAAAAAAAAAAAAAGAACGTTCATGTAGTGAAGTATTATAAATGTGTTTTTTAAATGAAGGATAATTTCAATCCGCCGAATTTCTAATGAAATCCGAAGATCTAAAATTACTGAAGGAAATATGATCAAACGTTGAACTGCTGGTTCGATAGGAGAGAGATCTGATGCAAAATCAGAGTTGTTTTACAGAGATCGAAGACTCATAATTCTTCTTACTGTTGTACTCATCTTTTCATCGTTACTTTTCACAAGATTTCAAGTAGGATGGGTGATCCTTTTTGCAGTTAACGCAAGAGACTGGAGCTTCAAAGTTTTGATTGTCATGGCCCACCGCACCGCACATGTCAGTTTACCACGGCATGCAGTTTGCGAGTGTCCAAAGCGGTGGCAATTAAGCAGCGTAGGGGATTCGGAATGTATTGCCTGATAGGGCATTCGAGATAACCAGCTTTTATTGAGTGTGGGAGCTTTGGGAAGTCCATTGTTAGTATAATATGTTTAGATGGTATAGGTTTCTTCTCTTGGAAAATTGAGATGCGTTTAACTGCAATAACACCTTGGTCTTTAAGATTTTCAAGAATTTCGTTTTCAGGTATCGACTGCAAATCGGATTCTAAATAACACTGTGGCATACATTTAGAGTTCTGTGAGGACTAATGGTAACAGGTATGTTAGCAAATTGTGTACAGTTTTTTAAACTGTTGGCTTGTTTATTATTCTCAATCTCAATCAAAAGTTCTCCTGAACGAAATTTTTTAACCGATTTTGGATTACCTGTTAGTGTTTGCAGCGCTTTTTGTATTAAAAATGGAGAAGTCTTCGAGAAGTCACCCTCATTTCTTTTCACGACAAAAAAATCTAACCTCACATTTAAGAAAAATTCTATTCTCACTTAGAGTTGAAGAAAATTCTTCTACTCTATCTGCCCATATTTTACCATTTGAGCTTGCATTAGCTTGGCCCGAGCCAGACGCATTATTTGAAACACCTTTACTTGTAGCCATAATTAGAGCGATAAGGAAAAAGGGGCGAGTGTTTCTTCCAATACCCAATCGCAAAGAGTTTTCAAGAATCCTCTCTGGGACACCCATAAAAACTCACCAGCTACCAGGCCGCTGACTCAGTTCAGGCACCACATGTGGCAGTCGTGTTAGTCCGGTGTTTCTCGTTTGAGTAGTCACCGTTGTCTCACCTTCACCAAGAGTACCAGTCTCCCAGTGTGATCCCAAGGCTAGGCTAGACTGCCGTGGCACCATCATCAAAATCTTTGTCCCAATAGCCAGCGCCACACCAACACCAGACTTTACTTGGTTAATTGATTAATGGTTAATAGGATTTTTTTTTTTTTTTTTTTTTTTTTTTTTTTTTAAATATCAGCCAACACAGAAAAAATGGGATGAGTCAGAACATAACAAAATAATGTTAGTGGTAACTTTTTTTGTGCTTTTCAAGAAATTTTTAATTTTTTTAGGTCTTTTTTTTTTTTTTTTAACAACAAAACAAGAATGCACCAAGAACTTGTTGGCAACGAAAAAAGAATAAACAATCCAAAAGTAAAAAAACAAACAAACAAAGCAATAACAACAAGTACCAAAACTCTTGTTGGCAACTAAACAAAAATCAAAACAAAAGTAAAAGAAACTAGTATGTTGTGGCCACCACAAGACTTTCTTCTATATTTTCCTATACATATTCAATCAGTAACAATATTTAAAAAAAAAAGTAAAAATTTTTTTTGTTAAAAAGTAAAAAAAAAATCAATAACTTTGTTTTAAATTATTAGTTTTAAAGGTATTGATGAGATCTTTCGAAAGATACCCATCTTCAAAATTTCCCCCCCCCAGGGGGGGGGGGAAGCGATGCCCCCACATGCACAGAAATTTTTTCCTAGTTAACTATTACTATTATCAATAATTCATATTAATTTTACAATCACAAATTAAAAATAACTCCCATTATGTACATTTATACGAAATTTTGTCCTATACTGCCATGTTAAAAATTTAGAAAACATGAGATCACAGCGCAACCTGTTGAGCGATTGATCCCCAAATGTAATCAGCACCAGTTTATGTCAGTGACCAACTAAATACCAAGTTTGGTTAAATTTCGTAAAAAAAAAAAAAAAAAAAAAAAAAAGTTTTTTTTCGTTAAAAGTAAAAAAAAAATTGATAACTTTGTTTTAAAGATAAATGGTTCAACCATTCGTTTTAAAGGTACTGAGGAGACCTTTTGAAAGATACCCATCTTGAAATTTTGCACCCCGGGTGGGGGGGGGGGGGGGGGACAGATGCCCCCACATGCACAAAATTTTTTTCCTAGTTAACTACTACTATTGTCAATAACTCATATTAATTTTACAATCACAAGTTTAAAATAACTCTCATTATGCCCATTTATACGAAATTTTGTCCTATACTGCCATGTTAAAAGTTTGCATAAAATGCGATCACAGCGTCACCTGTTGAGCTATTGATCCCCAAATCTAATTAGCACCAGTTTATGTCAGGGTGCAACTAAATACCAAGTTTGGTTAAATTTCATTCATTGGTTCGTGAGATACAGCGTCCACAAAAAAGTGATACAGACAGACAGAGACATTTTCTAAAAACTATTAATTCGTGTTCTGGACATCCCAAAACATGTAAATCCATCAAAAAACGAAGGTCGAAAATTTTCACGAATTCAATACTTTCTCTAGATATTACATATAGAAGAAAGTAAAAAAAGGGGAAACAAATAAGGCAAAGGAGGGGAAAGAAAAAGATCACTCGGGCCCGGGGTACGTGACTGCCCCTGAATACCTGAAGAAGGTACCCCCCTGGGGGTAACCGGATACGGATATCCGGCAGTTCCCTTTACCAGTACACATGAAATTTTCAATTTTTTAAGAGCATGCAATAATTAAAAAAGGTATTTGGATTTGGGTTTTATGCAACTGGATTCCATTTACATACATTAAAATGTAACATAAATAAGTATTCAGCAAATATGATTCAAGCTGTAAGACTATTTTCATGACAATATTAATGAATAATTTAATTAATTCTTTTACTTATTTTTATGACAATTTGGAATTTAGTATCTATTAAATTTTAATTGATCTAAAATATACAAATAAAAAAAAAAGTGACATAAAATCGCAAAATAATAGTTTGTCAAACATAAAAGCAGAACACTTAGCACAGACCGATTTCAAATCTCAATTTCAGCGGATATGATAAGCCATAATAGTTTTATTTTATTTTATTACTTTCTTCTATATTCAACAGAAGAAATGATCGGATTTGTAAAAATTTTCAATTTCCGGTTTTCGATGGATTTACACACTTTGAGAGGTCTGGAACACAATCTGACCATTTTTAGAAAATGTTTGCCTATCCGTGTGTATGTATATGACAAAAATTTTGTTCTCTGGAACTACTGCTCAGAATTGTACATAAATTTATGTGTAGATGCACCTTTACCTAAATCAGTGCCTATAAACTTTTGGTGTCACCTGCTCAACAGGTAGCGCTATTATACAACGACTTCTGCAATTTAAGGGGAGGCTATATCTTAGGTTCTACTGCATATCATCAAACAAAACTTGATATGGGAGAAAGCTATTATGAGACATTATGCTGATTAAATTTGAATACTTATCGGCAAATAGGTGGTGCTGCAATACAATGATTTTCGCAGTTTAAGGGAAGGCTATATCCCAGGAACTACTGCACAGAGTTGCATACAAATTTATATGTAGATGCACCTTGACATAAATTAGTGCCTGTCAAATTTTGGTGTCAACTACTCAACAGGTGCTGCTGCTACACAGTGATTTCAGCAATTTAAGGGACGGCTATATCTCAGGTTCTACTGCAAATTATCAAACAAAACTTGACATGTGAGAAGGTCATTATGAGACATTATGCTGATTCGATCTGAATGTTTATCGCCATCGGCCAATAGATGGCACTGCAAATTTCCTGGATGACGAGAAGACTATATCTCAACTTCTATAAAATATAACTGTACGACACTTGATATGACAGCTAACCCTTATAAAAACACATTTTTATAGATGCTATTTAGAGACCATAAACAAACTATCGTTCTTTGGATATTTAATATTAGTTTTCTCTAAGATGAAAATCATTTGAAATCATCATGTTAGATAATTTTAATAAATAATAGTTTTAATAAATTATTTGCACTTAGTGAATTAGTATAGAAAAATATACAAGAAAGTCTTGTGGTGGACACAACATACTTGTTTTATTTTATTTTTACTTTCTCATATATTCAATGGAAGAAAGTAATGGATTTGTAAAAATTTTCAACTTCCGGTTTTCGATAGTTTTATATGTTTTGAGAGATCTAAAATATGATTTGACCATTTTTAGAAAATGTCTATTTGTGTGTGTGTGACAAAAATTTTGTGGCAACTGTGTTTCTGTCACTACAGCTTAGAATTATACAGGATGAGTTTGACATAATCTGTCATACGAAAGGAGGTGATAGAACAGCCCATGAGGAGCATAAAACACCATAGAAACCCTGTCCTATCTCTAACTGTTTCCGAGTTATGGTAGATAGAAGAAAAATCTTTTTTTTTATCCCGTCTGAAAACTCCCAAATTTGTGAGCTTTCTGAAAGACTTACATGCAAAATAAGCACATATTTGGAAAGAGTAGAAAAAATCCTATCGGGTGACACCATTTACATCAGGATACCTTAATTTGACGGCGAGTTACAAGTGCTAAAACTCTGGAGAAGTTTTAAAAAATCGAGTTGTCACCAAATTCTTTAACCGGCAATTCTCCAAACACCGTTCAAGCTACAATCGGTCAAATTTACCAAAAACTTCTCCATTCCACAAGCTTTAGAATGAGCCCACAACAAGCCATATCGGTGTTCTAGTTCAGGAGAAATTTAGCCTTTTGTTTGAAATACATCACTGAAAACGGCTTTCTTCGAGAAGGAGACTGACGGGGTGCCATGGTCGTTCCTGATTTCATGTCTGCCTTCAGCCCACTGTTTTTTCAGATCCAAAAAAGAAAGTTTTAAAGACAAACAAGAAAAGTAGCAGTTGTATTAAGTTTACAAACACAATGGACAAAAGAAGTATAACGTTTCTCACGTCTTTCACAAAGGAATATGAAAAAAAAAAAAAAAAGACATCTCACGTTTTTCACAAAAGAATATGAAAAAAAAAAAAAAAAAGACGTATCTCACGTTTATGATTAAAGCACATATGCATTCGAAAGGATGTGTGAAATTTAGTGCTGCTGCTGAAATTGGTCACACCCACACCTGATACATGCCCTTGCCCGCTTACAAACAGAAACCACAGTAGTTTTTAGCGAAAGCTCATCCCTCAGTTTTATTATTGCATCATCGAGCTGGCTGCTTAAATCTTGCAAACTGGCAACTTCTGTGCGGTAAACTTCTTGCTTCAGGAAACCCCAAACATAGAAGTCCAATGGAGTGAGATCTGGTGATCTAGGTGGCCAGAAATTGGTCCATTACGACCAATCCATCACGGATACTGCTGATTCAAGAAAATGATTTCTGCTCGTTGGGGTACAGTAATGACATCAAGTAATCCTGGAAGATGATGTTCCAGAAACTCCAAATATGTATTGCTTGTCAGATGACCTTGGAACACATGTGGACCTATCAAGCGATCGCCAACCACTCCAAGCCAAACATTTAAGCTGAATCGCGACTGGAACGATGAGTTTCGTGTTACAAATTGATTTTGTTGAGCGTAATGATGCCAGCTATGTAAATTTAACATGCCATCCCGAGTGAAAAGTGACTCATCTGTCCAGAGTATCGTTCTAAGGAAATGGTGTTTCTCAATATTTCACTCTAAAAGCCAGCGGCAGAATGTTACCCACTTTTGGAAATCTGAGCGATGTAATCCTTGTACCGGTATGAAGTGGTATGGATGATACTGGTTTTGTGTAAAACATTCATCACTTTACTTTGGGTTGGTTGGTTGGGCTTTTTACGTCGCACTAGTGCTGCACAGATGTGCAATCATTTTACTTTGGGAGATTCCACCTTCTCTCGCAAGTATGCGTGAACTCATATTTGGATTTTTCTCCACTTCGTTGAGTACGGACTCCTCAGCGGTGGCGAAGCGGTGACCATGGCCCCTTTCGTACACCCTACCGAACGACCCACTCTCCCTAAGCCTTCGATGAATTTTGGCAAATACAGCACGGTTGGGAGCATGATGATGTGGGTAACATAGATGGTTCTCTTCTTCGTCTCTCCGAGAGTTACCATTGCAAAATCCATACACAAAATGCATATCCGCATACTCTTCATTTGTAAAACTAGGCATATCTGGAAAGTATGACAATTTGATCCATGTGATGACTTCAATTGAAAATAAAATTCAGAAGGGTAAACAAAAAGGGATAAAATTTCAATATTAATTTACAAAAGTAGATGAAAAAAAGTGCTACGGAATAAGAACCAACTTGGTTAATTTGTACCAATGTAGGAAAACATACTAAGTATGAACTAAGAGAGAGCAAGTAGATGTGAGAGCAGCAGTCGAGCTCAGGCAAAGTCCAGAAAATGCTAAAGCCAGAAGCAGCATAAAACATAAAAGAAGCTGACGAGCTAATGAGCTGTTACAGATTGACTTGCCTTTTGTACCCGTGAGTGGGATGCACACGTAGGAAGGTTGGAATACATCTGAATATCACTAAGAGTCCCTATGCAGATGGTCACGAATTTGCATATGTTCCATTTACTCACCTTCGTTTCGTTTGCCAAAGTTCGACGAATGCCGTTTTCAGTGATATATTTCAAACAAAAGGCTAAATTTCTCCTGAACTAAAACACCAATATGGTTTATTGTGGATTCATTCCAAAGCTTGTAGAATGGAGAAGTTTTTGGTAAATTTGACGAATTGTAGCTTGAATAGAGATGTAAAATTTCCGGAAATTTTGAGACAGTGGGAAAAAAAAAACAGTTTTTTTTCCGGGTTTTTTCTAGAAAAATTGAATTTTTACAGATAAAAATAGGGTTTTTTAATAGTTATATTATTTTAGAAAATATGAAGTGCTAAATATTTAAAAATACATGCAATCCATATTATTTTTTTCTTAACAGAAACATACAAAAAGCTTTTACTATTAAAAAATGAGCCTTTCTGTTTCATAACTGCCAGTACCTTTCCCTGTGCAAAACACCAAAAACTAGTCAAATCATCTTTCAACCATTAATTTTGCATAGGGTGTGCATTCTTATGGAATGTTCATCTTCCAGCAGCATTGATAAAATGAATTTAGATTAGAATCAAACCAACAAAAAAAATTTTTCACTGACCTGAACCTGATTTTTTCATATCCGAAAACTAAATTAAATTTAATGATTCATCTGAAAATCATGCAAAACTTTTTAAAGTTATAAAATAAAATACATTTTCATTGTTACAGAGTTAGTAAATCATTTAAATTTTTTTTTTTTTTTTTTTCTTTTTTTTTAATTGATACACTAAGATATAAATCAAAAATCTGAAAAATAGATTAGTAATTTTTAACCATTTCTGTGCGTTATGTACTTCAAGAGTACAAAAAAATATGCCTTAAGTTTAGTATATATACTTTTGCTAGAATTTAAATACCTTATATAAAACTTTTCCATTATGTTTGACTGATTAATTTCGAACACTCCGTGTTCATCCTCAGAGTCGAAACGCTAAACGCCGTCGTTCTTCTTTTGATGTTTACTTTGCCGGTGTACAACACCGGCAAAGTAAACATCAAAAGAAGAACGACGGCATTTAGCGTTTCGACTCTGAGGATGAACACGGAGTGTTCGAAATTAATCAGTCAAACATAATGGAGAAGTTTTATATAAGGTATTTAAATTCTAGCAAAAGTATAATTGTGCTTTTCCTTAAAAATAAAATTACAGTTTAGTATATATATTTATAAATATATATGATTTTTCTTTGTTTATTACCTTTCTGCAATATGTATGTAATAATTTGTGTGTACGTATATTTAATCATAGGAATATATAGTATATTTATATACAACAAATTTCTGTTTATTATTATAACATTTTTTGAAAAATATTTTTAAGTTGACCCGACTCATTGGAAACTTAAACCTAACTTGCAAGAGAAAAAAAAAAAATCAGTCAACCTAATCCGAACCTGACCCACAAGAAAAATAAATCAGACAACCCAGCCCCAAGGGAAAAAATTCAGTCAATCTGACCCATAAGAAAAATAAATCAGTCAATCTGAACCAAACTTAATACGCAAGAGAAAAAATTTAGTCAACTAGACTTAAACCAGATTGCATGCCAGGCTTACCGATTTACTGGACCTGATGCTGGACTGTTAATACAGATTTTCACTTAAAATGAAATTAATCACAAAAATAAAATAAAAGTTCAATTTAAAGTTAACTGAACTCCAGAAATTTAAAACAATACTTTATTATTGATTTATTTACTGATTTGTTATTATTTTTTAATAATATAATATAAAATTTATTAACTAAGATGTAAAGGACATTAATCAAGTAGGTTTTTGCACATGTAATTTTTATAAATTGTGAAAAAAAATTTTTGATAGAAAGAAGTTGCTTAGGTTTTTCTTTTAATGTTACATGTATTTATATGTACATGTGTGTAATATATATCCACACACATTAAAATAATACAGTTAGACAAGTCTAAGGATATATATATATATATAAAAAAAAAAAAAGGGCAAAAGAATAAAGGAACTTGAAAAGAATAAGAAATTTCAAATGAATGTGATGGGAGGGCAGTCATTGTAATACTTAAATATTTCAGGATTACTACTTGATTACATGGTTAAAACTTTATTTTTGAAATATGAACATTATCAGAGTCAGTGTTTTCATGTCAGATACTGAACATGAAAAAATATTTCACGAAAAAAACACCAGAATGTAAATATTATAAATTTTTAAACACGTTATATTATTCTAGAAATTTTAAAATTTTCAATTTTTCCCGAGAGGAAATAAACCCTTTCGGGAATTAAAAAAAAAAACGAAAAAAACTGGTTTCTTTCCCAAAATTTCCGGTTTTATTTTCGGACCATTCCTATCTCTAAGCTTGAACGGTGTTTGAAGAATTGCCGGTTAAAGAATTTGGTGAAAACTCAATTTTAAACTTCGCCAATGTTTTAGCGCTTGTAGCTAGCTCGCCATCAAATTAAGGTATCCTGATGTAAATGGTGTCATCCGATAGGATTTTTTCTGCTCTTTCCAAATATGTGCTTATTTTTCATGTAAGTCTTTCAGAAAGCTCACAAATTTGGGATTTTTCAGATGGGATGGAAGAAAACAGATTTTTCTTCTATCTACCATAACTCGGAAACAGTTATAGGACAGGGTTTCTATGGTGTTTTATGCTCCCCATGGGCTGTTTTATCACCTCCTTTCGTTTGGCAGATTATGTCAAACTCACCCTGCATATATAAATTTATTTGTACATGCACTGTTAAAATTGAAAATTTTAACACTTTTGAAATTTATTATTTTTTATCAAATCCTCCGGAAAATATTTCAGTTTCTATTATTTAATTATTTTTCTCTATTTAAAATGTTTAAAAGTCTTTTTTTTCAAAATTCATTTCATTCCAATTTTGCATTTTCAGATATTTTTCTAAATTTCCGATTTTTCAATTTTAAATACTTTTCTAAATTTTATTTCCTTGCAACTTTAATTTCATAAGATAGCTTATTTTATTTCCTTTAATTTGAGCCATCGCTCATGGAAATAGCTTAGGATTTAATTGTTTTCTCTTCAAAAAATCATATATCCAAAAATACCTTTTTATTTCACTGTATTCTTAAATTCTGCGGTCAGCCATGTTTGTTAAATTATTTCGTACCTTCTCGTGCATTTAGAATGTTCTAGAACGTAGGAGAGCATCGCGGGCGTCATCTGACGAGAGTCAGCGTTTTTTTCGCGTAAGCTGATTGGCTGGCTCGGCCGCGCGCGAAATTGGAAGGTGTGTGTTTTTTTCCCTCTCTGACTCTCTTGGATGTAAGATCGGGTAGCAGCAACACGTAATTTTTCGCCGGTCCGTGGCGCCGGGTTTGGCCTTTGCGAGCGAACCGGTGTTACGGACAGGCCGATCATCCAATTTTTATCTGAGTTTAATTATGTTATCAAGACATGTCAACCTTGGATTTTAAGTGTGTCGGACATATCGCTGGCTAAATATTAAGATCGATTGCCTCCAACATCTGGATGTACGTTTTCTTACAAGCTCATAGAAGAACTGGCCAGAAGTAACTAAGCCTAAAATGATGCTCAATTCATATCATCTCTAATTTCTCATGTTTGTGTGAAAAGGTTATTCCATAGCCTTCGAAGTCTGCCTGTATTATACACCGATCACACTATCAATATGGAAATGTCGATCATTATCTCTCAAAACAGTGCTTCATACAATCTTAGAGTATTTGCACTATTAATGATTGAAGTGCGAAATCGAACAGGGAGCCAGCTTGATCGGAAATAGTGATGAAGTTACCTAATGATGCATAAACAATATTTTGCTCAAGATGAAATAGTGTCTATAACACTAGCAAAATAGATCGCATCAAAATGAAAATCGGCAAAATATCTAAATTATTGTGATCTGTGACCTATATCTCCATGAAATAATATGACATTCTTGAGATTAATATCAGTGTTGGTTTTTTATCAAAGATCTCGTAACGTATCGCGACTCTTGAAACATTAAATTGCCAGAAACAGAATGGTTTAGCTATATTGTTTTAGTTATGTCGGTAATGAACATATTATGTGGCGATTGTGTCTACCTCTGCATCTAATTATATATTTTTTTCTATTATCTATGGCCATAGAATCATCTTTATTTAATCCAGCTATTTATGATTTATTATGATTGAATAAATTAGTTAGTGAGCTAATCCATGTGTGATTTATTAAATGATCGTGTGCTCTCTTGGAATATATAATAATACTTATTTTTTAGTTACCTTTTTCTGCATTGGGGTAAGTTAATAATTATTTTCATTTTCCTATTTTACTTTGTTTAATGGAATTTATCTTTTATTTAAATTTTAATAATATCAATTATTTTGGCATATTTTTAAGATAATGAATGAGCCGCGGCACGTTATTAGTAATGTACTAGCCACTATAATACTTTATTTCGGCCATTTACTAACGTTATTAATAATTAATTATTATTATTATTATTATTAACGATCAATTTTATGTATCTACTATTTGTTTTATCTATTCAAAAATTAAAACTCAATAACTCTCTTTTTTAATATAACATTATGGTGCCGTCTAAAAGAAATTCATTTAGGTTGAGAACCTGGAGTTTCTTGCTCATAAAATTTCTTATTCAAAATTAATTAAAATTTTTAGCGATCGCGATGTCAAAAAAAAAAAAAAAAAAAAAAAAAAAATCGCGAATTTTTTTTTTTTTTTTCTATTTTTAGTTCCTATGCATGCTGCTATGCTATTCTGTTATTTAATAATCTGGTACAATAATTAGTATTCTTTATTTGATTTACTTGTGTTGTGTATTCTTATCTTTATTTTATATGGGCAAATTTCACATTTGTGTGTTCTCAAAAATTTAATAAATGAAATGCACACAAAATAAGCTTTTTGAAATTTTGTGGCTCAAATATAGTATAACTACTTATATATATATATATATATATATATATATATATATATATACATAAAAAAAAAAAAAAAAAAAAAAAAAAATGAAATTTGCCAATAATACAATCCTTTATTTTAAATATTTAAACTAGAGAAATTACAATGTGCTTTAATTTTCAAAAAATTAATCCTGTGTGTTTTATTTTATTTTGAGGTTGTAAATTTCAAGTTATAGTTTTCAAAAAAGTAAATAAAAAATAAAAAGGTAAAATTTTTACAGCTATTTCAGCTTTAAAAAAAAAAAAAAAAATTGAAGTTTGCCGCTGATACAAACATTTATTTTTTTTTTGTATTGCAATCTTGTTTTTTTTCATATGATTCACGGATTTGCTTAAAATTGAAAGAGATATTTCAAAATTCTTTACTAATAAGATGAATATTATTTATATTTTGTTATTGCAAATGAATGCCAGTTTAAAATTAAGAGATTTGCTTCAAAAAAAAAAAAAAAAAAAAAAAAAAAAATTAAGGCTTGTTTTTTAAGAAAAGGGATATTTATATGAAACCAAAATATTTAACTTAGATAAAAAGTAGTAGGGGATGATTAGTTATTTTATTGTTTATGACATGCCTTAATTATGAAATATGATTTATTTTTACAACTACTCCTAGATAGAGTAGGGAATTTACTTCAATGGAAAAAATAAAAAGATAAAATTTATAGAAATAATTTAGAATAAAGTTTCTTTATGAAGGTATGAATCATTTAATCAAAAGTGCAGAATATTAGTACTTAAGAAATTTTTTTTTAATACAAAGTTCAAAGGTGATAGATTGTTTTGGGGTAAAACGGTTTAGATTTAATATTGAGGCGGTAGACTTTTCTGCAATGAGTGTAATCTAAGCTTGTGGCCACAGCAAAGATTTTGCCCTGGATGCGAAAACTTTACCTTTAGCCCCATTTAACTATGCATTTTACTCAAAAAAAAAGAAAAAAAAAAAGCATACATACCTTTTCATATATTTTCTCAGGCATGATATTTTTACAGGAAACATTGGTAGGCAATTAATATAAAACATCATTATTCAATTTGAAAATAAAAAGCTTATGAAATGTTATATAAAACTGTGCACAGTAAAAAGTAATTTCTAGTAAATTATTGATGATAGAGCATTGCATTAGCAGTTATTTGAAATGTCCATGTGGTTGCAAACCAATTCGGCAACCCTTTCTGGCTTTTGCTGACATGCATATTCTCTATTCAAAATTATATATATGAAAAGACCTTAATCTTTTATAGTATATGCAGACACCAATAAAAGCTGAGCCTAATTTTAGTGTTATCAGCAGTCTCATGATGCATTGCTTATATTTATGTGGAATAAAATATTTCCATTTTCTTCAATTTAAAATGAATATAGAATAATGATATCAAAAAATCATGATGATTAGCATAATTGCCTGTTTTCCTGCCAACTAATTTCAATAAGTATAAAATTTGCTCTAAAATGTTCATTTTTTTCGCCACTGTTCATCCCTAGTAGACCTAAACAAAATTTAAAATTCACTCATGGCTAAAGCTTCTCAGCAAAAAAAAAAAAAAAAAATTTTTTTTCCTTTTCAACAATCGTTGAAACTGCTGCAATAAGTAAATACGTAAATAACCAAATTCACTTACCTTAAAATTATTCTTTGATTTCAATGTTGGTACATGTGGATGGTAGGCTGGGTTATAGGCCGCCTAGTTCTGTCAATAGTATCTGTCAGGCTGGTCAGAGATATTCCACTTTTGCATTGACACTGTAAATCTTGAATCTTTGCAGATCTTCAAATTTATACAATATTTGTTAACCTAAATAATACATTTACTTACCTGTTTAAAAAAAAAAAAAAAAAAACATGCACTTTTTTCAAATTTTTGAAGTTTATTTATGAAAAGATAATAAATGATAAATCAATTGCACCTGCCTGCTTTAGATCTTTTGTGGTTGTGCAGGAGTGTGTATTCAAAGACAACACAAATTAAATTTACAAAAAGTTTTTATTTACCAATTCCCTTTTCATGTGACATATTTTTAAAAATGTAGGTGATTTCCTCGAGTATGCATGGGGACCTATTATAGCCAAGCCTCCTTGAGTGTCTATGGGCTGTCTTCCATACTCACATTATTTTACACTGATTTTATATAAAATTGTCACAGCCCTTAATCCTATCAATTGTAGATATTGCAACTCACTCATGGTAAAGACGGTTATTTTGTGGGGATCACTAGCAGCTTTTAATGGGAATATATTTACCCGCTGTCATCTGCAACTTAATGCGTGTTGGAACTGCTTCATGGTAGTTGCCTTAGGATATCTTTAATTGAGTCCAATAATTTTTTTTTATCTTTAATTGTTTGTTGTGAGGTGCATAAATTTAACTTTAGAAATCCTCTTAAAAAACATAATTGCTGAGATGTTTTGGTATTCATAAAAAAAAAAAAAAAAAAAAAAAAAAAAAAAACTCTTTCGAATTCGTCAAATGAGCAAATCTCCATTGTACTATTTTGTATGTTTTAAGAGGTAGCATGCATATGAATTTTTTTTAACTTACCCTCTTTCATTTATGTGCTTAGTGTTGTTTATGTCTATATATATATAATCAGGTTTTATAGTAGCTATTGTGTTTTTATATTTTAAGTTAAGATGCCCATCCAATTTCCCGTAGCCAAATTCTTTTTTTTTGCTCTTTTCTTTTGTTGTTAGAGGGAGGAATGTTAAAATTGAAAATTTTAACACTTTTGAAATTTATTATTTTTTATCAAATCCTCCGGAAAATATTTCAGTTTCTATTATTTAATTATTTTTCTCTATTTAAAATGTTTAAAAGTCTTTTTTTTCAAAATTCATTTCATTCCGATTTTGCATTTTCAGATATTTTTCTAAATTTCCGATTTTTCAATTTTAAATACTTTTCTAAATTTTATTTCCTTGCAACTTTAATTTCATAAGATAGCTTATTTTATTTCCTTTAATTTGAGCCATCGCTCATGGAAATAGCTTAGGATTTAATTGTTTTCTCTTCAAAAAATCATATATCCAAAAATACCTTTTTATTTCACTGTATTCTTAAATTCTGCGGTCAGCCATGTTTGTTAAATTATTTCGTACCTTCCCGCGCATTTAGAATGTTCTAGAACGTAGGAGAGCATCGCGGGCGTCATCTGACGAGAGTCAGCGTTTTTTTCGCGAAAGCTGATTCGCTGGCTCGGCCGCGCGCAAAATTGGAAGGTGTGTGTTTTTTTCCCTCTCTGACTCTCTTGAATGTAAGATCGGGTAGCAGCAACACGTAATTTTTCGCCGGTCCGTGGCGCCGGGTTTGGCCTTTGCGAGCGAACCGGTGTTACGGACAGGCCGATCATCCAATTTTTATCTGAGTTTAATTATGTTATCAAGACATGTCAACCTTGGATTTTAAGTGTGTCGGACATATCGCTGGCTAAATATTAAGATCGATTGCCTCCAACCTTGACCTAAATTAGTGCCTATCATCAACATTTGGTGTCAACTGCTTAACAGGTGGTGCTGCTATACAGTGATTTCTGCAATTTCAGGGAAGGCTGTATCTTAAGGTCTATTGCGTATAACCAAACAAAACTTTACATGTGAGAAGACTATTATGAGATGTTATGCTTATTCAATTTGAATGCTTATCGGCCAACAGATGGTGTTGCTATACAGTGATTTCTGCAATTTAAAAAAAAGGCTATATTTCAGAAACTACTGCACAGAATTGCATATAAATTTTTATGTAGATGCATTTTAACATAAATTAGTGCCTATCAACTTTCAGTATGAACTGCACAACAGGTGGCGCTGCTACACAGCTATTTCTGTAAGTTAAGGGAAGACTATATCTCAAATTCTATTGCGTATCATCAAACAAAACTTTATATGTGAGAAAGCCATTATGAGACATTATGCTGATTCATTTAGGATGCTTATTGGCCAATAGGTGGCGCTGCTGTATTGGTATTGAGATTAAGGCCGATTGACAGCACTAGCGTCCTACGCCTGAGGTGGGGATTGCCCTCCATGTGGTCTTTCTAAGGGTTCCTAGCTGTTAAGTTTCAGAGTAACCATGGAAAACTTTAAATGGCTAGGCCGACGAGCGGGACTTGGATTCGAACCTGGCACCTCATGCAGCTATACTGCAAATTTCTTCGATAACGGGATGGCTATATCTCAACTTCTATGGCATATAACTGTATGAAACTTGATACATGAAATAACCATTATAAAAACGCATTTCTTATGATGTTTTTTAATGAAAATAAAACTGCCTTTCTTTGGATTTTTGTGTTAGTTTTCTCTAAGATGAAAATCACTGGCAATCATCATGCTAGATAATTTTAATAAATTATTTGCACTTAATGAATTAGTATAGAAAAATATAGAAGAAAGTCTTGTGATGGACACAACATACTAGTTTAATATCAATTTGTTTTGCTTATGTGTTACTTTTGATAGTTAGGTTAGCAGAATACATACTTGCCAACCAATTTTAATAAAAAAAGGGAAGATTTTTTTTTTACTTGTTTATTACGTCAAATAGAAAAAATAAATAAAATAAAATAAAAATACAGTTTTTCAATTTTAATATTTAGAAGCAATCTATAAAAACGTTTTACTATAAATTGATTATACTAAATATATAAAAGTTTTAAATGAAGTTATTCCTTTTCAACATATAAATATCTACAAAACAGAATCTGTAAGAAATTTATTTAACAATAGACAAAAAACTTAGTTAAGTTAAAGTATAACTAATTTTTTAAATAAATAGAATATGATTTTTGTGTATGTACAACATTAATCATACATATAAAATAAAAAAAGTAGCAGTAGCTAATTATCAGTTTCAAACATGCATAAAACCAACTAAGTATTAATTTTCTTAAATTGATTTGGAAAAAATTTTCCTACCTGAAAAAATTATTCTTATTTTTATTTCCCCATGTTTACGTACATTTGGTATAAATATGACATACAAATATTTAATTTAATTGAAGAAAAATAAACAGATTCATTAAATTCAGCAATAAAGATCTAAAAATAATTACATACGTGAAAAATATTGAGCACTTCCATTGCTTTATTGTTCCTAGAATTGATCATTGATCACAATCCGGAGAAGGGGGGGGGGGGGATAAAACAATAATTACAGGGTAAGAAATATTAAACTCTTTTAACTCTACTTCTAGAATCTAATGAAAGAAGTTTAAAATTAATATTATCATTTATGTTGCATTAATTGGATAAAGAACCAATTTACTTTACCATTAACTTTACCATCCAATTAACTTTACCATTAATTGGATAAAGAACATTTGATTGCTGAACACTAGTTGGAAATAAATGAAAGGGGGGGGGGGTAAAAAATAATTACATCAGCAAGAAATATTTAACAATTCTATTTCTTTACATGTTCTAGAATATCATAAAGCAAGTTTGAAATGAATACTGACATTTATGTTATGGATGGAAAAAGATTGGGAATCAGGAATTTTCGTAGAACATTTGGGTTTTCTTTTTAAAACGAACGATATCCGCGACTTTTTTAAAAACGGAAGATTTCATCATCTGTCTGGAAGACCAGAAAATACGTTAAAAAAACCGGAAGTCTTCCGGGAAAACCGGAAAAGTTGGCAAGTATGAGAATATAATATGCAATGTTGTTTGAACTACATGCTTTGTCTGCCTTGCTATGCATGCAAATGACAAAACTTAATTTAAAAATAAAAGTTATGCAAAAGAAAACTGCTGAATAGTCATTATATATACTTTTTTTTTTATTATTATTATTAAAAGAAATGAATTGCAAGAATCTACATCTGTAAAGGCAGATCTCCTGATTGACTTGCAAATCAAACTAATGGAGATACAGATGTGGAATTTTATGAGATTATTTCTTAAGTGACATGAATTAAGAAGCTGTTTTTTGAAGTTTCTTCCCAAACGGACACACAAAAATTGTTTCTTGTATTTCCTACTATATCTCAATGAAAGGGAAAAAAAAAAAAAAAAAAAAAAAACATATTGAAAAGCCGAATATCTGGTGGTTTTTATCCGGATATTGAAAAATCAGCTCGATATGCCGGATATCCAATCCATCCCCACAAGTAACATTAAAGAAAATTATTAGTTACATTAATCATAACAAATAATAATATCTAACCAAAGTTCTTTATCAATAATTGTATAACAATATATGTTTCTCAAGTTAAGTTAAGAAAGAAAGTACATAATTCACATGATGTTGCCATCTAGGAAACTTCAAGAGATCAAACAGAGATCACATCCAAATCTGGCAGGAAAAATGATACAAGTCAAAAAATAGCAGTTTGAACTTGTCAATGAAAAGTGCATATGAAGTGCCCCAACATGGACAAATCTCTATCTCACAATTTATCCACATGAGAGTGAGAGGCAATTGCATCAGTTTTAATATAGGTTAGCCAATATTTTTTACTTTTAAATCGATTTTTCTCAAATGCAGCACTTTTCTTTCTTTCTTTTTTTTTTCTTTCTTTTTGTCACTTGATACAGCTGTGTTTACAGACTCGGTGACTTTTGCCAACGGATATTGTGTGAGAAATGCCTAGCTGGTAATCAGCCAGGGTAGCTCAATGGTTTGAGCATCCGCACGTAAAGCGGAAGGCCCGGGTTCGATTCCCGGCTCTGGTATTTTTCACATAGTTGGTATAAAATTATCAGCCTTCCACTCCAAAAATTTTCTGAAATAAAGCTATTTATGTTTTTTTTTTTTTTTTGCAAAATATATGAGTTTGTGTATTACGTGATATTTCAAATCATCTAAGATGTCATATAGTATAGACTCATTTCAAAAGTCATAAATTTTAAAGGTCTCAAAAAGCAAAGGATAAATATCTCTCTAATAAGCAAAGTATATAAGATTCACCTTATTAAAAACTATAATATAAAGCTGTTATATATGTTAGACACTTTAAGGTCTATCTTGAATAAATTTATATTAAGCAGATAAACTGCAATAGAATTATTTAAGTTAAGAAGATTTTATTAAACTAAGTTTGACTAGTATGTAAAAATGTTAGACTCAGTAAATGCAAAAATATTTAAAACGAAAAATAAATTTATTCATAAAGATATAATAAATTCACAACAATTATAACAATAACTAGAAAAGATTTAATATAAATATATATAACAAATCTCAAAATTCAACATAATAAGATTAATCTTCAATAACAAAATTATATTACCTTCTTCATAACATACTAACGTTACTTGATGGTACAAGAAGATAGATAGTCTTTGACACGACATTCAAGTCTATTAACATGGTCGCCGTATGACCAATATGGAAGAATGGATGACAAAACATTACATCATATAGTCATAAGCATTTCCAGATTTTATAGAAGAGTGCCTAACCACACATCACATAACTATTGAAGAAAAAACCGAACACTATTGAAGATCGAAACACATTGAAGATTGAAACTCTATCGAAACACATTGAAGATCGCGGTCGCCAAATGACCAGCGAATACCACTGAATAAATGAAAGATAAAGTCAGCTAAACGATATCAAACTTCATGGTCGCCAAATGACCAATGAATAGAACATGTAAATGATCCGGTTTAAGCTTAGTTTTAGTAGAAGATTAAAGTCAATTCGTGGTCGCCGCATGACCAATGATCTCAGAAAAATTAAATAAAGTTAAAAAAACTTGGCATTACGAAATTAAGTCCTCATGAAAAAAACTATTCATTTAAGCTTCTGAAGAAAAATATTGTAAATTGAAAAAAGTTTCTAAACTTAACATTTGTAAACAGTATCAACATCATCAAACTATTAAACTTAACAGAACAATTCAACAATCACTTTACTTTATATTTAATTTGAGTTCAGCATATAAAACATGAGCAGTCCACAATTTATATTTACAGTTCAGAACAGCCGCCAGCAGCTATTCACCGGAACCGGGACTCCAAACCAAAACTAGCTGGAGCTTGAAACTAGAACTGAACTCAGCTGAAACTGACACATCTTCAAACATCACGGCCTTATATACTACCCTACACAAGTTGATCTGCATAATAACATTGACTGCCGCGCCACGACACCCAGTGGTGAAAACCAAAACTCAATTTATAATGACAGTTTAGAAGGAATGGCAACAGCACAAATAGAAAAGATTATGCAGTCTGGAAATGGCAACGCCGATATAGTAAACAAAAAAAAACGATGTTTGTAAGACAAAAGCAAAGTAGTTTTAAATATGAGAAAGGATTTAATAAAATAAAAAAGGGTAAGTTTTTAAATGTTTTCTTGAATAAAAATAAATTAATTCAGATGTTTTATTTAATATGAGGACACTGATGGACATCAATATATACCTTCTCTTTTTTCTCATTTTGTGTCACACTGACAATTTTTAAACAGCACTGAAGGAAAAGATAAATGGTCAATTTCGGAGTATTTGAGACAATGGATAATTATTAGATTTTTTTTTTTCTTTTCAAACAAAAAGAACATTTTGAAGACTTTATAATGTACCTAAAAGAAAAGATTTAATACTTTTACATACAAATTGAATTTATCTCTCCTGAAATTAAAATTTAATGTTCAAAAACTTTTTATTCTCTTGAATGATGCCGCTAGCCTTTCAAAATCCTGGGTTCCCAGGACTCATAGGTTCCAAAAATTTGGGGGCTTTTTTCAAAAAAAGGGATCCCCTTCCCCATATAAATGAATTTAAATTTATATATTATAAAGATATAAATTAAAATTATCTAATTGTAGTTAAAAAAATTTCATCAGCTCTCTTTGAGATTATCTTAAAACTTAGAACTACTATGTAGGTTGTTACTGTTAAGAAACAACTGAAAACACTTAGCTCAATATGTCTGGATGTTTGATTACAATATTTGTCAATATTTTGAATTTTTAAATCAAATTTATCACCACTATTTTAAAATAAAACTCTGCCCAACCCCCTTTTTTTTAAAACATTTAAATTAAAAATTGTTAAAAAAAAACTAGCATGTTATGACCTTAACAAAACTTTCTTCTATATCATTGATTCTATATAACAGGCCCACTTACTGTTTAATATGCACAAAAATTCAATCATAAGTTCTTACAATAATATTTTATCTGAGGAATTTGATGCAAATTTAATCAACAGATAAGATGTAGCCATGTGGAAAATAACAGAAGGTGAGTAATAGCAGTGCCACCTGTAGGCCAATATATACACAAATTAAGTCAATATCTCTTTTGATGCATTTATACGCCATAGAAGTTCAAAATTAGCCTCTCTACTTACGTGAACAGCAGCACCACCTGTCGGCCGATACATATCCAAATTGAGTGTGCATAGTACGATCCTTTTATATACTAAGCTTTGTGTAATTAAGTGTAATAGAATCTGAGATATAGTCTTCCCATCAAAGGGAAAAACTGCAGAATAACAGTGCCCTCTATTGGTTGATATGCACTAAAATCGAATGATCATAATTTTTCATAGTGGTCTTTTCACCTATCGAATTTTGATCAATTACATACAATAGAATCTGAGACGCAGTCTTCCTTTAAATGGGAAAAAAAATCACAACTGCGATTAATATTTAAAAAAAAAGAAAACAAAAAATGTATATTTTTTTCATCATTTAGTAAAACATTATTACATTATAATTACCGGTAAAACAACAAATAATTACTTAAATGATAATTTATCGCAGTTTAAGCTTGTAAATCCAAAATTGTAAGGATCGCGGCAATTTCAAATTTTAGCAATTTGTGAAAATAGATTTCACATAATGCAAGAAACATGCCACATGCTTCCTTAAAATGCTAGCCGCCCACATATGTTTATCGTATTGCAGAGAAATCCTTTTAGATTTTTTGAAAGAATCTGGTTTTGGGACCATTTTCCAAATTTTAGATTTTGGCTAACTTCAATATAGGGCACCCACTGGCGATCATTATGCGGTGATGCCATTCAGTTATACAACACTTTTTACAAGTAATCTTTTCGTATAGGAACTACATTTTTGGGTCTCAGAACTTTCTTTTTGTTTTCGAGCTGATTGATTGAGTTTAAGTTTGTTCATTGTACAGAATCGATTCTTTTTTTTTACAGTAGAATGGGATTTTAAAAGATTTTTTTCTTCTTTAGAGCGAGATGTTCAAAAAATATAAGGAAAATATAAGTTTTAAACAAAAAATATGTTTAACCCTTTCAGCATTAGCCATTTTTTGGTATATCTGTTTAATGATTCATAAAATTAATATTATGCACAGTATAAATATGAGAATTTAATATTATATAGTAGGGTCATTCCATGTCAAATCAACACACTGATTCAGACTTGATGTCTCAGATTTTCACGAATTTTTTTATGCAGCAATATATCATAGACTTATGAAAAAATACCAAAATTCAGTTATGTAGCACAATTATTTTTGAAGTTATTAATTTTTAAAGATTTAAATTTTTATGAAAAAATTTCATGCTTTGGCACCTTTGGATGCCTATAGGCTGGCAACCAGTTATGATAAAAACCTGGGAGTGGTCTCATTTTAAAGCTGTTGAATGGGGCTTTAATATGATATGCCACAAGATAGGGGTTACAATTTAAAAAAATTGAAAATTTTAAAATTAAATTTTAAAATTTTAAAATTGAAATTTCTCAAAAAGTGGCAATTTTAAAAATTCCAAAAAATTATCAAATATAGTTTGCAATGTCTTAAAACATATAGCAAAATTCTATCATGGGATCTCAATGGGATCAGGAGATACAGAGCTTCAGAAATGTACACGTTTTGTGAAAAATACCAGAATTAGTATCGTTTCAGAAAATTTTGAATAGTTCATTGAATGAAACAAGCAGTGGCTATTAGTTTAAAATTTTTTTAATGGAGAAAATGTCACAGACACTTACCATTAAAAATCCAATATTATGAGTAAAGTTAAGGGTTAACAAATTAGTTCATCGAGACTTCAATCATTGGAAGATACCCACACATTTGTTCACTTCACTGTCTGGTAAACTGTACGTTCGGCCAGTCTGTGTGACGGGGTTCACTTTGCTTATTACATCTGCAAAAGGGATCCACAGTGTATCAGGTGGTGTGGGATATATAAATGAGGGTGATGGACCTGAAGGATAGAGGAATGTAACTTGCACTTTACCGCAATCTTCATCTTTATCTAGAATATAACTCAACCACCAAGTGTCACCATAGATTGATGTTACATACCCACTAATATCTTCAAATAATATCTGCTGTATGTCCTTTACAACAGGAAATATGCTTGAAACAACTGCAGAAGAAAATAATTTCACATTTACTTTGGTTCTACATTTGAGAGGTAAAAAGGCATGAAATTTCTGGGTGCCTGATATAGTTACAGCTGTATTGTACCGGTTGGCCAGTTGTTCTTCAGTTTTAATGTATTCTTCAACGGTCACAAATACAAAGTCTATGTTAGATATGTTCTGATGTGACCATTCAAACAGTTGCCTTGCATCTATAATTTGGTCCTTATACGGTCTTTGTAGGCTTGTTCTGGCTGCTAGTCTTTTTACTGTGGCCCCCAGCCCATCGCAGGGTCCTTTGCCATGTGCTGTTGCTGAAAAATGCCATTCAGCCTCAGCTCCAAAATCTTGCTTGTGATTACACAAGTTAATAAAGTTTTTTTTATTTTTGTACTGCGCCGCAGAGCCATCGGAAAAATAGAAGAATTTTTTGGGAGGTCTTTGAAACTTGCATTTCAGATATTCCATCAACTTTGTCTGGAACAGTTAGACAGCTGTAGTGTTGTGGTTGAGGCAGTCTGATATTATTACAAAATGTTTCACTTCTTTCTCTTTAAAATACACCACAAAAGGGTGAATGGTTGCCTGACTATTTGACCAATGATATGATTGTGCCTCATCTTGCAAAATGATCGAATAATTCTCCGAAAAGTCACAAATGACAGCCACTTCACATTCCAGAAGATTTTCCTTGGTATGTCTCAGAAATGCACTTTGTTCTTTTGCTGTGAAGTGATGACGAAGTAGAACAGGAAGTTTTTCACAAAATACATCAACAAATTCACTAACCGGTTTTTGAATTATTTCCAAGTTACATCGATCCACAGAGATCCACTGTCTGTATGTGACAGTCTCAATTGCATTGTCTTCATATGCTTTTTCCAAAAGTTCTCTAATCCTTTTGGTACCTGGACGTGAAACACAATTTGAAAAGAAGCAGTCAGGTGATGGTGGGCTGCAAACCATCATTTGCAGGCAGTCCTTGTATGTTTTAATTTTGCCATCCGTCACTGAACTCATTCTTGCATTTTCAAACATAAGCTTTACATTCTGATGAGTGGTGCACACACAGACTGAGTGTGTTCCACTCTGGCCTGCTAGCACACAATTTTTAGGCCTAAGTTCTGCAAACTTAGAAAATCCCAGTTTTACAGTTGGGAATTTTTCTTTGAAAACTGTATACGCTTCTTTTAAATTATTAAGCATCAACCTTTTTGAAACATGTTCTTTACCACCTGTGCTGTTGTCTTTCACTGATATAAAGTCCTTCATCCCTGGCATCACTCTGCTCATTTCGTCACTTGTAAAAAATCCTTTAACAATATCAACGGTATGATTTGACAGACTTTTTCCTTGTTTCAGATCAGGACCAGACAAGGCACCCTTTTTTTTCAACAATGTCTTGGCTTGTCGAACTAAGTAGTTAGGGGCCGAAAATTCCTGCATTACTTTCCTCACACTCCAGCTGTCAGGCATAACAGTCAGCAGTTGAAGCTTCTTCTTCCTACTAGTGAAGCTGTTGTACACCTTCTTTACATGTGTAAAGAACTCATCTTGTGAATCATCATTCTCATCATCGCTACTTGCATTCACTAGCAGTTTTCTCTTGACAGCCACACTGATTCTGTTGGCCTTCTCAGTAGAGTAAATTTTGGATTGCATCCTCTTTTTGTCTATAGGCGACTCTCCCATATCTAAAAGAGAGCTGTTCAGAGAACTCAGAGCTTCAGATTCATTTGAAAATGGCATATCAATAGGTGCTTCTTCAATTTCAGTATCAGACTGACTTTCTTCATGTATGTTGCTAGTTCCAGTGGAAATTTCTCTGTGTTTTTAATTTTTCAACTTTGTCAGCTGCTTCTTACAACTGTCACAGACCTTGGATAACTCAGGTGTTCCTGGAATCAAGTCACACATCCATGAACTAACATGTCTCAAACCTTTTCTTGCATGGGAGTGATTAGGCTTATTAAAAGGATTAAAACAATCCAATTTTACTATCTTGTCAGTGGTATCCATAATGCAAGTGATAAACAGTGAGAAATTAACAAGGAAAAGTGCAGTGGCCAAGAAATGGGTTGTGTTCTAAAGATACAATATCACAGGAAACATCAAATGAACTTCCTACAAGCAATTCTGATGCTACACTGGCTATAAATGAGTGGTCTTCTCTGTTTGACCAATCAGCTTCCACCTTGTGAAAAGGGAAATCCCCTTTTTATCTGAGTAAAAGGGAATTTCCCTCTATTTGTAGGCCAATCAGCTTCAGTTTTCTTTTAAAGAAAGGTTTCCAAACACGGTACTATAAAGTAATTATTGCGTTTTATTAATTTAATACTATCCTGCACACTGCATAGCAAAATTAGTAATTAAAAAATAAAATTTTACTAATTTGGTACATTACTTACAAAACATGTGTATTTCTGAAGCCCTGTATCTCCTGATCCCATTGAGATCCCATGATAGAATTTTGCTATATGTTTTAAGGCATTACAAACTATATTTGATAAATTTTTGGAATTTTTAAAATTGCCACTTTTTGAGAAATTTCAATTTTAAAATTTTAAAATTTAATTTTAAATTTTTAAATTTTTTAAAATTGTAACCCATACCTTGTGGCATATCATATTAAAGCCCCATTCAACAGCTTTAAAATGAGACCACTCCCAGGTTTATATCATAACTGGTTGCCAGCCTATAGGCATCCAAAGGTGCCAAAGCATGAAATTTTTTCATAAAAATTTAAATCTTTAAAAATTAATAACTTCAAAAATAACTGTGCTACATAACTGAATTTTGGTATTTTTTCATAAGTCTATGATATATTGCTGCATAAAAAAAATCATGAAAATCCGAGACATCAATTCTGAAAATCTCCCAAAATTGTGTTGAATTGACATGGAATGACCCAGTACACATATTTATTAATAATATTTTCTCGAAAAAAGCAGCATATATTTTAAAATTTAGCCACACCAGTCTTTTATTTTGACTATGCATGACAGAAAAAGACGGGCTCAATGCTTAAAGGGTTGAAATTTGCTTCTTTTCCTTTTCTTTCTTTTTTTTTTGGATCACTAAGAATGGACTTTGTGAAAGTACCGTGTTACCAGAAATTGATTTTGTGAAGGTACTGCATCATTGAAAATTGACTTTGTGAAGGTCAGTGGCATCGCCAGAAAATTTTTCAGGAAGGGGCAAACTTCAAATTGCAAAATTTCATCATGTTTTTGCAAATTCAGTTAGATTCAAATTATTGGTTGGTTGGTTGGTTGGTTGATTGATTGAGGTGATTAAGTAAGCCAGTGTGTAAGCATTTACTACAACAATTTTTTAGACATGCAGTTTAAGCTACAACATTTTACTTATAGAAATTATACAACTTATTCTAAACTAACACTAATCCAGAAAATGTACTGTCAAATCAATTTAAAATCTGTTTGCAGGGAAAGGTTAGAGACAATCTATAAATGCAGGTCGAGTCAGTTTGACTCTAATTGGCTCTGTGACAAAATTTATGAGGGGCAAGTGCCCCCTCTCTTGTCCCTATGTGCCGACGCCCATGGTAAAGGTGCCATTCCGGGTTAACCCCAGGATATTTTCCACATAGTTGTAATAAAAAATCAACCTTATACTCCAAACTACCTAAAATATTTTATCAAAGCCGTAAAGTAAAAACTTTCACATTTCTACTTTTTTTTTTTTTTTTTTTTTTTTTTTTTGTTGTTGTTTAGTTACAAGACTGTAATATATAAATTAGTTTTCATACTAAATTAAATTCTGTCAAAGGCAGAATTTTTATTTTTATTTTTAAGATATCTGGTTAGGGGGATTTGTAAGAATATTTTGGTAAATACCTTTGTTATTTTTGAAACCAGATTTTTTTTTTTTTCCAGTGTATTGAAAACTCATTCATTTTTTGGGAGTTCATTGATATTATTCACCTACCTTATTCTTTTATTTCTTTATACCCCTTGTTGTTATTCATAGTGTGTAACTAATATGAAATATTAATATTTTAAAGATTCTTAAAATAACTTTATGATTTCAAATTCCTAACATATAATAAATCCAAATACATAAGTGATTTATTTGGGATCAATTAAACTTCTAGCTACAGACAGCTGTAGCTATACACAATTATCTTCCTGATATGTGAAAAAAAGTCTTTAGCATACTATAAACATACATAACAATGAATTTGCTCATATTTTTGGCAGTAATTAAGTAAGCTATATATATTATGACTTAATCTGTTGTTGCATCCTTGTTATTAATTTTATTTACTTATTACTTTTATTTTTTAATTCTTAAATTTTAAAAATATTTAAAGAGATAAAAAAAATTTTCTTGAATTTGACAAAGTTACTAAAAACGGGAAAAAAAAAAAAAAAAAAAAAAAAAAAAATTTTCAACAGGATTTAATAAAATACATGAAAGCTGCAGCATTAATGAAAACTGATATTAAGGATATCCCAGTAGCAGAATTTTCTGTATCATCTACAGCAAAATGAAATTTATCTGCAATCCAGAAATGCCGGACCAAATTAGATATCAGAAGAAAAGTATAGCAATTAATAAAGTATGCAAAATTTATACCTAAAAAAGAAAATAAATTAAGAATATGCAACAAGTACAGTAATCTAAAGATGCAATGCAAATTATATTTAAAGTATTTTTAAAGTTAGCATTTCTTTTTGAGCTGTTAAATTAATCTACAGATCTTCAAACAATCCCTGCTTCAGCCTGCTGCATTGCAAAGCTTTACAGAGTAAGCATATTCATTACAATGGAGCAATGGGTAGCGTACTATGTCATGGTTGCGTCATGGTTACGTCATAGACCGATGACAAAGCCATCTCGTGTTGGAGGTGACTGAACTACTCAGGCTGAAACTGCGCATGCTCGAATAGAATTTGTTTACTCGCGTGATGCTCCATATTTAAAATTTAAATGGAACTGGGTTTGAACGAATGCACATCAAAACGAAAAAATTCATGTATTTTTAGAATATTCATATTTCGCATGTTTTCCCGTATTTTAAGATAAGTAATATACTTTAAATCAATTCTTAAAAATTATTTTTTTAATACTTCTTACAATTTATAAAATTATTGAAATCTTAATCTCTTGAATTTTCATTCATTACGGATCAAGAGATATCTATGGAATTTTGAATTCGGTTGTTTTATTTGTTATGAGGTTAGAAGTTAGTTTTGATTATATTTGTTCATTCCTAAATGTTATTTTAGTTATAGATTTGGTTATAAAGCGATTACAAATATATTTTGTTTAGAAGATAAAATTTTTGCGAATGGTTTCGTCTGCGTCTGATTGATTTTATGGAACATGACATATTACTTTTTTTAGTAAAAGAGATAATGATAAAGTCATCTTTTATAAGCGATTTCTTTTCTAAAATGTAAATTTTTTTTACCAAAATTTTAATTTTGAAAATTGCACACGCTAACATTTCTTCTTAAATTACTAATACATGAATTTTTTCGTATTTACAATACAATTTACAACATTAGAAGATTTAAAAAATTATATTTTACACTAATTAATTTTAGCTCTAAGTGAACACTATAGATGTGATTATTTACTTGAAGTTATTAGCGTACATTTGACTTTAAATACAAAATATGTTAGATGTTAACTAATAATAATGTGATTGATTATTAGCTAACATCTAACATATTTTGTATTTAAAGTCAAATGTACGCTAATAACTTCAAGTAAATAATCACATCTATAATGTTCATTTTTAGGGCTAGAATTAATTCTTGTTTATATTAAAACCGTAAGAGATAACATTTTTAAAGAAAGCACAATAGGGGCGGATTTTTCACAGCTTTTATTTGGGTACCGCAGCCACTGCACGAGGAGAAGCGCTAACGTCGAGTTTACTTTGCGACATTTGTTAACATTATGTGAACGAGCTTAATCTGTAAAGCTTTGGCTGCATTGTTTCTGCTACTGGGAAGAATACTGAAAGAAACAGAAAGCTTCTTAAAATTAACCTGTTGTTGTGAAGTCACCAACAAAACAAACAATAGTAAAAATCTTTTCATGAGGAAGGCCAGTTGCATTCTCAGTTTCATAATATGGAGGCTGCCATCTATTTTTCATGCAGTGTTCTTGAAGTTTTCCAACTGGATTGTCTTCAGCATTTTCATCAACTGGAGGAGCAGCAGCTGGTTCTCTGAAAGAAAGAAATTTGTTCCTATTAAATATTGTTGGATGTCAAACGAATTCCTACTGCCCCAACCCCTTTTTTACTTTTTCTTACCCATAAGGTACAGAAAGTATTGTTTTTGGGTCAAATTTTCGAACGTGAGATTTTGTTATATTTACACGTTTTGAGGTCCCCTGAATATGAAAATCATGTTTTTAGCAAATGGTCTGTGTGTCTGTCTGTTATCAGCATATCTCAAAAACAAATTATGGCAGAAAGTTCAAACTTGGTATTCTAAATGTGTACCATTATAGGGATGCTACAGTAAGCTTTTCGTTAAGATCAAGCAAATGGTTCGTGTACAGGGACAATCAAGAGAATTTTAATACATTACGTCTATGGGGGGAAATTGTAGGTAAGCAGAGTTTAACATCTATATGTTGCACTAAACCAAATGAAACGAATATATATATATTGTAATAGAGATAGTTAACAGGGAAAAAAATTTTGTGCATGTAGGAGACTCGCCTCCCCACCTGGGAGGTAAGTCCCCCCTCGAAGGGAGTAAATTTTCATGATGGGTATCTTTCAAAAGAGCTTGCTAATACCTTTAAAACGAATGGTTGAACCATCGATCTGCGATAATTTAAAACAAAGTTATTGATTTTTTTTTTACTTTTAACGAAAAAAAAAAATTAGAAAAAAAATCGATTATTATTATTATTATTATTATTTTTTTTTTTTTTTAATATTGAGAATAAAATGGACTTTTTTTTGGATATTTGGTGTTATACTACTTCTCTAATATAGAAATCGTCTGCATTATCATAAAAGATAATTCTTTTAAATAATAATTTTATTAAATTATTTTTTAAAAACAGAACTATTTTTTAATAACCGAATTAAATTCTATATAAATGTAGGTGCATTAATGAAACGGGGGGGTTGAGGGGGCGGTAGCCCCCCTCACACAGAACTAATTATCATATAAAACTCTTCAGAAGCCTAATATGAATTGTTTAACACAGGTGTACATAAAAGTACTCATTATCTTACGTTTCAATCTGCAACCTGTATTTATAGTAATTTACTTTCTCTTAACCATAAGGTAGAGAAAGTATTGTTTTGGGGTCAAATTTTCGAACGTGAGATTTTGTTATATTTACACGTTTCAAGGTCTCCTGAATACGAAAATCATGTTTTTAGCAAATGGTCTGTGCGTATGTCTGTGTGTCTGTTATCAGCATATCTCAAGAACAAATAGTAGCAGACATTCCAAACTTGGTATTCTAAATGTGTATCATATATAGATGCTACAGTAAGCTTTTCATTAAGATCAAGCAAATGGTTCGTGTACAGGGACAATCAAGAGAATTCTAATACATTACGTCTATGGGTGAAATTGCAGGTAAGTAGAGTTTAACGTCTATAGACTGCACTAAACCAAATGAAACGAATATATATATATATTGTAATAGTGATAGTCAACTGGGAAAAAAAAATTGTGTATGTAGGAGCCTTGCCTCCCTCCCTGGGGGGGGGGGGGACATCCCCCCTCGAGGGGAGTAAATTTTCATGATGGGTATCTTTCAAAAGAGCTCGCCAATACCTTTAAAACGAATGGTTGAACCATCGATCTGCGATAATTTAAAACAAAGTTATCAATTTTTTATTACTTTTAACGAAAAAAAAAAAAAAAAAAAAAAATTTTTTTTTATTGAGAATAAAATGGGCTTTTTTTTTTATATTTAGTGTTATACTACTTCTCTAATATGGAAATCGTCTGCATTACCAAAAAGATAATTTTTTTAAAATAATAATTTTAATAAATTATTTTTTAAAAACAGAATTATTTTTTAATAACCCTATTAAATTGTATATAAATCTAGGTGCATTAATGAAACGGGGGGTTGAGGGGGGCAGTAGCCCCCCCTCACACAGAATTAATTATCATATAAAACTCTTCCGAAGCCTAATTTGAATTGTTTAACATAGGTTTACATAACATCGTTATCTTACCTCTTAATTTCCAACCTGTATTTATAGTATTAAATTTCAGGGTAAGAGAAAGTCGTGTGAGTGACACACTAGATTATTTTCATTATGATGGGGAAATAGACAAAAAGTTAAACTGCAAATTAAAATGGTTATGAATGAACTACTGATAACATGAACAAATTTCTTATCCTCCTTGAGATTCACATTAATGAGGTTCGAAAAAATTAATAAGTTCATTAATGAAAATCAACCTCCACATAATCAATCTTAAAAGAAAAAAAAAAAAAAAAAACTTCAGAATCAGTCCATGGAAATGTAAACAGAGGTAGGGGGAAAAAAAAGTTCATATAAACTATTAGTGTTATGCAACTTACTGTTTAATTAAAAAACCATTTTATCTTTTAAAAATGGCAATACTATACTATAATTTACTAATACTAATATAAAACTTTACAGTTCATAATATAATTATAAATGATATCTAGGCCATATTATCTTATATGATGAGAAAATGAAGGCTTCTTAAAATTAAATTTCTGAAGGCGATCCACACCAGATATAACTGGCTAAATCCCAATTAAGCCTTATTTGATTAAAAATACATTGTGTCCTTTATCTACATTTTAATATTAATTTCACCTTTATTTATTTATTTAATTTCTGTAACATTTTTTACATGTGAGTTAAGAAAAGAAACCGTTGAAATTCATGAGATTTTATGAAGTTAACAATTAATATTTAACATAGAAAATAATTCTTTAGCACAGGGCACGAAATTTCTGCTCGCCATTGGCAAGTGGAAATTTTACTGTGGCGAGTAAAATTTCGGGTCTAAATGTATATCGAATTCTTGCAGTATACACCATAAAAAATAGTTCCTTAAAACTGAGCTAAATTGTCTCAAAAGAGCTCCGAAACAATGTGTACTTAAATTTGAAAACCCATGTACTCATTTTTGGGTATATTCATATGCTCAAAAATGGGGTTGACCAATAAGAATCCCAATATCCCATGTTTGACATGTCAATATACTCAAAAATGTATACATTGGTTTTCAAATCTAAGTTTATATTGTTTTGGAGCTATTTTGAGACAATTTAGCTCATTTTTAAGAAAACATTTTTAACAGTGTACGGTGCTACTAAAAAAAAAAAAAAAAAAAAATCAATTTAAAAATGTAAAGTTATGCTAATTTTAGGTAAGGTAACCAGACATCCTCTTTTTAAGTGGACAGTCTTCTTTTTCAACGCTCTGCCATCTTAAACGGAAAAAACATTATAGGACTAAAAAGTTCTCTTTTTTATGTTTTTCGTCATCTGTCCTCTTTTTCAGATGAAAAGGATTTATCCTTAATTTCAAAAATTTCACAAAACTGGGAAGCTCATTCGGCTGTTGGCTGTCTCGAACGCTGAATACAAACTTTTTTCTGTGTTAGGTTAGCAAAAGAACAACTTTCTAATAAACTTGCCAAAGCATATTATGGTGTATGTCTATTCAGATTCTCTGAATCACAAAAAAATAAAAGTATTCCCTATATTTGTATGTTCTTTGATCTAGATCACAGAATCACTATTCAGGACCCGAAATTTCAACTTAGATTACACTCGCTGAAAAAAAAAGTTACTCGCCACAAAATATGATTAACTTACACTATTTTTTAAGTATAAGGTGACTAGAATTTTTTATTGGAAAAAGAGGAGAAATTACAAAATCTTTTATTTTATAAGAAAATAGAAGACATTCAATTTTGAAAAAGAGTTTATTTTAGAGATTGAATGAAAATGATTATAAAAACCTATTCAAAAGCTTCTTTACACAAATGGTGGAAACATTTTTATCTCAAATGTTGAATTTGGACACCTTAATTTAAATTAATAATATCCCGATAAGAGAGGAAAAATCCCTAATTTTTATAGGTGTCACTGGACAATATAGATATATTTTTTTTTTCAATTATTAATTTTTGCTATAGACAAAAACTTTTTTTTTTTTTGGTGGTACTTTCATGCAGTTACATAAAAAAAGTTTGTAGACATTTTTTTTTTATTATTAAAATCATAATCATAAAAGAAGAAATAAGATTGGCAATTGGAAAAATAAAATTAGTATTCGGCAGATGAAACGATTTTTTTTAACGAACAGTCATTCTTTATCAATATTTTATAAAAGTTCTCACAAGTATAAGCTAAATGAGTCTAAGTAATTAATAAGTTGTTAAAGTAGGTATATAAAGGGGATTTTTTCAAATGTCTATATTTTGTTCATTGAAGAAAACAGTCGCTTTGTGGGAGTGTTTTTGCCAGGAGGACATAAAATTAATTCAACTCACTTTTGCATATTTTTGTGAGGTGGTGATAATGTTATATTAAGGCCAATTGTCTGCACTATGGCTCTAGATCTGAGTAGGGGAGTCCTCCGTAGGGTCTTTCTAAGAGGTCCTACTCCATATTTACGCTAGTTTCGGAGAAAACCACAGAAAACCCCTAACGGCTAAACCAACGAGTGTGACCGGGCCTATTTTTATGAGGAATAATTTTTATGAGGCAGTTAAACTTAAGTTTTGTCTCGTAAATAAAATAGTTTTTGTTTTTAATATATATTATTGAGACGGTTTGATGTTTGTGTACGTTAAAGAATTTTATAGTATTTAAAGCATAATTATTTAATTGTTTTTTAAATTTTTCGCATAACTTATATCATAAAAAAAAGACCTAACAAATTTTTAATTAAAATTTTTTAATTTTTGATTTTAATGAATAATTAACATGTTATTTTTTAAATCCCCTTATTAACAATATACTTCATGTAACAAATAAAAGAAAATATGCCTCAAAATCCTGGAATTTTTTTTTTTTTTTTTTTTTTTTCAAAAAACCATAACATTCGAAAAAACCCACTGGGCTGTATTTCTTCTGAGGGCGGGAAGGGGGAAGCAAGGTTATTTTTTTCCAACCCTGTTTTGAAATGTAATGAAGCAAGGTTAAAATGAATAGCGACATTAATGTCACAGATGGAGAACGATTGAAAATCACTAGGACAAGACTTCTATAGGCCGTTTGATCCTCGATCATTGGCTGGGGGGAGGGGAAAAAATATTCAAAAAATTATATGACTGAGAGATATGAAAAAATCTTACTTATTTATAAATTGTAGAAGCTAATAAAGTAAGTTAAAAAAGTACTTTGATATTTATATTGCAAATGGAGAAAGACTGGAAACAGCAAGGCTTCTGCAAGGTATCTGATCGTCGATTGTCAGCGGGGGAGGGGAGGATGCTTAAAAAATTACATGTGTGATAGATATTGAAAAATTTTACCTCTTTATAGGTTCTAGAATCTAATAAAACAAATTTAAAATGAACATCAACATTTATGATGCGGATGGAAAAAAGATTGGAAATCGCAAAGCTTTTGCAAGACGTTTGATTGCTGATCATCATTTCCTCAGCTATATTTGGTACTTTTAGCATGAGAAAATAATTATTTTTAAAACTAAAAATTATTGAAAAGAGGACTAAACTGGCTAAAACATTAAAAAAACGAACAAAAAAGGACTTTGGAGGAAAAAGAACATTTGAAAGTCCTGTAAGAACAAGAGAACAAGAACAAGAGAATGTGGCAATGATTTGAATGCTATACTTCAAATTATAAAAATTGGATTTTTTTAACAAAATCTTAAATTTATGGAATAATAATAAATTCAAAATAATAGGCAATTTTAATCATTAAGATATTAGAGAATATAATAAAACCGAATTTACAATAAAATAATCACTGTTATTGAGGATGGAAAAGGATTGAAATTACACAACATTAAATTCAATTTCAGTGCAAACTGACAGTCATTTACTTTTCTGAAACTTTTTTTTCTTTTTTAAGATTACTGCTAATATCCAAAAAATCGGGAGTTTTTTTTTGGGGGGGGGGGGGGGGGGGGAGTAGAATTGCATTCATATAGAAAAAAGGTTAATCTTTAATAGTATTAACACATATATAAATTATTTATATTCTGACATAGGATAAATACTCCATAAAAAGAAAAGACATAAATAATACAAAATATTCTAAATGTAAATAATCTCACACAAAACAAAATTCTTGTACTTTTGTAATATTTTTAAAATTACGTAAAGATTGTTTTTATAGCATTATTGCAGGTTCAGACTTGCACTTACAAGTACTAAGCTGATTTGCGAAATATGCGTTAATTTTGTAGCCGATTGTCAAAATATTGAATTGTTTCACAATAAATGGTCAAAATTTTATGTTTAGGTACCATTTATTAATTAAATATGCCTTTTTATCATAAATTGACAGAATTCGCAATGTTTTTACAGCTGATTGACGAAATACGTAATTACTTCGCTGTAAATTTACGTTTACTGCAAATAATTGCTATATAAATACCATAATTTTGTTACTATTATGTACCACAATTTTGTTACTAAATGAAAAAATTCATGTTTTTTTCATAGCTGATTCCCGAAATTCGAGATATTTTTGCAGCAGTTTAGTAATAAATTGTCAAAATTTTATGTTTAATTATCATTAATTAAATATGCTACTTTCCCCGTTATTTGGCACAATTCGTGATATTTTTATGGCCAACTGCCAAAATACGTAATTATTTTGCTGCAAATTTACAAAATCTACGTTTAATAGCAAATAATTGCTAATATATACGGGTCATTCTCCCAGAACAGTACATTTTCAAATTGTAAAAATCACAGAAATTAATTAATTCTTTTTCTTAAGTTTTTTTATATAATTACATTCTACTTACCTAGAGTAGTTCAGATTTATTTATGGTAACACTTGAAGAAAAATATTTTGTATTTAATTTAAGAATTTAAAAAAAATTAGGTTAACGGAGGTGAGATAGAATTCACGGTGTGATATATTTCGCAGAAAATATATACTTCGATTAAAGAAAGTATTTCTAGTATGAACTCATTAACATCATACATTTAAAATAAAAGTACTATTATCTATATTATCATTCAGTAAATTGCTAATAATATTTGAAAATTGTGTTAATTTTAGTATAATTTAACATATAGTTAATATATTTTCAATACATGATGATAAATATTATAAAAGTATTGAATGAGACATTTACTTTAAATCAAGAACTATGCTTTTTCCACAATAAAACCATAAATAATAAACTTAGTTGTCACCTCCATAATTTAGTTTCACCTCCTTGAACAATAAGCTCAGAAATCATTCACGGAGATGAGAAATATTATATTTACACAGCATTTTACTCCAAATATATAGAATCATAAAACTTCAAATTTAATATTAATAAATGTTCACTACAACTAAACTTCTGATAATATTAAAATTATTATTTGAATAATATTCTTATCTGATTTAGAGTCTCACGGAGGTTAGGTTTATGTATAACCATTCATGGATTTCACATTGAACTTCAATCACAACTAATACTAACAATCTTGTTGCAACTTGCTTTGCTCACAAAAACAAAAATAGCTAATAGTGGCTTCTCAGGACACCATGTGCTGATAACATCACTGCCATTTTGTGACAGTTTATAGCAGCTTTTTTAAATACTCACGGAGGTGAAAAAAGTTCTTGAGACAAAACTTTCTCTTGCTGTTTATTTCAATTAAAAAAAAAAAAAAAAGAATGCTTAGAATACTTGATTTGTATCATTTAAAATTCAGGATTAAAAAGTATATAAATAATTTTTGTTAATATAAATGAATAAGAAAATAAATGTATGACTACATAGAGGTAGGGACAGATCACGGAGGTGAGATTTGACATACTCTGATACAAAAAAATCACAAATTTTATTTATATTTATATACAAAAATACATTAATCTTATTTAGTCCATTATGATGGTAAATATAAATGTAAAATATTTCAGATATATATAAACATAGAGATGTATTGTCAAAAACACATAAAATGTACCCTTTCAGGAGAATGACCCATACCATAATTTTGCCAAATGCTGTTTACAAAGTTTTAATTTATTATTTATCTAGAGATTACACCAAAGTGTGGCAGTACAGAGTGAGTTTTGGTTTAATCACTTAATCTAGGTTAGTTTAAATGTTAATTAATTTTAACATGAACTGTTTCCACAATCCCTGTCAAAATGCCAATTAGTTTATATGAAGATTAGTTACTGATAGCATATTTTTTTTTATCCCCCTTGAGATTCATGTTAACGAGATTCGACTATATAGATACAGTCAGCAACAAAATTATTGAAGCGCTAGCAATAATTCTTATTTAAAAGATGTGCATCTGTCTAATACCATATTATTAAGTAAATTAGGGATGAAACAGATATCCGGAAACCACGGGCGTGCCTGGCGGGGGGACAGGGGGGACATGTCCCCCCCAAAAATTTCATCTGTGTGAATGGTCTCCTCCAAAAATATTTCTAAACCCTCTGATTTTAAACTTAAAAGAAGGTAAAAAAAATCTTTAAAGTGTGAGACTATTTTCTCAAATCCCTCTACATTTTGTGTTTGTGTGTGTGAGAGGGGAGTAGGGGTGGATTGGAAAAAGATTTTTGTCAGCATCGTATAGGAAAAGGAAATCAGCAATAAGTTTTTTAACCATATATGTGTACTGCCAGTCGATCTTATTTTAATTAAAACATTTCTGGAATACACCATTCCACTATGTGTTTTTTAAGGGTTTAAAAGGCATCGAGAATTTAAAGTACCTTTCTTTAAATGAAAACACAAAATAACCTTTGCCTGGTACAAGGAAAACCTATTACGCAATTATCGTAAATTGTCATCGCTCGAGGAGATAATGATTATAATTCTATAGGCTTTTCATGGATATCTACAAGGTACAAGGTGTGAAGAAGAGAAAACAAGTGTAGTCTTCAAAAGCCAGGGGATTTTAGCCTGAGGGTCTTCTTTATCCTTTTCTTTACCTATATTGAATGTTTGCTACAATCTCAGATAGCTTAAAAAAACAATCAACAAAAGTAGCTTGCTTTGAATTCAGTGACAAACTACTGATAGTCCGCGAAAATCTGGGAGGTCTTTATCTCCTAATGATTACAAATAGGTTTTTAAGTTGTCTGGAAAGTAACCTCTTTGGACAAGTCTGAGATATTAACAAATTTGAATCAGGGCAACTTTGACAGAAATATTGAAATAAATTGACTTAAATGGATTTGTGTTTGGTTTTGATGCGCTATGGTCATTTTTTTCACATTAATGTTAGTTAGACAAGGACTTACTAAATAGGTTTAGGATGTTACTCTTGATTACTAGAAAAAAGGGAAACGCTTTACTTTTCGGAAATCCAACTGTGTATGTTATTGGTTTAGTTTAAAGAAATTGTTTTTCTTTAACACCAAAATTGTTGTATATGGTGTATCCTCCCCCCCCCCCTACTCTATCCATTTTAAAGAAAGGAAGCGATTAAAAAGTAAGTGATCTAATTAGGCTAATGTTCACCACAGGCAACTATTTGGCGTTTCGTAGCATTAGCACTTCTCGATGTGTAGTTTTCTATTTTTGTTTTGAAGCGAAGGAATTCCTGAATTATATATATATATAATGAATTCGTAATATTAAATTAAAGGGTTTACTGAAATGGATAAATTTGTCATAAAAACTAAACAGGAAATATTTAAAACCCATTATCAGCTTGACAGTGTTTTGAAAAATTATGAATAAAGAAAAAAAAGAAGAAAAGAAAAGAAAAATAAATTGAAAATGTTGAATCAATTACAGCTAGTGCAGATTTAGGAAATGCTAATCAAGAACCAGGGCGAAAATGCAAAGTATTTATTTATTTATTTTGTGAGCCAATTATATGGTTCACAAAAATATTAGATTTTTTGTGAACCAGTTATTTATTATGTGAACTATGCTGCCTGCAACCAGCCAACATAGGAGAAGAGAATAAGCGAGAAAAGAAAAAAAAAAAAAAAAAAATTGCGAGTCTACTGATCCGAAAGCCATATAAAATATTAAAATAGTCAAAATTTTATTGTTTTTTCTTTACCTAAATATTTTTAAGCATTTGAAAACTTAAATTAATTAAATAAAAAAAAAATATTTCAAAATTGTAAATCTTTCACCTTCCCCCAATCATTTTTCGTTTTCGATGCGAAATGATGCTAGAATTTTAAATGTTCTGCGTTGTTACAATTATTGTTTTCTGCGTATGAAATATTCCGAAATATTTTTCTCATCTTACATTTTTCGATTTGAAAGTTGGACTGTTACTGAAATTCAGAAAATTCCTGAATTTTCTGAATGTGAAAGTGAAACTTAAAATTATGTATTATTTCATGAGTAATGATAGGGATTTTTCAGGTCTTGATGACGTAAAATAACTTTGAAATTGTAAAATTTTTGTCCTAATTTCTGACTTCATGAAAACTAAAATTAGTCACTTAATTTAAAGGTATTTTTGTTGAAACTTAATTTGCTATTAGAATCGAACTGCAGAAAATTAAGCTATTACATTTTCTTTATGTTATTTTGAATCAGTGTTTACATAATTATTTTATTTTATTTATTTATTTTTCAAATTGATATTTTCATATTTTTTATATCTTAATTCAGATTTATTAAAGATCTTTTTTTTTTTTTTTTTTTGTTTTATTAGATTATTTTTATTTGCTTTCATGAAATTTGTGTTGCGTAGTTTAAAAAAATTATACGAGATTTACTTATCTATTTTAATTGTGAACTTTATAATTTATTCAGCGAATTTAGCATTTTTATTATTTTTACCAGACTAATAATTCCATATTTATTTATTTTGCAGTTTCTAAATTTAGTTTATTCATGTGTTTCTCCTAGTACATTATGTGTACTATTTGCTAAAATTTCATTGTTTATAGAAATAAGACATTATAAATTTTATTTTGAGAATTTGAAGGTGGAGATATGGATGAAAAATCAATTAAATTTGTTGTATTCATTACCAGCAAGATACGCCTGCTTCGCTGGCTACTATATTAAACTGAACTTCAAAAACATGGAATCACTATTTATTTATTTGTTTATTTTTTCTTTTCAATCACCCTACAAATAAAAACTAAAAAAAAAAAAAAAAAAAAAAATTGCATTAAAACCGCAGTGAATTTTGCTTCAGGTGCACGATTCCGACGGCAGCTCTTTTCGCGCCCGTGCTGCATAGGGTTCTCACTGCTTGTAGCATCGTTCTTCCTCGGCACTTTAATTTGGCTCAATTTCAACTCGCTCTTTTTTTCAATATTACTATTTGGTTCCAAACATTACAATAAATAAATATGTATATGTATGAAAAAATGTTTTTCAATACACAATTCAAAAGTGTTTTAAATGGAAACATATTTTGATTTTCTAAGTAAAAATACAATTAAAAAATGAAAATAAACAAAATATAAATAATTATTCAAATTTTAATTCCTTCTGCAAAATTACCATTTTTTCTGGTAAATATAATATATAATATTAATAATAATAATAAAAGTTTTCCCTTTCAATGGAATTAAGTAAACTACTAAAAAATCAAATAACAGCCGTTGGTAAGCGGCGCAGATGATTGAAATGTATGCAAAAATTTAACAAAAATGGAACAATGGAAAAGTCTATGCATAAAATTGAAAAAAAAAAATAAATAAATAAATAAAATAAATAAATAAAATAAATAAATACAATTTCGAAAATAGAAATTTTTTTCGATGACGTGCACCCCGGCAAGGTTCAAGGTAACCGTTTGTCAAGCATTGTAGATCTGCGGCCAGTAGTCTGAGCTCCAGAGCACAGAGGCAGTTACTTTTCTTTGTGTACAGTCGGCAGCAAAATTGTTCGAGCGTTAATAAATATTGCTGTATAAAAAAAAGTTCACTTAATACTCTTTTGTTAAATAAATCCTTGTTGAATCCCGCTTTCAGACTAAAAATATGATTTGACAAGGTTTATTTAACAAAACAGTATCAAGTGTACTTTTTTTATATAGGAATTTTTGCTAGCACTCGAATAATTTTGCTGCCGACTGTGCACAATATGTATGTGTGTGTGCATTCAGTTAATTATCAACAGTATGTACATAGATTAAAAAAAAAAACACTCAGTGAAATTTGTATGTAGAAATAATAATATTTAACAAGCGTGTTATTTCATTAACGCCCATGCTATTGTGATACATGCACATGGACATCATTATGTCTGCTTAAATTTATTTTAAGAAAAGATGCTCCTCCTCTTTGCATATTATCTCAGACAGGACTCGATTAACTTTATGTGAGGCCCGGGACACACATACTTTCGTGGACCCTCTCGCACTTTTCAACAATTAGCAAAAGTGTATATATAACTGTAGTATATGGGATTAACATAACAGAATTTTGCATTATATGATGCTACTTTTTGTCATTTGCAGGGGCAAAAAAGACAAAGGGTCTTTTTCAGGGCCTGTTTTAGGGCCCTTCTATTCAAGGCCTGGGGCACATGCCCCAACGTTAATTAGGCCCTGACCTCAGATGTCCCCCCCAATATTTTGAAGCCAGGCACGCTTATGCCGGAAACTATCCGGTATCCGCCTGAGTTTTAAATATCCAACGGATACTCGAAGCAGAAAATTCAAGCTTAAACTCCCCTCAAATCAAAATTTTGTGACAATTATTTTATTTTTTTTACATTCGTCGTAGCATAAAGGCTTTTTTTGTTTTTTTAAAAGAAAAAAAAAAGTAAGCCTTTGTGAAATTTGAAATTAGCCACTTTAAGCAAACAAATTTAGACAAAAGTAGCTTCAGGTCTAAGAAATATAGAAGCACTATTTTAATTTTATACAGAGTTAGCTAGGTTTTTCCAGTGATCTATATCATTCCCCCTAATCTTCTCCACAACAATAAAGAGCTGTTCCTAAACAAATGATATTCATTCTGTGCAGTGCGTATAACTCTGTTTTCATGACTTTTGTTTAATATGTTGTTAGATTGTTTAGTAATATTGTTAGCATTGGAATAAAACAGGGTTGGCAAGGTTTCGGACACTATGGTAAAAACCATGGTTTTTACCGTACTGTCCAAATCCTTAGTGTCTTAAACTGTCCTAAACTGTCAAAAACTATATTTTTTTGTAGAATTATATTTTTTTTAAATTATGCAAATATTAGAAAAATTTACAAAATTATTATAATTATTGTTGTTTTGTAACATTTTTCAGTTTTTTCCATTAAGTTCTAATAATATGTTTAGTGAAAGATGTATATTACAATAATAAATTATAATATACAAAAGCAAAAATTTATTACTGAAGCTTTAATGGAAAAATGTGGATAATTGTACCTCAAACAGGGTTGTTGATTTTTTTTATTTTAATAATTTTTATTATGTAATCGTACATTATTGTACAACATTTGTATTTTATTATGTGTATATATATATGCACAATATACATACTATCAATTATTTTACTTAAAATAAAAAATATAAATAGTATTCTATTCCCATAGAAAAAATCCATGTAGGCATTTATTACCAATATTTTTATTCAACATGGTATCTTCGTAATAAGTGTAATTTTACGGCAATCATAAATGCAGTAGTATGAGCCACTCAACTTGTAACTTTGACTTGTAGCTACAATAATGTATTGAAATAAAGTAAAATCTTACCCACAGTATTGAACACGCAAAATAACTATGGAAAAGGATAATTCAATAGGAAAAATGACATAAAACTGAAGCAATGGATTAAGAAAAAGAAATTTTTACTCATAGTTTCTAATCAAAATAAAAAGAATAGGGAATTAAAGGGAGAAAAAAATATTATATCCGAATTTTTTTTTACTTAAGTTTAACAAATATCATTTGAATCAAGAAAATTTTTTCACCACCCATTAACAGAATTCACATTTTCATTACCGTCTTAATACTTTCATCTTTTTTTATATTTCAGGGGTCTGTTCACAGGCAAACCTGGGTCCATTAAAGGACCTTTCACAAAATTTTATATCTTAAAAAAGGACCCTTCACAAAATTATTTATCCCAAAACAGGACCCTTCACAAAATTTTTATCATAATACAGGACCACTCACAAAAATTTTTAGCCTAGAAAAGATCCCTTCACAAAATTTTTCTCCTTAGACCTTTGATAAATCTCTCATTTTCAAAATTAATCTTCAGTGGAACGAATATAGACTGCCTGAATAATCGGACGTTTTTGTTGTATTTCTCCCGAAAAGCTGATACTCAATTTCTAATTTATAAAGGACTTCTGTGCATATGTGTGAGTTTAGTTCTATAAAACTGAACTGTCATTGTCAAAAATTAAATCTTAATTGTAATTTTATTTTGCAAAATTACATTTTTCACAATTTCACAAAAAGAAAACCTAGCCAAAAGTTTGTGAAGAACATTATTTTCACACTAAATTTAGATTTACGAAATTACATGTAGAAATTTCACAAAAACAGGGCCCTGTGTGAAAAGTCTGGACAGACCCCTGTATTTAGAGGGTACAATTCATTAAACAAGCAGTGAGAGCAGCCTCAGTCAAATTATAGTTAACTGGTTGTATGTTGTTAAATTAAAAGGTTATGATGTTTTTTAAACTTTTTGGAGCCTTCAGGGCTTTTTAAACACTACAATGTAAAATATGCTATTATTTTTAAAATATCATATGAGACATTGTTAAATGACAAACTGGTATGAGAGCTAAATAAACAAGGAAATATTTTCTTTTTGAAATATCACCCACAAGGTGGGTAAAGGCGAGCTGGAATATATGTATAACATCAATTAATGAATTGTATACTAATTAAATATTTACAATTCATACACCAGTGCTTGTATAAATAATTAAAATATAATGAATTATTAAAATATATTATAATATGTATAAAAATAATTTAAAAAGTTAAGGTATAATTTATTTTTGTGTTTATTAATGTTGCTTAGTAGAGATGAATCTAAAGTTAAGAAATGAGAAATATTAGCTCGTCTAATGAAATATTTTGTTATATTTTATGAACTTTTTTTTTAAATTTACATAAGAAATAATTAAAAATCTCATTTTTTAAAGTTAGATAAACAATTTCATTCCATTAAAGCCAATAACTTTGGTATTTAAAAAAAGTGATTTAAATCAGTGATTTTTTTCAAAATAATCAATTGATTTAAATCACTACAACCCTGACCTCAAACATTGATATTTATAATATTTACACACACACATATACAGATATATAAGCAACATGAATGAATATGTCAAATTTGCTTCAAAAGAGAACAAAATAATATCTAATATAGTTTATATATATATATTTATATTTACAATAAATAAATCTTGAAATAAATAATTAAAAAGGTGCATCTACACAAACATATTTTATTTATTTCATATTATTTTTTAATAAATGAGAAAATATATATGCAAAAATATTAAATGGTACACTTTAATGATTTTTTTTTTTTTTTTTTTTTTTTTTTGGGGGGGGGGGGGGGGGCATATCTGCCATTTTTAAAAATGCATAGACTTTATTGCTTTTTTATAACTTTTTTATTTTATAAATTTTTGGTATCTTTTCATCCATGTAATTTATGAAAGAATTTTCAATAAAATAACTTTTAAACATAATTTCTATAAAATATTGGATACGTAGGTTTTTTGCAATATAAATAAAAAATAAATTGACAAACTATTCATTTTGAATATTTTATCATACCATTTTTTATTGCAAAAATATTTTTTAGGTCATTGAAATTTAAATTTTTTTTATAGCTATTATTAAATTGTAAATTTCTTTGTACTTAAAAAAGTCCAAATTTTCAGTATAAAATACTTTTAATTACTAATTATGATTGCTACTGAAAATGTAGGGAATGGAATCTTATAATTTTAGGTTTTGGACACTTTATGACAGTTTTAGACAGTTTAGGACACTTTTGGAAGGTAAAAACCACCTGTCCTGTCAAAAACCAGTTTCAGACGTCCTAAACCCCAACCCTGGAATAAAAGTTGTTAAGATTGTTTCGTAAATGAGTCAAATAATGCACATTTATTGACTAGAACCTGCTTGTTTATTTACAATCCATTTTTTCCTACATAAGAAAGTTCTTGTTTTTGTGACCGTATATTTATACTAACAGAGCATCTACATTGCCTGCACCACCTACCAATTTGATTTCTATTAATATATATATATATATAATAAAGATGATCTATTAAGCATAGTAGAAGCCAAGCAACAGATACAAGATCACTGAAACACCAATGACCAATAAGAAAAAAAAAAAAAAATCATCAGTGGATGAAATACACTAATGTAAAGAAACCAGATCTATTAATTAACAGCCTGCAAAACAAACGAATCAATAAAGTAAAACAACAAATCTTAATTTAAAACCATAAACTTATCAAAATTAATGAAAAAACAACCCAAGAAACACAAGATAGGAAGAAGGAGGCAGGCGGCAAGACTTGTGACTTGCCTGTGGGGTTGCACTAGTTTTATGCCGGCAACACTCCCCCAGACTGCCACAACCAGAACAGGAACCATATGGATTTAAAAATGCAAAATTTCAAAGCAGATGAACAACAATGAAACCACGAAGCCACAATGAAATTCACCGATTGATTACATTGTGTTTAACAGTATAATTAGAACATTAAATATAGTTGACAACTCAAAAAGGAAAAATCTGAAATATATATATATATATATAAATTTACGCTTTTAATAGAATATCTTGCTAAAGCACCTGAATTAAGAATTCCCATTACATTGCATAGATATATTCTCCAAAATTAAAATTACTTCAAATAAAAGTACATATTTAAATTTTAAGAAAGTCTGTACTTTGACTTTCAGATTGTTAAAGGAGAAGAAAAAAAATATTTAAATGTTCAATTATTTAAAGTTTTTGATTTTGCATATTAGAAAAACTTAACTTTTAATTAAAGAATTTTAATAAATAATCTAAACTTTTCTTTCTTATTTGTACAGAATATAAAAATATAAAATAAGTAAAATTTGTACAAAGAAAAAAAACATAAATTCATTTTGAATTATTGCTTTCTTCTATGTTAAATAGAAGGAAGTATTAGATTCGTAAAAATTTTCAACTTGCAGTTTTCAGTGGATTTATGCATTTTGGGGGAACCAGAACACAATTTTACCATTTTTAGAAAATGCCTGTGCAACAAAAATTTTGTGTAGCAGCTCTAGCTCAAGAATTAATGCACAGAATTTCATATAAATTATACATAATTGCACTTTAACAACAACAACAAAAAAAGGGTCCATAAACTTTTGGTGCAAATCACTCAACAGGTGGCGCTGCTATACTGTGATTTCTCCTATTTAAAGGAAGACTATATCAGCTTGTACTGTGTATAATTAAAAAAAAAAAAAAATATGAAACACGTTTATTTAATTACTGTACATATCGGCCAATAGGTGGTGCTGCTATGCTGCAGTTTTCCCGTGATTGGGGAAGTTATATCTCAGATTCATTTGTGTATAATTGTACAAAATTTGGTATGTGATATATGAGAGGGGCATTTTTAAAAAACATCACGTTGATTCAATTTTGGTGCATACTGGTCAATAGGTGGCTATACTATGCTGCAATTTACTCTGTGAATAGGAAGGCTAAATGTCAACATTTATAATATTTAACTGCACTTAACTTGAAATGCAAATTAAATAATACGAGAGCGAAAGCTGGCTTAATTTTGGTGTATATCGACCACCAGGTGGTGCAGCTGTTCCTCACCTTATGATTCTCCACAGGGCTACATCTCAAAATCTTTTGATTAACATCACACTAAACTCTATATCTAAAATCTTTATTGTGAGAAGCTATGATTAAGTTTCTTCTGTGCATGTTAAACAGCATATAGCATTGTTATATAGAGTGATATAGAAGAAAGTTTTGTGATGGCCATAACATACTAGTTAAAGCTTTTAGTTTTTTTTTTTTGCTTCTTTCTTTTACGTTTTCTTATAAATGTCTCAAAAGAAAGTATTGAATTCATAAAAATTTTCAACTTCTGGTTTTCGATTTTCAGAATTTTTTAAGAAGTCCAGAACCTGGTTTGATCAATTAAAAAACATCTGTTTGTGTAATGTGACAAAAATTCTGTCCAACTGTACCTCTGAAATTACTGCGTATAATTACATATGAATTTATATGTAGTTGAACCATGACATAAATCAGTGCATATCAACTTTTGGTGCATATGGCTCAACAGGTGATGCTACTGTACTGCGATTTATGCAACTTAAAGAAAGGCTATATCTTAGGAACTACTGCACAGAATTTCATAGAAATATATATGTACATGCACCTTGGCATATATTAGTTTTGGTGCCAATCATTCAGCAGGTGGTGCTGTTATACATCGCTTTTTGCAATTTCAGGGAAGGCTATATCTTCGGTTCTATGGCATATACATGAAACTTTATGTTAGAAGGGCATTATGAGAAATTATGCTGATTCAATATGAGTGCATGTTGGCCAATAGGTAATGCTGCTATACGGAAATTTCCCCCCAAAACGAGAAGGCTATACCTCAGATTCTATTGTCAGGGGTCGATCCAGGTTTTAATTTTTGGGTCCCTTTTTTGTGAAAAACAAATTATTTTTGTGAAATTTTTATTTATTTTTGTGAAATATAAAATATTTTTGTGAAAAAGTAAAATATTGTGTAAAATCTTCAGTTTTTACAATCACTTTATGTAATGTTTAATATCAAGTTAATAGAGTTTCGTTGAGCCAAATTAAGGCATTAATTAAAATTAATACTGAAAATATGAAAACATTTAATAAAAGGATCATTTTTATAAAACAAAATCTTGTGAAGGGACTCATTTTATAAATTTGAATTTTGTGAAGGGTCCCTTTTTATGGATTTGAATTTTGTAAAGGGTCCCTTTTTATGAATTTGAATTTTGTGAAGGGTCCCTTTTTACTATGTGGAATTTTGTGAAGGGGCCGCAAAAGGGACCCAAATTTTGCCTGGATCGACCCCTGATTGTGTATAATTGCATAAAACTTGGTATGTGAGTGAGACAGCCATTATGAATAAACACTATTGTGATTTATTTTGGGTGTATATCGGTCAACAGGTGGCAATACTGTATTGGAATTTACCTCATAAATGGGCTAAGTCTCCACTTCTATGACATAAGTGCATAAAACTTGATATGTAAGACAACCATTATGAAAACAAATGTCAATCTTATTTAGGTGTATATCAGCCGACAGGTGGAGCTGATATTATGATTTTTCACAAGCCTATATCTCAGCATCTGTTTATTAAAATTGCCCTAAACTCCATATGCAAAATATTTATTGTGAGAAGAAGCTATGGTTAAACTTTTGTACAATGTAAACAGTAAGTGGCACTGTTATATAGAATGATATAACAGAAAGTTTTGTGATTGCTACAACATATTAGCAAAATATTTTCACTTTTTTAATACTAGTAATGTAAAAAATATGTAAATAATAAGTTTTAGTCTTGTAATTCTGAACAAAACCTATCTTTTTGTGACAATACTTTTCATGACAAGCTGCAAGTATAGGAATGAGTATCTTAGGCTTAAAGTTTTATTCTTCATGGTCATATTGCACAAATAAATAAAATATTAAATATGTTTAAGTAAATTATATTTTACATGTTTTTAAAAGAATAGTATATAAAATCTGTTTATATTTTATTGTTAAAAAAAAAAAAGAAAAGAAAAGAAAAGAAATATACAAAAAACAAAACTAATGCCGGTATCCGGCAGGCACAAGAGCTCCGGATATCCGAAATCCAGCAAAATCACTATCTGTTTCATCCCTAAAGTAAATATTTGTCAAGTCACGATATTAGTCTTATTCTATTTATAAAAAAGTAAGCTGATGACAAAAATTAACGATCAAACTATAAAAAAAAAACTAGTATGTTGTGGCCACCACAAGACTTTCTGCTATATTTTCCTATACAAATTCACTCAGTAACAATATTTTAAAAAAAAAATAATAACAAAATTAAGATTTTTTTTTCAGTTTTTTTTTTTTGTTAAAAGTAAAAAAAAAATCTATAACTTTGTTTTAAATTATCACATATTATAGTTGAACCATTCGTTTTAAAGGTATTGACGAGACTTTTCGAAAGATACCATTCTTGAAAATCACCCTCCTCCTGGCGGGTACTTCCCCCAAGGGGAGAAGCGATACCTCCACATGCACAAAGTTTTTTTCAAAATGAACTACTACCATTATCAATAATTCATATTAATTTTACAATCACAGGTTAAGAATAACTCTCATTATGTACATTTATACGGAATTTTGTCCTATACTACCATGTTAAAAATTTAGAAAAAATAAGGTGACAGTGCCACCTGTTGAGCGATTAATCCCCAAATCTAATGAGCACCAGTTTATGTCAGGGGCCAACTAAATACTAAGTTTGGTTAAATTTCGTTTAAAAAAAAAACGATTTTTTTCCCAAGTTCTTTTTTGTTAAAAGAAAAAAAATCGAAAACTTTGTTTTAAATTACCACAGATTTATAGTTTAACCATTCGTTTTAAACGTATTGACAAGACCTTTCGTAAGATACCCATCTTGAAAATTTACTCCCCTCAACGGGGGACTTCCTCCCCCAGGGGGGGTGGCGAGGCTCCTACACATACAAAAAAAAAATTTCCCAATTGACTATCTCTATTATAAATAATTCTCGTAAATTTCATAATGATTACTAAAAAATAATTCACTTTATGCACATTTAGACAAAATTTTGTCTTATATCACCATGTTAAAAATTTAGAAAAAGTGGGATGGCAACGCAACCTGCAAGACAATTTCTATCAAAAGTTGATAGGCACTAATTTATGTCAAGGTGCAACTACATACCAATTTGTATGAACTTCTGTGCAGTAGTTCCTGAGATACAGTTGCCAAAAAATTTTGTCACATACACACTGACAGACATTTTCTAAAAATGGTCAAATCGTGTTCTACAGCTCTCAAAACGTGTAAATCCATCAAAAATCCGAGGTCGAAAATTTTTACGAATCCAATACTTTATTCTATTGAATATAGAAGAAAGTAGGGAAAAAAAAAAAATGAAAAATGTGGTTGTGTGCTTCAATAATTTTACATCCCAACTGTATAGTCCGTTCAAGTTAAAGTGATACCAGAAGTAAACAAATGGTAAACCAAGGTATTCCATTTTTATGTCTTTCCTGCAGAAATGGCAACTTTTGTTATTCATGAAAAAAATGTGTTAAGATTAATCCCTTAGCCAACCCCCTCCAAACAATAAAGAGCTCATTAAAAGATAAAACTATCCCACCACCACTTCTTTTCACTTTCTTCTATATTCAATAGAAGAAAGTATTGGATTCGTAAAAAATTTCGACCTCAGGTTTTTGATGGTTTTACATGTTTTGAGAGCTGTAGAACACGATTTGACCATTTTTAGAATATGTATGTCTGTATGTGTGTGTGTGTGCCAAAATTTTGTGTGACAAGTACCCCTCCTGGGGGGGGGGGAATAAATTTTCAAGATGGGTATCTTTTGAAAGGTCTCGTCAATACCTTTAAAACGAATGGTTGAACAAAATTAATTTAAAACAAAGTTATCGATTTTTTTTTTTTTTTTTTACTTTTACCAAAAAAAAAAAAAAAAACATATATTGTTACTGAGTGAATTTGTATAGGAAAATATAGAAGAAAGTCTTGTGGTGGCCACAACATACTAGTTGTGTTTTGGCGTTTATGACTAACACTTGTACCTTACAAAACATACAACAATGAAAGATCCATTAAAGTAAGAGAAAAACGTTAAGGTAACAAAAGAAAAGGTGGGAAAATTCTAACAAAAGAAGGGAAGAAATGAGTGACCTTGGCTAGCGTCAACAGTTAACATTTTCCATGTCACCAAACAACATGTTGTTTTGTTTACTTTCGGTATCAGTTTAAGTTGAACAGACTATAGTATAATAGCTGAAAATTTCAGGACAACTTATCATATTTCAGTTTTAAATTTTCAGGTATTTCAGGAAAATCAGGACAAGTACTACCCCTGCATTGAAACAAAAAACAAATAATACATACGAAATAATCTCATTAAGAGTTTCTGCATTCACAGTAACACCATCAGATTGAAAGCCTTGACTGAACTCTCCATCTTTTGCTAATAAACGTTCTAGAATAGCTTTGGCAGCAGCATGTTTAGCTTTCTTTTTACTCTGTCCAGTTGCCGTAGCTACCACTTCATTAACTTGAACTCTATACATAAAAGTAGGAGCATGGACAGCTCCTTCAACTGACATCAATTTATAGTCAGGTGTCATTCCTTGTTGTGCACACAGTTCTTGCAGCAAACTGATTGGTGTTTTCTGTGCTGCATTTGTCATTTTTCTAAAATGGAAAAAAAGAAAACCATGAAAGTTTATCAAAATATATAAATATTAATAAGTTTGGTTTTTTCTTTTAAATTGCAATTCATAATTTGATAAATAACAAATAAAATTATACTATTTGTTAACTATATTTGCACAAGAACTATTTTAAAAGAATTATGAGAAAAATTTACTTTAGATTTAGAACAACATTAAATATTTATTTATTCTTACGAATAAACTGACTTTTAAATAAATAGTCTGATGTGGCACTCACACGATTTTCTCTTATCCAGAAATTCAATACTATAATGACTGATTGCAGATTAAGAGGTAAGATAACGAGTACTGTTTATATAAATCTGCTTTAAAAACATTTCAAACTAGGCTTCGGAACACTTTTATTTGTCAAATAATTCTGTCTGAGGGTCGTTAAATATTGTTCCTACATTTATATAGAATTTAAAGCTATTAATAATAAATTCAAAAATTCATTTCAAATTATTCAGACAACTTTCACCAACACCATTCCTTGAAAGCCAGGGGTGAAACTACCTAGCTTGCAAAAACCCTGAAAACTGTTCCTTACATTCAGGTAAGGGCCATTTATTAATGATATATCATATGGCTACCTATATTAACTAACATCTACAGACTTTGTAATACATTATAAGGCAAATTAAACATTCAAAATGAGAAATTTCTGTAAAAACAAAGTAATTTAACATGAAATTCAAAGACAGCAAAATTTTCAAAAACCCTGAATTCAGGGATAGCCCCTGAAAAGTTTCACCCCTGTTGAAACTTATCAATCTTGATCAAACTTTTTAAGTAAAAAACTTATATTAACTTCAAACAACATTTGAATTGTTTGAAATTATTTGTCTTTAAGTTACTCTGATACCCAAAACATGTATATATACCAAAAAAAATAAAAAGTACTGATATTTAGCTTTAAAAAATACTTTATTTGCCATATGGGTATTGACTGACTAAAGTTCCGATATCTTAGGAGCAAGGAAAAATTTCAAGAAGCCAAAGATAGCAAACTATTTCTGTGACAGTACTGATTGCAAAACATAGAAGAGGTTAGGAGCAATATTTCATTATTTTATAATTAATGCAGGTCATTCATGTATTATTTTTTATTGAACAAATGAACTATTCAATCAAAATTATTATAAATATATTAAATGCTTTTTTCAAGGTCTGCCATAACTGATCGACCAATGGGATACTTTTAGATGCCTGGGTGACTTGGTGCATGCAATTTGTCAGACCCTGCTAATGAACATAGGGAATTAATTTTAAATCCTGAGCAGTTTTTCTGAACATGGTAAAATATTATAATAAAGCACTTTCACTAATTACATTCAACAAAACAGAATGTTTTCACTTACTTATTGGGAGCCCTTATCTTCTAAAAATTATGTAAACACCACATTGTACACTTAAATACAGTCGAAGCTCATTAATGTGAATTTCGTTTAACATGAACTGTTTCCACAATCCCTGTGAAAATGAAGATTAGTTTGGTTATATGCAGATTAATTTCTGATAACATGAATAACTTTTTTATCCCCCTTGAGATTCATGTTAACGAGATTCGACTGTATAATCCTACATTAATAACACACAGTACAACCTGAAATGCACTTCTATCAACTTCCAAGTATTCTCCCACTATATTTTAGTTCTTTGGAATAGCTCAGTGAATGATTTTTATACCATATACTATATGAAAAATGGTTTTATGCATATAAACACACACATATATATATATATTCATTTCATTTGGTTTAGTGCAGCCTATAAATAAGGGGAAGCAAAACCCCGGGTTTTTTAGAAGTGTTTTTTCAAGAAAAAATAATGGTTAAAAAAAAAAAAAAAAAAAAAAAAAACTTCTTTCAAGAGTAATTAATGACAACATTTAAAATAAGTTTGAAAATCAAGCATTTTATTTATTTTTCTTATGCCTATATTATACGTTCATGTACTTTTTGGCTAAATTTAACTTTTAGGAGATGTTGAAATTTTTTTTTTTTTAAATGTTCTAACTTTCACAACTTGTTTCATTTTTATGGTAAAGGTGCACAACCTATGGCCCAGTAGCTATCAATTTGCGGCCCGCAGAAGGACCAACATTATAGATGACATGAATCATCAGCAGGAGCAAAAAAATAAAAAAGGGATAAAATATTGTATTTTTCGCACTCGCAAAACTGGTATTTGTAAAAACTTTTCTTTTTTTGTGGGGGAGGGGGGGTGTGTGTGTGTGAAAATGTTGGATTTTATACATATTTCTCAGTAATGTAACCCACTATAGGTTTCTTAAATTTTTAATGGAAAAATTACGGAATAATCTATTGGTGATTATTTATCTTTATCTATCTGAGAAGATTAAAAACTGAAAAATGTAACGATCAGTAAATAAAAGATCCTTCTCCAATTTCTTCTTTAAAAAAAAAAAAAAATCTGTCTCCAAAACATAATTATATGTATTAAAATTAATGATGAAATAATGTAAATGATGTTGATGAAGTAAGGATTTAATGTAAATTTATAGTAATAATTAATTTCCATTAAAAAATAAATAATAATAATAAAAACTTCAAATGTGCAGTTAGTTGAATTTATTTCTGTCTGGTAACATAAAAAAGAAAAAAAGACTGATTGATGCTTATTTATTTTGTAGAACTGATAAAAACACAAACCACAATAATGATGGGGATTATTTATGATTTATGGGGTCGCAAACAGAAATAAAGCAGCAGCTAAAAGAATGTATAGGCAGGGCTTGCGCTGACCTTTTCAAAAGTGGGGTCCCAAGACCCCAATCACTATAAAAAATGTTGGTCAAGTTTTCGAAAAATGGGGACCCCTCGAAAAAACTTTTTTTTTTTTCGAGGGGGGGGGGGGACTTGTAACTGCTAATATTTTTCACAAACACAAAAAGATTTTCACAATTCCTTTTTACATTTTGAAACATTGCATTGAAAAAATAAATAATTAAATAAAAACTTTCTAACATTTTTTATCATATGAAATTAGCATTTACCTTTCTTAAACTTGCATTTGATTATGTGGTTAAAACAGCACATTACTAAATTAAATTAATAAAAAGTGCAAAGAAAATTGTTTAATGCAATTGAAAGAGGTTTTAAAGAAGTAAAAATTATGATTATTCTGACAATAGCAATAGACTTCAAACAAGATTAATAAAAATAATCTTGAAAAAAAAAAAAAAAAATAATAATAATAATGATTAAAGAAACTTACATTTAGCAGGTAAAAAAAAAAAAAAGTGTAGGACCCATTATCTAGAACCAGCAGAATTGGAAATATTCAGGATTTTGGAATTTTACAGATTTTTGGTTTTTTATTTTTATTTTTATTATTATTAATTTTCCTTGAATTATAAAGCACAACTCACTAACAGAATATATATAAAGAAAAACTTACCGTTTGTGCATGTTATTTAGCTGAAGAATCTAAAAATTCTTTTCCTCTTTTTTTTTTTTTTTTTTTTTATAAATTAATTAATACTTTAGATGCATTATTTAATATTCATTTAAATTCTATAATTAAATAAGAGTAATTTGTATTTTAAATTAATATCGTTCAGGATATTTCATACATAAGCTCTCTCCCTCACTTTTTTTCTCTCTCTCTCTTTAAGCAGTAGTGGTGGTTTTGTTTCTGAAAAAGTTACTGAATCCAATACTTGATTACGGGGTCCTCGGGACCCGCAATTTCAAGAATTCTGCGTCCCTTTTATTAAAATTCGGGACAATGGTGTGCTATAGCGCACCAACGCGAGCCCTGAATAGGACACAATTTTATAGCAGGCATAGCTGACAAAACATTCAAATGTTTTTATCTGGTGAGAATGGACCATTTTGTGCTTCATAATGACCACCAAGATTTTCAATGGTTACAAATGTACTAGAGTTGCATTCGCAAAAATATAAGACATACAAAGGGAGGTTGAAAAGTTTCTAGCTTTGCACCCAGTGAGTTGAAATAGAAGAATAAATCTGGTAGCAAATAAAAGCTAAAGATCTTAGTATTATAAATGTACAAATCATTCTGATTTGTATTTTTTTTTTTTTTTTTTTTTTAAATCTGTGCACAAACGTTTGAATTCTGACAAGAAGAAAAAACAAATTGAAAACATTTTGAAGAAAGGAGCAATCAAAAGAATAGTGCTACAGAGATTCCTGCAGCTAAAGAAATTCCACACTCAGAAATCAGACAAAAAAGTCTTGGCGTCCATTACAACAATAGTGCACCTGATGATAGTGCGCCTCTATCTATATATATTTATTACACAGCGAATATATCTGCATAGTTTAATTATTTTATATTATCTTGCCTGTGGCCCTTCATGTCCCAGTCAACAGTGAAAGTGGCCCTCCAGCCAAAAAGGTTGTGCACCCCTATCTTATGGTGATCTTTGTTAACCAAAAATCATGACATGCAGTTAGTATCCCTTAATTAATTACTTTTTTAAAAGAAAAAAAAAAACAAAGAAAAGCACGAAAAAATAAATAACAAGAACAGCTGTTCTCTAAATTTATTTAATGCTTATATTCTAGTTCTACAATACCTTTATTCTGGACTAAGTATGACTATTTTAAAATTCTGAAATTACAGAAAAGAAAGAGTTAAGTGATTTTTTTTTTTTTTTTGTAACTAATAAAATACATGCACTAAAAAAGTTTTGTAATTAAAAAAAAATATATTAATTATAAAAGATTTTTCTAATTTTCCATTATGCAGTTATCTTAAATGTCGAAAAGTTGAAAGAAAAAAAGTCCTTAAATCAAAATATATTAAATGAAAATTCCTGAAATCCGGTGAGCAGTTTTCATTTTTTACATATGATGATTTATGGATGTGCAACATTTTTATCTACAAATCTTTAAATAAATCATGTAACATGGCAAATGTTAAAGCAATTTTTGACTCCTGATATAAAAATTTTGTATTAGTCAACCAATTTTAAATAATAAGCAACATGTGTATTCATCTTTCAAAAAAAAAAATTTTTTTTTTTTTTTTTGGCATCTGTTATACTATAAGTATGGAAAACTTTCGTATTCCTGAAAATTTTCAACCTGCATTTTTTGATATTTTTATAAATTTTGCAGTACAAGAAATCCTAAAATCACAAAAAAGAAATACAGTAGGGAACCAATTATCCAGAATGGTTTTTACGAGACTATTCTGGATAACTGGTTGCTCAATAAGCAAGCCTTATTAATCAGAATTATTGCATGTAATTCTCATTTAAAATAACTATTTTAAACTAAAAATTAATATTTTTTATCAATTAATCAAATTTAAATAATTAAACTGATTTTTATTTATTTTTATTTTTTGAAATAAAAGTATTAAAATAATTTTTAATCAAGATAAATTATTAATCGAAATTTAAAATGTGAAAAAAAAAAAATCTTTGAAACTTAACTTTCCATAAAAATCAAAATCTGAACAAATCCAAGTGTTTTTAAACATGATTAGCTAGTGATTTTAGAACATTAAATATTACTAAAGATTAAAAAATTATGACCTGATTTTACAGGCTTTTCTTTTTATTTCTTATGAAAATTGATTTTTTAATGTCCATGAGAGTGCAAAATATTCATAACATTTTAAAAGTAATTTGATTTTAATTAACACCTCTCCCCCCCCCAATAAATAAAATAAATAAAATTCAGTACAGGACCAATTACTCCATTTTTAAATAAAATTGCTACTTTTATGATATTATGTAGTGGCGCCATCTATCCACATTTTTCAAAACTAAAAGCTATCTTTTCAGTCTACATTGTACATTATGACCTTTAACTTATATTCCCTGTCAAATACATAAATCATCATCATCATGTCCAACACGGTTGAAGGCTATAAGCCTGTTCTGGCCTCAATCCATCTTTTATGGGGTCTTCCTCTATCTCTTCTCCCCCTTGGCCTATATTTTAGAGCTGTCCTTGGTATATGGTCATTTGGCATTCGTTCTAAATGTTCTCTCCACTTATTTCTATAGTTTATTATAGTATGTATTATTGGATTAGTTTTTAGTTCCTTCCTGATGTCATCATTTCTTATTTTATCAATTATAAAACAACCTTTCACACTCCTTAGAAATTTAATCTCTGAAGATTGTATTTCTCTTTCATCACTCTTTTTGAGCGTCCATGTCTCGCTTCCATATAGAAGAGTTGGTATCGCCATTGTCTTGAAAAATTTTATTCTGGTATCTTTTCTTGTATTTCTTAATGTTCTTCTTATAGTCCTGCAGATGTATTGGAACTTATTTAGCTTGTTTTGTATATCATTCTTGTAATTATAAGATATGTCACATCCTAGATAATTAAAACGTGAAATTTGTTCAATTGGTTTAATTTCTAAGATAATCTTTGTTCTAATAGGTTCTTTACCTTCAAAACCCATCATCTTCGTTTTACTCTTTGAAATCTTTAGTGTTCATGTTATGCATTTTTCAAAGGGCGTCGCGCCCTGCCCTTTTTCGTTTTAGCGCCGATGCGCCCTGCCCTTTTTTGAAGTGAAAAATGCACCCTGCCCCCTTTTTTAAGGGAAAATGTGTCCTTCACTTTTTTCAATTGAAATTGTGCCCTGTATTTTCCCATCTGCTATATCGCTATTTTTTAAAGATATTTTAGTGTTTTCGATCAGATATAAGATTGAAAAATGAATAATTTAACATTAAAAAACTCAAAAATCCTAATAAGTATAATTGCTAAGCTTATTGTCTAAATTACTTCAAATTTAATACTTCAAAATTTTGTAAAAATTTTTCTACAATCTAGAAGTCAAAATTGTGAATTCATTGGAAATATAAATTTTAACATCGTTCCATGTTTACATGTGTAAATGAATGCTAAGTACATTTTTAATAAATAATTAAATTTAAATAGACATGAATCCAAGGATAGTACCAGCTGTGTTTCTCTGTGAATTAGGTGATGAGATAGATGAGTATTCTCTTTTTATTTGCATTTATTTCATTTTGTTTGTTCATTTAGTGGACTGTACATTTTATAAACCATTTAGTGAGTGGGAAAGAAAGCGCCCTTTCAATATGTGTGTCTGTTTTACAAACAAAAAAGTGCCCTTTTTGATAAATCCGCCCTGCCCTTTTTTTAAAAAAAATGTGAACACTAGAAATCTTTAAGTTATATTCACTTCCAATTTTGTCTAGAGTAAAAATTGCATGTTGCAAATTATCTTCATTGTCTTGAAACAGACATAAGTCGTCTGCAAACAATATATTGTTAAACAAAATTTTTCCGAGACCTATTCCTGTTTTGATTTTGTTTTTCCAGATTCTGATGACACAGTCAATATAGATGTTAAATAGGTGTGGCGATAAACTGCATCCCTGTAGCACACCTTGATTTATTATTATTTTATCCGAAATTTTAAAACCTAGGTCTAAAACAATAGAAGTGTCTTTATATAGGCTCTTAATACTTTTAATGAGATGAGGAGGGTATCCCATATACTCCATCATCTTCCACAATTTTCTTCGATCTACTCGGTCAAAGGCTTTTTCAAAATCTATGAAAGCAACACGAGTTTCTAAATTAAATTCACAGCGTTTTTCAAAGAGTTGTTTCAGGGTAAATACACTATTCTATGCAGGATCTTCCCTTTCAAAAACCATTTTGTTCTAATAATAGTGCATGTGAAATGACTTTTAGTCTGTTGCCTATAATTCTTGAAAAGAGTCTGTATCCAGTGTTCAATAGGCTAATACCTCTGTAGTTATCACATATATTACGGTTTCCTTTTTTTAAATAAGGAGATAATTTTAGAGATTCTCCAGTCATCAGGAATTTTGCATTGTTTCCAGCATAAATTGATTAAATGTAGCAGTCATGTCTTAAAAGTATAGTCTGCATATTTCAATAATTCAAAATTTATTCCATCTATTCCTGTGGCTTTTCGATTTTTTCCAGCTTTCAATGCTTCCTCTAGTTCTTTCTCTTCTATGAGGTCAACTTCATTAGAACTCCCAATTAGGTTTTCCACTTCGTCAGCTTCTATTTATTCACTGAACCATAATTTTTTATAATGTTCGATCCACCCTTTTTCCTTAATCACATTAATATTTGCTGTATCTCGTTCCTTGCTATTTAAAAATTTTAATGCCTTATAAGCCATGTGTTGTGATCCACGTAAGTCATTCTCTATGTTGCTGATAAAATGCTCCCAAGAGTCATTTTCAGTTTTTCTTATGAGCGTTTTAACTCTATTTCTATTTAACGTATATGCTTGTTTAGACTCCTCAGTATTTTATTGCAAGTGAATCAAATAAGTCTTATGTTTTTCTTTTATAGCATTTGCTATGTCCTCATTCCATATATGTAAACTCCTCTTCCCCTTTCTTCTCTTTCTGGTTCCAAGTGCTTCCAAAGCAGCTTTTCTGATACATGAAATAATATCTTCTGTAACTGGGAGATCTTCCATTTGCACCCTTAGCCGTTGTTGATATAATGCTCTGACACTTTCTTCTGATAATAAATGTATCTTATACACAAAATCGTGCTTGTTTACAGGTGCTGTAGAATTTGGTTTTCTCCATCGTGCCCATAATTCAATCTTTGCACAGGTCAAGAAATGATCTGAACCAATGTCACTGCCTCGAAAAACCTTTACATTTTTAACCTGTGTAGATAGTTTTCTGTTTACAATTATGTAATCAATAAGAGACCTGAAGCCTCTAGCACTCCATGTGAATTTATGTATGTCTTTCTTTTTGAAAAAAGTGTTTGTAATCTTCAAATCATTAAATGTTACGAATTCCCAGAGAACTTTACCACTTTCATTTAATATATCTTCTCCTTCTGTTCCAATAATTTTTGGAATAGGCTGTCTTCCTACTCTTGCATTAAAATCTCCACATAGTATTATGAAATCATTTTTATTGCATCAACTGATCAATTCCTGTAATTGTTCATAAAATTTTTCTGTCTCCGTAGTGTTTCCATCTGTTGGAGCATAAACTCCAATTATTATTTAACCACATTTCTTGCGACCATGGAAGCCTCTACACAAGTGCAGATTGAACGAGTCCAGTGTTAAAATAGGGGTGACTGAGAAAAAACAAGCGATAAGAGAACACCGAATAACTGGATGTTTGCCAAATAACTATCTCTCGGCGAGCGTTTAACCTGGCAAAAAAATTACTTTAGCATTTTAGCGAAAATAGGCAAGCACTATTTTAGCTTTTTTGAAAGTTAATTCTTTGGATTCCATTGATTTCTTTTACTTAGCTTTGTTATCCTCAGTTTTGTTTTCTATTCCTTTTGTTCATTGATGATTTTAACTAAGCATCCATATTTGTGACTTTAAAAATATGAATCAGGGAAACTATGTTTTGATTTTATCAATAGAAAAAGAGGTATTCATATCATATGTGTAAAATGAAAAAGCAATTTAAAAATCAAGTAAAGTGTAGTGGTAGATAATCATGAAATACTAGTGCTAAAAATGCTTCTATGAAGCAAATTCTGAATTCTAACATACTTTTAAATAGTTTTGCATTTAAATTCAATTATTGGAAATTAAAAATAAATCCAAATTACTATATAAATAAGGATTCCCAAAAATTTTAGTCCTTTCGTAGTTTTTGCCTGCAAATATTAAAAAAAAAAAAAAAAAAATCTGAGTGATTATAGAGATATTTTATACAGTTATCCAGTTTTAGCTTTTTAGCGAAATTCTGACCGACTTGTTTTAGGAAAATATGATACCTTTTAGCAAAATGCTAAAAAAACTAATGGCAGTTTAAACCCTGCTCTCGGCCAATTTTGCATCCCTACAAACTTTTGGACTCGGCCTCACTGCTAGTCATAGGAAACGTGGTTGCACTATACTAGAAGTTTCTATTCCAGAAGAATCTATTCCAAATTTTATAATGATTATTCTTTCACTAACAAAAGTGCAACTCAAAATTCTTCGTCACGCCATCCAAAACTACAACTAAAAATTTCACTTTTTTTTTTTTTTTTTTTTTTTTTGCAGCACACTATCTACTTGCATGCTTTTTCAATTAATTTGGATAAGATGGCACAAAATAAACATTTCCATAAATTTTACTTACAGTTTTGGATAGCGTGACGCAAAAGATAAAATAATTCATTGAAATAAATACATTTCAGTACATAATATAAACTTAATGAAAGTGATATATTTGACTGCATATTTGAAAATTAAAAGCAATATGCAAATATGCAAATATACTTTAATATGCAAAACAAAATAATTGCAGCGGAATTTAAAAACAAATCATTTAGTGTAACAACACTGCGTTACTGGAATTTCATATCATTTCTTTTAAAACACATATTTTGATATTATAAGAGATGTGAATGAAAAGGTATCGGTAAGTAAATGTTATATATTATTTTATGTTGAAAATAACGTTTACACTGTAAAAATAAATAGAAGAAAAAAACAAATTCAAATAAGAAAATCTCTGTATTTTTTAATTAATAACAAAGCGTCACTGAAAATTTGATATCATTAATTTTAAGACCCGTATTTCTAATTCTTATAGCCATAAAGTGCAGTGCTGCGTCACAAACTTTTAACCCGTTAAGGGTTTTTTGTATTGATATCATTACTTTTTAGGGGTTAATGATTAAAATGTAAAATTAAAGGAACATGGCAATGAGTTTGTAACCCTTAAAAAGTGCAGTTTCATAGTTCATACCACATTGAATTTTACCTCGAACAAAATAACAAACTAAATGAAATTTAAGAAATTTATGAAAAGTGATAAATAAAAAACTTTAAGAAAGAATATTTGTCGTGTGATGGAAACACGCAACATTACAAAGGCATAATATAGTATATTTTTAAAATAACAAACAATTTCTACAAAAAAAAAAAAAAAGACAGAGAGAGAGAGAGAGATATTTTATTTTATTTAATATTCAATTTCTTTGCTTCAACTGTTCATCTGTTTCTTAAATAGTTCAACAGAATATTTAAAATAAATGTTCAAAAAATAATTTGTGTACGAAAGTTTTTGTAAAAAAGTGTTATGAATAAGTTTTTAAAGAGCTCCATTCACCGCATAGATTTTGGTTAGATAAAAAAAAATGAAACACAAGTTTTTAAATGGTCCAATTGAATGAACAAAATATTAATATTTTGTTATATTTTTAATTGGAGATGTTTAAAGTAAAATGTTGTAAGGATTTGACAGTAATTTTCCAAAATACCTAACACCATAGGGGTGGGGATCAGATCCTCCTTTGGAAACTCTGATAATTCTAAAAAAGATGCTTAATCAATCTGAGGGAGATTTTGTTTGGTTTAAAATTAATTCAGATGAGGAAAATAGGAGGGGGCAATCAGTTAGACCACTTTGAAATTTTAATCGGGAAAACGTTTTTTAGAAAATGTTTTGTTGAATGTAGTTTTATTCCTATCTGGTTAAATATACTTTTCATAGTTCCCACATTCTTCCTGGCTAGAATTCCTGAAAATTTTCTAAAACGTGGTGAAAGGATTTTGGACATTGCCTCATTTTCTAAAATTGGGTTATGGGGGCAAAAAGTATACTAAGAGATCTAACATTAAAATTTTAAATGATAAGGATTTTTTAGCACTTCGAGAAATCTTCTAGATGCAATCACTTCAACGATACTTTTTTAAGGTTGGTTGGCAGTAAGTTTTAAAGCCAACTGACTACGCTAGGGTCCTAGGCATATAGGTAGAATGGCCTCCATGAGGTGTTTCTAAGGGGTTGAGGCCCGTATTTAAGCGAGTTTCGGATAAATACACGGAAGGATCGGCTAAGTCAAAGAGTGCGGGATGGGATCGAATCCGGCACCTCTCATCCACCGCTCGGCCGCTGGTGGGGCATTTTTAAGGAACTTATAATTTTTTTTTTCTAAAAGTCCCATCATCCTCCCCAAATCTGATATCTATCAATTGTCCTCACACATAAAAAAAATTGTTAATTTTTTAAATATAAATGCTTATTTTTCATTATATATCTGTTAACTTACCTTTTCTTTAAATTTAAAAGTTTTCTTTACTTAATTTTCGGTCAGCTATCTTTGCCTGCATCACGCTTTAATGATCGATGTTTTGTTTACATCGTTGCCGTTGTCAATCTTGTTCTGCATAATTTTTTCTATTTTTTTACTGTTGCCACTTCTACTAAAATAGTTATAGTAAATTGTATTTTCGGCTGTGGCCGTTGAGTGGCAATAGTAATGTATTGTTTATATGTAGATTTTGACTTTTCAGTCAGTATAAAAGGATCGCGGCATGTGTGTTAAGAGGCAGTTGTCAGCAATGGCCAGCTAGTCTTCAATTAGAAATGAAGTAGTAGTTTTGTGAATAGTTGAGCAGCTTTAAGCTGTTGTTGGCTAAGCACTGGAATATGTGCTTCTAGTGTTATTACAGCTAAGCTAATTATGCTCTTTTGGCTATTGCATTTTTTTTTTTAGAAACGATGGCTGCCGTTGTTAATTTACATATGTTAAAATTGTTAAGTTTTTGTTTGAATTTGTTCCTTCTTAAAGGATAAAGTTTTTTTCGTCATTCGCGGGTGATGAGAATTTTTGAAATAAAAATTGATAATCGACGTTTTTGAAATGAGGCTGTTAAATTTACTTTTGATTAATGTTATATATTGTTTAGCTGCTTTTTAAGCAGCAATTGTTAAGTTTGAAAAGATCTAAAGTTAGTAAAAGTGAAATTAAAATCTTTTTCTAAATTAAATCATATAATTAACAGTGTGTAAGCATAATCCTCATCGTTGCTACTCTGTGCTAATACATCTCATTTTACTTTCGCTGGTCAACCCGGCGATTGCGGAAGTATGGTTATCATCATCCTATTTTCCCGCTGATCAACCTGGCGATCGCGGATGTTTTGTTATTAAAACGAAATGTGATTGTTCTTCAAGTGCATGATTATAGATTGTGCTTATTGCTATGTCTGGTTCACCACCTGAAAAGGTAATCTTGTTTTTGTCATATTTTTGAAAGTTTAATATATATTTATACTTTGTTGAATAAAATTGTTTTTTTGTTAAAATTTTCGTATTTGATGTGTCATAACAGTTGAACACTGGTCAGGTTACTTTTATTGAAACCCTTAAAACTTAAGGATTAATGTTTCCACCATACCTGCCAACCTGCAAGAATTCCAAGGAGTAAAACAGCGCACAAAAAATTTGCAGGACACCCCCCCCCCCCCTAGTTTTTTTTTCGTTAAAAGTAAAAAAAATCAACAACTTTGTTTTAAATTATCACAGATTTATAGTTCAACCATTCGTTTTAAAGGTATTGATGAGACCTTTCGAAAGATACCCATCTTGAAATGATGCCCCCACATGCACAAAATATTTTCCTAGTTAACTACTACTATTATCAATAATTCATATTAATTTTACAATCACAAGTTTAAAATAACTCTCATTATGCACATTTATACGAAATTTTGTCATATACTGCCATGTTAAAAATTTGCATAAAATGCGATCACAGTGCCACCTGTTGAGCGATTGATCCCCAAATCTATTCAGCACCAGTTTATGTCAGGGTGCAACTCAATACCAAGTTTGGTTAAATTTCATTCATTGGCTCGTGAGATACAGCGTCCACAAAAAAGTGATACAGACAGACATTTTCTAAAAACTATCAATTCATGTTCTGGACATCCTAAAACATGTAAATCCATCAAAAAAACGGAGGTCGAAAATTTTCATGAATCCAATACTTTCTCTATATTACATATAGAAGAAAGTAAAAATCGGTAGAAAAATGTTGAAATAGTAGAAAAAGAGTAAAAATAGTGATCTAGGAGTAAAAGTGTAAAAAATGTCAAAAAAGAGTACATTTTACTCCTGGGGAGTAAAACTTGGCAGCTATGTTCCACTGTATGTGACTGCTTAATAAAAAAATTAATTAAAACATAGACCTTTAGTCTATGTCAAAATCTATCGGAAACGACTCGAAATTTTTGAAAATTGTAAGAAACGTGCAAATTGAATGTGAGTCTGTAAGTAAGAACTTTGAACGAGCTCTTAACCCTCCAAATTTTACTGTTTGCTTTCTAAGGTTCCCCCTATCGTAATACAGCTTCAATTTCTTCTTCTTCTTTTTTTTTTTTAAGAAGTTGTTTATGTTTATAGAAGACATTTTCGACAAACTAAAAAAGGAATGCATTTGTTTAAAATTTCAAAGATGAGCTTTTCGCTGGTCCCTGTTTTCGAAATTTCCAAAATTTTTTAAAAATTTCCAAACAAAACAATGATCCTTCAAACTGATTAAGCCCCCCTTTTTTTAGGTTTTTAGAATTTCCAAGGTGTTTTCGAGACCCAGGGGGAAGACTATAAACGAAAAATTTTCTTTCATATTTTTCTAACTAATAATTATAGAGAAAAACATTTTTTGTTAAAATGTTGTTTTGAAAAGGTCTTTCCATCAAAGTAACAGATTTCCCCCTTCCCCCAATTTTCACATTTACAAAATTAAAATTTGCCCATGTCTGACACCTTGTGCCACCCCCACCCTTCACCATACATATTTGCTTTTTTCTTAACTAAACAAAATCCCGTAAAATTGTCGAAGACGTTGTGAAGTCGTTCCTTCACATATGAGCTTTAATTATAACTTTAAAATAAAGGCAATAAGTAATTATTATATTTTCAATAAATTAAATGGCTAATAAAAATAGATAACGAAATTCTAAATTACTTTTATTTATTCGCTTTTGTCTATAATAAATATCTTAATTATAATAATACTTTATCCCTTATGCTATTAATAAATCGTCTGAGAACAAAAACATATTCCTTTTAAATGACATCTCGCAAAATTATAAGCTCTTCTAAATCATTTAATAACTAAATATAAAAAAATATTTTTACATGTTATAAACCGTTGGATACATAATTACATTTTCATTCTTTTAAATTGCATATGTTTATTTATTTGAAGCTAAATTAAGCAATACATTTCCGTTATAATATCAATAAAGAGTAATTTATTTTTTTTTAATGATAGGATATGCAATAAATCACAGACTTGGATGTCTCGCTTATTTAACGGTCTTCTGGCGATAAAACTTGGCGTAGATAATTGGCGTTCGTTCTGTAACGGTTTTGCTAAATTCAAAATATTTATATTAATTTGATCTAGAAACAATGGAATATCTTTGGATATAAAATTTGGCTTTTTTTTTTAAATTCTTGGCGTAATTCAGCAGTCTGATCTTAATTGCAATAGAGTCAACTTCAGAATTCGCTCTTCAAATCTTGACGTAAGAACACGTAATCGCGAAGCCCTCTCTCTCTCTCATCTAACCCTCTGTATGTCTGTTAAACTTTATAATAGACAGTTGAAAATAATTTTTATTAAAAAACTTTCTTGATTTCCATATTGCCTAAATAAAGATGTTTGATGCGAAATAATTGATTCTTATTCTTCACGGCCTACAGTTTATTTTTCCTTTAGTTATTGCGACTGCTTATTGTTCCTGGAGATTTATTGCGGACCCTTTTCCTATAGCTCAAGATTCTTCAGAATCTTTTTGACAAACTTTGGTGCCAGACCTCTTCAGAGTGGTTACGAGATAAAAAGAGAGAGTTTTGTTTTTGTAACTTTAATAACTTTATGAGTTAGTATAAAATCATCGCTGCTTTTTTTTTTAAGAAGATAGAAACTTATTTACTACAATTTTTTAAATCTCAATTGAGAGATATATTTTGATCTATGACTCATCATATTTTTAAATTGTGAGAAGAATCATTGAAAATATCACTGATTGGAGCACAGCTGTGGATTGGACGCATCGTGTCGGCAGTTTATCCTCTTCTGATACTCTCTTCGGGAAATACTGTGTATGGGACAATACGCCGAGAATGGCAGCCAGTGTTTTTAAGTTACGCTCGACCCATCTGCTCTCCGATCTTTCGCTCTGTAACGCAATGAGTTTGCGAGTGCCAGCCGTAGTTTCTTTCTGCTTTCATCAAGAGATTTCTAGATGCGCTTCTCCAATTCCCGTCTCTGGCTCATGTGAAGTAATTATTTATTATTGCTCCGGAGTTTATATAATGTCAGTTACAATTACTGAACGATATTTTCGTACTTTCCTTGGATATCGTTTTTGTGTTTCACTCATCTTGAAACAATGGATCAAACATTATTCTCCGTAAATAGATAATAAAGAACATGTGAATGAAAATTTTATATATCGAGTGAGAAACAAAGAAGAAAGAATTTCGTCTAATATGCGTGTGAATTTGTGACGACGTTATTGAATGTAAAAATGTGTATAAACATACTTCTTGCCGCGCATTTCGGAAAATGAAAGGAAAAACATTGGTTACGTTGGTGATCAGGTATTTTACATTCTTTTATAGTGGTCGTCTTTTACATCGTTCTAAAAAAAAAAAAAAAAAAAAAAAAAAACGAAAGCACGAAAGAATTATAAGTTTGTTGTGTCTTGTTTTCATGGAAAAAAATTTCATTTTCAGATTAAATCTTGCCAAAGTATGGTAAGTGTTTTCCATATTTTTTACTCTTAAGTATCCTTGTTAATACACAATTTTTCTTGGCGCATCATTAATTAATACATTTTGGATTATACAAACAACAAGGATGCTTAGATATATTCAAATCTCTGTACATAGTTTTCTGTTTGTATACATATGCTAATTTTTCAATCTTAAAGATAATGATTAAGAAAAAGAAATGTTTCATATATTTTTTGCTAAATTGAAATGTTGTTTTGCTGGTAATTTTTATTAAATGGGTTTGGAATAAATTAATTTTGGATATGATGTGTAAAAATAATTTTTTCATTGATAATTTTGGTAATAATAATTATGAAATGGATAAATTAATATTCTAAAAAAAAAAAAAAAAAACTAAAATATTTACATTTAGTGCAATTTATTTCGAGAGTTATGACATGAAGCACATATTATTTTCACAACTTAAATTTAATATTGAATTTGTTTGTTTATCACAGTGAATATACATGTGTAAAAAAAAAGGAAAAAATAAAATAAAATAAATAAATAAAAAAGGGAATTAAGTAATTACATAAAATGATGTAATGTTTACAAAATTTTAACGAAGATTTGTTTTTTTAATTCATTAATATCGCAATATTTATTATGTTTGAGGTGTTGAATTTTCCATGAGGTAAATTTCTTATCTTTTAATCAAATGCTTAATAAAATTCGTTCTTGTTTGTTAAATGAATGTTTTATATATATATTTCATTGCAAAATAATTATCACTTTGTTTATTAATTGAATTTAATTAATATTTTTAATTTAAGAACTAAACTTGAAGTTATTTCGCATGTTGGCGTTTTTCGGGCAGGTTGGAAATACACATACTTTTTTTATTTACTTTTGGGAGATGTGTCGCAAAATTTTGCTTTGATATCAGTCGGTATCTTGACACCTATTTCTCCTCTTTTTACACACATATATATATATTTTTTTTTGTTCACTGATTTTAACCTGCTTGGAACTGCCAGTGCATAACAAATTAATAAATAGATAGAGTGATAATTTCAGGTATTCCCATACTTTTGTTCCATAAACTTATGTTTTCATTACTTTTTAAGGTACTTTTTTGAAACAAAATTTTAAAAAATTTCATTGATTTTTGTTCTTTTCTCACATTTTTTTAATGTTTTACAATTTATAATTTTCACACCTTTTGCATACATTATTGATATTCATGTTTTTAATTTTAAAGATAATGGGTTTATTATTTTTATCATGGTTATATTAAATCAAGTTTTTTTTACAATTGGTTTCTTAAAGATTAGGGCTTAATCTTATGCATCACTGTGTTTCAAATACTAACTCTCAACACACTACACCTTTTGTCTAAATACCATTATTTATTCTTTCATTTAAAAATAATTAAACAAATAAAATAATTGAGGTTTAGACATTTAATTTAAGTCCTTGAATTAAAAGAGACACAATTAATATGTTAGGATTTAAGTTTATGTAATTTTGTGCCACAATGTGGATTAGTAGCGCTGCTAATGGCACTTGTGTTGTTGACATTCGGTGCTGTTTTCCTTATCTTGAATTTCTGGCCAAATTTTTCTTGATGAGGGGGCCTGCATTGATCGTCTTAGTTTGCATGATTTTACATTAAACTTCATTTAATTTGAGTATGACTATAATTAACTTACATTTTTTTTTTTTTTTACTATTTAAATTTTACATAAAATTTAACATTTTTTTTACAGAAATCGAATGGAATTGTTTTTATTTAGAGAAAAATTTTTTCTTATTGTCTTCTAATATTGTTTCTATAAAAAGATCTTTCCCACATCGCATAGGTATATACTACATAGGACATAGCATAGGGTCCACAGTGACAGAATAAATAAATAAAATAAAATATTGAAGATAAATATTAATTAATTGATTGTAACTTCAACAATTTTCACTTTTTGACACTATATGTATTCAGGACAATATGTAAATCCAGTACATAATATATTTTATGAATCTATACTGGCCGTATCTTGTTGCATGCAAGTGCCCTAAATAAATTTAACACACAATTTTCCAAATTTACATATTTCTTTTCTCATTTTTTTTCGGATATTATGTACATTGACTTTCATGTAAACCTAACAAATTTGTTAATCTTGAACATAAGGTTCAATGTTTTATTTATTATACTTACCAGGCATTCTTAAATAATCATGTACAATCACTTATACAGAAAGGGAATTAGTTGGTTGTATATCTTAGATACCTAAACACATAAACATAATTTTATTCTGTTGTCGTATATTTTTCAAGTTTTAATTTTTATAATAATATAACACAGTATTTTCTTTGCCCATTTTAACTAAAATGTTACATTTTAACACAAATGTTTTAATTATTTTTTTTCTAATTTCATAAACTTTGAAAAATTTTATAACACATTGTATATTTTTGTCGGTTAGATGTTATCGCGTAAATCCAGGGATTCTTATGCTGGTCGTGAAATTTGACATCTAATGTAATTTTTCATTTCACACATTTTTTTTTTTTTCTCCACATTCATTCAATTTTGTTAGATGAAACCTATCATTATCTTCTACAATTTTAACTCTTAATTACCTTTCATACGAAATTTATTTTATGTGCATAATAGTTTTATTTCGTTCATTTTCGTACAAAAATTTAAGAGCAATCGTGATATGATAAAAAAAAAAAAAAAAAAAGAGAGAGAGAGAAACGGAAGACTGCTTAATTTTTTTTTTAAACAGGAATAAACATCTCGCCATTCCGCCTGAGTTTGTTTATGTTCTAATAATAATAATAGTGATATATTTTTTTTCATTCAGTTCAAATACGTTGATTGCAGAAGTTTTTTTTTGTTTTTTACTGTACATATCATGGCATATTTTATCGCATTTATTTGCTATTTCATGTTTGCTTATTGATGTTTGTGTTCAATATGTCTATCATATATATATGGGAATATTTTATTACTATTGCTAGCAAATAATTATCACACCAAAATATATAGTAAGCTTACTTTAACATTAAATTGGGCCCACTGCTAAATATTTGCAGTACTTAAAAAAAAAAAAAAAAAGATAAGAAAAAAACATCTTTTGCACGTGTGTGAACAGATTTATTTTACTGTTCCTTTTATCAGCTGATTTGGTGAAATTCTTTTTATTCACCTTTTTGAAGTGAGATTACACTTCTTGTACTCGAGTTTTTATATTATTATTTTGCTGAGCAATTTTATAGCCTTTGAAGCTATTTATATATTTACTTTATGCACATTTTTTAATTTTTGAGGCCTCATCTCAGCTCATCTCAGTTCATATATGCTCAGTTGAGTAGATAATACTGTTATTTTAGTCATGACTTTTTGCTTTTACTTTTTGTTTATAATTTTCTGTGCACGTTAAATTCGCAATTTTAGCGCTTTCATCTGCGGCAATGTAAATTTATTTTTGTGGCATTTTTTTAAATTTTAATATTTCTTGGAACACTTACAGACATATACTAAATTTTTAATAGTTCAAATTATTTCAGTTGATATTCATTTTTTACAATATTGTTTAAATATTATAACATATCACCCGTTGGATTATATATTTTTTAATTACACATATACACATACACCCTTTAAGCACAATTGTGTTGCTCTGGTTGTCAATATATTAATGACTTCTATAATCTATGGATTTTGACCATTATATTGGTTTCAACACCTGTAATTGTGTAGGGGATTTCACACTTTCACAACAATTTTTGAAGGTTATGTTTTATTGGCTTTCATAGACACTTATAATTCATTAACACATGTTCTATAAATATTTCGGGTGACAAAAATAAATAATTAAAATAATGAAAATAATAATAAATAAAAAGATATTGATATAAAATTACTTACTAAATTTTAAATAAATAACATGAGGATGTATGTGACTTTTGGAAATATTTGGATTGTATATTTTTCCTAATTATATTTTCATTGGTTGTCAAAGTTTCGTTTGATACTATGCGTGAACACATCACCTCTTTCACAAGATGCATTTTTTAACAAATTCACACTATTTTTTTTTAAATCTCATTTGAATAACATGATCAGTTATTTTAACGTTTGCAAACACTTTATAATTAATAATTCTCGCACACACACACACACCAAAAAGAATATTTTTTCCCCCCTATGTTTCTACATGTGTTCCTGTATATGTTTTCTTTTGGGCCAGAAATTTATTGTATTATTGGCTGGTTTCTCAGTTTGTCAGTCATAATGCAAATTTATCCAATAGTATTCCATGGTCTTTCACATGCATGTTTTCCATGCTTTTCTTCATTATTCTCAAATTTGGCCTCACAACCCAATGTTTGACACACACACACACTCACAAAATTTTATCTAACCTATTTAGTTGCTATTTAATTGGTTCACATTTGGAGATAATTACATTTTCTTTTATTAAATTTTTACACGGATTTTTTTATAAGACTAGTTACAATAATAATACACACATACACAAAAAGTAAATAAAGGTATTTTTGTCAACTTGCAGCAAATTCTGTTATGTTTTTAGAGCCTTTTTTTTTTTTTTTTTTAAAGAATTACATTGATGGTGAAATTTCCGTACATAGTCTGTACGTTTTAAAAAATTTTATTTTTATCAAAAAAAAGTTTTTTTTTTCTTGTGTAAAGAGTAAAAACTCTTGCAGAGAGTTTTCGTTCAGCTTAAATTAAATATTTAATTATTTAAAATTTCTTAATTAAAATAATTCCTTTTTGTAAGGTTTGCACCACAGATGTATTTTAAATGGCACCTTGAAATCATCTGTGCGTTGTAAGAAGTAGTCTGTGCAGAAGTATGTGGCTGGTTCACTCTTTTTTTTTTTTTTTTTGTTAAAGACTATTTCTTGCTGAGCAGTATTATGGAATTATCTGTGTAACATACAGTATCATTCTTAAAAAAAAAAAAAAAGATATTGAATATTAATTGGGCTCGATAAAATAATAGTTCAACTGTAACTATAAAAACAATAGTGTATTTAGATTTTTTTTTTGCTGTTTTTGACAATTTTTATGAGGTATTCTTATCACCTATGTCAGGTCTACTTAGAGTTAATGCATTAAAAATTAAATTTTTATTGAGATCATATTTTTTTTTTTTTTTTGAGAAATTCAAATGCTAATTCATATATTAAAGTTTTGTTCAGGAAAAGGAAATTATTTCATACGAGTAAATTTTAATATTTTTTTTTGACCAACACAAGCTATTGAAATAAAGTTGGTTCATAAATTTATATAAAAAAAAATAAAAATAAATAAATTAGAAGGCATAAAAATAGATAAAAGTTAAAATAAAATAAAATAAAATAAAATAATTTTTCTTGAACTCTTACATGTGCGCTTTTATTCTGACATAGGGCTAGATTTTTTTTTTTTTTTTTTTTTTTCTACACATTTTTACACATACAAGGGACATTTCATTATGTCACTTTGCAGAATGCTGGTTGTCGTTTTTGCACAACATGAAGCCTCTTCTGCTTCACACATATTGTTCAGTACGCTATGTTCAGTTAGGCATCACAAAGCCATCATAGCTGTCATAGCTATTGTTCCATTATACACTCTCTGGCTCAATTTGTTAGAATTTAATTTTTCACGTGTAGGATGATATTTTTTTTTACTCAAAAAAAAAAAAAAAAAAAAAATTCTGAATCTTTTTCATATTAATGCAATATATATTTTTTTGAAATATAACAAAATACAAATGTAATTGTTTTTCATATTTCTGGTTACTGATTTCCTTTTCCTTATTATCAACCATACATACACTGTAATGAATAATTATTTTTTGATATTTTACACATTTTATATATCATATTTATATAATTTATTGATTATGTAATTTGTTTCAGAATGTCACTTTAGCATCACGATGATTGAATGTCTCATTGTTCCATAACTGTCATTATTATTATTGATTTTTTCAAATTTATTGTTATATGCCACAATTTTTTTTTATTGTTTAACAAAAGATTACTTTACATGTTCCACAATGGTATGCAGGAGTTTTTTGAATTGTATTACACTGTTGTGAAGGTGAGAGAGAGCGTTCTATATTTTTATAATTTTCGTCCATTTTGACGATTCATTTTTTTTTTCTTTCCTCGTCGCTGGGGAGAAATATGTGAAGTCGTTCCTTCACATATATGAGTTTTAATTATAACTTTAAAATAAAGGCAATAAGTAATTATTATATTTTCAATAAATTAAATGGCTAATAAAAATAGATAACGAAATTCTAAATTACTTTTATTTATTCGCTTTTGTCTATAATAAATATCTTAATTCTAATAATACTTTATCCCTTATGCTATTAATAAATCGTCTGAGAACAAAAACATATTCCTTTTAAATGACATCTCGCAAAATTATAAGCTCTTCTAAATCATTTAATAACTAAATATAAAAAAATATTATTTCCATGTTATAAACCGTTGGATACATAATTACATTTTCATTCTTTTAAATTGCATAATTTGAAGCTAAATTAAGCAATACATTTCCGTTATAATATCAATAAAGAGTGATTTATTTTTTTTAATGATAGGATATGCAATAAATCACAGACATGGATGTCTCGCTTATTTAACGGTCTTCTGGCGATAAAACTTGGCGTAGATAATTGGCATTAGTTCTGTAACGGTTTTGCTAAATTCAAAATATTTATATTAATTTGATCTAGAAACAATGGAATATCTTTGGCTATAAAATTTGGCTCTTTTTTAAAATTCTTGGCATAATTCAGCAGTCTGATCTTAATTGCAATAGAGTCAACTTCAGAATTCGCTCTTCAAATCTTGACGTAAGAACACGTAATCGCGAAGCCCTCTCTCTCTCTCTCATCTAACCCTCTGTATGTCTGTTAAACTTTATAATAGACAGTTGAAAATAATTTTTATTAAAAAACTTTCTTGATTTCCATATTGCCTAAATAAAGATGTTTGATGCGAAATAATTGATTCTTATTCTTCACGGCCTACAGTTTATTTTTCCTTTAGTTATTGCGACTGCTTATTGTTCCTGGAGATTTATTGCGGACCCTTTTCCTATAGCTCATGTCTTCTTCAGAATCTTCTTGATAGACGTGTTTTACAGTTTTTAGAAATTCCGAAAATTACTGGATATAGAAAAACAAATTGAATAATTCATATTCAACACTGTTTTTCAAGATTTTGTATGAACTTCAGAAACACACTTTTCTAAAATCGATTAACCAGGGAAGTCCTAGCGGTACCGTTTGGTACCAGCAATCACTATTTCAAAAATACCCATTTTGTGGGGAAAAAAACCAGATGTTCTGAAGGCAATAAACATATACTAAGGGAAGGCAATAAACTGCAATATCTGAATAAAGGTAATAAACAAAATTTGCAAAATAATACAAAATTTGAAATGTATTATTAATTTTTAATTTAAAGGTTGCAGATGCATGGTAATTTCATTTTATATCAATATTATATGTAAGAAATAAGTCTGTACAAGTGAAGGAGGATTTTTTTTTTCTTTTTTTCTAGAGTAGCTTTTATTGTTATATTCATGCCTGCTCCCTACTGTTAAATTTAAGAAAGAAATAATTATTATTTTTAAAGTATAGATTTGATTTAAAAGAGAAAAATAAATAAAAATAGAAAAATCTTTAAAATGTGAAACTTTTATACTGGTAAATATTTAAGTAGTATAGTTTTTTAATGGAAATTTAATGAAGAAAGTAATTTATAAAATAATACACTGTATAATTCTTAATTATTTTACCAGTATGCTTTGCAGAAATGTATTATTTCGTAAAATTAAGTATCACAATGCGAAAAACAAAATTAATTAATATTTTTAAAAATATATTATGGGTTTAAATTAAAGTCAAATAAAGATGTATTTTACTTCATTTTATTTTATTACTTATTTTACTAATTTTAATTCTGTTTTCAGAGTTTTTCCAATGCATTTAAGTGTTTGGTAACCAAGTTTCTTTTTCTTTTTTTTTTAATTTCATTACAATATTATTTTATAAAATTAAAAAATAATAATAATAACAGAAAACATGAAATTTTAGATTTGGATTTTATATATTATAATTATTACAATCTTTGTAAAATATTTCATTTACATACTATATTATAGAAATTTAATGAGCAAATTAATCAATTAATTATTATTATTATTATTATTATTCAGGATTTTTTCTATCCATAGTTTAAGTGATTTATCACTTAGTTTAAAAAAAAAAAAATACAAATATTTGCATATGATTATGATATTATCTATCATTTTTATGAAAGTAAAGAAAAAGGTTTTTGTTGTTGCAATCACTTTTTAAAATAAAACCAATTTTGAAAGTTAACAACGTATCAACTTGAAAAGAATGGAATTGAATGAATATTTTTGATTAAAAAAAAAATATTATATAAAATACAAATCTCTAAATAAGTAACTCATTTAATATATATATATGAAAGAAAGAAAAATATTTTATTTTGTAAGTTTGTTTTTGACACTAATTGCCGATAGATGGAGCCAAATTACCTATCTGAGATTGAATATTTCAAATGGAAACGAAGACTGTATATGTCCGCGAACATTCCAAACCGGATTACATAAAATATATTTAAGTGAAATTTTATTTCGTATATATACAATAAATATTTAAAAGAAAGAACAAAGTTTCTTTCTAACATTAAAAAATAAAATCTAATACTAAATTTTTTATTGACTGCATTCAGATTGAACCAACCAACCAACTACAATACCAAACCGAATTACACCTATTGAGAATTCTGAGAATTATCAATAGAAATCTTTGCATCGCAGAGTAAAAATAGTTCGATTTTTAAACTGAGTTATAAAAAAACAAGAGTTTTCCTAGTGAAAAGGGAGATGTCAGGCACATCAGATAAAAGCGATTAATATCATATATAAATTAAACCACATTCGCTCGAGCCATATTCGAGAAAAATTTGTATATAAAGTGTCGTAGTTTTCGTTTGTTTTTCCATTTCCACTGAGTGTCGTGGCGTTCGTTTGTTTTTGCGCTTGCGTCACTTGAGACTCTGCCGAGTCTCTTGATTGTTCTATATATAAGGCACAGGTTTATTATTGCCGAAACGTCAGTGGAGGCCCTCTGTTGAGACTCAAAACGGTTTCGGGCTGTGTCTGTCTGTCTGTCTGTCTGTCTGTCGCGCGATAGCGGCCGCAAAAATAGCGCTATTGACTTGAAATTTGGTACACATGTTCATGCGCCCCACGAAATCAGCTGTATAGTTTTTGGTATGTATTCCATTTGTAGTTCGTATACAGGGACACGCCAAAGTTTTTCTTATCATTACGGCCTACGGAAGGAATTTGTATGTATCGCGATAGCGGCCACAAAAATCACGCTATTGACTTGCAATTTGGTACACGTGTTCATGTGCCCCACGAAATCAGCTGTATAGTTTTGGGTGGGTATTCCATTTGTAATTCGTGTACAGGGACACGCCAAAGTTTTTCTTATCATTACGGCCTATGGGAAGAATTTGTATGCACCGCGATAGCGGCCACAAAAATCACGCTATTGACTTGCAATTTGGTACACATGTTCATGCGCCCAACGGAATCAGCTGTATAGTTTTAGGTGTGTATTCCATTTGTAGTTCGTGTACAGGGACACGGCAAAGATTTTCTATCATTACGGCCTATGGGTAGAATCTGTATGTACCGCGATAGCCACCGCAAAAATCAAGCTATTGACTTCCAATTTTTGCCGAAACGTCAGTGGAGGCTCTCTGTTGAGACTCAAAAGGATTTTGGGTTCCGTCTGTCCGTCCGTCTGCCTGTCTGTCTGTCGTGCGATAGCGGCCGCAAAAATCACGCTATTGACTTGAAATTTTGTACACATGTTCATGATCCCCACGAAATTAGCTGTATAGTTTTGGGTGTGCATTCCATTTGTAGTTCGTGTACAGGGACACGCCAAAGTTTTCTTTATCATTACGGCCTATGGGAAGAATTTGTATGTACCGCGATAGCGACCCCTAAAATAACGCTATTGACTTGCAATTTTGTACACATATGCATGAGCCCAACGGAATTAGCTGTATAGTGTTAGGTGTGTATTCCATTTATTGTTCGTGTACAGGGACACGCAAAAACTTTTCTTATCCTTACGGCGTATGGGAAGAATTTCTATGTACCGCAATAGCGGCCGCAAAAATCCTTCGATTGACTTGCAAATTAACGCACACGTTCCAGCTTTGCATATAAGTAGCTGTATAATTTTTACTGCTATATTTTTTATAAACTGTGTACAGGGACACGCCAAAATTCTTAACATTACAGCGTATGGGGTGAATTTCGTTTAAACGCATTTTAATATCATTACTTTGCAATGAAGAAAATGAAACTAGAGGACGTGAGTAAGATGCTTAAACTTACGTTGTTTGAAGAAAATATGTGCTCTTAAGCTTTCTAATTATTGTACAGGACCTTACAAAAGTGTTCTGACAATGTCACTTAGTCATCCAAACGATGTTAAATTTGGAACAATTATTAATTTTAAATGCAAAATAAGGTGAATAGTTTTTACTGGTGTATAGAATGTTTATGGTTCGTTTACAAAGACACACGAAAGAAATTCGTAACATTAGAGCCTATGGACAAATTTTTAATTTAAGTGCGCACTTTAATGCGTTTATGCTGAATTGAACTTAATAAAGTTAACATACATTATAAAGATGCTTAAAATCATGTTTTCTCTAAAAAAAGTTATGCATAGACTAAATAATTTATGGGACCACACAAAATATATTCGAGTATGTACTGTAATCATCCAAATGATGTCAAATTCGTTTGAAAAATTAATGAGTTATAATTAATTTGGTTTATTCTTATTATTGGCGTTTATAATGACTGTGGCTACTTTTCCGGGATACACAAAGGAATTTCGTACTATTACGGTCTATAGTCGGTATTTCTTAAAAGTGTATTTTAACATGGTTACACCCCATAAAATATAATGAAATTTTATTAGAATTTTAAAAGCATGTTTTCCTGTTGAAAATTGTGGGCATAGAATTGATGATTAGTTTAAAGGTTACGCAAAATATTTCCGATATGCTATGTAATTTTTTTTGTATGAAATTTGGTATTTATGAATTTCAGGGAAGTAATACAAGACGATCGTTTATTAAGAATACATATTGTTGCGTACTTAGGGGTTCGTAAGTTGTCCGAGAATGAAAGGTGAAACTTGCAAAAATTCAGTGATTTAATCACAGAAAGTTCCAGAAAAATACAGGTCTATAAACCAAGTATCAGCTTCAATTCAACCAGTAAACACAGCTTAAACAGCAGCCGTTAACAGCAAAACAACAGTACAAACAATTTAGCAATAACAAATAACACAAGTCTCATTCAAAGAGGCTCAAGCATTTGACGAAACTGACACAGATCTGAGATTGGCCCCCTTGGCTAAAAAAAGGCTCCTTTTATACTATTCTATCGTACACAGACTGTTCTGGAAAATTATCGTATCTCATCAGCCAATGAGATTAGAGCTTCCATAATTGGTATATCCCTAATAAGGATTTTCTCGCCAAGGTCGCCAAAAAAATCACCAAGGAGGGAAACAGTCGCCAAATTTGGCGCCAAATCCATGTCTTCCCTTATATGGTGCTTTTTAATGCGTTTTTAAAGGAAAATTAGGCTATTTTAACGCTAAAACGACTAGAAATGCACAAAATTAGCATTTTATCGATTTACTAAGCCTCTTTGAAAACATTTATACAAAAATAAATGCAATTATTTACAATTCCGTAACACTTTATATGATATACAAATAGGTATACAAAGAGATAGAGCGGGGGGTTGAGAGGGGCTGCAGCCCCCCTCAGGAATGTATCTGATTATGGTAATAAGTCGATCGAATCAATATATACTATTATATAATAAGGAATAAGTAAAAATGACCTATTGAAAAATGTCTCATGCAAATTGGACGTTGAGGCTCCTGATCTGCAGATCCACTAGTTTATTAAGTTGACGATTTTTAATTAATAAATAATTCGATGGTGTGTGATGAAAATTAATATGTTTGAAAAAAAATTCTGAATCATAACAAGCTCTAGTTTAAAAAAAAAAAAAAAAAAAAAAATTGCACTAAAAAGTTAGCAAATTTAAATTAAACAGCATTTTATAATAAATAAATGATAAATACACTACCTTTTCATTAATGAACGGACACTTTCGATTTCAGACATTTTTAATATATCAAAGTATTAAACAAATCATTTTGAAACTTTAGGAGTGTAAAGAACATGTTATGTGTCATACATTTCAGTCTACATTTTGTGCCAAACGTGAAAAAGGGACCAGTAAAAAATTAAAGAAAAATGAAAGCGTTTGGCATCACCCTGTAAGAAGTAATGCTTGAAATGCAGTCTGGCTGTGGAGATTATGGGGTTCATCTGTATAAACTTTTATGTCTCTACTGCATGTAATCAGGGAGATATAAGGGTTTCTTTAAAACAAATTGCAAATTTTTTTTTTTTTTTAGCTAGAATATGCAAATATTAATTAAACCCAGAGCAAAACTATTTTCAGGAAACTTGACATACAATAATGATATTAGACAGCATATTGCAATCAAATTGAAAAAATATTATAAATCTAATGAAATATGAGAGTATTTACTAAATAATTTTTAACTGTGCATGTGTAAGATTTAGCGAAATGTTATTTTGCATAATTTAATAGCCAAATGTATTGAGCTACTAATATAAAAACCCCAAACAAGTATCATGTAAACTTAAAAATTCTATGCTATTGAATTAACTGAATTTCAGCTGTTCCCAAAAATAAGAAATTGATAAGGGGGTTTTCTCAATATTTATTTTCCACCGCAGAAAACTGTATTACCATTCATTGAATCAAAATAAAAATGTGAGTAAAACACCTTATAGTTTAGCATTTTTTCGAGAGAAACTGAATAGCAGTTCATTCTACGGCATAGAACTTTTTGAGTTTACACGGCACTTATTTGGGGTGTATAAGTAGCTCAATACAGTTGGCTATTAAATTATGTAAATGAAATTTAGCTAAATCTTACGCAATGTGCAGTTAAAAATTTAGTAAAAATGCTCATATTTCATCAGATATTTAAATTTTTCATTCTGACTGCAGTACAGAAAATTGTTTTTGCAATTTTTTAAAGAATCCATTATAGCTCCCTGATTACATGTGTAGAGACATCAAAATTTATACAGATAATAAGGAAGAGCCTTATAATCGCACGCTACAGCCAGATTGGATTTCAAGCAATACTTTTTACAGGGTGATGCCAAACACTTTCATTTTTCTTTAATTTTTTATTGGTCCCCCTTTATTTTTCGGCACAAAACTGTAACTGAAAAGTATAAGGTATAACATGTTCTTTACACTCCTGATGTTTCAAGATGATTTGTTTAGTACTTTTTGAGATATTTTAAAAAACATCTAAAATTGAAAGTGTCCGGTCATTTATGGAAATGTAGTGTATGTTCTATTTAAAATAAAAACTAAAATAACAAATAGCATAAAAATGAAATAAATTTTATTTTGTAATTAACTACACAAAATTTAGAATCAAGGTTAATATTCAGTTTCATTTTTCGATAACATATCATTCAAGCTGCCTTCTTTATACCGACAACTCATGCAGTTCTTTGTCATCGACATTACTTTGTAAACTCAACTGTTTCTGTTTCTACTTTTTCTTTTTATGATTTATGTTGTGAACTACACATATCAATTTGCCACTGCTCTCTATAGAAAAACATTTCTTTTTGAACCATGAACAGTCCCATATAAATCTGTTTATTTTTTAAGTACATGTGGGCCAGTGTTGGCAGGTTTTTGACACGTGACAGTTTTTGACGGTTTAAACCATGGTTAAAACCGTCATGTCAAAAACCACCTTGTCAAAAACTGTCAAAAACCTATATTTATAATTTAATTGTCGTATGAAAAATTAGCTTAATAAAATATAGTTCATAGGAATTTTTTGAAAAGTAAATAGAATGATGTTCTTTGAAAAACACATTGTTACAACATTTTGATTAATATAAAAAACAAAACTTTAGGCTTTTAAAATTTTACTATGAATTATTTCGATGTTCATTCAAAATATGCTGTGATACTTTTATATATTATTATGAAATTTATTTATAACTATGCTTGATATAGCACATGTTAAACTTAGTTATGCGATACTTTAAAAATATAGTTGTTTTCAATAAGATATTGTTTATCAGTATGTTTTTAAAAGTAAACATAATACATATTAATGTTTTTGGAGAAACATTATTATAACATTTTGATTAATATAAAAACAAAACTTTAGGCTTCTAAATATTTATGTTTCATATATCATTGATAGATCATTTTGATTGACAAATCATTTCATTTGCAATACAACATTGTGTAGTTCAATTTTTTTAGTATTGTGCTTTTAGTATTATGTATTTAACCAGTAAAATAAAAATGCATAGCCTAATATTTTGTATTTAAATATTTTATAGAAAAATATAACTTTTTTTTTTCTTAATGACTGCTGATATTGCAAGTTTTTAAGAAAAAGTAATAATTCTGAATGTTAAAAAAGCTTGAATTGTGTCTGAAATTCATATAATTACCGTGAAACACGAGAAATATGAATGCTTTCTGGACATGTATAAATTGTAATAAATGTAATATTTACCCGTACAGATTTTTAAAAAAATTATTAGTCTAAGCTGTAGGGCCCACCAGCAGCCAAGTGGTACTACGCTTAAAGCTGGTAAACGTGAGGTGTAGGGTTTGATCCCAGGGCGCACTTGTTGACCTAGCCATTGAGAGTTTTTCATGTTTTTCTTCGAAACTTGTATAAATACGGACTAGGACCCTTTAGACAGACCCACACGGAGGGCAATACCCCTTAGGCCTAAGATACTAGAATAGTCAATCAGCCTTACTCCCAAAACACCGAACACCAATAGTCCAAGCTATAAACAGGTACAAATATTTATACAATCAATAATAATAATAAAAAGATAAAAATTCATTAATAAATGATAAGTATAATAAATGTAGATTATAAATATAATTATTTTCAAATTCATATTAATTTACTGCCCACATATATTATGTTTTACTTAAAGAAAAAAAAAAATCCAGTATTCCTGTGTTTTCATGTCTTATGTGAAAATTCATAAGTAACTTTGGAATTTTAGAATTTCATAAATATTAATATAAATAAACATACAAAACATAACTTTATGCATACTTTGTATATATTTCTTAGATTATAAACCAGTATATTTACCTAATTTTTTATAAATTATCTACAAATTGTTTTCAGATTTCTTAATTTATAAACAGCATAATAGTTAGAAATTCACTTGTATATGGCAAATATTACTAAATCCTATTTCTAACCAGATTTTAGCTCATTTATAGATGTTGAATTTTGACAATACAGGTTTTTGACGGTATAGAGGTTTATGACAGGTTTTTGACAGTTTAAACCATGTTTAAACCTTTGTCATGTCAAAAACCACTTTTTGACGTCAAAAACCCAACCCTGAGTGGGCTAAAACCATTTTTATTTTATACAGATAAGTGTAAAACATTTTAAAGCAAAAACATAAATAATCAGAAATATTTTTCATTAAATATCACCCTTTAAAAATAAGTGTCTGTAATGAAATAAAAAAAATTCATTTAATGATTTGTCCCTTTATTACTTATGTTATCACTAGATTTTATCTTCAATAATTTATAAGATTCCATCTTTTAGCCTTGAAGAGAATTTTTTTTAAATACCTGCAACTAAATAGATTTAATTAATCTAATTATTTTATTAAAAGCAAAATTTTATAAATTTCTAAACTTGCACATAAATTAATACTTATACAAATTTCAAAATTACCCAGTATCAAAACTTCAATGAGAAAATTCTTGATTATTCTCTTCCAGGAGAATATTCTCGTAAAGATTATTCTCAAGAATTTTACAACTCTATTTGTAATCTTTGTAAATTTATACAAAATTTAAAATTTTCATAACATAGCTTAATAGGGCAAATTTCCATATAAATCTGCATTATGAAAATTATTACATGACAATAAATACAAATTTGACATCTATAAGATTAAGTAGCAAACCAGTAAAGGTAAATGTGTCAAAGCAAGTGAACGTTCGCCTAGTTGGTGAAGTATTTTATTCTGTGACTGGAAAATAGCCGCAAGCAAAGTTCATTGCTCTAATCATGTTCTATAGTAAATATTTATGCGAGCAACTATGTAATGGAGAATTGAGCACATTTTACCTACATAGATAATACGTAATACCTATGCCTATGCCAGCTATTTTCTAGTTATTGTACTATTGTAGTAAGCATCTAAATGTAAATGTAACGCTTAAATCCTCTTTTTGTAAAAATTATAACTCAAAACTAGGGATGGACCGGATAACTGAAAAATATCCGGTATCCGGCAGATTTTCCAATATTCGAAATATCATCGGATATCCAGATCAAAACCACCGAATATCCAGTTTTTAAATATCTGTTTTTTTTCCTTTCTCATAAAATTCCACATCTATATCTCCATTAGTTTGAATGGGCACTGCTGAGAGAGCAAGCAAGTCAGTCAGGAGATCTGCCTATATAGATGTAGATTCCTGCACTTCATTTCTTTTAATTAAAAACTATTATGTTGTGGCCACCACAAGACTTTCTTCTATATCTTTTATACAAATTCACTAAGTGCAAATCTATACATATAAAAGAGTACTTCCCCACTCACTCACTCACTCATCAACGCAAAGCAAAATCTACTGGAGCCACTGACTCGAAACTGGGTCAGATTATAGAACATATAGTTATAGTGTAAGCACCCCCTAAGAAGCGATTTTGCAAAATTCACCCCCTAAGGGGAAGTAGGGGGCAAAATGTGATTTCACAAAAAAATCCATATCTCAAAGAAAAAAACAGATATCCGTAAAATTTTTGCTTTAAAATATAGCTAACACAAATATCTAAAAACCAATTTCTGGAATTTTAGAAATTTGGTCCCCAATAGGGGAAAGGGGTCAAAACGTGATTTCACATGTGCAAAACCAGGGTTGGCAAACTGGGCCCGGCGGGCCCACCAACAAAAACCCGCTGGGTTTTTGTTAAAAAATTACTTATAATTTACAAATCCCATCTATAAAGTATAGAAAACACCTTACCTTTTAAGAATAAACTCTTATTTTTATTTTCTAGAAAATAGTATTAAACATAAAAAGTAACTACAGTTATAAATATAATAAAAGCAAGTTTATCTTCTATAGTTGGTTCAAATTTCCTTTTCCTGTAAAACCGAACGATATTTTTGTTTAACAGCAGACATAAATGTTGTCCAGAATCAATATTTAACTAATTAAATTGTTTAGTTTTAAAACTTTATAATTATTTTATTTTAATTTTACTAACAACATAATTATAAATCTAGTAAAATTTTCTTCTATAACCATTTCAACTATAAAAAAAAAAAAGAAAGAAAAAGAAGGAAACAGATAAATCAGTGCAACTTATTTTTATAATTAAAACTAGTTGGCATAGGTGGACTCTGCTCAGTTCTCCATCATATATAAGTTCTCATAAATTTCTAGTACAGGACATTCTCTTAACATGATTATCATGTTAAGAGAAATGAATTTGACCAAACGCTTGACACAGTGGCAGAATGAAATCTCCACCTAATAGGCTACACTGTAAAAAAATAACTATTACCAGCTGCAATCTGTGATTTATTTTATCCAATCACAGAGAATTTCTTGCAAGAAATTATCTGTGATTGGATAAAATAAATCACAGATTGCAGCTGGTAATAGTTATTTTTTTACAGTGTATCCACCATTCGCTTCGATATATTTATCTTATTCTAATCTATTAATTTATTTTATTAGGGTCAATTTTGTAGTTTCATTTTCATACTATTATTTCCAATGCAACAATCCTCAAAATGCATATTTATATGGGCCAAGGTTTTGAAGCTGTCTGCGACAGGCTTTTAAAATTTCATAATCTATCTGCAAAATTTGCGTGTAATCAGGGGTGAAAATGGCTTACACTCAAAAAGCCTAAAAGCTGATGGGGACGGTGAGGGGGGCTTAACATCAGTGGTAATTTTGTGCAACAATACATGAATACAATTTTACTACAAAACAATATAGTATAAACAATTGTATTAATTCAATTCATTTCATTCAATTAAATATTTTATAGCAATGTTTGACACCACACAACACAATATAAATAATTCTAAATAATAAAAGTATTAGTTTTAGTTTTGATACAGAAATTTTTATAAGTGAATTGTTATCCAAAAGTTGTGGACAAATATTTTTCTCAGTGCAGACAAAAACTGTCTGCAAAACCTTTTCCTGTGTCCGCGCCATTGGGTATATGAGATATCGCCCATTTTGCTATGTTGATAAAATCTTAAATTACGAATAACTTGCAAAATTTTCCTATTAGAATATTTGTAGTCAGTCATGTTCAAACAAGTATCATAAATGTTATTTTGAAGTTGTCTGATATATTTATGATCCTCAAAATAGACGTTTGTGCTCATTTTTGCCCTTTTCTGCCATTTTAAGTAAATCGTAAATTTCAAATAATTTATCAATTTTTTAAATTGGAAAATTCATACTCTATGATATTCATGCCAGTATCCTAAATAATATTTCAAAAGTGGTCTGACATCTTTACGGTGAAAATATCCCTCAAAATTGATGTTTATGTGAAATTTTGCCCCATTCTGCCATGTTAAGAAATTCGTAAATTTCCAATAACTTGAGAAAATTTCAAAGTAGTATGTTTCTAGTTATTGATGTTCATTTCAACATCAAAACTCATATTTTAAAACTGGTCTCACATTTTTTCATTAAAAATTTTCTATTTAATGTTTAAGTGAAATTTTGCTATATTCTCCCACGTTAAGAAAAGCGTAAATTTTTAATAACTTACGAAGTTTTTTAAACCGAGGATGAAAATTTTCACGACTACCTAAGTTCCCCATACCTATAGCATGAGGGGAACTAAAAAATTCAAATGATATGTATTGTACTTAAGAATTTAAATTCTTTTATTTTATCAGTTATTGTCATTAAGAATATTTATTTTAAATAAGCATACATTAGGAAAAAATATAGCTTAATCTTACTAATTAACACTATTTTAATATTAGAATCAATTTTTATTTCTGAGATAAATATTAGATTAATTATTAATTTGTAGTTTAATATAATTAGGTGTATTACAACTGATATGCTAAATAACATATATCTAACATTACAATGCAAATGTATTCAAGCAAAAACCCGCAAAAACCAAAGTGGGTTGGGTTTTTCTAGAAAAACCCGGGTTTTTGCCAACCCTGCGCAAAACGTGGTTTCACATACAAAAAAACAGATATATGTGAAATTTTTGCTTTAAATACAAATACCTAAATACAAATACCTAAAAACCAATTTCTGGAATTTTAGAAATACAGCCCCCAAGTGGGGGAGAGAGAGGGCTAAACGCGATTTGAAATAATCCTTTACATCGCAAACAGAAAAAAAGATATATGTGAGATTTTTGCTCTAAAATATAGCTCTCACAAATACATAAAAACTAATTTCTTTAATCTATACATATAAAAGAGTACTTCCACTCACTCACTGACTCATCAACGCACAGCAAAATCTACTGGAGCCACTGACTCGAAACAAGGTCAGATTATAGAACACACAGTGTAAGCACCCCCTAAGAAACGATTTTGCAAAATTCGCCCCCCAAGGGGGAGTAGGGGGGCAAGATGTGATTTCACAAAAACCTCCATCTCAAAGAAAAAAACAGATATCCATAAAATTTTTGCTTTAAAATATAGCTAACACAAATATCTAAAAACCAATTTCTGGAATTTTAGAAATTTGGTCCCCAAGGGGGAAAAGGGGGCAAAACGCGATTTCACATACAAAAAAAAAAAAAAAAAAAAAAAAACGATATACGTGAAATTTTTGCTTTAATATATAGCTAATACAAATACCTAAAAACCAATTTCTGAAATTTTAGAAATTCAGCCCCCAAGAGGGGGAGAGAAAGGGCAAAACGTGATTTGAAATAATCCTTTATATCGTAAACAGAAAAAATTATATATGTGAGATTTTTGCTCTAAAATATAGCTCTCACAAATACATAAAAACTAATTTCTTTAATTTTAGAAATTCGTGTCAGGTGGGGCGGCAGAAAGGGGGGGGGGGTGCTATCCCAGTAGCTGAATTCTCTGTATTTGTCTGCAGTAAAACAAAATTAAAGAATGCTGGACCAAGACTGGTATCACAAGAAACATTAGCAATTCATAAAATAAGTAAAATTTGCATCTAGAAACAAAATACAAACATTAAGAATATACAGCAAGCACAGAAATCTAGAGGCATAATATAAATTATTTTTGTATTATTTAACCTGATATTCCTATGAGATACAAAATCAATCTGCAGAGCTTTTAATAATCTGCAGCGCTCGCTGCCATGCTGCACTGTTTCTGCTACTGGGGGTGGTATGAGCAAAGAAAAAGAAAATAGAAATACAGTTAGATCGTTCAAAATTGGAACAGATAGGTTTTACAGGCCTGCAAGTCAAATGAGGATATTTTCGAAAGTGTAAAGTTATTAGGAGGGTCAGAAAGCGTGGGGGAGCGGAGGGGCAAAAAAATAAAAATAGAGTTAGACCGTTTAAAATTGGTACATAGAAGTTTTTCATACTTATAAAGCTTTTCGAATTTGTAAAATTATTAGGATAGACAGGAAGGAAGGGATGTAGAGGCAAAAAATAAAAATAAAGTTAGGTCGCTCAAAATTGGTACATGGACATTTTTGATAACTACAAATCGATTGCAAATATTTTTGAATTTGTAAAATTATTAGGATAGACGGGAAGGGGGGTGAAAGGGAAAAATATATAAATATGAGTTAGAGCGCTGAAAATTGGTGTTGGTTAAGTTTTGAGGCCCGATAAATATATTGCGGATATTTTCGAAAATACAGAATTATTACGAGGGACGGGAAGGAGGATGGGCGCAGGGGTACAAAGAAAAAAAGTCAGATAGAATGCTAGAAATTAGTATTATTAGGTTTAAAAGCCAGATAGAACGATTGCGAGGATTTTTAAAGTGTAAAATAATTTGGAGGGGTGGGAACAGTAGGTGAAGGAACACGTGCGCCGTGCGCACCTGTAAACGCTGCCACAGGAAGTAGGGGCCCAGGTTGATTATTCCACCATGGGAGATTTTTTTATTATTATTATTTATATTTTCCCTTACGATAATATAGTCATTCATTAAGAGTGGTGAACATAAATGCGTGCACGCAGCGCAGTGGAAGAGTGGGGACCATGTGCGACATTTTTTCCAATCAGGATATTTTTCTCTTTTTTTTTTCACATGATAAAATTAATGCAATTTTGAGAATTCATTAACTATAGTGATCCATTTTAAAACAGTGACCAGCGAAGCGGACGTAGCCTGCTAGTAATTTACTAAAACTATAATTTATTAAAATTATCTAACATAATAATGAATGTAAATAATTTTTATCTTAGACAAAACTAACACTAAATATTCAAAGAAAGGCAGTTTTATTGTCTGTAAATAACATCTTAAAAAGTGCATTTTTATAACGGTTATCTCATGTGTCAATTTTCGTATTATTATATGCCACAGAAATTGAGATAGAGCCTTCCTGTTTTTGAGGAGATTTTTAGATAGCAGCGTAACCTATTGGCAGATAAGTATCCAAATTGAGTCAGCATAATGTCTCATAATGGCCTTCTCGAAATCAAGTTTTGTTTGATGATCCGCAATACAATCTGTGATATAGCCTTAGCTTAAATTGCAGAAATCACTGTGTAGCAGCATCACCTTTTGATCGGTTGACACCACAAGTTTACAGGCGCTAATTTAGGTCAAGGTGCATCTACATGTAAATTTATATGCAATTCTGTGCCGTAGCTCCTTAGCTATAGCCTTCTCTTAAATTGAGGAAATCGCTGTATAGCAGTGCCACCTGTTGGCCGATAAGAAGCATTCAAATGGAATTAGTATAAGGGGTCTCATAATGGCTTTCTTACTTATCAAGTTTTCTTTGAATGTACACAATAGAACCTGAGATATAGACTTATCTTTAAATTGCAGAAATCACTGTATAACAGTGCCACCTGTTGAACGGTTGACACTAATTTAGGTCAAGGTGCATCTACACAAATAATTATATGCATTTCTGTGCAGTAATTCCTGAGATATAACCTTCCCTTAAATTGCAGATATCGCAGTATAACAGCGCCACCAGTTGGCCGATAAGCATTCAAATTGCATCAGCATAATGTCTTGTAATGACCTTCTTATTTATCAAGTTTTGTTTGATTACACGCAATAGAATCTGAGATATAGACTCTTCTTAAATTGCGGAAATCGTTGTATGCGTCACCTGTTGAGCAGTCGGCACCAAAAGTTGATATACACTAATTTAGGTTAAGGTGCATCTATATACACAAAGTGACAAAAAAAAAGCTGCACTTAGATATTTTTCTTTTCGCCTTATACAATCACCAATTTTATCGTTTAAAAAGCAAATTTTTGAACAGATTTTATTATGTTGCCCTCCACATACACTTTAGCTTTGAGTCCAGTGTTAAAAACAAAATGCAATTGTTAGAATAATTGTAATTTTAGAAATTATTTCAAAAATGGTAAGAATAAGGCAGTTAACGATGCCACAAAAAGTATTAATTTTTGAATGAAAATCAAAAAATATTTTAATACGTGAGATGGCAAAATGACTAAATGTTAACGAAATATTGGTATAATGGTTTTTAGGAAGACATACAATGTTTTGGCCGTTTAAACAGGAAATTTTGCTTTAGGCCGTCATGTTGCTCGTCCAAGCGAGGTGACTGTAAGTTAAAAAGCCATTGCTTATAAAATCGGTTTGTATTACATTTAAAACATAAAAGAGATTCAGAAAAAGTGTTTAGCATCCATAATTTCTTTAACTACAGTGCAGCAACTATTAAACAACGCAGATTTAAATGACAGAAAGTTTGAAAAAATTTCATTCTTAGTGAAGAAAAGTAGGAAAACAAGACCTCAGATGGCAAAAAAAAAAAAAAAAAAAAAAAAAAAAATTAGAAAATGATTAATTAATTATGGGACTGAACTTGTTCTCTCTGATGAGTCAAGTTTAACTTATTTCAAGCTAAAGAAAATAAGCAGATCTGACAACGAAAATATCACCGACTTAATGAAAATTGCACTTTTAAAACAGTGACACATTCTCCGTACATTATGGTACGAAGGTGCATAACTTTTCAAACAGTCGAACAAATTTTTATGCTCAAGGGATCAATTAACTCAAAATATAACGCAATCTTCATAAAAGTGGTGCCTAACTGATTATTTTGGAGGTATCTTGGACATTTTTGCAAACAGCATTTCAAGATGAAAATGTACAGTCGGTCAAAAAAAAAAAATGAAACACCCCTACCTATCTCATTACCTAATTATCGCAGAAACATGCAGTAGGCACCAATCGTCAGGAATTTATGTCTACTTTTATTGTACGTAGGAAAAAATGACATTGGGGGTCATCTACATATTAAAAATGGGTCCAACTTTGAAAATTTGAATGTTAACTCACTAATCTGACGACAGAAAACGATTCTAGAGCATCAAAATAGCCTAGATATAAATTTGCACGAAGATACCAACATTAGCTCCTGAGATATTTAAGGTTTTTCTTTAGGGGGTTATCTCCAAGTTTTTTTTTTTTTTTTTTCATTTAGGTCAGATTCAACGAATTTATTAGAGCTCTCTTCTATTATTCAATGCGTTTCATTCATCTACAAATCTCTAAATACATCAAAAGGAATATAATTTCAATGAGCATATTAATGTGGAAATTTTGAACTATAAAAAATATTCTGTCCAAAAAAATTAACACAGGAGGGTCTGATAACACCTGTGTGTGTGAAGGGAGGGGAGAGGGGCACCGGGATTCAAAATTGATGTTTTATTATCGCATTTTCAGAAGATTTTTATTGAAATTAGATTTCTGTTATGCTTTTCCCCCCCTAGGTATCAGACTATAAACCAACGCGTCTCTAATTTACTAATGTGTGTGTGTGTACAGAAGTTGGGTTTACTCGAAAATGACTAGGGATTTTGATGAAAGTTTGGGGTTAAGTGGTTTTGGGATATTAGACTTACCACCATCTTCAGAAAAATTTGCATTGGCTGTTAACCCTTTATCGGCCAATGGCAACAAATGAAATAAATTAGGTTTATTCGGAAACTGATATAAGGATTTTGATGAAAGTTTTGCGTTAAGTGCTTTTGAGTATGCTTAAATGAATGGAATTATCCCATTCGTCATAAAAATTAGTTGTTGCTGTTAACCCTTTAAAGGACAATTGCAACATATGTCAGAAATCCGCTTTACACAGATATGGACTAAGCGATTTTTATGAAAGTTTGAAGTTAGGGCTTTTTCATGAGAAAAAACAATTGGATTTCATCTTCAGATAAATTAGCGTTTAGAGTTAACCCTTTACCGGTCAATTTAGGGATGCAAAAACGTTTGGACTTATTCTCATCTTTTGACAAAAATGGCGTGATAAGTTAAACTTTTATCGACAAATTGCAACATATCGCCCGAATTCGGGTTACTCGGAAACGGATGTATCGATTTTGATGAAAGTTTGGGGTTAAGTGTTTTCGGAGGTGCAGAAAGTTTGGATTTATACAGAAACATTAGCGTTCGCTGTCAAAATATATGGTAAAAAGTATTCGGGTTCAGGTTCATGACTTCATTTGTTATTTTGTTTAAATTTAGTACGAGAGAATGTAATCGATTCAGGCAATATTTGTGTGTATCGAAATATTTGGTAAATAATGAGGCAGATTCAAGTCTATAACTGTATACTTATTGTGTATCTTGTTTTCTTTCTATTTATATATATATATTTAATACGATTTAATTTAATCAAAGGTAGCTGATATTTGTGTGTTTTAAAGTATTTGGTAAAGAAGGAAGCAGGATCCAGTCCATGATTGAAGTTATAGATATTTTTTTTAATGAAAATGCCTAAATTCAAATAAAAGTAGGTGATACAGTTGGTTCTCTGTTTAACGACGCTCTACTTAACGACGATTTCTATTTAACGACGATATTTCACAGGCCCTACCCCCTTTGCCGCAAAAATTTTCTATTTAAAGACGACGATGTTTCTATTTAACGACGATTTTTTTCCTTTTTTTCCCTTTGAAACTCTTATCTGTAATAGAGAAATTTCCTGTAGGAGAAAGGAAAAAAAAAAAAACTTTCAACAAACACAGAAATTTTATTTCATACCTGCAATGTTGCAATCATAAAAGTGTTGCAGGGTTTACAAGAAAAAGGGGTGGGGGTTACTGTTTCTTGGAAAATCGAATAATGAAGCTGTAAGGAAGTGCAATCACTCTATTGACCCTAACCCCTTGTCATGTGACTTTCTGTAGCAGTTGCCTCCCATTCCTTCCGATAAGGCGGTCTTTGCCTATGTTTGTTTATGTTTAGAGACTCAGCGAGTGTGTTGTGTTGAAGTACGGAGTGAGCCGAACATTATGGCATCAAAGCGAAAGCATCTCAGTTTACACGAAAAGGTGAAAATTATTAAGAATGGGAAAAAAGCATTGGAATGACGAAAGTGGAATTTGAAAAAAAAATTTAATTACCTGAGTCTACTCTCAAAGGCATTTTAGCAAGCAGAGAAAAAATTGTTGAATCAGCACAAAAATTCTGTTTCGGATCCACATCCAAACGTAAGAAAGAACCCAGCCATTAGACTCGGGTATCATTTGCAGCATAAAAATTAGAAAATTTACAATCTTGGAAGCAATGCATATGATAACATCAGCTTGTAAAAAAGTTTCTTCATCCACAATAAAAAACTGCTTTCGCAATGACGGCATTCACAAAGAACTTGACGTAGAGCTGCAATGTACGGATGTAAAAATCAAAGAAGATGACATTACCCATGATCATGAAAAATGGAGAAGTGTTGTTCAATGTGAGGATATTTCAATTGAAGATTTCTTCCAGTGTGATGAATCAGTTTTAACAACAGACTGTAGAAATGCAGAACAAATTTATGAGGATTTAGTAAAGTAACTATAGTGTCAGACGAAGAAAGTGAAGTTGAAGAAACGGAAAATGAGATACCGCCATCATCTTACAAAGAGGCAACTTCGGCTGTAGATGTTCTCCGACGTTATATTGTCTCATTGAATGTGGAAGACGACGCATTTAATATTTTAGACAATCTTGAAAAAAGAATAATGAAAACCAGGCCAGAGTTGAAGCAATCAACACTTTGATTTTTTTAAAAGTTAATTTATTGTATTTTTTGTACCCATTTTTAATGTAATTTAAAATGTAATTTTTGAAAATAAAGTACAGTAATTGTTAAAAAAAAAAAAAAAAAAACATAACATTTTTAAACACGCCAATATATAAAGAAATATATTAACAGTCCTAAGCCTATAAAGTATGAAGGAAAATGTTATGCACATAATTTTTTCACATATTCTGTTTAAGGACGTTCTCTACTTAACGACGATTTTTTACGGTCCCTTGAAAGTCGTTAAACGGAGAACCAACTGTATTTTCAAATGCCTAGCTAGTCGTTAATTTAGTTAAATAGCGATTGCAAGTTTTGTACTGGTAATGCTGCCGAAGGCAGCAGGAACCAGGAACAGTTGGCTAAAAGAATTAAAAAATGCATTTTCACCGTGTTCTTATCTATTCTGAAAGTTTCAAATGTGCTAGTCGGGAAGTTAGTTAAAAATCGATTGCATGCTTTGTACTGATAACGCTGTTGAATGCAGCAGAAACCAGAAACAGTTGACTAAAAGTACTTAAAAAAGACATTTTTGTCGTGTTCAGAACTATTCTGTAAGTTTCAAATGTCTAGCTTGTCGGGAAGTTAGTTAAAGAAATTTTCTGTCGAATCATATAAACGCTGCCGGAGGCAGTAGGGACCTGAAACAATTGACTAAAAGTGATAAAAAAATGTATTGTCACCGTGTTCTAAACTATCCTGAAAGTTTCAAAAGCCTAGCTAGTCGGGAAGTTAGTTAAAAATCGATTGCAAGATTTATACTGGACAAACAAACAAGAATCGACGTTAATAAAAAGAATTACAAGATAAAAAGAATTTTTATATACCATGCTTTTAAATTTTCTGTTGAATCATATAAACGCTACTCAGTGTAGCGGAAACCCGGAGCAATTGGAAAAAAATATTAAAAAAATTACTTGCTATCGTGTTTTGAGCTATTATAAAAGTTTCAAATGGCTATCTAGCCGGGAAGTTAGTTAAAAGTTGATTGCAAGCTTTGTACTGGTAACGCTGCCGAAGACAGCAGGATCCCGAAGCAATTGGTTAAAAATATTTTTTAAATGCATGTTCACCGTATTCTGAACTATTCTGAAAGTTTCAAATGTCTAGCTACTCGGGAAGTTAGTTAAATAAATTTTCTGTTGAATCATATAAATGGGTTTAGTGACCTAAAACAGTTGACTAAAAGTATTAAAAAAATGTATTGTCACCATGTTTTGAGCTAGCCTGAAAGTTTCAAATGTCTAACTAGTCGGAAAGTTAGTGAAAAATCGATTGGAAGCCTTGTACTGATAATGCTGCCGAAGGCAGCAGGAACCCTAAACAGTTGGCTAAATGTATTAAATAAATGCATTTTCACCGTATTCTAAAAGTTTCAAATGACTAGCTAGTCGGGAAGTTAGTTAAATAAATTTTCTGTCGAATCATATAAGTGCTGCCGAAAGCAGTGGGACCTGAAATTGTTGACTAAAATTTTTAGAAAAATGTATTATCACCGTGTTGTGAGCTGTCCTGAAAATTTCAAATATCTAGCTAGTCGGGAAGTTAAAAATCGATTGCAAGATTTGTACTGGACAAACAAACAAACAAAAAAAAAACATACAAACAAACAAACAAGAATTGAAGTTAATAAAAACATGGTAATATGGTAAAATATTACAGGGAGTTCAAGTATTTTCTCCCCTTGCTTAATTTTACGCTATTGCACTTCATATAATTTTAAACCATAAATCGTAATGATATATAATTTTTTGTTGTGTTCCTGTAAAAATCTATAAAGGCTATCTTAACTAAAATCTATACAATTCGTACGACGGTAATGTATAACATGTGCATAAATTTTCAGTTTAATAGAATAATGTGTTTAGATACTATCGCATTTTAAAACGTTTGGGCCCATAGACAATAATGACAATTTTTCTTTCTGTTCTTGTAAAAAGAAAAGAAAAAAACTATACATGCTAGATTTATCAAAATCTATACACTTTGTGCGAGGGTGATTATTAACATGTATAAAAGTTTTTTAACTCAAATGAATAAGGCGTTTAAATGCTATCGCATTTTATTTTATTTGGATCCATAGACAATAATGATAAAGAATTTTTTGTTGTGTCCCTGTGAAAAACTATAAATGCTAGATACATCAAAATCTATACACTTTGTGCAACGGACATTAATAACACGCGTATTAGCTCAAAAGAAAATGGTGTGTAGACGCTATCGCAGTTTGAAAAACTTGGCCCTATAGGCTATAAGGATAAAGAATATTTCTTTTTTGTGCCTGTAAAAAGTACTTTTAAGTGCTAGATTCATCAAAATCAACAGTGATCATGCTATGGTACCATACAATATACTTACTATATTTCAACTTATTTGAACAGAGGATTTAGGCGCTATCGTATTCACTCACACACATACACCCATTCATAATCGAAAACTAGTAAAAATGAATTCAGTGTAATTCAGAAGTATAGAAATCCCATAATCTGAAAGGTCGGATTTTTTGTCACGATTACAATATTTCCTTTACATACGTATGTTCGGAAAGTAAAAATCTGATCTCTCAGCTATGAAGTTCTGTCCAACTCAAAGAAATAATTTATTCTGTAATAATATAATATTATTTTAATTGGTTAATTTATATTTCCAACACTATTAATAATAGCGACTATAGAAATTAGAAATCACAATTCTTCTAAAAAAAAATTACGAAAACATTATATAATATAGTAAGGAAAGAGATAAATTAAAAAAATAAATAAATGTTAAACTACATTTTTAAATTGCATGCAATTCTTCAATGTGCTGTTGTATTTCAATTTACACACATGTCTAATATTATAATACAATTTATTTCAGAATTAAATTCCAATTTATTTCAGCTGAAAAAAAAAGAAAAAAAACCATTGTTGAAATAATTAAAAATATATGAAAATGAATTAAAACTTTTTCTTCTTAATATCGTCTGCAATAAAATTCAAAATTGATTGTTGTGAATGCTACTTGTAAATACAGTTTGTAATCGTTATATGGCCCCCCAAACTTGATCTTCGATCGTTTTTCTAGAATATCTCGAGAACTATTTGGCCCAATGAGCTGCAAATTTGCATACGCTTATTTTAATGTGCTAGAAATCGATATCTGTTAGAAAAATTATAGGTCACAATTAGAGATGTAAAATTTCCGGAAATTTTGAGGCGGTGGAAAAAAACCAGTTTTTTTCTAGAAAAATTGGAAAAAATGGGAAAAATTGAATTTTTACAAATAAAAATAGGGTTTCTTAACAGTTATAATATCTTAGAAAATATAAAGTGTTAAATATTTAAAAATACTTGCAATCCATATTATTTTTTCTTAACAGAAACATACAAAAAACTTTTACTATTAAAAAATGAGCCTTTCTGTTTCATAAATGTCAGTACCTTTCCTTGTACAAAACAACAAAAACTAGTCAAATCATCATTAAAACATTAATTTTGCATAGAGTGTGCACAGCCTGATTACCACCTGTTAAAGCCCAAGGCCCAGGACGATTTTGGTGCCCCCCCCACCCCCACTCTTGAACAAATTAAAAGTTTTTTTTTTAATCTAATTCGTGCACAAAGTTTGACTGCTGGTAAAAAAGTTAAAGCACCACCTTCATAAGAAATTAGTTTTAACTTCTTTTGCAACGAGACCTCAAATTATTATTATTATTATTATTGGTGCAGGGGTAATCTTTCTTCTATGACTGTTGGAATCCCCTTGCATAAAAATGTAATTTTTTACAAGGTATTCTTTATAATACTGTTTTCTTTTTAAATCCTAATCTATCTCATTCATACCATACAAAGTCAGCGGATATGTAAATATGAACACATGATCAAATACTACTGAAAATGTAAAGATATTTTCCATTAGGATGATACAAAGTTCTTTAATTTGTATTATATAACTGTAAGTCTGCAAGTGAAAATTTATCTGGATTTTTTGGTCCACTGTAATATATTATAGCATTCGACAGATCTCCACGAAAATTGGTATACTTCATAATCTAGCTAATGTTTTATTTTATAATTTAATCGGATAATTGGTTAAAAGATATTAAAAAATCCCTACTTTCAACTAAAGATTATTATCGTTAGCTATCTTTTGGTTAATATTTTTTAAGGAAATCTTTTCCAAAAATAACATTTTTTAAATTTAAAAATTATTTTGGTGCCTCTCGATAGAGGTGCCCTTGGCCGAAGCTTTGTCGGCCTGTGCGGTAATCAGGCCCTGAGTGTGCATTCCTATGGAATGTTCTTCTCCTAGCAGCATTAATGCAATAAATTTAGATTAGAATCAAACCGACATTTTTTTCTTTTTTCTTTATATAGACCTGAACTTGATTTCTTTATATCCGAAAATTAAATAATTAGTAAATAATTTAAAAAAAAAAATTAAAATGGATTTACTGATACACTAAGTTAAAAATTAAAAAATCTGGCAAAGAGATTAATAATTTTTAACTATTTATGTGTGTCGTGTTCTTCAAGAGTACAAAAATATGCTTTAGGTTTAGTATATATACATATATATATATATATATATATGATTTCTCTTTGTTTATTGCCTTTCTGTGATATGTATGTAATAATTTGTGTACACGTATAATTTAATCATGGGAATATATAGCATGTTTATAATTATAACAAACAAATTCCTTTTCAGGAATTCATCAACCATGAATATTTATTTAAATTAAATTGGAGTGTAAAGGTTGATATTTTTATATATTACCAACTATGTGAAAAATACCAGAGCGAGGAATCAAACCCGGGCACCTCCGCTTAACGCACGGATGCTCTACCACTGAGCTACCCTGGCTGCAGGGTTGGGTTTCTTCCGGAAGAAATGGAAGAAACCAACCATAAGACAAAACAGATGTTCAAAATCAAAATTTATGAACTATATAAACTCAAAGCATAGATATAATGTCAAATCTAAACTATAATCCAATTTATATTAAAAATATTTTAAGAAAAATATGTTATTTGATAACAAACACTAAATATATACAGGTGATGGGTTTTTACTTTTCAATGCTAATATTTTTAAACCTTTTTGCATAGATACTACATTATAATATTATTATACGTTCAAACAGTACAAGTGATAATAATTACGAAATTTTTAGCCATAATATTTGAACTTTTTTTTTTTTTTTAAGGATACAATTTTTTGTATAAACTCGAAGCTGGTACCCAGTGAACTGTATCAATAAGTAAAGATACCTACTTTTAAACTCTCCTGTAAGATCTGTAGGATTAAAAAAAAAAAAAAAAAAAAAAAAAAAAATCCATAGTTTGTATTTATTTTAAGTTGAAAAATAAAGTGCAGTATTGAACTACTAAAAAACTTTTCATTCGTTTTACTGTCAACTCCCTCTAACTCTCAAAAGTTTTGTCCAGAGGTTCTGCAGATTATAGGAATTTGCAAAGTAGGGATTTGTTTACAGCCTTTGTTTACAGTTTTCTTTTGCAGATACAAAGTCAGTTATTATTAATTCATAAATAGACATCAAAACAGAAAGACGATTTCTAATAAATTTTAGGCTAAAATATTTCTTCAATATTAATAAAACTAATCTATCACATTCATATATGATGATAAATAATTTAAGAATATTCAAATAATAGGTACTATAAAATGTAAACAAACATTTAAAAAATACTAAATAAAATATTTTTGAAGTCTGGAAATAATATTCATCGATGATTAATTTTGTTAAACATTGATCTAATACTAGTGGTTTGTTTTAAGCACAAGTCTGTATGAATTGCAGAATAATAAATACAAGAATGTTATTCTCCCCCTCTCCTTAATTGTGTTTCAAAGCAAGAATTAAGCTAAGGATTTAATTTTAAAAAAGTAAAAATTGAAATATGAGATGTAAATTTCTTTTACCATAAAAAAATCAATTACGAATTAGGAGGATTTGCAGACTATAAATCTGCGGATTAGAGGGAGTTGACTGTACTGTATATGACTATAAGGAAAATAAAGTTTTTGATAACATTTTGTAATACAGTAATTATTGCAAACTGGTTCTTTTAATTAACTGGATGTTTGTCAAGAGCTGTTTTATCAGAAAGTATAAGCAAGTAATCCAAACTATTATTTATTGCCTGTTAAAGAAATAAAATTTCCTAAATTATAAAACTTTACACTGTTTAAATTGAAATGAATTTTTTACTGGATTTTGAGTATTTTGGATCGTGATCATCAGATACCGAAGCTCATTTTGGTAAAAATTATTATTAATTAAGTATGTAATTAAATTTGTATAGGTATAATTAAAGTTGTTTATAAGATAAATGCATCCATTGTATTTTACAAATCTGCAATTTATAGGATAAATTTTTAAGAAAAACAGTTTCTTCCATTTGGAAGAAACCTATTTCTTCCGGCCGGTTTTTTCCGCCTTGGAAGAAACTTGCCAACCCTGTCTGGCTAACAACCAGCTAGGCATTTCTCACATAATTATCGTTGGCAAAGTCACCGAGTCTGCAAACGCAGATATATCAGGTGAGACAATAATAATCGTAGCACAACTCCATAGACCACGAAATTTCAATTCAGGAATTCATCAACCATGAATATTTATTTAAATCAAATTGGAGTGTAAAGGTTGATATTTTTATATATTACCAACTATGTGAAAAATACCAGAGCTGGGAATCGAACCCGGGCACCTCCGCTTAACGCACGGATGCTCTACCACTGAGCTACCCTGGCTGACAACCAGCTAGGCATTTCTCACATAATTATCGTTGGCAAAGTCACCGAGTCTGCAAACGCAGATATATCAGGTGAGACAATAATAATCGTAGCACAACTCCATAGACCACGAAATTTCAATTCAGGAATTCATCAACCATGAATATTTATTTAAATCAAATTGGAGTGTAAAGGTTGATATTTTTATATATTACCAACTATGTGAAAAATACCAGAGCTGGGAATCGAACCCGGGCACCTCCGCTTAACGCACGGTTGCTCTACCACTGAGCTACCCTGGCTGACAACCAGCTAGGCATTTCTCACATAATTATCGTTGGCAAAGTCACCGAATCTGCAAACGCAGATATATCAGGTGAGACAATAATAATCGTAGCACAACTCCATAGACCACGAAATTTCAATTCAGGAATTCATCGACCATGAATATTTATTTAAATCAAATTGGAGTGTAAAGGTTGATATTTTTATATATTACCAACTATGTGAAAAATACCAGAGCCGGGAATCGAACCCGGGCACCTCCGCTTAACGCACGGATGCTCTACCACTGAGCTACCCTGGCTGACAACCAGCTAGGCATTTCACACATAATTATCGTTGGCAAAGTCACCGAGTCTGCAAACGCAGATATATCAGGTGAGACAATAATAATTGTAGCACAACTCCATAGACCACAAAATTTCAATTCAGGAATTCATCAACCATGAATATTTATTTAAATGAAATTGGAGTGTAAAGGTTGATATTTTTATATATTACCAACTATGTGAAAAATACCAGAGCCGGGAATCGAACCCGGGCACCTGCGCTTAACGCACGGATACTCTACCACTGAGCTACCCTGGCTGACAACTAGCTAGGCATTTCTCACATAATTATCGTTGGCAAAGTCACCGAGTCTGCAAACGCAGATATATCAGGTGAGACAATAATAATCGTAGCACATGCACAACTCCATAGACCACGAAATTTCAATTCAGGAATTCATCAACCATGAATATTTATTTAAATCAAATTGGAGTGTAAAGGTTGATATTTTTATATATTACCAACTATGTGAAAAATACCAGAGCCGGGAATCGAACCCGGGCACCTCCGCTTAACGCAAGGATGCTCTACCACTGAGCTACCCTGGCTGACAACCAGCTAGGCATTTCTCACATAATTATCGTTGGCAAAGTCACCGAGTCTGCAAATGCAGATATATCAGGTGAGACAATAATAATCGTAGCACAACTCTATACACCACGAAATTTCAATTCAGGAATTCATCAACCATGAATATTTATTTAAATCAAATTGGAGTGTAAAGGTTGATATTTTTATATATTACCAACTATGTGAAAAATACCAGACCCGGGAATCGAACCCGGGCACCTCCGCTTAACGCACGGATGCTCTACCACTGAGCTACCCTGGCTGACAACCAGCTAGGCATTTCTCACATAATTATCGTTGGCAAAGTCACCGAGTCTGCAAACGCAGATATATCAGGTGAGACAATAATAATCGTAGCACAACTCCATAGACCATGAAATTTCAATTCAGGAATTCATCAACCATGAATATTTATTTAAATCAAATTGGAGTGTAAAGGTTGTTATTTTTATATATTACCAACTATGTGAAAAATACCAGAGCCGGGAATCGAACCCAGGCACCTCCGCTTAACGCACGGATGCTCTACAACTGAGCTACCCTGGCTGACAACCAGCTAGGCATTTCTCACATAATTATCGTTGGCAAAGTCACCGAGTCTGCAAACGCAGATATATCAGGTGATTGGTAACGCCCGGGTTCGATTCCCGGCTCTGGTATTTTTCACATAGTTGGTAATATATAAAAATATCAACCTTTACACTCCAATTTGATTTAAATAAATATTCATGGTTGATGAATTCCTGAATTGAAATTTCGTGGTCTATGGAGTTGTGCTACGATTATTATTGTCTCACCTGATATATCTGCAATTGCAGACTCGGTGACTTTGCCAACGATAATTATGTGAGAAATGCCTAGCTGGTTGTCAGCCAGGGTAGCTCAGTGGTAGAGCATCCGTGCGTTAAGCAGAGGTGCCCGGGTTCGATTCCCGGCTCTGGTATTTTTCACATAGTTGGTAACAGTGGCGGATTTAAGGGGGGGGCTAGGGGGCTGAAGCCTCCCCCAAAACGCTGTCATTCATAATTGAATTTTGCAATTGTAAATTTTTTATTGGTCTAGAATAACACTTTGAAAAATCTTAGCCCCCCCCAAAAGTCAAGTTCTGGATCCGCCACTGGTTGGTAATATATAAAAATATCAACCTTTACACTCCAATTTGATTTAAATAAACAAATTCCTGTTTATTATGATAAAATATTTGAAAGATGTTCTTAAATCGACCCGACTCGTTGAAAACTGAACTATACCAGCAGGAAAAAAATTCAGTGTGAACCTAATCCAAACCCGATCCACAAGAAAAATAAATCAGTCAACCCAGCCCCCAAGAAAAAAATTCAGTCACACTAACCAATAAGAAAAATTAATCAGTTAACCTGAACCGAACCTAACACACAAGAGAAAAAATTTAATCAACCAGACCCACACCTGATTGCAGGTCCAGCTCAGGTAATATCGGTTTACTGGACCTGACGCTGGACTCTAATTCAGATTTTCACTTAAAATGAAATCAATCACAAAGGTAAAGTAAGAGTTTAATTTAAAGTTAATTGAACTTCAGAAATTTTAAACAACATTTTACTTCAGAAAATTATGGAGTGGAAGGCTGACTTTTTATACCAACTATGTGAAAAATACCAGAGCCGGGAATCGAACCTGGGCATTCCGCTTTACGCGCGGATGCTCAAACCATTATGTGAGAAATGCCTAGCTGGTAATCAGCAAGGGCAGCTCGATGGTTTGAGCATCTGCACGTAAAGCAGAAGGCCCGGGTTCGATCCCCGGCTCTGGTATTTTTCACATAGTTGGTATAAAAAATCAGCCTTCCACTCCATAATTTTCTGAAATGAATTTTCAGGCTTGATGAATAAGCTTCTAAATTAAATTGAACATTTTATTATTGATTTATATTAATTTTTTTTTTAATAAAGGATGGCTAACATTAGAAATTTTCCAAATTCACGAACTTTTTAAAGACTATTTTTCAGCATGTCTCCAGACTTATGCTGTTTATTTCACAAAATTAACAAACAGATTAGCAATTTAGGGGTTTCAAATATGGCTTATTTCCACAAAATTTATCAAAATTCCCTGACTTTACATGAAATTTCCTGACTATTCCATGACTTTCCCAGACTAGTAGCCCTCCTGTCATAATGTAAAATTTATTGACTCAGATGTAAAGGACATAAATCAAGTAGGTTTTTCCACATATAATTTTTATAAGTTGTGAAACACATTTTTTAACAAAAAGTAGTTGCTTAGTTTTTTTTTTTTTTTCCTGTTACATGCATTTATGTATATATGTGTGTGTGTATAATATATATCCACACACATTAAAATAATACAGTTAAACAAGTCTAAGGATATATATTCAAGAAAAAAGACTGAAGTATAAAGGAACTTGAAAAGAATATAAGTAATTTCAAATGAATGTGATGGGAAGGGTGTCATTTAAAGCTGGAAATTAGCGGTCGCCACTGGCCACATGGCGACTAGATTTTCAAAAGTGGCGACTAAAGAAATTGCCTTTGGTCGCCACTGCAGTGGCCACTTCTCTTCTACCCATTCTTTATAAAATATACCCCATTCCACGGCAAACTTGGATCGCGCGGCGGCTTTTTCGCGGTAAACGCGCCGCGCAAAGAATTCAGGCTGTTCTAAAATCTAACCTCGCCACTTGCAAGCATATTTCGGAAGTCAATTTTAATAGTAAACACTTAAAATTCTTCTACCCATTCTTTATAGAAATACCCCATTCCAATGCAAGCCTCGAATTCAGGCATTCTCAAATCTAACATCGCCACTTACAGACATTTTCGGAAGTCAATTTTAACAGTAAACACTGGAAATTGGCAGGTAGTCTTATTCATATACTAAAAAAACGTATGGCTTTTTTCCATTTTTCTATAAAAGTATTAGATTTTGATTTAAAAAAAATGTCAAAATGAGAGTTTCGGCCGACTTTCGGGAGACAGAGACGAAAAGGAAGCTCGTGAGATAATCAATCGGCTGAAACTCCGATTGTATTACGTTCGCAGAAAAATTTAAAACGTCATTCGACGCATTTTCTTTGTTATTTTATACCACTTTCTTTTCAAACTTGGCATTTCTATCCATTCCCAATGACCGTATCGCATTCAGTCATACGCGTGGTTTCTCGAAATTTCAATCTTTAAAACAAGCTTTATATAGTAATATAAATTTTGGATTTATTGCTTTAATATGAAGAGATTTAAAGAAAATCCTGAATCACAAAGCAATCGTAGTGGTAGTAAACGTGGAGCTACAGATAATTCTGTAAAAATAACATCTTTTTTCGGAAAAAGGTAAGTGCGTTTTATGTTATTATTAAAAAAAAAAAAAAAAAAAAATGTATATATGTATGTATATTTTTAGTTCTTAATCAGAAGAATGCATAATTTATTGAATATTTTATTTATTTACTACATATTATTTAATATTTGTTATTGCATATGAACTATTTTTTACTTTATTCTATATGTAATATAGAGAAAGTATTGGATTCGCGAAAATTTTCGACCTCCGTTTTTTGACGGATCTACACGTTTTGGGGTGTCCTGAACACGAATTGATAGTTTTTAAAAAATGTATGTACAGCCACACTCTCTAAATTCAGTTAGAGAGGGGGATTATAATTGCAAATTATTAAAAATTCATTATTATTAAAGAAAAATTAATTTATAATTCATTTGTAACATGAAAAAAAAAAAAAAAAAGGAAAAAGAAACTTGCAAAATAAAAAAGTATTATTAAAAAAATATTTTTTTTTATTTACATATACTAATATATTTTCATGAATCAAAGATGATTTTTTTTTTCTTTGAAAAAGTAGAAAATCGACACCATTCAGGATAGTGAAGGGGCAATATAATCAGAATTTTTCTGTTATAAAATAATATAACCAAAAGAGCATTTTAAACATATGAATTTTGTATTGAATAGTATTTTCTTACATTCATAGTATAAATTATGTAAATCTATTCCTATTTCATTTATTAAAATTTATCAGAAATGTATTATTGTGGATGAGTTTCAAAAAGTTGACTACCTTAATTATTTTCTTAATGATTTGTCGAGACTGAACATTGAAAAAATTAAAGAAAAGAAAATTTTATTTTACTTTTACTTTTATCAGCAAGTGGCCAGTGGCCACTAACTAGTGGCCACTAACTTTTTAAAAGTGGCCACTAAAAAAATGAAGGCTAGTGGCCAGTGGCCACCAACCAAATTTCTTAATTTCCACCTTTAGTGTCATTATAATGCTTAAATATTTCAGGATTACTATTTGATTACATGGTTAAAACTTTATTTTTGAAATATAAACATTAAAAGATCAATGTTTTCATGTAAGAGACTGAACATGAAAAAATATTTCAAGAAAAGAGCATCGGAATGTAAATATTATAAATTTCTAAATACGTTATTTAAATAAAATTAAATTTCAAAATTTTCAATTTTTCCAGGCGGAAATAAACCCCTTTGGAAAAAAACTGTTTTTTTTCCCCCAAAGTTTCCGGGTTTTTTCGGACCATTCCCATCTCTAGTCACAATACATAATTTTTTTAAATATTAATTTAATAATTTTTATTCTATAGATAAAAAACATTAAAATCTTAATGAAACTCATAAATATGTTTGGAAAACCTGTTATTAACATCATAAAAAAACCCAGGTAAAAAAAAATAAAAATGTATGAGATATGAATATAAATATGTAATCAGACTTTAACATTAGAAGCTTGAAAGTTTAGACGTGTATAAATCCTAAACTTATACACCATATCCATATGACTTCCAAATTTATATCTGGGGATGAAATTGACTGTAGAATCGATATCCGAAATCAAAATTATATGTTACCATTGAAAAAATTAAAGTTTGACGCGATTTCAATATGAAGACGACCCCTTAAGCTATTTTTTTCCAATTAGCTTAAAAGAGAACAAAATTCCCTGACGAATGGTACCTTCGGTGTCTTTCTGCAACAATTTACTGATGAGATAGGTGGGGGTGTTTCGTTTTTTTTTTGACCAACTGTACATTACTACACAGCGTCTGTGGTAAGTTTATTCACTTCAAATTGTCAAAATTTCCTATCCATTCCCGTGAGAACCTATAATTCTGTACGAAATCATATCTTTTTTCACTTTAAGTTAAATCCCACAAAGGATACAATAGAATTTCTTCTTTACCAGACATGGAAACAGTCCTAATCGCAATCTGCTCGAAAATGTTTCGTCTATAAAAAGGCGGGGGAGAGGAGGAGATTATTCGAAATTTGGAACCTATAACTCTGCCAGAACTAGAAAAAAATGCTTGTGATATTTGGCACACTGAAATTTCTGAGATTTATATTAAAACACTGTATAAATATAAAACTATGCCATTGTGCATTAAAGCAGTAATTCCATACAAAGGTGGAATTAACTCAATGCATAATACAGTCAACTCCCTCTAATCCGCAAAAGTTTTGTCCAAAGGTTGTGCGGATTATAGGAATTTCCAGATTAGAGGTCATTGCCTTTGCTTACATTTTTCTTTTTCAGATACAAAGTCAGTTATTCTTATTAATTAAGTAAACATCAAAATGGAAAGACGACTTCTAATAACTTTTAGAATAAAATATTTCTTCAGTATCAATAAAACTAAACAATCATATTCATATTTGATGGTAAATAATTTAACCATATTCAAATAATATGTACCAATAAAATGTAAACAAATATACTTAAAAAAGAGAAAAAAATAATTATAACCTAAAAAAATTTTTATAAACCATGTTTTTTAATTTTCTGTTGGATCATATAAACGCTACTGAAGGCAGCCGGAACCCCAGCAATTGGATAAAAGTATTAAAAAAATTCCTTGCTATCGTCTTTTGAGCTATTATAAAAGTTTCAAATGGCTATCTAGCCGGGAAGTTAGTTAAAAGTTGATTGCAAGCTTTGTACTGGAAACGCTGCCGAAGGCAGCAGGGTCTCGAAGCAATCGGATAAAAATATTTTTAAAAAGCATTTTCACCGTATTCTGAACTGTTCCGAAAGTTTCAAATGTCTAGTTACTCGGGAAGTTAGTTTAATAAATTTTCTGTTGAATCATATGAACGCTGCCGAAGGCAGTAGGGACCTGAAACAGTTGACTAAAAGTATTAAAAAAATATATTGCCACCGTGTTCTGAGCTATCCAAAAAGTTTCAAATATCTAGCTAGTCAGGAAGTTAGTGAAAGTTAGTGGAAGTTAGTGAAAGTTAGTTACTGGTAACGCTGCCGAAGGCAGCAGAACACGAAACAGTTGGCTAAAGGTATTTAAAAAATGCATTTTCACCGTGTTCTGAACTATTCTGAAAATTTTAAATGTCTAGCTAGTCGGGAAGTTAGTTAAATAAATGTTCTGTCGAATTATATAAGCGCTGCCGAAGGCAGCGGGACCTGAAATAGTTGACTAAAATTATTAGAAAAATGTATTGTCACCGTGTTGTGAGCTGTCCTAAAAGTTTCAAATGTCTAGCTAGTCGGAAAGTTAGTGAAAAATCGATTGCAAGCTTTGTACTGATAGCGCTGCCGAAGGCAGCAGGAACCCGAAACAGTTGGCTAAAGGTATTAAAAAAATGCATTTTCACCGTGTTCTGAACTATTCTGAAAATTTTAAATGTCTAGCTAGTCGGGAAGTTGGTTAAATAAATTTTCTGTCGAATCATATAAGCGCTGCCGAAGGCAGCGGGACTTGAAACAGTTGACTAAAATTATTAGAAAAATGTATTGTCACCGTGTTGTGAGCTATCCTGAAAATTTCAAATGTCTAGCTAGTTGGAAAGTTAGTGATAAATTGATTGCAAGGCTTGTACTGATAACGCTGCCGAAGGCAGCAGGAACCCAAAACAGTTGGCTAAAGGTTTTAAGAAAATGCATTTTCACCCTGTTCTGAACTATTCTGAAAGTTTCAAATGTCTAGCTAGTCGGGAAGTTGGTTAAATAAATTTTCTGTCGAATCATATAAGCGCTGCCGAAGGCAGCTTGACCTGAAATAGTTGACTAGAATTATTAGAAAAATGTATTGTCACCGTGTTGTGAGCTGTCCTGAAAATTTCAAATATCTAGCTAGTCGGGAAGTTATTTAAAAATCGATTGCAAGATTTGTCCCTGACAAACACACAAACCCACAAACAAACAAGAATCGAAGTTAATAAAAACATGGTAAAATATATTTTGAAGTACAGAAATAATATTTATCACTCATTATTTTTAATTTAGTTAAATATTGATGTGATATGTAGCGATTTGTTTTAAATTTTTATGTACTTTCCTGACATTCTTTGGCTTGACTTAGCACTAGTCTGCATGAATTGCAGGAAAATAAATACAAAAATGTTACTGTTTTTTTCTCTCCCCAATTGTGTTTCAAAGCAAGGTGTTGCCGCTCACCTTAGTTTGGCTACATGCGCAACCTTGGCGCGCATCTCTTGTTCACTTGCATTCCCGCTTTAGCAGAGTAGTTGTATTGTTTTTCGTTATAAGAGTAACATCTCTCTTGTTTATATTGTTCGGTGATATGGTTCACCTTTTTTATAGTTTACATTGACTATGGTGTCAACATATTTGAATACGTTAATAATACGTCATCTATAAATTGTATATATGTAAATAATACTTTAATTAAATGTTTGTGAAGTAATAGCTTCAGAATAGTAATTATTGAATACAGTCCACTCATAAAGTATCGTCAACATTTGGTCTAGCAGACCCGGAGGAAGATCAATCGTAATATAATGAAAAATGGTGGTGCTCATTGATGAAAATTAATTATGGATAAAAATAAATTAGTTATCCTTAATTGCCAACGCGGAACCTTGAAAGGTCAATTGACTAAGATAGTGACATATTTAGAGACTGTTAGTGATGAGGATAAAGACATTATAACTTTAGAAATAAAGAAGGATAATCTTCAAAAAATAGTAACCAAACTGGATAATTTGAAAATCCAGTATTACGAAATAGCTGATGAATCGGAACTGGAAGTTCAATTGAACGCCTTCGCAGAATTGGAAGAAGAGGCAGAAAAATTAGAGGTAAGGCTTTGAAAATTCTTACTCTCTAATAACATTAGTAAAAATGAAAACGAAATTATTTCAAATGAAGCAAAAGTAAATAATCCTATTATCAATTTTCGTTTACCTGAAATTCCTTTACCCAAATTTAATGGTCAATATAATGATTGGTTTAATTTCAAAGATCAATTTATAACCTTAATTGATCAGAATGATAAACTTTCGGACAATCAAAAACTGTATTATCTAAAATCTACACTTGGTGGAAGAGCACTAGATGTAATTACAGAAGACGATTCATATATGTCACTTTTTAAAGCACTAGAAGACAGATTTCAAAATAAAAGAATGATTGTTAATTCTCATTTAAATGAGATATTAAACATAGAAAATCTGTCTCAAGATGTAGTTAAAAATTTGAGAACAATTACAGATAGTTGTCAAAAAAATATTCGAGCACTCAAAAGTATAGGATTGGAAATGAATCCTTTTACGGAGGCCTTACTCATAAATGTGGTTCTTAAACAAATAGATAAAGAATCCAAAAAACAATTTGAATTATCTTTAAGTTCTACAGAATTGCCAACATGGTGCAATTTTATTAACTTTTTACAAAAAAGATGCTTGGTGTTAGAAAACTTACAATGTATTTCGAATACGAAACCGAAATTAATGAATTCGGAAAAGAGTACTAGAATTAAAACTTTCTTTTCTAAAAATGATTCTTTTAATGATCAAAATTGTCCCCTTTGTAAAAAAAATCATTCTTTGTCAAAATGTGGTGAATTTTTAAAATTAGATGAACACGAAAGATTCCTAACAGTAAAAAAATATTTGTTATGTATTAATTGCTTGAAATCCAATCATCAGGTATCAAATTGTAAAAGTAATCAATCATGTAATATCTGTTCTAAAAGACATAATTCACTTCTACATCGAACTTTGCCAGGAACAAAAAGTAATAATTTCCCATCGAAACAACAAACAAAATCCTAACTCTCAGACGGTGTCAGAAAAAGGCACCTTGCACCTGCTGCAATCAAATGATTCATATTCGGAATTGCAGAAAGAAAAAAATAATGTTTCGATGGCATTATATAACGAGATTAATGATCCAATCTTAAAAAGTAAAAAACATATATTGCTGTCAACTACTGCTATAGTTTATTTGGAAAGTAGCAATAAAAAAAAGTTTCCGGTTCGTGTAATTCTTGATAATGGTAGCCAATGTAACATATTAGAGAGAGAACTCGCTAATTTATTGAATTTGCAAAAAAGGAAATGCGATATTCATATTTCAGGAATTAATGGTAAGATGACAAATGTGAAATCTTCAGTACGTACCATTATTTCCAATAAAGATGATTCATTTAGTGAACCAATTGAATTTTTAATTACACCTAAAATAACAGAATTCATTCCTTCACACAATATAAACATAAGAAGTTTAAATCTACCACATGACCTTGAATTAGCTGATAGTGAATTTTGGAAAAAATCTAAAATAAATGCTTTAGTTGGTGCTGAATTTTTCTATGAAATATTAAAAGCAGATAAATTTAAAATAGGACAATTCACCTTTCAGAATAGCGTTTTTAGGCATATTGTTGCGGGAACCATAGACCGCAATGTATCTGAAAATACTTTTTGCGGTTTTACTGCATGCAATGATTATCTTAATGAAACCATTCAGAAATTCTGGAAAATAGAAGCTCCTGAAATTGACTTACGTCCAATTAGTCAGGAAGAACAATCATGGGCGTCGGCACATAGGGGCAAGGGGGGGCACTTGCCCCCTCCTGGAAAATTCTAATAAATAAATAATTATTTAAAAAATTACAATTAAAGCTTTAAAGCTGTGTCATTAGAATTAAAATAACCAAATAAAATTTGTCACAGAGCCAATTAGAGTCAAACCGACTCAACATGCATTTATAGTCTTTAACCTTTCTCTGCAAACAGATTTTAAATTAACTTGACAGTACGTTTTCCAGATTAGTGTTGGTTTAGAATAAGTTGTATAATTTCTTTAAGTAAAATGTTGTAGCTAAAACTGCATGTCTAAAAAATTGTTGTAGTAAATGTTTACACACTGGCTTACTCAATCACTTCAATCAACGAACCAGTCATTTGAATCTAACTGAATTTGTAAAAGCGTGCTGAGATTTTGCAATTTGAAGTTTGCCCCCTCCTGAAAAAAATTCTGGCGACGCCACTGAGAACAATTGTGTGAGAAACATTTTTTAGAAACTTATCGGAGAGATAAATCGGGAAGATTTATGGTAGCCATGCCTTTGAAGCAGGGTTGGGTTTCTTCCAGGACAGTGGAAGAAACTGGAAAAAAACGGAAGAAATGGAAGAAACTGGAAGAAATGGAAGAAACTAACCAGAAGACAAAACAGATGTTCGAAATTAAAATTTATGAACTATATAAACTCAAAGCATAAATATAATGTCAAATCTAAACTATAATCCAATTAATATTAAAAATATTGTTAGAAAAATAAGTTATTTTATAACAAACACTAAATATTTATAGATGATGGGTTTTTACTTTTCAATGCTGATATTTTTAGAACTTTTTGCATATATACTATCTCATATTACTATACATTCAGACAGTACAAGTGATAATAATTACGGAATTAACCATAATATTTGCACTTTTTTCTTAAAGGATACAATTTTTTGTATAAACTCGAAGCTGGTAAACTGTATCAATAAGTAATATACCTACTTTTAAACTCTCCTGCAAGTTCTCTAGGATTAAAAAAAAAAAAAAAGCATAGTTCGTATATCTATTTTAAGTTGAAAAATAAAGTGCAGTATTGAACTACTCTAAAAAAACATTTCATTTGTTTTACAGTTTTTAACTTCCTCTAACTCTCAAAAATTTTGTCTAGAGGTTGTGCGGATTATAGGAATTTGTAGATTAGAGATCATTGCCTTTGTTTACAGTTTTCTTTTGCAGATACAGAGTCAGCTATTAATTCATGAGAATAGACATCAGAATGGAAAGACGATTTCTAGTAAATTTTAGAATAAAGTATTTCTTCAATATTAATAAAACTAATCGATCACATTCATATATGATAAATAATTTAAGCATATTCAAATAATAGGTACCTATAAAATGTAAACAAACATATTTAAAAAATATGAAACTAAATATTTTTGAAAGTTCGGAAATAATATTCATCACTGATTAATTTTCTTAAACATTGATGTAATAGTGATTTGTTTTAAGCACTAGTCTGTATGAATTGCAGGATAATAAATACAAGAATGTTACCCCCCCTCTCAAGTTGAATTTCAAAGCAAGGATTAAGCTAAAAATTTGATTAAAAAAAAGTAATAATGTGAGAAATGTGAATTTATTTGAAATATGAGATGTAAATTTCTTTTTCACTGTACTGTATTAGGAAAATGAAGTTTTTGATGACATTTTGTAATACAGTAATTATTGAATACTGGCTCTTTTAATTAACTGAATGTTTGTTAAGAGCTGTTTTATCAGAAAGTATAAGCAAGTGATACAAACTATTATTTATTACCAGTTAAAGAAATAAAATTGTCTAAATAATAAATTATAAAACTTTACGCTTTTAAATTTAAATTGAATTTTTTACTGGATTTTGAGTATTTTGGAACGTGATTATCAGATACCGAAGATCACTTTGGTAAAAATCTCATAACTATTAATTAAATTTTTATAGGTATAATTAAAGTTACTTAAAGTTGTTTATAAGACAAATCCATAAATTGTATCTTACAAATCTGCAATTTATAGGATAAATTTTTAAGAAAAACAGTTTCTTCCATTTCTTCCGGCCGGTTTTTTCCACCTTGGAAGAAACTTGCCAACCCTGCTTTGAGAGAAGATGCTAGTGTCCTTGGGGAGTCTAAATCTATCGCAGAAAAACGGCTCAAGCAGTTATGGAATCGTTTAGAAAAGAATCCAACCATGCGAAATCTTTATTGTGATTTTATTAAAGAATACACTAATCAGGGTTGGTTTTTTGACGTCAAAAACTGGTTTTTGACGTGACAAGTGTCAAAAACTGGTTTAAACTGTCAAAAACTGGTTTAAACCGTCAAAAACCATATGTCATGTGAAAATTGTAACGAAAAATAATTGTAGTCATATTTTTAAGTTGCAATGTACCAATACGTTAACATTGGTTATATATATTTTCCGAAAAAGATAATGTTTATGCAGGGTTGAAACATTTTAATTTATTCCAGAGCATTTTTAGCCCCGCCTTTATTTCGCGCCATTTTTTTCATAGAAATTTTTCTCCAATATATAATTACAATAAAATAAGAAAAAAAGTGGTGCGAAGTAAAGGTGGGTCTAAATATGCTTCAGAATAAATTAAAATGTTGGCAACCCTGGTTTATGTAGGAAACATATTTATGCATTGTATTGAGAGTAGGGTGAATGTTTATAATTTTTTTTTTTTTTTTTTTTTTTTGTAAATTTCAATAGAGCTCCGAAAAATTGCATTTGCGTATGGTAAATTATAGTAATACAATTAAGCATATTAAAAATTCTTTAAAACTGACTAAATCCCCCCCCCCCCAACCTTCTCACTCTGACATCATGCTTTAAAAATATAAACTAAACATATATGTTATTACTTAGTTTGGGAATTCTATGATAGGTTAATTTTTAAAATTATGCTGAATGCTGAAATTTCAATGAAAATTTTTAGCATTTAAATATATATATATATATTAAATTAAATCATATCAATGAATCCACAAAATAATATCCAGATATTTTAGAATATATTGTTAAACTTATAATAATGTGAAATCAATATATAAAACTAAAAATTAATTAGGATGCGAGCAATTTTAAAAAGTGAAGGCTATTTACTTATTTTTTACAGACAGTTTGAGAAATTTTAATGTATTATTTAATATTGGGTTTCAATGTATTTAATATTACATTCCAATGCATATAAATGCAAATTTTCATACATTTAAGACATTAATTCACAAAAGAGAGATATGCTTTCCATTAACCTCATCATTAAAAATTTAGTTCAACTAATCATGCAATACCTCAAAAATTTTTAATCATAATCATAAAACATGCTATTGATTATAACTATTATTAACCCAAAATGAAAAAACATGATGCAATATTGCACAGTAATTTTATTCATTGGGAGAAAATACTTACGGCGCGTTTTAATTATCAGTCAGTATATATTTAGAAGAGTATACTTTTTAAAAATAAGACTTTGTAAAATTTTTTATAACTTAAAGTGCAATAAGTAGTTCACCTTACAACAGACAAATTTCTATTTTCAAATTTTTGTATTTTGTAAAGGTAATAAATATATATATATATATTTTTACTTACACAGAAATCATTGGCATTCATAAGAAACAGACAGATAATACTCTTCTAAAAATTATTTTTATCATGGGAAACTTATAAACTAACCACTTTTTTTTAAGACTACATTATTTTATTTCTCTAAATATGACTACTTCATTTTTAAAATATACCAAGAAATGTAAAATTTGAGGTTTTTGACAAAGGGTTTTTGACGTGACAGTTTAAACCGTCAAAAACTGTCATGCGTCAAAAACCTGCCAACCCTGACACTAATTTGAATCATATGACAAAAATTGTTGATAATTTAAATGAATCTAGCTGTTATTATCTGCCCCATCATGGCATTTATAGGCCCGAAAAATCTACTATGAAGCTTCGCGTTGTATTTAATGCTTCGAGTCCGACAACTAGTGGAATATCATTAAACAACATAACTTATAAAGGTGTCATTAATGAAGATTTGTATGAAATCATGTTACGCTTTCGACAACACCGATTTGTGTTTTTGGCCGATATTGAAAAAATGTATCGCCAAATAATGATTACCGAGGATCAGAGAAAATTATTAAGAATTTTATGGAAAGATAATGTGAGCGAAGAAATTGAAACCTATGAACTTAATACCGTAACATGCGGTACCGCTTGTGCCCCTTTTTTAGCCATTAGAACATTGAAGCAATTAGCCCTTGAAGAAGCCGAGAAATATCCGAATGCATCCGATATTTTGCTACATGATTCGTACATGCATGATATAATAAGTGGGGAAGAATCGTTAGAATCTACTAGGGAGCTTCAAAAACAACTTATACACTTGTTAGAAAGCACTGGAATAAATTTACATAAATGGAATGCAAATCATATTTCCTTACTTGACTTTTCTAAAGAGACATACCCTGAGTACACATTCTCTGATAAGGAAACCAAAGCCCTAGGGGTTGCCTGGAAACCCAATTTAGAATGCTTTCACATTTAAAATAAATTTGTGTCAGTTAAAGTCTATGACAAAGAGAAGCATTTTATCAGACATTGCTCGTATTTTCGACCCATTGGGTCTCATCGGTCCTGTTATTGTCAAAGCCAAGTTGTTTATGCAGGAACTATGGAAATTAAAATTGGACTGGAATGACCCTATTCCAAGCCCTATTGCTCAAAATTGGCTAGAATTCGCCACTTCGTTAAAAGCTCTTGAACAACTTAGAATAAATCGCTATGTTTTAATTCCTGAAGCACAACAAATAAACTTACACGGATTCGCCGACGCATCGTCATTAGCCTTTGGAGCAGCCGTGTATATTCAGTCTATTCATAATTCTGAAATTGCCTCCAATTTGGTTAGCAGCAAATCTCAAGTTGCACCTCTAAAAACTGTTTCTATCCCTCGACTCCAGTTATCTGGTTGTGTTTTGATATCCAAATTAATTGTGAAAATTTTGAAATCTTTGAGATTACAAATCAATAATATTTATCTATACAGACTCTCAAATAGCTCTTGCCTGGATCCAAACCGAGCCTTGGAAATTGAAAACATTTGTTGGCAACAGGGTTGCCAAAATTCAAGAACTGTCTAAAAACTTCACATGGAACCATGTGTCCTCTGCAGAAAATCCAGCAGACTTAATTTCACGAGGTCTAACTACCACCGATTTAATGGATAATCAGTTGTGGTGGCAGGGACCAGACTTTCTAAGTAAATCCAGTAGTATCATAAACAATGACTCTGACTATCTGTCCCCCAGTGATAATAGTATTGTGATGAGTGAATTGAAAAATAATCACCAGTGTGACGCTAACCCTGCAGTGTTGTGTGGATTAATTCAATCTACGGATTCCTCCCAGAACTTTTATAATCATTTGTTTTCATTAACAAATAATTTTTGTAAATTAATTAGAATATGTAGTTTTATTTTTAGATTTATTAGGAATACAAGAGCAAAAGTAAACAGAGTGATTGGACCACTCCGAAGCACCGAATTAAACGACACAGAAGTGCATTTAATTAGACAGGTACAGTATACACAGTTTGCCGCAGAATTGATCTGCTTAGAGAAAAAGAAGCCCGTATCAGGTAAATTAAATTGTTTTAATCCAATTTTAGATTCTCAGGGACTCCTAAGAGTGGGTGGAAGGCTGGAAAATGCTAATTTAAATTTTGATAGTAAACATCCCCTTTTGTTGCCCCACGACCATAAATTATCTTCTATGATTATGGAACATTTCCATAAAAAATTCTTTCATGTAGGACCTCAAGCCTTGTTATACCACGTTAGAAAAAAATATTGGATAGTTAGTGGGAGATCTTTAGCTCGGAAAATATTTCGTAACTGCATAACGTGTTATAAACTTAAACCTTTAACGGTCAATCAACTTATGGGAAATTTGCCAAAGGAACGAGTAAATGTGACTCATCCATTTTATTGTACCGGTATAGATTTTTGTGGCCCTTTTTTAATTAAATATCGGGGTCAAAGAAAAGGAATCTATAACAAAATTTTTGTTTGTATTTTTATTTGCATGCCTAATAAAAGCAGTGCATCTAGAGGTAGTTAGCGATTTAACATCCGAAGCTTTTATCGCAACTTTAAAAAGATTTTTTGCTAGACGAGGCAAAGCCCAAACATTATTCAGTGATAATTTTGTTAGTGCAAATAATGAATTAAAAAGGTTACATAGATTAGCTACTCAGCCTGATGAAAACCTTACTAATTTTTTTAATTCAGAGAATATTAATTGGAAATTTCTGCCACCCCGTGCCCCAAATTTTGGAGGGCTATGGGAGGCAGGCGTAAAATCGTTTAAGTATCATTTGAAACGCGCAGTAGGAAACGCTAAATTGACGTATGAGGAATTCTTAACCGTTGTTTGTCAAATTGAGGGAATCCTCAATTCTCGACCCCTTACCCCCCTTTCAAACGATATCGAAGATTTGGACGTCTTGACTCCCGGCCATTTTTTAGTTGGTCGACCCATCACAGCGGTGATCGAACCAGAGTTCTCTGGCATTCCAGATAATCGATTAGATACCTGGCAAAAATTAACTAAAATAGTTCAAGGGATATGGAAAAAATGGCAATGTCATTATTTAAATACATTACAACAAAGAAACAAATGGAAATTTGAAACAAATAACATTAAAAATGGGGATATGGTACTATTAAAGGAAGAAAACTTGCCCATATGTAGTTGGATTTTGGGTAGAATAGTAGAAATTATTCCAGGAAAGGATAACAAAATATGCGTAGTTTCGGTTAAAACAAAAAATGGGACATATAAACGACCTATTTCCAAAATTGCTCTTTTACCAGACCTGCCAACATTTGAAAACGACAATTAGTAGCACACCAATTTAAAAAATGGATTGGATGGTTGGTTGGTTCATTTTAATCATGCAACACACGGATCCTAAATGAATAAATGTATATTACCGTATTTTCTTGCATATAATCCACGGGGTACTATTTTCAGCCCTGATGAAAAATTTTCCATAAATACGCACTGCCGGATGCCAGACATCCGGCTTTTATTTGCCGCAGCAATCTGACCACATTATGTTAAATTTTTTTTACCCCCCCCCTCTCCCTCAGATTAAATATTTTTAAACTTATTATTTAATTTGCATTAGTGTTCATATATAATGAAAGACTGTACTGTTTAAGAAACAAACACGATTTGTGAAATCAGGTGTAAAGTAATTTTATTCTGAATTCAGAATTACTCTTTTTACACTATATTCAACCAGTTATTAAAATTCAGCAAAAATGCTAGCCAATTAATAAATTTTTTTTGTGTGTTTAATTATGTGTGTAATTTTTAATATAAATTATAATTATTGCAAAAAATTATAATCTTAGCATTGGGATAATTATTTTTAAAATGTTAAAATATAAATATTAAGCACATTCAAAGGCTTCTGCAGGCATTTGATCATCGATTGTTAGGGGAGGGGGGGGGGGATGAGATTAAAAAAAAAAAAACAAAAAAAAAAAAAAAAACAGTGAGAAATATTGAACAACTCTACTTCTTTATAGGTTCTAGCAACTAATAAAGTAAATTTAAAACGAGCATTGACATTTATGTTGCGGATGGGAAAAGATTAGGAATCCCAAGGCGCCACAAGGCGTTTACTTGCCGATCGTTAGGGGGTGGGCTGGGGCGCGAGGGGGGGGGGACAAAAAAATACACGAATGAGAAATATTTAACAATTCTATCTCTTTATACATTCTAGAATCTAATAAAGCAAGTTTAAATTGAAAATTGACATTTATGGAGTGGATGGAAAAAGATTGAAAAGTCAAAAGTTTGATAGTCAAAAATGTTGCAGTTTTGGTGCTACATAAAAATTCGTAATTTTGAGCCGATTTTCGTAGCATCGTAGTTTATGGCCCAAATTCGTAGCAACTACGAATTATTCGTAGCAGTTGGCAGGTCTGCTTTTACCTTCAGAAAAGTAAAAAAAAAAAAAAAAAATTGTTTGAAAATGAATAATGTATATAGTTAAATTTAATTTGTTTATTGTATTTCATTTGTATTATTTTATTGTTTACAATGTTATTAATATTTCTCTTGTATAAGTTTTATTATTTAAATTGCATATATAATATTTTCGTATAATTAATTATAATTATGGTATTACATATTAGAACTGTAATTTTGAAACAATGTTTCAAGGTGGGCCGGTATGTTGCTGCTCACCTTAGTTTGGCTATATGCGCAACCTTGGCGCGCATCTCTTGTTCACTTGCATTCCCGCTTTAGCGGAGTAGTTGTATTGTTTTTTGTTATAAGAGTAACATCTCTCTTGTTTATCTTGTTCGGTGATATGGTTCACCTTTTTTATAGTTTATGTTGACTATGGTGTCAACATATTTGAATACGTTAATAATACGTCATCTATAAATTGTATATATGTAAATAATACTTTAATTAAATGTTTGTGAAGTAATAGCTTCAGAATAGTAATTATTGAATACAGTCCACTCATAAAGTATCGTCAACACAAGGATTAAGCTAAAAATTTGATTTGAAAAAAGTAAAAATGTGAGAAATGTTGCAAATTCTTTTAAAATATGAGATGTAAATTTCTTTGTTTACATTAAAAAATCAATTGCGGATTAGAGGGATTTGCAGATTATAGGTCTGCGGATTAGAGGGAGTTGACTGTACATATATTTTATAAAAAATTGCTTAGATCTAACAAATAAATAGTTTTATTTCATATATTAAAATAAAACTTGTTTATTTCCTATAATAAATAATAATAGAATACAAAGTGTATGGTTATTGCATTATGTTCAAAAAGAAAGTTTTATGCAGATTTTTAAAAAGTACTTCATAGAGTGCAATAAAGCGAATTATTAAATCTAAAATGTACATAGGTATCATTTCCAACCCCTCTTTGGTATCATGGAAACAAAACAGTTTTATTTGTTTCAAACATTAATTTTAAAGTTATTACAAATGAAAAAGGTAAAAGTTATTTTTTCTGCAGTGCAGCCTTTTATTTTATTTTATTTTTTGTCGCTTAGTGTATAAATTTATGTGTAATTCTGAGCAGTAGTTCCGGAGATGCAGTTGCCACAAAATTTTTGTCACACACACACAAATACACACACAGAGAGAGAGACAGACATTTTCTAACAATGATCAAATCATGTTCTAGACCTCTCAAAACGTGTAAATCCGTCGAAAGCCGAAAGTCAAAAATTTTTACGAATCCAACACTTTCTTCTATTGAATATAGAAGAAATTAATATTCATGTCATATTTTTGTAAAATGTTAAGTTTAATAACAATATATAAAATGAGTTTTATGCGTTTAATATATACCTTCTATAAAACCTAAATATACCTACCTTATTATTTTTATACTTTACCAAAATATTACTTTACCTTTATTTAACCTTTACCAAACCAGTCACTTTTTTTTTCATCTTTCATATTAATTATATGAAAAAAGTAATTTAAATAATAAATATTTTTTAATTAATAATTTAAAATTTGTTTCTGTAAGTTACATTCAATTTCTGGATTAGATAATAAATATTAGTTGCATTCTCTGGTGATAGATGGCACCACCACAACTTTGTAAAAAAGAAATTTCTAATAATCTCGATTGTAAGCCCCTTCCTATTTTTTACTGGTTTTGCTTCTGAAAAACGGGGGGCTTATAATCGGGATTTTACAGAAATTATTTGTAATATGAAAATCGTACATGGTAGGTTTAAAATATTTCGCTTTTGTTACTAGTTTTAATTTTACACAAAATAACTTAATAAAAAATTAAATTCAAAATTGTGATAAAATACTGAATAGAATAAAATAAGAATTCACTTTACAGTTTAGGCCAAACCAATATCAAGAATATGAAGGTGGTTTAATTTTTAATTAATTATAATTAATTACTATTATTTTGTAATAAGTTTTCTTTTAGTCTAAAACTGTTCTCTTTCGAAATAAATTTACAATTCAAACCCAACAGTGTTATTCTACGTTTAATATAAAAACCCCAATTAAACCCAAAAAAGCCCATTAAAACCCACCCGGGCTGGGCTTTTTAAAAAAAAAACAGGTTTTTTAAAACCCTGAGACAGAGACAATGTGGTTTTATTCAGAAGCGTAGCAAGAGACACAATCTGCAAGGGAATGAGACTGATTTCCTAGTTCGTTTGAATGATCAGAATTAAAAATTTATTTAAATTCGAAGTATCTGGGGAAAGAGCTTGAGTCCAAATAGCCCTCCCCTCACGGTCTCACTAGACAAAAGTCTGGTATAGAAAATTATGCAATGCGGTTGCAAACAATAAAAGAGTAAAAAAAAAATAATAATAATAATAATAATTGCAAAGTTTCTCCCGATTTTAACAAAAATTGTAAATTGGATGTAAATAGTAATCGTAAGTCCACAGTGCAAAAATTACTTGATTTGGTTGAAAAATAACAATTTTAGAAAATTAAATGTACTTGCAATCATCTGTCTTTTTCATCAAAATGTTGGAATCTCTTGTTTTAAACTGTCTGTCATATGTCAAAGTGTACTGGCATACAGTTAAAGAAACTATACGTAAGTACAGAATTTTTTTTTAGTAATGTTTTATTGTCATTCCTATCTGGTATGCATCCAAGTTTGGATAATTAAGGAGGAGGGGAGGAGAGTAATTACCTTTTTTTTTAACTATAACACTGCATATATTTTGTACATATATATATAGCAGGGGTGAAATTACTAAACATACAAATCCCTGAAAACTGCTACTATGTATATGCAGAATGAATGGCGGATGAGGGGAGGGAGGATTTATGACTGTAAAAAATTATATTTGGCGAGTTCTTCATAGATTTTAAGGCAAATTAACTATTTTAAAATGAGAATTTTTTATAAAAATAAAATATTTTAACGAGAATAAAGACATCAAAATTAAAAAAAAAAAAAAAAAAAAAACTTGAATTCAGGGTGGTGACAATAAGCTGATTAAATAAAAAGCTGTAGAACATGCACATATACGTTATCTGGCATCATTAAATTAAAATTAGAAAAAGGGAAAAGTAAGAATATTAAAAGAGAAAGTTTAATTTTCAAAATAAATAAATAAAAACTTATCATATGCTAATAAATCATTTATTCATTTTTTATGTGTAATGCTTATTTACGACTGACAAATTATGCAAAATGCTAAAATACAACAAATATAGAAATTTTAAACTAAACATAAAATGAGCATTTCTCTAAAAGAGGCATGAAAATTAGCCTTTACTCAAACAACACTTGCCAGGTTAAATTTATATCAAAATGACTCAACTTCAATTAACGATTTTCAGTTTCAGTAAAGATATATTAATTAATTAACAATGTATAGGAAAAATGCATTTTCTTCTGAAAGAGTGAGGCTCGTTAAATTTTACCTAGTACAAATATCTCAATATATTAGAATAATACGAAAAAACTTATAACCCAATTATTCAAATTAAAACAACAAGTAAGAATACATTATTTAACATAATTATAGTATTTATAAAGTGATTAAAATATAACTTGTTTATAAAAACTCATACATATTTTCAAAACAGCTGAAACAATATATAGACTTACATTAAAAATATAGCATAAGATTGATCAAATAATAAAGAGTAATCTTGGATTTTAAACTAAAATTTGATTATTTATAAAGTTAAATGATTTCAGAAAATATTATAATTTTTTGCAAAACAAGGACTATACTAACAACGATTATAAGCCGAAAAACCGCAACTTTTGCTAAACAATTGATTAAAGTAGAAGTCTTTATTTTTTTAAACTGAAAATTCAAATTATTAAATTCAAATATAAGAAATAGCTAATTTGTAATGACAATATTTCTAATGCTATGTGAAATAGTATAAAAACAAAAAAAGGGAGAGAAAGTATTATTTAAATCATTGAGTCATGATTTATATAAGTTCTTGAAATAATTGGCAACAGTAAAGATTGTCTATAAATTGCTTTCAGATTACATGCGTCTGCTATGAAATTCAATTCAATTCGCTAATGACACGTCGGTTTAAATTTTGAGGAAATGATTATAAACATTGCATGAGAAATGTCATGTGGACTTTGTTTTTGCAATAGATAAAATATGCTGTTCTTAAGGAAATTTAATTTAAAAGTACATTTTAGACATCGAAAACATGATCATTTAATATATGGTTTCCACACATGTGAATAATGTTCCTATTAGTAAAAATGCAGTACAGGAAAAAAATAATTTCCCTTTTCTGTAGTATATCCTTCTTTGTGAACTTCATAGATGCCGCTGAAACACAAAATAGCGGAGGGTGTTTTTGTAAGGTAAGTGACTTTATTTCACAAGAAAATTTGACATGATATAAAATGTTATGATTATAAATTAACAAAAATAAAATTATTATAAATTACCGGTTACTTACTTACATTTCTTATTTTCCTTTTACCTCTTCTCCCTCAAACTTATTCAATAACTATTGCTTTAGTTTCTTGTTTACATGCATCCCAGCCGGTGCAGGCTGTTCATCCTTCATAGCTGATAACAAACTGGAATTGTGTTGAACAGTGACAATCTAAAAACTTAAGTTGGGAGAACTCGTGAGAAATAATTATAATGATAATAATTTTGTGTGTCTAAATACTTTTTTCATGAAAGGAAAAATATTCACTTTCACAGATTATGCTGATTTATTTTTAAGGTTTTTTTTTTTTTTTTCATTAACAGCAAATTATCGATTTGAAAATCTTTATATAATTTAATTAATACATTTTTAAGATAAACTAAAAAATCTTTTGCAACCCAAAAAAGACCAAATTTTTAGTAACAAAAATATAAAACCAATTGGCAAATAAAATCTGCAGGCCTCATAGTCCTCCTATATTTTCTCAATTTGGCAGATATTCTCCTATATTTTTACACCAACTCCTATATTTCCTATATTTTTTTTACGTCTACTGTTAGATGATATCCAAATTGCAAAAATTAACTCTACAAAACATTCTCTGAAGATTTATGTAGGCACTTATTTCTTCTGTAATTAGAAGTGATAATTTCTTTTATCTGTCTTTCGATGAAAGTAATATTTTAAAACTGATCTGACTTTTCTGCGACTATTTGTTCTTGAGATATCGTGTACTCAGACTAACAAACATCCTACAGGCAGACACCATACAAATTTTCTCATTTTTGGATTCCTCACGCCTGAAAACATATAAATAAAGTGTCGATACACTGAATCGCATCACAGAGTCACAAATTGCCAATGGGTGCCTTATAGTAAAGCTTAGCCCATGTAAAAAAGTAAAAAAAAAAAAAACAAGGTCGAAAATTTTCATGATTACCTAAGTTCCCCATACCTATAGTCAGTAATGGCACCAGAAATTCCCCGACGAGCACTACATAAAGAGAGTTTATTATATAAGTATTTATCAAAAACTGCAATACTGTTAATAATATTACTGTTAATATTTGTACCATTCCATTTGTTAGTACTCCTCGTGGTTTTGGAGATCATCGTGCCACAGACATTTTCTAAAAATATCGTGGTCAAAACGTGTATATTCATGGAAAACTGCAAGCTGAAAATTTTTATGAATCCAGTACTTTCTTCTATTGAATACAGAATGAAAAAACTGGAATGCTCCAAATTTGTACAAGGGAAGAAAATGCTGTCAAAAGTAGAAAAACTGAAAATTTTGTATTTTTTTCCCTCGAGAGATTTTAGGAGTATGCCCCGATGGGGGGGTCACAGACTCCCCGACAGGGGGGCCTGTGGCTCCCCCGGCCCCCTAGCTGGTGCCACCCCTGCCTATAGTATGATGGGGAACTGAAATCAGTAGGTGAAAGCTTCGAAATTTTTTTGAAAATTAAGTAAGTAGAAGAACAATTGGTTCATATTCTTCATGATGGACTTTGTAAGCTAATAAATAATCCTTTCATCAATTCCCAAATTTACGACAATACATTTTTGCTCTCATAAGACATGTTACTCATTAACATTACTAACTTTAAAAACTTGGCTTAGAGGAATGGAGTAGTAATTTTTTTTTTGTATAATAATATCTATAATAATAAAAGGAAAGGTTTGTCTGTCTGTCCTTTTATACGTTCAGCCCCTATTGAACGCAGAAGTACAAAAATTGACATACGGATGCTCAGGAGCCTTCCCGAGGGGCTCCTGAAAACAGAATTTAAAAATTTTAATTAGTTTCGGAGATATTAATTAAAACGTTGACCCATGTCAATCGAAAAATGACCAAAAATCCTTATTGCTTAAAAAGAAGCATTCTATCAGCAGACGATTTTAATGGCTGTCTCGAATGGAAACAAAACATGTGCAAGTCATTAATGTCACATGATCTTGAACTGGGGTTAAAAATTGCAAATTTCAAAATGCTTCAAATTTTCTTTTTCGCATACAACACTTAATATACAACCTACTCGGCACAAAACCAACCTGCAGTTAAAATTTCATCAATTTTCATTAAAAAACAAAGCAGTTACATTTTAATTGCAAATTAAATTTTATTCTAACACGTAATATATCTTTCAATAGACGATAGGAGTTTCCGTAGCAACAAAATACATTTGAAGGAACTAAAAAATACTTTTTCTTTTTACTTCCATTACCCGACTACCGTGGTATATATAGGTTTTGGAGACCTAAAAAATATTTATTTTTCTTTTTACTTCCATTAACTGACTACCGTAGATAATGGAATTAGAGATTTCACGTGATTTACATGTTTTAGAATGTCCTGATAAGGTTTTCTTTTGTATCTCAGCTACTAATTAAATTAATTTCATAAGTAACACATTATTTGAAAGCTTTGTTGATTTGGAATTGAACAGTAGATTACAGAAATTTCTACCACCAGGTATTTTAAAATTTCGATATTTCAAATTCTAATTAAATTATTTTTAATACATCATTCGAAAGATATTTTAAAGTTCTTTTAAATTATCGAAAGTTTTCACCAGATTTACACGTTTTGAGGTGTCCTGAATCAGTTTTCTTTTATATCTCAGTTATTAATTTAAAAAAATTCATAAGTAATACATTATTAGAAAACTTTGTTGAGTTGATACACATTTTAAAGTACTTTTACATTATCGAAAATGGAATTCGAGATTTCACCCAATTTACACATTTTGAGGTGTCCTGATTAGGTTTTCTTTTGTATCTCATCTACTAATTAAAATAATTTCATGAGTAATACATCATTTGAAAGCTTTGTTGATCTGGAATGGAACAATAGATTACAGAAATTTCTACTGCCAGATGGCGCTGTAATTTTTTTAAATTTCAATATTTCAAATTCTAATTGTGATTAAATTATTTCTAATACATCATTCGAAAGATATTTTAAAGTTCTTTTATATTATCGAAAGTGGAATTCGAGATTTCACCCGATTTACAATTTTAAGGTGTCCTGATCAGGTTTTCTTTTGCATCTCAGCTAATTGAGTAAGACCATTCAAAATTGGTATATGTAAGTTAATTAGGAGAGGCTGGAAGGTTGGGGAAGCAATAGGTGCACAGCCAGGCATGAGAGTGAGAAAAGGACAAAAAGTCTGAAAATATGCGTAAACTTAAATTTCACCAAAAAAAGAAGGAAAACGACATAGCACAACATATTTCGCATTAAAAAGAAAAAGAAATTAAGAACTATATCATTCGGGTAAATTACAAAGCAGTTTTAAGAGTAAAATAAAAATACAAATAATTTCTGATAACAATTCAACAATAATACGTTAAAATAATGTTATTGCAACAATAAATTTATTTACTTACTTATTTAAAGTTTTCAAAATCATATGTACAAGCTCAACTAACTGTAAAGACTCATTTATTGTCAGGTAAATTTATACAAATAAGAATCTGATTATCACTGTGTGAAATACTCAAGCCTAGTTAATTAAAGAAAAAAAAAAAAAAAAAAAGAGAGAGAGAGAATCTCCCTTTCCTTTCCTTTTCTTTTTATTTTAATGCAATTTTAATATTATTTTAGTTCAAAATATTAGACAATGTTGATAGGTAAACTTCCAGTATTGGAAAAGGTATAAAATTGCATGAAAGCTAAAATATGAAACTGGCCTAAATAAAAACAATAATAAGCAAATTAGAATAAGGTAAATGGTTCAGATTTAATGGTGGATAGCCTACTAGGTGGAGCATTTCAGTCTGCAACTATGTTGATTGACTTGCCAAATTCATTATCCTCTTTTCTTTATTTTTAAAAAGGTTTTTCCTTTTTTTAAAACAATGTAAGCCAGAGCAGGTATATATATATATATTAGCAGGCAATGCCCGCTTCGCTGGTCCCTATTTTTAAATGAATCACTATAATTACTGAATTCTCAAAATTGCATTAATTTTTATCACGTGAAAAAAAAAAAAAAAGAGAAACAAAATCTGATTAGGAAAAATGTTGCACCGGGTTCTCACTGCCTTCGGAAAAAATTCCCAAAATGCTTTAACTCTTATTTCTATTTCTATTATTTTCCCCCTTCCCGCCTATCCTAATATTTTTACAAATTCGAAAATATCCGCAATCCATTTGTAAGTATCAAAAACCTCTATGCACCAGTTTTGAACGATCTATCTCTATTTTTATTTTTTGCCCCTCCTCTCCCCCCTTCCCGCTCCTCCCAATAATTTTAAAAATTTGAAAATATCTGCAATCGATTTGTAGGTATCAAAAACCTCTATGTACCAATTTTGAATGATCTAACTATTTTATTTTTTTTGCCCCTCCACCGTCCCGGCCCTCCTAATAACTTTACACTTTCGAAAATAACCCCATTCGACTTGCAGACCTCTAAAACCTATCTATAACAATTTTGAACAGCCTAACTGTATTTCTATTTGTTTTTGCCCATAGCCCCCCTTACTGCCCAAAGCCCTTCCCGCCCCTCCTAATAATTTTACATATTCAAAAATATCCGTAATCGATTTGTAAGTATCGAAAACCTCTATATACCAATTTTGAACGATCTAACTCTATTTTTATTTTTTTGCCCCCCCCCCTCTCCCCTCCCCTTTCCTGGCCCTCCTAATAACTTTACACTTTCGAAAATATCCCCATTCGACTTGCAGGCCTCTAAAACATATCTGTACCAATTTTGAACGGCCTAGCTGTATTTCTATTTGTTTTTGACCCATAGCCCCCCTACCCACCCCTCCTAATAATTTTACAAATTCAAAAATATCCGCAATCTATTTGTAAGTATCGAAAACCTCTATGTACCAATTTTGAACGATCTGACACTATTTTTATTTTTTTGCCCCCCCCCCCTTCTAGCCCCTCCTAATAACTTTACACAATCGAAAATATCCCCATTCGACTTGCAGGCCTTTAAAACCTATCTGTACCAATTTTGAACGGCCTAACTGTATTTCTATTTGTTTTTGCTCCGTAGCCCCCCCCCCCTTGCTGCCCCACCTGGGGGCTGAATTACTAAAATTCCAAAAATTGGATGTTAGATAGTTGCATTAGCTATATTTTAGAGCAAAAATTTCACATATATCTATTTTTTTGTTTGAGATATATAGGATTATGCGAAATCACGTTTTACGCATGTGAAATCACGTTTTGCCCTCCCCCCCGCCCCAATTGGGGACCGAATTTTGAAAATTCCAGAAATTGGTTTTTAGACATTTGTGTTAGCTATATTTGAAAGCAAAAATTTTACGGATATCTGTTTTTTTTGTTTAAGATATGAAGGATTTTGTGAAATCACGTTTTGCCCCCCCCTCCCCCCCCCTTGGGGAGCGAATTTTGTAAAATCGCTTCTTAGTGGATGCCTACGTCATAGAAAGAACATTGTCACAAAATTTCATGCTTCTAGGTCTAAGGGTTTGGTCTGGGCGATGATGAATCACCCCTTCACCCACTCAGTCAGGAAGAACGATTTTATATAAAAAGATATATATATATATATATATCCGTTTTTAGTATTGTCCTAGTTCAAAATACTGACCAATACTGGTAGGTAATAAAATAAAATTTAAATAAAAATTATCATTATTCAATTATGTCTTTCAGTTTTTGGAACAGCTTCAATATAAGGCATCAATTGCTATTGCCGGTATACTGCTCGCGAAATTTTACGTTTGGGAATTTTTTACTTTTATTTATTTATTTTTTATGCTAAAAATCTGAAATTCTTGAAAAAATTTTTAAAAAGTCGGGCATTCCGATGAAAGTCGGAAAAATCTCATCCCTGACAGTGCGCATGGTTTTGGGACCTGGTGTGAGTTTTTACCCGATGATAAAAGATTTTTTTTTAATTTTATTTTCTTAATAATAAAAGTTTGAGTTGAGAAGGAATATGCGTGTACAGCGCATGTATATCCTCAAATGTACGTGTGCATGGATCTGCGCTGCCGAAGGCAGTGGGGTCCCGGTGTGAGTTTTTACCCGATGCTAAATGATATATTTTTTAATTCCTTTTCTTAAGAATGAAAGTTTATGAGTAATAACATGGGATTTTGAGAAGTCATAAGGATGGTGAAGGAGTACGTGCGTGCAGCACACGGGTCTATGCTGCCGAAGGCAGTGGGGACCCGGTGCACCATTTTTCCCGATGAGAAATTTTTTTTCTCTTTTTTTATTCCATGATAAAAATTAATGCAATTTTGAGAATTCGTTAATTATTGTGATTCATTTAAAAATAGTGACCAGCGAAGCGGGCATAGCCAGCTAGTATAGAATAAGAATGTCGGGTGGAATGTGCTGTACGGTACTGCTTGGCGACTTGTTTCCGATCGCGGATAAAGATGCCAGCCTTGATAACCACGGTGTTTATGCGCCGCTGAACGATCAATGTTTGAAATGTGGTAACCTCACCATGATGCTTTGAAACTATGATTTTCGTGTATGTTATTGTTGCCAAATGAAATTTCGTACATTTTAAAAATTCATGGAGTTTGTGAGACATGTATTTAGTGATATTTTTTTTTTTTTTTTATGTACGCGTTACTGATCGATGCGAAACAAAATTTCGTATGTTTTAAAGATTCATGGAGTTTGTGTGAGACGTATTTAGCGATATTCTTTCTTGGTTTTTATGTACGCGGAGCGTAGAGACGTGCATATTACTGGTCGCTGCAAAACGAAATTTCATGCATTTGCAAGATTCAAGCAGAATGCGGGTGAGAGGTATCTACCCAAAAAAACACACACTTGTCCATAATACATCCTGAAGATGTCCACTGGACATCCCTTTGTCCATAAGACATCCGGAGGACATCAGTCGGAGAAAATGTGCAATTAAGGCAGTGATTTTTTTTTTTTGGGGGGGGAGGGGGGTCATGTATGCAAAGCGTACAGACGTGCATATTACTGGTCGTTTCTACTGTTTACACAGCTAACATTCCTAAATACCTATTGGCCACACTCCCCACCTTTTCCATAATCCTATTGGTTGAACTAAATTCGGTCCCTCTCCTACATATACGAGCACTTCTCCAGTTTGAGAATTCTTATGCACTTAAGAGTCCCCAGTAGTCAGATACTTTCCTTTCTCCTTCCCCATGTAATCCAATGGGATTTTTGTTGCTTTGTATTTTCCTGATATCACGCTCAAAAATAAAGTTTTTCGAATTCTGTTTTTTAAATTCCTTTCTTTGAACATGCCACTGTTTTTCTTACTAAGCAATTTTTTTTTTTAATAAATTTCAACATTTTACTTCATTAAGCAAACTTAAGGATATAATTTTCGATCTTAAAAAGAAATATTTAAATTGTATTTTTTAAAAAATTGCTTAGTAAGAAAAAAAGTGGCATGTTTAAAGAGTGGAATTCAAAAAACAGAATTTGAAAATATTTATTTTTTAAAGAGATATCCGAAAAATACAAAGCAACAAAAATCCCATTGGATTACATGGGGAAGGAGAAAGGAACGTACCTGACTACTGGGGACTCTTAAGACGGTACACTTAAGGCTACCGATACAGCTGTATGCATCGGAAATATTTTTCTTTTGGCATTTCTGACGTAGTAGTTTATTCGTGTTTTAATATTCCAATGCCAAGTCTCCTGTTATTATTTGCACAATACTGTTTTCGAAATAATCTGTAGACTAAAAGAAAAGTCTGCGACGTACGTCTCGCATCTTGCATTTTCTTCTATGCGGGTCACTTCCATGTATTTTATCTTGGCCCACATAGACCTTGAAACAAATGCAATAACCTGATGAAGATTTACAAAGTTTATAAAACTTCATGCCAAAACGTGCTCATTTGGAGGCTATAAATTAACATAATTCAATCGTCCTTTGAATTTCATCAATAGATACTTCACTACCTGCCCATTTGCAGAAAATGCGAGACACGAGACATACGTCGCAGATTATTTCTGAAACTGTATTATGCAAAAATTCCAAGTCTCGCGATTTTGACTGCAAAGATAGCAATTTTCAATATTTCTCTATCTACAATATAAATGTCGATATTCATTTTAAACACACTTTATTAGATTCTAGAACTATAAATAGGTAGTATTATTCAATATCTCTCCCTCATGTAATTTTTTTGTGACCCACCTCCCCACTCACTAGCGATCGGTGATCAAATTGATTGAATAATCCTTGTGATTTCTAGTCTTTCTTCATCTGCAAGATAAATGTCAATTTTCTTTTTTAACTTTTTTAATTAGATTCCAGAACATATAAAGAAGTAGAATTATTTAATATCTCTCACTCATATTTATTTTACTCTCCCCCCCCCCCTCCTGTTAACGATCAGTGATCAAACATTCTATAGAAGTCTTGTAATTTTCAACCTTTCTCCATCGACAGCATTAATGTTAATATTCATTTTAAACATGACTTATTAGATTTTAGAACCTATAAGGAGGTAAAATTGTTCAATACTGTACTTATGCATTTTTTTGTGAACCCCCCCCCCCTCCCCTCACTAACGATCGGCGATCAAACGCTCTACAGAAGTATTTGATTTTCAGTGATTTTCTACCTGCAACATAAATGTCAATATTTATTTTAAATTTGTTCTATTTGTTTCTAGAAACTTTTTTTAAAAAAAAGTAGAATTGTTCAATATCTCACGTTCATGTAATTTTTGGGGATCCAGATCCCCCTGCTGTTTTATCACCAAAGTTTGCCAATTTTAAGTTTTCTCGCTGAATGGGTGATTATGTTTATAGACTGAAAGTTAGCTTTCCCTGCTTTGTAAGTGAGTATAATTTGTGACAACTGGATTTAATCTTGTTCTAATTTTCATGATGAAACTTAGTCGTCAAATGTACCCAAGGGGTTAATTTAAAAAAATCTGGAAGTCCAGATTGCCAGGTGGATAAAATGCCTCCAGGAGTATGACTTCAAAATACATCATCAGAAAGAAACTCTACATGGAAATGCAGATGCCTTGTCACAGAAGCCTTGCTCTGAAAATTACAAGTACAGCTGTAGAGCTGAAGAGAAATACCATCAGATAAATCCAGTTGCTTGCCAAACTATAGTTTCAATGCCATCGAAACTGGACCAGTGGAGTTATTAGGGAGTTAGACAAGCCCGGTTGGAAAATCCTGACATAAAGCCAATATTTCAGTTCAAGGAGATGACCAGCAGCAAACCTACCTGGCAGAACATTTCTCTATTTAGCCCCATAGTGAAATGTTACTGCACACTCTGGGACTCTCTTCATATTAGAAATGACATACTGTACAGAAAATGAGTCTGACAGTGGAAGGAGTTTCAAATTGCAGATTTTACTACCAAGATCGAAGATGAGTTTTAAATATCCGACGGGGTACCGGATATGGATATCCGGTTATTTCAAGCCGGATATCCGGAGGAGAAAATTTAAGCTTAAATTCCCATCAGATGAAAAATTTGCAACTTTTTTTTTTTTTTTTTTATCAGTTGTAGCTTGTAAAGGTAAAAAAAAAAAAATTTCAAAAGTCGAATTTGGCCACTTTAGCAAACAAATTTAGCAAAAAGTTGCTTCAGGTTTAAGAGATATAGAAAGCCTTTTTTAATTTTATGCAGAGTTAGCTAGGATTTTCCAGAGTGATCTATAACATTCCCCCTAATCTTCCCCATAACAATAAAAAGAGCTGTTCATTGTTGTTCCTGAACAAATAATATTCATCCTCTGCAGTGCACATAACTCTGTTTTCATGACTTTTGTTTAATAAGTTCAGAATGTTTAGTAATATTGTTAGTCTGAAGTAAAAGTTGTTAGATTGTTTCGAGAATGAGTCAAATAACGTGCATTTATTGACTAGAACCTGCCTGTTTATTTACAATCCACTTTTCCCTACACAAGAAAGTTGTTTTTGTGACCATATATTTATACTAGAAGACCCTCTGGCATCATTGTCTGTGCCATTACCTATTCAATTAAACGTGTTATCTACCTATTCGATTTGGATTTAAAAAAATAAGCACTGCAATTTATATAAATGTGCACTTTTAATGGAATATCTTGCTAAAACACCTGAATTTAGAATTTCGCATTGTGCTGCATAGATATAGTCCCAAAAATTAAAATTACTTCAAATAGAAGTAATATTTAAATTTTCAGGAAGTCTGTATTTTCATTTTCAAATAGTTAAAGAATAAAAAAAAAAAAAAAAAAAAAAGGCTCAATTATTTAAAGTTTATGATTTTGTACTTTAGAAAAACTGAACTTACTTTTAATTAAAGAATTTTAATAAATAATCTATTTTTTTTTTTTTTTTTTTTCTTATCTGTACAGAATAAAAATATAAGTAAAAAGCATTTAAAGAAACAAAAAATATAAATTTGCTTTGAATCATTACTTTCTTCCTATATTCAATAGAAGAAAGCATTTTATTCGTAAAAATTTTCAACTTCCCATTTTTGGTGGATTTACGCATTTTCAATGAACCAGAATTTTGAATTTGACCGTTTTTAGACAATGTCTGTCTGACAAAAGTTTTGTGTAGCAGCTTTAGTTCAAGAGTTAATGCACAGAATTTCATATAAATTTATACCTAGTTGCGCATTAACAAAAAAAAAAAAAAAAGTGCCCACTGACTTTTGGTGCAAATTACTCAATAGGTGGTGCTGCTATGCTGTGATTTCTCCCATTTAAAGAAGGACTATCTCTTCTACTGTGTATAATTAAAAAAAGACTAACAAGGGAAGTATGAATCAGTAAAATTGCTATTGAAACAAAACCACGCTTAAATTAAATAGCATAGTCGAAAACATTGGGTACAATACAAATTTGCTGCAACAACTCCCATGGGGGTGAAATATGCCCTCTATTAGTTTTAGTTATTTCTATAAAAGCCAACAAAACACACATCGCAGTGTGAACAGATGGTGCAGTGCTAGCGTGCTTGACTTCGGGTACGTAGGTAGTGGGATCGAGTCCCCGCAAGGGCGTTTTGTATTTTATTTTTTTTATTTCAACTGAAATATTTATTTTTGACATTTTTAATTAAATTAAATCATTATTGTAAGAGAAAATATATTAATTATATTAAAACAAGTTTTTTTTTTTTTTTTTCCAGTGCAGACAGTTTAATATTTTTTTTATATTTAACCAATTTATTTATTTATTTATTAAATTTAAAGACATTAATAATTTAACGGGAAATGCTTTTATATTATATTTAGGTAAGATTTTGTTAATGACTACATTCAGATAAAATTTTGTTAATGATTGTTTTATATAAATTATTAATTACTATTTTTTAACGACGACATTAATAGCAAGAGTTAATCGTCTGCTCTCAATTGTATTATTTATTCATGCTATTTTTTACATGAAAAATCCTGAATGATGAATAGCTGCTGCTTAACTGTTCGACGTCACATTTAACTTTTATTTCAAATATTTCATTAAACAAGTGTCAAGTTTCGTGGTATCGGAAGAACTGACAACAATATTGAAGACCATAACAAATTTTCTCAAAATGATTTTACTAATTTATAATTAATTTACATCTAAAACAATTCAAAATCTGAGTAAATATGAATTTTACAAATCAAGTAATCTCGACGAAAATTCAAATATTTGACAATGTTCGTGATTAACGATAATTGACGGTGAACAAAATTGAAATTCAAATAATTGTGATCAATCTTTTTATATTTCTTGTTCTAATTATGAAAAATACTTATGGTTCCATGATTTTTCTACTTTTAATCATAATTGTTATAAATTAGAAACTATATTTGTAGCTTCAAACATGGTTTTCTTTTTCATATAAATAATTAAAAAAAAAAAATGCATTTCTTAAATTCATTCTAAATTCTTTATTAAATGAAATACTCAAAAAAAAAAAAAAAAAAAAAAAAATCTTCTTAATGTAATAAATATTTTCTCTTAAATTAATGATTTAATTTAATTTAAAAACGTAAAGAAAAAAAATTGAAATACAAAACGTCCTTGCGGGGACTCGATCCCACGACCTACGTATCCAAAGTCAAGCACGCTAGCACTGCACCACCTGTTCACACTGCGCTGCGTGTTTTGTTGGCTTTTATAGAAATAACTAAAACTAATAGAGGGTATATCTCACCCCCATGGGAGTTGTTGCAGCAAATTTGTACGGTACCCAATGTTTTCGACTATGCTCTTTAATTTAAGCTTGGTTTGGTTTCAATAGCAATTTTACTGATTCATACTCCCCTTGTAAGTATGTCACAGGGCTATTATGAAATATGTTTATTTAATTTCTGTGCATATCGGCCAATAGACGATGCTGTTATGCTGCAATTTTCTCGTGAATGGAGAAATTATATTGGATTTATTTGTGTATAATTATGCAAAATTTGGTATGTGAGAGGGCCATTTTATGAAACATGTTGATTCAATTCTGGTGCATATTGGTCGATAAGTGGCTATACTATGCTGTAATTTACCCTGTGAATGGGAAGGCTAAATCTCAACATCTATAACATTTAACTGCACTTAACTTGATATGCGAGATAAATAATAAGAGAATGAAAGCTGGCTTAATTTGGGTGTATATTGACCAACAGATGTTGCAGTTGTTCATCTTCTATGATTCTCCACTTGGCTACATCTCACAATCTTTTGATTAGAATTGCACTAAACTCCATATCTAAAATCTTTATTGTGCGAAGCTACTATTAAGTTTCTTCTTCTTTGCATGTTAAACAGCGTGTAGCTTTGTTATGTAGAGTGATATAAAAGAAAGTTTTGTAATGGCCATAACATACTAAGCCATTGAAGCTTTTAGATTTTTTTTTTTTTTTTTTTTTTTTGCTTCTTTCTTTTATGTTTTCTTATAAATGTCTCAAACGAAAATATTGGATTCATAAAAATTTTCTACATTTGGTATTCGCTGGATACATTTAAGATCATTTTAAGAGGTCCAGAACCTGGTTTGATCAATTTTTAAAAATTTGTGTTTGTATGTGTGTGTGACAAAAATTTTGTTCAACTGATGTCGGCCTTCTTTAGGTGTATATCAGCCGACAAATGGATCAGCTATTATGATTTTTCACAAGCCTATATCTCAGCATCAGCATCTATTTATTAAAATTGCACCAAACTCCATATGTAAAATATTTATTGTGTGAAGCTATGGTTAAACTTTTGCACAATTTAAACAGTGGTGTGTGATGGCCACAATAAATATGTTTTCTTATGAAAATAACCAACCCTTCAACTATGATTATGTTAGTAAAATATTTTGTTACATTTTTTTTTTTTTTTTTTTTTTTTTAAATACATATCAAACACACATTTTTTAGTACTGTAAAAAATGTGTAAATGATAAGTTTTTGTTTTACATACTTGCCAACTTTTCCGGTTTTCGCGGAAGACTTCCGGTTTTTTAACGTATTTCCGGTCTTCCGGATAGATGATGAAATCTTCCGTTTTTAAAAAAGTCGCGGATATCGTTAGTTTTAAAAAGAAAACCCAAATCTTCTACGAAAACTCCTGATTCACAATCTTTTTCCATCCATAACATAAATGTCAATATTCATTTCAAACTTGCTTTATGAGATTCTAGAACACGTAGAGAAAAAGAATTGTTAAATATTTCTTGCTGATGTAATTATTTTTTACCCCCCCCCCCCCTCCCCTTTCATTTATTTCCAACTAGTGATCAGCAATCAAATGTTCTGCAGAAGTCTTTTATTTCCTCATCTTTATCCATCTGCAACATAAATGATAATATTAATTTTAAACTTCTTTCATTAGATTCTAGAAGCAGAGTTTAACATTTCTTACTCTGTAATTATTTTTGTATCCCCTCCCCCTTTCTCCGGATTGTGACCAATGATCAATTCTAGAAACAATAAAGCAATAGAAGTGCTCAATATTTTTCACGTATGTAATTATTTTTAGATCTTTATTGCTGAATTTAATGAATCTGTTTATTTTTCCCCAATTAAATATTTGTATGTCATATTTATACCAAATGTGTAAACACGGGGGAAAAAATTAAGAATAATTTTTTCAGGTAGGAAAATTTTTTCCAAATCAATTTAAGAAAATTAATACTTAGTTGGTTTTATGCATGTTTGAAACTGATAATTAGCTAGTGCCTACTGCTACTTTTTTTTATATGTATGATTAATGTACATACACAAAAATCATATTCTATTTATTTAAAAAATTAGTTATACTTTAACTTAACTAAGTTTTTTGTCTATTGTTAAATAAATTTCTTACAGATTCTGTTTTGTAGATATTTATATGTTGAAGAGGAATAACTCCATTTAAAACTTTTATATGTTTAGTATAATCAATCTATAGTAAAACGTTTTTATTATAGATTGCTTCTAAATATTAAAATTGTAAAACTGTATTTTTTTTTTTTTTTTTTTCTATTTGACGTAATAAACAAGTAAAAAAAAAATCTTCCCTTTTTTTATGAAATCTTCTGGTTTTTCAACAAAAATCTTCCCTTTTTTTATTAAAATTGGTTGGCAAGTATGGTTTTATAATTCTGAACAAAACATATATATTTGTGACAAATTGCAAGTGTAAGAAGGAGTATGTTAGACTTAAGTTTTATTCTTCATCCCAATGTTGCACAAATAAATAGAATGCTAAATAAATATGCTTAAGTAAATTATATTTAAAATGTGTTTAAAAGAATAGTATATAAAATACGTTTATATTTTATTGTTTTAAAATAAAGAAAAGAAATATACAACAAAAAACAAAACTAATGCTGGATATCAGATATCCGGCAAAATCACTATCCGTTTCATCCCTAGTATCAAGCAATCAGCAAGATTGGGATTTGAAATTGCCATTGTTCCTGCTGGCTTATCGAAGTGCTATCCACTTTTTGCAGTAAATAGACTTCCTTCATGAGCAGCCCATAAGTCTATTTAAAATCAGATGCTTGTAGAACAACACTATTGCTTGCATTCACTCCACACTGATTCCTCTACAGCCATGAGATTAATTGATATTGCTTTTCAGATCAAGAAGTTACTTCAGTCTTCTGCTGCAGTTGATTTTTTTTTTTTTTTTTTTTTTTACACCAGACTTCCTGTTTACTGAGCCAGTTTCTTCCTGTGTATTTTAAATATTGTACATGTAATAGACAATGACTGTACAATGTTTTTCCTATTCAAAATTAAATGCATGAAAGAAGCCATCATCTTAAATGTAGAAATTATATTCCTTTCTATCCATAGCACTTCTATAGCACTGCCAAACTCATCATGCATTTTCTAACATATGTTCATCTCCCTTTATGTCTCCTCTGTTAGCTCATGTAACTTTTACGTAGTACATGTATAATCAATCTTCAAGTCTTTAAAAAAAAATTGTAAATATATACGTAAAAAATGAGTTATGCATTTTTTTTTTTTTTTTTTTTTTTTGTTCAAACTCTTAGTTTGTTCTGAGATTCAATTATCATTTCTTGTAAGTACATTATAATGGATATTTTTCAGCAACTGTTTTGAATATATATTGTTTCTTTTTCAGTTGAAAGGAAAAATTGATGATTGTTCTTGTAGTGTTGATACTGTTGATCATTTTAATAATATAAAATTGTATCCTGTTCTTCAAAGCTTACTTATAACTGATTTTTTTCGATATATCAAGGTAAGCTGTTTTAATATTTTATTTATTTTTTTCAAGTACATATGTTTTATTACAAGAAAGACTTTTTTGCTTTATAAATGGCCAAATTTTAATAATCAATAACGAAATATTTTAGATTAATCTGCTGTTTTTAAAATGTCCTTTGATACAAATATTAGTGCAATTTAAATGATTTTACAATCAAAACATGGGTACCGGTAGATATAAGCAGGGTGGTATATCTGCCTCTCCCTAGATTTTCAAGTTTGATCTAAATTGTCTTTGTTTTTCATAATTTTGAAAAATAAATAAATACAAGGATATTTTGAATAATTACATATTGTAAGTATTAAAGAAACATCATTGCCATCTTGTTCTAAAGCAAAAACTTTAGAGACCAATAAAATAGTCTACCTCTCCCCCCCCCCCCCCCAAGTCGTCTATGGATTTTTTTTTCTTAGAGTGCCCATGACTAAAGGAAAATTAATGATTTAATAAATAAGTTTTATTTTTATTTAATATCAGTGTTTAATATATCATTATTAAATGCAAATACATAGAATCTTCAATTGATGTTTTCAAAAATACAGAGATGCATAAGAGCCCACAGGAAAAAATACAGGAAGGAGCAAGACTTTCTAGGGAAAAGACAAAAGATTTTTTATATTGGTCTCTAAATTGTTTTGCTGTAGGCAGATGGGAAGAGAAAGTACTATAGTTTCATAAAACATAATGTTTTGTAATATTTAATTATTTAAATAACTTTATCTTTTACAATTTTGAAAAAAATAATAATAATAAATAATAAATAAAATGCAAAGACAGTTTTTAAGTGAATTTGGAAAATCTAGGGTGGGATATGCGACCCGTCCCGTTGCCCATATGTGCTGTGCCAATGCCTATGCAGAAGCATTGTAAAAAAAAAAAAAAAATGCGTCACATGCTGCAATCTGTGTTTGGCATAGAAAAACAGCAACTGTGCTGCATATAATATAACTGTCATGAACTGCTACAAATAATAGAAAAAGAATGTCTTGCTTTTCATGAAGTGAAATTAAAAAAAGAAAAAGGAAAACCTTTTAACACATCATACAAAATTTTGTCTTCTTTTAAAGTAGAATTATTGATTGATTTTTATTTAAATCATTAATCGACCATCTGCTTTAAAAAAAAAGAAACAGTTGCTACAGTCATAATAAAGGCAACTCATATAATTTGTAAAACAGGTATTGGAGTTGATAAGTCGAATACTAAACAGTAATTACTTTTAACAATTAATAAAATTATGGATAATTGGGCTTTAAAGTATTGTTTATTTAAACTGGTTTTGCAAGCAAATTCAATATTGAAGATATTAAAAATGTTAAGTACTTTCTTTATTATTTTTGTATTTTATTTATGTTTAACACCCTATCTAATTTTAAATTGGGTGAAGTGGGGTAAGTGTAACAATGTTTTGTCATAGTTCAGTTTTTGTTTGATTTCGTTCAGTTCCTATTATACATATATTTGAATATTTTTATGGATAAACTGCAACTGATAAGCTTTTTAAAAATCTCAGCGTTTTATAATTTGACTATATGGGCTATTTAAAGAGGAAAAAATTATATGATGAAAATTTTGTATTTAATGGTTCTATTTGCTCTATGGTGTTTTGAGCAAGAGTAATCTCGGTGTACTATATCTGTATACAGCACATTAAGAGATATGCAGGTCAGATTTCCAAATTGTAAAAATTTTCATGAATCTCTTTTTTTTTTAATTTTTTTAATTTCTCAACTTGTTACAGAGTTGCAAACTTTTCAATATGTATCTAATTAGTACTTCACATCTTCTTTTTAACTTTCAAACAAAAACTGGAAAAAGATAAGGATTTTAGGTTTTATCAAAAATTAAGACAGAACTCAGATAGCTAAAGATATATGTGATGTAGTTGAGTTGCTTGGGACTAGTGTAAACACCCTGGTTACACTCGCCTAGCATACAAAAATCCATCACTTGGGTAAGGATAACCACAAGTGACAGACCAAAAAGCTTATGAAATACAATAAATCCGAAATTATATTCAAAATCTACGTATAAAATTCAATTTCCTTACTAAATCTGTAGAGTTTATTTCACACGTACAGCAAAATGGCAAAACTTCGAATTTTTAGAGGGTCACTCTGTCAGACAGAGAAATGTAAAAAAATTTTGAAACTTCTAAAACTATCATTGCTTCATCTTTAAATTTGTATACTAAGACTAAATATGGCAAAGAAAGGATCAAACAAATAGGATGTCTATTTGGTCCAGATTCAGCTTATCAGCCAAATTATAAGCTGAGGTCAGTGGCGGATTTAAGGGGGGGGGGGCTAGGGGGCTGAAGCCCCCCCCCCCCCAAAAAAAAAAGCACTAACATTTCCATTGGATGTTACAATTGTAAATTTTTCATTGACCTGGAATAACATCTTGAAAACTCTTACCCCCCCCCCCCCCCAAAAGTTAAGTTCTGGATCCGCCACTGGCTGAGGTTACACTTATCCCCAATATTAAAAGTTTTGTTGGATTTCTGACTTTTTTTTATTAATAAGACTTATCTTTTACTAGGTAAACTTAAATAGAAAATGCCCTTTTTGGCCTGATGATAGTAAATGTGCTATACAAGATTGTTCTGTTAAAACTTGTCCTGAGGTATGATCAATTCTCATATAATTACCAATTATTAATTTCCATTATTTATATATTTATTTTTAATTTCTTCTTACAGGAGCAACTTCCACCTGGACTGAAAGGTGGAATACATTCCATTCCTCCTGTTGCAAAAGTAAGGTGGCTTCACAACCAAATAATGATTTAACTATAAAAAATCTAATTATCTTGTAATCCATAGAGCTTAGCAACAAAAATTTTGCAGAATATAAGTTATTGTATGTTTCCATTTTATAAATATATAAAAATGGATTATAATTATTAATGCTTAAATGAATGAATAGTCTAATATAAATTCTTTATATTACAAACATTTTACTTCTGTTATTTTTCCTCAATATCAGAAATCACACCTTCTGAGAAAATTGTTTGCTTGTGGGAGTATTATTGTTTATATTATACTTCATTTAAAATTTTTATTTTGCTCATGATTTTGTTCTATCACAATATATTTATTTCAGCAGTACAGTATTAAAATAGCTAATTGTACAAAAAAAAATTCTGAAATAGTCCTTGTTTTGCATGGTATTTTATTGGTAATTAATCACTACTTTCTGAAAACATTTCCCACACTCTGAAACATTTTATTTTAATTTGCTTTTCCTTTTCCTATGTCATCTTCATTCTTTCTTTTTTAATTTTTTATTTCGATTGTAAATTTTTTCTCATGCAGTTCTAAGCATAATTGCATTGTTGATTTTAAGCAAATTCTTAGGGAAATCCCATTCGGGCCACGCACGCTGCTTATAAGCGTGTTATGTTTACTGTGTTTCAATAAAATCCATTAAAATGCCTTAATGATATAATTCTATAATAAATAAAAATTAAGTAAATTTTAAATAAATTGTCGGTAATTACTTAAAACTATGTAATTTTTTTTAGTTTTATATCATATTTCACACTGTCAGCCACCGGTGGCTGGTGTGGCCTAAACAGAAAGTTCAGTGTCAGCCACCGATGGCTGACATGGCACTGAATGTGTTAAACTAGATTTTTTTTTTTTTTTTAAGTCAAAACTTATGATACAAGACAGGTTTTTCAGTATCTTTTTTAGTAGTGTACTATCATATTAAGTATGAATATTTCACTAGCATTAATTTGCTGTATATACATAAAATATGGAGCATTTTTCTTCCTTTTCAAGTTTTAGATTATTAATAAATAAATTTTAAAAGAATACCTGTGCTTAGGTTGTAATTGAAAGAGGATTTGAATATTGTAGCACTCCTTCTTCTTTTTTTTTTTTTCCTGTTCCTGAGAGAGGCCAAACTCAGAGAAACTGTGATAATAAGCAGGGCTGCAAAAAAGCTGGCCTTTTTAAAAAAAAGATCAGACCGGCTGGCTTTTATTTAAAAAAAGACCAGCCTTTTTTAATAAAAGCCGATCTTTATTGCCTTTTTTTACTTTGGTATCTTGCTATGCATTTAACATATATGCTCTGTGTTAATTTACGTTGCTAAAGTCATTTTGTGTAAAAAAATTATGAAATAGAAAATAATTCTCAAATTTTTGTTGTTATAGTATCTTATCTAATAAATAAATAATATGGTGAAAACATTTTTTTTTTTCAAGGGCATTTTTCATTATCATTTGATGATTATTTCTACCATATATTGATATTACATTATGAACATAAATGATGTCATTTATTCAGGGAGGGGGAGACATAAAAATCATTGTTAATTTGCATAGATTTCATTTTTATATTCAGAGCTTCAAATACTTCTCTTTAACTAAATATTTTCATAATCAAAATATACTAAGTAACTACTAATATATATTTTTGTTTTTTTCTCACATTTATACAGAGTCAGAAATATTTATTCTACTTTTTTTATATATGCTGTTTTTACAATTATGAAAAAGTACTAAATAACTTTCAGCATATTAATCTTAAAAACTTTAGCCGAAACGTTGGATTTAATATTTATTAAATTCCTTCATTAACCTTCCTCAGGGAAGAATGATGTTAAAAAACACATAAACATAGAAAATTTAAGTTACTACATGATATCACAATTACAACTTCAAAGAGAAATTTAACAGATGATTACACAAATTATAAAAATTTACTATATACATTTTAAAAATATGCTAAAACACTCAAATGAACTTGAAACATGATCACTATAAGACAAGGATAAAGAGCCACTAAAGCAAAGGTTAAAAATATCAATATTGCGGGGTTGCCAGAACTAAACTAAAGCAGGGTAACCATAAATTAATTTAAGCCCAAGAAATGAAGCCAAATTGAGGGGGGGTTTACGGATAAGGAATCGTTACAAATTTCTGATTTTCTTTTAATAATTTCGAATGATTCATAAAGAAGTGCTTGGTTTCTATTGTCAGTATTGTAAATTATTTTGGCATTTTCAAAATCGGGGTCAATGGGATTAGAATTATAATTATAATTTCGTGAAAAAGCTGTGTTGGGTCTATTATATTTTAAATCTGCAATATGCTCCTTGTGATAGAATGAAGGAGCATATTGCAGAGTTAAAATATAATAGACCCAACACAGCTTTTTCACAAAATTATAATTCTAATCCCATTGACCCCGATTTTGAAAATGCCAAAATAATTTACAATACTGACAATAGAAGCCAAGCACTTCTTTATGAATCATTCGAAATTATTAAAAGAAAATCAGAAATTTGTAACGATTCCTTATCCGTAAACCCCCCCTCAATTTGGCTTCATTTCTTGGGCTTAAATTAATTTATGGTTACCCTGCTTTAGTTTAGTTCTGGCAACCCTGCAATATTGATATTTTTAACCTTTGCTTTAGTGGCTCTCTATCCTTGTCTTATAGTGATCATGTTTCAAGTTCATTTGAGTGTTTTAGCATATTTTTAAAATGTATATAGTAAATTTTTATAATGTGTAATCAATCATCTGTTAAACTTCTCTTTGAAGTTGTAATTGTGATATCATGTAATAACTTAAATTTTCTATGTTTATGTGTTTTTTAACATCATTCTTCCCTGAGGAAGGTTAATGAAGGAATTTAGCCGAAACGTTGGATTTAAAATTTATTAAAGTTTTTAAGATTAATATGCTGAAAGTTATTTAGTACTTTTTCATAATTTATACAGAGAAAGAAAGGAAAATTAATTTTGGCTTTACACATTTTGTATAATTAGACTGAACTTATCCAAGAATCAACTGCATTGATTAATGATCTAGAAACAAACAAAATCATTCCTCTTAAAAGAATGTGGAAATTGGGAATAGAGACTGGGAAATGCTATTTCTTTTAATTTTGAAAGCTACTTGAATCTATGAAAAAATTAACTCATCTGAAAAATTAAGTTTCTTAAGTTCTCTGAGTTATTGAACAATTTTCAGAAAAGCAAGATAAGTCTTGCATAAACTTAATTAAGACATTAAATAACTAAGGTTTATTAATAAAAACAAAAAAATTGATTTTCGTATTTTTCTACTTATTAGACCTCGGGTAAGGAAAATCAGTTTTTTTCAGAAAGTTTAATTTACAGACAAGGCTCAAGGTACAAGACAAAGCCTCATTTAAAAATAGTCTTATCTGTTAATTAAAATTTCTGGTGTAAAACTTAATAAACTCATTTAGCTTACCTGTGAATTACATGCAGGAAAATACAATATTTTGCTAATAATTTTTAGAGCTGTCCTCAAATTTCAACTGAAAGAATATTTTTCTACACAAAAAATCACTTTGTTTAGAACATGCTAAGGAATAGTTTAGGTGTTGAAAAAGCAGAAAAATAATTTAAAATGTAATTGCTATTAAAAAACTGAGCCAAGTAACTGTAAATTTAATTTCCTTTAGCATTTTTATTGAGTAAGAATTATTTATTAATAATTTAAATTACATTGAACCAAATCAATTTTCTAATAAAGAGTGTGGTTTTTGTTTTCCTTATATTTTGTCATTTAGAACTCTATTTATTGAATAATTTTACACTTATTTAATTTAATTTTTTATTACAATATAATTTAATTATATTATTGCTCTTGTCATCACTTTAAGAAAAAACTAATTTTAATAAAAGCCAGCCTTTTTAAATTTTAGCCGGTCATTTTTAAGCAGTTTAAACAAAAAGGAAAAAAAAAAAAAAAAAAAAAAGGCTGGCTTTTTTTGGCCTGGTTAAAATCTGGCAGCCCTGTAATAAAGTATAAGCAAAAGAGAGATTTCTAAAATAAGTTATGTAATTGAGGGTCTCGTATAAGAGGCAAGGGGAGAAAGTTCATTAAAGATCAAGTGAAAGAAATGAATGCTTCATTCAAAATAGAAATTAAAATAAAAGGCAATTACTATTTGTGCATTTTAAAAATCTTTGAAACAATTTAAATACCATGCATGGATACTTTCTAATTCAACAGGAATATAATATTGCATTGAGTCAAAAAATAAATAGATGTCTGAGAAATCAAACCATTCTACTCCTTTATAGGCTCTAGAACCTAATAAAAGAATTTTAAAATTAATATTGACATTCATATTGCTGATGGAGAAAGACTGGGAAACAAAAGGCTTCTGTAGAGCTTTTAATTGACTATCGCTAGCAGTTGGATATAAGAAAAGAGGAGGGGGGGCAGTAGCAGCTCGTGAGATTCCTTTATAGCGGAGCTGCATAGCTTCATGTCTATGTAAGATTTGAGAAAAAAGTGAAAATGATTTTCTAAATAATCTGTTTTAATCGGGGGGCTTCGGGTTTTATATGCATAGACTGAGCAAGAAGCAAAGTAATACAGGATACAGCATAGATTTAAAATTTTATATTATTAGACATTCATTACAAAAAAAAAAAAAATCTGGAGATTTTATTTTGTTAACTTTATTTATGATAATCAATTTTCCCCCAACAAAATATTTTTCATCTGCATGCTATTATTTTCTCCAAGATGGTACGAAGTATACATACATGTTTGTAAATCAACTTTTGCTCATTAAAAAGATATGCACAATGATTTATATAAAAATAATAATAAATAGTTTGATTACATACTTATGTAGATCTGTACAGTTCTTGCGATAATAACTGCAAATAATTCGAATCTATAGTCCATAATGATAAAGAATTTTTTTTTTGTGTCTCTGTACAAAAATGTATAAGTCCTGTACTCATCAAAACTATATAAATTGCGTGACGATTACCTATAACCTACCTATCAATTTTTAGCTCAATTGGATAAAACATTTAGGCGCAATCGCACTTCATAAATTTAAGTCCATTAATCAAAATAAGGAATTTTTCTTTGTGTCCTTGTAACAGAAATATATAGTCTCACATCCATCAAATTCTATACAGCTCGTTTGAAGGTGACCTTTCACATACTTACCAGCTTTCAGTTCAATCGATCATTTAGATGTTATGATATTCACTCACATATATACACTTACTCACACCATACATATAACACTGTAAAAATAACAAAAATGAGCTCAGGAGACCTCAAAACATTTTAGTAATGTAATGCTCGTATCTTAAAAGTGCAATTATAATGATGTGTTTCATTAATTTATTTAGAACATCCTTTGAAATATTAATTAAAAGAGTTAACATCGACGTAAAATCTTGCATATCACATAGATTATAAAATGCTTGTCTAACATTACGAACATTTTATTATTATTATTTTTTTTTTATGTGAACTTTACACACATGGTACAGTAAACTAAAATTTCATTTAGATGTGAAACCGTAGTATAATTAAAAACAAATTTCCAAAATTTGCTGCACATAGTCAGTAACGTATCTGATATCTTCTGTATTGCCGTGCATAAAAAAAAAAAAAATCTACAAATGTTAAAACACTATTTTCTTTAGATATATTTAAAGACTTGAATAGCATATATCAGTTTAATTTGGTTTGAAATATTACCCAAGCCAGCAGGGCATTCTGGATGTTTTGTGTGTCCTCGTAGAAGAAGTATAAATGAAAAATACTACATTTTCTAAGTGAATAAGTTTGTTATGCATTAGAATAATTTACATAAATTTCCTAGATTCTGCAACAGAATAACACTGCTAAAATGTATTTAATTTAATTTTCTTATAAAATGTAATGTGTAAGAAATTTTTGTGCATTCCTCTAAATGAACTGTAAACGAAACATACCCCATTTAGGAAAAATAGTGTGGTCAATCTAAAGAACGGATATTAAAATGCTTAAATTTCCGAGCATATTTCTGAAAGTTCTCACTCAAATAGAAAGACAGATGAAACGAAGTTATAAATGCTTTCCAACTTCGTTGTACGAAAATGTCAGAAATTAAAAATTTAGTAATCTCGTGTTTTTAAGAAAGGTTCGACTGCTAATATTTCTCATCAAAATAGAAAAACATTAGTGACTAATATACAAGTGAAATAATAATAATAATAATAATAATAATATCAACAAAGCGATTAAACACTTGATAAATTTTAAATATTATGTTTAAGGCAAAATTTATATAAAAATTGTGATTCTGTCTATTCAACGTTTCTGCCATTGGCAAAGCAAGAAACCAAAAAACCGTGCGCAATTTCCATGTAATATAAAATAAAAATCTGTTTGAAAAATAAATAAAAATGACTTCTATTTTCTCATATAATCGTTAATAACTTTCATGCTAAATTCTTTTACCTCTCATACATAAATAATCTTCAAACACAGCGATTACCGCATTAAAAACAGTGAAGGAAAACGTAGATTACAAAGGGAAATTGTTCTTTTCCAGCATTACCGAAATCCCTAATCAGATTGGAGCTGCACCGGATGCAGCTCCAACCAAATGGTCCAAACTGGTAGGGAAAACGAGTAGGGGCGGTTGTAAATGTTCTTTCCCTAAAAAAATCCCTTTTTTTGGGAGCTGCATGAATGAACAGCCCCTTTACGAATTTTCGAGGTGTTATTGCGTTTAAAAATGGTTAACTTTTCTCAGCTTTTTAATAATTTTTCATGATAACGAAGTAATCTGCTTTTCTATATGCATGATACTATACAATATAATAATATTTATTTTCAAAATATTTTGAAAGTTGATAAAATAATTTTTTTGAATATTTCTGGGGGGGCTGCAGCTCTGCAGCTCCTGCCACGAGCCGCCACTGAGGGGGGGGGGGGATTATTTGAGCAAGAAATATCAAACAATTCTATTTCTTCATAGTTCCTAGAACTTTATAAAGCAAATTTAAAGTGAATATTGACATTTATATTGTGGATGCAGAAAGATTGGGAATCAGAAGGCTTCTGTCGTACGTTTGATTGTCGATCGTAAATAGGGTTTAATTTTTTTTTTTTTTTAACAAACGATATCTGTGATTTTTTTTAAAATGTATAATCTGTAATTTTTATATGTTGTCCGTAAGGCCGTAATTACTGCCGTATTTCCGTAAAAACTACGGACAAACCGTGGTTGTTGGCATCTCTGAGCGCCTACAAAATTTGGTTAACATGTAGACAGGCATTTTCTAAAGAGAATCTAGGCAGGTGTTGTCTAGGCAAGAAAATGCTATTTGCTAATGCAAATTCTTTCCCTTGTTTGGATCCTTCACTGTTAGCAAGTATGCTTTATTTTAAATATAAATGTATCCATAATTGCATGCATTTAATTGAAATTGACTTCTAAATAAATTTAAGGTATCAAGTGAAAGATAATGAAATTAACTTGAATAATATTGCAATTGCCGTGTTTATTATAAAATGGCAATTATATTAATATTTTTCTGATACAGTAATAAATAGTCTGAAATGTATTTTGCACACTTTAAAATATTCCAGTTTTAATTAAATGCTTAATGTTAAATTTAAGTGGTGTTTTTAAAATGTCTGTGAATGAAAATAATAATGTGTAATTACTGTGAATATCTTAAGATTGTTTTTTCGAATATAATAATCTTAGTCTGATTTTCTATTTCCTTATTTTAATTGTGCAATGTGAATGTGTTACAATTTTTTTTTTTTTCAACAATTATACTTAAATATTATATATATAATTTCAGATTTAATAAATATAATAATGATAATTAAATAAAAATAATAATATTGAGGTTTTACAAAATTGCTAACTAATCTTTTTAAAAATCAGTTTGCAAGTATTAATTTTTGTTTCAGTACTCAAAAGAAGTTGAAGCTCTAGAACATTGTGATGAGAATCATGGAGACCTTGGCCTCGTTAATGAAACTATCAGGTATGTAAATTTTTTTCTGCAACTTTTATTTCATGATAATATTTACTTGGTTATATGCATTGCTATATACAAAATGTATAACTGTCATTATACATACTTTATATGTATCAAATATTTGTTTCAACTAGAGAGGAATACTTATTTTATTTTATTTTTTTCTTCACCATAAAAATTCTTTTATAAAATTTACAAAGAAAGAACTGAAGGAGTGTGCAACACTGATTCAAGAGAAAAATGAAAGAGAAGGGGAGAAAAAAAAAAAAAGCCATACTGTATGATACAAGAATTGATAGTAAAATTAAAAGGAAAGCGAGCAGAATATAATATAAATACACATATTAAACTTAATCCAGCTGTATACCAAAATATAAGGTCTGATAAGGAGAAGATTATTAATTTAGAAATTTCCACTATTTTAGAAATAATTTTAAGAGAAAAAACAACTCGGAAAGTTGTTACATTAACAAAAAAGACAAATAGAAGATAGAATCTAAGAGCAGCAGAAATACATACACTTTAAGAGAAATAACAGTTTTAGCTTTGAAAACACCAAAAAAATAGGCTATATTACATTAATAAAGGAGGAAGCTACAAAAATTATAATTACACTGACACTGTGTTTCAACTTAACTTGACAGCACAGAGAATGTTACACCAATCTAATAACACATATTGTCATGATAGTTAGGTTACTGTAAAGCAGATGCAGTTATTAATAAACAATGAAAACTGTAAAACTTGGTTAAAAAAAAAAAAAAAAAACTATGCTTAATAATAAATATTTCATATTATGTATTTCAGTGAAATGGAGGAAGGGGCAGTAAATTTTGGATAGAATTTTGCAATATGTAAGTAACTTTAATTTAAAATAATAATAATATATAGGTTGAAGTGGGGTAAATGTAATGACATTTTGGCATAAGTTCGACTTTGAACTAATTTTGCTCAGTTGTTGTTATACTTACACTTCTGAACATTTTTAGGCATAAACTAAAGCTGATTGGCTTTTTTTTAATGTGAGCTTTTAATGATGTGACACTAAAGAAAAATAAATTATGTAAACTGTGTTTCATGCCCATGATTTGGGATAAATGTAACTTTGGCCCATTATATCCACCCATATAAAGTACATTAAGCAATACTTTATGCAAATTACCGGACAGTGAAAACTTTCAAGTATCTAGGCTTATGTGAATTTTTAAAGTATTTCAACTCATTACAGAGTTGTGAAATTTTCCTTATGCCTTGAACTAGCATTTCAAATTTGAAACTTTTTAACAGTCCAGCAAAACCTTTAAAAACTTAAAGGTATTAACTTTCATTAAAAATTAAAAGACAAAACTTAAAATCAGTGTAAAAAAATGTATAAGTGTTACAGCTAAATTGTTTGGGACAAATGTAAATATCTTACACTTCTCTGACATACAAAATTCCTGGGTAAGTGTAATTGCAGGTGAAAAAATAAAAAGCTTATGAAATAGAATAGAATAAATCAGAAATTATATTCAAAATAATAAATACAGTATAGGATCCGTTATCCGGAAACCCGTTATCCAGAATGTTTCGAAAACCAGAATGCGAAATGCCAACTACCAAAATTTTTAATTATCATAAAATTTAAGAATTAAAGTTATACAATAACAGCAGTCAGAATTATAGTTTTATTAACCTACTTTATTTAATGCTATGGTGTTATTCTGAGGAAATATGGTGAGCACAAAATTGTACAAATATTTACTGAAAATTTTCCAAATTTAGGTTAGAAAATGAATTTTTATTGTATTTTTTAATAGATAAACATTAATAACACATACTTCTTAAAGTGCCCAATAGCAGATGAATTTTATCCTTGAACTCAGGTCGCATGCATGAAGTCCTAATTGTTATAAAATTTTTAAGTAGTTTTTATTAATTTCCATTATTTTTAGAATTCATGTCATAAAATATTTAGCATTATGTGCAAAAAATATTTGAAACATTTATGAACTATTAGTATCAGAGCAGACACACACTACAAGCAAAAAAATATCATAGGCATTTTTGCAAAATCCAGATGAAAGGATATTACTCTGAGGTCCAAAATTAAATTTTATATAAGTTTATTTATTTTTCATTTATTACTATTGTTATTTATAGTTCAAAATTCTAATTAAGAATGTTTTTTTATTTTGTGGAAATAATTTATTAAATGAACAAATATATAGGTAAAGTGTTTATATGTATTATCCATGTTTATCACTGGTATTTATGAAATTATTTTGTACCATTTTTATACATATAATAAAGTATTCTGAATTACGGAAAAAACCCTTATCCAGAATATCCCAGGTCCCAAGCTTTCTGGATAACAGATCCTATACTGTATAAAACTTGTTTTCTTACCAAAAACTGTGAAGTTTACTTCTCAAATACAGCAACTGCAAAGCTTCGAAATTTGAGATGTACATTTCGTCGGAGAGGGAAATATATACAATTTTTCACACTTCTACAATTATCACTGTTTATAATAATAAAATAATTCAAATATTACTGTTCAGGAAAAGCGATTTATATTGAACTAAAATCATAACTGAAAAACTGAAGTTTATTAAATGGTTAATTAGCAAAATAGAATTAAATTACTAATGAAATTTTCAAACTTCTTGAAATATATTTTTTTAGTTTTCAGTTTATAAATAGAAAGTGCTTTTCCAAAGTAGTTGGCCACTTACCAGTCAGTTACTAACTTAAATAGGTTTTTACTTTCTTCTAAATTCAATAGAAGAAAGCATTGGATTCGTAAAAATTTTCAATCTCTGGTGTTTGATGGATTTACACATTTTGAGAGCTGTAGAACACGATTTTACCATTTTTAGAAAATGTCTGTCTGTGTGTGTGTGAAACAAAATTTTGTGGCAACTGTATCTCAGGAACTACTGCACAGAATTTCATACAAATTGGTATGTAGTTACACCTTGACATAAATTAGTGCCTATAAACTTTTTGAAAAATTGTCTAACAGGTTGTTGCGTTGCCATCCCATTTTTTCTAAATTTTTAACATAGTGGTATAGGACAAAAGTTTGTAAAAATGTACATAAAGAGAATTATTTTTTAATAATCATTATGAAATTTAGAAGAATTATTTATAATAGATAGTCAACTGGAAAAAAAAATTGTATATGTAGGAGCATAGTCTCCCCCCCTCGAAGGGAGTAAATTTTCATGATGGGTATCTTTCAAAAGAGCTCGGCAATACCTTTAAAATGAATAGTTGAACCATCGATCTGCAATAATTAAAAAGAAAGTTATCTTTTTTTTTCCCATTTTTAACTTTTATTTATTTATTTATTACTTTCTTCTATATGTAATATAGAGAAAGTATTGGATTCGTAAAAATTTTCGACCTCGGGTTTTTGATGGATTTACACGTTTTGAGAGCTGTAGAATACGATTTGACTATTTTTAGAAAATGTCTGTCTGTCTGTCTGTCTGTCTGTCTGTCTGTGTGTGTGTGTGTGTGTGACAAAATTTTGTGGCAACTGTATCTCAGGAACTACTGCACAGAATTTCATACAAATTGGTATGTAGTTGCACCTTGACATAAATTAGTGCCTATCAACTTTTGGTAAAAATTGTCTTACAGGTTGCGTTGCCATCCCGTTTTTTCTAAATTTTTAAACATGGTGATATAGGACAAAATTTTGTATAAATGTGCTTAAAGAGAATTATTTTTTAGTAATCATTATGAAATTTACAATAATTATTTATAATAGAGATAGTCAACTGGGAAAAAATTTTTGTACGTGTAGGAGCCTCGCCACCCCCCCTGGGGGGGAAGTCCCCCCTCGAGGGGAGTAAATTTTCAAGATGGGTATCTTTCGAAAGGTATCATCAATACCTTTAAAACGAATGGTTGAAATATAAATCTGTGATAATTTAAAACAAAGTTATCGATTTTTTTTTACTTTTAACAAAAAAAAAACTTAGAAAAAAAATCGTATTTTTTTTTTTTTTTTTAACGAAACTTAACCAAACTCGGTATTTAGTTGGTCCCCGACATAATTTGGTGCTGATTACATTTAGGGATCAATAGCTCAACAGGTGGCGCTGTGATCGCATTTTTTCTAAATTTTTAACATGGCAATATAGGACAAAATTTCGTATAAATGTACATAATGAGCGTTATTTTAAACTTGTGATTGTAAAATTAATATGAATTATTGATAATAAAAGTAGTTAACTACGAAAAAAATTTTGTGCATGTGGGGGCACCGGTTCCCCCCCTGGGGGGGAAGTACCCCCCGGGGGGGATAAATTTTCAAGATGGGTATCTTTTGAAAGATCTCGTCAATACCTTTAAAACGAATACTTGAACTATAAATCTGTGATAATTTAAAACAAAGTTATCGATTTTTTTTACTTTTAACAAAAAAAAAAAAAGTATAGAAAAAAAATCGTAATTTTTTTTTTTTTTTTTTTTTTTTTTATATTGTTACTGATTGAATATGTATATAGGAAAATATAGAAGAAAGTCTTGTGGTGGCCACAACATACTAGTTTTTAATATAATATCGAGAATATTTTTATTTTTTTTTTATTATTTTTTTTTTTTTTTTTTTGATATTTAGTGTTATACTACTTCTCTAATATAGAAATCATACTGCATTATCATGGAAGATAATTTTATTAAATAATGATTTTAATGAATTATTTTTACTGAGTGAATTTGCATAGGAAAATGTAGAAGAAAGTCATGTGGTGGCCACAACACTCTAGTTTTAATAAAGCTATTTTTTTATAATTTACATTATAAAAAATAATTGGGGAGATGCAGGAGAAAGGGTTATTTTTTATACAGGTAACCCCCAAAGAACACGGATACCTTCCCCCAAATTATGCAGTTTCAAAGTACAAGATTTTTGAGTAATTCTTTTGAAAAAGAATAAAATACATATTTGAAATGAAATTATTTCCAAATATGTCATTAAAAATAGAGTTGATAAAATAGAGTTCAGTTATGATTAAAGGCAAAATTATTCAGAATTATAAGGGAATTATAACTTTTATTGCAAAATTTGAAAAATCATGTCTGAGTTCTCAATTCAATTCCATTCCATTTTAATTGAAATAAATACACATTGCTTACAATACTTTTATTAATGTATATTAATGTATCAATTGCTTTTATTAATGTATACATAAGAATATAATTTAGATTTCGTTGTGATGTTTCTTTGAAATTTCATCTTGTTTACTTTTACCCATTATATTATTTTGTGAAAAATAAGGGAAAATACCCATTGACTATAATTTATTGTATAAATTCAGTGGATGTATTGAAATTTTCATTAGATGAAAGTTTGAACTCATTTGAGTATAAAGTGCAGGAGATTCTGAGTTTAGAATTTTTAATATTTTCAACCAAGTTTTCTATAACTGTTTGATCAATTAATATATATATATATTTTTTTTTTTTTGAAATCCTTAATTTACAAAATATCTGCAGAAAATCAAAAGATAGTTCGAAAAAGGTGTACAATTTCACTTGAAACTAAAGTAAAAATTTTGGACCGACTAAAGAAAGGAGAAAAATTATCAGTTGTTGCAAAGACAGAGAACTTGAATGAGGCTACTATTCATACAATAAAAAAGAATTAAGAAAAAGTAAGAGTATGGTTCAATACATACAAGATTTCTTAGAAGTGTTTACCAATATGTATTCAAAAAATAAGTTTAGTTTTATATTTAACTCCCCCCTCCCCCCCAAAAAAATATTATTCCCCCCCCCCCCTTTGAGAGGATCATTTCTGCTGCTGAGTAATTACACACTACACATTACCTAATCCGGCAAATTGTTAGGTACCGTCCATTTTTCTACACCACTTAATTTTTAGAGTTTTTGTTTTCTTAATTCATCGTAAATATATTTGAAGAAAAGTACTCAAAAAATTAAGGGGTGTAGAAAAATGGGCGGTACTAACAATTTGCTGGATTAGGTTGGCAGCTCTGCATATTAATTGTGACATATTGTTTAAAAGTGTTAATTTTCTATTAATATTACATTTTTACATTGTTATTGTTGTGGTTTTCAAATTTTCCAAAATATTTTTTCTAGTTTGTTTTATCTCCTAATTATTTATGAACCTTATTTCAGTTAATTGAAACATATTTAATGTTTTCACCCCTTTCTCTTTTTTTTTTTCTTTTCCCTTCTAGTGATGAATATTATAAAGATTTTTTGAAATGGCAGAAACATGATGACACTGTAGATACTTTCTGTGAAATGGATGGTATACAACTTTTTTTTTAAAATTTGCATTACAATATAAATGACGATGAAGTGTGACTATATTTTTAATGCATGTGCCTATCCTATAATAATTGTTTTGATCTCTTGAGTAGTTTTTACTCTATATAATATTAAAAAATTTTTAAACTCCAATTCTTTTTTGGGAGGATAAGACAGAGCTTGTATTTTTGCTTTCTTCTGTATTCAATAGAAGAAAGTATTGGATTCATAAAAAATTTCAACTTCTGGCTTTTGATGGATTTACACATTTTGAGTCCAAGAACACAATTTGACACATCTTTAGAAAATGTGTCTATCTGTCTGTGTGCGACAAAAATATTGTTCTAACTGTACCGAAAAAATTACTGCTTAGAATTACGTATAAATTTACATGTAGTTGTACCATGACATAATTTAATGCCTGTCAGTTTTTGGTGCAAATCATTCAATAGGTGACACTGCTGTATTGTGATTTCTCCTTTTTAAGGTAAGGTATATAAGAGGTCCATTATGAAACAGTATGTTGATTCAATTTGGGTGCATATTGACCAATAAGCGGCACTGTTATGCTACAATTTTTCCCTTGAACAGGAAGGCTATATCGCAGATTGTATTTTATATAATTGCACAAAACTTGGTATGTGAGAGGGCCATTCTGAAACACTATGTTCATTTAGTTTGGATGCAAATAGGCTGATAGGCTTTGCTGCAATTTACTCCGTGAATAGGAAGATTAAATCTGAACTTGTATGGCATATAAATGCTTTAAACTTGATATACAAGACAATCATTATGAAAACAAATGCTGATTTAATTAGGGCGTATATTAGCATACAGGTGGCTCTGCTATTGCTGTTAATTAAATTTGCACCAAATTGCATATATAAAAATCTTTATTCTGAGATGCTATATCAAACTTTTGTGCAAGTTAAATTATACATGGCACTTTTATATAAAACGATCAATGTTTTGTAATGACCACAACATGCTAGTTTCGAAAGTAAACTTTAAATATATAGAAACAAATTAAGTAATGTTATATTACCTGACTGCCCCTATTGGCCTTAACAAGATTTATATTATGAAAATTCACAAAAGATAATAGTAATATAGTTTGTGAAATAAAATGTGGGAAATATTTTGATGGTAAATCTTATTTAAAAATTAAAATTTACATTATCATTCTAATTTTTCTTTTTTAAATAATTTAATCTAAATACTATAAATTTTCATGCTTTATTTCAGCACAGTTATGTCTTTTTATTATTATTATTATATCTGTTCTGCATAGTACACATAAATTATGTATTTAGGTACTTATAAATTGTAAATAAATAAATATATGTTACAGATATGTATTTGCTATTTATTTTTTATTAAGTTTTATAATGTATACTATGGTGTAGACGAATTAAAATGTATTGGTTGGAGATTTATTTTTTGTAATCTATGCAATAACATGCACAATACATGTAATGTATTCAAATTTTATTCTAAATTATATATTGTCTTGATGCAATGAGAGATATTTTAGTGGATTTAATTGCTATGTAATATAATGTATATCTTTAAAAGCACTTAAAAAATATATTTGATGTTCTATAGTATTTCAATTATCACTTAAAAACAAAACTCTCTATTGTTTAGTTCAAAGTTAGCTGTCATTTCTGTTCATAAGCTTAAATTTTATACTCTCCTTCTCATAATTACTATCTTAATTTATTTCTCATGTAAAAAACGCTTCAAAAATTACTTGTTAGTAAACTACCGTAAAATCCCGAAAGTAACCCCCCCCCCTTTTTCTCGCTGAAAGTGAAATGTCTCCGTTATCCTGAAAGTAAACCCCCCCCCCCCTTTTTTTTTTCTCCATCCAACAAAGCTACATCCAATCTTCGGGTGCACTTACGGTACGTCAGCATTGCAAGTTAAGTTTGGCATTGAATTAAGTTTTAATATTTATATATTTCTAATTTAACTAATTTTTCATAACGTGTCGGATGCATGTTACCAATGGAATCATTACAGTTTTTTTACCTTTAATGTAAAAAATGATAAACTTTAATATTTCCTTTTTAAGTAAGTACCATAAAATCTCAAAAGTACCCCCTCCATCGAATATAACCTCCCCTCCCTTTTCTTCATTTATTTTTTTATAATTTTTTTTAAAGAATCTTTATTATAATCCCCCCACCTGAAATTTATCAGTTTTGCTTTTCAAAAAGGGGGGGGGGGGGAGGTTACTTTTGGGATTTTACGGTACTTACTTAAAAGGAAATATTAAAGGTTATCATTTCTTACATTAAAGGTAAAAAAAACTGTGCAATGATATATATTTTTAAATTTTTATTAAAGATTGTTAAATGCTTTATATTTTCTTGAACTGTTTTCTAAATGATGAATTGTAGAAATTTTCTCTTCTCTTTTTATACTATTTTATCATTAAGTTTAAACTTCTGTGTAATTTTCTTTTAGATGAAAGTTCATCAGATATAAATTATGTGGACTTACTACTTAATCCTGAACGCTTTACTGGTTATAAAGGTCCATCAGCTCATAGAATTTGGAATAGTATTTATAGAGAAAATTGTTTCAAGTATGCATCTCATCTAATAATAAAATTCCTTACATGTATGTATATGTTTGCTATCACATTTTCACATAAAAAAGGGTGCCCACATATGTATCTTTACAAGATCTGATAGCATATGAAGCCTGTTTTTGATTTTATTTTGAGAGGTTTATGTAAAAAATGATAGCATGGTAAACAAATAAGCAATATATATGAAAAGATAAAAATAATCTTATTTAAAATTTCCAATGCAAAATAAATGTTAAAAATATTTGATACAAAAAGCAAAGTTAGATTTCCTATTTCACTTTGTGGTGGAATGAATTATATACTCTAATGAAAAAAGGTGAAAGTAATAAATCGCTAGAAATGTTCTTAAAATAAATACAGTGAAATTACTGTACGAAACTAAATAAACTCCATAAATGAGGATTATAGAATAAACATGTGAATAAATTAATGTTAATGATTATCTGATAATGTAAATTTAAGGAAAAGGTTAACAGTTTTCAGTAATAATGTGATTAATTAAATAATGATTAAAGTATTCAATATAGAAAAGGCAGAACAATTAAAGGAATGATATTTACAAAAATAAATTATGTCATCAGTTAGAAAATAGTTGATGAAAATTGGCTTTTAAATTACTTGTGTCAAAATTCAGAACCCATAAATTAACCTCTTAAGGACTTAGCAAGTCTGAGTGCTTCACCAAACTGCCACGAATAAATTAGCCAATTAGACATCAAGAATATATTGTAATTATGTAAAAGAACCAATGGAGAATTGTGGGAAGAGTTTTAAATCCTTTTGCAGTTAATACTGAAGTTAAGATTTTTAAAACGGCTGCATGCAAGAATATTGATATTTTGTTGCTTTTTTTCTTGCTCCCTGTTAGCCCTTTTCCGAATGGTGGTTGTCTTGTAGAATTTTAGCAAAATTAACCTGTTGCCTGTAAGAATCAGCAAACGCCAAAATTAACCCACAGCTCATATGGGTCTCAAATGTGCCTTTCAAATTGGATCAGAATAAAATTGATTATTAGAACGGAGATAAGATCGATATTTATGATGAGTGTGAGATCTTTTGCTAATCATCCTAATGTTCAGTGCACTAGCAGCCAGACTTCTTGATGAATAAACTCTACTATTATTGAAGAAGCATGAAATAAGCTTCTCCGTTATACAGTGTGACTCTTTATTTGTGACACTGAACTTTATGGATACACAGTATAATAATCCGTCACATATATTTATATAGGAAAACTTGACATGAGAAAAGATTTTGTGAAAATGGTATCATATTTGGGGAAAGAAAAAAAAAAAAAAAATTGTTTGCATATGTAGAACTTCTTAACTTATATTTATTACTTAACAATAATAAATAATTTTTACTTACAATATTTTTATTTCAGATAGTAAGTAAACCCAATGTTTAATAAAACACTTTGAATTGTGGGCACTAGCCAGTGGGAATTTGCCCAATCAGATTTTTTGCATGATGTGAACAGTTGGTAATGACTGAAGGGGAAAGGTTGCTGTAGGCACCTATGAGTGGAAATTTGCAAGTGCATAAAGATGCATTATGAGGGAAAATGTCAGGCCAGTTTTAAAATATCATTTATGATACTAGTGTGTGTATCATTGACTATGAATATTGTAATTTAAAAACTTTAGGATCAGAGTTTTTTGAGATGATAAATTGATCTGACTTATTTCTTACTTCGGGAAAATTAGCAGTCTATACTTTGCCTAAAGCAAAATGTAACAGAAACCTGGTTTTTTTTTTTTTTTTTTTATTTTAGGAAACTGCTTGAACGATTTTGATAAAAATTTAAAGTTAGAGGTTTTTTGATAGGAGAATTTATTTTGAATTTTTCTTACCTCCCGAAAAATCAATATTCACTGATAATGTGCACTCTGCGTGGAGTAGATAAACCTAAAATATATTTTCAAAACAAATTGCTGCATTTACAATATTAATGATTTTTACAATTAATCAGAGTGGAACTCCGTCATTCATGTACTGAATATAATATGCCCTAATAGAAATTTATGCATGGGCACTGGCAGGTATGGCCAATGGGAAGCTATGGCCTTAAAATTTCTTTACATTGTCTTTATCTTTCACAATTGAAAAAAAAAATGCAAAGTTATTTTAAATAATTAAACATTACAAAAGAAACATTATGTTTTACAAATATACAGTACTCTCTCTATCATCTACATCAAAATTGTTTAGGAACCAGAGATTAGAGAAAAGATGCTTTGCCCCTCACTGGATTTCTTTCTTCTGGCACCTATGAATTTATGTTGGACAAATATATGATGAACTGTGCAGAGTCAATTACTTAAAAAATATTATTGAATTAAAATTGTAAAAATTGAAAAGCAAACATAATAGCAATAATTTATCTAAAATATTGTAAAGGGATTATATTATCAGAATTCTGTAAAATAATAAAGAAGTAATGGTGATTAGTAATAATAAAAATATTTATTTAGAATTGTTGAATAAATTTCTTAATTATTTTCTAATATTAATTATAATAGGTAACTAATTATAAAAAAATTATTTAAACTTATTTTAATAGATTTAATAATAAAATTATATGTATGTACATATATTTCAGATTTGGAGAAGGCTATGGACCCTATACTACTTCGAAAAACTTAAATGGTAATATATATTTATTCAAATAAAAAAATTATTTTTTACATTATTTACTTTGTAATTAATATTCCTTTTTCTTTTTTTAATAGCAATGTGTTTAGAAAAACGAGCTTTCTATCGGGCCCTTTCAGGTCTGCATTCAAGTATAAGCATACATTTATGTGCACAGTATTATACAAAAGGTAAATATTAATAAAGATTTTCTTTGTAAATTTTACTGTCTTAATATCAATATTTTTGCACACTTAAAAATAAAATCATTTATTAATTTTTCTTTTTTTTTTTAATATGGTGCATAAGAAATATTGAATGTTATAAAAGTAAAATATGCAATTGGCACATCTAATTTTTTTCGAAATGCTATATCCTGAATTTTACTTATAATCATTTATACATGCAAGATTTCCTCAGGGTAATTTTAAACCCTTCTGCTCCAAAAATGGTGAATGAAATTCCTCATAAAGATAAAAAATCAATACACAAAATCTTGCTTAAAAGTTTAGCAAGATTTGCAAATGATCAGATTTTTTCAATTTAAAAACTTATTTCTCGATGAAATGTTTTCAAACAATGGCTATTTAAAAAACTGTGTCATCCTCATGTTTTTCAGTGAAGATTGGTTTAAGACACTATTTAGGGGACTGGTAACGAATTGAGCAAATTCAATTCATTTGTGATCACCCTGTATCATTAAATGAACGAAACAATCTAATAATAATATAGACCCAGTATAATTTGTAGATGAATTTGTGTGACGATAGCATGTTAAATAAGATATAAGCAATTATTTTAAAACTAAAAAAAAAATCGGCATGTTTTTTGCTTATAATATACTGAGTTTTAAACGAAAATTATTCCCACTTTCAGATAAATTGAAAAAACACTTTTGAAACAATATATTGGAATACAAATATCTTAAATATCTCATGAAATATGAGTATTTTTATTAAAAACGTTTTTAATGTGCATGCATGAGAGATAGTAAAATATTTAATGCATAAATTAAAAACTAGATATATTGGGCAACTTCTGTCAAAAGATCATTTAAATAGAATAAAAATTAAACAAATTGTCAACAAAAGAACAAGCTAGATTTTAGGTTATTTTCCAGAGTGGAAATTTCGTGAAGGATTTTTCACATGCCATGTAATTAATTTGAAGATTCAATTATTTCAACCACTTTGCAAAAATAATTTTTTGTGAAAAGTCCCTTATAAGCTCGTAACTCTAACATATTTTTGTTTATTTACTAAGATTTGTGAGATTATAAGGGGTTTTTCCACAAAAAAGAACTTTTGCAAAGTGATTGAAATAATTGGATCTTCAAATTAATTATGCCGCATTGAAAAACCCCTTTAGAAATTTCAACTCTGAAGAATAGCCTAAAATCTAGCTCATTCTTTTCCCAGCAATTCGCTTAATTTTTACTCTATTCAAAAGAACTTTAGATAAAAGTTGCCCATTATATCTAACTTCTAACCTATATAATAAAAAATTTTCTATCCTTCACACATGCGTAGTGAAAATGTTTTTCATGAAAATGCTCATATTTCATGAGATATTTAAGATATTTGTGTTCTGATTGCACTATATTGTTTCAAAAGTGTTTTTTTTTTTTTTTTTTTGGCAAATATTTTTTGATAAACATTCTTTTCTATTCTCAATATGATAATTTTAATCTGTTTTATTATTGATAAGTGTTCCTGTTCATTCAAGTGTGAGTAATGTGAATTAATTAATATTTCTTTTCACTATTCTTGGATATATTTTTTTCTTATGGATAAATTTAGCATTAATCATGTTTCTCTTCCATATATATTGTTACGAATTGTAAATAATTGTGTTTATTTTTGTATAAATTCTTTCAAAGAGGCTTAGTAAGTTGATAAAGTGCTAATTTTGTGCATTTCTAGTCGTTTTAGCGTTGAAATAGCCTTATTTTCCCTTAAAAACGCATTAAAAAGCCCCAGTAATGCAAGTAATGGATTTGGCGCCAAATTTGGCAACTTTTTCCCACCTTGGCAATTTTTTTGGCGACCTTGGCGAGAAAATCCTTATATGGGATATACCAAATATGGAAGCTGTAAGTTGATTGGTTGACCACTTTCTAGAGTTTTCTCGAAAAATCTGGGTTCCATGGAACAGCATATAAGGAGCGCTTCCTCGCCAAGACAGTCAGTTCAGTTCAGATCTCAGCCAGCTTCGCTAGTGCTTGCATTGCTCTTAAGCCTCTTTGAGAGAGACTTGCTTCAAGTGTTATTGCTATACCGTTTGTACTGTGGATTTGCTATTGACAGCTGTTGTTTAAGCTGTGGTTACTGCTTGAATTGAAGCTGATAATTGGTTTATTGACCTGTATTTTTCTGGAACTTTCTGTGAATAAATTACTGAATTTTTGTACGTTTGGCCTTTCATTCTCAGACAACTCACGAACCCCGAAGTACGCAACATTTCTGGTGTCAGGAGCGGGGTTGTCTGTGAATGGTGATAACGAGGGCTATGGAGCAAGAGATGAAAAAACTTCTAGAAACCTTAGCTACCCAGATGAATGAAATGAAAGCCGGTCAGGAAAAGATGGAAACCGGATTGAAAGAGAAAATGGAAACATCGCAAAGAGAGTTGAAAGACGGTTTGACTGAAGAAATGAAAGTAGCACAAAAGAAAATGGAAACATCGCAAAGAGAATTGAAAGACGGTTTGACTGAAGAAATGAAAGTAGCACAAGAGAAAATGGAAACATCGCAAAGAGAATTGAAAGACGGTTTGGCTGAAGAAATGAAGCATATGAAAAGCAGTTTGGGTGAAGTTCAGGAAGAAATTAAATCTAATCAAGATGAGATGAAGAGAGAGCTTTCAACGGTGAAAGAATCGATCGAGGGTAAATTAACGGTGATGGAAAATAGAATGGATGGAATAGAAGAGAAAGTTATAAAGATAGAAGAAAATTTTGAAGAGAAAGTTTTGAAAGTTGAAGAGAGTTTTGAAGAGAAAGCTATGAAGATAGAAGAAAATGTTATGAAAGTAGAAAGGAATTTTGAAGAGAGATTTATGAAGATAGAAGAGAACTTCGAGAAGAAAGTCATGAAGAAAGTAGAGGAACATCTTGAGAGAAAAGTAGAAGAGAAGTTGATCTCCTTGCCCCAGGAAACGGAAAAGAGAGATAAAAGAAGCCAGAATCAGGAATCTATTAAGCTATCTACCTACGACGGCAGTTCCTCCTGGCATGTATATAAGACCCAGTTTTCCATCGTAGCTGAAGCTAACGGCTGGGACTCTACCGCCAAGTCAGTCCACTTAGCAGCAGCATTACGGGGGGATGCAGCCGAGATACTGAGAAATGTTTCTAAAGAAGAAAGGAACGACTTCGAGGCCCTGACTAGAGCACTGGAGCTACACTTCGGAGAGAAGTGTTCTAAGGACTATAGTCGCCTCCAGCTAAAATCCCGTTACCAGAAAACGGGCGAAAGTTTGCAAGAGCTGGCAGCGGACATTCAGAGATTGTCACATCTAGCATTCTCAGACTGTCATGCTGACACTCGGAACGACTTAGCTCTTCAGTACTTTATTGATGCTGTTCGTGATCCAGAAATTCAAAAAGCGCTAAGACTCTCCAACATCAGAGATGTAGAATCAGCTTTAGGCTATGCACTTAGGATAGAGGCAGTCCAACAAGCCTCCCGTAAAGACCGCCATACCATAAGAGCAGTCTCATTAAACGATACCCCTGCAGGTGAAAACGAAATGAAGAGAAGTATCGAAGAGATCTTAAAGAGATTGCGCAGCCTGGAGAATAAAAAGGAAATAAAGGACCGGAAGATAAAGTGCTGGGGCTGTGGAGGGGATGGTCACGTGAAGAGGAACTGCCCTGTACGACCAACTATAGGAAATCACCCGGCTTCACCATCACTGCAGGGAAACTAGGAGGCGGCCATCTCGCGGGGCGGAGGTTGCCTGAAATTAAAGAGCCCCAATTTACAGTATTTCATGTTTCATCGATGAGTGGCGGCGATAATGGACTTTACGTCTATGGCCAAGTCAACAACGCCACCTGCCGGATGATTCTGGACACAGGAGCCAACGTGACCATCATTAGGACGGATTTGGCTCAAGAACTAAAAGAGAAGATCATCTGGACGCCGCCCTGCGTTAAACTCCAGACTGTGACCGGAGACGAAATCAAAATATATGGAAAAATGAACTTGACCATAACTTTTAGAAATGCCAGTTACCATCATATGGCATATGTGGCTGACATAAGAGATCCTCTAATCATTGGAATTGATTTCCTAAGAAAATTTAACTTCAAATTGGACTTCAAGAATAATGAACTGCATTCGAGTTCGGAAGACATAGCTGTGTTCAATACTGAAAATCAAGACATTCAGCAAATTTGCCAGATAACAGCCAAGTCGGAAGTTTCCATCCCCCCACACACAGAGACAATAGTTTCAGGAACCCCTCCTACAAAGCAATTCTTCCGCTATGGACTGATTGAATATCCGAATATAGACAATAGCCCAAGAGGAGTTCTGGTAGCTTCATCTCTGGTGGATCTCTCCAGGAGTACTATTCCTGTGAGAGTCGCAAACATCAGCGATAAGGTTCGGACAGTGAAGAAGGATGAGGTGTTAGCAACCTGCACTCCTGTTACATGCATCAACCGTCCCACGCAATCAACCGCATCCAAGTCTTCAGAACAATTAATAATGGAATTACTAAAGAATGCAGAGTTAGGAAAGGAACAGAGATGTGCTGCGGAGAAGCTACTCCAAGAATTTAAAGACCTGTTTTCTCGAACACCTGAAGACGTCAGGAGAACGAACATCACCCAGCACAGAATTGATACAGGAAATCATCCTCTAATCAAACAACATCCAAGAAGACTTCCATTTGCTAAACAGGAAGAGGTCACTGAACTTCTAAGTGAAATGCAGCACAATGATGTCATCGAGCCCTCAACGAGTCCTTGGGCCTCTCCCATAGTACTGGTGCGGAAAAAGGATGGTTCAACAAGATTTTGTGTGGATTATCGTCGTTTGAATGACATCACGAAGAAAGACAGTTACTCTCTTCCCAGAATTGACGACACATTAGACACACTTGCTGGCAATAAATGGTTCTCGACTTTCGATCTGAAGAGCGGTTACTGGCAAGTAGAATTACATCCTGATGATCGTGAGAAGACTGCATTCACCACGGGACAAGGACTGTGGCAATTTAAAGTTATGCCGTTCGGATTATGTAATGCACCTGCCACCTTCGAACGCTTGATGGAGACAGTGCTAAAAGGACTTTCCTATGAAGCCTGTCTGGTGTATTTGGATGATATTATCATTGTGGGGCGCACCTTTGAAGACCATCTACGAAACATCCGAAAGGTGATGGAGAAACTCAGAATGGCTAACCTCAAATTGAATCCAGGCAAGTGTAACTTGTTCCGTCGTGAAGTGAGCTACCTCAGCCATATCATCTCTGCCTATCTTGACGTATCCACAGCCCGACAGACAGTTTATACTTGATACAGATGCCAGCCATGAGAGTGTCGGTGCTGTTCTGTTGCAGGAAATTGATGGTCAAGAACATGTCATTGCCTATTGGAGTAAATGCCTGTCTAAACCAGAGCGAAATTACTGTACCACCAGGAAAGAGCTACTCGCCATCGTAAAAGCCATAGAATATTTCCATCATTACCTATATGGCAGGAGATTCCTGCTCTGGACTGACCATGCATCTTTAACGTGGTTGCTCCAGTTCAAGAACCCGGAAGGACAGATTGCCAGGTGGATACAACGCCTGCAGGAATATGACTTCGAGATACGTCATCGTAAAGGGACTCTACATGGTAATGCAGATGCCTTGTCATGGAAGCCCTGCTCGGAAAGCTGCAAGTACTGCTCTAGAGCCGAACAGAAATACCTGCCGATAAATCCGGGTGCCTGCCAAGTTACTGTCTCAACACCATCAGATCAAGATCCCGATCCATGAAGTGACGAAGAACTTGGAAAATCCCAGTTGGAAGATCCTGACATAAAGCCAATATTACGGCTGAAGGAGACGACCAGCAACAGACCTATCTGGCAGGACATTTCCAGATTTAGTCCCATTACGAAAAGTTATTGGGCACTTTGGGACTCTCTTCATATCAGAAACGGCGTATTATACAGAAAGTGGGAATCTGATGATGGGAAAAGCTTCAGATGGCAGATTTTATTACCAAGATCAAAAATTCCAGCTGTTTTAGAACAACTGCATAGTAGCTCTACCGGAGGCCATTTTGGGGTAATGAAGACTCTGCAGAAAGTTCGGGAACGCTTCTACTGGTGCAAGGCAAAGGAGGATGTGGAAAAATGGTGTAAATCCTGTGATGCTTGTGCGGCACGTAAAGGCCCGCAGAAACGAAGTCGAGGAAGACTTCAACGGTATAACGTGGGAGCACCATTTGAACGGATTGCAATCGACATCTTGGGTCCTTTGCCACGGACCTCCAGTGGAAATAAATACATTCTCATCGTGATGGACTATTTCACCAAGTGGCCTGAGGCATATCCCATTCCCAATCAAGAGGCATGCACAGTCGCAGAAGTCCTAGTGCAGCAATGGGTGTCAAGGTACGGCACGCCCCTACAACTTCATACCGACCAAGGTAGGAACTTTACCTCTGATGTTTTTATTATAAACTAAAAGTCTATGTTTCAAATCATTTCTATTAAGCAGATTAAATACAGTGGAAACATTAAGATTTAAATTTTAAGGGCTTCAATAGAAATAACCCGACCAGTGTTCAACTATTATAACACATTAAAGACCAAAGTTTTTAACAAATAAAACAACTTTATTCAACAAGATATAATGATATATTAAGATTTCAAATTTATAACAAGAACAAGATTACCTTTTACAGGTGTTGAGCTAGGCATATAGATAAACACAATGAAAAAGCAGATGACAATATACTTCAAGGAACGTCGCAGAGCCTCCGTGATCGCCTGGTTGATCAACAAGAAAATACGATGAAGAAATATACTTCCGCGATCGCCAGGTTGATCAGCGAAAGTGAAACAAGACGAAATAACACAAAGTTGAAATGAAGACAATTACGTTCATCCACTATACACTTCAATTTAGAAACTTTCATTTAACTTTTAATTAACTTTTAAAAAGATTTCAAACTTGAACAAATGCCACTTAAAAAGTGGCATTCAAAAACTTCCATCATCCATGAACGACGGAAAATTTAATCCTTTAACAAGGAACAATTTAACAAACAGAAACTTAACATGTGTAAAATATTAACAACTTAACAACGGCAGCCATCATTTCTTTAAAAAAATGCAATAGCAAAAGAGCATTACTAGCTTAGCTGGAACGATACTATAAGCACATACATCGTTACTTGGCCATCAACAGCTTAAAGCTACTCACACTACTCATAAACTACTGCTTCATATCTAATTGAAGACTAGCTGACCATTGCTAAACACTGCTGATAACTGCACTTTAACACACGCATCGCGATCTTTTTATACTGACTGCCAAGTCAAAAATCTACATACAAACAATGCATTACCATTGCCACTCAATAGTCAAAGTCAAAAATACAATTTATCATAACCATTTTAATAGAAGTGGCAACAGCAAGAATTAAGAAAATTATGCAGAGCAAGTTTGGCAACGGCAACAATGTAAACAAAACATCGTTAGTAATGGCGCGATGTAAGTAAAAGATGGCTGATAGAGTTTAAGTAAAGAAAACTTTTAAATTCAAATAAAAGGTAAGTTAACAGTTATATAATAAAGGATAAGCATTTATATTCATAAAATTAACTATTTTTGTGTGCAAGGACAATTGATAGATATCAATGCCCCCCACCGCAGCATACATAAAAAATTTAATTAACAAAATCCCATCATGAGATTCCCCATAGTCCATAGGAAGTGTCACAAGTGATATAATAAACTAATTACCATGAAAATTACCATTGACAAAAACTTAGATTTTCAAGTGATGAAATACAACTCCTCACCCTGCAGATATACTAAAGGAAAAGGTGATATGAAAAATACATCATATACAATATTATATACAGTTATATTATGCAATTCAATTTTATATACAAGAGATGAATATATATACAATATATGAAAAATTATGAAAAAATGAATATATATATACAATGAACAAATACGCAAGGCGCCTCACGATTTCACACACACATTCACACCATGATAACATAATATAAAAAATTATGAAAAGCATCTACAGAGCGAAGAAATTTATTCAAACACGAAAGATTTATATAAAGATCACTTTTATAAATTTTAACAAATCACTTTTTGTCAACGGCTTCGTAAACTGGTCGGCAAGATTTAATTTAGAGGAAATATATTGAATATGAAATTTGCCCTCATCAAACCAATCCCTTATAAAAAACAGTTTAATATTAACATGACGTGTATGGAAATTCTCAATCCTGGACTTTGTAAAACGTATTGCAGCCTGATTATCAGCATATAGGGTAGGTATTTCAAAATTATTTTCTATAAGATTTAAGCCAGAACATTCACATAAAATATTATAAAACCAGTCCTGCTCACGAACACAATCACACATAGAAACAAATTCTGACTCCATCGTTGATATGGTAATCCCTTTCTGTTTATTAGTACGCCAAGAAACAGCAGCACTATCCAAAAGAATTAACTGGCCACCCATAGAAACATAGTCGTCCCTATTAGCGGCGAAGTCAGCGTCAGAATAAGAAATTAATTTGACCTGTGTGCATTTAAGATGGAGCTTATATTGACTGGTGAATTTTATATATCCAAGAAGTTTAAGTAGACCCTGCCAATGTTTAATACCTGGATTTTGTTGGAACTGTGAGAAAATGTTGGTAGCATATGCGATATCAGGTCTAGTACGGTTTGAAATGAAAGAAATACAACCTAAGAGATTTCTGTAAGGTAAATGAGAAGCTTCATCGATGTCTTCTTGAATAACAGGACAATCACTTTTTGAAAATTTGATACCTTTAACAATAGGTAAGGAGGAGATAGGTACACGGTGATTTTGAAACCTCTTACTGACTTCGTCAATATATTGATTTTGGTGGATCAAAACTCCTGTATCTGTATACTCAAACTCCACACCTAATAACTTGCGTGTGATACCCAAAATTTTCAAATCAAACTTTGATTTCAACAAACTTAAAATGTCATTAGCTTGAGATTCAGTCCTGGCAAAAACAACGATGTCGTCAACATAAACCAATAAAACAGAAAAATCATAATATGAATAAGCACAGTTACAATTTTCAAATTTATTAAAACCAAGTTCCAACAATACTTTATTTAATTCATAAAACCATAATCTGCCTGACTGGTGTAATCCGTACAGTGCTCTATCCAGCTTACAGACCCAGTCTTCTTTACCTTTTTCAGTAAAACCAACTGGTTGCCTCATGTAAATTTCATCCTTTAAGGGAGCGTACAGATAGGCACACTTAACATCACACTGTACATTAAACCAACCGTAACATGAGACTAAAAGAGAGAAAAAAAATCTAACAACAGAAAAGTTTATCACAGGCGAGAAGGTCTCATCGTACGATTCGCCCTGGATCTGGTTGAAACCTTGCGCGACCAACCTGGCCTTGTATCTGACAATGTTGTCAGACTCGTCACGCTTTACTGTGTAAACCCAGCGGTTTCCCAACGCAGTCTTGTTCTCAGGGAGTCTCACAAGATGCCAGACACCTCTCGTGGCCATACATTCTAACTCTTCCAACATAGCCCCATGCCATTCATCAGATTGTGCAGATTTTAAAGCCTGTTTATACGTTCTCGGGACCACCACATCTAGTCAACTAGCCGTGCTGGACGCGGAAGGTATAACACCAGGATTAACAACACCAGTAAAATTATTAAACTTGGAAAAATCAAAATCAGCAGGGTTAAAAACAATATTATTTAAATTACAAAACTTTTCGACATCATTAGGTGACCTTTGACAACACCTTTTACCCTCTCCATCAGGATAATAGTAAATATCGACCTTTTTTCCCTGAGGTCGAGGCACAACCTTCCTGTACCATACGGGATTGGTCATCCAGTTAGGAGAAGCAGTCTGCGGAGTAACTTGAGGAGCAGGAGAAACAGGAGAGACGGCTGGGACGACAACTTCAGTCTCGCTGGGCAAGACCTCAGAGGTACCAGGCTCCGGACCAGGAAGAAGGTACCGGTCAACGGGCCGTGGTTGTTCCTCTGGGACAAGCACCAACTTAAAAGAAGAGTCGCCCATCACCGCTCCACTGCGTAGAACATCACCGCTTTCAACAAAAGAAACATTAATGGTTTCCACAACCTTCTTCTCATCTTCTAACCAGACCCTGTAACCACGGGTACGCAAGGCATAGCCCACAAGGACACCACGTTTTGATTTGGAGTCTAACTTGTGCTTACGTCTAACCTTTGGAACACCCACATATGTCAACGTACCGAATGGTCTTAAATGTCGAACAGAAGGTTTATTTCCTGAATAGAGTTCAAATGGAGTTTTAGAGTTCCCACCGTGACAAATCCGGTTCCACGTATAATTAAAGTGTAAACAAGCTTCAGGCCAGAAATCATCAGACAAGCCACTGGATTTTAGCATAGCCCGAACACAGTTCATGATTGTTTGGTTGAACCGCTCACAAACTCCATTTTCTTCTGGTGTGTAAAAGTTGGTCAGCTCATGATTTATTCCATTTTCTCTACAAAAACCCTTAAAAGAATCATTATCAAACTCTTTGCCATTATCAGTTCTGATCGACTTCAACTTGGTTCCCAAAAACCTTTCGGCCCTCAAAACATGTCTCTTAAAAACATCAAAACACATGGATTTTTCCTGGAGGGGGTAAACGGGTGACCTACCAGAAAAATCATCTATTATAGACAAGAAAAAACGTTCACCTTTTTTACCAGGAATTTTAATAGGACCCCAAGTATCCATAAAAAGTCGATCTAAAGGTTTTTTGGAAGAAGAATGGCTTAAAGGTTTAAAAGAAATAAGATTTTGCTTACTCACATGACAGGGATCACAAAAAAAATTATCAACTGATTTTAAATTGGGCAGACCTTTTACAGCAGAATTACGGATAGTATTAAAAATTAAGTCAGGACTTAGATGATCAAAACGAAGGTGCCAGGTATCAAAGTCTTTTATATTAACAGGTTTTATTACAGGAAAAGCTGAAATTTCAGTATTATCATTTAAATTTTCATTAGAATTCTGCCCCCCATTCAATTTAACACTGTGCTTATTTTTAATTACTTTTGGAAATGTATAATAAATCCCGTCATGGAGTTTAGCAGAGAAAAGGAAATCACCATACTTGTCGACCACGTTTATTTTGCCGGCCTTACCAATAAATTTAGCACCACCCTGGTCGAATCTAGAACCACTCAAAAGATTTTTCCGCAAGTTCGGCGAATACAAAACGTTCCAAAGTTTAATAACAGTCCCATTAAAATTCAGTTCTACTTCACCTTTACCAGTAATGGGAAAAGTGACGCCATCAACAGCCACGTGTAGCTCATCACTGGAAATTTCAGTAAAATTACAAAAAAAGGATTTATCTTTACAGAAGTGATGAGAGGCCGCCGTATCATAAGCCCAGCTGCCCTCTCTATCAAAACTACTTAAATTTGCTTCAGCAATGAAATTTTGAGCTTTAGGAGTTTTATCACGTTTTGACTGTTGACTAGAGCCACCCCTCTTAGAAAAATTACTTCTGAGTGGTTTTTCCTTTTCTTTTGCAGCTAGATCATTATTTAACTTAACTTTACAATCTTTAATAACATGGCCTTTTTTTCCGCACCTCCAACAAGTAAAAACAGGCCTGCGTTTAAATTTTACATTTTGGGCCTCAATAGAATATTCCGTTCTACTTTTATCAAAATTTCTAAGTTGAAGGCGCGTTTCCTCGGCACATAACTCAACAATAATATTTTTAAAGTTAAAGTCCTTATCAGGCCAACGAAGAATTTGTTGAACAACCTGATCAAATTTATCAGGTAGGTATCTCAAAACCTGAAAACATAAGTATTCGTCAACAATAGGTTTATTAATGGATTTTAACTGATCAGCAATTTTAGATATTCTAGCTGCAAAAACACCAATAGATTCGCCAGGTTCTAAAAAACATGTCATAACTTCAGAAAACAATTTCATATGATAACTTCTACTATCTGGCTGGAAGTTAACCTTTAAAATTTTCCACGCTTCTGAGGGGTCAGTACATTCACTTATTAAACTTTTAAATTCAGTATCAATATTCAAGTACAAAATTGACATAGCAGCATTCTGCCTTCTTTTAAAGTCTTGCGCTGCCTCCTCAGATACCGTTTCACTAACTTTAGGCTTAGTTTCGTTACCAATGACGATATCATAAGCATTTTTCTCCATGAGTAAAAATTTAATGTCACACTTCCAACCAGAATAGTTAGTTGCATTTAACTTGGTAATTTGAGGTACAATATTATAAGCCATTTTTTTTTTTTTTTTTTTTTAAATAGTTACTTAATTATCAATTATACAGAAAACAAGGAAAGAACAACTGGTCAAGTTAAAAAAAACACCCTCAAAAAAAACTAGCCCATAACCAAATATTATAAACTAAAAGTCTATGTTTCAAATCATTTCTATTAAGCAGATTAAATACAGTGGAAACATTAAGATTTAAATTTTAAGGGCTTCAATAGAAATAACCCGACCAGTGTTCAACTATTATAACACATTAAAGACCAAAGTTTTTAACAAATAAAACAACTTTATTCAACAAGATATAATGATATATTAAGATTTCAAATTTATAACAAGAACAAGATTACCTTTTACAGGTGTTGAGCTAGGCATATAGATAAACACAATGAAAAAGCAGATGACAATATACTTCAAGGAACGTCGCAGAGCCTCCGTGATCGCCTGGTTGATCAACGGGAAAATACGATGAAGAAATATACTTCCGCGATCGCCAGGTTGATCAGCGAAAGTGAAACAAGACGAAATAACACAAAGTTGAAATGAAGACAATTACGTTCATCCACTATACACTTCAATTTAGAAACTTTCATTTAACTTTTAATTAACTTTTAAAAAGATTTCAAACTTGAACAAATGCCACTTAAAAAGTGGCATTCAAAAACTTCCATCATCCATGAACGACGGAAAATTTAATCCTTTAACAAGGAACAATTTAACAAACAGAAACTTAACATGTGTAAAATATTAACAACTTAACAACGGCAGCCATCATTTCTTTAAAAAAATGCAATAGCAAAAGAGCATTACTAGCTTAGCTGGAACGATACTATAAGCACATACATCGTTACTTGGCCATCAACAGCTTAAAGCTACTCACACTACTCATAAACTACTGCTTCATATCTAATTGAAGACTAGCTGACCATTGCTAAACACTGCTGATAACTGCACTTTAACACACGCATCGCGATCTTTTTATACTGACTGCCAAGTCAAAAATCTACATACAAACAATGCATTACCATTGCCACTCAATAGTCAAAGTCAAAAATACAATTTATCATAACCATTTTAATAGAAGTGGCAACAGCAAGAATTAAGAAAATTATGCAGAGCAAGTTTGGCAACGGCAACAATGTAAACAAAACATCGTTAGTAATGGCGCGATGTAAGTAAAAGATGGCTGATAGAGTTTAAGTAAAGAAAACTTTTAAATTCAAATAAAAGGTAAGTTAACAGTTATATAATAAAGGATAAGCATTTATATTCATAAAATTAACTATTTTTGTGTGCGAGGACAATTGATAGATATCAGTTTTCAAAGGACTGTGTCAACTACTCGGCGTAGACAAAACCCGGACAACACCCTTACATCCCCAGTCGGACGGCATGATCGAGAGGTTCAACCGTACCATCCTGAATAACCTCTCCCTTCTAGTATCAAGGAACCAGCAAGATTGGGACTTGAAGTTGCCATTGTTCCTGCTGGCTTATCGAAGTGCTGTCCATGAAACCACCGGCTATACTCCAGCCCAGATGCTTTTTGGACGTGAACTTCGTCTCCCATGTGATCTCCTGTTTGGTTGTCCACCCGATGCGCCTTCATCGCCCGAGGAGTACATCCAAGATCTCCAGGCATGATTTGAGGACGTACACAAATTTGCTCGGGAGCGGATTAACGTGGCAACGGAGAAAATGAAGACAAGGTACGATCTAAAGGCTACACAACATGAGTTCCAGGAAGGAGAGAAGGTCTGGTTGTGGAATCCTGTTCGACGCAAAGGACTCTCTCCCAAGTTACAGTGCAACTGGGACGGACCATACACAGTCTTAAAAAGGCTGAATGATGTAGTGGTGCGGATCACTAAAACACCTTCATCAAAACCGAAGGTGGTGCACTATAACAGGCTAGCCAAGTACCACAATTACCGGTAATATTAAAATTAAAAATGTAAATACTGATAAAATTTGCGCATGCGTAATGTAAATATTTGTATATAAATATTTGTACATATTTGTGAATTTTGTAAATAGTTGTATATAAATATTTGAACATATTTGTGAATTTTGTAAATATTTCTCACTTGATTTGTATTTCTATTTTATCGTTATATGCAACTTAGTTTTTGTGTTTTAGATTGTGTAAATTTGTTTAGTTTCGCCTCTTGACCAAGGGTTGCACTGCCCGGGACGTGCAGTCCTTGGGAGGGGGGCAGTGTTACAAATTGTAAATAATTGTGTTTATTTTTGTATAAATTCTTTCAAAGAGGCTTAGTAAGTTGATAAAGTGCTAATTTTGTGCATTTCTAGTCGTTTTAGCGTTGAAATAGCCTTATTTTTCCCTTAAAAACGTATTAAAAAGCCCCAGTAATGCAAGTAATGGATTTGGCGCCAAATTTGGCGACTTTTTCCCACCTTGGCGATTTTTTTGGCGACCTTGGCGAGAAAATCCTTATATGGGATATACCAAATATGGAAGCTGTAAGTTGATTGGTTGACCACTTTCTAGAGTTTTCTCGAAAAATCTGGGTTCCATGGAACAGCATATAAGGAGCGCTTCCTCGCCAAGGCAGTCAGTTCAGTTCAGATCTCAGCCAGCTTCGCTAGTGCTTGCATTGCTCTTAAGCCTCTTTGAGAGAGACTTGCTTCAAGTGTTATTGCTATACCGTTTGTACTGTGGATTTGCTATTGACAGCTGTTGTTTAAGCTGTGGTTACTGCTTGAATTGAAGCTGATAATTGGTTTATTGACCTGTATTTTTCTGGAACTTTCTGTGAATAAATTACTGAATTTTTGTACGTTTGGCCTTTCATTCTCAGACAACTCACGAACCCCGAATTACGCAACAATATATTTCTTTTTATTTTTCAAATCATGAAGATTGCAAGATCTGAGTTAAAGGTTAAAGATACGATTTTAGAAAGGCTTTATTTACTTATTTGTCTTGGTTATGTAAGCTAACCCATAATAATACTGTAGAAATTTTACTACAAAAGATTATTTTTACGACAGACCTTTTTTAATATTATTTAATATAAAGTGAATAATAATATTTACATATATAGTTATAAAACACTTAAATGAAGTTTGGATTTCGACATACTTTTTAGTGATTATCCATTAACATTTGAAGTATTGTGGATTTCTTTATGAGGTATGTATTCTTTATGAGGAAATCCACAATTTTAGATGGTTGTATTTCTAGTATAGTAGTTGGTAATAGTAATTATACAATGCATCTAAGTATAGTCATAGTGCTATCAGCACTCATTTTGTATTACTTAAGAGAGAACATATTTTTTATCCTCCTATGACAGGTTATCAACGATGGGTGGCACGCATGCGTCAACAAATACTCTATCACAAATTTTGTGAATAATCATGACTACTTTTATATATTGTAGTAAAATGCAAGTATTGTTAATTGGATTAAAAAATAAATAAATAAAAAATCTTCCTAGTCAAAATAATAGCATGACCTTTCATCAAGTGAAAAAGTAAGCACAAGTACATTTTTCACCTGATGAAAGGTCATGCTCCTATTTTGACCCAAAACTATTGTTGCAAGTTACTGCAATTTTTATATAAAATTGCTTATTCATTATATTTACATAGTTATATGAAAAATCTTTATCTTAGTTTTATTTTTAATTGTCATAATTTATTAAAATGCACCTTATGTTATTTGAATCTGTTTATGCATAGCTATATCTCTTTCAGGAAAAGACTGTTTTGGTAAAGGTGATTGGGGACCTAATATTAAAGAATTCAAGAGACGCTTTAGTCCAATATACACTGATGGAGAAGGACCTCACTGGCTCAAGAATTTGTACTTTATATACTTGTTGGAATTGAGAGCTATTGTTAAGGCAGCCCCGTATTTTGAAAATGAACAATTTTATACAGGGAATTTAGAAAATGACCAAGAAGTTCAGTTGGCTGTGAGAAAATTATTAGACATTGCAAAGTATTTTATATTCTTAAACATATTTTAATTGTATCATTTTGTAAATTATTTAATACAGTTTCAAAAGTACTGGGGTGAGGTAAGTTTGCAAATTAATTAACAGGGCCCAAGGAGTAGGACTAATAATTACCAAAATCTCCCATTCATTGAAGTTAAAGGCAGTGTAAAAAAGTGTAATCAGAGTAAAAGTGCGAAGTGAAACTTCCAGAAAAAATACAATAATATCTTCCATTCTATGAAGTTAAATTTATCTTGTTTGTCTTTTAAAAAATCTAAATCAATTCTCCAAATTTTAACTTGTTTTGAGAATAAAATTTTAAAGAAAAAAGACCAAATTTCTTTTAATTGGGATATGATTCTTATTTTATCTGAACCAAGGGATCATGTTTTCTGTCTTATTTTTGACCAATGGAAAATCCATTATCTTCTTTATTAATAAAAAAAAGTTAGTCTTGTATGTATATATGTCCTGGATTTCTCAAAAATGGCTCTAATGATTTTTTAAAAAATTTAGTGTGAAGGGTTGTTTGAGATGATGATAAACTTATCTGATTTATTTTTATGTCCAGAAAAATTAGTATTTGCTAGTAGCCAAGTTCCACCCATGGCAAAATACAGCAGAAACCTGGTTTTCTAGGAAATTCTCGAAACAACATTGATAAAAATTTAGGGTAAAATTATTTTGAGGGGACTTGGCACTTTTAACGGCACAACTGAAGTAGATTTCATATAAAAACTTATATTTCTGTTTAATATTTATAAACTGAACTAGATTAGGTTTGTTCATAAAATATATATCCAGGCAATAATTCTTATGGTTTTTGATGTATTTTTTACAGATTTAAAATCTTTAAATTGCGCTTTCTCAGTTTGCATTTTTTCATGAATTCATGATCTTCAAAATAATTGAATAAGATACAGATACTTAATAAACATGAAGAGATAATTAATAAAGGACTTTTTCTTTTTTTCGTGTTTAATGGAAACATGCTTAAAACAGTTGGGGCTGGATTTTGAAATTTATTATTTGTTTTTTTGAGAAAAAAAAAATTATTGTTAATATTTTTTTTTTTTAAGATATTGCAAAATTCATCCTTAATTCTTTTAAGGTGCCTGCCTACCGTCGGAGGTGATTTTTTTTTAATAATTGAAAAATTGCCTATTTATGTGCATTATATGATAGATTATAGTAAAAAACAGTGAATAACCTGAAAAAAAATATGCAAATTTTAAAATATTTTGAAATTTAGGCTCAAAATATGCATAAAATTCGCAAAAAAAGGCACTTTTACAAAACATCATAAGTCAAATTTAAATATAAAGATATTTTTATTCTGTAAATTTTATTTAGATTATTGTAAGGTCCTTAAGGGAGTGAACTACTCTGAAAACTATAACAATGTTATTTAATATTTTAGAGAAGATAACATTTTTACATGCTGAAAAAATCATGAATATACAGGACAGTTCATAATATCTATCGACAAAAAAAAAAAAAAAAATTAGCTAGATTCATTGTCGTAGTTCAATCCCTAGAACAACTCGTATCACATTTTTAATACAAGGTCATCGAATATGACATAATAATGTACCCAATGAATAGAACATAGGCACACACAAACAAGGGCCTGATGTAGCAAAGGGCCCTAAAACTGGTCCTGAAAATGCCCTTTTGCCTCTAAAAATGACAGGAATAGTATCATAAAATGCAAAATTCTGTCATTTTAGTTTCATATAGAGGTATATATATGTACTTTTGCTAATTCATGCACTGGTTGGGGGGGTGGGGGTCCACAAAAGTATGTTTACCCCGGGCCTCGCACAAATTTAATCAGGCCCTACACAAACAGACCCTGATTAACTTCATGTGAGGCCCAGAATGCACATAGTTTTATGAGCTCGCCTCCTCCTCGCACTGTTCACCAATAAACACAGGTACAGTCGCCCCTGCTTATACGAATATCTACCATTCCAACTATATTAATTCGATTATGCGGGGAAGACTAGAAATGCAAATACATGTTTAACTAGAGGGATTTTATGCTTACATGAAAAGATAAATGATCAATATCTCTTTCTTATTTAAATATTTAACTAAAATTTTACTAAGTTAAAATATTATAGTAATTTATATATGCAATTAATGCTGGAATAAATACAAAATAAATAAAGTATACTTACAATTTTTATTTTTAATAAAAAATAAAAAAAATAAAAAATATCAGTTATGATTGATTATTTTGACATAGACTTAACTAAACATTTTTTCGATTTCTTTTTCTAAAGCACATAAATAGATTATAATAGCTTCAATGAGATTCAAAATGGCGATGAATAATATTAAGGATTTTGCAACTTCATTTATCGTTGAAGGCAGATCTGCTTGTTCTTCTTTATCACTTTCATTTAAAGATTTTATTGAAAGATTAAACTTTTTCTCTTTTTGCTTCTCCATCTTTAACCACACCTATGAGTTCATAAAGTTCTATTTCAATCGGGTCTGGTACGATTTCCCGACACTCAGTTTCCCGACGCCACTTTCCCGACAGGTACGTTTTCCCGACGACGCCACTTTCCCGACAGGTACGTTTTCCCGACAACTCAGTTTCCCGACAGGTACGTTTTCCCGACAGCTCACTTTCCCGACAGGTACGGTTTCCCGACAACTCACTTTCCCGACAGGTACGGTTTCCCGACAACTCACTTTCCCGACAGGTACGGTTTCCCGACAGGTACGTTTTCCCGACAACTCACTTTCCCGACAGGTACGTTTTCCCGACAACTCACTTTCCCGACAGGTACGTTTTCCCGACAACTCACTTTCCCGACAGGTACGTTTTACCGACAACTCACTTTCCCGACAGGTACGTTTTCCCGACAGCTCACTTTCCCGACAACTCACTTTCCCGACAGGTACGGTTTCCCCACCGCTCACTTTCCCAACAGCTGACTTTCTCCAATGACATTTCTCGGTATTTCACTAGTTAACAGATTTTTTTTAATAAGAAATAAGACTGATTTAAAAAAATAATAAAAATAATGCTGAATACGTAATTCTATTTGATTATTATTTAAAATGAATTTTAAATAATGCTTTACTTTTTTATTCAAAATGCAAAAAGTAAATAAAAATAAATAAATAAAAATATTACTCTTCCAATTTCTTGCTTTTTAAAACAAAACTTCCACTCTTTAATATATGTCCGACATATGAAAATGAGATTTTCTAAAGAAAAAAAGAAACATTAGTTTCCGTATTTGAATCAAAAGTGGGTACTTTAGTAACATATTTCTGAATGCATCAAATTAAGAGATTTTCGTAGTCAAATATGAAAATTTGAAAGGTGTTTTATTTTTATTTAATTATTTATTTGTTCAGAAAAATGGTGCTAAATGTGTGATTTATTATTTCCATGTTTTTATTAACTTCCATTCTTGTTTGTTTGTTTTTCCGGTACAAATCTTGCAATCTATTACCATGTTTTTATTAACTTCGATTCTTGTTTGAAAGGAAAATGAAATATAAGGAATATGAAATATAAGAAATAAAAAGAAGTAAGAATTAAATTAACATTTTCAGAGTTTCAGTGTATTCTGGTTATATTTCAAAGTAATATTGCAAAATGAATTAAAGGAGATTTCATATTGAGCTGTAAGATTAAAAACATAAAAAATAATGAACGCTAAGTGCAGTCACGATCATGTGAAATAAACAAGTAATCATTTTAAGTATTTTGATGTCTGGAAATAGCTTTATAATTGGCCTGGAAATTAAGTTAATAAGCAATAAGTGCCAAACAGATACAAAGCAATAAATAATGGTTTTAAATGAGTTTACATTGCGGTTTGATTAGTTTCTGTCAGATGCAAAGCAATAAATAAGGATTTTAATTAATTGGCGAGTTGGCAAAGGAGAGCGCCGACCAGATTCCCGATGTCTGCAGAATATAAAATTATATCCAATAGGACACAATGAAAAGGCAGGAAAAGGCGTTGGTGTTGAATAAAATAACCAATTAAAGAAAATGGGTTGGGTTGAGAAATATGCCAAGTTACGCCAAAAATTACGTTTACAAAACACGAAACTTGAAAAATTAGAGAGAGCTTTTAGAGATCTTTGAACTATCAGCTGCTAAGAACTAACTAGTACGCCGGCCTCGGGGCCCGGCCCCGAGGTCCGGAAATAACACAGCGATTTTCGATAATAACGTCCAGCAAAACCCCGTACTCCATTGCCTTCAACCACCTTCAGTCATGCCTGGGAATTAATAAAGTCAATTAAAGCTAACTACTGAGTGATGATTGTGCCTAGATTGCAAGTGTGCAATTTAATGACTCTAGAATCGGGTGTAATACTCCTAGAACACCCGCAGAGTTCCACAGCAATATAATGACAATAACTAATTATATTACATATATATATATAATATACACTTTATTCTATAAGTAAATTATCGATAATAGTTTAAAACATTTTAAGAATATATTTAAAAAAAATTATCAGTATCTATTATAGATTATATTATTTACAAAATTAATTTCTTTCAGATCCTTTCCTGAACATTTTGATGAAAAAATTATGTTTGCAGGAAATGATAAAGAAACAAGAAAATTAAAAGTAAATATAACTATGTAGTTTTTATTTTAGCTTACTTGAAAGTAGTTTCTATTAATTATTTTATTTATTTATTTTTAGGAAGAATTTGTAATGCACTTTCTAAATATCTCAAAAATAATGGATTGTGTGGGATGTGATAAATGCCGTCTATGGGGAAAAATTCAGGTATGTGTGTAACTATTTAAAAAAAATTATTTTTTATTTATCTATCTATTTATTTATTTTTAATTGCTTTTACCTCTTTTTCAAAAAAAAAAAAAAAAAAAATCATTTATCTCTCACTCTCTTACAGAGACAGATAGTAAAATTAACTGATATATAATATAATGTGGATCATATAAATATAGTATAGGAACTTTTGCTATGATGCAAAGAAGCTAAAAATACACACTTGGGTTCTTGCTTATTAAAGCCCAAAAGAATTTCTGGACCCTTTTTTTAAAAAACTCCATTCAATGTTATAATAAATATTTGTAGAATATATTTTGCTTCTGAATGCTTGGTTTCTTTTTTTTCTGAAACTCTAGTCTCTAAAAGCAATAAATATATAGCAACCCTTATTGCATTTTTCTTGCTTCAGTGAATATATTTTTAGTGATTATTTTAAAATTATTGATGTGTTAGTTATTATTCAAATGATAAAAGTTAAAATTATCATAAGAGAAAAAACGGAATAGGAAGTATCAGTCTCAAAAATCTCGAATCAACTAGTAAAATTGGCTAATTATAAACAAATTCTAAATCCACTCTTTTATTTGGAAGACAACAACTTGTGATTTTTACTGTCCATTGCAGTGCCTTATAATCTTTTAGCAAGATAATATAATTATCTTGATTATTTTATTGTTACTTAGTATCCTTATTCTGCAGTATATTTAACAAATTGTAAAGAATAAATTTGCTTAAAATTTGATTTCCTAAAAACTTTTTTATTTTATATTCTTTAGAAAAATATATTTGAATAATTTTACCATAATAGAGAGAAGAAATGCTGCACACATCATAAACGCCACATACTGAATATCAAGCTTAAATAGAAGAGAAAATATCATCGTAAACAGTGCACATATGGGGTATTCGTTGCAGTAAAGCAAATGTTACTAATTTAATGAGTTTAAAAAAATCTTAAGTGTTTTACAGATTTATTGTAAATAGACAAGTGACATTCATTAAAAATTACAAAGAAACCTCTCTAAAAGTCCATCTCCTTTGAGGGCCAGTTTTTCAAGATCTCAATGTTTTCCCCATTGGATTTAATATTAATTTATGTCTGTTAAAGGCGAATGTACAATCCCAGTGGCAGGAAGTTTTGTAGCTGTCTGCGACAGACTTTTAAAATTTCATAATCTGTCTGCAAAATTTGTGTGTAAATCAGGGAGGAAAATGGCTTACGCTCAAAAAGCCTGAAAGCTGATAGCAGCAAACTTGGGGGGGGGGGGGGGAGCTTAACAACAGTGGTGATCTCGTACAACAATACACAAATATAATTTTACTACAGAACAATATAGTATAAACAATTATAAAATAATAAGTTGAACTCATTCAATTAAATATTTTATAGCAATGTTTGACACAACACAATATAAATAATTATAAATAATAAAAGTATTAGATTTAGTTTTGATACAGAATTTTTTATAAGTGAATTTTAAGTGGGGGAGAAGTTTTGGAGCAGTTTTAAATTAAATAAGCACTTTTCTACGTTCTCGTAGAATCTCAGTAACAGGTAACAGGAGAAAAGAATACACACATAATGCTGCCTATCAAGGGAGATCTAGGCTCCCTAGGTCGCTGTTGTTAAGCACTGTTTTGTGTGTTCCTACCAAGGCACCTATAGGGGGGCTCGCTCTAGAGTTCCTACCAGACAGCGTCTAAGACATCATACATGGGTAGCACGTTGTCGCAGGCAAAAAATGTTTGTAAATTGCAGACAATTTTTTATGACTGCAGGCAAAGACTGTCCGAAAGTTGTGGGCAATTTTTTTATTAGTACAGACAAAGAGTGTCCAAAAGTTGCGGACTAATTTTTTTATTAGTGCAGACAAAAACTGTCTGCAACTATGTCGCTGTGTCGTGGTGTTTCTGCCACTGGGTGTACAATTATGTACCTCTCTTAAGTGGTTTCATATAATGAAAAAACAACTATCATTTCAAGAATAAAGTATCTGATTTAATAATTATGTATATTTATGTGATGTTTATTTCATTTTTCATCATATAAATGTTTAAAAACAATAGGGTTTATTTTGGTTTATTTACGTGACCTATCTTTTATTTATTTTTTAAGGAATTATTGATTATTTATTTATTTTTAAAATTAAATGTATGGTTCCTCTGAATTAAAATTACTTTTCAATCTAAAATAATCATTAATGTTTGAATTTTTTTCAAATTATCATGTCATTTTCAATATATGATCACATGTAGAGTCACGTCTTACAATCCCTCATTTATCATGATCATTAACCCTCTAGGAAAAAAGAAAAAGATAGGCACGAATGTGAAAAGTCAAATAATTTTTTGTAGGATATTTTGTATGTTTATACTATTTTGTTGCAAATCTTTAATGGATATTTATTTTAAATTGCATTTTATCAGCATTGCCTATATTTTAGACTTAGATCTGAATAAGAATATGAAGATAGTAATTTCAAACATAGTCACATTTTCAAGTCCATTATAAATTTTTAATTGTTCAATATGTTTTATTTTGCATATTTTATAATCTGAACATAAAATTTTAACTACCAATCATTCAAACCATCCATGCTTGAAAATGATATTTTATTATGATTATCATATGCAAATATGATTTACATACATAAAATTCAATCGTTTCTTTTTTCATTTTTCCTTTAAATTAAGATTCAAGGCTTGGGCACAGCTTTCAAGATTTTATTTTCAAAAGATTTAGAGACCAACTTTGTAGGAAACAGAAGGCAGTTTCGCTTGACCCGTACTGAAGTGGTTTCTCTATTTAATGCTTTTGGACGGTAATAATTTTTGCTTTAATGATAAATATTTTTAACAAATTATTATTGATTTATTTATAAAAACTTATCAAACATATATATCTAAAAATTTTCTTGAAAAATGCTGAATCATGTTTTAAATTTATTTAATGTTTTTGTTTTAAGTGATTTTTATTTGGATGTTGAAAGCTGTCATGATAAAGTCTATTTTAACTGTATGCTTCACAATTATCTTCTGGTCTGTTAGTCACCACAAAGTATTTTCAACAAAGCAATATTTATTATTTTTTTTATTCATTCATATCCAGTTGATGAATTTCTCATATAAAGAAAAGTATGTATGTATCATTTCAATAATGCTTTTAATTAGAACAATATATCTTTAAATGTTTCCTTGAGAAACTATAAAAATGTTTAGTTATGTGAAAACTTATATCAAAATCTGCCTTTAATCAGGCTTTAAGTGACAGTAAAAGTAAAAGTTTAAAGTTCATTTACAAACCACCCCTCAAGATGGGGTATCTTTCGAAAGGTTTCGTCAATACCTTTAAAATGAATGGTTGAACTATAGATCTGTGATAATTTAAAACAAAGTGATCGACTTTTTTTACTTTTAACAAAAAAAATTCAGAAAACAAACTTTTTTTTTTTTTTTTTTTTTTTAAATATTGAGAATAAAATGGGCTTTTTTTGGATATTTAGTGTTATACTACTTCTCTAATATGAAAATCATCTGCATTATCATGGAAGATCATTTTTTTTAATAATAATTTTAATAAATTATTTTTACTGAGTAAATTTGTATAGGAAAATATAGAAGAAAGTCATGTGGTGGCCACAACATACTAGTTTTTTTTTAAATTCATTATCATGAATTTTTACTTTCTTCTATATTCAATAGAAGAAAATATTGGATTCGTAAAAATTTTTGACCTTGGATTTTTGATGGATTTACACATTTTGAGAGCTGTAGAACACGTTTTGACCATTTTTAGAAAATGTCTGACTGTGTGTGTGTGACAAAATTTTGTGGCAACTGTATGTCAGGAACTACTGCACAGAATTTTACACAAATTGGTATATAGTTACACATTGACATAAATTGGTGCTTATCAACTTTTGGTAAAAATTGTCTAACAGGTTATGTTGCCATCCTGCTTTTTCTAAATTTTTAACATGGTGGTATGGGACAAAATTTTATATAAATGTGCATAAAGAGAATTATCTTTTAATAATCATTATGAAATTTATAAGAATTATTTTATAATGGAGATAGTCAACTGGGAAAAAAAAATTGTATATGTAGGAGCATTGCCTCCCCCCCTGGGGGGAAAGTCCCCCCTCGAGGGAAATAAATTTTCATGATGGGTATCTTTCAAAAGAGATTGCCAATACCTTTAAAATGAATGGTTGAACCATCGATCTGCAATAATTTAAAATAAAGTTATCGATATTTTTTTTTAAATGTAATATCGAGAATATAATGAACTTTTGGTAAATTTGATATTCCCTTTTCTCCGCAATAATGCATAATTTATGCTTTCTTTATCTTAACAGTTTTGATTTTTTTACCACTAACTTTTATCTTTGTAAAATGTTATTATTCCATGAGCAATAATTAAATCATTTCAAGTTATTCAGAATAATGTCATCTTTATAATAAGAAAAAAGAAGTCCATAAGCTATAAGATATGTTAATCTCCATTCTCCAAATTCTTGTATTTCGAATAAGCAACAATTTTAGAGGTAACTTTTTGTATTTATCGTACTGAAATATAAAAGATTGATCTCTTTACTGCATAGTTGATAAAGGAATGGTATAGTACTGCTAAGTCTTACACTTAAGAGCAGAAGTCAGTTGACCCTCAATAAATCCAACTGAGAAGAAGTTGAAAGTTCTGATCATATACAAATGATAGAATGGAGCACTAGGATAAATATATTTGAATGAAATATGATAATTTTAACAATTTAGCAGAAATAGAATTCAAAGCTGCTCCCAACAGCTATCCGACTGGCTGCCTCGTGCCCGCGGTAAACACTGCTTCTTTCCTCCTTCGCTGCTAGCAGTAGTGGCACCAGAAATTCCCCGACAGGGCGGCACTACATAAAAAGATTTTATTATAGGAGTATTTTTCAAAAACTGCAATATTGTTAATAATATTACTCTTAATATTTGTATCATTCCATTTGTTAGTACTCCTCGTGATTTTGGAGATCACCATGCCACAGACAGACATTTTCTAAAAATATTGTGGTCAAAACGTGTATATTCATGGAAAACTGAAAGCTGAAAATTTTTACGAATCCAATACTTTCTTCTATTGAATATAGAATGGAAAAACTGGAATGCTCCAAATTTGGAAAAGGAAAGAAAAGTGCTGCTAAAATTAGAAAAACTGAAAATTTTGTATTCCTCCCCCCCCCCCCCCCCCCCCGAGAGATTTTAGGAGTATGCCCCAATGGGGGGTCACAGACTCCCCGATGGGGTGGCCTGTGTACCCCTGGCCCCCTAGCTGGCGCCACCCCTGGCTGCTAGAATTCAAGAGAGAGAGATCATTTCCAAACTCTGGCTCATAAAGCCTGACGTTCTCAAAGATCCATGTGCATGATAAATAGTTTTAAATGAATAAATTTATAATATTTTACTCGAATAAAAGTTAAATAAACTAAGTGAAATGAGATTATTTTTGCTGGAGCAATATTTATTATTGATTTGATTCTAGATTTATTTAATATTTTTATCTTTTACTATTTATTTTAAAAGGGATGCTATTTTAAATGACATAGTAATGTTACTATGTTTGTACGGAGCTGATATTTCTGGTTGTGGAACAAATCAAAAGTTCCAGAAAAAATGATGAAATTATATTTTAAAATGATGCAATCGTTTTAAATTTCAGAAATTTGAAAGTTGGAAAAATAAATATTAGATTTATTGAGAATGATTCATAATATTTTAAAGCCAATATTTTTACTATTTATTTTTTAATTTTTTTGGTTTTGAGTTATGGTTTGTTTACATGCAAAAACACTGGTTTGTTTACAAACAAAGCGTTTTTAAAATATTGATAATTTCTTTCCTAAACATATTTTAAGTCATTTAACTAATTGAGGGAAAATGAATTAGCAGAAGCCAAATTATTTCTTGGAAATTTTAAAATTAAATTAACCAGTATTAAATTTTTTTAATTTTAATCTTTTTTTTTTTTTTTTTGCATATAAAAAGATTTTTTCTTCAGCTAAAAAGTTATTTGAAATGTTAGAAATTTAATTTTAATAAGCTTTATTTAATATTATATTTGAATTCACCAAATTAAAAGAAAAAACAGGGTTCCCACTCAGTTTCAAAAATAACATTCCCTGACTTTTCCAGGTCTATTTTTAGAAAATTCCAGTCGCAAAATTTGGTGTGCGACATAAAAAATAGTTCACAGTATAAAACAGAACATAGCTCGCAACATAAAAGACAATATAGCAACGTGACTTGCGATATAAATTGAATACTCAAAAAGCATTTTCCAGGTTTGTATCATCATTTTTCCAGGTTTTTGAGCAATATTTACAATTTTCCCTGCTATTTCCCTGACTTTTTTTAGTAATTACAAATTCCCTGACCTGTGGGAACCCTGTAATAATAATAAAGTTTGTTGTTGTTTATTATGATTATTAACACGTTCAGCGCCATGTCAGCCATTCTAGATATTTTGTCATATATCTCTAAGTACTGAAGGAATCATCTTGAAACTTTAGGAGTGTGCAGAACATGTTATACTTCAAACATTTTAGTGAAAGTTTTATCCCGAAAGTAAAAGCAGTACCAATAAAAAATGTAAACGTTGAGCGCCCTGTCAACCATCGGTGGCTGACAGTGTAAATATGATATAAAACCGTATCAACCATCCGTGGCGGATATAAAACTAAAAATATTACATTTAATAATTGAAAATTTATTAAAAATTTGCTTAATTTTTATTTATTACAGGAGGAATCCTTATGGAATTTTAATGGATTTTAAGAATTTGTGTGGCGCTCAACATGTTAAAATGGAAGAATATATATTTTTTTGTCGATTCCACTTTTTTGAGTGTATGATTTTTCAGCTTCATACTGTATATGTAGAATTTTAAGCAAATACTTTCTTAAATACATTACTTTGCAATGTGTTTTTGAAATTTTTAAGTGGCTGCCACTTGGAAGCAAATGAAAGTTTTACATTCAATACACACCTTTTTAAACTTTTTCTACAGTTTTCATTGCAATCGTTTCTCTTCCTATTGGCTAAATCACTTCACAATCCCTTCAATTTTATTGGCTAATAAATTATCTATAGAATTCTGTTCTCTAATGGTGCTATTAGACACAACTTCTTTTAGCGCTATTTTTTATTTGAACCAATGTTGTTGTCTCAGATCGCCTCAACACCTAGTGTAATAGAAGTTGGGAGTATGAATAATTTTTTTTCTAGTTGCTCATAAAAAAAAATTGTTCCTATGAGCAATTTTTCCTTCGATTAATCCATCAGAAGAAATCTCTCTATATGTGCCAAGAAAACATAACAAATGAGCTTGAATGATCTTTGATTCAACATTTCCAAGCCTCTCTTTTGAATTTAAGCTATCAGAAATTTGAGGAAAAATTGACTCAAATGAAAGTTGTGTAAAAAAGTTGTTAAATGTAATAGTGTCATTAGCACATATAGGAGCACATTTCTGTTCTGCTTTTTATACATTGATGGCATTCAGTGTATGAAGATTATCTCATTGGTACAGAAACAGCTGTCTGTATTTTCAATTTTATTGTTTGGCATTCAATATAGTACTTCCTTTTTATCATGACAAATCGCCTTTCAATATTTACAAGGAAGTATGCTTTCATTTTTACTGCTTCTGCGATACATTTACAAGTGCCTAAGCCAAATGACTTACTTCTCAACGCTAACAGTTACATATGCTATGTTTATGGTAACTTTTTATCGACAGCTATAAAAAAGAGATAGCAATTGATAACCTTCACCATGCAAGTGACATTTTCTTTCTGTGAATGTTATATATTGTTATATATACTTTTTAGAAAGATGCATTTTCAAATATAGTTTTTCTTCATGTATTTTAATGTTTATTAGTAAACTTTCATTTTTATCTTTTTGTAGTAGGGACTTTTTATATGTTTACATATATATTAGTAATTTTTAGTTGCATTAGCTTTGAGCCTATATATCTCAGGACAGCTTTTTTTATATATATTTAATATTTGCAAATGCTTCTGAATTAAGTAAATTTATTCTACTTTTCAGGCTATCTAACAGCATATATCATCTGGAAATGTTCCGGAAGTTATTGGATAATGCAGAATATTTATAGCAGCAGATGTTGGATTATTTGAGTGTTTTATAACTTATGATACTTGTAAAATTATTTTAAGACTTTGTACAGAAAGATGTATAGAATTATATACATTTTACAAGTTGTTATTTTCACTGTTTATTAAAAATCAAAAAATTGCATTCATTTATTGAAAACCTCAGGAAGAAACCCTTCTCAAACTTTGTCTTTCTAATTTATTTTTATTTTGTAACATTTTTTACACACAAATAAATTATTTATGCACATGACACAAATGTTGTTCATTCATTTCTGGATAGTTTAATAATTTACAAAAAAATAAACCAAATAAACAGACTAAAATCGTTGTTATTTTTATGTTATTCTCTTCAAGTCAGGGTTCCCAGCAACGACTAAAAAGCAACTAATTGCTACTAAAATCAACTCCAGGCTACTATGGCAACTATTTTTGTGTAAAAGTGGCTTAAAAGCTACTATTTTCTTGAAAATGGATACTATTGAACAAAAAAATTATTCCCCACTATTTTTCCTGCACCTTCACTGCATTTTTACCTCCATTACCTGACTACCGTAGGTAATAGGAATATTTTTTATATTCAGTCAAAAAATTCAATTTCGAATTTTAATCCAATTTACATGTTTTAAGGTCTCCTGTGCCCCCAAAAAATAGATTTTGGCAATTGGGGTGTGTGGGTGAGGGGGGGGGGGATCTTTTGACTACCATATCTCCGAAACTAATAAATATAGAACAATGAAACTTCAGAATTATGACAGGTGTGGTGTACAGATGATTTTTCTAATTTTGGTGAAAATTGAAAAACTGGAAGTGTGACATTGGAAGCCGAAAGTGGGATCATAAGACTGTATATAAACACCCTCTTAGATGTCTTTTCGTATATATTAGTTGGTTAGTTCAGAAAAAATGATAGGCTTTCTGAATAAGTACGTCAACTTGAGATTCTTGCAAAATAGTTGTAAAATTTTTTTTCAAACTTGCCATATTAACTCCTTTTTAGATATCCTTTCATATATAATTGTTGTTTTACAGTCAACAATTGAGTTTGCTACATTTTGTTTTTGGTAAAAGTATCTCAGAAACGGTTCAAACGATTTTCTTAAAAATTGCTACATGAATCCCTTTTTAGATATTCTTTTTCATCAAATTATTGTTAACTTTCCACGGTTATTACAGAAAAAATAACAATCATCCTGATTAAGTAGGTCAGTTTTAGATCTCAGAAATTGGTGTCTCAAAAATTATTATTATGTTGTCCTCCACACACACTTTGGCTTTGAGTCCATTCTTAAAAACAAAATGCAATTGTCAGGAAAATTGTAATTTTAGAAATTATTTCAAAAATGGTAAGAATAAGGCAGTTAACGATGCCACAAAAAGTATTAATTTTTGAATGAAACTCAAAAAATATTTTAATACGTGAGATGACAAAATAATTAAATGTTAACAAAATATTGGTTTGACAGAACAGGGTTTTTAGCAGTTTAAACTGGAAACTTGGTTTTAAGCGGCCATGTTGCTCATCCAAGCGAGATGATTGTAAGTGTAAAAGCCATTGCTTATAAAATCGGTTTGTATTACACTTAGAACATAAGAGATGCAGAAAAAGTGTTTAGAAGCATGATTTCTTTAAGTACAGTACGGCAGCTATTAAACAAAGCAGGTTTAAATGACAGAAAATTTGAAAAAATCCCATTCTTAGTGAAAAGAATTAGGAAAGCAAGACCTCAGATGGCTAAAAAAATTTAAAAAATGATTAGTTAATTATTGGGCTGAACTGGTTCTCTTTGAGAGTAAAGTTTAACTTATTTTGAGCTAAAGAAAACAAGCAGATCTGACAACGAAAATATAAGAGACTTAATGAAAATCACACTTTTAAAACAGTGACACATCTCCGTACATTATGGCACGGAGGTGCATAACTTTTCAAACAGACAGGCAAATTTTTATGCTCAAGAGATCAATTAACTTGAAATAAAACACAATCTTCATAAAAGTGGTGCCTGACCGACTATTTTGGAGGTATCTTGGACATTTCTGCAAATATCATTTCAAGATGATAATGCACCTTACTACACGGCGTCTGTGGTAAGTTTATTCACTTCAAATTGTCAAAATTTCTCATCCATTCCCATACTTGCCAACCAATTTTAAGAAAAAAAGGGAAGATTTCTGTTGAAAAACCAGAAGATTTCATAGAAAAAGGGAAGATTCCCCCCCCCCCTATTTGACGTAATAAACAATACAATTTCACAATTTTAATATTTAGAAGCAATCTATAAAAACGCTATACTATAGATTGATTATACTAAATATATAAAAGTTTTAAATGAAGTTATTCCTCTTCAACATGTAAATATCTACAAAACAGAATCTGTAAGAAATTTATTTAACAATAGACAAAAAACTTAGTTAAGTTAAAGTATAACTAATTTTTTAAATAAATAGAATATGATTTTTGTGTATGTACATTAATCATAAATATAAAAAAAGTAGCAGTAGCTAATTATCAGTTTCAAACGTGCATAAAACCAAATGAGTATTAATTTTCTTCAATTGATTTGGAAAAAATTATTCTTCATTTTTCCCCCCATATTTACACATTTGGTATAAATATGAGATACAAATATTTAATTGAGGAAAAATAAACAGATTCATTAAATTCAGCAATAAAGATCTAAAAATAATTACATACATGAGAAATATTGAGCACTTCCATTACTTTATTGTTTCTAGAATTGATCATTGATCACAATCTGGGGAAGGGGGGGGGATACAAAAATAATTACAGAGTAAGAAATATTAAACTCTTTTAACTCTACTTCTAAAATCTAATGAAAGAAGTTTAATATTAATATTATCATTTATGTTGCAGATGGATAAAGATTAGGAAACAAAAGCCTTCTGCAGAACATTTGATTGCTGATCACTAGTTTGAGATAAATGAAAGGGGGGGGGGGGGCAAAAAATAATTACATCAGCAAGAAATATTTAACAATTCTATTTCTTTACATGTTCTAGAATCTCATAACGCAAGTTTGAAATGAATACTGACATTTATGTTATGGATGAAAAAAGATTGGGAATCAGGAGTTTTCGTAGAACATTTGGGTTTTCTTTTTAAAACGAACGATATCCGCGACTTTTTAAAAAACGGAAGATTTCATCATCTGTCCGGAAGACCGGAAGATACGTTAAAAAACCGGAAGTCTTCCGGGAAAACCGGAAAAGTTGGCAAGTATGCATTCCCATGAGAACCTATAATTCTGTAAGTAATAATGTCTATTTTCACTTTAAGTTAACTCTCACAAAGGATATAGTAGAATTTCTTCTATACCAGATATGGAAATAGTAATCGCGATTTGCTTGAAAATATTTCGTCTATAAAAGATGATGGGGGAGAGGGGAGTGAATTCGAAATTTGCATCATATAACTCTGCCAGAACTAGAAAAAATTATTTGTGATATTTGGTGGATTGAAATTTCTGAGATTTAATTAAAACACTGTAGAAAACTATGCCATTTTGCATTAAAGCAGTAATTCCATATAAAGGTGGAATTAACCCAATGCAGAATACATATATTTTATAAAAAATTGCTTAGATCTAACAAATAAATAGTTTTATTTCATATATTAAAATAAAACTTGTTTATTTCCTATAATAAATCATAATAGAATACAAAGTGTGTATGGTTATTTATTGCATTATGTTCAAAGAGAAAGTTTTATGCAGATTTTTAAAAAGTACTTCGTAGAGTGCAATAAAGCGAATTATTAAATCGAAAATGTACATAGGTATCATTTCCCCCCTTTGGTATTATGCAAACAAAACAGTTTTATTTGTTACAAACATTAATTTTAAAGTTATTATAAATAAAAAAGGTAAAAGTTATTTTTTCTGCAGTGCAGCCAACAAAAGTTAGAATGCCTGTAGATGTTCATAGAAGACAATATTGTTTTTTAAAGTTATAAATGACTATACTAGGTTTATAATCATGCTTATATATTTACGCTACTAAATAATAGTAAGCTGAAAATCGACCTGAACTCACAATAGAGAATTTTAATGACCCACACCTAACTCAAAACCTAAAATGAAAATTAAAAATCTTGAAATTTAAGTTATAAATTTTTATTGCTATACAACTGGTAAATAATTTAAAATGTAATTACTAATGCAACAAGTTAAAAGTTTTAAAATCTGAAAAATGGATAAAGAATAATTTTTAACCATTTAGGTGTGTTGTGTACTTCAAGTTTAGTAATAAGTACAAAACTTTGAATAAACACCATGCAATAAACTCGCAACAATTGTTTCAGGTTGAAAAAAACCCAATCATTCATCAGGCGAACAAAGTGGGCACGAGTGCTACAAACAAATCGACAATGCACCAAAGCAGTGGTCGCCAACCGATGGTCCATGAGAAAATTGTAGTGGTCTGCAGAAACATCGACTTAATTTGTATTTTTTAATAAAGTTTTAGGAATTATACTGGCGTTAATTTTAACTTGATTTTCTGAATCTCTCTTCCTCACTAAAGAATTTTGTGAATGAGAGAGAGGGTGAATAGTATTATTTTTTATCACAAAAATTTGAATCTCTATTAACAAGCATAATTATCCGTTTGAATTTCTTATCTATGAAATCACTCGAATTTGTCAAAGGTTTAAAATGTACATCAAAAATATAATTTCCCATTGGACTTTTAAAATTTAACAGTATAATATACATATTATTTGGTTTAGTAAATACAGTTATAAACATTGAAATAACAATGTATCACTATTAATTTGAGCTTTTATAGTATGGAAGCTATAAAAAGATGTTCATGTTCTTCCTCTATAATTCTTTTATTTAAATCGAACAACCTTTACGCTTCCGTTGTTGACACATTTTACTATTTTTTTTTTCTACCCGAAAATATTAATAGAAATTTTTATTTTATTTTATCACTGAAATCTGTTATGGAAATATATAAAAATTCCTATTTTCCCACACCAAAAAGCATAAAAATTGGTAGCTATACGCATCGATCTTATGATTAAATATGTGTGCATTTAAGATTTTATAATAATAAAATAAGGATTTGCAATGTTTTATATTAAAAAAAAAAAAGTATACTTCACATTTATAAAAAGGGCATATTTATGCATAGTATATGTCCATTAATGGTTAGAGTATATTTACATTTCTAAAAATTATACACCACTTTTCCATTGCTTGGAAAGCATTCTGGCTCAAGTATGTAAAAATGAGACTTCATTAGGAAACTGTATTAATTTGTACAAGATTAGCACATTTTCATTATAACATCCCTAACAGCACATTTATTCACAGTACATCTCAGGATGTTTCTGGGATGTCTTTTCATCCTGAGAACATTTTGAAGATACCTTGGGGAGAAGATGCACTGTTAGGGGTGTAGGATATTAAACCAAACGCAAAGCTGTTTTCAGAAAACTTGACATGTGCTACATTAGAGAAAACAAATACTACAATCAGAGTATAAAAATAATAAATATCTAATGAAATATGAACATTTTTACCATATAACTTTTAATCATGCATAAGCAAGCATTAACGAAATTTCATTTGCTTAATTCATTAGCCAAATGTATTGAGCTACTTTTTTGAAAACCTCAAGCAAATATCGTGAAAATTCAAAAAGTTATTGTCAATAGAATGAATTTCAGCTCCTCTCAAACAGAAAAATAAAATGATAGGGAGTTCTTTCAATATTTATTCGCAATCAGTAAAAATTATTTTACCTTTGACCGAGTTAAAATAAAAAGTTTTGCTTTTTTTTTTGAGAGAAATCAGTTCATTCTATCAACGACAACTCTTTGAATTTTTTACTTTATTTAAATGGGACTCTGATATAAGTAACTTAACACCTTTGGCTAATGAATTATGCAAATGAAAACTTATGAACACTTGCTCATTCGCAACTAAATTCATTTAGCAAAAACAGTCATATTTCATCAGATTTAGATAATTTTTTTATTTTTTGATTGTAGTATGTTGTGTCAAATGTTGTATATGTCAAGTTTTCTAAAAATGACTTTGGATAGGGTTTAATACCCTTCAAAATGTAACAAAGAAGGGCAATTTTTTTACTATCATGTCTCTATGAATATATGCGCTAGTCTCACACAAACAAATAGAAATAATTAAAAGAAACTTCATAGTCATATGCTACAGCCAGAACACACTTAAAGCATTACAGTTGAGTGATCCCAAATTCTGTTTTTCTATGATTATTATTTTTTTTTTTTTGGACCCTATTTTACCTTTGGGGGAAAAACATCCACTCAAATATAAAAAGTATAACATGTTCTTTACACTTTCCAAAGTTAATAGGTGAATTGTTAAATACTTTTTGAGATATTTAACAGAAAGTCTGAAATAGGAAATATGATAATCTATAGAAAGACAGTGTGTTAGTGGTCTGCGGGAGTTTAAATTGTTAATTTAGTGGTACGTGAAGTCGAAAAGGTTGGCGACTGCTGCACCAAAGGATGTGTTGCCGAATTACGGCTTTGAAATTATGTTAAAGAAATTATTTTTAAAGATATTCTCAAGTTGACCTGACTCGGAGGAAAAAAAATTCAATCAACTCAACCAGAACTGCAATAGAAAAAAATTGTTCAACCCAACCGATGAAATTGGGTTACCTGAACCAATATGAGACTCAAACAGACCACTGAATTTTATGACATAGTAGACATCCTGTTTTTCTACAGATTGAAGATTTTCAAAATATATTTATTACTCTAATAATATCTATTGTAATGATTTTTTATCGAAATTCTTGTTTCTCATCTCATTATCTTGTTTTTGTCAATCTGTTAAAATTAAAAAAACCGCTAAAAAATATAACATTAACATCCCTATAAAACCCAACCCCAATATATATCAACTAATTAGAAATGATAAAGACTCAATTCCCCCTCTTGAAAACGCAGGACTATATCAGATCCCTTTTAATTATCCGGATAAAAAAACAGGTTACTATATTGGAGTCACTACGAGAATAATAGCAACTAGAATCAAAGAAAGCGGAAATGACATCAAATATGGAAAATTAACAACAGCTCTCATTAAAGTTAACAATGAAAATAATATTGATATCAATTTTAATAAAACAAGAAAAATCGCTGTACAATAACTCCGATTACGCTTATTACTGAGAAACTATCGAAATAATTAATAACCAATTAGCATGTAATGGGCGCGAGTTGTGCGCAGACCTAGATAGTATTGGAAAATAAAGTTCAATTTGAACATTGCAGTGGTCTGAGTGTGTGGAAGACTTCAAAAACAACACAGATTTAAAAAACGAACTTATTTTAATTAATCATAATTAAAGTTACATTAAAAATAAAACTATCTTCATATCCAGCAAACTCTGCTGTAAAAAGAAACATAACTAAACAACAAAAAAACAAAGTGCCAACCAGTTGACAGGCAAGAGAAAGACTTGCCCAAAACACTCTACATTTATAGTCTTTACCTGTAAACAATTTACATTTTGACTGATGCCAATACGAAAAAAAAACATTTACATAAATTCATTCCAGTTGTCTCCACTCTCACAAAACAGAGCAGTCCTGTAGCAGTGATCACTGTGATTTAGTCACTTTACATTATATTGTTTACATTTTGAAATTCACTTGCAGTTGCTTTGGAGCAGTGAAAACAAGGCCTGTGCCATATTTTTAGATACTATTGAGTATGTTAACTCTTATTATATTAAACATATAAAAGTATTCCATTAACATTACTTTATATAAATGAAAAACTAAAAGTTAGTTTAAACAAATATGGCTCCCAAGAAATGCCCCCCTTTTTCAATGCTCCCCAGCAACAGCGAAACCACAAAACAAATACTAAAAACAAACTCATTTCAATACAAAAAAATTTTAACTTTGGCAAAAAGAAAACTGTCAATCTAGTCAGTGCAGGGCCAGAAGCGGTTCTCAAGAACTTACTGGCCATGCAATGACCAAAAATGACAAAAAGTGTATTTAATCTAAGTCTGAAAAAATTCTCCTACAAAAATTCATTAAGTATTCCTTAACTAAAGGTTTTGTGAAAATATCTGCTAAATTTAACTTGCTTTTTACATATTTTAATTCAAAAAAATTATCGGAAACCAAATTTCTCAAAAAATGATATTTAATGTGTATATGTTTAGTACGACTATTTTCAAAAGGTGAATTTGAAAAAGATATTGCTGCTTGATTATCACAATATAATAGACATTTTTCTAAGTTTAAATTTAAGTTATTATCTAATAAAACATTTTTTAACCATACTAATTCCTTTGCTGCTTCAGTTAAACTAACATATTCAGCTTCCATTGTGGACAAGCTGACACACTGTTGTTTAAAAGTTTTCCAAGATATGGGTGTTTCATCTAAAAAAACTATATAGCCTCCCATTGAAACTCTATCATCTCTATTACTGGCAAAATCAGAATCTGAAAAACAGCTTAAACTTAACTCTTTAATTTTTGATAATTCTAATTTATAATTCCGTGTCTTTTTAAGATAGCCTAACAACTTTAACAAATTATGCCAATGTTTCATTCCAGGATTTGATTGGAACTGGGAAAGTAAGTTTACTGCATACATAATATCTGGTCTCGTTCGACCAGCGATAAACGATAAACAGCCTATTAAATTTCTATAGGGAATTTGCTGCATTTCATCAGCTTCTGCTTTATTACATGGAGAATCTAATTTAGACAAAATTTCTCCCCTAGATATTGGTAAAGAGCTTATGGGAAACTTGTATTTTTCATACAATTCACAGACTTTATCAATATATGAATCTTGATGAATAAAAAGTTTATCACCAATCTCTTCAAACTCAATACCCAAAAGTTTTTTAGTCCTCCCCAAAATTTTAAGATCAAAATGTTTTTGCAGCAAACCAACTCCAAGTTCCAAATCATTTTCTGTTTTTCCAAAAATTACTAAATCATCTACATATAATAATAAAACAATATTACATTGAAAGACATAAACACAATTGCACCAATTTAATTTCTGAAAATTCAATTTTATTAAGGCATTGTCCATTTCCTGATACCACTGGCGACTACTCTGATGAAGCCCATATAGAGCCCTCTTCAACTTGCAAACTTTATCTTTATCTTGAACAAAACCCTCTGGTTGCTTCATATAAATAACTTCATTTAGATTTGCATACAAATATGCATTATTAATATCTACCTGTACATTATACCATTTAAAAAAACATAGAAAAATAGAAAAAAACAATCTTATTATAGAAAAATTAACAACTGGACTAAAAACTTCTTCATAACTTTCACCTTTTATTTGGTCAAAACCTTGTGCTACTAAACGAGCTTTATATCTAATTACTTCATTTTTCTCATTCCTTTTAAGGGTATAAACCCACCTGTTACCTAAAATTTTTACATCATTTGGTGGTTCGACAAGTTCCCAAACATTGCGGTCATATATGACCTGCATTTCTTGTTTCATTGCCTCTTCCCACTTAAACGATTCAGGTGAGTTTATTGCCTCTCTAAAGGATTTAGGAATTTTTATTTCTACCAAATTTGCTTCGTTTAATTCAAAATCTGAAATATTTCCCTGTATTAAATTCTTTCCCGAGAAATCAAACATTTTTTCATCACATTTAATTTTATTTTTTTCACAAAAATTTTTAACTTCATTTAAAGATCTTAAACGCGTTTTACTTCCCTCAATTCCATAATAAATATCTGTTCTATTACCAGTTGTTCTAGGTACCGCTTTTCTTACCCAAGAGATAGATGAGCAATCTGCCAAACCTGATCCCTCATGACATTCAGTTTCATCTGTCTGTGACTCTAAACTTTTAGTCAAGTCATCCAATACAGGACTAATGTCTTCATTGTCAAAATAGTCTGGTACAGAAAAAGAAAAATTAGGACATTTAATTACCTTTTGATTATTTATTACATCTATTGCTCTTTTAGTTTCATTAAATCTTACATTAATAGTCTCTATTAGTTTCTGTTCGTCTATTAACCATATTCTATACCCTTTTGTTCTTTGAGCATAACCTAACATAATCCCCAGTTTGGCTCGCATATCAAGCTTTTTCCTGGTTTGTTTAGGCACACCCACATAAGCTAAACATCCAAAAGGTTTCAAGTGTGAAACTGAAGGTTTTCTACCCATATAAAGTTCAAAAGGAGTCTTATTGTTTTTATGGCATAATCTATTCCAGACATAAGTAAAGCATTTAAGGGCTTCTCCCCAAAATTTCTGTGAAACTCCACTAGCATTTAATAAAGCTTTAACTCCATCAAGAGCCGTCAAATTAAACCGTTCACTGACCCCGTTCATCTCAGGACTATATGGATTAGTTTTTTCATGTGTAATCCCCTGTTTCTCAAGGAAATTTTCAAATTCTTTATTACAGAATTCCATCCCATTATCCGTTCTAATTGACACAATCTTTCGATTAAGCAACCTTTCTGCCCGCCTGGAAAATTTAAGAAAACTCTCAAATACATCAGACTTATTTCTCATAATATAAACGGTTACTTTACGAGAGAAATCATCTGTTATTGTCAAAAAGAACCTATTTCCACCCTGAGACAACACTGGCAAAGGGCCACAAACATCAAGATGCAACAATTCTAAAGGAACTTTAGAACGTATTTCACCAATTGATTTAAAAGATACACGTTTAGATTTAGCTAACTTACATGGTATACAATCTTCTAATGTTCTATTTAAACCAGGAAGTCCTTTAACACTATTGTTTTTACTTGTATCTATAATATAATTATCATTAATATGGCAAAATCTATCATGCCACAAGCTAATATTTTGTGACATTTCAACCTGATTTGCACCAAGATCATTTGGACTGTGCATTTCATTCTCTTTCAATACATATTTAAATGGCTTAAAAAAATATAAATCATTTTTTCTAACTGCATAGAACAGCTCATTGCAATTTTTATCATAAACATTAATTATACCTTTACTTCCAACAAAATTAATTCCTTGTTTTTCTAATTTAACTCCAGACAAAAGATTTCTTCTTAACTGTGGGTTATACAAAACATTTTTTAAAGTTACTTTATTTAAATTATTTTTACATTTGACTAAAAATTCAATAGTTCCCTTTCCCTGAATTGAACTTCCTTTCTCTTCAACAGCTAACGACATCTGCACATTTTCTACTGGTTCAAAATCTAAATATAACCTTTTATTGTTACAGAAGTGTGCAGTCGCAGCAGTATCGAACACCCAAGTTATACTATCACCGTTTACAACTGAGGAATTTGCCTCAGGAGAAAGCTCAGTCAAACTACATTCAGAGAAAGAAAAGTTATATTTATCTATTTCAACATTATTAACTTCAGAAAATTTATTGGAATGAGCAGTTCCATTTACACAATTAGATTTCAAATGGCCATACTGACCACATTTAAAACAAGGACCAATAACTTTCTTTTTCAAAAAAGCACCTCCAAATTTAGAAACATTAGATTCATTTTTATAATTTTTTGCATTAGTTACATTTTTACAATCACCAGTATAAGAATCTTTAAATTTACTAGATTTTTTGGAACCACTAGAACAATTACTATTTTTAACATTAGTACGACCATGATTATTGAAATTTGATTTTTTAACATAACATGAATTACCTGATTTTACAGTTTCACAACTAAAGACTTCTCCAACATTTAATCCACCAGCAGAAATCTTCAAACGATTCTCTTCTAACAGTAGCTCATTTTCTATCTTGTCTGGCACAAATTCTTCATCTGGCCATCTGTATATTGACTGTACTATAGCTTGAAACTGTTCAGGCAAACTTCTTATCATCTGATATCCTATGTATAGCGTCTGCAACTCATGACCAGCTTCACGCAATTTTTCTGCAGCTTGTTTTACTCTACATAAAAAAAGTCCCAAATTTTCACCTTGTTGACATCTTGTACTAAAGAAATCATCCAATAGTTGAATTATTCTTGCACGTGTGGAAGGCTCAAAATGCTTGTTAAGAATATTCCAAGCTTTAGCTCCATCAGTTGTACACGAAATTAATGGTTTAAATTCAGTACTCAATGACTGGTATATCAAAGTAAAGGCTCTGTCTTTTCTTAACTGTAAGTCACTTCTTTCCTTCCATGTCAACTGTTCAGAAACTGGAATCACGGCTTTTGCAGCTGTAGCACCTTTATCTGAAGTGGGATCCTCTTCATGTGTAAGTACAACTCCTTTATCAGATGTGGCACCTTTGCTCTGAATAAGTTCTGCAAGTTCAGGTTTCTCTATAAAACACCAGGCTCCATGATGCATTAAAAGAACTTTCATTTCTACTTTCCATATTTCCCAATTGCCAGCAGTCAACAGAAATGGAGTTTCAGAATTCATCTTCTTTTAATTCCGGTTTGCACTATTCAAATAGAAGTAGAGAACTTTCCAAAAACAAAAGTCCACTCTAAAAATAGTCCTTGAAAAAACACAGGTACATAGCCAACAGAAATCCATCTTCACTTCCACCACATAAGCCTAATTAGGTTAGAGGGGCCTGGGCCCATAACCACTATTGGAAAATAAAGTTCAATTTGAACATTGCAGTGGTCTGAGTGTGTGGAAGACTTCAAAAACAACACAGATTTAAAAAACGAACTTATTTTAATTAATCATAATTAAAGTTACATTAAAAATAAAACTATCTTCATATCCAGCAAACTCTGCTGTAAAAAGAAACATAACTAAACAACAAAAAAACAAAGTGCCAACCAGTTGACAGGCAAGAGAAAGACTTGCCCAAAACACTCTACATTTATAGTCTTTACCTGTAAACAATTTACATTTTGACTGATGCCAATACGAAAAAAAAACATTTACATAAATTCATTCCAGTTGTCTCCACTCTCACAAAACAGAGCAGTCCTGTAGCAGTGATCACTGTGATTTAGTCACTTTACATTATATTGTTTACATTTTGAAATTCACTTGCAGTTGCTTTGGAGCAGTGAAAACAAGGCCTGTGCCATATTTTTAGATACTATTGAGTATGTTAACTCTTATTATATTAAACATATAAAAGTATTCCATTAACATTACTTTATATAAATGAAAAACTAAAAGTTAGTTTAAACAAATATGGCTCCCAAGAGATAGATCATCGCACCACCTCATGAAGAGTCAACAGAAAGAAGAAATCAAGCAAGAAACCGAAAAACCGTGCGCAATTTCCATGTAATATAAAATAAAAATCTGTTTGAAAAATAAATAAAAATGACTTCTATTTTCTCATATAATCGTTAATAACTTTCATGCTAAATTCTTTTACCTCTCATACATAAATAATCTTCAAACACAGCGATTACCGCATTAAAAACAGTGAAGGAAAACGTAGATTACAAAGGGAAATTGTTCTTTTCCAGCATTACCGAAATCCCTAATCAGATTGGAAATGCCTGTCTACATGTTAACCAAATTTTGTAGGTGCTCAGAGATGCCAACTACCACGGTTTGTCCGTAGTTTTTACGGAAATACGGCAGTAATTACGGCCTTACGGACAACATATAAAAATTACAGATTATACATTTTTAAAAAATCGCGGATATCGTTTGTTAAAAAAAAAAAAAAAAAATGAAACCCTATTTACGATCGACAATCAAACGTACAACAGAAGCCTTCTGATTCCCAATCTTTCTGCATCCACAATATAAATGTCAATATTCAGTTTTGAACATAGTGGACCACGAGTGAGTTACAGATGAAAGGGCGGATCCACCCAGAAAGTACTATAACAAAACAGAGCTTTAAATAAGGTAAATGTTTTAATATAAGTAATAATACTGAATATATTGAAGATTGTTCATTCTGTTACCAATAGCAACAGAGTGGACACTTTTACCTTTTTAATAAGCAAAAGTTATTAAATAATGCTAAACATTTACAGATTTTAATAAATTTAGCTGATTAAATAGTTTTACCAAAATAAAATTTCTTGAAAAAGGATATATTTATCTGAACATTTTGAAAATTGGAATTTTAACATTCTTTGGAGAATGATGCATACAATGAAAATAACTTTTGTAAACACACTGTACAAAAATGTGAAAAAGTATTGCAACTTCAAACAATAAGTCTTTCTAAAATCATGCAACAGCACCTCCTACTTTTTAAAGGCAGCAGCAAAATTTATTTAATGCATTTTTTTTTTTTTTTTTTTTTTTCACAATATAAGTATTTTTGGAGCCATAACATGTTCTTTATAGAAGACTCAAATCCTTTACACAGAAAAATATTGAGAAGCTGATAATGAAAGTAAGTGGACAGTTAAAAAGCAATAATAATAATAATTTTAATGTTTTACACATTAAATACTTTTCATCATACATAATTCTGTATTACAGAGATTTATGAATCACATTATGAAATGTTTCTTATAATAATGCATGTATCAATAATGTGGACACAATTAGTTAAACAATAAAAATTATATTTTCTGTATTTTAAAATGTCACACAAACTATTAAAAAAAAAAAAAAAGAGAGAGAGAAATAATTTTTTGGGGAGGGTAAAAAAATGATTTTATTTACATAAAATGCAATATAAAAACAGAAAACAAGCAATGAATGAATTACATTAAAATGAAAATAATTTCTTTATCTATATGATATGAAATACCATGTTTCCAAGAGGTCATTTTAAATTTAGAGGCTTTGTAAAGTTAATAAGAATAATAATTCATGAATTATCCTGAAATTTTAGGAATGTAAATAACATGTTATACCATACCTCATATATTGGCAAAGATTTTGTCCTCAAAGCAAAAAGGGAGCCGGTAACAATTTAAAGAAAAAATTTTTTTTAATCCATTGTGACTACAGCAAATGATTTTACTTTTAATTATCTATATTCATTTGTACAAAAATAAGCACATAAACCTATGATAAAAAAAGATTTTTTTAATCAAAAAAGAAGAAAAAAATTTATTTTTATAAATATATGATAAATAAATAAATACATATATGGTTTTAAACCAATGCAATGTCATTTTTAGAAAACTTAATATACTACAGGAGAGATAACACAGCTATCAGAATATAAAAACAGTAAATATCTAATGGGCATTTTTACTAAATACTTAATTTCACGTGCGCTAGCAAAATTCCTATTACATAATTTTTTAGCTATATGCATAGAGAGCTAGCTACTCTTATAAAAACCACAAGCAAATATAAAAATTCAGAAAAATTTTCTTTTTAATCAATGTGCACTATATAATATTGCGATTAAGTAATTCAAAATAAAAATTTAGATAAAATTCCTTTATTGATTTATTTCTGAGAGCAACTGAAATTCAACTCATTTGATTGAAGATATTTTTAAATTTTCCTAGTTTCTGTTTAGACTTTTTTTTTTTTTTAATTTTAATAAGAGTAGCTCTATACATTTAACTAATGAATTATGCAAACATTTTGTTTTTACTTGCACATGAAAAATTTAAATATTTAATAAAAATGCTTATATTTCATCCAGGTGATCCCAACATTATTTTAAATTTGTTACTGGTCTCCTTTTTGCTTTTGGAACAAAGCCTTTGTTAAAATGTATGAGTTCTATACATCCCTGAAGTTTCAGGATAATTCATTAAGCATTTTCTTAGATATCTGATAAAACATCTAGAATCAAACTGATCATTTATAGAAAAGTTGTGTAGAAACTATCATAATGTAATTCAAACTTAAAAGTGTTTCTGAATTTACTTTTCTTTTAAATAAATCTTACTTATGCTTATATACAACAAATTACGTAAATTTATTAATCCTGGTTTACAAGAATGTTTGTTTACAGTACACCAAGTTCCCAAATGCAAAAGTCTTTTTTCTAATATGACTTGCTATTTCATTAAAATTCACACACTTCAGTATCCTTAAATTCTTCTTCAGTTGAAAAAAAGTCAGCTAACATGTGACTAGGAATCTCTGTTCCTCTTATTTTGATAGCATAACAGGCAGTTTCAACTTTTTGGACACTACACTTCAAAGTAAAGAGTTTACGTTTTAATTCTTTTGAGTGGTTACATAATAATGAGGCTTGATAAATGTTCTGCAATAAAGAACTCAGCTTAAAAGGCTCTTCCATATCACCAGAACCAACACTGTTGATGCATTTTCTCATCAACTCTCCTGTTAGGTCAGCTATTCCCAAAATATACTCTACAGGTGTTAAAAATGCTGAAAAAGGTAATTCAGATTTCTGCATTGGCTCTTCTAACATCTAAAATGAAATTATTCAACATAAATTTCAAAATATACTGTAGAAAAAATTAAGTATCTAAAAACAAAGTTAAAGAAATTTATTTTGTTTTTAAAAAGTAAAATTAAATGAACTTTTTAACTCTCTTATAAATGAAGTTTCACTGGTTAATATTGACATTAAAAAATAACGTAAGAGGAATTTGGGTTATGAAAATCTTCTAGAAAATTGGTTTTAATCTTATTTCATGCAATTTGACATTAATTTAAAATTTTCCTTTTGTTTATTTTTTCTTTAACCCTCTAGCTGATCATCCCGCGATTTCCACGGACAACTTAATGTAGCAAAATTTGCTCATCCCGCAAATTTCGCAAGCATGTGTTTTTTTCCTTTATTGAGGAGTGCATCCTGCCTTTTCACTGTTTAACTAGTGAAATAAGTTATATACAGTATTAGAGGTTTAAATTAGGTTTTGACCAACAGATGTCAATAGCCGTCCACTAAATTGCGGCATTTGAAGGTACTTGGTATTTACCGCTCTAACTTCACTATGTTTGCCGTCTTTTTCTAATCAGAAATGATTGGTAGAAAACGTTCAGTGACTGACACAGTATACATTCCTTATGAATTATCAGATTCTGAAAGTGATTTTAGTTTTGATAGTGATATAGATGATTTTTCGGACTGCTCCTGAGATAGCAATGAATCTGATCATGATTCATTATATTTTCTTAAGTTTTATACATTTTACTTTTTTATATTATGCAATAATAGAAATTAACTGTAATTAAATTAAAATTGATTTTTTTATTTTTTGTGATAACATCTGAAATTGGTTTTTCTGACAGCTTAGTTTTGCATGATAAAAACTTATAACGATTTTGGTCTACAAATTGATCAGTCAGAGAGTTAATCTAAAACTACATTGCTTTTACCTAATAATTTTAAGATCTTAACAATTAGAAACAAAATTTGAATTGAGGAAAGGGAAGAATTGAGTACATACTTGACATGAAATTAGTAGAAAATGTCATTTTGGTATCATATTTTGCAAATGTGTTCTTACCCTTTATTAATTTCCTATCTTTTATCATCAACTTAAGGTATAGCAGTTTGTTGCTCCAAAGTGTATTTGGTGCAATTTCAATAAAAATCAATGGAAATAATGGTTTGAGTGCAGTATTTAAAAATTCTTTCTTTTTTAATTTTTTAATATTAACCACTTTAAAGTTCCATGGTAAACGGGAGAAGGGAGGAGTGTAAAAATAGCTACAGCAAAAATGAATAATTAGCATCCGTATCATGTGTGAAGTTTTCAGAAAAAGTGTGTCCATAATTACCTAGTAACAAAAACAAATGCTAACAAACTAATTTTAGTATCCCTTTGCAGTCTTAAGAAAGGGATTTATTTTGTTCAGAATACCTATTATATAGATTTAGGCACAAAATTAGAATCTTGCTGAAATAAAGAACAACATTACAGTAATTATAAAATTTCAACAATTTAGAAGTATGAGACTATTAGTAACTTCCATATCACATGTAACATAATTTTTATAATCACAAAGTTGGTTTAGAGAATTTAACTTCTAAAGCTGGGATGGCCTGTGGCCGGCAGGTACTATTTTGCAGCCAGCGATAGAATTCATGAAAGTTACAATATATCTGTAGCTAAAACATTAAAAATTCATAAATTTGTTCCAACTCGTCAAAATCAAAATGCAAATTATGGTATCTAATGGACCAATTATAATAGGTGCCATAATTATGGCACTGGTTATCTATATAAATAAAGAGAAGTATCTGTCTGTGTGTGCCTGCACTCTGGTGCTCACATTACTGATTGTAGAGCTACAAAACTTGGCAGATGGGTAGCTGGAACATTGCAGGTGTGCCCCTCATTGAGATTTTTTCGAATTTGAATTTTTTTAATTATTATTATTATTATTTTTTTTTTTTTTTTTTTTTCAGTTTTAAACATTGATTTCTCTGTTTCATTTTTGAAAATTTATTCTTTCATTTCAATCGTCTGCATATCTTTGCAATAGCTATTACGCAATTTTTTTTATTTATTTATTTGATTCATTTGTTTGAAATTGATTTTTTTTTTTTTTCATTTATTATATTTATAAAAAATCAAATGGTAGTGCAGTAGAAAAAATTAAGTGTATTAAATTTTAAATTTAAAGACTTATTTATAACAGTTATGTTTATGTATAATTTTTAGAGTATAACAATTTTTTATTTTCCATTTTTTTAATTAATTCCTTTCAAAGGTTTTTTTTTTTTTTTACTATTTATTTATTTATAGTATTTATCTGGGGGGAAAAAAAATGGTAGTATATAGTAGAAAAGATTATTGTTATCAAAATTTACGTTTAATTAAAATTTATTTATTTAATTCCTTTTAAAAGAAAACCAATGCTTACTTTTATTTATTATATTGGTCGGAATCATATTGTAATATAGTGTAAAGAGAGAGGGCTATAAAAAACATGCTTCAAAGACTAAAACAGGGTTCATACTCTAGAAAATCTAGAAAATAGGGAATACTCAGGGAATTTGTTAAAAAAAGTCAGGGAAAATAAAAAAATTCATTTTCATTAAAAGTCAAGGAAAATCAGTTATAGAACCTGGAAAAACAAATATTTTCTTTCTCTCAAGTTATATTTTTCTTGTTTAGCTTCACATCAAAATTCATTTGATTAAGTATTATGAAAATACGCATGTAAACAATGATTTCTACCTGAATTTCTATCATGGTTGACAGTAATATGACACCATACAGTGAAAGTAGCTGTGTATTTTGTCCTGTCTAGAGGAGCGTTTCTTGTAATATGTTGCTAATATTATCTTGAAAATTGTCTGGGAACTCAGGGAATTTTTCCCATATAAGAGTATGAACCCTGTACAATATTTACTAGATACTGAGATGCAGTCACAGTTCTTAAATAATAGCAGATCCACCTGTCGTCGATAAATACCCAGATTGAAGTGCCCAGTAGATACATTTCTGTAGGCAGCGGGAAACTGGACTCGACGCAGTGTAGGCAGAAAAGAAGCTGCCATAGGCAGCAGATGAGGTTTAGAGTGATTTTGATGTAGTTAAATCTAAGTTAAGTTCGGTTCCGGAGCGACTCTCTTTAAAATTAGTTTTCTTTTAACTGCCATGCATTATGAGAATCATAAATTGTAAACTTATTTTATATTTATTAAGTTTAAGATACTAGTTATAAGGGTTAAGTTATACAGATAAACATTGTTTTGAAATAAACATCGTATTGAAATAAATATATATAAGTTTAATGATCTATCTATATATAAATGGGTAAGAGATTTTTGAGTCTGTTTGTCTGTGTGTTGACGTAAGATGCCACCAGCTTTTCATACTTTAGTTAATTTTAAAAAATCTAATTGTCCGATCAATAATTAAACCAATGGATTCAGAAAAAATGTCCCTTTCATTTAGTACCTTATTTGTAACGAAATGTTGATTAGATTTTTTTAAAATTAATTAAAATGTAAAAATAATAACCTGGTAAAAGCTTTAAAAATGGCCATTTAAATTTTTAATTGTTGCCAAAAAAAAATTACTTTCCCCCCCCCCCCCCAACATAAAATAAAATATGCTTTCATGCGAAAAATAAAAAATATATATTATATATTAAATTTGCTCCTGCACATGAAAAAATGAAAATGGAGTAAAAAATCTAAAATTGAGGTCTATTATTATTTTTATAATAATAGACCTCAATTTTAGATTTTTTTTCCCTTTTGTTTAAACAGTATGTTTTTGGTACGGATGACTCGCCCTTGGCATGAAAGCTAATTCAGCATCACATTAAAGAGCTTTACTTATTGATAATCCTGGATAATTTTTAAAATTTTTATGCTGAAATAGGTCGGACATTTTTCGCCAAGGACTCCACTTAAAAGCCACTTTAAGCCAAATAGCGCATAAAAAATATAAATAAATTATAAAATATTGAAAAAAGAAAAGGAAAGGAAAACTAAAAGAAAAGAAAGAAAAAAAAATAGTAACATAAATTATGTATTTTTGTCTAAAGTGACAAAAATTCAAAAGTTGCCAAGGGGAGCTACATGATTGGCTATTTATTGAGCTACTACATATATAGCTACTACAAATTGAGCTATTTATACAGGACGCCTATCAATTTTCCTGAACTAACCAACTATATCATTCGAAAGGACATTTAATAGAGTGTTTATATATCAAGTTTGAAGAAAATCATTAGAGCCGTTTTTGAGATACAGACTTACGGTCCCACTTCCGGTTTCCAATGTCCCACTTCCGGTTAAACTCAATTATTGACAGGAAAACAATAATTACATACAAAAGCATATTTAAAAGTGAGTTAAAATGGCGAGTTTGAAAAAAATCCGTACAACCGTTTTTAAAGGAACGCCTTTGCGAGGCCTGAAATTGAGCTATTTATACAGGACGCCTATAGATTTTCCTGAACTAACTAACTATATCATTCGAAAGGACATCTAATAGAGTGTTTATATAGCAAGTTTGAAGAAAATCGTTAGAGCCATTTTTGAGATACGGACTTACTGTCCCACTTCCGGTTTCTGATGTCCCACTTCCGTTTTTTCAATTGTCACCAAAATTTGGGAATTTCATCTGTACACCAGACTTATTTCAATTCTAAAGTTTCGTAGCTCTATCTTTATTAGTTTCTGAGCTATAATAGCCAGAAGATTCTCCACATATATACATACACATACATACATACACACTGACCAATTGCCAAAAACCACTTTTTTGGACTCAGGGGACCTTAAAACGTGTAAATCAGGTGAAAACCCGATATTGAATTTTCAGACTGAATACAATACTTCCATTACCTACGGTAGTAGGGTAATGGAAGTAAAAAGGAAATACACCAAATCACCTTTTCATAAACAAAAATGGAGAATATATGAAACATAATATTCTTAAATAATTCATTTAATTGACGTTTTGTTAAGTTTTTCTTAATCTAATTACATCTGGAAATATTTTAAATATAACATAAAAATATGTTATTTTCCTTAATTACCCTCATTTTTACTGTGCAATTTATTAATTATTTTCATAGTTTAAATGTTTTAAAACTCATATTTCAACATCTTATTTTATTCAAGTATGCCCCATGCATCAACGAACACATGTGAATTTTAGCATTCACAGGCTCATTTTCTAACTTTTAAAACTTAACAATTCTTTTTTCTCCACCCCTTCACGTATAGCCATGTTATTTAAATTACATCATCGCCGCCAGTCAAGCCCACCTCGTTGCCGATTTGCCATGAGTCTATTGACGTTGCATCACGCAATACAGCTGGCTCCTCCTTTCATCCTATCAGCTAAGTGCTTCGGTGTACTTCCAAAAATTATCGCCGGTAACAAACTTTCAGCTCTGGAGATTTCACTATGGTGTGAGGTTGGGTTTTTTTTTAACAACAACAAATGGGTTGTCTTTTGTACACCTATTTATATAATAGTTTAAATTTAAAATTTAAATAATTTTAACTTAATTTTTCACGATATAAATATAATTGTTATCTAAATAGTTTTTTTTTTTTTTTTTTTTTTAATAAAGTAACTAGTTTTATTTAAGTATATATATATATTAATTAAATATTTTATTTTGTGGTACCAATTATTCAAGAACCTGTAGTTAATTCATCCAATGATGCTGACAAGTGTCCTGCCACTACAAGGATTCTACAAATAAAGAATTTGTTCTTAGAAGCTAAAGTTTTTACATTATTTTTGGTTCTTCAATACATTTTTGCCTTTTTTTCCTTACAGATGAAGAATTGTGGTAAGACTGTTCTGATTTCTTTATTCAAGCGCCAAGTTATATTCAACAGAGTGAATTTATAACGATAATTGATCTTACTATTCTATATATAATCTTTCATTAGTTTAAACATTAATTATTAATAATATAACTTCCATTACATTCGGCATCTGCCGCAAGGAAGAAAAAAGAATCTGAGTACTAGAATTTATAGTCCGTTTGCATCCCAGGTTTCGCACTAAGGAAAAAAAATGAGTGGGATTCTCCCACTCTAACAAAAAAATTAAGTGGGATTTTTAAAATTAAAGTGAGATTTTTGAAATTTAAGTCAGTAATTACATTTTACAGAAAAAAAGTATTTTCAAGAAATATGCAAATTACAGACAAGTGATTGCTGAAATTAGAAATTAGCTGAAAAGTTTTCACTAATATGATTGATTGGATGATTAGTTGAATATTGATAATGTCACTTTCAATAAACTGATGACAAACATTTATATATATAGTTTTTATCTGCATTAAGTATTTTCAGGATTTTTTCACCACTGTAAAAAAAAATCTTCAATATACCTGCAATAACTTTTATATCCACATAAAATCTTATTAAAATTTCACACCAAGAGAAAAACAAATTTTTCAAGCAAACATAGAATATGATTTTTATGTATGTACATTAATCATTCATATAAAAGTAGCAGTAGCTAATTATTAGTTTCAAACGTGCATAAAACCAATTGAGAATTAATTTTCTTAAATTGATTTGGAAAAAAAATTTTCTTACCTGAAAAATCTATTCTTCATTTCCCCTATGTTTACAAATTTGGTATAGATATGACACCCCATAAAGATTTAATTGAGAAAAAATAGATAGATTCATTAAGTTCAGCACTAAAGGTCTAAAAATAATTACATATGTCAGAAATATTGAGCACTTCTATTGCTGTATTGATTTTAGAATTGATCATCGATCACAATCCGGATTCCGGAGATGGAGAAAGAGGGATTGGGGGGATTAAAAAAATAATTACAGAGTAAGAAATATTAAACTCTTTCAATTCTACTTCTAGAATCTAATAAAGCAAGTTTAAAATGAATATTATAAATATAATTTATGTTGCAGATGGGTAAAGATTGGGAAACAAAACTTCTGCAGAACATTTGATTGCTGATCACTAGATGGAGATAAATAAAGGGGGAGGTGGGCAAAAAATATTTACATGAGCAAGAAATATTCAAAAACTGTATTTTTTTACAGGTTCTAGAATTTCATAAAGCAAGTTTGAAATGGATATTGACATTTATGTTATGGATGGAGAAAGATTAGGAAACCAGGGCATTTAGCACAACTCTCTCAAAAATTAAGGGACTTTAGGGACCAAAATGTAAAAAAAAGGGACTTTAGGGACCTATTTATTTTACGTGTTCTGGAATATATATATTGTTTGTTTGTTTTTTGTTGTTGTTTTTTCCCTATGATCCCCTACCATGTGTAACCCAAGTAATACCTGAAATCAAATAATTAAAAAATATATACAGTCAATGTCAAAATATAAAAATATATAGAGTCAGAGCCATACACTTTCGGTTTTGCTGAATACCTTAAAATAAGACATACCATAACATGGGGCTTGGGCACCTTTATCTCTAGTAATTTTAAAGCACTTTTACTGTTCTTTGTGAAGCAAAATGAAAAAATGTCAGATTTTACATTTAAATGAATTTTTATCTGCCAATGAATTAACTGTCCTCAAAATTTGCCATTCTAAGTGTGTTGTGCATGAATGTGTGTGCCCCCTCCCCCTCCTCCAGGAGAGATCTTCTCAAAGAATTGAAAGCCTATAATTATGCGAGTTTTTCAGAAAACCACAGAATTTTTCAAATAGCTACGCTATTTGAAAATGTGACATGAGTATGAATCCAGAATTTCTCCTAGCCCTTCTTTGAGAAAAGAATCTTTCAACAACTGGTGTGGCTTGTTGCTTTAAAATTCATTTTTGTACAATTACAACACATGCACCAGCCTGTGTTTTGCATGGAAAGCCATAATTATGCTGCACGTAACAGTCATGAACTTCTGCAAATAATTAAAAGTATATGTCTGCAAAGGTTTGAATGACAAAATAAAACACGTTTCAATTAAATTATAAGCTTTATTTGAAGTTTTACACAGAAGCTTTCCGGCCTGGGGCCCGGCTGCCCCAGAAGAAGAAGAAAAGAAAAGAGGGTTGGGGAGAATCCCAATGGAATCCCACTATTCAAGTTCATCACCGAATTAAAACTTAGTTTAACAGAATAAATAATTTTTGAAATTTTAAAGATGAAATTAAATGTTGGTTTAAATACGCCAATGATGTTTTTGGTGTCATCGACAAAAATGTAAAAATTAAAAATACACTAGAAAAATTAAATAAAATAAACCCTAACATCTAAATAAAATATAAGAACTTATAAACAAACTAAATAAAATATGAGAAAAGCTGGTTATAAGAAAAATCTAGAGTGTAAACTATATAAAAATAGAATTAAATAATTAACTCATATTGAAAATGGACTACAGCAATTTCATTTAATAAAGGTGCACTCAATAAATTTAAAATTAAGTTCCAAAACTAAACAAATATTTCCACTAAACCTAACAGATATTTTCCAGCATAACAGTAATGAGAAAACCCCCATAAACTCCTTAGAAACTGCAGGCATTTATGAAATAAAATCAAACAGAGGAAAATACAAATAGGAAAATACATAGCTATGAGCTATGACTAAGAGGAAAATAGAAAAAATGGGATAAAAGAACGTGAAACTGACATTAAATATAATAGAGCTACTACAGCCCTAACCAAAAATAATAAGGAACAAAATATAAAAGTAGACTCTAAAAATGTAAAATAACTAGCAACTTTCAAAAATCTTACATGTGCAAAAAAAAAAAAAAAAATCATGAAACAAGAGATTTTAGTCAAAGTGCAGTTGCAATTGTGTGGAGGCCGATAGGAGTATTGACCAGAGATGGCTACCTAACCGGCTCGAGAAAATCAAACAAGAGAAGAATCAGCCACTGCAATACTCGACCATCACATAAGCAGCAAAAGCTGTGATTTTAATTGTTCATACATGTAATACTTACCAAATGTAATTCAAGGTTTTTGAAAAAAGTGGTGATACAACAGAATGTAGAATCTCAGCACTGAGCTATAAAAGTGTCATGAATCAATGGAAATCAATGAAGTCTCAATATCAAATAAAACTGCACCCCATATCACAACTCCCAGTTGTCAGACCATGTGGCACACAACAGTCAAGCATAGCTGGCATATTTTTAACTTATACTATAACAATGTTAGTACTCACTTTTTTATTCATCCCTTCCCCCTCCTCTTTTTTTTTTAACTGATTTTCTTATTTAATTGTAATTGAGATATTTCAGAAAATTATTTTACAAAAAAAGTGGGGTAACAAAATTGGCAGGTACTAATAATATTACAGAATAAATTAAAATTGTGGCACTGGCAATTCTGAGTAAAGTGAATATCCAACTATTATCCTGGACGTCTATAAATATAAATCTTTGGTAGTCATCAGGGTTGAATTTGTAACTGGACTCATTACTGAAAACAGTGTGTTTCCTGATGAAATGCATCCAGTACAACTGTAATGGTTCTAGTACTATGCAATGGTGAGGGACAGTCAGCAAAACGGTCATTTTAATTTTAGCCTCAAAAGCCCATTCACTGAGTTATCTATGAATAATAGTGTTCTTAAGACACATCAGATCATTGGCCACTTAAAGTTAATCATTTTAATATTCTAAGTTATGTGCCTACACGATTTTATCACATTTGAATAATTTTTTTGGGCATAACCAAAACTCTTATGACTTTTAGTGGAAGGAGAGAAAAAAAAAAAAAAAGGACTTAGGGACCATTTTGCCAAAAAAAGGGACTTTTAGGGACCTGAAAAGAGTTAAGGGACTTTTAGGGACCACACTAAATGCCCTGGGAAACGGAAGCTTTTGTAGAACATTTGATTGCCGATTGTTCCATTTTTTATTTATTTTTTAATGAACGATATCCCCGATTTAAAAAAAAAACGAAAAAAATAAATTCGCGGAGTTCAATGAATTAGATAATAATAATAATAATAAAAAAAATCGTGGGAAAAGTGCGCATATGAAATTTTTTTAAGTGGGATTTTTTTTTTATATTGCGCGATTCCCGCGCTCTAGCGCGAACCTTGCATCCCTAAGTTATAAAACTAAACTTCTAATTTTTTTTTATTATAATTACTTCAATATTTAATCAATAAATCAAAATATCTTATTTTTTAAGTTATATTTTAATTTTTTCCATTTTTAAATAAATTTAGTTTACGATCACAATTTAGCCTCCGGCACAATGAGGAATTTCCACGCATGGGGGATTTGAACAAAATCCTATTTTTTTTTTGGTAGTTTTAGGCCCATTAATTTCAAAAACCTTATTAAAAAAGCAAAAAAAGTTTTCATTAATTTTAAAAATAACTTTAAAATTAACCAAAAATCACATGACTTCAGAACGCTGCCTGACATCACACTTTATGATGCTTCAATGTTTACATTTTGTTAGCCTGGTTATGAAACAGCAATTCGTTTTAACTTTCGTAATTATCAATTGTTTATGTGATTTCTGAGCATATCTTTTTCATCTTATAATCATTTAATATCATTATCACCATTTTCCATTATCATTATTTTCAGTTGTTTTCTTTTCATGGCGGTTGTCCAATGTTTTCATTTAATAGGATCCTGTGGAACACTAAAGAATAATTTTTGAGAAGCATTAGCTGTTGTATTAGTACAAAATGATACAATACAATATTTATACTACAATTTTTTAAGTCCGTCATTATTATAACATACAAAACCTATTTCACTGATTCAAGAAGCAAAGCACGAAATTGAATGTAAACAACGATTACTTCCGTTTGTTGTCATAAAGAGTGACATCACTATATATTATACTACGTTTTCTCGATAGAGTAAATAGTGCAATGTTAAAATTGTTATAAATCAGTCATTAGATTTCAAACAAAGAAAATGTATGTACAGTAGAGAGCCAGAAATCTGCCGAAGTCCGAACAGCTTTTCAGATACAAACAATGAAATTCACTATTAATAAGTTACAAAACTGTAAATCAGAATTTTTGAAAAAGATCTTGAAAACAGATTTTTTGTTTGCATTTTATGATTACGAAAAAGAAAATAATAATAATAGGAAAGACTCCAAAAGCCAAGTTGCTGCTAATGAAATTATTGACAGTATATTAAATTCATCAAAAGAAAATAATGGTTATTGTGATATGATGATATCAATCAGGTAAATAATAACAAACTAATTTTTTAAAATGTTTTCTGATGGAGGCATAATTTGTAAGGAAGAATTCAATAAAATTCGTAGAAAAATAAATTTGTGTTACTACTATTTACAATAAATAAAAATATAAATAAATCATACAGGTTCAAGTTTAGTTTAAAAGCTACATGTGAACAGATTTTATCTAAATTTGACAAATATATTTTTTTTTTTCATATTTATTTATTGTTTTCATTATATATTTTTGTTAATGTTCATTATTATTCTTATGTACCTAGTAATTTAATATTCAGTGTTATTATTCACTAGTATGTGTTTAGTTTGAATAATATTCTGTTTTTATAATTCAAAGTGAAAATCATTTTTTATGGGCCCCGAAATCTGCAAAATCCTAAAATCCGCACAATCTCTGGTCCAGAGCTGTGCGGATTTTTGACTCTCTACTGTATTTATTTTCTTACCTTTTCATTTTCTATTATATAAGAATAAAATCAGAAAACGTGCAAATATTACTAATACAAATTATTAATTACTAAACAAATATTACTAATTTCAGGAATGGAAATGGAGTGAATGTCAATAACTCAGCTTTTAAATTTAAAACTTAAGAGACCTCTCCTCTTATCGTCCCCAGTAGACAGAGCCAATGTTATTCCTATGGAGAATTTTGCCCCATTATAACTTTTTAACTAATACATATTTTTAAATTCTGTTTTCACATTCAGAAACTTCACAACTATTAAACAATTTATCGCTTTCTAAAAATTATTTTTTTAAATTTTTAATAGTTTATTTTGAGGTTGTAAAATGTGATTTTTCACAATGTGAAATTTTTTATTTTTGAGCTTAAATTTTTGAGCTTTTCATTTTTGAGCTTAAAAATGAAATCTTAAAAATAAAAAAATAAATTTTTAGAAAGCGATAAATTGTTTAATAGTTGTGAATTTTTGAAAAGTGAAAACAGAATTTAAAAATATGTATTAGTTAATGAATTATAATGGGGCAAAATTTCCCACAAAATAACATTGGCTTCGGCTTTCGGAGACGATAGGTAGAGTCCCCTTAATTTCATTTTGAGATTTTAAAATTTTAAGTAAAATTGTTGAAGAGAAGAAAAAAAAAAAATTCAATTAGAAGTAAAAATAATAATACAAACCTCTGATGAGTCTTCAAAGAAGTTAGGATTTTGTATTTCTTCTAAACTTATTACATTTCCACTTTTTAGATAATGATAGAATGAAACTGCTTCAACAAATTCTTGCAAACCTACAATTAAAATTTATGCATGAATTTATTGCAACTACAGTAATTAAGTACATTTAAATTAAAGTAAACATTTTTGATAGAATGGAGTAGAAGGCAGATTTTTTACCAACTATGTGAAAAATACCAGAGCCAGGAATCGAACCCCAGGCCTTCCGCTTAACACGTGGATGCTCTAACCACTGAGCTACACTGGCTGATAATCAGCTCGGCACTTCTCACATAATATACGTTGGCAAGGTCACCAAGTCTGCATTAGAGCAACTATATCAAGTGACAAATTTGAACATGGCACAACTCCAACAGGCCATGAAATTTCAATTTAGAAATTTTTTTAACAACCTCGAAAATTCATTTTTGATAGAATGGAGTAGAAGGCTGATTTTTTACCAACTATGTGAAAAATACCAGAGCCAGGAATCAAACCCTGGGCCTTCAGCTTATGCGCGGATGCTCCAACCACTGAGCTACCCTGGCTGATAACCAGCTTGGTCACATAATATACGTTGCCAAGGTCACGAAGTCTGCATTAGAGCAGCTATATCAAGCAGTATTTGTCACTTGATATAGCTGCTCTAATGCAGACTCGGTGACCTTACCAACGTATATTATGTGAGAAGTGCCGAGCTGATTATCAGCCAGGGTAGCTCAGTGGTTAGAGCATCCGCACATTAAGCAGAAGGCCCGGGGTTTGATTCCCGGCTCTGGTATTTTTCACATAGTTGGTAAAAAATCAGCCTTCTACTCCATTCTATCAAAAATGAATTTTCAAGGTTGTTAAAAAAAAAAAAAAAAATCCCGTCGTTGTGTGCATGCGTCGCACGGCGTATGATTCTAACTCTTCTTAGGGTGTTCAGTTTCTTCTCCATTGTTTTTTTGTTACTTTGGAATCATCCGTTGGGCGGTGCGGCACCGTCATTAGAAGGAACAATGCGTGATTAGTTTTAAAACTGGCTTGGGAGTTTGGTGCTCGTTTTCATCTTTTTCAGCGCCATACAGCTGGGAAGTATGACTGGCAATTAAAACTGAAGGGAGTCCATCATATCAATTTTAAGCCAAATAAAACGGAGTTAGAATCTGCCTACTCTTCATTTTTTTTTAGAGAAATATTATGAATTCTTTAAGTTACAGCTTTAAAAGAACCTTTAAGCCATGGTCACAGGTCATATGTCTTTTGATGTTTATTTCTTTGGGTTATTCTTTTTAAGTTTCAAAGCAAGACAATTTCTTAAATAGATATTAATTCTGCTTCACATTTGAATAAAATTATCTGATTATAACATTAAGTTTATGTTATAGTAATATATTTGTACTAAGTTTTTTTTTTTTTTTTTTTTTTACAAAATCTGAAAAAGGATGTTTTATTATTATTATTATTATTGAATCATTTTAAATTCAGATTTTAATATGATTGTAAGTTACTTATATTTTCAATATATTAAAAACCAGAGGATAACCTCCCCCCTTCCCACATACACACACATGACACACACTAACACTAGCTAAACTCTACTGTTTAAGCCTTAAATTGTTACACTTAGTAACACATTTAAAAGGAACACTCAACCAGCAGATTAACATTCCAAAATTGGAAGTTTTCCTCATTCTTCTTCTTTTTTTTTTTTTTTTTTTTCTTTTTAAATATCACATAATTATTAATTACAAAAACATTATAATTAACTATTTTCCTTTTAGAGAATTTCTATACATGCTAATTTAGCCCACCCAAATGAAATCATAAAATATTCCAGGTACATTTCAGTACGGAAATACAGATTGAGAGTTGCATTTTAATTTATAACTCAGCACCCCATAGCCTTCCACCAATGTTGAAATTCGCAATAAATATAGGCAATAAACGTAAAAATAATATAATTTTTAAAAGAAAATTAAACATGTACTTTTTGAGATATTAAAGGTCAAAGGTTAAAATGTTTGACTTTAAAATGAAAATTTTTAAAAATGTATGAATGTGATATACATCATTTGAAAGTCTGTTTTATAAGCTTTCTAATGATACCAATTTTATATCTCTAAGTTAATTAGGAAACAATATTGGTACATTATTAGTAGAAGAATTTTGAAAATTTGCATTTTTTACCCATTTTTGCAGCCCTGTACATCAAAAACTAAAAGAGATAGAAACTTATTAATTAGTATACATTCATTTTTCTATAGAACAAATAGATGAGATCAATTTCATAAAAAATCTGAGGGGGGTCGGGTTAAAAATGCAGCTTTTTTGTGTTGATTTGACATGAAACGACCCTACAGTGAACAAATAAATTAAAATAAAGAACGTTGAAATTAAAAAAAGTCTCAGACACTAGTAATTATGGAATTTTAAGTTGTGTTTCTTTGTCAAAATTCTACATGAAATTTCAGTTAAACAAATTCTGGAAGGATGATGAAAAAAGATAATTATATCTCACCATTAGTAAAAGCTCTAAGATATTGATAAACTTCCTGCTTGTTGAGCTCAAGACCAATATCATTAATAACAGTCATCAGTAACACCGACAAACGATGTCTAGCTTCATTCAAAATTTCTTCATTGTTACCAGATCTGTAAAACAGGGATGAATTTTCCAAAGATTGTTAAATTTCAGCAATTAATATTAAATAATAATTCAACAGTTAATAACACAATCAAATGACACTTTCTCTCTTTTTTTCTTTCTTTTCCCACATATGTTTATATACATAAGCTATTTTAAGATTATTATGAAAAAGAAAAATGATGGTAGAAGATAGAAGCCACTAAAAACAGAACCGTAATTAAAGAACAGATATTTAAAGCTGAGTCTTATGGGATTTAAAGGTGCTGGCTGTGAAAAAATATTTTCATCCTCTCACAATATTGTATGAATGATTACTGTATATTTCCGAATATAAGACGATCCGTATATAAGCCGAGAGTATGTTTTCCCTTCAGAAATTTGTCCAAAATTGCAAACCCGTGTATAAGCCAAATTGAAAAAATACTTTTTGAAAGTTTGAGTATATTGCCAAAACGGCGAAAATATTGCCAATCTATAAAACTTTCAGGATAATCTGTAAAGTGAAATTACGCGAAATGCGTGTTTATCCAATAGAATTCCTTACCTTGCTTAGCTATGACACAAAACGATCGCCGTGTGTTTGCCAACATCAATAGTTTTAACTCTGGCAACCCTATCAGAAGAGAGGCTAGCACAGGCATCGAACAGACGCGCTCGCACACGCAGTGAAAGACAAGTGCTGGCAGCTGAAAACGATAGTCGCCGTAATACCGGGAGGCCTCCCTAACGTCGAAGCTGCAGCTGCTGGATGGATGTTTGCATAAATAAGCTGTTTAAAGACCGATTGCGTCGATTTTTTTAAATTATGTATCTAAATTATTTTGTATATTTCTACTTTTTAGTATTTTTATCAGTGCCTCAAGGCAATCTTCAACAAAAAATAAATAAATAAATAAATACTTCTATAAAAAAAAAAAAAAAAAAAAAAAAAAGATTTGCCACTTTTTTTGATAGTGTATGCCTAGAAACATTTTAAACAGAGATGATTTAATTGTATAAATTGAAAATATGATCGGGAGTCCTGTTTTTTCAAGTTTCTCTTACACTATTTCTGAATCAGACAGAGAAGTTACTCCGTTCGTGCAATCTGCCGATGACGTCAGCTATCGGCAGGTCAAAAAAAAAAAAGAAATGTAAACACACGTGATTACATCGAGCTGCTCTAGAAATAAATTTAAAATTGCTAATTTAAGAGTTTTATATGTGACAATTATTCAAAAATAAGTTTTAATATCACTATTTTACTTTATATATAGTTTTTAAGCTTAAAATATATGCATTCAATCATTGTTTCTAATGTACATTTTTTGCTAGAATTTGTGAACTCGTATATAAGCCGACCCCCATACTTCAGCTTCCAAAAAATTTCCAAAAATTCTCGGCTTAAACATGGAAATATACAGTACTTTTTTATTTCTATAAAATGGTAGCATAACAAAAGAAATTGCAAATAGAAAATTAAGAGAAATATTATTTAGAGCTAATTACAAGAATCATTCAAAGAAATATGCAACCACACTCTTATGCATCTTACATTTGAATAAATGTAGGGGAACTTCCAATATTTGATTTTGACACTCAGAACCATATGATCAAAGCTAAGTTGAATTAGTATATTCATAAATTTAATGCTTGTTTGGTAATTAGAACTAACTAAAAGATTAATTTTCATGTTTACTCTCTAGGTCTAAATTAATTATTTTATTATATTAAAAAATTATATATTGAAATGCAAAAATACCCACTACTGTAGGCTAAGAAATAATTAAACAGTGAGACAAATATTTCAAACTTCAGTGTTACTCTTAAAATAACTTTGATATTTAAAAGTAATTATAGGTATTTTTTGATTTCTAATAATAGAAAATCCTTGTATCTTCTTACTTTTTAATAACCTACTTAAAATTTCTTTAAAATAATTAATATAAAGATGAATAATGATATTAAAAATCTGAGATACTAATTTATTTAAAAAAAAATAGTTAAAGTATTTATACCAAATGATAATATATATTGTTACAAATTTGTAAATAATAGCAGTTATTTTTATGTAATTTCATTCAAAGAGGCTTATAATCAGGTCATAAAATGTTAATTTTCGATATTTCTAACTTGTTTTTGCATAAAAAATAAGCTCATTTTCCTTTAAAAGCCCATAAAAAAGCTTCACCAGAACAGGTAATCGCCTTGGTGACAAATTTGGTGAGTTTATCGCTCCTTGGTAATTTTTTGGTGACCTTAGCGAAAAAACTTTATCATTCATATTTTGATTATATATGCTCTAACTCAGTTATTTCAAAAGTTACTGGAAATTTCTCGATTAGAACAGACTATAAAATGAAACCTGTTCCGGCCATTGAGGTCAGTTTCTCGACAAGACATTGCAGAATAGAAAACTCCGCTTGACTAGGTCTCTGCTATTGAATTGCAGCCTATTGCTGAGTGTACATGCTATGGTACAGTTTATGCTGTGACTTTTTTATGTTGTCAGCTGCTATTTAAGCTGTTTTCTGATGAAACTGAAATTGATACTTGGTTTACAGACATGTAATCTTCTAGAATATTCTGTAAATAAACTTTAAAGCCTCTGCAAGATTAGTCTTTCATTCTCAGACAATTCACGAACCTCGAGTACGCAACAATTCTGGTGTCAGATGTGGAATTGTCTGCTGAATGGTCATAACTGGAGCTATGGAACAAGAAATGAAAAAACTTCAGGAAAGTCTAGCTGCCCTGATGAATGACTTAAAATCTGGATTGATAAAAAAAATGGAAAATAGGCAAAAAGAGATGAAAGATAATTTGAGTGAAGAAGTGAAAATATGACAGAAAAGATGGAAACTGGATTGATCAAAAGGATGGAAATGGAAGAGAGCAAAAAGAGATCCAAGAAAAAGTTGAATCTAATCAAGATGAAATGAAGAAAAAACTTTCATCAGTGAAGGGCGACTTTGTATCTGTGCAAATGATGATTGAGGAAAAACTTTGAATTATGGGAGATGGAATTGAAGAAGTAGAACATAAAGTCGATAAAGTTATGAAGATAGAAGATAGTGTTATAAAGACAGAAGATAATATTATGAAGATGGAAGAAAGCTTTGAAGAGAAAGTCAAAGAAAATTTTTATCAAGAGCTGAAAGGAAGATTCTCAGAGATAGAAAGCAAATTTAAGAAAATAAAGGAAGAATATCAGAGAAAAATTTAATAAGAGTGCAACAAAGAATTGGCAGGAAAATTTGAGAAGTTTGAATAAAGATTAGGAAAGGAATTACAAAAGAAGATACAGACTACAGAGTCTAGAAGAAAAGTTAGCATCAATAAAGGAAAGATTAAAAAAAAAAAATACAGAATCAAGAGTCAATGAAGTTATCCACCTATGATGGCTGATCATCTTGGTAACTATATAACACACAGTTTTCATCATAAATGATGCTAATGCTTGGACCATACTGCGAAGACGATCCTAATCCATTTAGCAGCATCATTATGGAGTGACGCAGCTGACATACAGGAAACTCTTTTGAAGGAACAGCAGTATGATTTTGAGGCTCTGAAAAAAAAAGCTGGAGTTGCATCTTGGAGAAAAATATTTAAAAGAACATAGTTGACTCCAGTTAAAGTCCCGTTATCAAAAAGTGTGTGAAAGTTTACAAGAGCTGGTATAAGATATTTAGAGACTATCACACTTAGCTTTCTTGGACTGCCCCGCTGAAACTTATGATAATTCAGTTCTCCAATATTTTATTGATACTGTGCGAGATCCAGAAACTAAAAAAGCCCTTAAGTTATATCCCATCTTTAGTACATAAATTATTCATAATTTTTACAAGCTAAATTATCTGTTTGTATTCCCGTGTGTATTCATTCGGGGAAAAGGGAGTAAAATGGCCGTCTTTCTCTGAATGGAAAGGAATCATATTTTTTCCTGCAATGATCAATTTATGTCTATACTACAGTATGAAACCGAAAATTTGGATTTTTGGTCATGCCTAAAAAATATAATATTTTGGTTTAAGTACTTGGATAATATGCAAATTCTAGTAAAAAATAATATATTACGATTTTTAAATATATTCTGTAATACATATATATATATATATACAGGGCCCGAAATTTCAACTCAGATTACACTCGCCGAAAAAAAGTTTTACTCGCCACAAAATAGGGTCGTCATATTTTTTTTTTTTTCTTTCTCTTTTATGCATTTGGGGATTTTTTTTTTATTTTTCCTAACAACTTAAAATACTTTTACAAATATGCCTAAAATTATATATATTAAAAGTGTGTCCTATATCATCGTGTCTTATAATCAGAGCTGGTCAACCTGCAGCCCGCAGTGGTCCGCCGTAAAAGGTTCTGCGGCCTGCGACAGAATTTAGGGAATTTTTAGTATGAATTCTTCGGTTAAAACATCTATAATTCATAAATTGTTAATTAATAAATTATTAAGCTAGCTAAATAAACAAATATTGCGCTTATTGATGTTAATAAAATATTATCATATCAATAATTGATTCTTACTATAATACTTATGAATATATAACCATAAGTTTTTGACTGTTTTATAGTTATTTTATAAATAAAAATATTTAATATGCATAATTTCTGTTTTAAATGCTCACGAGGCCACCGGAAAAAGAATTACTATATGTATATGGTTAATGCATTTACACCTTCCGGCCCGCCTGTGTAAAATATATTTCCAATGCGGCCCGCCAAAAGTTTTGGGTTAGACAGGCCTGCACATAATTATTTATAATTAAAAATCATTATAATGTATTGTATTTGAGATTTAAAAAAGTTTAAAATATCTAATAACATAAATGCTAAGAGTCATTAAAGAAAAAAAAAACTCTTAAGAAACAATATCCTAATAAATCTTTTTATTGTGAAAGTTTAAGCTTCATTATTTACCTATTATTTATTCAATTTTTTTTTATCAGAAATGTCTTTTTCGTCTGTTTTATTTTTGTAATCAGACGGAATGTCGATGTGTATAACTTGTTCGTTGTTGTCATTTGAAATAGCCATTCATTTTGTGATAATTTTTTTCAATAAAATTGTTGCTTTCAAATCATTACAAGCGCATTTCGATTATTATTCAACAAAATAAACATAGTCAGTATCTTTTAAAGAACTCAGGCTCATTTTCATGCGCCAATATCGCATATGCAAGCTTTCGCATTTCTCTTTTCTTGGACAGTGAGGCTCTCTGCTCGTCATTCTCAATCTGATTGGAGAAATCACAGTGCCAGAAACGAAACTGCTGAAGAGATTTAAACTTTTATATGCATGCACTAAGCATTTTTTCTTTCTCAGGCTGGGGCGATTGTCGGACAGCACTCACACAGACTCGTCACTCCAAGAAGAGAAAAAGGAGAGGTTAAATATGAAGTTGGCAAGATTCTGCCATATTTAAATCTATAAAAAGAAAGTTTTCTGTCAACATATCGTGTAAGAATTCTATTTATAACTAGACCAAATTTTTACTCGCCAAAGGCGAGCTGGCGAGCGGAAATTTCGCGCCCTGATATATATATATATATATATATATATATATATATATATTATCAACTTTAACAATAAATAAATAAAATTAAACTTGAAAAACAAAACAGATTTATTAAAATATTTGCATACAAAAATTAGTAAAGTTACAATAAAAGAAAATAAATAAGAGAAACATACCACTTTTAAAACATTTCCGTGATTTATTTAGTTATTTTATGTTTTAGTACTTTAGGGTTTTCAACTATAAGTTTGAGCATAATTGAAATAGAATATAGAATTTAGTTCTCAATTAGATAAATGTTTAAGAATTGTTACTATTATTATAATCTTCTTCTCCCTCCTCTTTCGGACTTTGCAAATGCCAGTTTTGAAGATTACTAAGAAATAAAATATTTTTTCGGTTCTTTATTTAGATATATTTATACTTCAAAAAGAAAAAAAAAAAAAAATCGCTGTTGGTGATGATGATTAATGCCATCGAAATTGTCTGGATTTTCGGCTTTGTATTGTATATCTTACTATATCTATGGTTAAAGGGTGTTGCAGGTGCTACCAAATAGGAGTTTGCTATGGTCTCAATTTTCAAATGTTGTAAATCAGTTGGTCATCGAGGGAAGCAAAACTAATAATAAATACATATTCAAAACTGGCTAGTTTGTATACTGACATTTAAAAAACATTTTGTCTTCAACACATTATGTTTAAAGCAATATAGCATTAAAATATAATTTTAAAAATTATTGAAAAATTACAAAACATTATTATTTGTATTTTATAAAATTATTATAAAATATAAAAATTTTTAATGAGCTCTATAAGTAAATAATAATAATAACTACATATTTTTAATGAAGATCATTTGCAATGAATTTCAATATATATATTTTTTTTTTTTGTAATAATCTAAGTGCAAATAAAAAATTAAACTGTTGCCAAATATTCTTCAATTTTAATAATACAGTAAAACCTCATTAACATGAATCTCTATTGGGGGGGGGGGGGTTGTTCCAACTATCAGTAAAACTAATCTTCATACAGCTAAACTAATCTTCATTTTGATGGGGATTGTAGAAATAGTTCATGCTAAAAGTAATTCACATTGGTTAAGCATGTTTACGTTAACGAAGTTCGACTAAATATATATAATGTATAATTGACATTACAATGTAATCAAAATAACTAAGAAGCAAAATGTACGAATTTAAAAAAAATTAATAAAATTATCTTGCCTGCTAACTCGATGCAGCAAAAATATTATCCTTTTACTTTCAATAGTCAAATCACGACTTTTCTTAATTAATCTCTCATACTTATCATGTTTTGCATCTAATTCAACTTGATAACTCTTGAACAATAAAACTGTGGGCGAAGCATTTTCTGGTACATTTGTGTCATCTTTTTCATGCTTTCTTTTTTGAAAACCTATAAACAGTACAAATAACTATAAAAAAATATTTTCAATAAATAATTCTAAGAACTTGGCAGACTATTGGCAGTAACATTATCTTAAAAATATAATATAAATGCACCATGGACATAGCAATAATTCTGCTTTTAAGCAAGCTCAACACATACTACCTGCATTTTTACTTACTCTTTTACATAAATATTACATATACTTTTTCTTATATGGATAAAGAAAATATTATACTTGTATCATTTTTTTTTTTTTTAAATGGGATTTTGATATATTTACAAGTTTTTTTCAGTTCACTGAATCTGAAAATCAAGTGTTTAAGAGGATGCTGTATATGTCTCTCTATATGTATGCCTATTAACAGTATAAATCAAGAACATATATTAGCAGGAAGTTGGAATTTCGTTTTCTGTATCTGTAACATATGGGGACATTATTTGAAACTTTTTGTTGAGATTGGACAAATGGTTTGTGTACAGTTGGGTTGGGTGTAGCATGAAAAACCTTTTTTAGAAATTCAAAATTTGAAGTTGATAAAAAGTTGTCATTGCAGTCACATATTTACCAAAAATTTTGTAGAAGTATTGAAACATAAAAATAAAGCAAATTTTTATTTTCAAGTACAAAAATGTAAAGTTTAGAGTGTTAATTAATGGTAAAACAAAAAATTTTATTTTTAATGTTACATTTAGATTTCTTCGAATAGCATTACCAATGTTTATCAATGTTTCACAAATATTTGTTAGTTTCCTTTACTTCTAATCTACATCTTACACTAAAATTTTTCTTGTAACTATACAAAGTATATTAAAACTAACATGACACAGTTCAGACTATCAGACCCAGCTTATTTTTTTAACACGCTTTTATTAGCTTCACCTGTATGTATGTTTGTAACTGCTCTGGGAGCAAACAAAAAATCTATATTGTAAAAAAAGACTTTCCCTACATGAACGCTGTGGCTGTGAGGTAAAGCTCCGGGCTACGAACCTAAAGGTCTAACGTTTGAGTCCAGTCAGGGAAGATTTTTTAAAAATGGTTTTTGTTTAATTCTAAACTATTTATTTCTTATTCCTTCATTATGTTATTTATTCAGTTAATATTACGTAATTTCTAGACTTTTTAACACGTTTTTATTTAACATGCTTTTATTAACTGGACATGACGTAGGGGAGACTGGGAGGGTTGACCCTATGGGAGGCTTGACCCACCTTTCTTTACTCTGCTATTTTTAGCTTTCAAAAACTCCCAACACATGGCAGCACGTCCTACTGATGCAAGGTAACAGCCATGTTTGTTTGAAAGTTATCCCATGCTTATTATTTGAACAAGCTTGAAATTTGTGTTTTCCTCATCAAAAAGTGAGTAATTTTGATTAAATTTGTAAGGCATTGTGCAAGTATTCTTAATCAAATATCAGAATTCAGATTTATATGATTAAAGTATATACCTCAAGCTAATATATGCTATAATTAGTTTTGCTAAATAACTGTTTAATTCCCTGTTTTTTTTTTTTTTTTTTTATGAAATTGCAAATGGCTATTTAAGGAGGCTTGACCCACATGATATAAGGGAGGTTTGACCTATGGGTCAAGCCTCCCTTATATATTTTTTTGTTATTGTGGACCGAAAGTATTAATTCATCTATTATTTAATTGTATAAAAAAATTTTTTTAATGATTTTTGTTTTTATCCTGTACCATTCTTTTGCCAAAAATAATTTCCTACAATGTTTTTTAAAACATAAAAAGAAAATAAGAAAACTTACTTTTGTTTTTACCAAAAAATAATCCCATAACAATGATATTTGAAATTATTGCTGAATAATATGTTTAGTATTGTACCTATGTTCTGCAACAGGATTTAATCCTACTACTGTAAGAGAATTTTTTGATAACTTAAAGGCTGTTCTAACAAAGGAAAATTTTACTCCAGACAACATTTATAATGTTGATGAATCTGGTGTAACAACAGTTCACAACCTGTAAAAAATTATTGCTCGTAAAGGAGAAAAACAAGTAGGCAAAGTAACTTCAGGAGAAAGGGGACTCTGGTAACTATTTGCTGCGCAATTAATGCTATTGGAACATCAACCCCACCATTTTTGGTCTTCCCTCGCCAACGAATGAAACCAAAGATGCACCTGTTGGAACACAAGTTGTTGGGCATTCTAGTGGATGGATCACATCCGAAAACTTTGAAGTGTTTTTAACACATTTTGCAAAGTATACAAAATGTAGTATACAGAAAAAAGTTCTTATAATACTTGATAATCATTAAAGTCATGTATCTCTCAAAGATTTGCAATTCTGCAAAGATAATGGAATTGTACTCTTAACATTGCCACCGCATACAAGTCACAAATTGTAGCCACTCGATTGATGTGTGTTTGGACCCTTTAAGGGTTTCTACAATGAAGCGTGTGATAACTTTATGGTGAGTAATCCAGGAAAACCAATTGGACTTTATGATATTCCTGAACTCATCGGAAAATTGTATCCATGAGCTTTCACCCCATAAACATTAAAAAATAATTTGCTGTTACAGGAATATTTCCTTCTGATTCAGGGATTTTTACAGAGGCAGATTTTATAGCCTGCAGTATGACAAACCAACCTGAGCCAACCGATTCTCAGACAATACAAATTGGTCAACATGATATTCACAAGCTTGCATGCAAATAGAATTTGCCAAGTTCTTCGCAAAATACTACTTCCTGTACCTGTCAACCTCTGAAGATTATATTCCTCATAGTAGTAGTTCACAAGTCCCTTCTTCTACTAGGATCACCTGTCAGCCAGAAATTGAAAAATTTGCATCATTGACCCTTGAACAGATTCGACCTTTCCCGAAAGCATAACTATAAAAGAAAACAAGCAAAGTCTCGAATATTGATAGATACCCCAGTTAAAGAACAAATAGAAAATGAGCATGCATTGAGAGCATCGAAGTAACAACCTTCTGTTAAAGCAACTAAAACCAAAAGATTTTCTAAACGGAAATTTTTTAATCTGGTTGAAACCTCGAGTGATGAGGATGAAGAAATCCCTCATGTGTCAGATAGCAGTGAAGATGAGTTTGTGATGTCAAAGTCAATGTCAGAAGGAAATTTTGTGCTGGTAAAATTTGTGAGTCCTAAAACTGGCAGGCCTAATGCATCTCATTTCATAGGAAGAATAACCAAAGTGGAGAGAGAGAGAGAGTTTCTTGATACATTTTTACGCCGCACTGCTGAAACAAATTACTTTATTTATCCAGAAGTGAAAGATATATCTGTTGTTTCAATGGATGATATGATAAAGTCACCAAATCCTATATCAGCTGGAGGAACTGCAAGAGTTGCATTACGAATTTATTTTGACTGACTTTTCTGAGAATAAGTGCTGCTAATATTCATTATTATTTAACATTTCTAGCTTTTTCCAACAAAGCTTAATGGCAGACTACTTTTAATTTAAGAGTTGTTTTAGTAGTGTGAACGTGTTCTTTTATATAATTTTTTCAATTTACACTTTAGAAATATTGCTACTTCATGAAGTATAGCTTTTATTGTTATCACATTAATTTCATTGCCAAATTTTCTTAAATTTTAGGACTAGTTTAACTTTGTTCATAAATATTATAATATGTGAATATTGGTGGGTCAACCCTCCCATTGTGTGGGTCAAACCTCCCATATGTGGGGAGCCTTGACCCAAAAATTCTGCTTCAATAACATTCATTATTTCTCTTTTCTGTTGCAAAGTATGGAAAATTTTTATGTATGTTTTGATAATATAATATATCAGGTATGAAATGGTGTACAAAGTTTTTTTCTGGAAGTAAAATTTTTTTCTCTAAAAATGTTTTTGTAAAAAATGGGTCAACCCTCCCCAGTCTCCCCTAACTATTAATGTATGTAATGGAATCTTGCAAGTAAATTTTTGACCACTTTTGGTCTTCCGATTGACCTGAAATTTTGCACACGACTTCATAATCAATGACAATCATGAAAAACAGCAGTTTTTTGAGTGACCCAAGCAGAGGGACAAACGGGACGCTGCGAACTCATATATACGGCTAGTTTGACATCAAAGAGATTTGTAAAAGCCGACACTTAATATCTCAGCAAATATGCCATATTTTGTTCTGATCTTTTCAAAATAGTCTTTCATCTTCGGTCTTAATCTATCCTGAAAATTTTACATTTCTACATGCAGTATGTTTTGAGATCTGAATCTCAATTTAAAGCCAAAAAGGGAAAAAGGTTGGTGTAATTGACTGAAATTCTGAAAAATATCTCTAAAACGGCTCGAAGGATTTTCATATAATTAATATATGTTGTTGATAGGATCTTTCTGAATCTAGTAACGTTTTTGTTTTCTTTAGGAAAACTCTTGTTTTTTATATAAATTGCTTTAAATATGGAACTATATTACTCCGCCAATTACATGTGTTTCTTCGGGTGAAAACGCTGTTATGTGGTTCTTACTTATGAGGTATGTGGGTTGGTTGGTTGAGCGACTTGAATGCAGCCAATGAATTTAGATTTTTTTTAACGCAAAAGTACTTTATTACATGTTTAAAATACTTATTGTATATATACTAAGTCAAATTCACTTAAATATATTTTCTCTTCTGTTATAAAAAAAATATTTTTGATTTCAAAATTTCATATTTAGTCAAAAAAATATTTAGATAATATTTTAAATAATCAAGTATTTTGTAATTTTAGATATTCCATTTTATCATAATAATGATGAATTTACAATTTTTTAAAGCGAAAAAAATTTTAATCATTCATGAACATCTATTTTATAATAACTCAATGATTTTCAATTCCTATTCATGTATCTTTCCATGCCGGGAATGGAAAAAAACAGCTCATAGAGTTTTGGCACCATCTATCTTTTTTATTTAAAACATATACTTTCGTAAATACATATATATATTTTTTTCTTTTTAAAAATCTCTTTTGAAAATACAGTTAGAGTTTATTTATTTTTCAGACTTTAAAATGATACATATTTTAAATATTAACATAATCAAAAAATTTTTATTATTATTTAAAGCAATAATGACTAGGGGATGAAACAGTGCTTACACTGTTTATTAGAAAAAACATTTCATGAATTTTATTAAAATTCATGAAAAATGTGTCAAATAGCTAATATTAAAAAACATGTCAAAATAAATAAATAACATCTTTACTTTGAAACCCATAATAATTTATTTTAAAAATATTATTCTTTCTTTTCTTTTTTTAATTAATTTATGCATGAAAAATTCTATTTCATAAACATATTTGCAATTACAATAAACAAAAAATCCTCCTTTAATTTTAAATAACTATCTCTACCTGTTTCTAAACAAGTTTTTTTTTTTTTTGGGGGGGGGAGGGGGGAGTTAAATACGTATGTATATGATTTTAATATAAACTACTAGATGGCGCCACTACATTTAATTTATTTAAAAAAAAAAAAAAAAAACTTAATTGCTTCGAAACATGTAGAAATAATTATTTAAAATTAAAGGAGGGTTTTTTGTTTATTGTAGTTGTAAATATATTTATGAAATAGAATTTTTACGCAGAAATTTCATTTTTTTAAAAAGCTTAACTTATATTTTCTATAAAAATTTTCTCCAGGTGATTTTATCTTATTTTTAAAATCATAGAAATGTAAAGCTTAATTTATATTTTGTCTGTTTCTTCCCCCAAATGTTTTATATGAAAATATATATGAAGTAATTTTTACCTGCACTTTTGATGAAAATTTAAATTGTGAATATTGGAGCAGTATCTATACTTAGCAACTTAGCCTCAAAAGAGAAAAGAAAATACAGTCGAAGTTCGATAGTCCGGACTTCCATTGTCCGGAAAGCTCCATGGTTCGGACATTTTCGAATTTTTAGTTTCGTTTTTGAAAAATAATTCAAAAATAATGCCAACTTTTATTTACAAAGTATTTTTGAATAAAATTGTCCGTTTTGATCTAATTTATATTATAAAGTTCGTGTTTTTACTAAAAATTTAAAAATCGAAGCTCATACAATATTACATACATCGCTATTCAAAAATGTTATTTAGTTTCAACGTAAACAATGGCGATCTCAAAATCCACGGATATAAACAAACCCCCAAGATTGATATTTAAGAAGCTTACAGTTTAACTTAGCCATTTACTTCGAAGTACATCGTTTACATTGTGTTCCTATCACATATATTTTGCCGACATAAGTATTTATCACTCTCTGAAAGTCTTTTTATTTTTTTTAATTCTTAACTCTAATCTCACCATGTTTCTCTGTTACTTGCCGGGATGAGCAGAAGCACTTGTGGAACCGCTAGGCCCTATCACATTTCAGCCAATCACGTTTCATCTTAATGTGACGTACGCATGTGCTCTGTAGTTCCTGAATGCACATCGCAGTAAAAACGAGATAAGATTGTGGAGGAAAAAAAGATTTCAAGTTAGTATTACGAAGAATCTTTTTGGCAACATCTATCAAAACTTTAGTCTTTTTTTGCATTATCATACTGTCAGTGATTGTGATAGCACGTGTTTTTATTCTGATATTCATTAATTTATATATTGTCGTATAATTTGTCGATTTAAAAATATGAATTCAAAGCGAACTTCTGATGCTTCATCGAGCTCTTCTTCTAAAGAGAAGAAAAGAAAGCATAATACATTAACGATTCTACAAAAAGTTGAATTATTACGCAAACTGCAAAGAGGTTCATCAGTTACGCAGATGTGTGAAGAATATAACATTGGAAAATCGACGGTTTACGATATTCAGAAACAGAAGGATAAAATTTTGAGTTTTTATGCTGACAGCGAAACGCCATTAGCAATGAGTGAGAGGAGAACTCTGAAAGGTGCGCAAAATGCAGACATCGACAAAGTGATGATTGAGTGGGTTCGCCAAAGGAGAAGCGAAAATGTTCCATTAACGGGACCGTTAATCATCGCCCAAGCAAAACTGTTCCATGAACAATTGAAAATAGATTCCCCGTGTGTGTATTCAGAAGGTTGGCTCGGAAAATTTAAAAGACGCCACGGAATAAGACAATTACGCATCAGTGGTGAGAAGGCGTCTGCAGATGTAGATGCAATAGAGAATTTTGTTGACGAATTTAACGAAATGATATCTGAAGAAAAAATAACGCTAGAACAAATTTTTAATGCCGACGAAACGTCGTTATTCTGGCGTTATGTTCCTAGAATCACCCTTGCAACTGCAGATGAAAAAAACCCATCAGGTGTCAAGGATAATAAGGAAAGATTAACAATTTTAGCATGTGGTAATGCTGCGGGATCGTTCAAAAACAAGCTTTTGGTGATTGGCAAGAGTGCGAAACCCCGCGCACTGAAAGGAGTAAGAGTAATGCCCGTTATTTATAAGGCGAATAAGCGGGCCTGGATTACCAAAGATATCTTAACAGACTGGTTTCGTCATCATTTTTTGCCCGAGGTTAAACAGCATTACCGCACCATCGGAATGGATGTGAATTCAAAAACCATATTAATCTTGGACAATTGCTCTGCACATCCCAGTGCTGAAGTTTTGAATACTGATAATGTGAAAGTAGTTTTTTTACCACCAAATTGTACGTCGCTCGTTCAACCAATGGACATGGGTGTGTTAAGAGCCTTAAAATGCTCTTATAAAAGTAATTTTTTGAAGAGAATGCTTCACTATGTGAACAATGAAAAGAACATAAGAGAATTTCTGAAGGTATTTTCAATAAGAGACGCCTTATGGGAAATAGCAAAGTCCTGGGATCAAATTAATGCTGAAACGCTGCGCAATGCGTGGCATAATTTGATCCCTGGCACCATATTTTTCGACGATGAGGACACCACACACGATTTTGAGGGTTTCCAACCTTCAAAAGAGAAAGCAATGGTTATTGACCTGTTAAATTTTTGCAAAGGTGCAGGCGAAAAAGAAAATATCACTTTGCCAATTAATGAATCTGATGTTGACGAGGTCCTTCATTGTGATGATGATTCTCCCGTAGTCAATGTGCTTAGCGACGTGGAAATCGCCAATATGGCTCTCGGACGATCCGAAGAAAAAACTAGCAGCTCGGATGAGGATGAGATTGATGAAATAAAAGAAAAAAAAATTCCCACAGAAGACCTCTTAATTAATATTGAGAAAGTGATTAAGGGCCTGGAGCAGCGATCTTTTATTCCAGGACATACCATTATGTCTTTATATCATGCTAAAGATCAATTAATTTCCCACAGGGAAAAATCTATGAGACAATTAACCATTACTGATATGTTCAAGAAATAATATTTTTATTTTCATTTGGTACAGCTTGTGCTTGAGCATCACTCCGGTCGCTACGTGTTTAACGCCCTGGGGTGCAGCAAAAGTCTCGGACCAACCAACCATCCAACCAACGATCTTTCGGCTTCGTGATAAGATGACATTTTCCCCCGTTTCTTATCAAACTTTGATGTTTTTACTCTTTTAAAATTATTTTTAATCATAAACAGTAAATATTTTTATGTATTTTCCTTGCCTTCTAATTTCTTATTTTTTCTTTTTTTTTAATGTAAGCAACTTTTTTAAATCTAGTTTTAAAGTTTGTTATTGAGTGCGCTAGGCCTAACATGGTAATCGGCAAGTACACAGAGGTCTCCATAAATTTTTTATTATTACGTTAATCAGTTATATACAAGCTGTATCAGTATATATAAAAAATATTTTAATGTGGAAACAATCGAAATGTTTTATATTTTCATGTATATTTATAATGTGTGTCAATAAATATGTAAACCAATATTTTGATGTTCATTTCTTATGCAGTTTATTTAATGTAAATCTTTTAAAGAAATTAACGTTATATTATTTATAATTTATATAGATGCTATATTTAAATGAATGCTTGTGTGTTTTATAAGATAAAAAAAAGTTTTTGGTAAAACAGAAATAACTTGGAGTAAAATTTCAAAAAAAAGTTCTGTGGTCCGGAATTTTCCATGATCCGGAATTGCCGAAGTCCAGAGCATTCCGGATTATCGAACTTCGACTGTATATAAATTTCCATTTTTAACATTTACTTGAAGTTTTTTTTTTTTTTTTTTGTTTAATTTGTAATTCTCTAAAAAGAAATTTGCAAAATGTAAATTACGTAATTCTAACTTAAATTTGAAATTTTCCACTTATTTTTCTTTTTAAGAGTTTGAGAATCCCAGTCAATAAATTTTTCTAGTGCGAAGCTTCTCCATTTTGTTTCCAAGTGGTAGGCTACTTGAAAATTTGTTAGTATGACAACGTTTGAAATACTGAATTAATTCACACTAAATTTGTAGTGTAGATTTATCTCAGAAACGTATTTGATACGTTCATTTGCCAACTTAATCCACCCTCTTGTTTCCCTGTGCCAGCACACTGAAAATTTCAAATTTACATTAGAAAGGTTTTATGAACCGATTTGCTTAAACTCCATATATACATAGCCTTCATTTATAAATCCACTAAGTCCATTAATAAATTGTAGCTGCCATTTTGAAAAAAATGGTGGCAACTTCATAAGAAAAGATAAATTAGTTAACCCTTCCTAGGAGCCAGAAGGACTTGTTTTAATTTTTTGATCAATAACCACTAAAAAGGGATGATATCAGTACAAAAAACCTTTAACGGCTTAAAAGTTTGTGACGCCGCTACTTTATGGCTATAAGAATTTGAAATATGAGTCTTAAAAATGATGATATCAAATTTTAAGTGACGCTTTGCAATTAGTTAAAATATACATAGATTTTCTTATTTGACCATTTACTTTTATCTTTTATTTATACAGTGAAACTTTAATAATTCAAACTTGTATAATTCGAAATTCTGGATAATTCGAATTTTTTACTCAGTCCCTTGAATTTTATATTAAAATAATGTTAAAAAATCGTGGATAATTCGAATTCTATTTTGGATTTTTCGAATTATTTTTTAATTCGAATTTTTCATACAATTACCTTTAAAATATTACAGTAAAATTTGTTCCCAGGATTTTTTCTCAGCTAAAGTGCATTATATATCTTAACAGTCTTTCAAAAGAAGGACAAGGAAATACAAGAGAAGCCCCTAGCTAGTGCATCTCAGAAGATATGGTGAATGTGCATGAACTTCGAGGGGTTTTTTAATTGAAAGTCATGCCCAGAGCTGCCAACCTAATCTGGCAAATTGTTAGTACCACCCTTTTTTCTACACCCAGACCTCGCAGCGTTCCTAAAATTTTACTCGTGTTTTATTATACTTACACCACTATCGTTAAAAACTTTTTTCTTGGAGGTTTTAATGTTAAAATATTAGGTAAATAAGTGTTCATTTAGAATAGTGGTGACAATGTAGCAAAATGATTCCTAAAATTTTAGGAACGCTGCGAGGCCTGTACACCACATAATTTTTAGAGTATTTTTCTTCTTAATTCATCGTAGCTACATCTCAAGAGAATTACTCTAAATATTAGCTGGTGTAGAAAAAAGGCAGTACTAACAATTTGCCGGATTAGATTGGCAGCTCTGCATGCCAAATGTAGTAAGTAGATTCTATTTTTGTATCAAGTCATATGCTATGACACAAAGATTGTACTTAAAGAAGAAATAAAATATATCTGACTATTTTTTTAAAAGTGTTGAATAATTAAGCTCGTAAAAAATATTGATTTAATGGGGGAGGGGGGGGGATGTAGCAGTATTCTTAGGTATAAAGTTTATGTGTTAAATCTTTGATCGTAGAGTTTCAATTTTTTAATATATCTCTTTTTTTTTTTTTTTTTTTTTGGCAAAATAGTATACGTAATTCGAATTTTTGGATATTTCGAATTTTTCTCTGGTCCCTTCAACTTTGAATTATCCAAGTTCTACTGTATTTATAATGAAAACGTAATATTTGTAACTTCAAGATCAGACAGATATATAAAATACACTCACTGATGCTTTTTCATTCGCATTTCAAATTCAAAATAACAGTTTTAAAAGGAATGATATAAAAATTCCAGTGGCGCCTCGGTGTTATTTTAAAAGATTTGTTTTTAGATTCCATTAAAATTACTTTTGTTTTGCTAATAAAATATATTTACACATTTAAACAGTGCTTTTAATTTTCAAATATACTGTCAAATAATTATACTTTCACAGAGTTAGCATTATAAAGTAAAATTATTTATTTCAATAAATTGATTTATCTTTTGCGTCACGCTATCCAAAACTGCAAGTAAAATTTGTGTAAATGTTTTCTTTACGTCACACTACCTCTTTGAGCAAATTTTCACTTAGTTGGACACTATAATAGTATGTTTTGGATAGCGTGATGCAAAAAATAAATCAATTTATTGAAATAAATAATTTTACTTTATAATGCACACTCGGTGAAAGTATAATTATTTGACAGTATATTTGAAAATTAAAAGCACTGTTTAAATGTGTAAATATACTTTATTAGACAAAACAAAAGTAATTTTAATGGAATCTAAAAACAAATCTTTTAAAATAACACCGAGGCTCCACTGGAATTTTTATATCATTCCTTTTGAAACTGTTATTTTGAATTTGAAATGTGAATAAAAAGTATCAGTGAGTGTATTTTATATATCTGTCTGATCTCGAAGTTAAAAATATTACATTTGCATTATAAATATAAATAAAAGATAAAAGTAAATGATCAAATAAGAAAATCTATGTATATTTTAAGTAATTGCAAAGCGTCACTTAAAGTTTGATATCATTATTTTTAAGACTCATATTTCAAATTCTTATAGCCATGAAGTAGCGACGTCACAAACTTTTAAGCCGTTAAGCATTTTTTGTACTGATACTATATACAAGTGATTCTAAGCATCTTTTTTATCGGGGGCAGGTTCCAGGGACAAACAAAAAATCTATATATATGAAACAGTATTGCATGTGGCACAGTATTTTTATAACTCGTCAAAAGGCAACAATTAAAGTTATTTGTTTATTTATCTAATTTAAGATTTAAAAGTATGTCAATAATCTGGTGTGTCAATCACACAACTTTCTCGTACCCTGCATTTCAATACTCTAAAGATATATTCCTGCAGTTATTTGTTTTTAAGTTATGTTAATAACATATATACAAATCAATCGTTAAGCTTTTTAGTTCACATTTCAATAAAAACGTGATTTTTAATTTTTTTAAAAATAGTCTATTTATTATACTTTATGAAATGAAACCTACCCAGTAGCAGAAGCAGTGCTGCAGACTGTTCAAAGATCTGCAGATAAATTTAACATCTCAAAGAGCTGCTAGGCTTAAAAATAGAAATATAATTTACATTATGCCTCTAGAATAGTGTACTTATTATATATTCTTAATTTATTTTCTTTGTAGATATAAATTATATATATATTTTATGAACTGCTAATATTTTTTGTGATGTTGGACTAAGTCCAACATTCCTGAATCGTAGACAAATTTTGTTTTGCTGAAGACAAATACAAAAAACTCTGCTACTGGGAGAACCTATTAAACTCCAGGTTTCAGATATGAATCTAAAGTTATAGAAAGTTATTCAATTTTAGACAGTTCAAATAATGAAAGCGTATTTGATAGTATAATGCTTTTACTTTGGGAAAGCTAGAAAATTCAAGGGTGTCAGTGAAATCTCAAAATATATGAATCTGAAATTATAGAAAATTTCATATTGCAGCAATTAGTAATATGCACGTCACGTCTGTACGTTTCTCATTCATAAAAAACAGAACAAAACATCACTGGATGTGGATGGATACCCCTACCTCAATCTATATGAATCTTTAAAATACATGAAATTTCGTTTTGCCGCAATCAGATGCCCGAAAATGTATGATCATTACATAGATTCAAAATATCGAGGTTGTAATATTTTGTAGATTGATCATTCCACAACTTAAAAATATCCAGGTTGAAAAATTTGGCATCTTTATGACCAATTAAAAAAAAAAAAAAATGCCAAGCAGCACATTCCACCCTCTATTTTCATATATTTTCTTATACCCTGAAATGTATACAAATCTTTTTATGTGATCCTGTAAACAAAATATTAATGTCAATATAACTGAAGATTCTTTTAAGCATGCAAAAAATGATACTAATTTCATTACATTTAGTCTCCTGGAAAGTAGCAGAAAAGTGCTTAAAAAATATCATTCGTATTCCTAAATTAGAGGTGCACAACCTGCGGCCCAGAAGCCGTCAATTTGCGGCTCCTGGAAGGACTGACATTTAGACAGCATTAATCATCAGCAGATATCTTTTTTCTCTTTTTTTTGTAAAGAAAAATAAGAAAGAAATTTTATCTGTTGCTATTGTAAAACTTTCATTTACAGAAACTTTTTTTTTTTAGAAGAAGGGGATGAATATGATGGTTTTTATATCAGGGAGAACATGGAAAAGTCAGGGAATTTGAAATTAGGGGAAAAGTTAGGGAAATTGAAAATGCTGCTCAGAAATCTGGAAAAATGATGATATGATCTGTAAAATTTACTATGTTATCCTTTATGTCACGTGCCTTATCTTTTGTCATGAGTTATTTTTCATGTTGTGAACCAAATTTTGTGACCTGGAATTTTATAATAATAGACCTGAAAATCTATGCAGAAAATGACAATTACAACCATGGAAGCATTTTCACTTGCGGATCTCACAATGCCATCTAATAAATCAAAACAATGTTTTTGTTTTTATATCTACACACCTGCACTTAAAACTGCTTATTTTGATACCTTTGAAATTGGAAGTATAAGTATGTTTCTATGACTGTTAGCTTAAGAGGTAATCGCTGTTACATCTAATTTGCATCACCTGGTATATATATACTTATTAATAAACACAGTGAATATATGTGAATAGTCTATTTTTTTTTTTTTTTTACATTATCTCGTTTCTGGCCCTTCAGCCAAAAAGGTTGTGCGTCCCTATCCTAAACTCTAGAAACTATAGGGCATAAAGCCTCATAAATAGTAACATACAGGGCCCACTTTACCATTAGGTGAACCTAAGCGGTCACCTAGGGCTGCCATAAAAGATGGGCTGCCAAAAACTTTACAAAAATATATAAAAGATAGGAGAAAAAAGCAAAAATTATAAACCAATTTTTGATTTTCTCTCTTTAAAGGCATGTGTGCATTTTCATTTGTAAATTGAAAGTAACCTTCTTTAAGGATTTTATTTTTGTGTAAAAACATCATAGGGTATTAAAATATCGACTTTTAACCCCTTACTTGCCCAGGAAAACTTACAAAATTCAGTTTCCACTGTCATCATTCTCTCTCAACTCTGAAATGAGTAAATCCTTCAAACACTGTCAAGATCACTTTCAAGGTTATTTTTATTTCATATCAAGCCACGTCAGAAGTTTCACTGGTAGCAGTAAATTACATACAGTAAAGTCTCGTACAATGCATTGGCAGAGATGACAAATAAATGAAACAGTTCTATTTTTTTAACACCACTAAATTTTTAGAGTACTAATGGTCTACAATCTATTGGTTCATAGTTCATACACTGGATTTAGTTTTTGATTTTGTATAAAGCAGTTGCTTTGATATAAAATTAGTGGTTTTAAAAAATAAAATTGTAATATTCATGAGGCAAATTTGCACCCGCATTGTACGAGACTTTACTGTATATACCCGGGACAGTTAAGGAGTTAATAAATATATGCTTTGAATTATATTGTGGTAATGAATGAAGACTAGATCTTTTTCAAATTAGGTGTTAAAGAGGAATAGGGAGTGGGAATGAAGTGATTTGCAATTGCAAATCAAACAATTTGGTTTTAAACCTAAACATTCCAGCATCCACCAGACCTATAGGCTCCGTTTACAACCTCGCTTAAAATCAACCCGCATTTTAACGATGCTTCTTTTAATCCCCCTTTCTGTTTTGTCCGTTTACAACTATCTATCTCGGAATAAGGATGGAGAGGGTGAAAACCGGTTTTCAATGGGGAAAGAAAGAAGTAAGGTCCCTTTAACTGAGATGTCCCTTTAATTCACAAACCAAAATATTCGCATAAATTCTATTGATGTTAGTTATAGATGTACAGAAAAAAAAAAAAAAAATGCAGTCGGCAGCAAAGGTATCCGAACACTAGCAAAAATTCCTATTTAAAAAAAGTACACTTGATACAGTTTTGTTAAATAAATCCTTATCGAATCCTGTTCTTAGCCAGTCTAGGAATATGATTCGACAAGGATTTATTTAACAAAACAGTATTAAATGCACATTTTTTATGCAAGAATTTTTGCTAGTGCTCGAATACTTTTGCTGCCGACTGTTTTTAGTAAATTACCACAATCATGATTTTATCTTTGAAAAACGTTGAGATATGTTTTTGTTTAGTGTATTAATCTTAATATATATGTATATATATATATATTCTCTGCAAGGAAATAAAATAAAGAAGAATTTTAGCGTTAAATAGTCCTACATTTTTCTTTTTACATTCCGCAAAATTACATAACAGACAGAAATAATTTTCTTATTTAAAGTTGAAAAAGAAATAAAATTTATAAGAAATATTTTTTTAAGATTATCGCAAATATAAAATGAATTGGCAAGAGGTTAGATTACTTTCTATAAATTCTGAAGTTGATAAAAACAATTATTTTTATTATTTTTCCTATTCGCAAGAAGAAAATATTACAATCGAGAAAATTTTTGACTTCTGGTTTTCGATGCATTTACACGGTTTGAAATATCATGACAACAATTTGACCATTTTTAAAAGTGCATGCCTGTCTGTGCGTTGTGCATGGTTTATAAAAATTTTGTGGGCGCTGTATCTCGTTTAATAATGGGTGGAATTCCGAAAACTTTAAATTTTTATATGAATTGGTGCTGATTATATTTACAGTAAATCGCCCAGCAGGCAGTATCGTAATCACATATTACAGCCAGACCGTATCTAAAGCATTACTTTTTACAGGATAATTCCAAACATTTTGTTTTTTTCTTTAATTTTTTACCACTTCCTTTGTTGCTTTTGCGAAAACTTTTTTGCTGAAATATATATGAAATTAGCATATTATTTACACTCCGAAAGTTTTAGGACAATTCATCAAGAATTTTTCTAGATATTTGACAAAGCGTCTGAAATCGTAAGTGTCCGGCCATTTAAGAAAAAGTAGTGTATAAATTTACGAATGAAAAGCACAAACGAAAATATTTCATTATTCTATTATATTTGAAGTAATATTTTCTTTTAACTGTAATAAATAGAAAAAAGGATCATTATTTATGCACTAGAAATACAATTATGCGACTTATAAATCATCATCTTTAAAAGTACATTGAAAACAACAATTTATTCATCAGGGAGTTGCTCCCGTTTTTTATTCATTATACTTCTTTAGATAATTATATATTTTTTTAAAGAACAATAAGTTTTAAAACAAGTAAAACCGTGCTAATAAAATCTTACTTGACAAATAATTGTAATTTATTTATTTATATTTTCTATTGCATTCATTACTTCCCTCTTTTACTATATTTTTTCCGAATAATAATCAAAGAATACTGTATGGCTTTACTCTCTTAGAAATGTCGGTTATTAAGAAAAAATAAAATATAATTTTTATGTAGCATTTAAATGGATAATCTTAAATTGAAATTAGTCAGTTAAATTATTAGAAAAAAATAGTAATAATAATAATAATAATAATAATGCATTCAAACTTCATTTCTTTTTGTTATTAAGGTTTTTTGTAGAAATAAACAGTGAACTTAAATGCAGCAAAGCTTTTGTCCCTTCCTGAGACCAACGAGCATTACGCATAATTTTGCTAGACATGTTTCAAGTAAGCAAACAAACAAAAAAATTTAAAAGTAAATAAGTGAAAGACAGCGAACAGAGATAAATTAAATCCAATACGGCGCAGCGCACAGTTAATCCGAAAGGAATTGTGGGTAAAAGACGGGTTTTAGAAGGATTAACCCCAGTCCCGACTGGGGTAGTTTCTGACCCTAGTAATCAACCCCTCTTTTGAGGAACCGGTTCAATTGGAGAGAATTTGGGGAATTCAACCCCAGTAAAAGTAAGGTTGTGAACGGGGCCTTAGAGTAACAAGATTCATTCACCATAGTTTTATTAAATCTGAAAAAGTTGGAGCCCTTTTCATGACATCATTAAACTAAAGCCTGTGACACAGTTTCGCATGAGGGCTTTATTTTTAAACTCATCCAACTTCATATTCCATCTCCTTATATCAAATTTGTCTACAGTTACTAAATAATAGGACTAAGAATCAGAGCCGTCCTTAGGGGTGTGCGATAGGTGTGGTCGCACAGGGCCTCGCACTTTAAAAGGTCTTGCGCCAAGAGAAAACGTGTTTTTATTTATTTATTATAAAAGTTAAAATATTTATCAATAACATGTTAGGAGTGATAAGAAAATTTTGCAATTTGTCTACATACCACTAAAATGAGATCTTAATACATTCTTCTTAGACTGTACTGGAACTTTAGTAGATTGAAAGCAATTAACCATTTATTTAATACAGAAATTTCCGTAATTCGGAATCGGCGATGCCCCCACGATTCCGGATTAAAGGGGTTATATACTATATAAGTTTTGAGACACAATAAAAATATTTGCAGAAATCAGAGTGCAAACAAACAGTCAGACAATCAAGCTATAAAAAAGTTTTAATTAAACAAAATATCATGTGACATAATAGCCTATAAAATTATATAAAAGAAATGACTAAAGAAATTATGTTTCATCATTTACAGGCCTCATAGCGTTCCTACAATTTTATTTTAGTATATTGTCATCACTATCATCAAAAGAAATTTTTCTTGAATGTTTTAATGCTAAAATAACCATATAATATAATGTAAAAAAGTTATTGTTTTTGAATAGGTGACACTGTAATAATGTGAGTAAAATTTTAGAAATGGTGCGAAGCTGCATTTACATTCTTCGTTAACAAGAAATGTAGGAAAAAATTAATTATGTGGAGGTTATGGTAAATATCTAAATAAACACCTTCTTAAATTACACATAAGAAATAACTCACTCATATATAAATTTTTATTTTACAACTGTTTCCTTTTATTTTTTAAATGTATTTTAAAATTAAATAAACTGCTTATTTTGGTATCCTCTATCAGCCTTTTATATTTGTGCTTATCGTTTTTGTGACTCCCAATATAATTTTTCTCTCTCTGAAAAACACAGTTTTTATTTGATTATTTTATTTGTCATTTTTGTATTTTATATGACACATTTGTATAATTATTTTGCTTACTATTCAATAACTTTATGATTATCATGCTTCAAGATTCACTTTACTCTGATTAAAAAAAAAAAAGTAACGATGGAAACTGAAGTTCTGCACACAGGCACATGACAATGATAGTGTGCTTCTTTATATATGCATGTATGTGTGTGTGTGTGTGTATATATATATATATATTTTACACAGCGAATATATCACATATCTGCATAGTTTAATTCTTTTATACTATCTCGTCTGTGGCCCTTCATATTCCACTGAACTGAGACTGTCCCTCCAGCCAAAAAGGTTCTGCACCCCTATTCTAAACCTTTTTATAAGTTGAGTTTTTTATTAAATGCTCTTATGTATTAACAAATATATATGCAATTATCTTTATATTCAACATTTATCAATAGCATCAAATAAATCTCAATAGACTGAAAAGAAATGAATAGCAATGCGCCGGCGTTCTTTAATATATCGTGGCATCTTTCGCTTGTTTAATTGTAAGGAAAAAATAAACTATATTACATAAAAACAAGAAATTTTGCAGCTTTGTATGGAAATATGAAATAAATATGGTAAAACATATTATTTATGTGTCACTAAGTTATTTGTGTTGAATTCGGCTAAACCATTTTTATTGCAAAAGTATTATAAAATTAAAAACTAAGCTTAACCATTTAATTACATTCTGATTGCGTATTCTACAGTATATTGAGCTATGAAATGTGTAATCAATTTTGATTTTAACATTTTTATGTAATTCGCTTTCGAAGAAAATAATTTTTTTGTGTAACTTGAAAAGTACCTGACTTTTTATTTTATTATTATACAATTACATTTTCACATAATTAAATTAATGGTTATGATAAAAAGTACGAAAAAAATATCAGACCTTTTCGCTTGTTACCGCTCATATCTCTTTAATTTTTAAACACAACTACACGACACTTAAACAACAGTAATTTTAAAACTAACTTAACTCATAGATTATTCGTCATTGTTTGTTGTTGTGATTTTTTTGGAAGGAGCATGAAGATAGAGGGGAGGAGGGAAAACGAGATAGGGGATTCGGTAGCACATGGCTGGCAACCATGGGCAGAAAAACGGACCAGAAAATTTAGTTAATCAACCGGCCGCCAGATGGCGAAAAGGTTAGCCGTGATTAGAAATCCTTTAGTAAACTTTAGTTTACTAGGATTTCTACCGTGATAGCAGATTAGCATAAATGTAACCTTTGACCGCTCTTCTTTCTTCATTTCATGCCAACCTGTCAACCGACCACAAACCAACCTATCAATTCAACGAAAATCAATCAAAATACATTGGCGCTAGATTCAGTATTCAGATACCACGGAGTAATATTAATCTTTTTACTCCGTGTCAGATACGTATGCATTGTATTGATTACATCTGTATATTTTATTTTTCTATTCTAAACGAAAATTAAATTTTATAATCAAGGTTATTTCGTTATATTCAGTCACACTCCAAAATCGTTGATAATTTCTGAAAGTTGAAATTTTAAGTGTTACTCTATTACAACAGTGTAATCAGCCAATTGGTACTTAACATCTTATCATTCATATCAGATCAGCTTCAGACTCTGAAAAGATAGATTAATCTTATCATAAAACGTCAGCCTTATCTTTTTTTTTTTTCCATCTTATATCACTAAATTAGTCGTCCATTGATAATTTAAAGGTTTAGCAGTGCTCAGATTTTCCGTATCCTTTTATTTAAAGATCAATTTCAGTTTACTAGTTTTTCATCTTAGTTTTAATAATGGCATCTTCTAATCATATTGGTAAGTTTATAATTATTGTACAAATTGTTAAACAAATAAGACATGGTTATTTTTTTTTTTAACTGTTGTTACCTACTCTTCAAAAATATGTCTTTTCGTGATGCGATTCGCAGAATCGACTCATCCGGTGAGCTGTACTGTACATCGGCAATAGCAATGGGTGCCTTATAGTAAAGCTGTTCCTCTTATATCTTTGTTTATTTATTTATTTCTTAGTGTACCTATATATTTTCAGTTTAATTATGTGTAATAACAGATTATAAGCAAAATCTTCTGATTCAGAACCTGATTAATTTTTGAAGCTAAAGAAACTCAGCATCATATTAGGGCCCCAAATAAAATAAAGGTTTAAATTGGCTATAGCAAATTTTTTTTCCACCAAGGGTGTGGGGTTTGATAACATTTCAGAGGGGAAGCTTGTGCTTTCCAAACTTTTTCATTAATCAGGCCTTTTATTTGGCAGAGAACTCCTATCTTTTATTTATATTTATATTTTATATATCAATGTTTTATCCTTTTTTTACTTTTTTTTTTCCACGTTCTTCAACAACTTGTTATTTTATGTTTAAAAATTCTGTTGTTAAGAAATGAAAAATATATAATTGATATATATATATTTTTTTTTTTTTTTTTTGCATCTACCAATGACAGTATATCATGATGAACTTAATTTAGATAAAAATATGAATGATAAAACATAAAAAAAAAAATTAGGATCGTTGAAAGCAAGTAATTTTTAATAATCATTGGCTAATATCTGACCAAAATCTGGAAGTATATTATTTTCATCAGGTTAAGTTAAAGTTAAAAAGTTTTTGGAAAGGATTTAAAGTTAAAGCAGGTTTATATTTTAAAAAGGAAAAGTTTTTTTTTTTTTTTTTTTTTTTTTTAACGTCTTTTAATTTAAAAAAAAATATATATAGAATAATTTCTTTTCTTTTCTTTTCCTTTTTTTTTTTTTTTTTTTTTTTAAATCCTAGAATTTGTTACTTTTGCATGTATTACTATCTTTTCTTTTCTTTTTTATCTTTTCAATAAAATGGCTGAATAAAGAAATTAAATTATCATTACTAGTATATAAATCATAATTTAATTTTGAAATGTAATTTTTTATGTTACGGCTATATTTTGGAGACAAGATGTTTAATTTTTTAATGGAAATTTTTATTTTGAGCAAAATATAATATGATCAATGAAACAAATTAGCATTGTTTCATAAAGGATGACTATGTATTTTATTTTATTTTATTTTATTTTATTTTTTTTTTTTTTCATTTCATTTTATATATATATTATTTTGGTTATTTAATATAATTTTTTTCTTTTGACATCTAGCAATTTTAAGTGTATCTGACAAAACTGGCCTTGTTGATTTTGCTAAGAAACTTGCATCATCTGGTTTGAAGCTTGTTGCCTCTGGTGGTACAGCAAAGGCACTCAGAGATGCTGGGTTAGAGATCAGGTACTAAAAAATTTTGTAAATTTTAATGGTGTTCGTACATTTCATATATGATGTTCATAATTTTTTAGCATTTTTGTATAGTGAGGCATCGGTAATTGGCATTGGAAGAAATAGACATTGCTGGATTACTGATTTTTCTGAATTATAGGTATTTTGAAAATATATCAAAATCGTCCACCAATCACAGCATCCAAAGAAATATTTCTTAAAGAACTTCTTGTCGCACAGTGCAGGTGTTACAGGGAGAGACAGATTTCAGTACTTCTGTTCATTTTGGTTTTCAGTATCGGGAACAAGAATGGTCTCTTTTTAATAAGTTTTGGATTTGCGATTGTGAGATAGAAAATTCATTATTTTTCAAAATTTTTGCTGTCATCTTTTTTAATCCATAAATCAGTAAAATTGAATAAAAATCTGTAAACTTTACTAATGATTCTTAAAAGCTGGCAAGTGTGCTGTTCAAAAGCAATTCAGGAGTAACCCATAGAGTACTGCGATTTATGGACAGAGAAGAAAAAAAAAGGGGGGGGGGGAGAGGAAGGGGAAAAAAAGCGACCAGTGCTGGTTTATAGGTGCTGCCAGTTTATAAGTTTTTCTGGATTATCAATAGTACTTCACTCTGTACATAATAGTATAATTAATTCATTAATTCATTCATTCTTCCATTTTGGAAACCCTTGATTAAGAGTTTTATTCACTTTTAAAATGTGCCTAAAGAATGCTAATATCTTTGATCTGTAGATTTCTTAATTATGTTTTACTCTTTGAATATATTTCCTTGTTTCTTACTATTGTATCTTATTTTAGAGATGTATCGGAAGTTACTGGTGCTCCAGAAATGCTTGGTGGTAGAGTTAAAACATTACATCCAGCTGTGCATGCAGGTACAGTTCATTATTGTAAAATATTTTCAAAATCGCTTTATAGTTTTCATATTTTGTCTCTTTATAGTTTATGAAATATTGCTTCTTTATTTCTAGGTATTTTATCTACGAAATCTGATAGAGATGTAGCAGATATGGTTCGTCAAAAATTTGATTTTGTTAGGTAGGATATAAACTATAATATTAACAAGGATTGTTTGAAATCTTTGTACGTTTGTTTTCATGAAGTATGCTGCATAAAATTATCTGTGATTAAAGCAATATGTGACAACATGTAACATTATCTGTAAATTTTGCTATGTAGAATTTGATTACTATCAATTGCAAATAATCCTATCAGTTTAAAACTGTATTTCTTTGAATTTTGCATATTTTTGTTTAAATAAAATCTTGCATTTTAAATTTAAAAAAGAACTTAACATTATGAATTCAGTTGTTTATTTTTTAATTCATATGTTCTAGCTTCAATTATATTTATTAAATACATTTTTCAGATAATGGTTGAATTAATTTTAACACTAGCTAAAAGTCACCCAACCAGGATTCAAACTTGAGTCATGGCAAAGACTCAGGCTTGATTGCTGGTGTGGTCATATTTCCCTCTTGTTTAAATTAATTTGACCTTTGTTTAAATAAAGTGTAGTTCATTTATTTGAATTTTCAAAATAGTTTCGTAGCTGTGATGTAGTATTTAAAAACTTATGTAATTTTCCATAATTATTTTTATGGTAAATCAACATAATTTTAAAAAAGATAATTTAAATATGAAGGCAATTATTTACAGCATTAACCAGAAACTTCTTTTAATTAAATTATCTTGAAAATGTATAATTATATATACCGACAAATATATTTGGACATTTTCAATTTTCGACATTTTTATCAAATATATGCATACATCAACTTAATAAAAAGATCAGTTAAATATTGGGAAAAATTTTGACAACAATCAACATAGGTTTTCAGTATTTAATTCTTTTTCCTTTTTTGAGATGATGTTATAAAAAATTAGAATACATAGTTATTTAATGTTTTAAATATAAAATCTACCCAGGCTGTTGGTTAGATTCGTCTTGAGGTTATTCTTTTTTTCTCAACTAAGATATTGCATTATATTATTAATGTTTTACATGTGTAAATAAGTAAACTGTTGTATTTGTATGTTATCTGTGTTAATAGTTCTTCAGTTTCTTTGTAAAGTTATCTTGAACTTAAAAGTTAAAATTGCATTGAAATGTATGTAATTTGTAAATTATTTCTGAAAATCACAATTACTAGAAGTTTGGCAAATGATAAAATATAATATACTAGCTTTTTCTGTACAGAATATCTGAATGATAGTACCTACATATCTAATATCATTTTCAGAAAAATCTCATAATCATTGGAAAATTTCATTTTCTTCTTATTATTTTTTTTCAACAAAAGAGATTTAATCTTTGATATTTGCATTATAATTTCAATTTTAGAAAAAAATTCTTTCACTGATAAATAAATAAAAAGAAATAATGTTTATTCTATTTAATGAATGAAAAAATCTAAAATATATATACCGTAGAATCCCGATTTTAAGCCCCCCCCCCCACACCCACTTTTAGGATTTTTTTTTTTTCCCCTTAATCCTGAAAATAAGCCCTCCGCTTCCTTTTTTTTTTTTTTCCATTTTGAGTAAAAAGTTAATCTTCAAAATCTTAAGAGCATGTAATGATTTTAATTAATATTTAAGATATAAAATTAATTTAAATATAATTTAAAATATAATAAATAACTAAAATGTAACAAGTAATTTAAATGTAGTTTATAAAAATAAATTTTAATAATAATAAATTTAAATATAATTAATTTATAAAATCTTAAGTACATTTCAAGTAAATTTGTTTTTTAAAATAATTTTTGACAGCAAAAATATTACTCATTCTCCTCTTCTTCCTATTTTAAGGAATTAACAAAATGAGTTGATAGTGAGAACTCGATCTGCATTTAAAATCAAAATAGTAGAATGATTCTTCAATAGATGGCAGCACTAGACATAACTCCAAAATTTTTTTTGTAGAATTATATTTAATGATTTTAATTGTTATTTAAAATGTAATAAAAAAAATATAATAAATATTTAAAATGTAAACAATAATTTAAATATAAATATCATTAATAAAAATAAATTTTAAATACATTTCAAGTAAATTTATTCTTTGAGTAATTTTTTCTATGAAAACTATTTTATTCTATTTGTATATTAATATATTATTAATATACATACTCTAATTAATGTATGATAACACTCAAGATTTACCTTAACTATTATGCAAAATCAGTCTTTAATCTATTTTTTTTTTTTTTTCCACCTTTCATGTCAACCATATAGGAACAGCTTAAATTATCAATTTAAATTAATAATAAAATTTATTTCTTTTAAGTTAGATTGAATTCTGGATTAAATAACAGTATTACCTTCATTAGCTGGCGATAGATGGCGCCACCATGTTTCATTTATTTATTTATTTTTATGAAAAATCTCGATTTTAACCCCTCCCCCCTTATTTTTTTTTATCATTTTAATTTGAAAAATGGGAGAGGGGGGGCTTATAATCGGGATACTGCGGTATACACTCCTGCCCAAAAGTTTAGCAGGATTTACAAATGACCAGTTTTTCTCAATTTAAAAACATATATCTCAATGAAATGTTTTTAAACATTAGGTATTTAAAGAACTGGGTCTTCCTCATGTTTTTCAGTAAAAATTGATTTAAAACAATATTTAGGAGGCCGTTAACAAATTGAGTAAAATCAATAATGTTTGTGATCACCCTGTATCATTAAATTAATGAAATGATCTGTAACTTTAGGATATGTTAATATAGACCTAGTACAATTTGTGGATGAATTTGTGTGATGATAGCATGTTAAATAACAGAGATATAAGCATTTATTTTAAAACTTCAGAAAAAATCAGCATGTTTTTATTTATAAATTATAATATACAGAGTTTTAAGCAAAAATTATTCCCGTTTTCAGATAAATTGTAAAAGCACTTTTGAAACAATACACTGTAATCGGAATACAAATATCATAAATATCTCATTAAATATGAGCATTTTTATGAAAAAAATTTTCACTTTGCATGCACAAAAGATGGTAAAAATTTTATTACATAGGTTGAAAGCTAGATATATTCGACAACCTTTGTCAAAAGTTCATTTGAATAGAGTAAAAATTAAGCAAATTGTCAGCAAAAGAACGAGCTAGGTTTTAGGTATTTAAACTCTGGAAAAATACATAAAATCTAGCTCGTTCTTTTATCAACAATTTGGTTAATTTTTACTCTAATCAAATTAACTTTTGACAAAAATTGCCCAATATATCTAGCTTTTAACCGAAGTAATAAAAAAATTTCTGTATTTCGCACATGTGTAGTGAGAACATTTTTCATAAAAATGCTGACATTTCATAAGATATTTGTATTCTGATTGCAGTATTTTGTTTAAAAAAAGGTTTTTTAAATTTATCTGAAAGTGGAAATAATTTTCGTTAAAACTGTAAATTATAAATAAAAAACATACTGTTTTTTTTTTTGAGTTCTAAAATAAATGTTTATATCTCCGATATTTAACATGCTATCGTCACACAAATTCATCCAAAAATTGTACTGGGTCTATATTAACATATTCTAAAGTTATAGATCATTTTGTTAATTTAATGATACAGGCTGATCACAAACATTATTAATTTTGCTTAATTTGTTACCGGCTTCCTAAATTTTGTCTTAAACCAATCTTTATAGTAAAACATGAGGAAGATCCAGTTCTTTAAATACCCAATGTTTGAAAACATTTCATCGAAAAATAAGTTTTTAAATTGAAAAAAACTGATCATTTGGAAATCTTGCTAAATTTTTGAGCAGCAGTGTATAACTTTAACTTTAAAAAATTGATTTAGAGTAGCATTTTAAAATTGTATCATAATATGATGATTTCAATCAATAGTGGCACCACCATCAACCTCCTGAATAGTCAGTTTCAGTTTTTTCTCTTTCCTTGTAAAAAAGATTAAAATCTTTGATATTTGCATTATAATTTCATTTTCAGAAAATAATTTTTTCCACTGCTAAATTAAAAATTCTTAGAATTAAATTATTGTTATATTAAAAATCAAATTGATGTAATTAAATTACCATATAACCATACGTAACAGAAATTCCACAATTAATAAATGTATCTATAAAATAATTTTTTTTTTAATGACATTTATTTTATTAAAGGGAAAAATCAAAAGAAATATATAATTTTGGCTTTAAAAAATTTATTTAGAATCACATTTAAAAAATGTATCTTAATATGATAATTTAGAATTCAAACAATAGAAGATGAATATCCACTATCCTGCTGAATACCCAACCAAAATACTAGACTTATCAGTTACTATTGTATCATTTCAATAAAATTTAATCAGAACTGGTCTATGTTAGAGAAATATTAATTATATACCGTATATACTCCTGTATAAGTCAATCCCCTAAATCAAGAAGAAAATTTGTTTTCCCTCTCGAAAAAATTTGTTCACTCTCAAAAAATTAGTACTATATTAAACTTATTTTCTTCACCTTGTATAATCACAAACTTAATTGTGATAAAATAAGGAAAAGAAAACTGGTCTAAAATACTGGTGTTACCCAAGTTTTTTTCTTAGAATTTAGGTAGACTTATACACGAGTATATACAATATGCATTGAAAATTTTTCATCTACCATGATGTATTATCTCTCTATTGAATTTTAAAGTATTTTATAAACATATATTATGTATGTGTTAATGTTTACACACACATAATTATGTTTTAATGTATAATACAGAATTATTATTTATTATACATTTTATGTTTATCTCTTGTTTGTGTTTGTAGTGTTGTTGTTTGCAACTTGTATCCATTTGTACAAACTGTTTCTAAGCCAAATGTTACTGTAGAAGATGCTGTGGAAAATATTGACATTGGTAATTATAATGGATGCCAATTTGTACTTTTATTTTCAACATTTGCTTGTTTATATAGATATTCAATTTTAATGTATTTGATATAGGTGGTGTTACATTATTAAGAGCTGCAGCTAAAAACCATGACCGTGTTGTCATAGTCTGTGATCCCCAAGATTATTCTATGTATGTTTCTTTTTTTATATTTCAGTAATTTATTACTTAAAAAATATTCTCTTTTATTTTAACCTTTTAAAGTTCATTAGTTTCACAGCAGAAACAAATATTTGACATCATTTATTTTTATTTTATTTTTTTTATGTGCCAGTTTTTTAATATTTTTTCCTTGTTTTAATAGATTTTTTTAAACATTTAAAATCCAAAAATAAGTAAAATTAAACACATTAAAAAAAAAAAAAAAAAACTAAAAATTAGGTTAAAAATTAAAAACCATCAAAATTCATTATAACGTTTTAGGTCACATTCCTGACCTACTTTAGTCATGTTGGAAACATCCTGAAGAAGGTTGCAAGATGCGGCTGAAAACTTTATAACAGTAAATTTTAATGGTTTTTAAGTTATTTTTTAGTAATTTAAAAGTTAATTAAAAGGTAAAACTGTAAAATACATTTAAAACCTTCTATAAGTTACCTATATACAAGCATTTTCTGCCGCAATCCGCGGTCTTCTTCAGGTATGTTGTCTCTAGCATAGCGCTATGCTAGAGGAGAGGAGACAAATAGCAAGACCACCGAGTGCAGTTCACTAGACAACATACCTGAAGAAGGCCATGGATTTCGGCAGAAAGTGCTTGTATATAGGTAACTTATAGAAGGTTTTAAATGTTTTTAATGCATTTTTTAGTAATTTAAAAACTTCACTTTTTTAAAAGGATTTTTAAACATTTTGTTCTTTCTGTCTTCAGTAGACAGCAGCACTAATCCAAAATTTAACAAATGATGTTTTGGAAGAAGTTAAATTTATACGTCTTTTGAAATTTCTCAGTAGACGAGAGTGTGCTTTGCTGATTTGAGGATGCACTCTTGTTTAGATTTATCACTTAATGAAGGTCTGGGCTTGACTTGAAAAAATCTTTAGCGAGTTTTTGTGTTTACTTATAAATTTCTTACTTTATTGAATTAAATATTACAGTAGAAAGTCAGAAATCTGTCGACCTAAAATCTGCTCAGATACAAATAATAAAATTCACTATTAATAAGTTACAAACTACAAATCAGAATCTTTTAAAAATTTTCTTGAATGCAGATTCTGTACTTACATTTTATGATTACAAAATAATAATAATAATTATATAAAAGACTGTCAGAACCAAGTTCCTGATAATTAAATTATTGACAGTATATTAAATCTATCAATGAGGTATACAATAACAAACTAATTTTTAAAAATACTACCTGATAAAGAAAGGCATAACTGTAGGACAGGGTGTGAAATTTCCACTCGCCATTGGCAAGTGGAAATTTTACTGTGGCGAATAAAATTTCAGTTTAAACGTACATAGAATTCTTACAGTATACAGTGCTACAAAAGAAAAAAAAAAGATATATTTAAAAACGTAAAATCATGCTAATCTTAAGTAAGGTGACCAGACATCCTCTTTTTAAGAGGACAGTCTTCGTTTTCAACGCTCTGCCCTATTAAACAAAAAACATATTGCAGGTCTAAAAGGTCCTCTTTTTTATGTTTTTTATCATCTGTCCTCATTTATAAATGAAAAGGATTTAGTCCTTAATTAAAAAAATTTCGTAAAACTTGAGAGCTCAGTCGGCTGTTGGCTGTATCGAACGGTGAACACTAACATTTTTCTGCATTAAGTTCGCAAAAGAACAACTTTCTAATAAACTTGCCAAAGCATATTATGGTTTATGACTATTCAGATTCTTCGAATCACAAAGAAATAAAAGTATTCCCTATATTTGTATGGTTCTTTGATCCAGAACACAGAATCACTATTGTAATTGTCATGAAATCATTAAGAAGGGGGTGTTCCGGTTGATACGTGGTGGGTTGGCATGTGTTCTCACTTTTGCATGAATAATATTCCTCATAAAAATAGGCCCACCAGTGACCGACAGGTTCTGCCCTTGAAGCTGGTATAAGTGAGGCACTGGGTTCAATACAAGATCACGCTCGTTGGCTTAGCCTTAGAAGTTTTCTGTTTTCTCCTAAACTAGCGTAAATATGGGCTAGGATGCCTTAAAAAGACCCCACGGAGAACTCTCCTATTCAGGCCTAGAACTCTAGTGCAGACAATTGACCTTAATGATAAAACTACAACCACCTCACAAAAATATGCAAAAGTTAGTTGACTTCATTTTATGTACCTGGTAAAAACGCTCCCACAAAGCGACTGTTTTCTTCAATGAACAAAATGTAGATATGTGAAAAAAATCCCCTTTATATACCTACTTTAAAAACTTATTAACTACTAAGACTAATATAGGTTATACTTGTGAGAATTTTTATAAAATGTTGATAAAGAATGACTGTTCCTTAAAACAAATCGTTTCATCTGCCGAATATAAATTTGCCAATTATATTTTTTCTTTTATGATTATGATTTTAATAAAAAAATAAATAAATAAATGTCTACCAACTTTTTTTTTTATGCAACTGCATGAAAGTACCACAAAAAAAAAAGCTTTTGTCTGTAGCAAAAATTAATAATTAAAAAAAAAATCTATATTGTACAGTGACACCTATAAAATTAGGGATTTTTACTCTCGTATCCATATACTATTTATTTAAATTAATGTGTACTGATCCAAATTCATCATTTGAGATAAAAATGTTTCCACCACTTGTGTGAAGTAGCTTTTGAATCGGTTTTTATAATCATTTTCATTCAATTTTGTGTCTTCTAAAATGACCTCTTTTTCAAAATTGAATTTCTCCTCTTTTTTTTAATAAAAAATTCTGGTCACCTTATATGTAAAAAATAGAGTAAGTTAATCATATCTTGTGGTGAGTAACTTTATTTTTTTTCAGCGAGTGTAATCTAAGTTGAAATTTCGGGCCCTGCTGTAGGGAAGAACTAACTCAAATTCTTAGAACAATAAATTTGTGTTAAAAACAAGAATGACTATTTACAATAGACAAAAAAAGAAAAAAAAAAAATCTCAATGATGTACTATGTATGCATGTTCAAGTGTAGTTTTTAAAGTACATGTAAACATATTTTATCTAAATTTCACAAAATCTGTTTTTATTTATTGTTTTTGTTATATACATTTTTTTAATGTTCAGTGTTATTCTTATGTACCTAATAATTTAGTATTCAAGGAAAATTGTGTCATTTTTCACTAGTATGTGTTTAGTTTGAATAATATTCTGCTTTTATTGTTCAAAGTGAAAATAATTTTTTATGGGCACTAAAATATGGCAAATCCTAAAATCTGCACAACCTCTGGTCCCGAGCTGTGCGAGAGTTTTGACTGTCTACTGTATTTGAATTTAATAAGGATATTTCAAAGCAAAAATTTGCCAAAATGCTAATTTTTTTCTTGTCACGTATTTATGATTACTTATGTGTGTAACAACTACAGTGGAGCACCTTTTATACGTTTCTCGTTTATACGTTTTTCTCATTTATACGTTTTTCGACTTCGGTCCCAAATCATTCCATTGAATTCTAATGTTAAAATATTTCGTTTATACGACACAAGTAAATTCTTAATTTCACTTATACGTTTTTTTTCCCCTCCTTGTGGAATCCCAAGTTTGAGTTTCATTCCAGGATTTCAAAAAAAAAAAAAAAAAAAAAAAACAGGAATGCTCTTTATGTTTTATTCTTATTTTTTCCGATTATTTTTTCTTAGAACTATAGGGACAAAGTGCGGCTATAGAACAAAGTCCGACTTGCATCGATAGCCTGGGGGGAAGGGGGATTAGAGAAATTTTCAGAGATAAGCCAAGTAGCCAGTGACCACTCACTAGCCAGAGACCTCCCACTTTCTCTTTTAATTGATTCCAAGAATGGGGTATAAAAGGAAAAAAAGCCCACAACTTTATAGGCATTTTGTAAACTTGAAGATTTATTGCTCACTTCCGTTGTGCAACTCGGAAGTTTTTTTATCGTGTTTATTTGACATCATTACGGTTGGAAAAACATTTTTTTCTTTTCTTTCCTTTTAATCGTTTCCAAAAATGTCATCTTCGTTTAGAGAAAAAGCTTTGTCTTTAAAAGTTGAAATCGAAATCTTGAAAAAATTTTCTGAATTTCTATATTTTTAATTAATATTTAATTATTATTTAAGCATTTAAAAATATTTTTAATATAATTAAAATATATCTTATTCGAATAAATGTAAAGGAAATCATGAAAATTGATTAGACTTTTATTATTAATATGGTACTTTATTGTGTATTAATATTAAAACGAATTTTCAGTTGTACGTTTTTTTCAGTTATACGTTTTTTAGGAACGGTCCCTTGAAAAACGTATAAACGGTGCTCCACTGTATTTTTAAAATTAGTCTAGCAATTAAAAAAAAAAAGAAGAAATAAAATAAATAAATAAAATAATTAGTGAATGTTAGAGGATTAATGTAGTTTAATGAAACACATCTTCATTTTTTCTTGTCAACAATTTTATTTATTTATTTATTTATTTTTTTTATATATATAAAAGTAAAAAATGTCCACATTTTTATTTATTTTTATTTTTTACTGCTTTAATTAGAAATACTTTTTAATATTTTGATATTATATAACTTTTACTGTTTTTTTCCTATTCTGAATTCTGCATTTTGTTTGGCAAAAATTACTAGAAATTTTTTTAAATTAGTTTTTTACAATTATCTATAATACAAATTTTTATTTAAAAAAAAAAATCCAAATATATTTATTAGAATTAGAATTCAGTAAAGCTAAATTTTAAATATGGAGCTGTAATAAATATACATAATCTATTTATAATGTATAATATTGGAACATTTATGTAAAATTGTTAAAAAAAAAAAAAAAAAAAAAGAAAAGTTTAATTAATTTTATCGGGGCATCAATGGCCCAGAAGGGTTTAATCATGCTTATCATCAAAATAATATACTATATATATCTTTTTAACCCACGTCACATGCAATTGCCTGTCAGTTGTTTCTTAGAATTTGACCAGTAATAAAATATAGGGAAAAAGAGAATGTTGCAAAGTTGGATTAAAAACCTTTAAATCCTCTTTCGATTGATATTGATAAAATAATGCCTTGCACAAATTCCAAATAAATAAAAGGCAAAAGTTAGACTTGAACCATTGCTCTTTTGTGATAAGGAAAAAAATCTTTACATATTAACAGTAGTATTTTACTTATTTGCAAAGAATATATTCAAGATTTTTTTTTTTTTTATGTTAATCATGCTAATTGGAATATTGAAATGTAATAATTTAAAAAATAATTTCATATGGCATTATTTTATTTCAGTTATTAATTTTTTGCAAGTTTTCCTATCTAAAAGTGAAATCATCTTTGCTTTTTAAACTTTAATTTATCGGTTCCATTCCCTCTCTCCCCCATTCTGATTTTTATTTCTTAAATAAATGTTTCATTGTATTCAGTGATTAGTTTTAATAGTGTTTTTAATCATTTGTCATTTATTGATGTTTAGTTTTAGTATTATTGTGATTGCTTTAAAACAACTAATTTTGTTTATATAAATATAAATTAAATTTGTAAGATATTATCAAAACTTTTTTCTGGAACATTCTCTTCTTGAAATATACGTGTTGTTAGATATACATGTAATTCACTTTTTAACTCACATATTTGATTGTCTCTTATTTAATTTATATACATGAAATATAAGAAATAAAAAGAAGTAAGAATTAAATTAACATTTTCAGAGTTTCAGGGTATTCTGGTTATATTTCAAAGTAATATTGCAAAATAAATTAAAGGAGATTTCATATTAAGCTGTAAGATTAAAAGCATAAAAAATAATGAACGCTAAGTGCAGTCGTGATCATGTGAAATAAACAAGTAATCATTTTAAGTATTTTGATGTCTGGAAATAGCTTTATAATTGGCCTGGAAATTAAGTTAATAAGCAATACGCACCAAACAGATACAAAGCAATAAATAATGGTTTTAAATGAGTTTAAATTGCGGTTTGATTAGTTTCTGTCAGATGCAAAGCAATAAATAAGGATTTTAATTAATTGGCGAGTTGGCAAAGGAGAGCGCCGACCAGATTTCCGATGTCTGCGGAATATAAAATTTTAACCTATAGGACACAATGAAAAGGCAGGAAAAGGCGTTGGTGTTGAATAAAATAACCAATTAAAGAAAATGGGTTGGGTTGAGAAAGACGCCAAGTTACGCCAAAAATTACGGGTACAAAACACAAAACTCGGAAAAATGAGAGAGAGTTTTTTAGAGATCTTTGAACTATCAGCTGCTAAGAACTAACTAGTAAGCCGGCCTCGGGGCCCGGCCCCGAGGTCCGGAAATAACACGGCGATTGTCGATAATAACGTCCAGCAAAACCCCGTACTCCATTGCCTTCAACCACCTTCAGTCATGCCTGGGAATTAATAAAGTCAATTAAAGCTAACTACTGAGTGATTATTGTGCCTAGACTGCAAGTGTGCAATTTAATGACTCTAGAATCGGGTGTAATACTCCTAGAACACCCGCAGAGTTCCACAGCAATATTATGACAATTATTAATTACATATTACATACATAATAGTTTGTATATTTGTGACATTGCGTATAACTAAATTTTAACTATTTTTATAAAATAACTACTCTATTACGAAATTTAACCTGGCAAAAAAGTTTCCCTAACATTTTAGCTAAAATACTCGAGCAGTATTTTAGCTTTTTCAAAAATTAATTTGGTTCTTTAGACACTATCGATTTCTCTCTCTTAATTTGGTTATCCTCAGTTTCGTTTTTCTATTTCTAGTGCTCACCCTAGAATAAAAGAGCCACCAGGGTAATTCAATAAAAAGGGCAACCTGTTTTCAAAAACGGTATAATATGCAGTCTTCTATGTTGTGATTTTTGTATGTGACAAAAGTGAATTACTAATTTTACGTGTATATATGTAGGCTTTATGCATTTGTCTTTTCAAGAATGATGTAAAATTATTGCTAGAAGGAAGGAAAATATCTAAAGGCCTCTGAACATTTAAAATGTTCAAAAAGACCACTTGGTACTAAAATGTTTTTAAAAGGGCCGCTGGGTGCTTAAATGGGTTGGAAAAGGGCTGCCTGTTGGAGCACCCTGCCAAATTAGCATAGAGTCAGCAGTAATTTTTTTTCTGCTTCACTGATGGTTTTAACCAAGTATCCATACTTGTTTTAAGAAACATGAATTAGTGAAACTTTATTTCGAGTTTATCAATAGAAAAAGAGGCAGCTATGTTATACCTGCAAAATGAAAAAGTTATTTAAATAGGAAGCAATATTTTCCAACTAATACTAAGTGATAAAGACCCCATCCCCCCCTTTAGAAACTGCTGGAATATATAAGATACCTTTTACAAATCAAGATAATAAACCAGGATCATATATTGGAGTTACAAAGTGAAAAATTAAAACAAGAATTAACAAACACAAAAACTATATAAAAATGGGGAAAATTAATGCAGCTTTAGCCAAGACTTTTAACAAATAAATTATCACAATTAGTTTTGATAAAACCAGTAAAATCGCTAATTACGAAAATTACTATTATGCAATGTTTCGCGAATCAATTGAAATAGCCACCAATAAGGAGACATGTAACGACAGCGGCGCAGTGGCACCCGACGGATTGTGGCGCCACCTTATGGCTAAAGACCATCAAGATCAGCAGTCAAGCTCAGGTCCTCCACAGAAGTAGTCGTCTGATGAGAGCCGGGTACCCGGCCGAAAAATTTAACGACAATGCACGAAGTAATGTCAAGGTTTTTTATATATTTTTAATTAATTATAACACTAATTATATATATTATAAATTATATTATATTGAAAATGTTACAAGGGAAAAAAATATCTTGTTTAAACTGAGAGTATGCATAGAGAAAAAAAAACTAGGAAAATTATTACTTTTTTTTTTTTTTTTTTACATTTTTTCTGTTGCAGTTAATAGAAACAAAAGAACTTCTTCACTATAAAGTATCTACTTTTTGGTTTGAAATTTTACATATATAAAAAAAAATCTTGATTGTATGTCTGCTAATGTTATGTCTAATTAAGATGCATAATATTGATATGTTATAGCTATATTTATATGCATCACTTTGAATGTTTTTGTCTAGGATATCTGAAGCCTTAGATCAAAGCTCAGATAAATCATATAAAACTTTACTCAATGAAGAAAATTTAACACTTAGAAGACGTCTTGCCCTTAAAGTAAATACATTAATGGTTTATTAAGTTATTCTTTTCTGTCACTACTGTTTTTGTAATAAATGTTTTACTCTATAGTATTGAATTTACCTTACTGATATGCATAAAATGTTTCCTTAGAATTGTTGCATTGTACCTTATTTCATTTATGTATTTTCTAGGCTTTTAATCATACTGCTGAGTATGATTCAGCCATATCAGATTATTTTAGAAAAGAATTCAGCCAAGGTGTTTCACAGTTAACATTGAGGTATGGTATGAACCCACATCAGAAACCAGCTCAAATTTACACATTGAATGATAGGCTTCCATTTAAAGTGCTGAATGGGTCTCCTGGGTTCATAAATCTTTGTGATGCTTTCAATGCTTGGCAACTTGTTTTAGAAATGAAACAAAGTTTGGATTTGCCTGCAGCTGCTTCTTTTAAGCATGTTAGTCCTGCTGGCGCTGCCGTTGCTGTCCCATTAACTGAAGAAGAGGCAAAAGTATGCATGGTAGATGATTTGTTTAAAAATCTAACTCCAATGGCTACTGCATATGCTAGGGCTAGAGGTACTTATATTTCTTTTATTGACAATAATTTTTAAAGAATTTCTTGTTATATGCAGTTGATTGTAATGATTGGTATTTTATGGTAAAAACTCATTTTTGCAGTTTTGTAATCTTTGTACTATGCAATACAAATTTACTATCAGATATTAATGCATTTAAAATTTAATTTAATACAAATGATTTTTAGTGTATCAATTTGTTTACCTGCTAAATTCAGATTTTATTGAATTATTATAGCCATGATGAAAGTCTATGTAAAATTCTAATTTGTTATTTTACTTTTACATGACAAGTACTTAAAAAATAATTTAATAAAGATACTTCTTGCTACATATTTTATTCCGCGTTAATTTAAAATGATATGTAACATAATTTTATAATTTGATACAGAATTGCTTTTTATCACATTATCAAATGTTAGAGTTAATGACATTGAGGTGCAGTGAAACCCTGATCTATCGTTCCTGCATCCATCATTTTCCTGCATCGATCGATTTATTTCTATGGTCCCTGCACAAACTGTATTTAAATAATGTTAATGGAATCCGTATATATCGTTTTCCCGTTGTAAAATTTTTCTTATGACCGAAATAAAATTAAAAATCAAGCGATTCCATATGGCATTAAAACTGGTATTACTCTTTTATCCAAAAATAATTCTTTTATTCCTCTACGGAGGATCAAAATTGTGATGGCATGTCTTTGGAATGTCCTCAAAGGTGAGTTCCAGACCGTCATCATTTGCCCATATTGTAGCACTAGTGCGATGTAAAACCCAACCAACCTCAATTACTCGACCTTATGCTGTTTTAGGTGAAGAACAGGGATTGTGCAGATATTATAACATGTGTCTATGAATTACTGAATATGGATTGTGTGCTGTTGCTTGGAGAATAAGTTATTCTACTTTGTGTAAAGAGAAGAATGCATGCATAGAGTATGGCCAGCTACTACATTTTTTCACATTCCTGAGGCTGAGCCTCTGCCAGAGCCAAGTGTTTCTGACATAATTACGGCATTTGAAAGTGCACAATTTTTTTTATATGTACAGGAAATTACAGAAAAGGACCAGAAAATGTTGTAAATCTGGAAAATCCTCATTTAATTTATAAAATGAACAAAAAATCCAACATAAAATTACTGATTTTTAAAAATGAATATCACTTAATGTTCTAAAACTTTGATTTATTTCTTTGACAGTTTGAATAGTTACAAAATAGTTTTTATTTATAGTATACTATATATATTGCATGTATTATTTCATAAACATTGTTTTATTCGTGTTTTGGCTTTAACCCACATTCCTCGGATTTTTTTTTTTTTTTTTTTTTTTTTTCATGCACCCAATGAAAAATGATGGATCAAGGTTCTACTGTAATTGATTCAGTAATATTGGTTATAATTAACTATCCCTATTTTTCACTCCAAATGACTCCTTCTCCTCCACCTCCTCTTAAAAAAGTTCTTTTGTTAATATGAAACAGAGCATTTAATATGGTCCCTAAAAGTCCCTTTTTTCTTTCCTAGTAAAAGATTGTAAAATTTTTAGATATGCTAAAGAATGTTATTCGAATACAATGAAATTGTTTAGGTACATATTTTACAATAGAATATTGAAATGATTAACTTTTGGTGACCAATGATTTGATGTGTAACAGGGACACTAATATCTATAATAATAAAAGAAGATGTCTGTCTGTCTCTCTGTCTGTGCATCTATACGTTCAGCCCCTACTGAACGCAGAAGTATAAAATTTGACATATGGGTGCTCAGAAGCCTTCCCGAGTTGATAGTGAAACAGAATTTAAAAATTTTAATTAGTTCCGGAGATATTAATTAAAATGCATTAATTGCATAAAAATAGATATTTTAACGGAGTTGAAATCAGAAAAAGTGGAAAATAAATTAGAAATATTAGTTACGAATTTGGTACCAAATGAAAGGGGATTTTTTTCCGAATCTAAGAGTGCAAGTGGCTTCTCTCTACAACAATTAGATTTTTTAAAATTAACTAAAGTATGAAATTTAGTTGGAAACAGGCAGAACACTTAATTATTTCATTTATGAAAGATTCTTCAGTGCCAGGTGCTAGACATGCTGGCTCTCTTCCGGTCGGGAAAAATAGCTTTTCGTTTTTCGCCCACGTGACAAAGTGCTGGAAATTTAAAAAAGCAGTTTTTGAATTTTTTCAATTTAAAATCGATCAAAAGCAGAATTTCGAAATTGCCTGTCATTATGGCTCACCTATATGCAGTTAAAAAATCTAAAGTATAGCTTTAAAAATAAAATAAATAGACATATTATATTTATTTAAATTCATTTTTATTTCATCTGTTAATGACACTAAAAGTTACTTTTAACAGAATAATATTGATTTTTTTTTTTTTTTTTTTTTTCCTTTTTTTATGAATTCGGTTGTAAAAAAGCAGTTTTGGAATTCTTAAATTTTAGACGGATTTCAATAGAAATCGTTAATCGCCCTTGATAGATTAGCCATTTTAATATATTCATTATTGTAATCAGAGTTTCAAATTCAGATTTTCGCTCACATTTCGTACTAATAATTTTTAACGGTATATAGCCCAGAATTAAGCAAGCTTTGGAAAAAACCACAGATAAGTCAGACACAAATCTTTTAAAAAAATGTTTGTATTATCTTTGTATTTCAGCTTCTAATTAGTATAATTTCTTTTTATATTATCGAAAGTTGAATCCGAGATTTCACCTGATTTACACGTTTTAAGGTCTCCTGATTAGGTTTTCTTTTGTATCTCAGCTACTAATTAAAATAATTTCATAAGTAATACATCATTTGAAAGCTTTGTTGATTTGGAATTGAACAATATATTACAGAAATTTCTACTGCCAGATGGCGCTGTAATATTTTAAAATTTCAATATTTCAAATTCTAATGAGCGAGGAAGGTGTTGTAAGTTCTAAAACGTTGATAAGGCGCCACCGAGCGGGACTTAGCTAAAGTCAGAAATTTAAAAGATCATAACATAGTGAGCGAACAGGCTGTTTCAGATATTGAAAAGGAAAACGGGCGCTACCGCATGGATTTACTGCGATTTCAATAATCTATTTTCACGATATATCAATAAGCTGTTATTAGACCTGAAACGGGAAGAAGGCACCGCAGGTGCCACTGGGCGGGAGTTTCGTAAAGTCGGATTTTTCAGGGATCGTGAACCAGCTGGTCGCCGAAGGCGGCTAGTTCATAAATAACTCAGGGAATGGGCCATAAGGAATGGGTTGGGAGGGCTAAGATTTAAAAAGTTATTGTGTTGACTGTTCCCTCACCCTTGCAGCAAATGTACAGAGTGCTAGCACAATTTCAGTTGTACTATATGTATTCAATCTGGAGCCGAATTATTTTCAGTAATAAGTAGTACTGCACCAAGTAGCACTTCGGTCGAGTACTGAGTAGTTGTAAGAAAGAATAACTGATGCATAGAGGGAAAAATTTGCACATCTTGAAATAAATAAATAAAAAAAAGCCTTTAGAACACAAAATTTAGTTAAATGGCAAACAGCTTTCATGCAGAACTTTTGTAGTGTATATATATAAATATAATTAGATTTATTGTTATATGTATTTCAATACTTTCAGTGTAGTGGATTGCTAAAACCATAACTGATAACTTTATTCTTAAAATCTTTCTCAGATGCAAATTATCACCCTCAGTTAATTCTTAAAAAATATGAAAGTTCCTATGAATTAAGACTTAAATTAAGATACATGAAATTTACATATGAAATGAGAACGTTAAAATAAATATTTTATAATTTCAAACATGATAGATTTCATTGATCTTCAGATCGTAGAAATTTAAAATGATAGGTGGTTTTAGGCCGTAATTGGCAAAACAGCAGATTTGATTATTAAAATATATTTCAAATAACATTTTAGTATTTAAATCAAATTGGAGTGTAAAGGTCGATATTTTTATTTATTATCAACTATGCGTAAAATACCAGAGCCGGGAATCGAACCTGGGCACCTCCGCTTAACACACGGATGCTCTACCACTGAGCTACCCTGGCTGACAACCAGCTAGGCACTTCTCGCATAATATTCGTTGACAAAGTCACCGAGTCTGCAAACGCAGATATATCAGATGAGACAATAATAATCGTAGCACAACTCCATAGACGACGAAATTTCAAATTTATTTAAATCAAATTGGAGTGTAAAGGTCGATATTTTTATTTATTACCAACTATGCGAAAAAATACCAGAGCCGGGAATCGAACCCGGGCACCTCTGCTTAACGCACGGATGCTCTACCACTGAGCTACCCTAGCTGGTTGTCAGCCAGGGTAGCTCAGTGGTAGAGCATCCGTGCGTTAAAAGGGAGTGCCCGGGTTCGATTCCCGGCTCTGGTATTTTTCGCATAGTTGGTAATAAATAAAAATATCGACCTTTTACACTCCAATTTGATTTAAATAAATACTCACGGTTGATGAATTCATGAATAAAAATTTCTAAATTGAAATTTCGTGGTCTATGGAGTTGTGCTACGATTATTATTGTCTCACCTGATATATCTGCGTTTGCAGACTCAGTGACTTTGACAACGAATATTATGCGAGAAGTGCCTAGCTGGTTGTCAGCCAGGGTAGCTCAGTGGTAGAGCATCTGTGCGTTAAGCGGAGGTGCCCGGGTTCAATTCCCAGCTCTGGTATTTTTCGCATAGTTGGTAATAAATAAAAATATCGACCTTTACACTCCAATTTGATTTAAATAAATATTCACGGTTGATGAATTCATGAATAAAAATTTCTAAACATTTTAGTATATTTACCTTTTTCATATATACTGTAAATACCATAAAAGTGCCTTTACTTGGTTAAATGCCCCCTCCTTTCTTTTCGCATTGATTTTGTTTATTCTTAAAATACCACATAAACACCCCCTTGTGCTCAGCAGTAGACTGTATCCAAATAGGTGATAGTTTTTTACATTATTTTACAATATATATTTTTCTTTAAATTCAAAATCAATCTATTTTGCCGATTTGAAAGTGTCTTACTTTTATTTACATAAATGTATAACTAAAATTTTATGTTAATATTACATAAAAGTTCTTTTTTTTACCTAAAATATTTTATTTTCGTCTGATTTATAGATACAATTTTTTGTACTAAGTTTTTATAAAATATGGCATATTGCATACATACAAGATAGTTATAATTAAATTCTTTTAGCTAAAATGGACACTCATATCATGAATCATCTCTATACCAAGTTTGGTGGCAGCCCATTTTAACTGCAGAAAGTGGTTATAGCAGAAATTTTAATTATAATGACTCTGTATTTAGGATTTTTATAATTTTTTAGTTTCGTTAAATTGAAAATCAATCTTTTTTTACTGATTTGAAAGTGTCTTACTTTTATTTGCATAAATGTATAATTAAAATTTTTTATTAGTATTACATAAAGGTTCTTTTTTTTATCCCCCTAAAATATTTTATTTTTGTTTGATTTATAGATACAATTTTATGTACTAAGTAAGTTTTTATAAAATGTTGTACATTACATATATTTTCCTCCTTTTTTTAATAATTTGATTATTTTTACTTTTGTGCATAATTTTCACTGTATATGGTTTAAAAAATTAAATTGATTCCTATTATTTTTTCTTTATTATAGGTGCTGATAGGATGTCTTCATTCGGAGATTTTGTTGCCCTTTCAGATACTTGTGATGCTGTCACTGCCAGAATTATTTCCAGAGAAGTAAGTTAATTATAATTATGATAATTAGTTTGTATGTTTGAGATTTTTTTTTCATAATGTATTTGTAATTAGTCATTTATTTAATAGAAATTAGTGTATTTTATTTATTATTTTTTACTTGCAAATGCTTTATTATGTGAATGTCGATTTGCAGTACTTCATAAGAATTTTGATACAGAATGCAAGTATGTTACTTGCATTCTTTATTAGTTACTTGTAGTATTCTTATTCTTTATTACTTACATGTTTTACGTTACAAATGTTATGTTTCTTGGGTTCAGAAATCAAACATGCATAATGTCAGTACCTAAGGGTTTTTATCATTATTATTTATTTACTGGCAGGTATTTTAACTAGCTATTAATGTAATTTTTTACTACAAAAAATTTTTGTATACTTTTATGTGCCTTTATGTTTGCCAATAATATAGGCTTTATATTTTTTAGTACATTTATTATTCATGAGTCATGACTACAATATGTGACTTCGTTATTTGCAAAAAAAAAATTATGAATTTTCTTTTATATTTTATATAAGTTAATCAAGGCCTAATATTTTATTTCTGTAAATATAAAATGCATTTATTTATTCGTTTCTGATATAATTAATAAAAAGTGAAGTGTTATTCGCAATGTTTCTTTTATGTATCTCTCTGGAAGGGGCAGTGCCACCCTCTGAGAGAATCTCCTGCTTCCCCCTCCCCTTTTTCCTGGAGGAAAATTCAATCTTTCTTATACTCAGAATTAAATTAATTTGAATTTATGATGTAGTATTTTAAAATTATTGCATTTTTGCTTATTATTTATTTATCATTATAATGACTAACCATTTAGAGATTATAACAGCACCATCCATTATTTCTCAAATAGTATTTTTTTCTGGTGCTATATTGATTGTGAATTTTTTTTCTTCTTGCGTGTACCAGAAGCTCCAAGCATTGTTCCTTAAGGTATAAGGTTTTTTAGCTGTAAAATTTAATATTTAAAAAATGATTTTTTTTTTTTTTAACTATGTTATGATTACAAAAAATCATCAGTTTCCTTAAGTTGGTGCATTTGCAGTAGTACAGTTCAAGGAAGATCTTTATAACGCCGATCTGTATAATGCAAGGATCTATAAAACACACTACTGATCAGATAGATGTAAACATTAAAAATTTTCTTTTGAGAAACTCATTTATCTGGCATGTTGAAATATTCACACACAACTAAAATAAATGTTTGAAACATTCTTTCATCTTTATATTCTTAATTTATAGTTTTTAATGAATAAAGAAAGAATATAATTATTACAGCGAGCATTAAAATAAATAAAAATGAAGGTATTGTAGAAGAAATTCAGGTGGGAAGGCAAAAAGAGAAGGAGGGGGGGATTTTTTTTTTTTTTTTTTTTAATGAAAAAAATATTTTACATTTATTAAAACAAGAAATTGTAAGTAGATTAATAAATTTAATAATCATAAAAATTCAACAAAACTGCAGAAAATAAAATACTGGTAAACGATTTCAAAAACAATATTAAGTATAGTGTTAATGTATTTGCTGCTAATTTATTTTGATAATCATTTCTGAAATTTTTTAATTTTATTGAATTCTATATTTCATACTATGAAAAATTTTATCTTTTGAAATGACTCTCAGATGTAAATATCATAATTTATTCCAGACAATATTTGACCATGATTACTTGATAAGTCTTACAATTTGTAAAATTATCTATATAATGCAAATTTCTGTAATACGCACTACTTCTGGTCCCAAAGTGTGCATTATAAAGATCCTTTACTGTAGTAGTAGTAAGCCATACATAGTTTATAAAAGCAATCAACCTTTTCTCGTTTGTAATATTGAAACAAGGCTTCAACATGCAAAAAGTAAGGCTTTTCCAAATATGAGGAAAAACCTTTAGACTATACCAATTTACAGAGGCAAATAGACAGTGTTCCTGACATACATGAAGCATGATGTTAATTTTTCTTTTCTGTGTCTTTACATATTAAGTCTTACTCACCATTACTTTTACTAATTCTTCTTGACTTTTGTAAATACTGATATATGATACTAAAAAACAGATAACTAGATTCTAACCTGTATAATTTTGTGGCATTTATTTTTACTTTTCATAGCTTTAAATCTAAATATTAAATAAAATAAAAGTTGTTTTTGGTGTTAAGAATTGACTACACTTGAAATATTACAGAATGTCTACCAATCACCTAAGTCCCCCAAAAGTGACAAAATCAGAAAACAGGTTCTCAATGTTCCCAAAAAGTGAGTAAATCTATGCAGTGGTCCCGAAAAAAATCAAATATGCTTATTAAGCATGTAAAGTTGCCTTTAGAAGTTATTGTTTTACAGCATGTATGTCTCCCACAATTTTTAATAGTTTGCATGATTAGAATTTATTACATCCTTTGGAATGCATAACAATTTTATTCTTCTTGTGTGGGTGTGTGTATTCCATTTTTGTTTTCTTTGCATATTTTACGAGCTATAGCAAGCACAACTACGGATTCCCTCGTCAGGAAATTTCTGAAAAGTCACTGAATCGTCTATCAAATACTCACTAGACTCTCTACTTAAATTCATAAGATCTTTTTTTTTTTTTTTTTTTAATCTTTATTGCAATTGCATGCTGTTTGGTATGTTTTAGGTTGACATTTTTTCATTATCAATTTAATCAGCATTTTTAATTTATATTGCCATGTTATTGATCTCTATAATTTGGCTTAAATATGCAGGTATCAGATGGAATAATTGCTCCAGCTTATCATGATGAAGCTTTGGAAATTCTAAAAAAGAAAAAAAGTGGTGGATATTGTGTATTAGAGGTAAAAACTCAAAATAATTACATATTTACAGTTTAAAAATGTATGTTGATCTTCTATTGTCTCACATATTCAGTAGAAATTGTTGTAATACCTTTAATTAAGTAAAAATGATAGTATTTCAAAATTAGAATTTATTTTTTATTCTATATTTACAGAGTTCAATTTATATAAAGATGTCTAAATATTTAAATTTCTCAAAAGACAGTTCAAATTGAGGTAGCATGCATCAAAAACTATCTACAAATATTGGTTATTTAAAAATGCTTTCCTAAGTTCCATAACAAGTTCTAAGTAAAGAAGCATAAGACAGGGTTGCTATGCTACTTGGAAAAACCAGGGATAGTCAGAGAATTTGAAAATTGACCATAAAAGTGAGGGAATTTGAATACTTTAGCCCAAATCTGGAAGAGTCAGGGAATTTCATATGATGATAAAGGAACAAAAAAGAAAATCTGTCAATGTAGGCGTTTAGGATTTTTCCTGTTTTTTCTTTGCTGGTAGAATATCAGAATGATTTATCAACTTATACTAAAGTATAAGAATTCAAATGTGAGTGCTACTTTTAATATCTTTATTTTTAAAACTGAAAGGAATTCTGAAGTATTTTGTTCCATTATTTTTTGAAGCTTAAAACTATTATATGATATAATGATTGAATTATGGCAAAAAGAATAAAATAAAAGACCCCTTATAAGTTTCCCCCCGTCCATTAATGATGTGTGATTTTACTGTAGTGTAATTTCATTGCATTAAATATTTTGCAGTCTTTTGGATTTGCTTTGAAATTCCAAATTGCTTTACGGCAATTTTGGTTTTGGATTTTTGAATTTAAATTTCTGTATTTAGAAAATGTGAATCAATATTTCTTGTATAAAAATAAAAGATATGAATTGATTTTATGGTGAAATAAGTCTTAATTGAAAAAAACAAATTTACATTACAATAACAGGCAAGATATTCTTCTGCAGTTTTCCACTTTTTTTTTTTTTTTATTTGCATAAGTTTGTAGTTTTTCGCTCTTTTTCAAAAAATTTCATGAGATTGTACGTTCAACTCAATATCCATGGTTTGTTATTTTCAATTCTGCTCCATCTTAAAGCCCCACCGCAAAGCTTGTAGACAGGAAGTGTTGTATTTGATCTCAGTTTGCACTTGATGACCTAGTCACTAAGAGTTTTTCCTAAAACTCACATAAATTTTGAGTTAGGACCCCTTAGAAAGATTTCATGGAAGGTAATATCTCCTTAGGGGTACCATAATTATTTGCTCTCAACACAGCCAATGCTCAATATATGATTACACTAGAATTGTCTTAGAACACACCTGGAAAAGTCGGGAAATTTCATTCTCCTGTTTGAATTGCAAGCCTGATTAGATGTTTTTTAAGAACTAATGCATAATGACATTAAATATTTATTTATTTTATGACTTGTATTTAGTCTCTTTTTATTTTCCCACCATAAAACATTGAATAGATGGATCCTAACTACCAACCATCTGATATTGAAACAAGAACTCTCTTTGGATTGACTTTATCTCAGAAAAGAAATGATGCAGTGGTTGATAAAGAACTTTTTAGGAACATCGTTTCTAAAAATAAAACTGTAAGTAAATTTCCTTGTATAATTGTAAGTTAACTGTTTATGCACCAATGGGAAAAAAAATCAATAAATTTTTGTCAGAACTAATTGCTTTATACTAAAATAATTTATTATATGCAGTATCTTTAAACTTTTACATGTCATTTTAATAAATTTATTTATAAATAATTAAAAAGTTATATCTATCCATCTTAAAATATTTATTTTTTTAATTCAGTTTCTAAAAGTAAATAAAAATGATAGACTTCATCATTGTTTTCGCTAAATGTCAGATCTTTTCTTTCTAATGCAAATTCAGATAAATTTAAAATATATTTAGGATGCAGATGTTTTTCATCTCAGAAGTATAACTCTAAATGTTGAAAGAAAATCAATTTTGTGCCCAATAGGCAACTAAAAAAAGGGGCTCTTTTTTTTTTTTTTTTTTTTTTATTGAAAAAATCAATAACTTTGTTTCAAATTATTAAAGATTTGTAGTTCAACCTTTGTTTTAAAAAGTTTAGAGTAGTTCTTTTAAAAAATATTCATATTAAATTTACACCTCCAGTGGGGAAAACAATGCAATTACATACATTTTTTTTTCTTTGGTTGATTATCACTATTATAAATAAATAAATATATATATATATATATATATATATTAATTATATTTCACAGTGATTGGTTAAAAATAATTCTCATTGATACATTCATACGAAATTTTTTCCTATATTGCCACATTAAACATTACGAAAGAAATGGAATGGCAGTGCCACATGTATCCAAAAATATAATTAGCAACAGCACCATCAGCAACGTCTAACTAAATATCAGGTTTATCAAGTTTGGTCAAGTTCCATTCATCAGTTTAGGAGATAGTCGCCACGTAATTTTGGTAATACACAGACATATATATATATTTTTAAGTGGTCAAATTGCATTTAGGACATTTCAAAATGTGTAAATCCATCTAAAAATGGAGGTTGAAAATTTTCACAAATCTAATATTTCTTTCTTATACATATATATAAATGATATATATATATTAATCCAATTGTCAAAAGGGATTTAAAGGAAGTCCACTAGTCTACCTACCACTTATTCTGAGATTCATGAAAAGAGAACCACACTAAAGACATGGAGAGTGTATTCGGTCATCTCTTGTTGCTTGCTTATTTTATTTTAAAACAAAATGAAACGGTAGATTTTTTATTAACCATTTAGTGAGAGGTTATTTCTATAAAATTTATTTCTGGCAAAGGAGGAAAAAGTTGGAAAATTTTTACATGTATCATGGGAAACTTCTTGCTAAATCATAGTTACAATAAAAGTTTTACGGTATGCTTTTTAAAAATTAAACCAACCCAATCATTAAAAAAAAAAGTTAGATCTTGTAATAAATAAGTTTAACTATATACATTTAAGTATTTCTGCATTAAAATATTACACTTCTGGAAGCCAATTCTGGCTTTCAGTTGCCAGGCATCAGGTTTGAGTTTCATTTTAGCCATGTATGCCCTTACAGGGAGGAAAAAAATGAGTGAGAATATCTCTTGAATTTTGTGTGGTTTCTATTGTAGGCAAAGCAGAGATATCTAGAGCCCAATTCCTACTCATCTCAGTGTTAGATGCAATTTTTAGAATAGCAGAAGATTTTTAGCTGTATTACCTTGAATAGATTCATAGGGGGGGGGGGGGGAGACTAAGGAGTCATATATACTTGAGCACATTAGGCCAAAGTATGTTATCACATGTTTTTTTTTTTTTTTCATAGGACAAATGTAAGTCTAAAAAGAAATGACTAAAAAAAATTTTTAATGTTTTTCTTTTCTTTAAATCGATTCCTGAAAAGTGAAAATGTGCGCGAATTTCTCGCAATATTAAAATTTTTAGATGATATGATAAAATATGCAAAATTCTCACGGTCTCATGCTCTAATGGGAACCCTGCTTTAGTAGACCTATAAGTTAATGTCTGATTAGCTTTAGTGTGTAAAAAATGATCATAAAGCAACACCAAAACCAAACTAGTTTATTGACCAATATTTTAAAATTGTTCAACTTTTTTTTTTTTTTTTTTTTTTTTTTTTTTAATTCATTATATATTTTTAATGAAATTTTATCAATTCAAAGTTGCACCTGATAAACAAAATATTTTCAACAGTATTAATATATATTTAGTTTTAATAATATTTTAAAACTTAGTATCAATTTTATGACATATAATCTATTGAAGCATTCTTTGAAATAAAACTTTTCATAATTTTTTTTTTCCCCTTTCATGTTGTTTTCAAATTTTACTCTTAATGGTATTTATATTACTTTATTGTTCTACTACTTTTATTACAAATAATATTAATTAAACTAAGTAAGTATTATATATAAATTTAAGAAAACAGTAAATACTTATTTTTGCATGTAGTTCATAATTTATTGATTTGAATATTCAATAAATGTTTTGCTAGATACCAAGTGATGGTTTAAGGGATTTGATTGTTGCCACCCTGGCTGTAAAGTACACACAGTCCAACTCTGTGTGTTATGCTAAAAATGGACAGGTAAGATATCAGAAATTTTAATTGGTATTAATTTTAATTGAAAATGTCAAAGTAAAACATCTTACTTTTGAATTTAAAAAAAAAAAAAAAAAAGTTTTTATAGATATAGTTATAAAATTGTAGCATTTAATCAAAAACACTCTTTGAAATATCTCTTATACAAACAAATAAGATTTTTGCTGATTTTGGAAATGAGCATTATCAGTAGTACTATCTATAACATATTGCATGCCTCAGCTTTTTCCCTTATCATTTTACACAAATGTACAGTTCATTTCCTTATAGCATAAAGTGTCATCTTTCAGCAACTGTGGTCTACTCTTATAAATTCGAAGTATTTTTGCTTTTTACATTTTTAACATTTTGCCAGCTTATCGTTACCAAAATATAATATTTTACATCTTTAAAAGGCTATGACTTTTTAACCTTGCTTGATGTCACTTTTGGTCTTTTATTGTTATTGTTATGTTTTTCCATTGTTCTTTTATTTGTTTTCAGATTAAAGTGGTAAATTCTCACTCTTTCTTTTTCATGTAAAGTTTCATTATCACTCATTATTTTTTGTGAGGTAGAAAAGTATTATCGACTTTTATCGAAATTACACTCATAAAACATAATGTATTGGAATTTTCTTGGGCATCACCATTAAAAAAAACAGTCATACTATTTAAAGTATAAATAAAGGACTAATTAAGTCATGCTATTTAAACCATTTTCAATAGGAAACATGCCACAGTAAACTTTAATAATATACTATATTAGTTTGAAGGCATTCTAAGAATACTTAAGGAAGTTAGAGTGCAGGCAGACAGGCAAATCAAAGTCATAAATACTTTTCAACTTTATTGAAAAATGTAGAAAATAGAGCAACACAACATAGACACTCTAAGTGATGATGCTCCCATTTAGGATGAATGGGAATGTGTCGAATATAGTATGAAAATGCTAGATTTTAAATGTTACAGTAATATAAGAAATTGTTAAGCTATTCAAGAACTTAATATGATTTATATTAGTTTTCATTATCTGATTGTCAATCTGTATTTCAAATGTAATTATTTAATTTATAGGTCATTGGGACAGGTGCTGGTCAGCAGTCTAGAATTCATTGCACAAGATTAGCTGGTGATAAAGCTAATATCTGGTAGTATAAGAAAACTAATATATAGTATTTATTCAATGTAAATTTATATATACCACTGTTTTCGAAAAATATATGATTTAGAAATATTAATTGGATGTATAAATAATTGCAGGTGGTTACGTCATCACCCTAAGGTACTTGGAATGGAATTTAAAAAGGGAGTTAAAAGATCTGAAATTTCTAACATAATTGATAATTATGTTAGTGGAACGATAGGCAAGGTATTAAATTCTTTTCATTTTTCAATCTACTTTTTTATTTTTATTGTTATTATTAAGTTTACAAAAATGTATTTGAATTATAAATTATGTATAAGAAAGCAAAGAGGAAAAATTTTTAGTGCCATCAAAGTGTTTTAGAAATATTCAATTTTTTTTTTAATGCTGTGATAAGGTTTTTCAGCTTTTACATATGTATTTTCCTTTATGTAATAATGTACAAGTAACAAATTTTGTGCTTTGTAAATTGAAGTTTGTATTTTCTAATGTGCATTTTATGTTGAATGTTATTTAATCAAATAACATTTACATGTCCATCTTAGTGAAAACAATCAACTGGTCTTTTTTATAAATTAATGATAAAATAATTAAATCATTTATTTCTGCAAAACCATATAAATTTTGGTATTATGTTTTAAAATCTGTACTTCACATAGAATTTCAATTTTTTTACCCTTTAGTCAACTTTACCCCTGTTATTGCAATCATTCTTTCTATGTGACTAGGCAGGACATGCTCTAAAAATCAATTCTAGGGTTAATAAATTCTAAGTTCCGTACTGAGTCATATTGACTTGATAATTTTTAGAATTATTGATTTGATGTGTGTTTTGTCCTTTAACAACCACATTATATTAGACTCCTGTTACATATATATATGAAAGGATAAAGAGAGGTAAGATTTTAAATTATTATTTTAAATTAATATTGAGTGATAACTTAAAGAAAATCCCATTAAAATTCTTAACTTGAAAAGTAATTCTAAAGATTCCCCTGTAAAATAAATTTTATGACAATGCACTTTCATAACGCAAAAGTCAGAAAAATAGGACAATTTTTAGAATAAATATGCTGAGTAAGTGCAACTATTCGTTTCTTGTGGTTAAGTAATGCATATTAATTAATCCCGGAGATCCGGGCTAGAGCAAAACTGTCAATCATAAAGTTAATAGCCAGTGATTAAGCAGAGGAGGACTAAATATTCGCGCCCAAATACAAGGTATTTAAGCTGGAACACACAAGAAATCGTGGCTTTTTCTGATATTGACTTGCTTAATAAATCTATGTTAAGTATTACTGTTATCATGTAAAAGCTCACTAACTAAACCTGCGGGCCCGGAAGGGTGCCGCTCAGGATGTCTAACTTCAGGCCAAGACTGCATCAAATTTAATAAAGGATTATTAGTTAATCTGATGCACTCCTCATCCTTTCTAAGATGCTCACATAACGGGAATACCAATTCTCTTAATGATATGGACCCATGTTATGTTACATATATATACTTCGTTTTCATTTATAAAAATAATTATTTTGCTTTGTGTCATTTTATCATTATTAATTATAATCATTTTTATTTTAGGATATGCCAGTTGAGTTTTACCAGAATTCTTTGATAAATCCGCCTGCCCTCTTAACTCAGGTAAATTGTGTTAAACTTATTTATAATTTATGAGTTTTTCTAGTTTGTTAAAAAATTTGAGGGGACTTTTATTATAAAAACTCATTTATATTTGACAACAGTGTTATTTTTTAAATATATGCTCTTTAAAAAATTCCTCAAAATTATTTTGATTCAATTCAGTAAGTGTTTTAAATGCAAGTTTGCAATTAAGCTTAAATACTAACATATACAAAGTAAGAAAGAAAGTCATTGGCTGAGGTAGAAAGCAACCCTACTTATTTTTATGCATTTTTTATAGTATAATGAGCAATGGTTTATATATATATATATAGCTGGCTGTTTTTATTAGTTTAATAGTAAGTCATATTTATTTGAAAACTTTAAACTAAGTTGTTTCTTTTAAAGAAAATAGTGAAACCATTTAATATTCAAGTACTTAATTTGGAAATTTCTGTTTTTCTATAAATAAAATACTTCATTCATTCATTTTATTTTTATCTACTAAAAATCTATAAATTTCAAAATTATAGTATTAATACCAAAACTGTTTTACATTTTTATAAATAGAAGCATTCAATGCATTGAAAAGGAATGTAATTTTCTGAAGTCTCAAAAAGCCAATAAGCAATTTGTATAATTAAATAATATTTACCTGATGGATATTTGCAATTAGAGGTTGTTGATAAAATTTATTTTTAAGCCTGATTTTTCTAAAATTGTGCATTGTATGGATAACAAAAATATTTTAAGAAAAAAAGAAAAAAAAATGCACATGAATAATTTTTCCTTTCAAAAATGGCCAATTTAATCATTATATTTCAGGATTAAACTACAGTAGAGTCCCACTATTCTGAATTAATTGGGACCGAACACTGTTCGGTTTAGTGAGAATTCGGAATAGTTGAATTTCATGAATAATATCAACAAACAGGTTCAGTTAAAGTCAGAAGGGAAGGGCATTGACCTTCGACGACTCATCACCCCACCCTACTTATCCCTCTCCCTCTCGTGTTCCAAGAATTACTACCAGGGTTACTGCATTTCTGCTGCCACAGAGTATTGGCATATTCCTCCCATTCTTCCCCCTCATGTCTTTTTACCAACGCGTAGAATGGAATCGCCCATTCCGTAGGATGCTGGGTTTGGGTATAGATTCCTCCCCTTCTCCCCCCTCCCCCTCCCCTCATGTCTTTTTACCCAGGTGTAGAATGGAATTGCCCATTCCGTAGGATGCTGGGTTGGATTTAGAACGAGTGAATGTTGAGTTATTTTACCGAGTCACTGTGTCTTTCTTATTTATGTTCATAGTCCTTGACGTCAACTATTAAACATTAAACATGGCAAGTAAATGAAGTCATTCTTTGTGTACTTTAAAAGAAAAACTTAAATGTTAAAGAGACTGGACAAGAGAGAAAGTGCTACTAAATTATCACTCGAATATGGTGTCGGAAAAGCAGCGATTAGTGACTGGAAAAAGAATTGTGTTAAAATTGAGCAGTTTTTTTCTGCTTCAAGTGAAAAAATTCTTGAAAAATGGCAAAAAAGAACTGTGTCTTCATATGAAAAACTTGATGAGATCTTATTCTTGTGGTTCACTCAAGAAAGACAGAAAGGAATCCCCATTTTTGGTCCTTTGGTAAAAGAAAAGGCGCTTTAACTAAACAAGCTTATGGATGGTGACCCATTATTTTCAGCTAGCTGTGGTTTTTTGGATCGTTGGAAGAAAAGACACAGAATCAGGCAGCTCACAATTGCTGGGAAGAAGCTGTCAGCTGACTACGAAGCAGCTGCCAATTTCCTAAAAGAATTTAAAGACCTTGTTTCTTCCCAAAACTACTCACTGCAGCAAGTTTACAACGTGGATGAAACCAGACTGAATTTTAAGGCTTTGCCTACCAAAAGTCTTGCTTAGCAAGAAGAGAAATCTGCCCATGGTTTAAAATGGACAAACAACGCCAACAACGGACAAACAATGTAAAATGGACATCAAAACAGTTTTTCTACTGAAGAACGTAACTTCAATTATTCAGCCTATGGACCAGGGTGTGTTGCAGGCCATGAAACAAAAATACAGAAAAATGCTGCTTTGCACCTTACTTGAAGAGGATCAAAATGAACTCACAATCCTGCAAAAACTTAAGAAAATTACAATAAAAGATGTGATTTACTGGGTGGCTGAAGCATGGGATAACACCACTAAAGGCGTATTACAAAAATCATGGAAAAGTCTCTGGCTTACATTGAAATTTGTTGAAACAAGTTGTACATCAGTGAAACACTGTGACTTTCTACCACTAGTCAAGAAAATCCCTGGCTGTAAAGACGCAGAAGAAAGCTGTGTTGAGGAGTGGACTTCTGTTGACGATAATGACCACCAGGAGTACGGAGACGAAGACATCGTAGCAATGGTGCAGTGCTCATCAGCTGAGATAAACGAGGAGGAGGTAAATGCTCAAACTGAACTCATATCACACAGAGACATGGCAAATTCCCTTGACCTCGCCTTACGCTATATCAAACAACACACTTCATCGACACCAAATGATGTTATGTTCATGCGTTAATGGCAGAACATTGCATCCTCAAGTCGATTCAGTGCTCTTTGTCAGAAAAAAATCCTGACTTATTCTTGATTGAAAAATTATTCTACAGAATTGTATAAATGGAGCCGACATGTACTGTAAGTTACCACCTTTCATTCCAATTTGGTTTCAAACGTTTTCATCAAGCTTAGGCTCTATGTATGTCTCTAACTTCTTTGTATAACAATAAATGTACATTTTTTCATGAATGTCTTTTAAATTTCTCCTGTTTTTAAGTTTAAAAAATTGGTATTTTTTCTGAACTAACTCTGTTTGGAATAGGTGGATTTTCGGAATAGCGGGACTCTACTGTATAGTGAATTTGCCAGATATCAGTATCCCAAATATTCAATATCTGGCAAAATTACTATCCATTTCATCACTACATTTCAATGATAAAACTGCCTTTTTTTGTTGGGGAGGGGGGGGGAGACTGCAGCCGTTTTCTTTCCCCCTTTTGTCCCATAGTGTATGGTAATGGTTTACCATAACATTCCTTCCTTCCATCTTGCAAAAGTGAAACAGTCTTCTTTAATCTTCAATCTGAATGGTTAGAACTGACAGATAGTAAATGGTAAAGGTGTTCTACAGGCAGTTACTGCTTCTTCTAAAAAACTTTCCTGATCTGATATTTCTCATACTGAAAAATTCACCAACCAAGCAATCAAAAAATTTGCAAAAGTTCTAATACAATTTTATGTCAGCAGTTGCTGTGAAAAAAAAAATTTTAACACAGTTTCTTATTAAAAATAATTCTAAAAAAATTCTGAAATGCTTCAGATACATTTCACTTTTAAACACATTGTAACACAGCTTTTCTTTTAATTATACCAGTTCTATCTAGAAACGCAAAATTTCTTTTATGAAATAATAATACAATATTTTGTTATAAAATAGCATTTTTCAAAATATTTTATATGCAGATAATCTTCAAACAAGCTTTGTGTGTAGGGTTGGGGGGGGGGGGGGGTGAATTGAAGAGATTATCTATAAGTGATTTTTATTGGTTAGTTCTCTGTAATAAAATTTTGCATAAAAGATCAAAATTCTTTCTTCTTAACTGGCAAATTCATTTGTAAAAAGCTGTTTGTGCATTTGATGCCCATATAAGTGGATGAGATTTTTATATATGCTTAATTATAAAGAGATTAGAACCTGCATATCATCCAGGTAAAAGCATAAATCTAAAGACTTTAGTACAAAAGTTTATTTAATCTTTTTATCCATATAACTCTACCCAAAGATGTTGTATGTCTAAATAAATAAATAAATAATAACTAAATGTTTAGAGAAATTAAAATTGTGTTATATTATGATCATAAGCATAGTATCCATATCTGTACTTCCTCACATTAATACATCAGCTCCTTATAAATATTTACCAGTTCCTTAATGTTTAAATGGATAAACAAATAAGTAAATAATAGTGTTGTTTTTGACTGTTGCTTATCTAATAACTGAATTAGAATAAATGTTATTTTTGAAATCAAAGGCAGTCCAAAATTATATGGAATGATATATTATTAAATAAGAAGGAAAATATAACCTTTTAAATTGCTAGATGTTCCTTTTACTCATTCTAAAAGTTTTATATTCATTATAAATTAGTTTCATGTGTGCATTATTTTGAAGCATAATTTATATGCATTGTGCTTTTTAGGCTGAGAAAGAAGAATGGATCAGGGAGCTAAAGAGTGTTTCATTGAGTTCAGATGCATTTTTCCCTTTCAGAGATAATATTGACCGTGCTCGTCAAGTAAGTTGTAATTCATGGAATTCATCAACTTTTGACAAGGGAAAAAAATACCATGTCACATAAAACAAAATATTTTCATTAAAAATTTTACTAGAAGAAAGTGTAACAATTTTTGTCAGTTTCTATATTATAATAAAATGTTTTGTGGTCGAAGATGCAAGTTTTCTTTTAATCCTTTGGGAGGTAAGATAATCACTCTTATTTAACCCCTTACCTGCAGAGGAAAACTTACGAGATTCGCTTCCCAGTTCCACTGTTTTTCACACATGCATGCATAGTTAAATGTTCACTGTTAAAGAAACATTCCCTTTCTGATTCCTCCACTCGTCCTCTTTTCTAAAATAAGTAAATCCTTGAAAAACCCTCCCAAGAACACCTTATTACATTCCAAAGCCATGGCGATAGCTTCACTGGTAGCATCATAATATAAAATATCATACTTCAGAAAAGCATATATATATATATATGTCCGAGGCAGTTAATGTCTCAGATTAGCGAGGCAGATATATACGCCCAGAGCAGTTAAAGCGGTTAAAATGAGAAAAACACTATCAGTTACAAACAAGGTTAGAAGAAAAAAAGTAAGTGAGGTTTTTCTGCTAAGTTATAAAAGTAAGATTTTCTTGAAATTTTCTGGGACGCATTTTTGCAGTTGAGAATTAAAATTAGATAATGTTTAATATATTTCCTCGTCCTTCAAAAGATTAAACTATTATTTTCATGGATTAAAAATACTTTTGCACTTTATTACTTTAATCAACAAAGCAAAAAACATTTCTTAATATTGTTTAAAAAATAACTTAAAAAATAAATAAATAAATAATACACTTTAACCAGTAGAATGAAACACCAGAAAAAAATGTATTTTGTTCTGATTATAAAATATAAATTTTCTTTTAAATGTAGTATCATTTTCATCAGTTAAAACATTTTCACTCTTTAAAACATGAAGGTCCAAAAGAATGCTTTTGTTGTTTAGTTAAGTATAATTTACTTAGATGACTGTGTGTGTTTATTTTATCAGAGATTTGCTTTTGCTTTACATTTTTCATCCTTAAAAGTAATATATTGACTAAAAATTTTAAAGAATATTATTAAAATTAATTCTTTAAATAAGATTTTTATTCAACTATTAAATCTTTTTTATTCTTTTATATGTATATGTGTGTATATATAATTAAATTTTCAAGTTATAATTCTAATTGATGTTATTATGTATATTTGCTTTTTTATTATAAATAATATTGAGCAATACGAGTTTAGTATTTTGCAAGTTTAATAAAGTCATTTTCAATTTAAAGTATTTTCTATAACTGAATGTAGTCAACAGTTATTACATTTCTTTAAACATGACCCTAATAAGTTTATTTATTTTAATCAAATAGTAAAGCTCAGTTTTTAGAATAAGTTTACTCAAATTATTGAACTATCTTCTCCCCCCCCTCCCCCCCAATCCTCCTCTCACATAGAATTATGAGCTAACATCCACTAGGTAAATTTCAATTCAAAATGCTTGTATTTGGATGTGCATTAATATTACAGGTTTAACAATCCTTTGTCTAAAGAAATATGTTATTGTTATTATTTGTGCCTGCCTATATAGTTATATGATTTTAGCTATATGATTGCTGTTACCTATATAATTTTAGCTCCACAATATCTACTTACAACTTTGGAAAGAGAAGTTTAAATATTAAATTCCTGATCAAATATTCTCTGGGGGGGGGGGGGGGAGTAATTCTATCACTTTTCTTTTTCCACATAATAATGTAGATAAGAAAACATTATAATCTGTAATCTACCAAAACTTCTATATCAAGTTGTGCAGATTCCACAGAGTTGAATTAATGAATATATGTACAGTGTGTTACATACCTGCCAACTCTCCATTATTTCAACGGCCACTCCGTTGCTTTGGAACTGTCTTCCACTCTCCATTATTCTCAAACATTTCTCCATTATTCTGAAGATTTTAAAAATTATACCTATAATTTATTCAAAACTTCAACAAGCCTTCATTTTTTTAAGCAAAATTTTGCTTTTGCTGAAAAAAATTCTCGTGAATCTCTATATTACTATTTTTAATTGATAATTACTTAATTTTTATTTAATAATTAAATTTAAGTTAACACATAACTTTTAAGTTAACACATAACCCACGTAACTTTCTGATAATTTAAGCCATGGATTAAATTATTAAAATACTGTCATATATCGAAAACACATCAATGTTTTCTAGGCCTGAAAATGCCACTTATAAAATCTCCGTTATTTTGATTCTTCAATGTTGGCAGGCATGGTGTTAATTTATTGTTTAAATCTCAAATTAAATGATTTGTAGGTTTTTGAAGAAAATGTAGAAAAATCTTTTAAATTTTGTCTTCTACTGTTATAGATAAACTATATAACATAACGTTTAACTAATAAATAACGTTTAACTAATAATTAATGAATTTATTTTCACAGAGTGGAGTGTCATTTATTGTAAGCCCTGGTGGTTCTACAAATGATGAATGTGTTATTGAAGCATGCAATGAATATGATATAGTTCTTATTCACAGCAACCTGCGACTCTTCCATCACTGAAAATTGAACTGTGACACCTGAGCTTTTTTCCTAATAAAATAATTTAGTCTATTTTTTTAAATGAAATGTTCATTGTTGCCATAAGATGTATAACTATTTTTGATATGAATTTTGTTTACATTTGTGCAAATTTATTCCATTGTTTTAATACATAAAGTAATAAATTTCTTTTATAAAATTGATTGCAGTACATTCTGTTTGCTAACATTTACTTTCTATAAAATTTTTCATAATGTTTTAAACATACAAAATTTTTTTCTCAGATTATCATTAATTATTAAAGAATTTGATAAAAATTGTTTCTTCCATTATAGTGGAAGAAATGGAATAATATGAAAAACAATTTCCAACAAATTAACACCCCCCCCCCTTTAATGCTAAAATTTGAAGATGGTGTTTTCGTGATCATTGACAATAAATAAAAATTCAATTTATGTATGAAGCAGAAAACAATAACCAAATTATTTTTTTTGATGTAACAATAACCAAAATACTGGAAATAAAATTCAGACAATTGTTTAAAAAAAACAGTAATAGTAATTAAATAATCCATGTTAAAAGCAAAACCCTTTATACTTATAAATTAAGTGCCATTTAATTTTCATAAAATGTGCAATTGCAGTATGCTCCAATGATACGCTTTTGAAAATTGAATTAAATGTGTCTGAAATAGCACAGAAAGCAGGTTAAAATAAAAATCTAGTAAATAAATGATATTTAAATAGAATCCCTAAACTAAATCGTATAGAGAATGCACAAAAACTGAACATGAAATTCACCACTGTAATCCCTTACAATAAAGGTTCCGCTTTCCAACAAATCAGAAATGATAAATATCCTATGCAACATTTAGAAACCACATACGGGAAATTGAATATAATGATGAAGATGAACGGACCGGCTAATATATAGGTATGACAAAATGTTAAATCCATAAAAGAATTGATCCATTCGGGACGAAAGCTTTCAGCTCAGACATTCTTGTCAGGATGGAGTCATCACGTGTAATTTGATTTTATGGGGTGAGAGATTCTGTGTCTAATTCTAAGTCTAAATTTTAATAAAAATTCTTCTTCTTTTTTTTTTTTTTTTTTTTTTTTAATGAATATTTTAAATTGGCAAATATAAAGCAAATCTGCATTATACGCATTCAGGTTAAAAAAAAAAAAAAAAAAAAAAAAAAAATCATAAAAATCATCTAACATTTTCATGTAAATTTGCTAATTTTACCTTAAAATAATACTATTTTTCAGATTAAAAAATAAAAATTATGAGTATTAAAATTATTTACTTGATTATGAAATAAAGCAGATTTATAAATTTACACTCCCTTGAAATTTTTTGTGGAGTGATAAACAATTTTTTAAACAAAAAATAATTTTCAGAAGCATCACATTTTATATTGCTTGTATTTTACAAAGTTAAAATATTTACACATATGTAAATATGTTCAAATAAAAAAGTATTGTAATCAAAATAATAAAATTTGTAATATTAAAATAAAAGAAAAATGAACATGAAAGTATATATTTCAAAATAAGCAACACATTAGCAATATTTATTATCAAAATAATATAATAATGATTTTATTATATTATACTATTTTATTATATAATAGGATATAATATTCAATGGCAGACCTGCAACTCTCGAGGCCCAGGAGAAAATCTCTTTGGGAGCATCCCCAAATTGGAGTTTCTCCTATATTGAGGCCCCCTTGCATTTTTTCACTTAATTCTATTACTATAAAAAGGCAAAAATGTAAGTTTTAAGATTAATTCAGAAGCCAAACCTAACAAGAAAGCCAGGGGCATTAGTCTTTCTTGCCCTGCCTTAGGCAAGCTTTGTATAAATGCATTTTTTATTTTCTTCTATATTCAACATAAGAAAGTATTGGATCCGTAAAAATTTTTGACCTCATGTTTTTAATGGATTTACATGTTTCAACAAGTTTAAAACACAATTTAACAATTTTTAGAAAATGTCTGTCTGTGTGACAAAATTTTGTGGCAACTGTATCTCAGTAACTACTGCAGAGAATGTCATAAAATCTGATACATAGTTGCAACTTCACATAAATTAGTGTCTAACAACGTTTGGTGTAAATCTTCCAACAGGTGATGTTGCCATCCCTCTTTATCTAAATTTTTAATGTGGTGGTATAGGACAAAATTTCGTATAAATGTACATAAAAGGAATTATTTTTTAATAATCATTATGAAATTAAAAATATTTATTTATAATAGTGATATTCAACTAGGAAAATTTTCCCCCAAGGGGAGCAAATTTTCATTATGTGTATCTATCATTGAAACACCTGAGGAAGATTTAACACTTCCGATGATGATGGGGATCACTTGCTCTTTTTGGACAACTTCAAATCAATACAGGTACACTGGGAAGGAATGATGCTCAGGATATCTGTCACTCCATTCAGATGCTACTGTTGGGCATTTTTTTACAAAGAACGCTTGGTCAGGGCAGCATTAAGACAGGTCAGCATGCATCTACATCTTCTTCTGCTCTGACGCTCGGGGTATGCGGGGACCAGATTCCCGCTCTTTCTGTTTTTTTCTTATATATATATATTTTTTTTTTTTTTGGAAGAGGCGAATTCACGTACATCCGTGGGGGAAAAAATCTGTGCATGGGTGGTCAAATAGGGGAGACCAAGATTCTCAGAACAAACCTGTAGTCCACACCATTGCAATAAAGACATTTTACAATAAAACATAGAAAAGGCAACTAAAGTATTTACATATATAAAAGTGTTTACATCCAATTAAAATATAAAAATAAAATAAAATAAACCTCTATTTTACATTTCGATGTAATTCTGAAATAATATTTTTGTTCTCGTTTATTTCTTTCTTTATTATTATTATTATTATTATTATTATTTATAAAAGGTAACAAAACCACTTTAAAACACGTATATACAATATTTTTATTAAAAACTACACAAAGCTTTTCGCTATCATAATAATAGCATCATCAGGTGTAATTACGTTACATAGAAACTAGCAATATATAAATAAAGAAGTTCAAATGGTTTAAAGTTACGGTTACAATAAAAATTTTAATTTACAGTTACAATAAAAATTATTATTTTCAGTATTTTTTTTTTTTTTTTTTTTTTTTTTTGTCTATGAGCACAACGCGTGCCAAATTTTAGGAAGTGATGCAGCGTCCTTGGAGTTAATAACATTATTGTATTTGATAATATTTATGGCTTCTGTTATTAGCAGGTCTTGAAAGTCTCGAGGGGCTGAAATAATTTCGGACTGGGTCCACATAGGAATAGCATCAGGGTGTTCGTACAGAAAGTCTACTAGAATTGAACTATTTTCCTCTTTAACATTACGAATGTGTTCAGTAATTCTTGTTTTAAGTGTGCGACGTGTTTGCCCAATGTAGTAAAACAGTTCACCATTATATTTGATAGGGATTTTATAAACCCCTCCAGAAGGTCTGTTGATACCTCTGTCATTAACAACTAAGTTTTTAATGGTACAGGGGGAGGAGAAAGGAATGCATAGATTAAATTTACGTAAAATAAAATGCTTAAAATTTTTAAATTCAATACAGAAAGGTAGACTATTGGTATATTTAATTTTAGGATTATGGTTAATACTAGTATTATTTTAGATTTTATTTTTGACCCCATTGATTATTTTTAAAACAGTGTTTTTACTATACCCAGCGTTAATACCTAAGTGAATAATTTTATTAATTTCTTTATTTTCGTTAAACTGGAAGGAGGTATACTTGATGGCACGAAAAATATACGAGCGAAAAAAAGCTATTTTAAATTCAATAGGATGCGCGGATGAAACAGGTATGGGGGAAGGGATAAAAGAGTCTTTGTAATAAACGTCAAACCAAATAGTAGAGTTATCTTCATTACGGTGAATAGTTAAGTCCAAAAAGGACAGAGTCCGGTTAACTTCAGATTCAAATGTAAATTTAATAGAGGGGAATTGTTTATTGAGAATATCAATAAACTCAAGGAGAGAATTTTTAGAAAAAGGCCAAGAAATAAAAATGTCATCCACATAACGTAAAAATATTGTGGGTTTAAGGGTAATTGAAGCAAATGCACGTTCTTCTAAATCTATTAATAAAATATCTGCAATCAAGGGACTAAGGGGGGATCCCATAGGGGCACCAAAAGTTTGTTTAAAAATGATACCATTAAATATGAAAACATTATTGGAATTAAATAAATTAAAGGCTTTCGTGCCATCAAGTATACCTCCTTCCAGTTTAACGAAAATAAAGAAATTAATAAAATTATTCACTTAGGTATTAACGCTGGGTATAGTAAAAACACTGTTTTAAAAATAATCAATGGGGTCAAAAATAAAATCTATAATAATACTAGTATTAACCATAATCCTAAAATTAAATATACCAATAGTCTACCTTTCTGTATTGAATTTAAAAATTTTAAGCATTTTATTTTACGTAAATTTAATCTATGCATTCCTTTCTCCTCCCCCTGTACCATTAAAAACTTAGTTGTTAATGACAGAGATATCAACAGACCTTCTGGAGGGGTTTATAAAATCCCTATCAAATATAATGGTGAACTGTTTTACTACATTGGGCAAACACGTCGCACACTTAAAACAAGAATTACTGAAAACATTCGTAATGTTAAAGAGGAAAATAGTTCAATTCTAGTAGACTTTCTGTACGAACACCCTGATGCTATTCCTATGTGGACCCAGTCCGAAGTTATTTCAGCCCCTCGAGACTTTCAAGACCTGCTAATAACAGAAGCCATAAATATTATCAAATACAATAATGTTATTAACTCCAAGGACGCTGCATCACTTCCTAAAATTTGGCACGCGTTGTGCTCATAGACAAAAAAAAAAAAAAAAAAAAAAAAAAAAAAAATACTGAAAATAATAATTTTTATTGTAACTGTAAATTAAAATTTTTATTGTAACCGTAACTTTAAACCATTTGAACTTCTTTATTTATATATTGCTAGTTTCTATGTAACGTAATTACACCTGATGATGCTATTATTATGATAGCGAAAAGCTTTGTGTAGTTTTTAATAAAAATATTGTATATACATGTTTTAAAGTGGTTTTGTTACCTTTTATATTATTTATACACGTGAAATGTTTTATAATTTTAAACTTTTAATAGTTTTTAATCTTAATTATAACATATACTTTGATGTTTAGTTATTTCGACATAGACGGCTTTATATAAAGAATTTTCAAGTCTCTTCTTGCATCGATGTTATCTGCATCTGTGATTATCTACTTGCATCTTTAAAGTTTGCATCCGAAGGTTGTGTTGCATCGTATCGACTCAACAACAAAAAAAAAAAATTCATTACAGAACTGTACGTTTAATTAAGCTACAAGATGGCTACTTTTCTACACTTTAAAAGACTTTGGTTTAAACTAAATAATATGCTACTACGTTTAAAATTCCTGATGGACTGCAAAAATTTGAATATCTTTCCAAAAACTCTATTAATCAATTCTAAATCTTATCCAACTGAATGTAAGAATATTCTGCTTAATGCTCAACTCAAAATGCTACGTAATTCTATTAGGAATCTTAGAAAATCAATTGTTAAATGTGAAACAAGGACTTATTATTGTATGTTAGAACTTGCATCTACGACTGTTCCTGACGAATTTGACGCCTTTTTGAAAAATATTTTTGCAAGTATTGAGAATTTCCAACGTAAAACTACAAAAAAATATGACTTTAAACTTAAAAGACTCTACGACATTAAATTTAAGCAAAATACTGTTTCAAACAAAACCTCTTTTTCTAGTTAAAATTTTTTGAACTTATCAAACTATAAGTTTTCTAAACATGAAATTAACCTACTTAAGCATGGACCTAGTTTTGCTTTGAAACCTCAATTAAAACCTGAACATGTGATTCCAAAATTTGAAAATATAATCAAACTGTTACCTGTTGAAAATCAAGAACTTGTTCGTGCAAAGGCTGTTTTTGCATTAAATAGACATATTAACCAGAATTCCTGATCAAAGAACTTTAACTTACTAACACTTAAAAAACTTAAAACTAACAAAAATGTTCGTATTCTTCAAGCTGATAAATCTAAACAATTGGTAGCTTTAAACACTTCTGATTTTAATGCTAAAGCTCTTGAAGCTATTAATGCCTTAAATTGTATTACGGTTACCTCTAATCCAATTGATAGTTTAACACGTAAAACTCAAAAATTAATTAACTCTTATAAACAGTTAATTTCACCATACAATATAAAAACCCCTCTTTACCCTGATATTCCTAAATTGTTCTTTAAAATTAAAACACATAAAAATAACCTTCCTTTTCGCCCAATTGTTTCGAAACGGAATAGCCCTACATATTTTCTCGAAAAATTTTTATCTAACCTACTTAAACCTATTATTAGTGGTAATCCACATATTGTGAATTCGGGTATCGATGTTAAAACTAGAATTTTAAACACAAAATTAAACCGTACTGATAAATTTTTTAGTTTAGATATAATTTCTCTCTTTCCCAATATCCCGTTAGATGAGGTATACAATATTATTGCTAATAAATGTAAAAACAATCCTATCCTGGCGTCATATCTTAATTTCATTTTAGAAGCCTTTAATTTAATTAATTCCAATAATGTTTTCATATTTAATGGTATCATTTATAAACAAACTTTTGGTGCCCCTATGGGATCCCCCCTTAGTCCCTTGATTGCAGATATTTTATTAATAGATTTAGAAGAACGTGCGTTTGCTTCAATTACCCTTAAACCCACAATATTTTTACGTTATGTGGATGACATTTTTATTTCTTGGCCTTTTTCTAAAAATTCTCTCCTTGAGTTTATTGATATTCTCAATAAACAATTCCCCTCTATTAAATTTACATTTGAATCTGAAGTTAACCGGACTCTGTCCTTTTTGGACTTAACTATTCACCGTAATGAAGATAACTCTACTATTTGGTTTGACGTTTATTACAAAGACTCTTTTATCCCTTCCCCCATACCTGTTTCATCCGCGCATCCTATTGAATTTAAAATAGCTTTTTTTCGCTTGTATATTTTTCATGCCATCAAGTATACCTCCTTCCAGTTTAACGAAAATAAAGAAATTAATAAAATTATTCACTTAGGTATTAACGCTGGGTATAGTAAAAACACTGTTTTAAAAATAATCAATGGGGTCAAAAATAAAATCTATAATAATACTAGTATTAACCATAATCCTAAAATTAAATATACCAATAGTCTACCTTTCTGTATTGAATTTAAAAATTTTAAGCATTTTATTTTACGTAAATTTAATCTATGCATTCCTTTCTCCTCCCCCTGTACCATTAAAAACTTAGTTGTTAATGACAGAGATATCAACAGACCTTCTGGAGGGGTTTATAAAATCCCTATCAAATATAATGGTGAACTGTTTTACTACATTGGGCAAACACGTCGCACACTTAAAACAAGAATTACTGAACACATTCGTAATGTTAAAGAGGAAAATAGTTCAATTCTAGTAGACTTTCTGTACGAACACCCTGATGCTATTCCTATGTGGACCCAGTCCGAAATTATTTCAGCCCCTCGAGACTTTCAAGACCTGCTAATAACAGAAGCCATAAATATTATCAAATACAATAATGTTATTAACTCCAAGGACGCTGCATCACTTCCTAAAATTTGGCACGCGTTGTGCTCATAGACAAAAAAAAAAAAAAAAAAAAAAAAAAAATACTGAAAATAATAATTTTTATTGTAACTGTAAATTAAAATTTTTATTGTAACCGTAACTTTAAACCATTTGAACTTCTTTATTTATATATTGCTAGTTTCTATGTAACGTAATTACACCTGATGATGCTATTATTATGATAGCGAAAAGCTTTGTGTAGTTTTTAATAAAAATATTGTATATACGTGTTTTAAAGTGGTTTTGTTACCTTTTATATTATTTATACACGTGAAATGTTTTATAATTTTAAACTTTTAATAGTTTTTAATCTTAATTATTATTATTATTTTATTTTTTTTCCCTTTTTTTCCTTTTTTCTTAGTCCTCACAACAATGTGATTTTACATGCTCAAAAAGTGATTTCTTAAAAAACCTTCATATCTCAAAGAAAAAAACAGATATACGTGAAATTTTTGTTTCAAAATATAGCTAACATAAATACCTAAAAACCAATTCCTGGAATTTTAGAAATTCGGTCTCTAAGGAGGGGGACAGGGGGCAAAACGTGATTTCACAAAAAACTTTATATCTGAAAGAAAAAAAAACAGGTATCAGCAAATTTTTTACTTTAAAATATAGCTGACACAAATACCTAAAAAACAATTTTTGGAATTTTAGAAATTCCGTCCCCAAGGGAAATAAAATGTTATCTATATTATATCTTCTATATAATAATATAGATATTTCTCCTATAATAAAGTTTTAAAAAAAAATTATTTTAACTTTTAATTGTTGTCAAAAAAAAAAAAAAAAAAAATGAGTTGATTTATTTTTCGACATATAATAAAATATATTTTCACACGAATAATAAAAGAAATATTAAATTTGCTTAGGCCATGACAAAATGATGTCATTATCTAAATTAAATAATAATAGAAAAATCCAACATATTTCTTCAAATTTTGTTTCATAATCTTTTTTAACATACCTCAATTTTAGATTTCTTTTTAATAGTGTTTTTATTTATTTATTTATTAGCACATATAATACTGTTGCGTACTTGGGGGTTCGTGAGTTGTCTGAGAATGAAAGGCCAAACGTACAAAAATTCAGTAATTTATTCACAGAAAATTCCAGAAAAATGCAGGTCTATAAACCAAGTATCAGCTTCAATTCAAACAGTAAACACAGCTTAAACAACAGCTGTCAATAGCAAATCCACAGTACAAACTGTATACCAACAACACTTGAAGCAAGTCTCTCTCAAAGAGGCTTAAGAGCAATGCAAGCACTAGCGAAGCTGGCTGAGATCTGAACTGAACTAACTGCCTTGGCGAGGAAGCGCTCCTTATATGCTGTTCCATGGAGCCCAGATTTTTCGAGAAAACTCTAGAAAGTGGTCAACCAATCAACTTACAGCTTCCATATTTGGTAAATTCCATATAAGGATTTTCTCGCAAAGGTGGGAAAAAGTCGCCAAATTTGGCGCCAAATGCATTACCTGCATTACTGGGGCTTTTTAATGCGCTTTTAAGGGAAAATAAGGCTATTTCAACGCTAAAACGACTAGAAATGCACAAAATTAGCACTTTATCAACTTACTAAGCCTCTTTGAAAGAATTTATACAAAAATAAACACAATTATTTACAATTTCGTAATACTGCCCCCCTCCCAAGGACTGCACGTCCCAGGCAGTACAACCCTTGGTCAAGAGGCGAAACTAAACAAATTTACACCATCTAAAACACAAAAACTAAGTTGCATATAACGATAAAATAGAAATACAAATCAAGTGAGAAATATGTAGAAAATTCACAAATATGTTCAAATATTTATATACAAATATTTACAAAATTCACAAATATGTACAAATATTTATATACAAATATTTACATTACGCATGCGCAAATTTTACCAGTATTTACATTTTCAATTTTTAATATTACCGTTACTTGTGGTACTTGGCTAGCCTATTATAGTGCACCACCTTCGGTTTTGATGAAGGTGATTTAGTGATCCGCACCACTACATCATTCAGCCTTTTTAAGACTGTGTATGGTCCGTCCCAGTTGCACTGTAACTTGGGGGAGAGTCCTTTGCGTCGAACAGGATTCCACAACCAGACCTTGTCTCCTTCCTGGAACTCATGTTGTGTAGCCTTTAGATCGTACCTTGTCTTCATTTTCTCCGTTGCCATGTTAATCCGCTCCCGAGCAAAGTTGTGTACGTCCTCAAATCGTGCCTGGAGATCTTGGATGTACTCCTCGGGCGATGAAGGCGCATCGGGTGGACAACCAAACAGGAGATCACAAGGGAGACGAAGTTCATGTCCAAACAACATCTGGGCTGGAGTATAGCCGGTGGTTTCATGGACAGCACTTCGATAAGCCAGCAGGAACAATGGCAACTTCAAGTCCCAATCTTGCTGGTTCCTTGATACTAGAAGAGAGAGGTTATTCAGGATGGTACGATTGAACCTCTCGACCATGCCGTCCGACTGGGGATGTAAGGGTGTTGTCCGGGTTTTGTCTATGCCAAGTAGTTGACACAGTCCTTTGAAAACATCAGAGGTAAAGTTCCTACCTTGGTCGGTATGAAGTTGTAGGGGCGTGCCGTACCTTGACACCCATTGCTGCACTAGGACCTCTGCGACTGTGCATGCCTCTTGATTGGGAATAGGATATGCCTCAGGCCACTTGGTGAAATAGTCCATCACGACGAGGATGTATTTATTTCCACTGGAGGTCCGTGGCAAAGGACCCAAGATATCGATTGCAATCCGTTCAAATGGTGCTCCCACGTTATACCGTTGCAGTCTTCCTCGACTTCGTTTCTGCGGGCCTTTACGTGCCGCACAAGCATCACAGGATTTACACCATTTCTCCACATCCTCCTTTGCCTTGCACCAGTAGAAGCGTTCCCGAACTTTCTGCAGAGTCTTCATTACCCCAAAATGGCCTCCGGTAGAGCTACTATGCAGTTGTTCTAAAACAGCTGGAATTTTTGATCTTGGTAATAAAATCTGCCATCTGAAGCTTTTCCTATCATCAGATTCCCACTTTCTGTATAATACGCCGTTTCTGATATGAAGAGAGTCCCAAAGTGCCCAATAATTCTTCGTAATGGGACTAAACCTGGAAATGTCCTGCCAGATAGGTCTGTTGCTGGTCGTCTCCTTCAGCTGTAATATTGGCTTTATGTCAGGATCTTCCAACTGGGCTTTTCTAAGTTCTTCGTCACTCCATGGATCGGGATCTTGATCTGATGGTGTTGAGACAGTAACTTGGCAGGCAACCGGATTTATCGGCAGGTATTTCTGTTCGGCTCTAGAGCAGTACTTGCAGCTTTCCGAGCAGGGCTTCCGTGACAAGGCATCAGCATTACCATGTAGAGTCCCTTTACGATGACGTATCTCAAAGTCATATTCCTGCAGGCGTTGTATCCACCTCGCAATCTGTCCTTCCGGGTTCTTGAACTGGAGCAACCACGTTAAAGATGCATAGTCAGTCCGGAGCAGGAATCTTCTGCCATAGAGATAATGATGGAAATGTTCTATTGCTTTTACGATGGCGAGTAGCTCTTTCCTGGTGGTACAGTAATTTCGCTCCGGTTTAGACAGGCATTTACTCCAATAGGCAATGACATGTTCTTGACCATCAATTTCCTGCGACAGAACAGCACCGACACTCTCATGGCTGGCATCTGTATCAAGTATGAACTGTCTGTCGGGCTGTGGATATGTCAAGATAGGCGATGATGTTAAGGCCTCTTTAAGTCGCTTGAACGCTTTTTCACATTCATCTGTCCACAGGAACTTCTGTTTGGCTTCCGTCAGCTTGTGCAGTGGTCTGGCAATATTTGAGAAACCCTTGACAAACTTCCTGTAGTAAGTGCATAACCCCAGGAAACTTCGTAGTTGGTGTACATTTTCAGGGCGACTCCAGTTCTCGACTGCAGAGATCTTCTCAGGATCAGTTCTCACACCTTCGGCAGAGATGATATGGCTGAGGTAGCTCACTTCACGACGGAACAAGTTACACTTGCCTGGATTCAATTTGAGGTTAGCCATTCTGAGTTTCTCCAGCACCTTTCGGATGTTTCGTAGATGGTCTTCAAAGGTGCGCCCCACAATGATAATATCATCCAAATACACCACACAGGCTTCATAGGAAAGTCCTTTTAGCACTGTCTCCATCAGGCGTTCAAAGGTGGCAGGAGCATTACATAATCCGAACGGCATAACTTTAAATTGCCACAGTCCTTGTCCCGTGGTGAATGCAGTCTTCTCATGATCGTCAGGATGTAATTCTACTTGCCAGTAACTGCTCTTCAGATCCAAAGTCGAGAACCATTTATTGCCAGCAAGTGTGTCTAATGTGTCTACACAGGGCGGCGTCCAGATGATCTTCTTTTTTAGTTCTTGAGCCAAATCCGTTCTAATGATGGTCACATTGGCTCCCGTGTCCAAAATCATCCGGCAGGTTGTGTTGTTAACTTGGCCATAGACGTGAAGTCCATTATCGCCGCCACTCATCGATGAAACATGAAATACTGTAAATTGGGGCTCTTTAATTTCAGGCGACCTCTGCCCCGCGAGATGGCCTCCTCTTAGTTTCCCTGTAGTGATGGTGAAGATGGGTGATTTCCTATAGTTGGTCGTACAGGGCAGTTCCTCTTCACGTGACCATCCCCTCCACAGCCCCAGCACTTTATCTTCCGGTCCTTTATTTCCTTTTTATTCTCCAGGCTGCGCAATCTCTTTAAGATTTCTTCGATACTTCTCTTCATTTCATTTTCACCAGCAGGGGTATCGTTTATTGAGACTGCTCTTATGGTATGGCGGTCTTTACGGGAGGCTTGTTGGGCTGCCTCTATCCTAAGTGCATAGCCTAAAGCTGATTCTACGTCTCTGATGTTGGACAGTCTTAGCGCTTTTTGAATTTCTGGATCACGAACAGCATCGATAAAGTACTGAAGAGCTAAGTCGTTCCGAGTGTCAGCATGACAGTCTGAGAATGCTAGATGTGACAATCTCTGAATGTCCGCTGCCAGCTCTTGCAAACTTTCGCCCGTTTTCTGGTAACGGGATTTTAGCTGGAGGCGACTATAGTCCTTAGAACACTTCTCTCCGAAGCGTAGCTCCAGTGCTCTAGTCAGGGCCTCGAAGTCGTTCCTTTCTTCTTTAGAAACATTTCTCAGTATCTCGGCTGCATCTCCCCGTAATGCTGCTGCTAAGTGGACTGACTTGGCGGTAGAGTCCCAGCCGTTAGCTTCAGCTACAATGGAAAACTGGGTCTTATATACATGCCAGGAGGAACTGCCGTCGTAGGTAGATAGCTTAATAGATTCCTGATTCTGGCTTCTTTTATCTCTCTTTTCCGTTTCCTGGGGCAAGGAGATCAACTTCTCTTCTACTTTTCTCTCAAGATGTTCCTCTACTTTCTTCATGACTTTCTTCTCGAAGTTCTCTTCTATCTTCATAAATCTCTCTTCAAAATTACTTTCTACTTTCATAACATTTTCTTCTATCTTCATAGCTTTCTCTTCAAAACTCTCTTCAATTTTCAAAACTTTCTCTTCAAAATTTTCTTCTATCTTTATAACTTTCTCTTCAAAATTTTCTTCTATCTTTATAACTTTCTCTTCTATTCCATCCATTCTATTTTCCATCACCGTTAATTTACCCTCGATTGATTCTTTCACCGTTGAAAGCTCTCTCTTCATCTCATCTTGATTAGATTTAATTTCTTCCTGAACTTCACCCAAACTGCTTTTCATATGCTTCATTTCTTCAGTCAAACCGTCTTTCAATTCTCTTTGCGATGTTTCCATTTTCTCAAGTGCTACTTTAATTTCTTCAGTCAAACCGTCTTTCAACTCTCTTTGCCCCTCTTTCATTTCTCTTTGTCCTGTTTCTATTTTCTCTATCAATCCGGTTCTTAACTCATTCATCTGGGCAGTGAGTCCTTCTAGAAATTTCTTCATTTCTTGTTTCATAGCTCTCGCTATCACCATTCACAGACAAATCCCCGCTTCTGACACCAGAAATGTTGCGTACTTGGGGGTTCGTGAGTTGTCTGAGAATGAAAGGCCAAACGTACAAAAATTCAGTAATTTATTCACAGAAAATTCCAGAAAAATGCAGGTCTATAAACCAAGTATCAGCTTCAATTCAAACAGTAAACACAGCTTAAACAACAGCTGTCAATAGCAAATCCACAGTACAAACTGTATACCAACAACACTTGAAGCAAGTCTCTCTCAAAGAGGCTTAAGAGCAATGCAAGCACTAGCGAAGCTGGCTGAGATCTGAACTGAACTAACTGCCTTGGCGAGGAAGCGCTCCTTATATGCTGTTCCATGGAGCCCAGATTTTTCGAGAAAACTCTAGAAAGTGGTCAACCAATCAACTTACAGCTTCCATATTTGGTATATCCCATATAAGGATTTTCTCGCCAAGGTCGCCAAAAAAATCGCCAAGGTGGGAAAAAGTCGCCAAATTTGGCGCCAAATGCATTACCTGCATTACTGGGGCTTTTTAATGCGTTTTTAAGGGAAAATAAGGCTATTTCAACGCTAAAACGACTAGAAATGCACAAAATTAGCACTTTATCAACTTACTAAGCCTCTTTGAAAGAATTTATACAAAAATAAACACAATTATTTACAATTTCGTAACAATACATTTGGCATGAAAGCTAATTTAGCATTATATTAAAGAGCTTTACTTATTCATAATGCAGGGTAATTTTTTAAATTTTGATGCTGAAGTAGATATGACATTTTTCACAAAGGAGTCTATTTTTGTGATAGCTACTTTAAGCCAAGTAGACCATAAGGCATATAAAGAAATAAATCATAAAATATTGAGGGAAAAAAAAAAAAAAAAAAAAAAAAAAAAGGACATAAAGAAACAGAAGCAATAATCTCATAAATTATGTATTTTTGTTTAAAAATGGCAAAAAAAAATTCAGAAGTCACCAAGGGGAGCTATAATAAACCTGTACCACAATAAGGTTAAATATTTATTTATTTTTATATATATACCAACTACTGTTAACTAACTATGAAATACATATAGCCACAAAAAGTTAGTTGTCGTACAGCGTATTGTAATATTATATTTGACATGAAATTGCTGTCATTTTATGGTCGACTGGAAAATCGAATAAATATAGGAAATAATGGGAAAGTAATTATTATGTACAGTACGTATAGTGTTGTTCATATGTAGTTAAAATTCAGATATAAAAGGGCTACTTTAATTTTTTCGATACTGTTTCGAAATTGTTGTCTGATAAACGCAAAAGTGGAAGCCGACTGGTATGGCATTTTCGCATGCAATAGCGACACACGCCAAAAGCAAGCTTTTGAGCAATTTCAATGAATTTTATTTTTATTTTTTATCTATAAAGCAATATAGAAAAGAGTTTTCTTTAAATATAGTGACCAGTAGGACTGGGCTTTATATCGATGAAAAATAAAATATCGATTTAACGCTAATATCGTTTATCCGATTTCAAAATTTCATCTTCCGTAAAATATCGATGCAGAAACATCAAAGTACGGGAAAATCTGATTCCAGACTAAACCGATTCTATGCTGGAATAATGCCAGATAGCTATTCATATTCATTCAATGGGATAACGATTTAGTCAAGCATGCGCACTCATAGACAATTAAATCAAAAATCTTGACTGAATGAAACCGCAAAAAATCAAGCGAATAATATTCATTCGAAATGCCGTTTCGATTTAGTGTTACGCAGGCGCACTGGGTAAAAGAGAATATCGGTTTAAAAGATGCATTCTTTCGATGAGCCATGATTGCGGTTTTAAAGCAAAATGAAAACCAATTCTGATTTCTGATACAAGCATTCCGGTTAAGTTTGGGTAGATGAAATGGGATTATTCATTCATTCAAAATTCGTTTGATTACAAGAGATTTATTTTGTCAATATTAGTATTTTCTTCTGCTATTTTTTGTTATATTTTTTGCCAGTTCCTATAATTTATAAATAAGAAATCCCAATTTATGTCTATTAGATAAGTGAATTAACTATTCTTTATTAATATTTTATGTAATTAATAATATTTCTTCATTAAATTCATTAATATTAGTACAGAATACGGCATTGTCATATTGTCAAAAATAAATTAATTCAAACAACGGCGTTATTTTAGATATGATTATTTCAATATCTAAATTTTATTTATTTGGAAGGTATGCGTATTTAAAAGGTATGCATACTCGAAGGTATGGGTATTTCGAATAGTATGAGTATTTAAAAATAATTTTAAATGCTGTGAAATTTGATTTTTTTTTTTTTTTTTCTCTCTCTTCAAATGCACCAAATTGTTCTTTCTATCAAATTTATTTCCCAATACTGAGTTAGCTATTTAAGTCTTTTTGTCTTTTGTAATATTTCATGTAATTTAATCTAAAATAAGTAAAAATTTTAAAATTTCAATAAAAAAAAGTAAATCTCGTAAACTTTTTAAAAAGAATTATATTTTAGAAAATTTTAATTAAGAATTTTATTTATTAGGAGATTCAAGGCACTAGAAATTTAATAACATGTGTGAAGCGCTTCTCTTAATTAGCAATTTTCTGCTGATACTAGCAATTTTGCAATTTATTTGCATGTAAGTGGGGCATATAAATATTTTAGTGCATTACAAAGTAGTACGAAATAGTAATTATAGTAATTATTTAATAGTCTGAATTTATCAATTAGTTAAAATATTAATAATAAATTTGGGTGTTTTAAATGTTCTAAATGTTACTCATGAAATGTCACGTCACGAGTCCATAAATATAATTTGTGATAAAACAAAACTGCGCTATATTAATTATACTGATGTATAAATTTTGAACTGCGGAAAATAATGAATAATTTTATAATTAGTATTAAAGCATTATACCTTTATCAGAAGGCTGTTTCTTAGATGGACTAAGAACATGATTTGACAAGAATTTATTTTACAGAGCAGTATTAAGTGTACATTTTTTATATAGAAAATATTGCTAGCGCTCGAATAATTTTATATCCGACTATATATGGAGTAATGTTATAAGCAATACCATTATATGGCTCAACCTCATTTTTAAGTTTTCTACTTCCTGCGATTGAATTTAAGTTGCACCAAAATTGGAGCTACCATACATCCACTCACAAGGGAAGTATAAATCAGTAAAATTCCTATTGAAACCAAATCAAGATTAAATTAAAAGAGAAGTCGAAAACATAGGCTAAATGGCAAATTTTGAGCAACAATTCACTTATGGGTTAAGATAAGACCCTACAAAATTTAATCCCTTTTATGAAAATCAACGAAATGTAATAAGTGGGCAAAAAAGCGTGGCACAGTGTCAGAGTGTTTGACTTGAGACAAGAAGATCTTCAGTTCAATCCCCGTCTCGGCAAATTTAGATTTTTCTTTCTTTTTTTTTCATAATACTAATACTTGGTTTATCTAAAATTAACAAATGATGGTAAAAAGTTAAACCATGAGGTGGTTGCAGCTACTTCAGTACCAAGTTTTGGTTCAAACTAACACCAAACTTTTTATATTGTAACGCTGTACTACTGAGACATTAAACCCAACAAACTAACTATAAACTGTCTCTACATTCTAAAGAAAACTGCTAAATTCCTTACGTGTAGGGATTATACCCTACAATTGGTAACGCTGCATTAAATCAATATATCCTTATATCGGTATTTTAGACGAACGATATATTGATTTAAGAAAAATCAACATCGCCCAGCACTAGTGACCAGCCAACCAGGTAAAATTATCTGAAGAAATCCATAGGAGCTGAGGCCACAATTTTTAGTGTGTAGCTTATTTACGTGTATCTAGCACCCACTGCAACGGGATTTTGAGAATTTCCCCATTTTCCCCCTTAAGGAAGGGAGAGTAATAAACACGATTCCAAGCATAACTTTGCTTAAAATTATCACAATAAGATTAATTTTTATGTGTGGGTTGGTTATGTGTTCTCTGTTAGGTTACATTTATTTTCCATTACCAATGCCTCTTGTATTTACCCTCCTTCACTGTATAATAGATCATTCCAATAACGACTGGCGCGCCACCACTTGGACTGTTCGTACGGCGCATCTTTTACCTGTACCTTGTTTTGAATATTTGTTTTCTCTATATGTAACTATGTGATGTGAGTGTTCGTCTAATTAAAAGTGTTTCGTTTTAATATGGACTCATCAATATGAATTATTATTTGCGTGCTCTGCTTTATAAGCCCAATAGGTTATGGGCCCAGAGCAAATTAACTTTTATTTACGATAAATAAACTTTTATCTGTTAGATAGACGACCACGTTTGAAAATGGCGTCTTATGGAACACTACGTATTGAAACGCTAAACAAAGATAATTATGAAACCTGGAAAATACAAATGAAGGCACTCTTGATAAAAAATGAATCCTGGATTTATGTATCTGGCTCTAAACCAAAGCCTTGTGGCAAGTGATGCGAAATCAAAAGAAGCGTTCAATAAATGGATTGATATGGATGAAAAGGCCAAAGCCGACATAATTTTGTGTATATCGCCTTCTGAACTGAAACAAATAAAAAACTGTGAAACATCCCTGGATATATGGAAAAAATTAGAAGAAATATATCAATCTGAAGGCCCCGCTAGAAAAGCGTCACTGTTAAAATCACTTATTTAACATAAAGATTCCTCTTCTGTGAGCATTCGAGATCATCTTCGAAAGTTTTTTGACATAGTCGATAAACTATCTGAAATGGATATTAAAATAGATGATGACTTGTTAACTGTTATGTTGTTATACAGCCTACCATCCAGTTATGAAAATTTTCGGTGCGCAATAGAATCCAGGGATGAGCTACCTAAACCAGAAGTACTCCGAATAAAAATAGTAGAAGAAAACGACGCCAGACGCCATGATGACAGACCGAGCGATGGAGCGTTCATGACTGGGAATTTCCGAAAGAAACCTGCTCCGTGGAATAAAAATAAAAGGAATCCTAAGATTACTGAACAGTACACTCAGAACGAAAGAGATAATTCAAAAATTACCTGCTGGAAATGTAAACGTATCGGTCACCGTGCTAATCAGTGTGAAAAAGACAAATCATTTAAATATCGACAAAACAGTTTAGGACTACTGGCCAGCACAAATTCAACGAATACGTACATATTATCCAAAGAACAATCCGAGAATCTTTGGTGTGTTGACAGCGGCTGCACTCGACATATGGGGAAAAATGACTCCAAATTTCACGATTTAAAGGATACGGATATAAAATCTGTAAATTTAGCGAATAATGAAACAACTGATGTGTCCGGTGTTGGTAAAATATTAATTAAAGCAGAAGTCAACTCAAAACTTCAAAATGTAGAGATCAATGATGCTCTATTGGTTCCTGAATTGAAAACGAACTTATTGTCCATGTCACAAATGTGCGACAAAGGTTTCACTGTAACTTTTAAAGACAAATGTGCTATTATAAATAACAAAAAGAAAAATGTGACTCTAATTGCGGACAGAAAAAATGAACTTTATTATTTGCGGGATAATAATGCAAATATAAATAATGCAGCTAATTTTTCTAGTGAATCAATCGATAGTTCTAAAAATATTTTTGCCGATGTGGAAAGTGGCATTGTAGAATGGGTCATCTAAATGTAAAAGATTTGATTGATTCAAATTTAAACGTTCATATTAGGGGGTTAAATACTTAAAAGGTATCCGACTTCAATTGTGAAGTTTGCGGGTTAAATAAAATGACCCGTGCTCCTTTCCCTAAGCACTCAGATCGTGTTACAAAAATGTTAGAAATAGTTCATTCGGATCTTTGTGGGCCCATCAGGATACCCTTCATAGGTAAGTCCCTTTATTTTATTACATTTATTGATGATTATTCTCGTTATTGTGCAGTAAATTTCTTAAAAACTAAAGATGGGGCATTGAATGCTTTTAAAGAAATCAAACTTCTTTGGAAAAATGAAAAATCTATAAAAATAAAAAAATTCATGAGTGATAATGGAGGCGAATTTATTGGGACTGAATTTGAAAATTTCTTGAAAGAAAATGGTATTCAGCATAGATTAACAACCCCTTATTGCATGGAGCAATCGAGTGTTGCTGAAAGGAAAAATAGAACTCTCGTCGAAATGGCCCGTTGTCTATTATCACAATTAAAATTACCCTTAAATTTATGGGCAGAAGCTATTAACACTTCTAATTATATAAGAAATAGATGCCCAACAAAAGCTTTAAATGGAAAAACCCCATATGAATTATGGAATAATATAATACCAAACGTTAGTTATTTCAAGACTTTTGGCTGCACTTCTTATTATTTCAATAACCACCCTAAACATAAATTTTCCCCAAGGTCTAAAAAAGGATTATTTGTCGGTTATTCAGAAAATTCTAAAGCATTTCGTATTTATCTTCCTGAATCAAATACAGTAATTATATCCCGTAGCGTAAAATTTTTTGAAGCGAAATCTAATGATTTTTCAAAAGTAGGTCAATTGTATCCAGATGATTTTCAAAGAGAAATACAATTAAGCGAACCGCAAAATGAGTCACACATGCAGCAGTCAGAAGAAAAAATTTCTCCTCTTCTGGAAATAAAAAATGAAAAAGATGAACTGTCACGTGACCTTGTAACTGCGCCTTTCGAAGCTTCAGAAGAGAAAAATGTATTATCATTGCGTAATCGCGAAATAATTAGGGAGCCGGAATCAATTGCAAATGCTGTTTATAGTTTTAATTCGGAAATAGAAATAAATAATGCTTTGAAGGGTTTGGAGGCTTCTAAGTGGTATAAAGCAATGACTGAGGAAGTAAAAGTAATATTAAAAAATGATACATTCGTAGTGACAGACAGGCCCGAGAAACAATGCATTAAAGGTAGATTTGTCCTTACAAATAAATATGATCAAAATGGATCTCTTTTGAAATATAAAGCGAGATTAGTAGCTCGCGGTTTTAGTCAAAAATTAGGTATAGATTTTCGTGAAACTTTTTCTCCGGTAGCAAGAATGGGATCTATTAGAGTCTTGGCAGGTTATGCTGCTAAATTAGAATAAAAATACATCAATATGACATAACGTCAGCATGTTTGAATGGAAAATTAGATGAGGAAATTTTTATGGAAGTTCCCAATTATTTTAAAGAAATACTTCAAATAATTATAAATGAAAATTGCGATAGGGACATATCTGATAAAGCAGCCGAGATTCTTAAATATCTAAATGTAGGGAATAAAGTTCTTTTGTTAAAAAATTGCTGTATGGGCTCAAGCAGGCCGGGAGGTGTTGGAACACTAAGTTAAATAAAATTTTGAATGATTTCGGAGCAAAACAAACAAATGCAGATCCATGTTTATATTATATTAAAAGTGATAAAGGGTTGACTCTTATAATGATTTACGTTGATGACATATTGTTTATGTCACAGGACCCTGATATGTTAGAAAACTTCAAAATTCATCTTAATGAAAAACTAGATGTTAAATATTCAGGCATAGTTAAATATTGTCTAGGGATAAATTTTCAGTTAGAAAATGGCCTTATAACAATGAGTCAACATAGTTATATTAGAGAGCTGTTAGAGCGTTTTGGCATGACAGAAGCCAAGCCCGTAGCTTGTCCTATGGATGCAAGCATTCGATTAAAAAAGGCCGAAAAATGTTGTGAAAACGAATATCCCTACCGTGAATTAGTTGGAAGTTTGATGTATCTTGCAACTTCCACCAGGCCGGACATTGCAAATTCGGTCAGTCAATTAAGTCAATTTCTAACTTGTTTTGATAAAACTCATTGGACTGCCGCTAAACGAGTTTTACGATACTTAAAGAAAACAATAAATTTTGGACTTGTATTTAGAAAAAGTAATGAGCCTTTGTTCGGTTACACTGACGTGGATTGGGGGAATTGCCTCGATGACCGTAGATCATATACAGGTTACTGTTTTATATTTTGCGGGAGTGCAATTACATGGGAAAGCCGTAAACAATGTACCGTAGCTCTCTCATCAACGGAAGCCGAATATATGGCTTTATCCGATGCCACTAAGGAAGGGATATATTTATGTAAATTACTAAATGAGTTATCTGATGGCAAAATTGAAAAAGTGAGTATATTTACAGATAACTTAGGATCTATTAAATTAGCTGAAAATCCGATCTTTCATAAGCGCACTAAACATATAGATATTAGGCATCATTTCATAAGGGATGCACTGAAAAATGGAATTACTAATTTAAATTTTGTGTCTACTGAAAATATGGGGGCTGACATTCTTACAAAAGCATTAACATCATCAAAACATTACAACTGTTGTAAAATTATGGGATTGGAAGATGTAACATTGTTATTTGGGTAAATACGTCGACATTGTGGGGGGGTGTTAGGTTACATTTATTTTCCATTACCAATGCCGCTTGTATTTACCCTCCTTCACTGTATAATAGATCATTCCAATAACGACTGGCGTGCCACCACTTGGACTGTTCGTACGGCGCATCTTTTACCTGTACCTTGTTTTGAATATTTGTTTTTTCTATATGTAACTATGTGATGTGAGTGTTCGTCTAATTAAAAGTGTTTCGTTTTAATATGGACTCATCAATATGAATTATTATTTGCATGCTCTGCTTTCTAAGCCCAATATTCTCAACACGCACTATCAAGGAATTTTATGAAGTTTCCCTCTCCCTTCCTCCTTTAAGGGTGGAGTGGGGGCAAAAACATATTTTTAAGAGTAACTCTGCTCCAAAGTAGCTCAGAAAAGCAATTTTTTGATATGTCGGTTGGTTATGCGTACTCAACACACACACACACTACAAAGAGATTTTGTGAAATTCCACCCTACCGTTCTTGGGAGGTGGAGACAAAAAAACATGTATCCATGTGTAACTCTGCACTAAATTGTCTTAGGAAGGAGATTTTTGAAGTGTGGGTTGGTTATATGTATCTGACTCATAGTATAAAGATATTTTGCAAAATTCCCTCCTTTATGAGCAGGGGGGGTTAAAACACATTTTAAAACATAATTTTGCTTCAAATAATCTCAGGGTCTCGATTTTTTTTTTATGTCTGGTTAGGTATGTATATGCAAGATGCACTATAAAGGGATTTCGCGAAATTACCCCCCCCCCCTGCATTCCCTCCCTCTTCCTCTGGGGCTGGCAGATGCAAAAAGCATGTTTTCAAGCACAAATATACTTTATATAAGCATAAGATTACCTTAGAGTGGTGAATTTTGATGAATGGGTGCAGGGGCGGCTCTAACGTTTTTGCCGCCGTAGGCAAACCTCAAAAGTGTCCCCCCCCCAGCTTTAAAAACTTTCAAATTAAAAAAAATACATTTATATAAAAAAAAAAAATCACATAAATGGTCTAATAGAATTGAGCTAAGTAAATAATACTCATATAACATTTACTAATATTTCTTTTTTTTCTTTCTTTCTTTCTTTTTAAATTAAAAACGCTAAATCTTTGGAAGTAATACTAGTACAGTACACACAATATTTTCTAAACAGCGAAGAATGAAAAATGCTAGTACAGTATACAAAATTTAAACCTGAATAAAATAATCTCTTTCGAACCTTCTTTTGTGCAAATCTCGAATAACTTCTAATCTAATTTGTTAATCAATTCATATTCAATGTCCAATATTGCTAACCCATTGAGTCGATTTTGACTAGATATGGTTTTAAAATATTTTTATCATTTCTACTTTCTCTTACCCATAAGGTAGAGAAAGTATTGTTTTAGGGTCAAATTTTCGAATATGAGTTTTTGTTATATTTACACGTTTTAGGGTCCCCTGAATCCGAAAATCATGTTTTTAGCGGTTGGTCTGTGTGTGTGTCTGTCTGTTATCAGCATATCTCAAGAACAAACTGTAGCAGAAAGTCCAAACTTGGTATTCTAAATGTGTATGGTATGGGGATGCTACACTAAGCTTTTCGTTGAGATGACGCATATAGTTCGTGTACAGGGACACCCAAGAGAATTCAAATACATTACGTCTATGGGGAAAATTGCAGGGGAGTAGAGTTTAACATCTATAGACTGCACTAAACCAAAATGAAATGAATCTATATTTTTTATATGCATAAAAACATGTCTCATGTAGAATATGGTAAGGAAATCCTTCACTGTTCATTTACAGGACTACACAGAAGAACTTGATTATAGTACAACAGTAGCTGAAAATTGATGAAAATGTATTTCAGGCTGTGCTGTGTATCACTACTATAGGATTATATTTAGGTGCACCATGTGGTCTGTACATAATCTTCAAATGATATTTGATATACAGATCAGGGCTGCAAATATTTAAACAATAGCGTTCTTTTTTATTGTTAGTGGAAGTTCTTTACTGTAATATTTTACCACTTCCATCAAAGCTGCTCAGAAATTGAAATGAATTCCTCATAGACATGATAAATAATGTATGTTTTTAAGCTAAATATTCATCTCTTGTTTTTTGTATATTTACACGTTTTAAGGCTTCCTGATTGCCGAAGTAAAGTTTTTTAACATTTGATTTTTGTCTGTGTCTCTTAGAGTAACTTACAAACGAATAATTTGAGGAGATCCAAAAGTTGTATTTTCAAGTTAATATAAATTTGTTGCTGGAAAAGTTTCAAGGAATGTTACGCGTGAAAATTGTCTGTATAATTTTAAGCAAACTTTTAATTTTAATAACAGATTTAAATTCTATATAAATGTAGGTGCAGTAATAAAACGGGGGGTTGAGGGGGTGGTAGTCCCCCTCAAAGGGAACTAACTGTCACATAAAACTTTTCCGAAGCCAAATTTGAATTGTTTTAACAGTTTACATAACACTACTCTTTGTCCTCTTAATCTCCAACCTGTATTTATGGTATTAAATTTCAGGGTAAGAGAAAGTTGTGGGAGTGACACACCAGATTATTAGTTTAGAAAAAAGATCTTTCTCCGTTAGCAAAAGTTATGGGTAAGGTTAAAAAAATTTTTTAAAGCAGTGCTTAAATTCGGCCCAATGTTAAGCAAGGTAATGAATTTGAAGACGTCAAAATTGGACATTTTTTTTTCAAAGGTGAAGAAAATAAAGTATATTTACCAGCCAATTTTAAAATGTTAAGATTTAAACGACTTAACAGAGGAATCGCCATCTGTTAAGTCGTTTCCCAGATCTTTACAGTGTGTCAGTCTCAGTAATTCATTTTTGCACGTGTCTTTAAGTTTATGGACATTACATAATAATTCAAAAGAATGATTATGATTATTCAATAAATTTAATCTCAGCTTCAGTGCACTGATCGCCTGATAGCTGAAAAGAAAAAAAAATCTATTTTATATTTTTCTTTTGAATTTTCTATAGCTTCGTCTACACTTTCATAAGAAAAATCAAGGAACGCGGTAGCTTTCCGCTCCGCCAAGCTAAAACAAACACCCGCGAAGCTAAAGCAAACATTAAGAGAAATACAATACAAATGCAATTTACAAAGTTGGAAAGTCAATGGTGAACGCTACAAGTGGCTATATTATGTCGACATAGCATCTCGGACTTTTCGACTACCTGTATCTCAGCTCCCTGATCCCCAAGACCTATGATTTTTTGCACAGACCTTGAACATACCCTTAAGGCAAAACATACAAATTTGCATGTCGCTCCGAATTAAGGGGCCTGAGTTATATAACTTTGAAAACCCGAAATTTACTGGTGAGATTCTTCTTCTGCTTCTTCTTCTTCTGCTTGTAATTGTTAAGACAAAAAACTGTTGATGGCGATTGAGCCTAGAGTTCTGCAGCCGATGAGCTGAAAATTTGCATGGACATTCCTTCTGACCTGTACTAGTGACTTTTGCAATCAAAAATGTTTTTGGTCGGGTTACTGCTGCCTTCGGCATCGTTACCAGTACACATCTTGCAATCGCTTTTTAACTAACTTCCCGACTAGCTAGACATTTGAAACTTTCAGGATAGCTCATAACACGGTGACAATACATTTTTTAACACTTTTAGTCAAATGTTTCAGGTCCCTACTGCCTTCGGCAGCGATTAAATGATTCGACAGAAAATTTATTTAACTAATTTCCCGACTAGCTAGACAATTGAAATTTTCAGAATAGTTCAGAACACGGTGAAAATGCATTTTTAAAAAATACTTTTAGCCAACTGCTTCGGGTGCCTGCTGCCATCGGCAGCGTCACCAGCACAAAGCTTGCAATCGATTTTTCACTAACTTTCCGACTAGCTAGGCATTTGAAACTTTCAGGATAGCTCAAAACATGGTGACAATACATTTTTTAACACTTTTAAAGTCAACTGTTTCATTTCACTACTGCCTTCGGCAGCGTTTATATGATTCGACAGAAAATTTATTAAACTAATTTCCCGACAAGCTAGACACTTGAAACTTTCAGAACATGGAGAAAATGAATTTTTTAATACTTTTAGCCAACTGCTTCGGGTTCCTGCTGCCATCGGCAACGTTACCAGCACAAAGCTTGCAGTCGATTTTTAACTAACTTTCCGACTTTTACTAACTTTACTTTTAACTTTAACTTACTTTTACTTTTAACTTTACTTTTAACTTACTAACTTAACTTTTACTAACTTTCCGACATTTGAATTTTTCAGGACAGCTCAAAACACAGTGACAATACATTTTTTAACAATTTTAGTCAACTGTTTCAAGTCCCTACTGCCTTCGGCAGCATTCATATGATTCGTTAGGAAATTTATTTAATTAATTTCCCGACTAGCTAGACATTTGAAACTTTCAGAATAGTTCAGAACACGGTGAAAATGCATTTTTTAAAATACTTTTTGTCAATAATAACAGGAGACTTGGCGTTAGAATATTAAAACCCGAATAAACTATACTATGTCAGAAGCACCAAAGAAAAATATTTGAGATGCATACAGCTGTGTCGGTAGCCTTAAGCGTACCGTCTTCAGTGCAAAAAGAATGTAGTCAACTGTTTCGGGTTAGTGCTGCCTTCAGCAGCATTACCAGTACACATCTTGCAATCGCTTTTTACCTAACTTCCCGACTAGCTAGACATTTGAAACTTTCAGGGTAGCTCAGAACACGGTGACAATACATTTTTTAACACTTTTAGTCAACTGTTTCAGGTCCCTACCGCCTTCGGCAGCATTTATATAATTCAACAGAAAATTTATTTAACTAATTTCCCGACTATCTAGACATTTGAAACTTTCAGAATAGTTCAGAACACGGTGAAAATGCATTTTTTAAATACTTTTAGCCAACTGTTTCGGATTCCTGCTGCCATCGGCAGCGTTACCAGCACAAAGCCTGCAATCGATTTTTAACTAACTTTCCGACTAGCTACTCATTTGAAACTTTCAGGGTAGCTCAGAACACGGTGACAATACATTTTTTAACCCTTTTAGCCAACTGTTTCAGGTCCCTACTGCCTTCGGTAGCGTTTATATGATTCGACAGAAAATTTATGTAACTATTTACGAATTTAAACATATAAAGCCACAAATTTAATCAATAAACAAAAAAACCTTACTTTAGCTTTACCGATGTGACTCTTTTGGCAAAGTACTTTCTTATTAGGGGAACCCCCCCCCTCATCGTCATCGTCGGTCACTCCATTCTGTGCGCTTCTGAAAATTTTCTGTAGGTGTTTTAACTTCTTTCTTCTTTTTCAGGATATAGCGCCAGGTGGCGTCTATACCTGTGGCTGGTTGGTCCAGGTTGCATGCGTTCGGTTGGCTGATAATTTCAATGGTTTCTCGAAAAAGTGCATAGTTGTGACTGTTATAGTTCGCGATTTTTTCGGTATTTTTAAAATCTATTTCCATATTTTCATTTTTATATGTTTGTGCTAGCGCGGTGCCGTATTTGCCAAATTTTATGTCATTAGTATGTTCCTTAATTCTTGTGTTAATTTTCCTCTTAGTCATTCCTACATAGCAACCGTCATTATTCTTTGGATATTTAAAAGGGATCTTGTAAACGCCGGCGGATTCGAGGGGGGGGAATGTTATCTTTATCGTTTCTGATTATTTGATAGATATTTGGGTTTGGTTTAATTGGAATGTTTACATCTAGTTTGCTTGCGATATTTTTAGTTTTCACTGCGGCTCCGCGATCGTAAGGTATTGCACTAGTGTATTTTTTATTTGGTGTTTGGTAGCTAGGGTAGGGATATTATCGATTTTCTTTATACGTTTTTTATAAAGTTTATCTACAAGGTTCTTAGGGTAGTTTGCTTTTATTGTTAAGATTCTGATGTAATTGATTTCGTTTTTAAGGTCTTCTGGTTCTGTACATATAAGTATTGCGCGATTAATATAGGACTGAATGGCGTTTAATTTATATTTATAGGGGGTTTTACTATTGTAATTGATAATTTCTTTACTAGAGGTAGGTTTTCTGTAGACAGTTGTGTTGATTGTATTGTTCATTCTTTTGATTTTGACATCGAGGAAATTAATTTCATTGTTTAATTCTATTTCGTTAGTGAATTGTATATTTTTATCTAAGCTGTTTAAATCATTTAGGAGTTCGGTTGTGTTTTGTTGTTCATGAATTATGGCAAAAATATCATCTACATATCTGTTCCAGTATATTATTTTCTGTTTTAATTTTTCTAAAATTGTATCTTCTAATTTTCTCAATTTAAACTCTGCTACAATCCCTGATATAGGGGACCCCATCGGAACCCCTTTGACCTGTTGGTATACTTTTTGATTAAATTTGAAAAAGCTTTCTTTTAAAATTAAATTGGTTGTAGACTTTAAAGTTTGGGCTATTAGTGGACTATAATTTCTTTCTATTTCGTCGTTAATTGTATTAATTATTTCATCGGTATCGATAGAGGGATATAGGTTAATTATATCAAAACTAATAAATTTATGATTTGGTTGAATTTCAAAGTTTTTTATTCTTCTGATGAAATCTTCAGTTGAGTTTAAGCTATATTGTGATGGGCGGAGAATTTTCTTGTAAATATTTGTCATATATTTTTCTAAATTATAAGTTGGGCTTTCGCGTTTGTTAACTATGGGTCTGATTTTGAGGGGGGGGGGGGTTATGGTCTTTGTATTTTCCAAAAAGTCTAGGGGTGTTTGGTGCGTGATTGTCTATTTTTGGAGGTTGGTTATTGGGCCAATGGCCATTTTTGATTAGTTCGTTAACTTTTTCATTGAGTTTTTTATTTGGATCCTTTTTTGTTTCTATGGCATTGATTTCGCGGATGGTTTCGTTCATTTTATTGATATAATCATCTCGGTCTAGAATTGCTATTTTGCCTGTTTTATCTGTCATTGTGCAGGTTATTTCTTTATTATTTTTCAAAGATTTTAAAGCTTTTAGATCGTGTCTGTTAATGTTTTTATTTTTCATCAGGTTTGTTATTTCTTTTTGAGCAGTGTTTCTTATTATATTTTGATTATGAGTTGGAATTTTGTTAATGGCAGTTTCGATTTTGGCTATGCTATCTTTTATGTTTATGGGTTGCTCTAAGATGTATTTCGGTCCCATTTTTAATATGGTATCTTCATGTGTATTGGTTTGATATTTTGATAGGTTAATGTATGGGTGTTTCTCGGTTATTTTAGGTTTAACATTATATTTTTTAATCAAGAATTTTAATTTCTTATTGCGCTTCTTTATGTTAATATTATTCTCAATTTCGGAAAATGTTTTTATTTTATTTTCCATAGTTTCAAAGTTTTGATGATTCGTTTTTTTTGCTGATTTCGTCGATTAAAGTTCTTTCATTATCTCTATTTTTGTAGTATGTTGCTTTGTTAATACGTATAGCTTTATTTAAAATTTTATTTTCGAAGTTTCGGACTTCATGTGGGAAGTTTTTTCTAATAAATTTACTGTTGATTCGTAAAGAATTTGGAATGATGTTAAAATATTTACAATCTTAATATTTAAAAAACGGGATTGATTTTCTAAGTGAACTAATTTCTTACTTAACTTTTTCCATTTAGAATGTAAATTAGAATGATCCATATCAGATCAAAATAAATTAATGCAAAAGTTTATTAAAAATTGTTATTACGAAAAAAGGATTTATTAATCCCAAGTTAAAATATTAAAGTCAAAATTTATGTTTAAAACACATTAATTAAAACAAACGCGAGTTAAACGTTAATTTTTTTTTTTTTCTTTTTTTTTTTTATTTAGTGAAAAAGAACGCCCACTAAACGGACATTAATCAGAAAAAGGAAAAAAAAAATTACGGTATGTTTACATTAAAATTTGTAGAACAAGAGAAAACATTTTTAAAAATGTATAGTTTCCAAAAGTAAAGGAAATTGAAATATATATGCATGCAACCTTTATGAAGTTCTTCATCAGCTTTAACCACAGAGTTTATAAAACTTAATAGTCCAGGTTTTCGACTTTTAATTTATTTACGAATTTAAACATATAAAGCCACAAATTTAATCAATAAACAAAAAAAACTTACTTTAGCTTTACCGATGTGACTCTTTTGGCGAAGTACTTTCTTATTAGCCCCCCCCCCCTCATCGTCATCGTCGGTCACTCCATTCTGTGCGCTTCTGAAGATTTTCTGTAGGTGTTTTAACTTCCCCTATGTAGAAGTTTAATTAATAAAAAATTTAGTTAGTAAAGATTAAAATATTATTACGCACCCCACCGTAAAAATACTTTAAATTATAACTTTATAATGCAGCGAAAAAACTAACACAGATAACAAAGAATGTTGAAAGAGATTAGTACTTATTAGAAAGATACATGCAGTGTTATTGGGAGATCTTCATTAAGCTAGGCATTGAGTACCCGGGATTCAATAGCGGCGGCGAAATTTGATATCAATCCTTTTTTTGGCTGCTTAAGAAAGGTAAGAGTTTTTGCTGGACGGGGTGACCTTTACAATAGTATTGTTTTTTTTTTATGAGATTTCGTTTTTAAGATTGAACATGATGGCGTGGTGTAGTCAATTCAAAGTTTTTTTCTACGTCTATTACATCAGCTAATTTTTCAGCTTCTAAGATAAAGTTATCAAAGGATCCAACTGATCATAATTCTTAATAATAATAATAATAACGAGCTATTTAATAAATTAATGGCTTGGTATCACGGAGTAAAAAGACAGGAGAAGAAGGTAACGCTGAAATTTTGTGATGTTGTTTTCTAATGTTTACAGATGGCGCCAGCATGCAATCCTTCCTTCTCTCCAGCTTCCGCAATGTTATTCAATGGGGAAATGTCTCGTTTTAATTATTTTTTTAAAAATAATATCAAGCTGAAAAAATTTCGATTGAAAGCAAATTTCATTAAATAGAGTATTCTAACCAACATGTTTTTTTTTAAGAGCCATTTTATACTAATTTTACTTTGAAAGAAAGCTTTTAAAAAATGACGATTCTTATGAACCGAAGCTAGCTAAAACAGACAATTGGGAGGAAGGAGAATGGATGAAATTTTGTAAAGAAAAAAAATAAACTTACTTTAGGTGCAGAAAACACGAACTCGGACTTTATTTTTCTCCAAGGGCATTTTTTTGTTTTTCTTATCACTATCATAGCCTGTTTTACAACTAGGAATGAAGCATTTATTTGAAACATCTGAATTATGCAGTTTTAAGAACTTACAAAGAAATTAAATTGCTTAAAATAAAAAATTTTAAATGTACTTCAGCAAAATTCTATTGAAAACAACAGTATATCCGCGCCGAAGTAGGGAGGAATGACAAGTGGCGCCCTCAATATTTACCAAAAATTTAGATCACAGTTTCGTAGCTTTCTCCCATTGGACCTTCAACTCCTATTAATATTACTCCGTGCTTGGTATAAATCCAAAACTTTTGTTTCACATCACATAGCTTACTTAATCGGACTAAGATAATCAAAAATTCTGTGTCAAATGACGATCAAACATAAAAAACTTTAATTGTTTTATTGTACAGTCAGCAGAAAAATTACTGAAGCACACATCCATATTTTTCATGTATATATATATATATACATAGTTTGATCGCTTTTTTTTTTATCATCAACTTACTTTTTTATAAACAGCATAAGACTAAGATCATGACTCGACAAATATTTACTTAACAAAACAGTATGTATAAGGTGCCCATCTTTTAAGTAGGAATTATTGCTTAGTGCTTCAATAATTTTGCTGCCGACTGTAATCAATAAACAACTGCCTCATTTTGAATCATATTATCTATCTCTACATTTTTGTAATTGCTTAATAAAGCATCATGAATATTTTCTAATTTAAGAAATAAAGATATTAGGGAATCTATACAACTTTTCCAACTTCGCAGTCATTCATTAACTACTAAGTTTAATAAATGGCTGCTGCAATGTACGTGAAATACTCTAGAATTTAAAGTTTTAATCCTTGATTGTACTCCGAATTTGTCGTATCTCATATATAAGCAATTTTTATAACCTTGAACTCTCATATTTTCTAATTTTAACCCTTCTTTTTCAACTCTTTTAATAAAAACTTTAGGCAGTTTGTGATGAAAAGCTATCACCATTCTTTCCAGCTTTCATCCAATTTTTAATGTCCTATTTTCCCTCTTAAATTAATTAATATCAATTTATATAGAACCTCAACTTAAGTATTAAATAATCCGGATCTACTTTAAGACATCCACATATTAATATTTTGTAATTTATTTATCACGTATTTTCCGCGATCGTAATTTAATTTAAATATTCTTCACCATTTCGGCGATATATTTCCATTCCTGGCATTGTCTGTTGCATCACTGTTACTTCACCGCGCTTTTGTCACCTGATCCTTTGCACCTATCAACGCGCAGTTTCGCCGATGCGAGATTACCGTTCTTTTCGGGATCGCGGCTAGCGGCAGTCGACTCCGTGAGTTCGGCAGAGCGGGACGTTCAAGAGTGCCTGCGCGATGTAACAAAATTTTTCCGTTAAAAATAATCTAACTGGTGCGGTAGCTCGCTAACTCATATCTTTTCCAGTATCTTTTAATAGTTCTGTAATTCTTTTGTTACATAAAAAGAAACCGAGTACATAGTTGATTTTATTGAATGATTGTCATAGAAAAATAAAGAGTTCTTTATGAAAGTTGGATTGCTTCATTGAAACGAAATAATGTGCTATCGTTCTTATTCGGCGAAAAAATTCTTCAACCTGGTGAGTACTAACAACCACTTTAAAATTTCTGCTTTCAGTTCATTACGATCACGTTGCTTTTTAAAATAAAATTATCTTTCATACTATAGTTTAGTTTTTCAAAACTTTAACAATGAAGATTCAGTTACACCACAGTTGGTGTCCGGACCTTCGTCGCCGGATGGCAGATGGTTCATTCATTTCATTTAATAATAGTTAAAAATCAATATTGTATGAGATATGCCGATGGCACGAATAAAATAGATTTTTGAGAAACTTAATAAGGTTTATTTCAGAAATATAGGTATTGCAAATCAAAGAATAAAAATAAAGAACAAAAGTTTGAAAACGAAAGTACATAAAATATTTTATTGATTTAATGAAAATGTGCTAAAATATAAATCCTAATGAAGATGTTTGATGTATTTATCCAGTATATTTGTTTCGTTTTAAAATTGTTTATGAAATATTATTACACTGGATTGTAAATTAAGATACTTTTGGTTAAAAAAAAAAAAAAAAAAAAAAAAAAAAGAATTCTTTTGTTTATGTTTTGATTACAGTCTTTACAGAATTTTAAAATTATTCTTGTTGAAAATAAATAAAGAAATTAGTATTGAAAATATATAAAGAAATTAGTATTGAAAATATATAAAGAAATTAGTGTTGAAAATATATAAAGAAATTAGTGTTGAAAATATAAAAACTCATGAGTATTTTTGGTATCTTGTTCCTGTTTCTATGAGTAGAATATAATATAATTGGTTTACCTATTTATGGTGTTATGAAATATTTTGGTTAAGTGCATTGTAAATTTTTTCATTAGTCTGGTGAATATTACAAATAAGTATAAAATATAGAGTAAAATGGCTCATAAATTCTCATTTAACATCACCCCATTTTTCGGGAGATCCAGAAAAATTTTCGTTCTTTAAAGAACAATTTACTTCTTACATACAATTAAATAAATTGTCTGATGCTGAAGCACTCATCATGCTAAAATCAAGACTTGATGGGGCTGCGTTCAAATATTACATTGAATCTCCGGAGTTGCAGAAAATCACATCACATTCAGAACTCTTACAAAAATTAAAACTGTTCTTTACCAACACTACTACACAAAACAGCATGAATGATTTTGAAGGTATAACCCTTCTCCCAGGTGAAAACATCAGATCGTTAGCACATCGAATAAGCAAACTTACCTCAATAGTGTATCCCAAGGTTTTGGATGAGGGTACCCTGCAACAAATAAACCTTACAAAATTTTTTCAGGCTGTTCCTGCCAGTATTAAAATCAAGCTAGTTGAGCAGGCACCTATTAATTTTGATGAAGCTGTAGAAAAAGCTGCAAACTTATACACCCAATATGCTAATCACAACATTCTAAATTACTTGACAACAAATCATTCAACGTCCGACACAGAAATAAAATCAAGCCCTCTAACTGCTCAGCTTAATCTAGTAAAAGTCAAGAATGCAAATCCAACTGATTCTAACAATACATACGTCAAGAAAACAAATCAGTCACATTCACCAGAACTTTCTCATTGGAACCGAAGGTCTTCAAAATATAAATTCAACAACAAACGTAAATTCAATAATACTAGATCATACGAATACAATAGAAACAAATTCAATATACACAGAACAAAATGCCAATTTTGTGGCAAATATGGCCACGAACTCAATAAGTGTCGCCAATTTGAAAATCGCTTTGGCAAGGTTTTGCAAGATACTCCCGTTCCTCATGTTAATAATGTAAACTCTCGATCATCCGCTTTACCACCACCTCTACCATTTTCGCAATCACATCTTGTGAACTCTCTGCAACCGACTGCTACTTTTTCACAGACAACTCCTTTTCCTTTTGAACAGTCGTCTGTGCCACAACAAATGCAAGCACCTGCTCCACCAAAATTCAATGTTCCGCAATCTCTGCCTTATCTGTTTCAGAACAATACTTTGCCAATTACTGGCACTCAACAAATGTTACCAACCCACCCAAACTACAATTGAGAGGCTCTGAAGGTGCCAGGGTTTCTCATACATTCGTACCCCCTATTATGGTACCGAATATGCCACCTCCAACTTTCAAAAATAACTTTTTGCATCTTCATGCAATGAGAGATCTCAAAAACAAGTCTACTCAAACCTTCAATGATACTAATGATCACGCTGTCGCACCAGATGCAAATACATTTGTAGATTCTGTACATAATAAAACCTCATTTCTTAATAATAATTCTAAAAAACACTTCACTTATTCAGTGCATGATCAAAATTCTCTCGTTCCACCTCCTTTGATTAATGTGACACTTGCTAAGTTAGAATTTAAATTTCTTGTTGATTCGGGATCTAGTATCTTCTTGATATCCGCTGAGTTCTTCAAGAGCATAAAACCATTTATTCATTATAAATTTATATCAAGAAATGTTACCATAAAGACAATAAATTCATCAATCAATTTTGTTGGATGTGCAGAAATAAGCTTCCATGTACACAAGCAATTTTTTCGACATCCATTTTTCCTTGTGGACTTTTCACAGTCTCATTTTTCTGGCTTTTGGGCACAGACTTTCTGCAAAAACATGCCATGACGGTCAACTTTTCAACAAATTCTGTAATTTATAAGGATCTACAATTTCCATTTGTGTCAATTCTCAGTGAAGATAATAACCAGTTGCTAAATGTTCAAAATGTAAATAATGATGATAATGCTAATGTTTCTCAAAGTGCTTCTACTATTTCTCAAATTACTTCGGGTGTTTATCCAGATACACAACAAACCCCACATAGTGATATGTGTAATGATCATGTCAACAATAACGTTATTTTATTTCTCAAAATTCTACTGTGTATCGGGGTGTACAACAAATGCAGTTTAACAATGATAATAATTTGCCTAATGATAATCATACAAATGGTATTGTTTCTCAAAATTCTTCTCCCTTACAAAGTAATATTTTTGAAGCTAAGCTTGTAAATAAGGTATTAATACAACCAAATGAAGAATTATTTGTTAAAGTATTCTGTAATAACATTTCTTCAAATTTAAATTTTCTATTTGAATCCATTCCGGATAACAAAAAGGACTGTCCTATGGCTATCATTTCTTTAAAGGATTTAAATTTTAACACTTCTGAAAATTCTCAACAAAATAAAATTGTATTCAATGTGTTTCTTAAAAATATTTCTGATGAAACTATTCATTTAAACAAAAATCAATGCCTAGGTCATGTCTATGAGATAGATGATATACAAGAATTGCAAAACGAAAACATCCCACAAGTAAATGCATTTGTAAATTTAATCAAATCTTCTGAAGACACATTAACTTTAAGGATAAAGGAATTCAATATAGATAATTTTAAAATAGATCATCTTAATTCACAACAACAATCTGAAATAAAAAAATTACTTACCCGGCATTGGCCAGTGTTCTCTTCCACTCTGAATACCATGGACACACAGACTATGTTGTGCCACAATTAAATTTCACCTCTAGTTTTCCTCGAAGATCACTTCCGTATCCAATTCCTCAAAGTCTCCAAGCTGAAGCCAAAAGGCAGTTGGAAGAAATGAAAGAGGCAGGTATTATTTCCAACACCATTTCGGATTGGGCCTGTCCTCTCCTTCTCGTAAAAAAGAAAATTGGTGCGGATGGAATTCAAAAATATCGGTTTGCTCTTGATCTTCGATTGGTAAATGCCATAATAACACAGTCTTCTTACCCTCTTCCGAAGATACAGGACATTATTTCAAACATAGCTCAATTTAAATTTTATTCAAACATAGACCTTCACAGTGCATACAATCAAATAAATCTACCTGAAGATTATAGACAAAAACTTGCTTTTAACACACCCTTTGGAACATATCAATACAACCGACTAGTTTTTGGCTCGAAAAATTCAGCTTCAATATTTCAACATTTAATGAACAAAATTTTGGATGAGGTAAACCTTCCAGGACTCTTTGCATACCAGGACGACATAGTCGTGGCTGCAAATTCACTAACTGAATCTATTGAGAAACTCGAAGCTCTTTTCAAATGTCTATCTAAATATAATCTTACACTTAGTCCCACAAAGTGTAATTTTCATCAAGACAAAATAGATTATCTGGGATTTAGAATTTCAGAAAACAAAATTGAACCCATCACTAGCAATATTACAAAGATCACCGCTTTCCCCACTCCTAAAACAAAAAAATACTTAAAGAAATTTTTAGGACTTTGCTCCTTCTATCGTAACTTAGTGTCAAATTTTGCTCAGAAGACAGTGCTACTTAACCAACTTACTTCCAATAAGGCCTCATTTAAATGGAAAACCGAACATGAAAAAGCTTTCAGGGAATTGCAGGACTTTTTCTTCAAGGAACCATTTCTCAAACAACCGATGTGGGACAAAACTTTTTACCTTAATACCGATGCCTCAAATCAGGCAATTTCGGCTTGTCTGATGCAAGACTTTGATGGCAAGTTACTACCAGTCTCATATTTTAGAAAGACTTTGTCCAAATCAGAAATGAAGTACCCCACTTTGAAGAAAGAGCTGATGGCCATAGTAAAAGGCGTTCAAGCTTATAAATACTATTTGTATAATAGACACTTCATGATACTATCTGATAGTCTTCCACTAAAACATTTTCGTAAGTCTTCCTCTCCAACCGATCTAACAACCAGATGGTTGCTTCAATTAGATGAGTACTATTTTACTTTCTCCCACATTCCTGGCAAGCAAAATGTGCTTGCAGACTATTTTTCAAGATTGCCTGTAAGTCCAGAAAAGCAGAAAATTCAATCACATCCATAACTTATACAGACCAACGAGATCCTTCCCATTGAGGAAATGACATCAATTAAACAACCAGCTAATAATGATGAGCAGTATGTAAACACAATTCATACCTCCACTCACATGCAACCACAAGATCCTCTTTTAGAAATTTCTGTCGCCACCATTTTGTCTGAACAATTAAAAGATAAAAAAATATCAAAAATCTACAATTCCATACTCCATCGCAAATTCTCATCTCTCAATAAGAAATATTCTATAAATTCCTCCAACAATCTTCTTATGTTCAATTGTGGCAATAAAAGAACAAATATTGACTTCATACCAAGGATCGTTGTTCCCGCTTCCCTAATACCAAAAGTTTTGAGAATTGCTCACCTTACTCATCTCGGTGTGCAAAAAACATACCAATTACTGCAACGTAATTACTGGTGGAAAGGAATGTTTAGTGATACCCAAGCCTACATAAACTCATGCTGTGTTTGCCTTCAAGCAAAACCACAAAAATATCCTCGTGCTCCGTACCAAGACACCAGTTTGCCGTCTCATCCCTCTGAGATGATCAGTATCGATTTAGTAGGACCTTTTAAGAACAAATTTCATGTACTCACTATTGTCGACATTTTTTCAAGACACATGGAACTTTATCCCATCAAAATTATCACTGCTAGTTCTGTTGCGGAGAAAATTTTCAAATATATTTGCAGTTACGGAAGGCCAGCACAAATCCTATGAGATTTAAGAGTACAATTCAATTCAGCGGTGTTCAATAATTTAAAAGACGTCTTACAAATAAATTTGAGGCATTGTTCTACAGGACATCCGCAGGCAAACGGAATTTCGGAAAGAATAAATTCATCAATAAAAGCCACAATTTCCGCTCTTCAACTTGAGGGAAAGAGTTTTTTCCATGCAATAGATCTTCATAAATCTCTGTACAACGGCTCGAAGCATCTTTCCACAGGTACAGGTTTTTCTCCGAACCAAATACATTTCGCTAGAGAACTCTCCCTCGTAACAGATATTGCTGATCCTTCACGTATGACACCAGTTCTAAATTTGTCTCATTCCTTAAATGAAATCTTTAAAGCAATCAATCATATTTATGCATTAGTTTACAATAATCTTCAATTTTCCCAACAATACAATCAACAAAAACAATCTCAATATAAAAAGCTCAGAAAATTTAAACAAGGTGACATTGTTTACATAAAACCAGTCAAAAAGTTTTCAAAGAAGTTAGATGGACCATTTGAAGTAGTAAAGATAATAAGCCCTTTAAATTGTTGTATCCGCCGAGCTGGAAATCCAGAAGGAAAAACCTCTATCTTCCATATTGATAGATTGGTCTTATCGCGTCCCAGACCTCAGCACCTGGTCACACAGGACCCGCCTGTTCCACAACATAACACACCTGCCGAGACTGCAAATACTAGATGTCTAAGTGTTCCTATTACTTCTCTGTCTCACTATACTGTTAATAACTCTTTTCACTCTACTTCACAGGAAGCAGTTGTATATTTTCCAGGTCCTGTATACACTTTTAGAGAGCCCAATGAATCTAGTGAAATTGAGATACACCATTCCTCCATTGATGATGATGCTCTATCTCTAGAGATGCCTGTCCTCACTCCTGAACCGGTATCTTCTGTTGCACCAGCTGATCCTGTCGTTCATCAGCATCCTCATGTGATAAGTCCTAAATTTTCATTAGCTTCATCAGATCAAGAGTTTCCTCAAACAACCGAAATTCTCAGCAATCCAGGTAATGACAGTAATTACTCTGAATCTGGTGATGCATCTGCCTCCGCTATCCATAAAGCCAACAAAAATCAGTATAAACCTCCACAAAAAATTACAAGGTCTCAAAATAAACTCTTAAAAGCAAATTTAAAGTACAACTTGAGACCACGAACACGTTTTAAAAAACTGTGGAAGAAGTAATAACTTTTCGTAGTCAGCAAAATTTTTGCATATGGCTTTATTTGCTGAATATATTTTACTTTTTCATATGCACATTTACAATATGTATAATACAATATTTGTTTACATTACTGTCATGTTTTTTTATATTGATTTTTTTTTTTTTGTGAAACTTTCCTTACTAAATATATTTTACTTTTTCATATGCACATTTACAATGTGTATAATACAATATTTGTTTGCATTGATATTATATATATTTTTATTTAATCTTTTTATGTAGTCAGTTTGCATTAGTCAATCTTGTGTTTATTTTCATTTTGCCTCAGGGATTTTTGGTTCATACCTGTCAAAATTTTCTACAATCTTAAGTATTTCTTATTTTGTTAACTCTGCTATGCAAAGTGTCGCCAAATTTGTTCGCTGGTGAACTTGTTTGTGCGTCTCATTGTCTCTCATGTTCTCTGATGAGTGTTGAATTTGCACTGTGGACTGCAGCCGCTGTGTAGATTTGCACTTGTCATTCATTCCATGGTTCTTTATTTCAATAGTTCACAATTTATTTTTATTTATTTTTTTTTTTTTTCAGTTTTGCACATGTTCCAGTTCTTTCATTTTTTTAAGTTTTAAATTCTTAATTTCTATATTCCCACATGGAGTTTGAAATTTTATTCACAGGTGATTGATTGTGTAATATTCAGGCTGCTGACTAATATATATATTTTTTAAAGTGTGATCACACGCAATATTTTTATTTTTAGTATAATTTGCATGCAATGTGTTTAACATATTACTTTATTTTATTACACAATGTGTATGTGTTGTATCTTTATGTTTCTTATTTTACATGTAGCACATTGTATTTATTTTGGTGTACATCTCCTTGTATCACAATATTTTTATTTAACATTCTAAAATTTTGAAAAATCGTACCTACTCATAATTCATGGTGATACAATTTATTTATATTGCATTTATGTGGCAAAACACTTAATCATAATGATGTACGGAATTTCAGTGCAAACTCAATGTGTAATATTTTTTCTTTAACTTTTGTGGAGATTTGATGGATGCGACTTGCCTGCACCAGTCATGCCTAAAAAAAAAAAAAAAAAAAAAAATTGCTGTGAAATGGTGGAATTGTGATGAAAAGCTATCACCATTCTTTCCAGCTTTCATCCAATTTTTAATGTCCTATTTTCCCTCTTAAATTAATTAATATCAATTTATAAAGAACCTCAACTTAAGTATTAAATAATCCGGATCTACTTTAAGACATCCACATATTAATATTTTGTAATTTATTTATCACGTATTTTCCGCGATCGTAATTTAATTTAAATATTCTTTACCATTTCCGCGATATATTTCCATTCCTGGCATTGTCTGTTGCATCACTGTTACTTCACCGCGCTTTTGTCACCTGATCCTTTGCACCTATCAACGCGCAGTTTCGCCGATGCGAGATTACCGTTCTTTTCGGGATCGCGGCTAGCGGCAGTCGACTCCGTGAGTTTGGCAGAGCGGGACGTTCAAGAGTGCCTGCGCGATGTAACAAAATTTTTCCGTTAAAAATAATCTAACTGGTGCGGTAGCTCGCTAACTCATATCTTTTCCAGTATCTTTTAATAGTTCTGTAATTCTTTTGTTACATAAAAAGAAACCGAGTACATAGTTGATTTTATTGAATGATTGTCATAGAAAAATAAAGAGTTCTTTATGAAAGTTGGATTGCTTCATTAAAACGAAATAATGTGCTATAGTTCTTATTCGGCGAAAAAAATTCTTCAACCTGGTGAGTACTAACAACCACTTTAAAATTTCTGCTTTCAGTTCATTACGATCACGTTGCTTTTTAAAATAAATTATCTTTCATACTATAGTTTAGTTTTTCAAAACTTTAACAATGAAGATTCAGTTACACCACAGTTCCTTACCAGTAGATCTTTCAACAGGAAGAAAACCTTAAAAATGTCCATTGAACTTGCATTGAAATTCTGATTGGCCAATGAAAACATATCTTTATAAAAAATTATCGCCCTCCCCCCATCCAATGAATCTGATGGACGTTATTGCATAAATAAAGCATTGTTTTAATTCTGACATCACTGTTGCTAATTCAAACTCAAATTTTGTCGTGTTTTTACGGACAACTCAAGATGTCCCTATCTTATGGCTGAGGATGTCCTAGGCTCCTAGGACGTTCTTTCATACTTAGGATATACTGATAATGTCCTGTTGAGGAAGGGTACCTCCAAATAATTCCTACATGCTGAAGAACACTGCTGAAAGACCCTACAATTGGCAAACTCTTGACTTTCTTTAATTAGAGGGCAAAAAGAGCTTGGTAAAATCAGCGGGGAGTGTGCATTTCTTTCTTCGCGTCGCGGCTGCGCATACAATATATACTGTACAGAACTTACAAGTTTGTCTATTCTTGTCTGCATTTCAAATTATAGGAATGCGCAGAGAAGACTGTAAATTCTTGTTACGATTATTTACTTATTTTTTTACTTATTTATTTTTCTATTTATTTAATTTCTACATTCAATAATCGAAGTATTTTATTCATTTATTTTCTGTAGTTCAACTGATTTTGCAGCCCCTAAATTTTGCCGCCGTAGGCAGTTGCCTACCTTGCCTACCGCCTAGAGCCGGCCCTGATGGGTGTTGATTAAGTGTACGCAATATGTACTTTGATGGGAAGGAATTTCACAAAACTTTCAACATTACCTGTGAGGGAGGGAGAGCAAAAAGTAGGTAAGGTACTGCCGAAGGCACTGGGGCTCGAGATTCAACGTGTGGCGAGCAGGAAAACTGCTACCGAAGGTAGCGGGAACTTTAACTTACATTTTGACTTTTTTTTTTTTTTTTAGATTTTTTAAAATTATTAATGATATGAAATATTGAGAATTTATTTCGATATAATGACCAGCGAAGTGGGCAAAGCCGAATAGTTTAAAATAAAGTTATTATTATTATTTTTTTTCATTTTTAAGAAAAAGAAAAACGCAATTTTATAAGATGCCATATGGAGACTAAAATTGGCTTTCTTTTGATATTTAGTGTTATACTACTTCTCAATGATGGAAATCATCTGCATTCATCATAGAAGATACTTCTAACAAATAATTAATAAAAAGATATTTTTACTGGGTGAATTTGTATAGAAAATATAGAAGAAAGGCATATGGTGGCTACAACATACTAGTTTGGTTTTGGAGTTGTCACTCTAGGATAACACTTTGTAAAGTAAGGCTTTTTATAGACAGGAACTTACATGAAATAATGGTGCAACGACTTCATCAGATACATATATGTAATTTAAATTTTCTTCGGAGGCCACTGAAGACCAGAGGCACGGAGCAGACCACCCCCTCCGCCCCACCCTTGGTACCCCACTGATAATATTATAAATGATTCAATAAGCTTAAAACTCTTTCTGTGTATGATATATTTTAAAATAAATTTCAATGCACAATCCTCATTACAGTCTTCACATTTATAATATTTTTGCTTTGTTAGAGATATTTTTTGCAAATTACACACCATCGTCGAAGATCATTTTGCTTTTCTTTTCAATTTTGTTCATAATATCGAAAAATGTCTTTACATGAAATGACGGCAATTTAAATTTCAGAGTAATTAAAAAGTTGAGCAAAATAAATAAATAATTATAAGGTAAAAAAAAAACTTTTTATATGCATTGTTTTAAATTTTCTGATGAATCATAGAGCTCTTATCAATGTGCATAAAATTTTTAAAGTGATAATGACATCAATTTTTGCGAGATGCATGATTTAACTTTGTATGATTTTTTAATGTTCATGTTTAATTAAATGTATTTATTTTTATGTCGAAAGAAAATGAACTCGTAAATTTTTTTTGGCAATAATTAAATTATAGCTAATATTTTAATGACTATTTTAACGCTATTAGTATGTTCTTATTTTTATATTTTAATTAATTATAAGAAAATTAATCAAAAATCCGAATATCAGACTTCGAAGTATTGTGTTGTCATCGGGTTCCGAGCTATTGTAAAAGTTTCAAGTGTCTAGGTAGTATGGAAGTTAATTAAAATTCGATTGCAACATTTGTACCGGACAAATAAACAAACAAGAATAGAAGTTAATAAAAACATATGATAATAAAATGGTATATTCAAAAGAGAACTGTCTGAATTTTTTTATTACTACTTTCTTACACCCTTATATTTTATTTTATATAAACAAAAATATGGATTTATCACAAGAAGTTTCAAAATATATTTCACTCGCAAGCCTTTCTTTCAAATTAAATCGAATGTAAATATTACAAGAGGCATATGAATAAAATCGTTCTTAGCTTTAGTAAGTACACTAGTAAAAAAAAAAAAAAAAAAAAAAAGAGAGAGAGAAAAGTAAAAAGGAAAGAAATTAAGTTTGCTAAAGTTAATCACGCATAAACACCATTCAAATTGCATTCATTCGAGATATATACATCAATAATTTTACCCTCAGAATTATGTCATATAATTATGATTAACTGTGAATAAACGCATTGAGTAGGTCACATGTTTGTAGCATAAATCACTTACACAAACATTCTAAATAAACATCCTAAATGCATATTAGACATTAAGAATGAAAAAATAAACTATAGCACAAAATGTGAGAATAAATAAATTATGCTTGTATTGCAGTTTCCGTGATTAATTTAATAATTAGTATGATTAATCATAAAATTAAAAAATACTCACATTCTGAGCGACTGAGTCACGGACTCAATGCTCGGTAGCTAAGAACCACATTGTAAGAGGCATATGGGCCTCACTCGGGAGAAAAAGACCAATGCAATGGAGTCGTATATGACAAGCTCGTCCTAACCAATAGGCTAAAGAACATGAAGCCGATATCTATATTAATAAAAATCAGACTTTTGTCTGTAAATTTGCCAGAATAAAAAATTTTTACGATATCACGTTTCGCTCACCAAGAAAGCCAAAAATGACTTCAGAAAATTTTGTAACAAAATTTTCTGAAGTCATTTTGTGTGTGTGTGTGTGTGTCAGTCATCGTGTCTGTATGTCTGTAACACTATTTTTGTACGGGTATCACATGAGAACGGCTGGACAGAATTAAACGGCTCTTGGCAGGAATTTAGGTCTTTTTCCAACGTATAATTATATCTATAATTTTTTTTATTCCCCCTCCCCCGTCCCCCCCTTTCCCCCCTGGGGAAGCAAAAGTCAAAAACACGTTTGTAAGCATAACTCAGCTCCAATTCACTTCAGGGTAAAGAAATTGCACATGGAGAGACTAGACATGAGTACAAATAAAAAACTATCTGTGATTTAGGAATTTTTGATTTTTAAGGGGAGAGAGGGGGAAAAACGATTTTTGGTAGGAAATTTCGCTAATGCCAGATTTTTCAGTAGAACTCTACAAAAATGGAACATAGATGTTGAAAAAATCCATGCGACTTCTTTATGATATTTCCAAAAACACATTTTTAGTTTTTTGTAAGTAGTGATAATATGAGAGAGCTGGCACAGTACCGTGTTTTGGGAAATGCAACCACCTCCTTTGAAAACAATGGTGTGAAAAAAACACCATGATTTATTAATCTCCTTTTAAGACAATGGTGTGAAAAAACACCATAATTTATTAACCCATCCTTTAAGAGAAATGGTGTAAAAACTGCTATAAAAACCGCAAAGGGAATTAAAATACTTAAAGAAAAATAGTCTTTAATAAAGAAACGAAAATGATAGCTAAAGGGTCTGCTATTAACACTATTGTTATAAGGAAGAGGATACAAGAAATAAAGAATTTTGAGCCTTCACAACCTAAAATTTTGTTTGAATTAAATCAATGCTTAAACTTATATTCAAACGATACAATTTGTATTGAAAAAGAAAGGAAGTTTTACAAGCACTGTAGCATGTAATATTTTGAAATGCTCTTGCCTTAGTATCGACTTTCTAGTACAAAAATATCTGGTCAAGAGTGACCGGATAATTGAACAAGTATGATAAAAAAAAATTATCTTTTAATACTTTTTGAAGTATGTATATGTATATGTTTCTGTTCTTTTCCCTACTAAATCTATACCCTAACTAAAAATTTATTCCTTTGGATACATTTCATCCTTCGCACTCTTTATTGCGTAATGTCCTAAAGCTAAAGTATGAATGTCATCTCCCAATATATATCGCTTGTCATCTTTTCCTGATAGCATGATCTTATTTACTTGTACAGAAAGAAGCTTATGTTTTGTGCTTCTAATGAGATTCATATCCCTGTACTGTTTTTGTTGTGAGAACAAGCTGTTTTTGTAATCCTCGAAATAAATTTTATTTTTCACCACACATTTCTTAACACCTTTTGCTTTTTTCACTAAACATTCTTCAGTTTTGCCTGCATATATTTTAGATCTTAATCCAAAAAATTCTTCCAAACGTTTTCCAGCATTTTTATCTTTCATTTTCCCCAAAACCTTTTTATTTACTCGTGGCATTTCATATCTATTATTTTCCTGATAATCTGACATACCAAAATAATCAATCATTCCTTTCATATCTTCATAAAAATCATCTGTTTTTATATCGTAAATAAAACTATCCGTATCCATATACAATAATTCAATCTTTTCTCCTTACTTGGGTTTCATCACATTATAATGAAAGTCATACATTAAATGCTTGGATAAATCTAAGATTACTCATTCCAACATATATGGGTTATCAAAGAGAACTCTAGTTTCGTACATATGTATAGCTGCTAAATTTTTATCAAAAATGATTTTTTCTTTAAAATTAGGTTTAGCAATGAGTTTTTCGACTTTCTCGGCATCACAACACAGTCTAATGTCAAATCTTTTTCGAATGTTTTCCATAGTTTTTTCAAGCACTGAATTATTGATGAGTTTATAGAAATCTTTTTCAAAATCATTAGTTGCTTTAGTTCTCATTGCTGCGTTTAAATCTATGTATTTCTTCAACTAACGTGCTTGTTTAAACTCTAACACTCTATGCACTTTTTAACATTTTCCAACAAGGTTTAAAAGTGTTTATGACTTCGGTTTGTCTGTTCGCCCTCTAACTCCCATAAATATTTATAGAATTTCTTGAAACTGATATATGCTATTCAAGTTCACTATCGGATGTTCCCTATTGAAAATGGAGTGAACATCTTTGCTGGTTTATGTACAGGGACACCCGAAGATTTCCAAAGCATTGTGTCCTATGAGAGGCATTTCTATAAACCCTTTTTTTTTATACCGTTACTTTACACAAATCTTAATGAAATTGAAATATGTTACTCAAGTCTACTATTGGATGTTTCTCATTGAAAATGTAGTAAATACCATCACAGGTTTGTATACAGGGACACCCGAAAGTATTCATAAGCGTTGTGCTCTACGAGAGGTATTTCTATAAACCATATTTTAACACCATTACTTTACACAAATCTTAATGAAATTGAAATATGTTATTCAAGTCTGCTATCAAATGTTTCTCATTGAAAATAGAGTATATACCATCACTGGTTTGTATACAGGGATACCCGAAATTATTCCTAAGCACTGTGTTCTATGAGAAGTATTTCTATAAACCAAATTTGAAGGACTGTACTTTGCAAAAATCTTAATAAAAGTAATATATATTATTCATATGCGCAAAAGCATGCTTTCCATAGAATACAGTATGACTAGCATTAGATTTACAAGGCCACACAAAAATATTCAGTTACATTAATAAGTTTTATTGGAAATTTGCTGGAATTACATTTTCGTTTATATTAATCTTTTTTATCATTTTGTAAATGTTTATAACACTTTCCAATAAGGTTGAGAAGTGTTAATGACTTTGGTTTGTCTGTCTGTCTATATCCGCACTTTAATTCGCGTAAATATTTATGGAATTTCTTGAAACTGACAAATGATATTCAAGTTCACTATCTGTTATTTCCTATTGAAAATGGAGTGATTATCTCTTCTGGCTTGTGTACAGGGACACCCAAAATACTCCAAAGCATTGCGCTTTTATGAACTATATTTTAATTCCTTTATTTTACACAAATTTCAATGAAATTGAAATATGTTGTTTAAGTTCACTATCGGATGTTTGCTATAGAAAATGGAGTAAATACCACTTGTGGTTTGTGTACAGAGTCACCCAAAAATATTCCAAAGCATTGGTTCTAAGAGAGGTATTTCTATACTAAGAGAGGTATTTCTATAAACCAAATTTTAATAACTTTACTCCGAACAGATCTTAATAAAGTTGAAATATGGTATTTATATGCACAAAAGAATGCTTTCTACAGAATGTAGTATGATTAACATTAGATTTACAGGGCCACATAAAAATATTCAGTTACATTGCAGGCTTTTATTGCTGAAATTGCATTTTTGTTTACGTTTAGCGTAACGATATAACACTTTTTAAGTTTGAATATGATTTCAATTTAAGTATCTTCCCGCCCCATCATCCGTAAATATTTTCAGATATTTTACAAAATTATATATGTTATTCAAATTCACTGTGGAATGTTCCCTATTTTAAATGATATTTATATGTCCTGTGCAACTGGTTTGTGTACAGGGACAACCAAAAGAAGAAAAAAATGCCAATACATTGCATTTTAGGACAGACATTTTTGTAAATTACATTTAAAGAACTTTCTATTGTAAAAATCACAAAGAAATTGACATTAATTTTTAATATGCTAAAATAATATTTTGTATAGAATATGATTTTGTTATCCTTCATATTTACAGGGCTACACTAAAATATTCAGATAGATTATGAACTGCAATTAGAATATAAGGGCTATGTTTTCTTTAGTGTTAAGCATTTTTTACACTTCCTAACAATGTTTAAGAATGATTAGGAAATTCAGTTAGTCTATCTGTATGCTTTTCAGAACTACTCTTTGTGCGATTACGTAGGCAAAGAGTATCAAAAGTTATACAATACAACAATTACGTACATTTGGAAAGTGTTAATAATCAATGCGTACCGCATGATTTTGCGTTCTTGTTTTATTTTTAACCCCATTTGCAAAAATTGTTTTAAAACCTTATAATGAACAACATAATGTTCTTTGCCATATGAGGTTGTCAGTAATTTTTAGGGATAGACCAGATATTTTGAAAATATCCGGCTGATTTTTCAATATCCGAAATATCGTCGGATATCCGGATCAAAACCACCGGACATCCGGTTATTAAGCCGGATATCCGGCTTTTAAGTATTTTTTAGTTCCCCATCATACTATAGGTATGGGGAACTTAGGTAATCGTGAAAAAATTCGACCTCGGTTTTTTGACTTTTCTACACGTTTTCAGGTGTGAGGAATCCGAAAATGACAAAATTTCTATGGTGTCTGTCTGTAGGGTGTCTGTTAGTCTGTTAGTCTGTTAGTGTGTTAGTGGGTCAGTCCGATAGTTTGTTAGTCTGTGTACACGATATCTCAAGAACAAATTGTCGCAGAGAGGTCAGATCAGTTTTAAAATATTACTTTCGACACTGGCAAGAACCCTATTCATTTGCAACATTCGATTTTAAAAACTTCGTAAGTTATTCGAAATTTACGATTTTCTTAACATGGGAGAATAGGACAAAAAATCACTTAAACGTGCATTAAATGAAAACTTTTTATTGTAAAAATGTCAGACCAGTTTTAAAATATCCGTATTGATGCCGGAATGAACATCAGTAACTATAAATATGCTACTTTGGAAATTTCGCAAGTTATTGGAAATTTACGAATTTCTTAACATGGCAGTATAAGGCAAAATTTCACATAAACGTCAATTTTGAGAGATATTTTCATCGTAAAGATGTCAGACTACTTTTGAAACATTATTTAGGACACTGGCATGAATATTAATGACTATGAATTTTCCAATATAAAGATTTCGTAAGTTATTGGAAATTTACGAATTTCTTAACATGGCTGAATAAGAGCAAAATTTCACATAAACGTCAATCTTGAGGGATATTTTCATCGTAAAGATGTCAAACCACTTTCGAAATAATATTTAGGATACTGGCATGGATATCATAGACTACGATTTTTCCAATTTAAAAAATTCGTAAGTTATTTGGAATTTACGATTTATTTAACATGTCAGAATAAAGCAAAATTGAGCATAAACTTCCATTTTGAGGATCCTAAATACGTTAGACAACTTCAAAATTACGTTTATGATATTTGTTTGAACATGATTGAATAGGATAGGAAAATAGGAAAAGTTCGTAAATTATTCGTAATTTACGATTTTATCAACACAGCGAAATTGTAAATTTTTCATATAAATATGAATTTGAGGATTATTGCATTGGAAATAGTAGCATGAAAACTAAACAACGAAATTGACCCTGATAAAATAAATTAATAGATTAGAATAAGATAAATATATCGAAATGAACGGTGGATAGCCTATTAGGCGGGGATTTCATTCTGTCACTGTATGAGGCTTTGGTCAAATTGATTTCTTTTAACATTATTGCCGAAACGTCAGTGGAGGCCCTCTGTTGAGACTCAAAACGGTTTTGGGCTGTGTCTGTCTGTCTGTCTGTCGCGCGATAGCGGCCGCCAAAAAAGCGCTATTTACTTGAAATTTGGTACACATGTTCATGAGCCCACGAAATCAGCTGTATAGTTTTTGGTATGTATTCCATTTGTAGTTCGTATACAGGGACACGCCAAAGTTTTTCTTATCATTACGGCCTATGGGAGAAATTTATATGTATCACGATAGCGGCCACAAAAATCACGCTATTGACTTGCAATTTGGTACACGTGTTCATGTGCCCCGCGAAATCTGCTGTATAGTTTTGGGTGTGCATTCCATTTGTAATTTGTGTACAGGGACACGCCAAAGTTTTTCTTATCATTACGGCCTATGGGAGGAATTTGTATGTACCGCGATAGCGGCCACAAAAATCACGCTATTGACTTGCAATTTGGTACACGTGTTCATGAGCCCAACGGAATCAGCTGTATAGTTTTAGGTGTGTATTCCATTTGTAGTTCGTGTACAGGGACACGCCAAAGATTTTTTATGATTAGGGCCTATGGGAAGAATCTGTATGTACCGCGATAGCCACCGCAAAAATCAAGCTATTGACTTCCAATTTTTGCCGAAATGTGAATGGAGGCCCTCTGTTGAGACTCAAAAGGATTTTGGATTCCGTCTGTCTGTCTGTCTGTCATGCGATAGCGGCCGCAAAAAACACGCTATTGACTTGAAATTTTGTACACATGTTCATGATGCCCACGAAATTAGCTGTATAGTTTTCGGTGTGCATTCCATTTGTAAGTTCGTGTACAGGGACACGCCAAAGTTTTTTTTACCATTATGGCCTATGGGAAGAATTTGTATGTACCACGATAGCGGCCCCCAAAATAACGCTATTGACTTGCAATTTGGTGCACATATTCATGAGCCCATTGAGCAAGCATTTGACGAAACTGATATAGATCTGAGACTGACCGCCTTGGCGAAAATAATGCTCCTTTTATACTTTTCTATCGAAAACAGACTGTTCTGGAAAATTCTCGTATCACATCAGCCAATGAGATTAGAGCTTCCATATTTGGTATATCCCTAATAAGGATTTTCTCGCCAAGATCGCCAAAAAAAATCGCCAAGGAGGGAAATAGTCGCCAAATTTGGCGCCAAATTTATTTCTTCCCTTATAGGAGCTTTTTAATGCGTTTTTAAAGGAAAATTTGGCTATTTTAACGCTAAAACGACTATAAAGGCACAAAATTAGTATTTTATCAACTTACTAAACCTCTTTGAAAGAATTTATACAAAAATAAATGCAATTATTTACAATTCCGTAACACTTTATATGATATACAAATAGGGATACAAAGAGAGATACAGCGGTGGGTTGGAGGGGGGCTGCCGCCCCTCTCACGAACGTATCTGATTATGGTAATAAGTCGATCGAATCAATATATACTATTATATAGTAAGGAATAAATAAAAATGACCTATTGAATAATGCCTGATGCAAATAGGACGTTGAGGCTCCTGATCTGCAGATCCACTAGTAATATGTCTCGCACTAGAAATTTCTGAGAACATAAATATGATGGGGAACTGAGCAGAGTCCACCTATGCCAACTAGTTTTTTCATCTTTTCTTTTGTTGAGATATGATGGGAAATGCATGAACAACTTTTGCCCCTCCGTTTATGGAGAAACATAAAAAAATAGCTTCTTAACCCTACACGGCTCTTTTTTTTTTTTTTCTTCATATAGGTTGTAATTAGTGATCAGAAGATAGGGAAAACTTATAAAAAATAAAAATAAAACCATATTTTACGGAAAAATCAATTTTTTAGCTCAACGTACCGTATGTGGAACATACATAAAAATATGATTTACTAATACGTTTACTATTGTAATATATATGAAAAAAAAAAAACTTACCTCTGCAAAATCACTTCGTTATAACACACAGTATTTTTACTTTCTTCTATCTATCTATAATAATAAATGGAAAGGTTTGTCTGTCTGTCTGTCTATCTGTCTGTCTGTCTGTCTGTCTGTTCTTCTATACGTTCAGCCCCTACCGAACGGAGAAACACAAGAATTGACATACGGATGCTCTGGAGCCTTTCCGATGTTTTCCTCGAAACAGAATTTAAAAATCTTAATTAGTTTCGGAGATATTAATTAAAATGTTGACCCATGTCGATCGAACAATGACCAAAAATCCTTATTGCTTAAAAAGAGGCATTCTATCAGCATTCAGCAGACGATTTTAACGGCTGTCTCGAACGGAAACAAAACAGGTGCAAGTCATTAATGTCACACAAGGTTCTTCTATTATAAGGTTGGGCCATTTGAAGAGTAGCCAATCAGAAGCAAGCAGAAGTGAAACGTCACAAGGCGGAATACAGAAACAAACTACGATGCAAATATACAGCTGTTACTAGCCCAGAGCTAGCTATTACTTACTAAAAAATATATCTTATAATCTGATATAAATATTACCCAAAAACGAAAATCATGTATGGTATTACATGAAATAAAAGTACATTCGTTAAAATATTTATTTTAAATACGTATAAGTTCATAAAAAATTATAAAGCTTTCGCGTTTTCGGCAACATTGCTATGCATTTGTTTACATTTATAATACTTAAATAAAACGATGAATTTCAATTATATTAAAATGAAATGAAATAAAAATGCAGTTATTTAATTGTTGTGCTCAAAAGAAAGCACATATATTTTTTTAAAAGAATGTAAAATATATACATTTTACTATATGATCGCGATATGTTTGTTTACATTTCAGATATTTCAGTAAAATTATGAATTTTAATTTTATGAGTAAAAATAAAATATAAGTACATTTTTTAAAATATTTGTTCAAAATAAAACACTTATATTTTTCAATTTAAAAAGAAATACACAATATATGAAGTTATTTGTAATATTGATATGTTTGTTTACCTTTTAAATACTTCAATATTGTCATGAATTACTTCAGTAAGACGATGAATTTAAATTACATCAAAATGAAATAAAAATGCAGTTATTTAAATGTTTCGCTCAAAAGAAAGCGCACGTATTTGTTTAAAAAAATCTAAAATATATAAATTTTGCTGTACTAGTGTGATTTGTTTGTTTACATTTCAGATATTTCAGTAAAATTGTGGATTTTAATTTTATGAGTAAAAATGAAATAAAAATACATTCTTTAAAATAGTTTGTTCAAAATAAAACACTTTATAATTTTCAATTTAAAAAGAAATACATAATATATTCAGTTATCTGTAATATTATGATATGTTTGTTTACCTTTTAAATACTTCAATATTATGAATTTTAATATTAAAAGTAAACTAAATATTGGAAATAGGAGAAATTAATATTTATGTCAGACTTTAAACTCATATTAAATTTATTATTTCCCCATTTAAAAAAAGTTTCAGCATAACAATATATTTCAAAACAATTATTAGTATCAGTTTACAAATAAAATAGGTTCCTTAATAACAGAAATTAGAAGGGTACTAAAATCACTTACTGAATTTTTGGTTGTTGAACTCCAAGTGTATTTTAATTATATTACAATTATTATTTCGTCCCATGTAACATGCTGAGTGATTGGTAATTGATCAGCACAAATTAATAATTGATTTATCTTCTAATACAGCTAAATTTTCGCAATCCACTAATCAACAAATCAGTTGTGACAGTGTTTGTTTACATTACAATTGATATGTGGACTTCAGAGAATTGTGGATTTTTGAGAGATGATTATACTTCACTTTGCATGAAAGAAGAAATGTATGAAATTTTGTACTGCAGCAATCAATAATATGCATGTATGTATCATATGTATTTATGTAATCAGTAATATGCTTAATGTACATGAAAAAAAAAAAAAGATCTTCGGATACAGCTAACTTGTCTTGCATGAAAATCTGTACTGTAGCGGAAAGTAATATGAATATACAAAAAAGTCTGATATGAGAATGGACTCATGATCACTTTTTTCATTCTTGCACCGAAAAGGAGGGAAGGGCAGTTGATAAAACACAATCCAGAAAAAAAAAAAAAAAAAAAAAATGATACGTGGTGGTGGGTCTAACATTATGATAGCACAGTTTAAAAACAAAGCAAAATGATTTTGCGCTTTCATGTTTAAGCTACAAATGAAAATTTATAGTAGTACTGAAAATTATTCCAACTGAATTATTCATTTGAGTATTCACTTGCTGTATAAATACAAATTTTTCGCATATTTTTGAGTAAAATTTGATAGCATATCAAATATGAAAGAAACGCCTCTAGAAAAGAAACGCCTCTCTCTCATTGAAATCCGAGACAGACAGTTGGATGATGTTCCTTGTAAGTAAAAGAAATCACTAGTATCCAAAGAATTAATTAACTTTCGAAAAAGCTAAAATAGTGCTTGCCTATTTTCGCTAAAATGCTAAAGTAATTTTTTTGCCAGGTTAAACCCTGTCAGTAAATATACTCCAAATTAATAAATACGAAACTTTGAATAAACACCATAAAATGCAAGAACTTGCAACATTTGTTTCAGGTTAAAAGAAAACACAACACTTCATCAAGGCGAATAAAGTAGGCAAGAGTGCTGCCGAAGGGTCATGTTTTCTTTTCACCTGAAACAATTATTGTGAACTCTTGCATTTTATGGTGTTTATTCAAAGTTTTGTACTTATTACTTTTAAACCTCAGTTCTGTGGTGTTTATTTATTTATTTTTTTAATATATATATATATATATAATACTCCAAAATGTTTAAGCAATGATCAACATTTTTTTACAAAAGAAAAATTATATTCATTGTTTAAATATGGGGTATGACAGAAATAGTTTCAAAACATTTTGCTCATGTTGGCTTGTTGGTATTTTTAAAACTATTTTCATTGGAAAACATGTGCTACTACTGACACTTTTAACATGTTATTACAAAAGTTACATTGAAATGTGTTACTACATAAAAACAATTTCATAAAATTTTCAATTATCCAGATACTTTATACAGAGGATTAAAGAAAGAAAAAATTAAAATAAAAAAAAGTACTAAGATTTTTTTTTTTTTTTTACACACAAGTTTATTTCATTTTAATTTTAAACTGCAGAAATATTTTTGTGTGTACTCATTTTTATCCACTACATAACTTAATGAGATACCACAATTTGTTTCATGTTTTATAAAGATAATAAATTTTAACAAAATATTAATTATGTTCCTATTTGAATTTTAAAAAAAGGTCACTTTAAACAGCAGACAACAGGCATTGGCTACTGCCTGCTTTCAAAAGAGTATACTTGAAAATCGAAGGGAAGTAGCATAAACATTTAACAAACATACTTAATACATGATTATTGCTAATTTAATATCCCTTTGATTTATTACTTCTGATCTGGAAAATGTATGATGTAATATACACGATGATATTACTTACATGATTTGATTTTATGAGCAATCTATGTATTGCTATTATACATCACAGTTTTTCAGCAATGTTCTATCACTTTCAATAATGTATTCTTTAAAAAATATATGTGCTCTAATGCGGAGCATGTCAAAGAAGCAACAAAAGACGTAGATTAAGATTATCACACGGTACATTTAAACAAATTCGATTAAAAGAAAAAATAAATAAATAAATAATAAAAAAAGCAATTTAAACACAGTTATTTCAAATGTAAACAAGATTTGATCGATCCGCTTTATGACGTAGTGCGCGAGAAATCTCAAATAGCTAAAAATTCGCGCATCTATGAAATGGCACCCCCCTGATGTCACAGATCTTTAACTGGGGTTAAAAATTGCAAATTTCAAAGTGCTTCAAATTTTCTTTTTCGTACACAACACTTAATATACAACCTTTTCAGCACAAAACCAACCTGCAGTTAAAATTTCATGAATTTTCATTAATAAACAAAGCAGTTACATTTTAATTGCAAAATAAATTTTATTCTAACACGTAATACATCTTTCAATAGACGATAGAAGTTTCCATAGCAACAAAATACATTTGAAGGAACTAAAAAATACTTTTTCTCTTTCTTTTTACTTCCATTACCCGACTATCGTGGTATATATAGGTTTTGAGGAAATAAAAAATATTTATTTTTCTTTTTACTTCCATTAATAAAACTACCGTAGATAATGGAATTAGAGATTTCACGTGATTTACATGTTTTAGAATGTCCTGAGTAGGTTTTCTTTTGTATCTCAGCTAAAATTTCGATATTTCAAATTCCAATTAAATAATTTTTAATACATCATTCGAAAGATATTTTAAAGTTGTTTTAAATTATCGAAAGTTTTCACCAGATTTACACGTTTTGAAGTCTCCTGAATTAGTTTTCTTTTGTATCTCAGCTACTAATTAAAATAATTTCAAAAGTAATGCATCATTAGAAAGCTTTTTTGATTTGGAATCGAACAGTGGAATACAGAAATTTGTACCGCCAGATGGCGCTGTAATATTTTAAAATTTCAATATTTCATTATTTCAATTTCTAATTATGATTAAATTATTTTGAATACATCATTCGAAAGATATTTTAAAGTTCTTTTAAATTATCGAAAGTTTTCACCAGATTTACACGTTTTGAGGTGTCCTGAATCAGTTTTCTTTTATATCTCAGAAATTAATTAAAAAAATTTCATAAGTAATACATCATTTGAAAGCTTTGTTGACTTGATACACATTTTAAAGTACTTTTACATTATCGAAAATGGAATTCGAGATTTCACCCGATTTACACGTTTTGAGGTCTCCTGATTAGGTTTTATTTTGTATCTCAGCTACTAATTAAAATAATTTTATAAGTAATACATCATTAAAAAGCTTTTTTGATTTGGAATCGAACAGTGGATTACAGAAATTTCTACCGCCAGATGGCGCTGTAATACATTCAAATTTCAATATTTCAATTTCTAATTATGATTAAATTATTTTTAATGCATCATTCGAAAGATATTTTAAAGTTCTTTTATATTATCGACAGTTTTCACCAGATTTACACGTTTTGAGGTCTCCTGAATTAGTTTTCTTTTGTATCTCAGCTACTAATTAAAATAATTTCGTAAGTAATACATCATTAAAAAGCTTTTTTGATTTGGAATTGAACAGTGGAATGCAGAAATTTGTACCGCCAGATGGCGCTGTAATATTTTAAAATTTCAATATTTCAATTTCTAATTATGATTAAATTATTTGTAATACATCATTCGAAAGATATTTTAAAGTTCTTTTAAATTATCAAAAGTTTTCACCAGATTTACACGTTTTGAGGTCTCCTGAATTAGTTTTCTTTTGTATCTCAGCTACTAATTAAAATAATTTCGTAAGTAATACATCATTAGAAAGCTTTTCGAACAGTGGAATACAGAAATTTGTACCGCCAGATGGCGCTGTAATATTTTAAAATTTCAATATTTCAATTTCTAATTATGATTAAATTATTTTTAATACAGCATTCGAAAGATATTTTAAAGTTCTTTTAAATTATCGAAAGTTTTCACCAGATTTACACGTTTTGAGGTGTCCTGAATCAGTTTTCTTTTGTATCTCAGCTTCTAATTAAAATAATTTCATAAGTAATACATCATTAGAAAGCTTTTTTGATTTGGAATCGAACAGTGGAATACAGAAATTTGTACCGCCAGATGGCGCTGTAATATTTTTAAATTTCAATTTCTAATTATGATTAAATTATTTGTAATACATCATTCGAAAGATATTTTAAAGTTCTTTTAAATTATCGAAAGTTTTCACCAGATTTACACGTTTTGAGGTGTCCTGAATCAGTTTTCTTTTATATCTCAGAAATTAATTAAAAAAATTTCATAAGTAATACATCATTTGAAAGCTTTGTTGACTTGATACACATTTAAAAGTACTTTTACATTATCGAAAATGGAATTCGAGATTTCACCCGATTTACACGTTTTGAGGTGTCCTGATTAGGTTTTCTTTTGTATCTCAGCTACTAATTAAAATAATTTTATAAGTAATACATCATTAGAAAGCTTTTTGATTTGGAATCGAACAGTGGATTACAGAAATTTCTACCGCCAGATGGCGCTGTAATACATTGAAATTTCAATATTTCAATTTCTAATTATGATTAAATTATTTTTATTGCATCATTCGAAAGATATTTTAAAGTACTTTTATATTATCGACAGTTTTCACCAGATTTACACGTTTTGAGGTCTCCTGAATTAGTTTTCTTTTGTATCTCAGCTACTAATTAAAATAATTTCGTAAGTAATACATCATTAGAAAGCTTTTCGAACAGTGGAATACAGAAATTTGTACCGCCAGATGGCGCTGTAATATTTTAAAATTTCAATATTTCGATTTCTAATTATGATTAAATTATTTTTAATACAGCATTCGAAAGATATTTTAAAGTTCTTTTAAATTATCGAAAGTTTTCACCAGATTTACACGTTTTGAGGCATCCTGAATCAGTTTTCTTTTGTATCTCAGCTACTAATTAAATTAATTTCATAAGTAATACATCATTAGAAAGCTTTTTTGATTTGGAATCGAACAGTGGAATGCAGAAATTTGTACCGCCAGATGGCGCTGTAATATTTTAAAATTTCAATATTTCAATTTCTAATTATGATTAAATTATTTGTAATACATCATTCGAAAGATATTTTAAAGTTCTTTTAAATTGTCGAAAGTTTTCACCAGATTTACACGTTTTGAGGTGTCCTGAATCAGTTTTTTTTTGTATCTCAGTTATTAATTAAAAAAAGTTTATAAGTAATACATCATTTGAAAGCTTATTTTAGTTGATACACATTTTAAAGTACTTTTACATTATCGAAAATGGAATTCGAGATTTCACTCGATTTACACGTTTTGAGGTCTCCTGATTAGGTTTTCTTTTGTATCTCATCTACTAATTAAAATAATTTCATGAGTAATACATCATTTGAAAACTTTGTTGATCTGGAATGGAACAATAGATTACAGAAATTTCTACCGCCAGATGGCGCTGTAATATTTTTAAATTTCAATATTTCATATTCTAATTATGATTAAATTATTTCTAATACATCATTCGAAAGATATTTTAAAGTTCTTTTATATTATCGAAAGTGGAATTCGAGATTTCACCTGATTTACAATTTAAAGTGTCCTGATCAGGTTTTCTTTTGCATCTGAGCTAATTGAGTAAGACCGTTCAAAATTGGTATATGCAAGTTAATTAGGAGGGGCTGGAACGGTGGGGAAGGAATAGGCGCGCAGCGCGCATGGGTTTGGGACCCGTTGCAAGTTTTTACCCGATGATAAAAGATTTTTTTTTAATTTTATTTTCTTAATAAAAGTTTGAGTTGAGAAGGAATATGCGTGTACAGCGCACGTATATCCTCAAACGTGCGCGCGCAGCGCGCATGGGTCTGCGCTGCCGAAGGCAGTGGTGTCCCGGTGTGAGTTTTTACCCGATGCTAAATGATATATTTTTTAATTCCTTTTCTTGAGAATGAAAGTTTATGAGTAATAACATGGAATTTTGAGAAGTCATAAGGATGGTGAAGGAATACGTGCGGGCAGTGCACGGGTCTACGCTGCCGAAGGCAGTGGGGACCCGGTGCGACATTTTTCCTGATCAGATTTTCTTTTCTTTTTTATCACATGATAAAAATTAATGCAATTTTGAGAATTCATTAATTATTGTGATTCATTTAAAAATAGTGACCAGCGAAGCGGGCGTAGCCTGCTAGTCTATAATAATAAATGGAAAGGTTTGTCTGTCTGTCTGTCTGTCTGTCTGTTCTTTTATACGTTCAGCCCCTATTGAACGCAGAAGTACAAGAATTGAGATACGGATGCTCTGGAGCCTTTCCGATGTTTTCCTCGAAACAGAATTTAAAAATCTTAATTAGTTTCGGAGATATTAATTAAAATGCTGTCCCATGTCGATCGCGAAAATGACCAAAAATCCTTATTGCTTAAAAAGAGGCATTCTATCAGCATTCAGCAGACGATTTTAACGTCTGTCTCTAACGGAAAAAAAAACATGTGCAAGTCATTAATGTCACATGATCTTTAACTGGGGTTAAAAATTGCAAATTTCAAAGTGCTTCAAATTTTCTTTTTCGTACACAACACTTAATATACAACCTATTCAGCACAAAACCAACCTGCAGTTAAAATTTCATCAAATTTCATTAATAAACAAAGCAGTTACATTTTAATTGCTAATTAAATTTTATTCTAACACGTAATCTATCTTTCAATAGACGATAGGAGTTTCCATAGCAACAAAATACATTTGAAGGAACTAAAAAATACTTTTTATTTTTCTTTTTACTTCCATTACCCGACTACCGTGGTATATATATAGGTTTTGGCGAAATAAAAAATATTTATTTTTCTTTTTACTTCCATTAATAAAACTACCGTAGATAATGGAATTAGAGATTTCACGTGATTTACATGTTTTAGAATGTCCTGATTAGGTTTTCTTTTGTATCTCAGCTAAAATTTCGATATTTCAAATTCTAATTAAATTATTTTTAATACATCATTCGAAAGATATTTTAAAGTTGTTTTAAATTATCGAAAGTTTTCACCGGATTTACACGTTTTGAGGTCTCCTGAATTAGTTTTCTTTTGTATCTCAGCTACTAATTAAAATAATTTCATAAGTAATGCATCATTAGAAAGCTTTTTTGATTTGGAATCGAACAGTGGAATACAGAAATTTGTACCGCCAGATGGCGCTGTAATATTTTAAAATTTCAATATTTCATTATTTCAATTTCTAATTATGATTAAATTATTTTGAATACATCATTCGAAAGATATTTTAAAGTTCTTTTAAATAATCGAAAGTTTTCATCAGACTTACACGTTTTGAGGTGTCCTGAATCAGTTTTCTTTTATATCTCAGAAATTAATTAAAAAAATTTCATAAGTAATACATCATTTGAAAGCTTTGTTGACTTGATACACATTTTAAAGTACTTTTACATTATCGAAAATGGAATTCGAGATTTCACCCGATTTACACGTTTTGAGGTGTCCTGATTAGGTTTTCTTTTGTATCTCAGCTACTAATTAAAATAATTTTATAAGTAATACATCATTAGAAAGCTTTCTTGATTTGGAATCGAACAGTGGATTACAGAAATTTCTACCGCCAGATGGCGCTGTAATACATTCAAATTTCAATATTTCAATTTCTAATTAGGATTAAATTATTTTTATTGCATCATTCGAAAGATATTATAAAGTTCTTTTATATTATCGACAGTTTTCAGCAGATTTACACGTTTTGAGGTCTCCTGAATCAGTTTTCTTTTGTATCTCAGCTACTAATTAAAATAATTTCGTAAGTAATACATCATTAGAAAGCTTTTCGAACAGTGGAATACAGAAATTTGTACCGCCAGATGGCGCTGTAATATTTTAAAATTTCATCTTCTAATTATGATTAAATTATTTGTAATACATCATTCGAAAGATATTTTAAAGTTCTTTTAAATTATCGAAAGTTTTCACCAGATTTACACGTTTTGAGGTATCCTGAATCAGTTTTTTTTTTGTATCTCAGTTATTAAATAAAAAAAGTTCATAAGTAATACATCATTTGAAAGCTTATTTCAGTTGATACACATTTTAAAGTACTTTTACATTATCGAAAATGGAATTCGAGATTTCACCCGATTTACACGTTTTGAGGTGTCCTGATTAGGTTTTCTTTTGTATCTCATCTACTAATTAAAATAATTTCATTTCATATTCTAATTATGATTAAATTATTTCTAATAGATTATTCGAAAGATATTTTAAAGTTCTTTTACATTATCGAAAGTGGAATTCGAGATTTCACCTGATTTACAATTTAAAGTGTCCTGATCAGGTTTTCTTTTGCATCTGAGCTAATTGAGTAAGACCGTTCAAAATTGGTATATGCAAGTTAATTAGGAGGGGCTGGAACGGTGGGGAAGGAATAGGCGCGCAGCGCGCATGGGTCTGCGCTGCCGAAGGCAGTGGCGTCCCGGTGTGAGTTTTTACCCGATGCTAAATGATATATTTTTTAATAACTTTTCTTGAGAATGAAAGTTTATGAGTAATAACATGGAATTTTGAGAAGTCATAAGGATGGTGTAGGAATACGTGCGCACAGTGCACGGGTCTACGCTGCCGAAGGCAGTGGGGACCCGGTGCGACATTTTTCTTGATCAGATTTTTTCTTTCTTTTTTTATCACATGATAAAAATTAATGCAATTTTGAGAATTCATTAATTATTGTGATTCATTTAAAAATAGTGACCAGCGAAGCGGGCGTAGCCTGCTAGTATGTAATATAGAGAAAGTATTGGATTCGCGAAAATTTTCGAAGTCCACTTTTTGATGGATTTACATGTTTTGGGATATGGAGAACACGGATTAATAGTTTTTAGAAAATGTCTGTCTGTCTGTATCATTTATTTGTGGACGCTGTATCTCACGAACCAATGAATGAAATTTAACAAAACTTGGTATTTAGTTGCACCCTGACATAAACTGGTGCTGATTAGATTTTGGGATCAATCGCTCAATAGGGGGCGTTGTGATCGCATTTTATGCAAATTTTTAACATGGCAGCATAGGACAAAATTCCGTATAAATGGGCATAAAGAGAGTTATTTTACACTTGTGATTGTAAAATTAATATGAATTATTGATAATAGTAGTAGTTAGCTAGGAAAAAAATTTTGTGCATGGGGGGCATCGGTTCCCCCCCCGGGGAAGTAAATTTTCAAGATGGGTATCTTTCGAAAGGTCTCGTTGATAATAGTAATAGTTAACTTGGAAAAAATTTTTGTGCATGTGGGGGCATCGGTTCCCCCCCCACCGGGGGGGGAAGTTCCCTCCCGGGGGGGGGGGCAAAGTTTCAAGATGGGTATCTTTCGAAAGATCTCGTCAATACCTTTAAAACGAATGGTTGAACGATAAATCTGTGATAATTTAAACCAAAGTTATCGATTTTTTTTTACTTTTAACAAAAAAAAACTTAGAAAAAAAAAATCGCAATTTTTTTTTTTTTTTTTTTTTTTTTTTTTTAAACAAAATTTAACCAAACTTGGTATTTAGTTTGTCCCCGACATTAACTGGTGCTGATTATGTTTGGGGATCAATAGCTCAACAGCTGGCGCTGTGATAGCATTTTATCTAAATTTTAACATGGCAGCATAGGACAAAAATTCGTATAAATGTGCATAATAAGAGTTGTTTTAAACTTGTGAGTGTAAAATTAATATGAATTATTGATAATAGTAGTATGTAACTAGGAAAAAAAATTTCTGCATGGGGGGGCATCGCTTCCCCCCCTGGGGGGAAGTACCCCCCGGGGGGATAAATTTTCAAGATGGGTATCTTTCGAAAGGTCTCGTCAATACCTTTAAAACGAATGGTTGAACTATAAATCTGTGATAATTTAAAACAAAGTTATCGATTTTTTTCACTTTTAACAAAAAAAAAAAAAAAAAAGACTTAGAAAAAAAAAATCGTACTTTTTTTTTTTTTTTAATATTGTTACTGATTGAATATGTATAGGTAAATATAGAAGAAAGTCTTGTGGTGGCCACAACATACTAGTTTTTTTTTTTTTTTTTTTGAGTCAAAACTGTTCAATAACTATTCTTTTTTTTATTTTTGAATTCAGACAAACGACTAACGTATCACTTTCATTCAAATTTCACACTGAGTGCACTATAACAAAAACACGAACGACATCTTTAGGTAAAGATTCGTATTACTACATTGCTAAATGTCAGTAGCTTCTATCAAGATGTCAAGAGATGTCGCTACTAATAGTTTTATAGCTATAGGAACGATTAAAGTTGGTTTTCCACATATGGAACTGGGTGCCTTGTAGGGTTAAATCACTTCACTAAAGAAATAATCTCATAAAATTCCACATATTTATAATTACTAGTATCGCCCAGTGGTCGAAACTCGACCATTTTTTTTTTGCAAAGCGATGCAAAGCAAAGTTATTGCCTTGTCCTAAACGGAATGCAATTGCAACACAGCTGCGGCAATTGTTTGCCAATATTCACTCTAACTGAATCAGCAGAGTTTTACTTAATATAACTATTTCTCTCTGTAGATGTTAGCCTTTCCTGAAATGAGAGAAAATCGCAACGTGAAAACGCCCCTTGTTGTGTGATACAGCCCAGAAGCTAATAGGTACCATGTCAGACCAAGGTTCAACCAAGTATCAAATTCTGTTAAATTAATTCGATTGGTTCATAAAGTACAGTGTTTGAACAAAAAAAAAAAAAAGATATTTTTTAAAAATGGTCGAATTGAGTTCGGAAAATTTCAAAACGTGTAACTTTATAGAAAACCGAAAATCTAAAACATTTCTGAATCTTATATTTTCTACTTATATATTCAGAGGAAAAAATAATAAATCCACTTTTTAAAAAATAAAAATAAGTAGTCAATTTCACTAATTTCACTTAATTAAATGGCAAGGAAATCTCAAAACGTGTAAATTCATCGAAAACCGGAAATCAAAAGTTTTTATGTATCTTCTACTTGCTTCTTCTATCCACAAAAGCTAGCAATAAAGACACTTTTTTAAAAAATAAGTAGCCAATTTCAGTTAATTGAAACGTAAAGAAAGCTCAAAACATGTAAATTCAGCAAAAAACGGAAATCGGAATTTTTTCAGTATCGTCTATTTATACATGCAGCAGTTAGTAACAAATCCATTTTCATTTTATTTAGTATATTAGTTCAATATTTATTGTTTAAATATCACCCTTTGAAATGAAATGTTTATGTTTACATTCGAAACTGGAAGTTTGCCATTTTTTTTTCTGGAGTTTTGTGATTTTAAATTAAAATTTTATCTATTTTACAGGAAAAATAACTCAATCAAACACATGTAGACAGTAACTTATATATAACTATACCCAAATATCGGAATTAAAATCGGCAGATAATTTCCGTTATTTTTTAATAATTTTTTGCAAAAAATTCAATGGACAATTAACATAGAAAATCTTTTACATGGCTCCATGGACAGACAGTGACGTCATCACTTCGCTTGCGTATAGTGGTGCTACATTATACAAATCACTGTGTCTATGGTTTTATTTGAGCTTTATGAAATTGCCAGATTTAACAACTTTCTACTTTTAGGTATTTTTTAATGTGAAGGAATACGTGTATAAAAGGGAAAAATGGGGAAAAAGGCATAAAAAATAAATGTATTTTTAAATATCTTCTTGACATCGTAAGAAAATAATATTTGTATTCGCACCTTCCGGCTAACCATACCTTTCGAATGATACCATTTTCAACCCTCTACTCCCATAATTAATATGTTAAAAAGGGACAACAAATTTTATGCTTGCCTATTAATATATAGATTTGTCTTATCTGTTTTGTGAAGTTTCAGTTGAAAATAAAATCACTAAATGCACAATGTTTTGTTTGATATTTTTCAAAAATTAAATGTTCTTATAATCTAAATACATGTACTTTATTTGTCAAAAGATGGAAGACCGAGATTTAATTAGTAACTTTTTATTTTCAAATTGCGTTTATGAGACAATAAAATTTTAGTTATATATTTTTATGTGAATTAATTCATTTCTAGTTTCTTAAAAAAAAAAATAAATAAATAAATAAATAAAATCTGGAGTGACTCCACTCGACTTTCCAAACATTAAGTAATTAACGATTGTATAAATAAATTAAAGTAAGGGAAATCGTTTATGCAAAAGAGAAAATTATAATAGTGTGTATGAGTACTTTTCTTCATATAGTATGCTGTTTAGTTGAACGCTATTGCACTTCAAATAATTTGAGCCCATAGATCTTAATGATAAATTTTTGTTGTGTCCCTGTAAAAATCCGTAAGTGCTAGACTAACCAAAATTTATAAAGTTTGTACGATGGTTACCTATAACATGCATATAAATTTTCAGATCAATCAGATGAGGCATTTATGACGCTATTGCATTTAAAATAATTTGAGCCCTTAACCTTTTCTGACCCGAAATATCTTTACCTTAAAACATTACATTCTTCTAAATAAACATATAAAGAAATGGCTATACTTGGAAATATGCTGCATAAGTTTTTGGTACGGGCCCGTACCATCCTAAGTGCAAACTGTCAGGTGTGTGCTGGCTTGCTTGGCTCTAACACTAAAGTCTCTCTCATCTTCTTGAACAGTTGTCACCACTTGTTGATGTCCGTTGGTTCATTTTGACTGCAACTGCACGTATTGCTAATAATCTCGACGGCCTCTCGATTTACAGCATAGTGGTAGTTTTTGTAATTTGCTAATTTTTTAACGTTATTAAAGTCTATTTCGATATTATCGTTCTGAAAAATTTTTGTTAACGCCGTAGTGGTTCTATTGAATTTAATATCAGCTTTATGTTCCTTAATTCAGGTTTTCATTTTCCTTTTTGTCATACCTATATAATACCCTTTACCATTACCATTGGTTTTGTATGTTATTTGGTAAATTCCTTCAGTTTCCATTTGGTTAATTTGTTCTTTATCACTTCTGATTCTTTGAAAAATATTTGGATTTGGCTTAATAGGGATATTAATATTTATTTTAGATGCTTCATTTTTCATTTAATTAGCTGCGCCTTTATCATAAGGGATCGCGGTGGTAAACTTCAGTTTCCTTTCTTGAGCATTCTCATGTGTAGTTTAATTTTTGAATGTGTTTTTTGTATAAACGGTAAATTATTTTTATTTGATAACCTGCCTTTTTTGATAATGTCGCGATTTTTTCAAGTTCTTCGTTGATTAGTTCTTCATCAGTGGCGGCTCGTGAGATTCCTTTACAGGGGAGCTGCATCTCTGCATGCCTAAGTACAATTTGAGAAAACAGCAAAGCAACGTGTTTTTCTGAATAATCTATTTTAATCGAGGGCTTCAGATTTTATATGCGCATACGTAATTGTAAATCAACTTTCGCACATTAAAATGATACACACAATGATTTATATAAAAAAAATAATAAATAGTTTGATTACATATAATTATATATATCTGTACGGTTCTTACGATAATAACTGCAAATAATTCGAATCTATAATCCATAATGATAAAGAATTTCTTTTTGTGTCTCTGTCAAAGAATTATAAGTCATGTACTCATCAAAACTATACGAATCGTGCGACGATTACCTACCTACCAATTTTTAGCTCAATCGGATAAAACATTTAGACGCTATCGCACTTCAAAAATTTAAGTCCATTAGTCAAAATGATAAGGAATTTTTTTTTTCGTGTCCTTGTAAAAGATCTGTAAGTCCCACATTCATCAAATTTTATACAGTTTGTGCGATGGTGACCTTTAACATATCTACTAACTTTCAGCTCAATCGAACCAAGCTTTTAGATGTTATCGTGTTCACTCGCATGCATATACATACTCATATCATACATATACCACTGTAAAAATTGCAAAAATGAATTCAGGAAACCTCAAAACGTAGAGATATACCAAAATTTTACAGTCGATTTTTTTCATGATAACAAAGCTTTTCTTACATAATATATGTTCGGAAAGTAAAAAGAAAGGAAATGTATTTCCCACAATTTTACTATGCAAAGTATTTGAAACTAAGATTAACTAATAAATCATCTAACAAACAAAGAAGACAATGCAAATAAATGTTCACAAAAAAAAAAAAATCTGTTAAATTCAAAATTATTTTAGAAAAATGACTATTTCAAAGACAATCTTTTCAAAGTTCTCTTCTGCAAGTAAAGCACATGAACTATCACCAAGTAAAAAGAGGACCTGCATAAAATGAAACAATTTGAAAATTTTATTTGAATATTTGGAATGATAAATCAAAGTCCTCGTAAAAGAAAGAAGAAAAAATACATATACAACACAAATAATTTATTTATGTATATCTTTACTTAACCCCTTACCTGCCGAGGAAAATTTACGAGATTCGCTCTTCAAAGTGCCACAGTTCCCTTTCAAATCTCAAAAGAGTAAATCTTTCAAAAACACTCTAAAGGCCATTTTCAAGTTTGTTTTATTGCCCTGTCAAACCGTGTCACTAGTTTCACTGGTAGAAAGTACAGTACAAAGTACAAAGGATTGTACTTCGGAAAAACGTATATATGCGCCTGGGGCAGTTAAGGCAAAGAACTTCTACTACGTCTACTTCTCTACTCTCTTCTATATTCTTTGGTTAAGGGGTGTATTATTCATGTGAGAATTATGGAATGATGATTGTTTTCTTTTTCTTCATTATTTTACCCCTGAGGAATTCTTTTCAGCGTGTGAATTTTACAGTAATGTTTATTAAATGAACAGTAATGTTTATTAAATGAAAATATTTGAAATATTAGATCGATATAAATCTCAAGATCTCCCTCTTGTTTCTTTTAGATAGGGAAAATAGCATCATCGCTATTTGCTGTAGACCATCATGAATTTTGTATAATAAATAGTCTATTACAGAATTTAAGAGTTAAGGAATACGTAACAAGGAAAAGCTTTAAAAAAAAATTGCACCCCAGTATTAGATTAAATTATATGTTTAACATAGGTATTTTAAAATTATATATTTTTTAAATAAATAAATAAATAAAATAGACTGAAATATTGATAATTTAAAAATATTAAAATCTTTGGAAAGGTTAATATTTATAAATAATTTTGCCTGGCAACTATTGTCATAATCTAAAATATTTATTGTCACTCTTTTTAGCATTAAGAAACATTAGATGCCGTATTTATGTCGAATTATAATTATTTATTTATTATAGTAATACAATGCCGACACACATACACTGCTCGACATTGAAAATGCAACACCAAGAAGGAATGATAATAACGGAATGAAATTTGTTGGATACGTACATTATAGTAAGAAGAACGATTGATTAAAATTTCAGGAAATTTGGAGTAATATGTACTGAGAAAACGGTACATAAAGCAGCGACCTCTGTGAGCAATAACAGCACATATCTGCCTAGGCATTGAATCGAACAGAGATTGGATGACATGTACGGGTAGAGCACTTCATGAAGCTTCAACACGATGTCACAATTCTTCGATCGAAGTTACTGGTGAGTGGTGGTGGTGGTGGTGGTGGTGGGGGGGGGGTCAGTCGCTTTTCAATGATTAAACAGTCATTCTCATAGGTGCGAGATCAGGAGAACGCGCTGGCCAGAGCAGCAGTCGAACACATTCTGTATCAAAGAAGGTCCGGACAATACAAACAACTTGCGGTCGTGCATTATCTTGCTTAAATTTTGCGCTACGGAGGCCTAAATACAGGGCAGAGGGGCGGGCCTTAACTCATCAGAAATTTAATGGCCGCTGTTCAGAGTGCCAGGAATACGAACATGAAGTAATCGAGACGTGTATCCAATGGGAGCCCATAACATCATTGCAAATAATGGACAGTATGATGATGTCGAATCCCAGCTGGCAATGTGCATTATTCATAATGCCGTTAAATACGGATAAGTCAATCTTGATGCTGTAAACAGGATTGTGAATTAGTGCTGGGCGATGTTGAAATTTCTTAAATCAATATATCATTCATCAAAAATACCGATATAAAGATATATCGATTTAAGGCAGCGTTACCAACTATAGGGTATAATCCCTACACGTAATTACTTTTAGTTTCTTCAGAATGTAAAGACGGTTTACAATTAGTTGGTTGGGTTTAACATTGCAGTAGTACTACGCTACACTGTTAAAAATTTCGTGTTAGTTTGAACCAAAAATTGTTACTGAAGTAGCTATAACCACCTGATGATTTAACTTTTTACCATGATTTAGTAATTTTAGATTAACCAAATATTGGTATTATGAAGAAAAAAAGATCAAAATTCGACCGAGGCGGGGATTGAACTGAAGACCTTTTTATCTCCTGTCAAACATTCTGACACTGTGCCACACTTTCTTGCTTTTTATGTTTCGTTGATTTTGATAAAAGGGATTAAATTTTCTAGTGTCTTATCGTGACCCATAAGTGAGTTGTTGTTCAAAATTTGCCCTTTAGCCTATGTTTTCGACTTCGCTTTTAATTTAATCTTGGTTTGGTTTGAATAGTAATTTTACTGATTCATACCCTTGTGAGTAGATGTATGGTAGCTCCAATTCTGGTGCAACTTAAATTCAATCGCAGGAAGTAGAAAACTTAAAAATGAGGTTGAACCATATTAAGGTATTGCTTATAACTTTTCTTCATATGTAGTCGGCAGCAAAATTATTCGAGTGCTAGCATATTATTCCTATATAAAAAAGGTATACTTAATACTTCTCTGTAAAATAAATTCTTGTCGAGTCATGTTCTTAGCCCGTCTAAAAACATGATTCGACAAGGACTTATTTAACAAAACAGTATTAAGTCTTTTTTTTTTTTTACATTGGTATTTTTGCGAGACAGTGTCCGGAGATGTGAGAAGTCGTGTAGAGCCGCACCAGGTTGTAGAAACGTGAGAAAAATGGCAGCTTTGGGCTTTCTCACGGTTTTGTGAGGTCTAACTGCAATAGAGACAGTGCCCGGAGATGAGAGAAATCGTGTAGAGCCGCACCAGATTTTAAAACAATATACAGTATATAATTATTAACACTTCACATTAGCAAGTTAATTGCATGATACATTATTTGTATCATACAAGGATGGAAAGCGTCTGCTGACGATGACGCCAATTCAATGATTTTTGTTCACCCAAAAGTTTTCACTTCAAATGGAAAGCGTTAGCTGACGATGACGGGAGTTCAATGATTTTTGTTCACCCAAAAGTGCTCAACGCGCCTAAAGAAGTTTTCACTTCAAAAAATCAACTTTCACCGTATTTAAAATTATATTTAAATACCCATAGTATAATAGTACATACTGTTAATAATTAACTTCGAAAGAAGTAAAAATTACATATTTAACTATTAAAATAATCATGTCTAAGTCAACGCCGTTGTTTGAATTAATTTATTTTTGACAATATGACAATATCATATACTGTGCTGAAATTAATGAATTTAATGAAGAAATATTATTAATTACATAAAATATTAGTAAAGAATAGTTAATTCGCCTATCTAATGAACAGAAACTAGGGTCTCTTATTTTTAAATTATATTAACTGGCAAAAAATATAACAAAAAATAGCAGATGAAAATACTAATATTGATAAAATAAATCTCTAGTAATCAAACGAATTTTGAATGAATGAATAATCTCATTCAGAATCGGTTTTTATTTTGCCTCTGCACCTGCGTCTGCGTTTCTTAAAACCGTAATCATGGCTCGAATGAATGAATCTTTTGAACCGATATTCTCTTTTTACCAGTGCGCCTGCGTAACACTAAATCGAAACGGCACTTCATATATTCTCTTGATTTTTTGCGGTATGATTGAGTCAAGATTTTCAGACTGCGCATGCTAGACTAAAACCGATATCCAGTTGAATGAGTAGCGATCTGGCATTATTCCAGCTTGAATCGGGAGTAGCGATCTGGCATTATTCCAGCTTGAATCGGTTTAGTCTAGAATCAGAATTTCGCGTGTTTTGATGTTTCTGCATCGATATTTTACGGAAGAGGAAATATTTAAATCGAATAAACGATATTAGCGTTAAATCGATATTTTATTTTACATCGATATAAACATTCCTGCGTCCAGGTTCATCGTTGATCACACATTAATGGCGCCTATATCAGTGATGCAGTTTTGAGGTAATCAGAATTTTGGTAGCCGCATACTGAGTCACCACCTGGATTGATGGTATGTGGTACCATTGGATACACGTCCCGGTCACCTCTTGTTTTCATTCCCGCCACTGTGAATACCAGCCATTACATTTCTGACGAGTTAAGGCCCATAGCTCTGCCCTATGTTCAAGGCCTCCGAAGCGCAACATTTAAGCAGGACAATGCACGACCCAAGTTGTCCATATTGTCTGGACCTTCATTGTCACCGAATGTGTTCGACTGATGCTCTGGCCAGCGCGTTCTCCTGATCTCGCACCAATGAAAATGACTGTTTAATCGTTGAAAAGCGACTGCTCCCCTCACTCACCAGTAACTTCGATCGATGAATTGTGGCATCGTGTTAAAACTTCATGAAGTGCTCTACCCGTACATGTCATCCAATCGCTGTTCGATTCAATGCCTAGGCAGATATGTGCTGTTATTGCTCACAGATGTCGCTGCTTTATGTACTGTTTTCTCAGTACATATTACTCCAAATATCCTGAAATTTTAATCAATTGTTCTTCCTACTATAATGTATGTGTGTGAGTGTTCTCACACATATGTCCTTTAAAAGCTTATTTATTTATCCAAATTTAATATATAACAAAAAGGAGGGATTAATATAGATTATATAAAATAAATCTTTTTAAATTTATCTAATTCAATTAATTAATTATAGAGAATTTCCCGTTTTATTTTTAAATCAAAATTTTCATTTCTTTGTTCTTCTATCGTTACAAACACATTGATCTACGAATAAAATTAATATTAATATTTAATTTTATGCACTCGGTTGCGCTTTCTGCGCTAATCAAATAAAATGAAAGTAATTATTCATTTGTTCAAAAACAGAAGTAATGAAAATGATGAGCTTACCTTTTTCTGTTCTGAGGAGTCGGCTGTCCCATGAACCTGTAGCTCAATGTTTTATTTATTATTATTATTTGTTTTTCTTCTCTGTAAAATAATAATATTATTTAATATTCATGTTTTATTTTCATATTAATTTACTTTTATATACTTTTCCCTTTATCTTTGGGACAGCCAGACAATTTATAAAATACTTATATTTTAAAGGTAAGCTTTAATATGTTCATTTAAGAACAATGATACATTTTTCATCTATTTAATATTCTATCAGTCTCATAATCTAATATTAATATTTAATTTTATGCACTCGGTTGCGCTTTCTGCGCTAATCAAATAAAATGAAAGTAATTATTCATTTGTTCAAAAACAGAAGTAATGAAAATAATGAGCTTACCTTTTTCTGTTCTGAGGAGTCGGCTGTCCCATGAACCTGTAGCTCAATGTTTTATTTATTATTATTATTTGTTTTTCTTCTCTGTAAAATAATAATATTATTAATTGTTTGAAGAAACACCATTGATACCATCTTTGATTTTAACTTGTATATTTAACAAAAAGGAAAGTAAAAGTAAAATAAAAAAGAAAGGAGCGAGAAAATGATCTCACTTTACATATTCAAAATTAAACACTAACTAAAAGTATCACAATCTATTCCGGTGAAAAACATACAGGTGTGGAGTCACGTGGTATAGTTCTAAAAATAGATCTTCACCCCTTCAAACCACGGAGGGGATGAAAAGTTGGGAGGGTGAAAACAGACACACTTTTGTTCTTATTATAATGTTCGATTTTACAGAACACGTTCTGGAATAAAGGAGTCTTTTCGAGTTTGTAATTTTCTGTCAAAAATAAGCAATTTTTATATCAGGGTTTTTGAAAAATAGTATGTTTATACATTTTCCCCGGATGGATTAAATCAATTTAGCCATAATTATTTATTTTCAAAGGGTAATTTAAAAAGCCGTTATCAACATATTTCTACTATATACAGCTATTAATAAAATAAAATAATCATTTGATTTCATGTTTATTACCCTTGTATGTTTATGTTAAAAACCTATTATTATTTCAAGAGGGTCATTATAATTCTAAAAATAGATTTATAGGGTTGTTTGATAGTCTAAGCGTCGCCGTCTTTGTTCATTGAGAGTTGAAAGTCATTTGGCATGGCTTCTCAATGTCAAATCGATTTAATATTTGTAACGAACTTTTTATATTCAAAATTTAGTATGAATATCTTAGAAGAACAAAGAAACAGTTTGGCATTCTTTTGGCTGCATTTCAACGATGCCAATCTCGGGGGTTGCGATTTTAAGCTATCGGTGGCTAGCAGATTTAGTGTATCTTTTCGCTTTTGATCAAGTCCTAAGTAGACGTTAATTTTTGGTCTCCTCCTCCCTCTCTGTCTAGTTGACGGGGATAGAATATTAGTATCTCCTTACTAATAGAAGAATGAAATGTAAAGTTATTTGTGACTGAAACCTTATTATTATATTGCTGCATTAATAAATCACAGTACCAAAATGATATGTATCCTGATTATTTTGAGGTAAAGACTTCTACTTTATTTTTCAACGATTCTACGATCCGGCATTTGTGTGAACCGAACCTGACAGTGCTAGGCAATAGCATATATTATTTGGTGCCCGTCCAGCCAGGCCCTGACTAACGGCAGGGCATACGGGGCAAATGCCCTGGGCCCCCCTTCTGGAAGGGGCCCCCCTACAGGCGTATGCAGAAATTCTGCAACCTAAAGAGCTCTTATGCCACTGCAAGGGGGCCTCCCAAAATAGGCTTGCCCCGGGGCTGCAGGTAGTCTAAGTCGGGCCCTGCGTCCAGCTTCCCCGATCTTCAAAAATGGAGGGGGAGGAGGAACCCGACGGCAGCATAATGGATTTTCTATAAATGAAATTCTGATTTTTCTTTGGAGAGGAAGGAAAAGAATGCATCGAACATTTTATTAAGATTTTCATGCCCAAAAGGACCTTTTTAAGAGTCATGGACAGGGAAAATATTTACTCTAAATTTTGGTGGATGAATCTCCTTTTTACGCGCATTGAACTTGCTTGTGGTTACGAACAAATGCTTGCTTGAATCAGTGGCTGTAAGCGTAGCCCGAAAATATCACTACTCAGGAAATTTTTTTCGTGCTTGTGGCTTCAAGAAAAGAAAAAAAAAGGAAAAGAAAAAGGATTTCTTGGAGTGTCATTGTGTTAATAGATTTCTTTTGATGCAACTAAGCGGCCGAGAGTGGGGCCTGAATATTTCGCTGGTCATCTGTGCTCAACTAAGCGGCCGAGAGTGAGGCCTGAAATTGGACTGGTCAAGGGTTTTTCTTCATCTATATTGCCAAGGACGCATGAGAATCGTCTACACAGTTTGCCCAGAAAAAAAATTTTTCCGTTCGACACCTGCACTTCTACAGAATCGACAACTTCGTGCTTCCGAATCATGTGTTTTTGTTCAAAGGTCATGATCAGTTTTTGATCAGAAATAGTTGTTTTCCAATTCACGGTCGAAAATTCAGTGATGTGCAGTGATTACAAAGTTTTTTTTTTTATATTCAAGCAAATTGGAAGAGAGAGGAAAGAAAATGGAGAAAAAATAAACCTTTTTTTTGGAACAAAGTAATAAAATTAATTGAAAATATTAATAAAGTAAACGATAATTTTTTTGTTTACAGAATATTTTTTTTAACCAAGTTATGTCCAAGAATTGGTAAGTTAAGTTTATCTTATATTTTGGATATTTCATATAAATATATACTGTTGGTTATACAATATATAATTTTCAGTTGTTAGTGAAATTTTTTTTCTGCTTTATTTCTCACCAAGGATTCTTGTTATTTGGTATAAGATTAAGATTAAGATTTATTAACACGCTTATATTAGCTTCACCTGTATGTATGTATGTATGTTTGTTTGTAACTTCTCCTGGAGCAAAACGTGATTGCACAAAATCCTTCATATCTCAAACAAAAAAACAGATATCCGTAAAATTTTTGCTTTAAAATATAGCTAATACAAATGTCTAAAAATCGGTTTCTGGAATTTTTGAAATTCGGTCCCCAAGGGGGGCGGTGGGAGGGGGGCAAAACGTGATTTCACATGCGTAAAACGTGATTTCGCATAATCCTATATATCCCAAACAAAAAAAAAATAGATATACCTGAAATTTTTACTCTAAATTATAGCTAAGGCAACTATCTAAAAACCAATTTCTGGAATTTTAGAAATTCAGCCCCCAGGTGGGGCAGCAAGGGGGAGGGGGGCTATGGAGCAAAAAAAAATAGAAATACAGTTAGACCGTTGAAAATTGGTACAGATAGGTTTTAAAGGTCTCCAAGTCGAATGGGGATATTTTCGATTGTGTAGGGGATTTCGATTAGGAGGGGCAAGGGGGGGGAGGGAGGAGGGGGGGGCAAAAAATAAAAATAGTGTCAGATCGTTCAAAATTGGTACATAGAGGTTTTCGATACTTACAAATCAATTGCGGATATTTTTGAATTTGTAAAATTATTAGGAGGGGCGTGTAGGGGGTAAGGGGGGGCTATGGGGCAAAAACAAATAGAAATACAGTTAGGCCGTTCAAAATTGGTACAGATAGATTTAAGAGGCCTGCAAGTCGAATGGGGATATTTTCGATTGTGTAAAGTTATTAGGAGGGGCAAGAAGGGGGGGAGAGGGGGGCAAAAAAATAAAAATAGTGTCAGATCGTTCAAAATTGGTACATAGACGTTTTCGATACTTACAAATCGATTGCGGATATTTTTGAATTTGTAAAATTATTAGGAGGGGCGGGTAGGGGGGGTGGGGCTGTAAGGGAGGCTATGGAGCAAAAACAAATAGAAATACAGTTAGGCCGTTGAAAATTGGTACAGATAGGTTTTAAAGGTCTGCAAGTCGAATGGGGATATTTTCGATTGTGTAAAGTTATTAGGAGGGGCAAGAAGGGGGGAAGGGAGGGGGGGGCAAAAAAATAAAAATAGTGTCAGATTGTTCAAAATTGGTACATAGAGGTTTTCGATACTTACAAATCGTATGCGGATATTTTTGAATTTGTAAAATTATTAGGAGGGGCGGGTAGGGGGGTGAGGGTGTAAGGGGGGTATGGGGCAAAAACAAATAGAAATACAGTTAGGCCGTTCAAAATTGGTACAGATAGATTTAAGAGGCCTGCAAGTCGAATGGGGATATTTTCGATTGTGTGTAAATTTTAACCAAAAACTTACATACTGTAGCTATTTATGTGATAAATAATAAAATAATAAATATAGTTTTAAAAGCATGCTTTCATAGCACATCGAACTAAAAAGTGAAAAATAAATATAGTTTAAAAAAAAAACTAAAAAACACGCTTTTAAAGCACATCAAACTAAAAAGTGAAAAATAATTCTTAATATAAGCTCAAAACAATAATGAACGAAAAATACTAGTATAATTGTGAAAAAAGCGTGGGTTGCTCGATGTACGAAAAATATGGCACAAAGCACCCCACGCTTTTTTCACTATTATACTAGTATTTTTCGTTCATTATTGTTTTCAGCTTATACTAAGAATTATTTTTCACTTTTTAGTTTGATGTGCTTTAAAAGCGTGTTTTTTAGTTTTTTTTAAACTATATTTATTTTTTTTTAAGAAGAAATAATAATAATAGTGATAATTATAAGAGAAGCAGGGAAGAGAATTTTTAATATGATATATAGATTTATATTTGGAACATAATTGATTTAAGAATTCTATTTTGACATTTTATTGAAATTTTAAGCAAAAAAAAAAAAAAAAAAAAAAAAAAATCTTCCTTATTCTTTTGAAATTTTTGAAATATATATATTTTTCCTAAGTTTTAATAAAGTATTTCATGTGATATAAGTATATATGTATATATGTTTTGGTGTTTTTCATGATAATTGGTATTTTTCTTTGCTTATAAAGCTTAATGTGATTTATTTTTTTTATTATTTTGAAATTTTTTGAAATATATATTTTTAATGGGTTTCACAGTATTTTGTTGGGATTATATTTTTTCTTTCATGATGATTAATACTTTTATTTGCATATTGTGATTTATTTTTTTAAGTGATTTATTACAATTACTGCTGCAAATTTCTACAATTCCTTATGATTTATTTTGTTTTTTTCGAATATTTTAAGATATATATATATACTTTTTGACATTTTTAATAAGGTATTTTATCTTATGCAGTTGCCGTAAGCATCAAAAGGAAAGATGCGTAATTTTTGTGCTCATTTAATTTGAATACAGTATATTTTTTACTCGAGTATTTCTGAGATATATTAGTATTTATTTGACCCAACATAAATAATGAAGATGGCCACTAAAAAGAACATCAATATTAATATTCTAAATTTTGACGGTGACTCATCCTTACTTGAATTCTTTTTTGATCAGATTGAGTCATATGCTAAATTAAATAGATTAAATTCAGAAGAGGCAGTGGCAATTTTAAAAGGAAAATTAACCGGCCCTGCATTAAAGTTCATGACTCAATCTCCTTTATTATATAAATCCACAGATTTAAAATTTATCAAGGATGAATTCAAAAATTTTTTTGCTCCAATGAGCAGTACTCAGGCTCTTGTGGAATTTAACAATTTAATACTCTTACCACAAGAGTCTATTAGAAATTTTTCCCACAGGCTAAATATTTTAGCCGATGTGGTATATTCTCAGATTAATGATGCTAATGCTTTAAATTCCATTAAGTTTACTAAATTTATTTCAACCATTCCCTCAAATATCAGAGTTAAGATTCAAGAAGAGGGAATCTCTGAGTATCAACAAGCGGTCAACCGAGCACAGAAATTACAAGATATTAATGCTAATGAAACATTATTACAATTGAGTTTAAATAACCCGGTCATAAATACACTACCTGAAAAGTTAGTTGAACTGACAGATAGAATGAATAATCTGTCATTCGCTAGTAAATCTGATGAGGTTAATCATACACACGAATCCCCAGTGCAAGATAGGCAAAGAAACAATAATAGGCAAAGTGAATTAAGACATAATTACAAAAGTAGAAATCAAAATTTCAGGGGTAAACAAAATTTCAGGGGTAATCAAAATAAGAACAGATATCATTCTTCTGCTATTTGCCAATTGTGCAATAAAAGAGGACATGTTGCTACTAGGTGCTTTAGATGGCAAAGAAATCAGACTAGGGGTAAAAATTATGACAGAAATAATTATAGTAAAAATCCAAATAATTTAAACGAGCGCAGAGATGTAGTTTAGCTGATGCAAGTACATCTCAGGAATTGAATAGAGCATCAGCACAAAATTTTTCTCTAGACATTGATAATAACTTTAATCTACCCAAATTATCTAGTGTTAGATTGGTGAATTCTACTGCATCTCAGACACAACAAATCTTGAAAATTTCTGATTCTAAATGTACTCAAACAAATAACGATAAAAGGGAGATCATTTTTAATGTCCATGTAAATTCTCCAAAGTTACCTCTTATTAAAATATTGCTAGATAAACAAAAGGTAAACACACTTCTTGACACTGGTAGTTCTGTTAGTCTGTTAGCTGAAAGTACATTTAATAAATTAAAACATAGTTTGAAATATAAACATTTATCTTCCCATGTGACAATCAAAACCGTGAACTCGAATGTACAGTTTTCATCTTGTATACAAACCACTTTCAAAATTCAAAATCAAATTTTTTCACAAAAATTCTTCATAGTAGACATTCCTGAAGGTTCTGCATTTAGGGTTATTTTGGGTTATGATTTTATTCAACAATATCATGTAATATTAGATATGCAGAGGTCCTTGTTAAAAATTAAAGATCTGAGTATTCCCATAACAAACACATATAGCGACCATGAAGAAAATCTTAATATGCATACTCAATGTAAGAAACTTTCAGTAAAAACGGGACAAAAACTTATTTTACAACCCAAAGAAGAATCTTCTATTACGGTTTATTGTCCCAAAGTTTCTTCGGGTGATTATTTATTTCAGAGTAAAAAGAGTTCTTCCAAATTAATTTTTTTGGATTCAATAGTTAATATTGATCATTCTCAGAAACAAAATTGTAATAGTAAATATGATAGAGTAAAATTTCAGTTATATGTTAAGAATAACACTAATAGAAGTATGCATGTAAACAAACATTCAAATATTGGTACAATTAAAGAAATCGAACAAATTATAGACTATGGTTCAAGACAAAATGATAATGTTGAAATTTCAGAGGATTCACAATTTATTAATTATATTCAACCTTCTAGTGATGTGTTAAAAATGAGAAAACAAGATTTAACACCCACGGACTTTGATGTTAAACATCTCAATGGGGCTCATGCAACAAAGTTAAAACAAATTTTATTAAGTAATTTCGCAGCATTTTCTAAAAATATGAAAACCCTTGGACATACTGACAAGGTAGTACCAGATTTAAAAATTTTAAGTGACTATCCAATTAAGACTTTGCCCTTTCCCATTCCTCAGGCTTTACAACAGGAAGCTAGAGATCAAATTAACCAATTGGTAGAGGCTGGGATTATTGAGCGAAACTGCTCAGAATGGGCTTGCCCAATTTTATTAGTAAAAAAAAAAAACAAGATGGATCTGGTAAACAGAAATTTCGCCTCGCGTTAGATTTAAGAATGTTAAATTCTATTATTCAAGGTTCTTCTTATCCGTTACCTAAAATTCAAAATATAATAGCTGATCTATCTGCGTATAAATTTTTCACTTGTCTTGATTTCCAACAGGCGTATCATCAAATTGATTTACCGGAACATTTACAAGATAAAATTACTTTCACATCAATGTTTGGCAGTTTCAAATTTAAAAGACTATGTTTTGGTCTTAAAAACGCGGCTTCTCAGTATCAAGCACTCATGGATTCTTTAATTGATGAAATTAATATAGATGGAATTTACGCGTATCAGGATGATTTAATATTTGGTGCAAATAGTTTTGAAGAGACATGTGTCAAACTTGAAAGAATTCTTAGGATTTTAATTAAATATAATTTAACCTTAGCTCCTAGTAAATGTACATTTCATAAGAATGCTGTAAATTATTTGGGATTTCACATAGAGAATAATTCAATTTCTCCAATTGAGTCAAATATCATTAAAATAAACTCTTTCCCTACACCTACAACAAAAAGACAACTAAAACGTTTTATAGGAGTTGTAACCTTTTATAAGTCTCTTATTTATAATTTTTCTAAATTAATTCAACCACTTGTGGTGAACCATGGACTCATGACAAATCGAATTTTCAATCGAACTTTAATTTTGAACATTCTTTTACTTTTTCATTTTCTGGCAACACTAATAAAAAAAGCCAGTTGGTAATGTCGCGGTTATGCAGCATGTTGCTGCGATTTCTGATTGTGCATTGCATTTTAGCTCTTCTCATGTAATCTCTACTTGATTTTTATCGGATAATTTTATCCGCTTAGTGTAAGTTGTGATTTAATAATAATAATAGAAAAATCAACGATCTTCGTCATCTAATTTGTAACTGATCACAACTTAGCAACCAACACTTACAAAATGTGGGATACAACGTGAATCCATATTGGTGACCCTTTTGTATTTCATCTGAAAACGCACCTTCGCTATAAATTCTCAACAATCTTCACTGATGTCAACATGTGTTTTTTTAACAAAGCTCATAACAGTCATGATAAAAATATTGCGCTTGCAAATGGCGAGTTATTACTAGCACGTGGTGAACGGTAAGATTTTATTTGATCCCTCTTCCGATATATTGCCAGTACTTTTTTAATAGCTTGAAAAGGTCCCGAATTACCTTTATTTTCTGTATATATATATTTTTCTTTGATAGGATAACTTGTTTATTTTTACTTGTATGAATATATATACATATTTTTTTTGTTTTGCATGCACACTTGTATTTACGATTAACCCTAACGCCATATTTGAATTTTTGACCTTGCATTTTGTAATTATTATACATTTTAAGACCATATTTTATTCCCTTCATCCAAAATGCCAGACGAAAACGATAATGGCAGTCAGGGCAATGCAGTAGCCCGCGTCGCTATTAAACCACCCCCATTTTGGAAAAATAATCCTGCACTGTGGTTTGTCCAAATGGAATCGAACTTTTCTTTATCGGACATAACTGCTGATGTTACTAAATTTAATTATGTAGTTTCTGCCCTCGACGCAGATGTACTTAATTCAGTAAGCGATCTCATTTTACGCCCTCCTGACGGAAATCGCTACAAAGCTTTGAAAGATAGGCTTATTGAAGTTCACTCCGAAAGCGAAGCATCTAAAATACGTACCTTACTACAAGGTTTAGAATTAGGAGACCAGCGGCCTTCTCAATTGCTTACACGGATGCGTGCATTAGCTGGTGATACTGTAGGTGAACCTCTTTTAAAATCTTTGTGGCTTGGCAGACTACCTCACTCTACCCAAACAATTTTAGCTGTACTTAATGAGGACCTTTCTAATTTAGCAGCTGTAGCTGACAAAGTTAATGATCTCACAAGTAATTCTAGCATTAATGCCATTTCAAATCCTAGCACTTCAGCTACATCATTCTCCGATCAAAAAATCACTCAGCTCGAACAACAAATTTCTCACCTAACAACCTTAGTTAATGAGCTCCGAATAGAAAAACGTTCATCCCGTACTCGACAAAGATCAAATAGCTTCAGGCGTAATCAGTCCCATGAACGTCCTAGAAAATATAAAGAGCCGGCCAATGGGTTTTGTTTTTATCACACTAACTTTGGAAAAAAAGCAAACAAGTGCAACCCACCTTGCTGTTTCCACAATCCGGAAAACTAAATTGGCGCTCACTCACTGGCCATGATAGTGACCGCCAGATCAGTCGACTCATGTTGGCCGATAAAAAATTAAATAAAAAAATTTTTAATTGACACGGGAGCAGACATATCTGTTCTGCCTAAGAGCTTTGCCCCTCTTGCAAACCCATCTACAGATTTACTTCTTTTTGCTGCCAACGGGACGAAAATAAAAACTTTTGGCACCAAACTTCTCAGTCTCGATTTAAACTTGCGTCGAGTCTTCACATGGTCTTTCGTCATTGCGGATGTGAGTCAGCCAATAATTGGAATAGATTTTTTAAAACATTTCAACCTCCTTGTTGATGCTAAACATGGTTCTCTGATTGATGCCAAAACTAAATTGACTTCTCGCGGGAAATTTTCAAACTTAAATTCTTTAAAATCTAACATTTCAATTATGCTTGGTGACTCTGAATTTGACAAAATACTCGCTTGCTTTCCAGAGCTCACTAACCCATCCCAACCGACTAAACAACATAAACATACCACAGTGTATCATCATATAGAAACTACTGGACCTCCTGTTTTCTCAAAACCTCAACGTTTAGCTTCTGCCATGTTAACAGCAGCCCGTCAAGAGTTTGAGTTCTTGATGACTCAAGGCATAATTCGCCCATCTAATAGCCCTTGGGCAAGCCCATTGCATATGGTTAAAAAATCTAATGGGGAATGGAGACCATGTGGGGATTACCGTCGGCTAAATTCAATAACAGTACCTGACAGATATCCAGTTCCACATATTCAGGACTGTACACAACTTTCCCATGGTAAATCTATATTTTCAACTCTTGATTTGACAAGAGCCTATCACCAAATTCCGGTAAACCCTCCAGATATACCTAAAACTGCCGTTACAACTCCTTTCGGTCTTTATGAGTATCTTTTCATGCCATTCGGCTTAAGAAATGCTGGTCAAACATTTCAGCGATACATACATACCGTCTTATATGGTCTTGATTATTGCATACCCTATTTTGATGACATTTTTATTGCTTCTGCTAATGCTGAAGAACACAAACAACATCTTAAGGAAGTTTTCACTCGTTTATCACAACATGGCCTAAAGCTTAATCCTTTAAAGTGCGTTCTTGGAAAACCCTCTGTTAGTTTCCTTGGATGCCTTATTACACCTGATGGTGTAAGGCCGCTACCTCAAAAAGTGCAGACTATCGTAGAGTTTCCTAAACCTGAAACCATGGCTGAACTAAAGCGTTTTCTTGCTATGGTTAATTTCTTCCGTCGTTTTCTCCCAAATGCCGCTAACACTCAAGCCCCTTTGCATGAATTTCTCAAAAATTCAAAAAAGAATGACAAGCGTAAAGTCCCTTGGACTGACTCTGCTTTTGCTGCCTTCGAAAAATGCAAACAGGATTTATCTAATGCAGCCACACTCCACTTTCAAGCACCTAATCAAAAACTCTGTTTAATGGTTGATGCATCAGAAGTAGCTATAGGTGCTGCTCTGAATGATTTAACACCCGATGGTTTTAAACCCATTTCATTTTTTTCAAAAAAGCTATCCCCAGCTGAGCGTAAATATAGTGCTTATGACAGGGAACTACTGGCAATATATTCGGCGGTTAAACATTTTCGCCATAACTTAGAAGGTCAAGCATTTATAATTTTTACAGACCACCGTCCTTTAACTTTTGCTTTTAGCAAAAATTCTGAATCTTGTTCACCACGGCAGCTTCGACATCTAGATTTTATTGCACAATTCTGTACTGATATACGACACATATCAGGGTCAAAAAATGTTGTGGCGGACACCTTGTCTAGAATCAATGCCATTCATTCACCACCCATTGACCTCAAAGCCATTGCAGAAGCTCAAAAGTGTGACAAAGAGCTAGCAGATCTGCTTGTAGACTCTCACCACTCATTAAAATTGCGACCATGGACTGTAGACTCCAATGTACAACTCTATTGTGATGTCACCAACACATCAATCAGACCATACGTTCCAAAAGATTTCCGTAAACAGATCTTCGAAACTTTACATAGCCTAGCACACCCTGGTGTACGAGCATCCAAAAAACTAGTGCAAACTCGCTTCGTTTGGCCTTCTATTGCCAAAGACATTACCTCATGGACTCGTTCCTGTCTTAAGTGCCAACAGTTCAAAGTAATACGGCACACTTGGAGCACTCCACAACCATTTGCACTTACATCACAAAGATTTGACCATGTGCATATTGATATAGTAGGACCTCTACCACCTTCAGAAGGCTGCGAGTACATCCTCACCTGTATTGATAGATTTTCCAGGTGGCCAGAAGCCATACCTATTCCAGACATCACAGCAGAAACTGTGGCACGAGCTTTTATATCACACTGGGTGTCACGTTTCGGTAGCCCTTCCAAAATCACCACAGACCAAGGTCGGCAGTTCCAAAGTAACCTTTTTGCAGCACTGACAGATACTTTTGGTATAAAAAAGATTCGTACAACACCTTACCACCCATCTAGCAATGGTATTGTCGAGCGATTCCACCGTTCTCTCAAACAGAGTCTAAAATGTTATGACAGTGCAAAATGGACAGAATCTTTGCCTCTAGTGCTGCTAGGCCTTCGTTCTGCCTTTAAAGCTGATCTCCAGTGCACAGCAGCTGAATTAGTATATGGCTCACCTTTACGGTTGCCTGCAGACTTCTTGGATCCACCCTCTTCTCAGGTTGACCCTCACTCATTCCTCCAACGACTCCGGTTTACCATGAACAACCTAAGACCTACCCCTGCAACCGCACACTGCAAAACATCTATATTTGTGCTCCCTGCTCTTGAGAGTTGCACACATGTCTTCGTGAGACATGACGGTGTGAGGAAACCACTGCAAGCACCATATGATGGGCCTTATAGAGTAGTGTCTCGCACACAAAAAATATTTACCCTTGAGATAAAAGGAAAACATGTGTCCATCAACATAGATAGGTTGAAGCCTGCTTTCCTTGACAGAATTTCCACTCCGACACCTGTGGCTCCAATTGCTGAACAGCAAACTGACATACCCGAAATGCCCAATTCAACTCTTATTCCAATTCCTGAACACCAAACGGACATACTCAAACCACCCACAGTGACCCGCTCGGGTCGAACAGTTAGATTTAACCCACGATACCTCTAACATGGTGCTCAGCACTAGGGAGGGGAGTACTGTGGTGAACCATGGACTCATGACAAATCGAATTTTCAATCGAACTTTAATTTCAATCGAACTTTAATTTTGAACATTCTTTTACTTTTTCATGTTCTGGCAACACTAATAAAAAAAGCCAGTTGGTAATGTCGCGGTTATGCAGCATGTTGCTGCGATTTCTGATTGTGCATTGCATTTTAGCTCTTCTCATGTAATCTCTACTTGATTTTTATCGGATAATTTTATCCGCTTAGTGTAAATTGTGATTTAATAATAATAATAGAAAAATCAACGATCTTCGTCATCTAATTTGTAACTGATCACAACTTAGCAACCAACACTTACAAAATGTGGGATACAACGTGAATCCATACACTTATTGAATTGACTAAACCGAAAACAAAATTTGTTTGGAATAAACATCATCAGGATATTTTTAGGAAATTTCAAGATATATTTTTAAATTCACCTATGGTAAGATTACCGGATTGGAACAAGACTTTCTTTCTCAACACTGATGCATCAAATATTTCTATTGCAGGAGTTTTGATGCAGAAATATGACAATCAATTATTACCTGTCGCCTTTTTCTCTAAATCACTTAAACCGTCTGAAAAAAGATATCCAGTTATCAAACTTGAATTAATGGCCATTTATAAATCTGTAATTGCTTTCAAATATTACTTATACAATAGAAAGTTTATCATTTTGTCTGACAGTGCTCCTTTAAAAACATATAGAAAAACAAATAGTCCTGCTGATTTAACTACTAAATGGCTGTTAGAGTTGTCAGAATACTCATTTGAATTTGAACATATTCCTGGCCCTACAAATGTTTTAGCGGATTATTTATCAAGATCAGACTTCTCAAATAATCAACAAAATTTAAAAACAAATCCAGAATTAATATTCAGTTCTCAACCTCTTCCTATCGTACAAGATGACACACATTCAATTAATCAAATTTCCACTTCTACTCAGTGTGTACAACAAAATCAATTCAACAATTTTCTAGTTTCTGGTAATACTCAAAATAAAGATCCCCTTTTGGAAATTTCAAATAATACATTTATATCTGAGCAAAAGAATGATCCAAAATTGTCAATTATTTACAGGCAAATTTTGAGAAAAGGTTTTTCAAAAAATAATGATAATTTTTTTATTCATCCAGATTCTAAAGTTTTAATGTACAAGAAACAAAATTTGCATAATAATACTTTTTCATATCTCATTGTTGTACCACATTCTTTAAAATCTAAAGTTTTAACCATTTCACACCTTTCTCACTTTGGGTTAACAAAAACATACGAATTTTTATCAAACAGATATTATTGGAAAGGTATGTACACAGACACTTTAAATTTTGTTGCTTCGTGTACTCTATGTTTACAAAATAAACATCATAACACACCACCAGCTCCTCTACAACCCACCTATACTCCAACACATCCAGGGCATACTATTAGTGTCGACTTGGTTGGTCCTTTTATAGATGGACATTCAGTTTTAACTGTGATTGACCATTTTTCGCGACACATTGAATTATTTCAATTAAAAGACACTTCTTCATCAAAAATAGTTAAATGTTTATTTAATTACATTACAACATTTGGTAGACCATCAGTAATATTATCAGATTTAGGCAAACAGTTTACATCAACTATTTATAATATTTTTAATGATAAACTTGGCATAAAAATTTTACATTCATCTGTTGCTCATCCTCAAAGTAACTCTATTTCTGAGAGGCTAAATAAATCTATAAAGTACTCAATTAACACTTTAATTTCTGAGGGGCATTCTTTTGAAAATTCATTAGCTATACATAAATCACTTTACAATGGTTCAACACATTCATCCACATTGTTTTCACCTAACCTACTGCATTTTGGTAGGGAACTGTCTTTAATATTTGATACATTTGACCAATTTATAAATCAGCCATTTTTGGATAAAAATGTAGACATATATAAATTATTACACGACTTAGATAACATCTATAGCAAAGCATATTCTAACATTAAAGAAAATCAAGACAAAAGATATCAAAATTTTCAAAAACGTGCAAAACTGAGGCCTGTTGCTGTTCATGATGTTGTATACTTGAAATCAATAGATAAATTTAAACCCAAGTATTCTGGGCCATTTATTGTTGTACAAAAACACTCGCCAGTTTCCTTTTCCATTAAGAGATTACATGCACCTGATAATAAAGCTTTCAGAGTCCATATTGATAGACTGCTTATTGCTCCTCCTCGACGTAATTATTTGTTTACTGAACCCAACTCCAATGTAACACATAATATTGGCAATAATTCTACACATTCTTATAACTTAAGAAATCGCAATTAATTTTTTCACAAAAAAAGTTTGAATATATTTTGCTTCACAAATGCATTTTCCAATGGCCAAGGGAGTGTATTTGTTTGCTGTGCAGGAACTCGTCTTTATTTATTTTATTATTTTTATTTTTAGATGGCTGGTCCACTGTTTTTTTATATTTTTCTTTTGATGTAAAGACTATTTCTTGCATTGCAGTGTTGTTGAATATATATAATATTTATAAATAAGATGCATCTAAAAAAAAAAAAAAATGATTCTAATGATAACATAAATGCTTGTAGATCATATTTTGAATTTCTAAATTAGTAATCAAGGTGTTATTTTTTTATTTAATGTTTACTATATCTATCTTTATTGGGTGAAGGTTAAACAAAAGTAAGATAATTGAAATATATTTAATAGAGATATTTCATTGGAATACAGATTAAGTTCATAGGAAATTAATTATTAATGATAATAGCGCTAACAGTATATATACAGCTAAATTTTATAAGTTTCCAATTGATTTTTGGTGTACAACATGTGTTTGGTTTGTTCAATATCCAGTCTAAATTTTTATTATTTTGGCACTCCCTCTCATCACTCAAAATTTTGTCAATTTGTTTCCTTTTACTTATTTATTACCCTATCCTAGATATATGTTGTCTCGTTCAAAATTTTCTCCCGGAAGAGCAACATTGGATATGTGATGAGAATCTATATTTTTGTTGACATTAATTTTTCAACATTTAGGACACTTAATTAATCGGTTTCGTGAGGTGTCCCTACAGGGGTCTGTGGACTCTGCTGGGGGACGGAGGCCTGTGCCTAACAGTGCAGGTCTTTCAACACGCCCTGTCCCGCTAGGATGTTAGCCTTAAGTTAACATCATTACACTTACTTTTTTGTAAGGATTAAGGGAAGATTTTTTTTTTTTTTTTGACTGCCAATGGCGTCCTTTTTAAAATCTTTCCTGTGTGGTATACACGAAAACTTTTCTGTTTCTTTACTTTTTTTTTTTTTTTTTTTTTTTGTACATAATTTTGTTTAACGTTGACCAATATGTGTAACCAAGGTGTTAGACAAATATTACAATAATATGCTGGAACCTTTGGTATTACAACAGTATATATGCATGTGTGTAATTTATATTATTTTTCTCTATTTCACTATACATATTAGTGTGAAAATTTAGTATTTTGAATGTAAAAATCTAACGTTAGTGACAGTTACTGTTGCATTGTTTGCTAAGTATATAAAAAAGAGACTCTTTCATAGAAAAACATTTCAGCTGAAATTTTTGGTGGCATATAAAAAAAAAAAAAAAAGACTATGAACTATACTGAACTGCAGTTGAACTTATTTATAGAAGCCACATTTTTGCGCCTGTCATGACAGAATGTTTCTCTTAAAGTTTTTGGTTATACTGATATTTTTGAAATATGTGTATTTTGTATTTTTGAATTAATGTTTATATTTCATATATATTTTGTTTGTTCAATATTAAGCATTCATATAATTTTTACTTATGATGTAATATCATTTTTAAGTGTGCGTCTTTGGTAAGTGCTTTTAAATATTATTGTTTGTATATGCATTTCTATACAGGAGGCGAGGAGGACTTATTTTTATTTTTTTTTACTAGTCGAAGGGGAGATATATGTGTGAGTGTTCTCAATCATATGTCCTTTAAAAGCTTATTTATTTATCCAAATTTAATATATAACAAAAAGGAGGGATTAATATAGATTATATAAAATAAATCTTTTTAAATTTATCTAATTCAATTAATTAATTATAGAGAATTTCCCGTTTTATTTTTAAATCAAAATTTTCATTTCTTTGTTCTTCTATCGTTACAAACACATTGATCTACGAATAAAATAAGCAATTTTTATATCAGGGTTTTTGAAAAATAGTATGTTTATACATTTTCCCCGGATGGATTAAATCAATTTAGCCATAATTATTTATTTTCAGAGGGTAATTTAAAAAGCCGTTATCAACATATTTCTACTATATACAGCTATTAATAAAATAAAATAATCATTTGATTTCATGTTTATTACCCTTGTATGTTTATGTTAAAAACCTATTATTATTTCAAGAGGGTCATTATAATTCTAAAAATAGATTTATAGTGTTGTTTGATAGTCTAAGCGTCGCCGTCTTTGTTCATTGAGAGTTGAAGGTCATTTGGCATGGCTTCTCAATGTCAAATCGATTTAATATTTGTAACGAACTTTTTATATTCAAAATTTAGTATGAATATCTTAGAAGAACAAAGAAACAGTTTGGCATTCTTTTGGCTGCATTTCAGGTAAGCTTTAATATGTTCATTTAAGAACAATGATACATTTTTCATCTATTTAATATTCTATCAGTCTCATAATCTAATATTAATATTTAATTTTATGCACTCGGTTGCGCTTTCTGCGCTAATCAAATAAAATGAAAGTAATTATTCATTTGTTCAAAAACAGAAGTAATGAAAATGATGAGCTTACCTTTTTCTGTTCTGAGGAGTCGGCTGTCCCATGAACCTGTAGCTCAATGTTTTATTTATTATTATTATTTGTTTTTCTTCTCTGTAAAATAATAATATTATTAATTGTTTGAAGAAACACCATTGATACCATCTTTGATTTTAACTTGTATATTTAACGAAAAGGAAAGTAAAAGTAAAATAAAAAAGAAAGGAGCGAGAAAATGATCTCACTTTACATATTCAAAATTAAACACTAACTAAAAGTATCAGAATCTATTTCGATGAAAAACATACAGGTGTGGAGTCACGTGGTATAGTTCTAAAAATAGATCTTCACCCCTTCAAACCACGGAGGGGATGAAAAGTTGGGAGGGTGAAAACAGACACACTTTTGTTCTTATTATAATGTTCGATTTTACAGAACACATTCTGGAATAAAGGAGTCTTTTCGAGTTTGTAATTTTCTGTCAAAAATAAGCAATTTTTATATCAGGGTTTTTGAAAAATAGTATGTTTATACATTTTCCCCGGATGGATTAAATCAATTTAGCCATAATTATTTATTTTCAAAGGGTAATTTAAAAAGCCGTTATCAACATATTTCTACTATATACAGCTATTAATAAAATAAAATAATCATTTGATTTCATGTTTATTACCCTTGTATGTTTATGTTAAAAACCTATTATTATTTCAAGAGGGTCATTATAATTCTAAAAATAGATTTATAGGGTTGTTTGATAGTCTAAGCGTCGCCGTCTTTGTTCATTGAGAGTTGAAAGTCATTTGGCATGGCTTCTCAATGTCAAATCGATTTAATATTTGTAACGAACTTTTTATATTCAAAATTTAGTATGAATATATTAGAAGAACAAAGAAACAGTTTGGCATTCTTTTGGCTGCATTTCAACGATGCCAATCTCGGGGGTTGCGATTTTAAGCTATCGGTGGCTAGCAGATTTAGTGTATCTTTTCGCTTTTGATCAAGTCCTAAGTAGACGTTAATTTTTGGTCTCCTCCTCCCTCTCTGTCTAGTTGACGGGGATAGAATATTAGTATCTCCTTACTAATAGAAGAATGAAATGTAAAGTTATTTGTGACTGAAACCTTATTATTATATTGCTGCATTAATAAATCACAGTACCAAAATGATATGTATCCTGATTATTTTGAGGTAAAGACTTCTACTTTATTTTTCAACGATTCTACGATCCGGCATTTGTGTGAACCGAACCTGACAGTGCTAGGCAATAGCATAGTATGTGTCCAACAAATTTCATTCCGTTATTATCATTCCTTCTTGGTGTTGCATTTTCAATGTCAAGCAGTGTATCTTAAAAGTGCAATTATAGTGAAGCATTGCGTTAATTCATTTAGAACCATCCTTTGAAATGTTTGTTGAAAGAATTAACAAATCATACAATCACATACTTTACGGAATACTTTTCAACATTACGAACATCAATTTTTTTAGTTCCCCATCATACTATAGGTATGGGGAACTTAGGTAATCGTGAAAATTTTCGACCTCGGTTTTTTGACTTTTCTACACGTTTTCAGGTGTGAGGAATCCGAAAATGACAAAATGTCTATGGTGTCTGTCTGTAGGGTGTCTGTTAGTCTGTTAGTGTGTTAGTGGGTCAGTCCGTTAGTTTGTTAGTCTGTGTACACGATACCTCAAGAACAAATTGTCGCAGAGAGGTCAGATCAGTTTTAAAATATTACTTTCGACACTGGCAAGAACCCTATTCATTTGCAACATTCGATTTTAAAAACTTCGTAAGTTATTCGAAATTTACGATTTTCTTAACATGGGAGAATAGGACAAAAAATCACTTAAACGTGCATTAAATGAAAACTTTTTATTGTAAAAATGTCAGACCAGTTTTAAAATATCAGTTTTGATGCCGGAATGAACATCAGTAACTATAAATATGCTACTTTGAAAATTTCGCAAGTTACTGGAAATTTACGAATTTCGTAACATGGCAGTATAAGGGAAATTTTCACATAAACGTCAATTTTGAGAGATATTTTCATCGTAAAGATGTCAGACTACTTTTGAAACATTATTTAGGACACTGGCATGAATATTAATGACTATGAATTTTCCAATATAAAGATTTCGTAAGTTATTGGAAATTTACGAATTTCTTAACATGGCTGAATAAGAGCAAAATTTCACATAAACGTCAATCTTGAGGGATATTTTCATCGTAAAGATGTCAAACCACTTTCGAAATAATATTTAGGATACTGGCATGGATATCATAGACTATGATTTTTCCAATTTAAAAAATTCGTAAGTTATTTGGAATTTACGATTTATTTAACATGTCAGAATAAAGCAAAATTGAGCATAAACTTCTATTTTGAGGATCCTAAATACGTTAGACAACTTCAAAATTACGTTTATGATATTTGTTTGAACATGATTGAATAGGATAGGAAAATAGGAAAATTTCGTAAATTATTCGTAATTTACGATTTTATCAACATAGCGAAATTGTAAATTTTTCATATAAATATGAATTTGAGGATTATTGCATTGGAAATAGTAGCATGAAAACTAAACAACGAAATTGACCCTGATAAAATAAATTAATAGATTAGAATAAGATAAATATATCGAAATGAACGGTGGATAGCCTAATAGGCGGGGATTTCATTCTGTCACTGTATGAAGCTTTGGTCAAATTGATTTCTTTTAACATTATTCCCGAAACGTCAGTGGAGGCCCTCTGTTGAGACTCAAAACGGTTTTGGGATGTGTCTGTCTGTCTGTCTGTCGCGCGATAGCGGCCGCCAAAAAAGCGCTATTTACTTGAAATTTGGTACACATGTTCATGAGCCCCACGAAATCAGCTGTATAGTTTTTGGTATGTATTCCATTTGTAGTTCGTATACAGGGACACGCCAAAGTTTTTCTTATCATTACGGCCTATGGGAGAAATTTATATGTATCACGATAGCGGCCACAAAAATCACGCTATTGACTTGCAATTTGGTACACGTGTTCATGTGCCCCGCGAAATCTGCTGTATAGTTTTGGGTGTGTATTCCATTTGTAATTTGTGTACAGGGACACGCCAAAGTTTTTCTTATCATTACGGCCTATGGGAGGAATTTGTATGTACCGCGATAGCGGCCACAAAAATCACGCTATTGACTTGCAATTTGGTACACGTGTTCATGAGCCCAACGGAATCAGCTGTATAGTTTTAGGTGTGTATTCCATTTGTAGTTCGTGTACAGGGACACGCCAAAGATTTTTTATGATTAGGGCCTATGGGAAGAATCTGTATGTACCGCGATAGCCACCGCAAAAATCAAGCTATTGACTTCCAATTTTTGCCGAAATGTGAATGGAGGCCCTCTGTTGAGACTCAAAAGGATTTTGGATTCCGTCTGTCTGTCTGTCTGTCATGCGATATCGGCCGCAAAAAACACGCTATTGACTTGAAATTTTGTACACATGTTCATGATGCCCACGAAATTAGCTGTATAGTTTTCGGTGTGCATTCCATTTGTAAGTTCGTGTACAGGGACACGCCAAAGTTTTTTTTACCATTATGGCCTATGGGAAGAATTTGTATGTACCGCGATAGCGGCCCCCAAAATAACGCTATTGACTTGCAATTTGGTACACATATTCATGAGCCCATTGAGCAAGCATTTGACGAAACTGATATAGATCTGAGACTGACCGCCTTGGCGAAAATAATGCTCCTTTTATACTTTTCTATCGAAAACAGACTGTTCTGGAAAATTCTCGTATCACATCAGCCAATGAGATTAGAGCTTCCATATTTGGTATATCCCTAATAAGGATTTTCTCGCCAAGATCGCCAAAAAAATCGCCAAGGAGGGAATTAGTCGCCAAATTTGGCGCCAAATTTATTTCTTCCCTTATAGGAGCTTTTTAATGCGTTTTTAAAGGAAAATTTGGCTATTTTAACGCTAAAACGACTATAAGGCACAAAATTAGCATTTTATCAACTTACTAAACCTCTTTGAAAGAATTTATACAAAAATAAATGCAATTATTTACAATTTCGTAACACTTTATATCATATACAAATAGGTATACAAAGAGAGATACAACGGGGGGTTGAGGGGGGCTGCCGCCCCCCTCAGGAATGTATTTGATTTTGGTAATAAGTCGATCGAATCAATATATACTATTATATAATAAGGAATAAATAAAAATGACCTATTGAATAATGTCTGATGCAAATAGGACGTTGAGGCTCCTGATCTGCAGATCCACTAGTAATATGTCTCGCACTAGAAATTTCTGAGAACATAAATATGATGGGGAACTGAGCAGAGTCCACCTATGCCAACTAGTTTTTAATGCGAACTTTACACACATGCTATACATACATACTAAAACTTTATTTAGGTATGAAACCTCTTATGTTAATTAAAAACGAATTTTTAAAATTTGTCGTATATAGTCAGTAACGTAACCGATAGCTTCTGTATTCCCGAACATAAAAAAAAAAAAAAAAAAAATCTACAAATGTTAAAACTATTTCTTTTAGATATATTTAAAAAGACTTCAATAGCACATATCAATTAAATTTGGTTTGAAATATTATCACAAAACTAAACCATGCATAGCCAAGCCAATATTGCATTCTGAATGTTTTGTCTGTCCTTGTAAAAGAAGTGTACAGGAAAAATACAATATTTTCTAAATGGATAATTTCGTTATGCATTAGAGTAATTTATATAAATTGCATAGATTTTGAAGCAGAATAACACTGCTAAAATGTAATATAAATGTTTTTCGATTTCGTCGTAGAAAAATGTCAGAAATTAAAAATTTAGTAATCTTCTGTTTAAAAAAAAAAAAAAAATTAGTCACTTGGGGACTATTCCAGAGCATTCGTCGAATAATGACTTTTGCGGTACGAGTGGCAGTTTCATTGGATTTCTTGCAAAACATTAAAAAATTTAATAGTACTAATGGACTTTTTAGTTCCCCATCATACTATAGGTATGGGGAACTTAGGTAATCGTGAAAAATTTCGACCACGGTTTTTTGACTTTTCTACACGTTTTCAGGTGTGAGGAATCCGAAAATGACAAAATTTCTATGGTGTCTGTCTGTAGGGTGTCTGTTAGTCTGTTAGTGTGTTAGTGGGTCAGTCCGTTAGTTTGTTAGTCTGTGTACACGATACCTCAAGAACAAATTGTCGCAGAGAGGTCAGATCAGTTTTAAAATATTACTTTCGACACTGGCAAGAACCCTATTCATTTGCAACATTCGATTTTAAAAACTTCGTAAGTTATTCGAAATTTACGATTTTCTTAACATGGGAGAATAGGACAAAAAATCACTTAAACGTGCATTAAATGAAAACTTTTTATTGTAAAAATGTCAGACCAGTTTTAAAATATCAGTTTTGATGCCGGAATGAACATCAGTAACTATAAATATGCTACTTTGAAAATTTCGCAAGTTACTGGAAATTTGCGATTTTCTTAACATGGCAGTATAGGGGAAAATTTCACATAAACGTCAATTTTGAGAGATATTTTCATCGTAAAGATGTCAGACTACTTTTGAAACATTATTTAGGACACTGGCATGAATATTAATGACTATGAATTTTCCAATATAAAGATTTCGTAAGTTATTGGAAATTTACGAATTTCTTAACATGGCTGAATAAGAGCAAAATTTCACATAAACGTCAATCTTGAGGGATATTTTCATCGTAAAGATGTCAAACCACTTTCGAAATAATATTTAGGATACTGGCATGAATATCATAGACTATGATTTTTCCAATTTAAAAAATTGGTAAGTTATTTTTTAATTTACGATTTATTTACCATGACAGAATAAAGCAAAATTGAGCATAAACTTCCATTTTGAGGATCCTAAATACGTTAGACAACTTCAAAATTACGTTTATGATATTTGTTTGAACATGATTGAATACAAATATTCTAATAGGAAAATTTCGTAAATTATTCGTAATTTACGATTTTATCAACATAGCGAAATTGCAAATTTTTCATATAAATATGAGTTTGAGGATTATTGCATTGGAAATAGTAGCATGAAAACTAAACAACGAAATTGACCCTGATAAAATAAATTAATAGATTAGAATAAGATAAATATATCGAAATGAACGGTGGATAGCCTATTAGGCGGGGATTTCATTCTGTCACTGTATGAAGCTTTGATCAAATTGATTTCTTTTAACATTATTGCCGAAACGTCAATGGAGGCCCTCTGTTGAGACTCAAAACGGTTTTGGGCTGTGTCTGTCTGTCTGTCTGTCGCGCGATAGCGGCCGCCAAAAAAGCGCTATTTACTTGAAATTTGGTACACATGTTCATGAGCCCCACGAAATCAGCTGTATAGTTTTTGGTATGTATTCCATTTGTAGTTCGTATACAGGGACACGCCAAAGTTTTTCTTATCATTACGGCCTATGGGAGAAATTTATATGTATCACGATAGCGGCCACAAAAATCACGCTATTGACTTGCAATTTGGTACACGTGTTCATGAGCCCAACGGAATCAGCTGTATAGTTTTAGGTGTGTATTCCATTTGTAGTTCGTGTACAGGGACACGCCAAAGATTTTTTATGATTAGGGCCTATGGGAAGAATCTGTATGTACCGCGATAGCCACCGCAAAAATCAAGCTATTGACTTCCAATTTTTGCCGAAATGTGAATGGAGGCCCTCTGTTGAGACTCAAAAGGATTTTGGATTCCGTCTGTCTGTCTGTCTGTCATGCGATATCGGCCGCAAAAAACACGCTATTGACTTGAAATTTTGTACACATGTTCATGATGCCCACGAAATTAGCTGTATAGTTTTCGGTGTGCATTCCATTTGTAAGTTCGTGTACAGGGACACGCCAAAGTTTTTTTTACCATTATGGCCTATGGGAAGAATTTGTATGTACCGCGATAGCGGCCCCCAAAATAACGCTATTGACTTGCAATTTGGTACACATATTCATGAGCCCATTGAGCAAGCATTTGACGAAACTGATATAGATCTGAGACTGACCGCCTTGGCGAAAATAATGCTCCTTTTATACTTTTCTATCGAAAACAGACTGTTCTGGAAAATTCTCGTATCACATCAGCCAATGAAATTACAGCTTCCATATTTGGTATATCCCTGATAAGGATTTTCTTGCCAAGATCGCCAAAAAAATCGCCAAGGAGGGAAATAGTCGCCAAATTTATTTCTTCCCTTATAGGAGCTTTTTAATGCGTTTTTAAAGGAAAATTTGGCTATTTTAACGCTAAAACGACTATAAAGGCACAAAATTAGCATTTTATCAACTTACTAAACCTCTTTGAAAGAATTTATACAAAAATAAATGCAATTATTTACAATTTTGTAACACTTTATATCATATACAAATAGGTATACAAAGAGAGATACAACGGGAGGTTGAGGGGGGCTGCCGCCCCCCTCAGGAATGTATTTGATTTTGGTAATAAGTCGATCGAATCAATATATACTATTATATAATAAGGAATAAATAAAAATGACCTATTGAATAATGTCTGATGCAAATAGGACGTTGAGGCTCCTGATCTTCAGATCCACTAGTAATATGTCTCGCACTAGAAATTTCTGAGAACATAAATATGATGGGGAACTGAGCAGAGTCCACCTATGCCAACTAGTTTCGCTCTGATAGCAGTTTTGTTGTAAAGATTCAAGAAGTTACGCAAAACAAAGTGCATTCGTCGACCAGAGCTTGCCTGTTTTTTACGAACTACTTTCTCACATAAGAAAGTCGACAAGTTTTTCGTAATAGTATTTTGAGTCTTATGTATAAGTCATATTGTAATAGATGGTAGTGTTTATGTAATTGCAATATTACGTAAGTAAACAAATGAATGTTACGCACTGTTGACATATATTTTATATTTTGCATTATTTTCTCTATTTTATATGAAAATCAGAAACACTGCAACAATGAAAAGAATAAAAATTTCCCATGGAGCTAATGTTTAAATTCTTAAAAATTAATTAAAAACTAGTTTGCAGGGGCCATCACAAAACTTTCTTCTATATTTTCTCAAACAAATTTATGCAATACAAATTATTTGTTATTTTTTATTCATTATGAATGCAAACGAATTTCATCTCAGTATTTATTCTTTACTAGTTTGTTGTAGGGCGACTAAGGCGCCCGTTGAAAAATGATCGTTTTATTTTACTTATTTCTCACTTTAAATAATTCATTTGCTAGCACGCCCGTGTGAAATTTTCTCACTTTGTTTATCTCTTTGTTTCAGCGTGTATCGAACTTTCGATTCACGCTCCCCCCCCCCCCCCCGACTGGTAGTTGGCTCTTTGCCAAATGAGAGGTGATTTTTCTCTTTTTGAGAATGTTACTTTTTTAGTTTAGTTTCTCGGCCTGTCTTAAACAGGAAGCATTTTCTTTTCTCTTGAACATGAAAAGTTATGATTTACATATCTTGATCTTGGCTCCTTTATGGAGAAACAATATTATCACTTGAATAATTACTGAATTAATTTATAATTGTGAATTCTTCTTAAAAATACTGCAAATAGTAATTTTATTTGTGTGTTTAATTTCTGCAATAAAGTACATAAGCTCTCCCAACCTGACTAGATTCTATGACTGAAATTGAAAACTTGAATTACAGATTTATAGATATTGAAGTGTTTTTATGATTATATAATTCTGATATTTTCATGGTACAAATTTTTTCATGGCGCAGTATTTTTTCATGGTGCACGACACCCGGGATAAGTGAAATCCCGATATTGAAATTACACTTGGATATTTAATTTATTTGGATTACGAAATGTGAAAACGAAACTGAAAAACAATAATGACTCGAAATGTGGATGCATCATATTTCGAAAGCTGCGTGGATATTGAACCAGGTAAGCAAAATTTTATAACTATTTATAACATTGATTAAATCAAATTAGAAATTTTCAATTATTTGAATTATTTTGTTTTCTTTTTTACTTGATTATTTGCTCGCTATGAATATAGAGAAATTAAAAGCTAAGCGTTCTACGGAACGCTCTAATGTTACAAAACTAATTAATAAATTAGAGAATTTATTATTAGATGATATAGAAAATACAAAATCAGACGAAATTATTGAAATTCAGGAAATGATATGTGAAAGAGAAATTTCATTAAAAAATTTAAATGAAGAAATCGAAAATTTAATAGTAGATATTAAAGAGTATGAAAAAGATATCGCGACGAGCGATAAATACGTCGAGCAAATAATTTCTGCCAAATGCAAAATTAAGTTGAGATTAAAAAGATGTAATAATATAGAAGAGAATGATTCAAATTGTTCTGTCAGTGAAACCCAAACAAAAACTTCCGCCATAAGACTCCCTAAGATATCCTTACCACGATTTAGTGGCCAAATAGAAAAATGGAACGAATTTTTCGATTGTTTCGAAAATTCAATCCATTTAAATGAAAATCTTACAAAAATTGAAAAATTTACTTACCTGAAAACGCTTTTAACTGACAAAGCGTACAATGTTATTGAAGGGTTTTCACTTACGGAGCAAAATTATGATAATTGCATAGAGATGCTAAAGTCACGTTTTGGGCAAAAGGATATTATTATTAATGCTCATATGAATAAATTACTAAATTTAGAAAGTGTGAGGAGTTCATCAAATATAACTGCGTTGCGAAAGCTATATGACGTTTGTGAAGTAAATATTCGCAGTTTATCTAATTTAGGGGCGACAAAATTCCAATATGGTCATTTACTGAATCCAGTTTTATTAAAATTATTGCCAAACGATCTAGTAGTTGAATATTACAGGCAAAGTGATAAAAGGAAGGATGAGTCTGATGTGACAGACTTAATTAATTTTCTTAAAATAGAACTTGAATCACGTGAAAAATCACTTAGTATGATTAATTATAAAAATGCTTCGGTAATTGTAAATAAAAATAAAGCCGAAATTAATGACAGAAAATTTTCAAATAAAATGAATTCATTGAATGTAGGTGTAAAAAATATATGCCTATTTTGCAAGAATTATGATCATCCTTCTCTTGAATGTAATAATTTAACTGATGTTGAGAAAAGGTTAAAATTAAAGAAGGATGGCAGGTGTTATAAATGCTTTTTAAAATCTCATCTGTCATTACAGTGCAGAGTGAAATCGCAGCCTTGCAAAAAATGTAAAGCAACAGATCATAACAAAGTTTTTTGTTTTTCAAAAAACTTGAAACCAGAAGTAGTAGAGAACACTGTAGTATCGAATTCACATTTGAAAAATGGTAATCAGGCAGCGTTATTGCAAACATGTTGCGTTATAGCACAATCTAATTCTAGATCAAAAACTGTCAGACTCTTATTGGATTCCGGAAGTGAAAAAAGTTTTATTACTAAAGAATTGGCTCACGAATTAAAATTAACCCGTGTAAGAAAAGAAAAGCTAACTGTTTTTGCCTTTGGCATAAATAAAGGTAAAGAAGAGGAATTCGAAGTTTTTAATATTGAACTGCGTAGCAAAATAAATCCTCGTCGGCTCATCCATGTTGAAGTATTAGCTACAGACTTAATAACCGCGACTCCCTTGAAAAGCCCAAGGGGCGAACCAGAAATTGAAAGTTATATTAAAAATAAAAACTGGAAATTGGCAGACAATTCATTAAGTGATTCCAAAATTAATATATTACTAGGAGCGGATTATTTTTGGAAAATACAGAGAGGTATCATTGAAAAAATTAGTGATAATTTATATGTTGCTAATACTATTTTCGGATATACTGTAGTGGGGAAATTGAATAATAGTACAGAGGTAATTAATTCGCATTTTGTATCTGTCAATAAATTTGACAGTTTTGATTTGCAGCGTTTTTGGGATTTAGAATCACTTGGAATATGTGACAGTAAAAATGATTCTCTGTCACAGACAGATACAGAAATTATTAATTCTTTTAATGAAAGTTTAAATTTTGTTAAGGGAAGATATGAAATTCAATTTTTGTGGAAAGAAAATAAAAATGGATTAAAATCCAATATAGAAATAGCCAAAAATAGACTTTGGGGTTTGAGAACAAAACTGTCTAAAAATGAATGGCTTAAAAATGAATATGAAAAAATTCTTGAGGAACAAAAGAAAATGGGTATAATAGAGGAGTGTGAATTAAACAAAAATGAAACTGGTGTATATTATATGCCCCACAGACCGGTGATAAGAACAGATAAGTCCACTACAAGGGTCAGAATAGTGTTTGATGCTTCTTCCAAAGAAAAAGAAGCAAAATCTTTAAATGAATGTTTATTTGCAGGCCCCAATTTAAATCCTAATATTTTGGATATTATTTTGAAATTCCGCCTTCATAAAATTGCCTTTGTTTGTGACATTGAAAAGGCTTTTCTGCAAATACAGGTTGCAGAAAATGATAGAAACTTTTTGAGATTTCTATGGTTTGAGGATATAAATAGTAAAAATCCTCTATTAAAGGTTTTCCGCATGACTCGTGTAACTTTTGGTGTTACAACATCACCCTTTTTGCTCTCAGCTACCATTAAACATCATATAAATGGATATAAAGACTTGTTTGAGAAAGTTGTTAATATGCTTGATACTTCCTTATATGTCGACGATCTCTTTCATGGCGCTAATTCTGTAAATGAAGCATTTATTTTATTGTCTGGTGCTGTGAAAATACTTAAAGATGCCAATATGACATTAAGAAAATTTAAAAGTAATTCTTACGAATTAAGCAAATTGTGGGAAAAACATGGAATAAACGTTGATGAAGAAATAAATGAGGGAAATATCTCTAAGGTATTGGGAATAATGTGGTCAACTAATAATGACACGTTAAGAATAGACTTTCAATCTCTGTTAGAAGGGTTTGATAATGAAATTATCACTAAGAGAATTGTTTTACAAACTGTAGCAAAGGTGTATGACCCTGTAGGGTTTATTTCCCCTTTTATAATAAGAGTTAAATTTCTAATGCAAGAATTATGGGAGCAGGGTGTTGTTTGGGATTCTGCTTTACCCGATGCTTTAACACAAAAATTTAAGAAATGGCATAGTGAAATACAGGATTTAGAAAATTTTGAAGTGCCTAGAAAATATTTTACGAATTTTGAAAAATTAACTCCTGAAACTATTCAAATTTGTGTTTTCTGCGATGCCAGTTTGAAGGGATATGGTACAGTAGCTTATTTTCGTGATCCTTGTTCCCGAGAAACTTCATTTATTATGTCAAAGACAAGAGTAGCTCCTCTCAAAAAACTTACTTTGCCTCGACTTGAATTGATGGGAGCCTTAACAGCTGCTCGAGTAGCTCATTATCTTGGGCGGCTATTTTCAATTCCCGTCAAAAACATACTATGCTTCTGTGATTCCCAAATTACCCTTTACTGGGTCAAAGGAAGTGCTAGTAACTGGAAGCCCTTTGTAGAGAACAGAGTGCGTGAAATTCAACGATTAGTAGCCCCGTATCAGTGGAGATTTTGTCCAGGGGTTAAAAATCCCGCTGATGTGCTATCTCGTGGTTGCACAGCAGCTGAATTGTTGAAGAATGAAGAATGGTTAAAGGGACCAATTTGGTTGAAAGAAGAGCACTTATCGACACCACTACCTGAAAATGAAGCGAAAATACCTGAAGAAGAGATTTTGAGAGAACAACGGAAAACTACTGTTTGCTCTTTAACTCATGGCAATAATGAATTTGAATTATTATATAAGTTTTCATCTTGGTCTAAATTAAGACGTGTTACAGCCTGGTGTCTTAGATTCATAAAAAATACTAAATGTCGATCTGTGCGAAATACTGGCTTTTTAACTATACAAGAACTTGATGAGGCAGCTAAAATTATTGTGAAGTTGGTTCAAAGACATGAATTTGGAGAGGAAATAAAGACTTTAAAATCTGGAAGAAACCTGAATGCTAGTAACAAACTCCTTTCTTTAAATCCTTTTCTAGACAAAAATGAAATTCTTCGTGTTGGTGGAAGATTAAGACACGCAAACCTACCTGAGAGTCAAAAACACCAAATGATACTTCCTAAAACGCATCACATTACAGATTTAATTATAAAGTACTTTCATGAAAAACATCTTCACAGTGGAACCCAGTTAACAATTTCAGTCCTGCGACAGCAATATTGGATAATTAATGCAAGAGACGCTGTGAAAAGAAATCTGCGTAGCTGTATGAAGTGTTTTAGAACCACATCGAACTTAGCCTCTCAACTAATGGGTGATCTTCCAGTTGCTCGTGTAGTGCCATCGCGAGTGTTTTCGAAAGTCGGGGTTGATCTTGCAGGCCCCTTTCTCATCAAACCTCGTAAGGGCCGAGGTGTTAGATCTTATAAAAGTTATATTTGTTTATATATCTGTTTTTCCACAAAAGCAATTCATTTGGAAATACTCAGTGATCTCACCTCTGAAACATTCCTCGCATCTTTGAAGAGGTTTGTTGCTCGACGAGGAAAACCTGAAGAATTGTCTTCAGACAGAGGAACGAACTTTGTAGGTGCCGACAACGAAATGAAAAAAATGATGTCCTTGATCTCTTCTGACGAAAAGATCCACAGATATTTGTCCGAAGAAACAATCAAATGGAATTTCAATCCCCCATCGGCCCCCCATTTTGGAGGACTTTGGGAGGCTGGAATAAAACAGATGAAAGGTCATTTAAAAAGAACTATTGGCGAACAAATATTAACTTATGAACAGTTCCTTACTTTAATTACTCAAATTGAATCGTGCTTGAACTGAAGACCTCTTGTTGCGCTGTCGAATGATCCCAGTGACTTAAATGCTCTAACTCCAGGACATTTTATCATAGGCACTGCCTTGACTTCTATACCAGAACCTGACTATTCTTCAGTTAACCTAACCCCGCTAGAAAGATGGAAACTTCTACAAAATTTTTTTCAAAGTTTCTGGAAGAGATGGTCCTCAGATTACCTATCAGACTTGCAAAGGCGATCAAAATGGTTAATAAATAAACCAAATTTCAAGAAAGACGATTTGGTTTTAATAAAAGACGATAATCAGCCCCCATTGAAGTGGAAACTGAGTCACATAATCAAATTATTTCCTGGAGCAGATGGCAAGATTCGTGTAGTTCTATTGAAAACTATTTATGGAGAGTTGAAGCGTCCGATCGCCAAACTATCTCCTCTGCCATTTTAAAACTTTGAACTGAACAGTTGAACATTAGCTCATTTTTATTTTTATTTATTTTTTATTTTATTTTATTTTTATTTTTTTTTGTGTTCGTGTATTTTATCCACTTATGTTAATAATCTAGTTACAATGTTTCATTATGTATATTAATCTCTCTTTTTCTTATCTATTTGCAGTTGAAGACAGAAAATGAAAACCTGTAACAACACTAATGTTGTTATTGTACTTTTTAGGATATTTTTATGAACCTCCGTTCATGGGGGCGGAGCATGTTTCAGCGTGGATCGTACTTCCGATTCACGCTTCCCCCCCCCCTGACTGGTAGTTGGCTCTTTGCCAAATGAGAGGTGATTTTTTCTCTTTTTGAGAATGTTACTTTTTTAGTTTAGTTTCTCGGCCTGTCTTAAACAGGAAGCATTTTCTTTTCTCTTGAACATGAAAAGTTATGATTTACATATCTTGATCTTGGCTCCTTTATGGAGAAACAATATTATCACCTGAATAATTACTGAATTAATTTATAATTGTGAATTCTTCTTAAAAATACTGCAAATAGTAATTTTATTTGTGTGTTTAATTTCTGCAATAAAGTACATAAGCTCTCCCAACCTGACTAGATTCTATGACTGAAATTGAAAACTTGAATTACAGATTTATAGATATTGAAGTGTTTTTATGATTATATAATTCTGCATTTTTTCATGGTACAAATTTTTTCATGGCGCATTATTTTTTCACTCTTCGTTAACTTATTATTATTTTAAAGACGTCATTTTTTCACATGCATGAGCAAATTTATTTTTATTTATTTTTATTTTATTTTATTTATTTATTTTTTATGGGAAAGCATATTTCATTTTATGCTGAAAAAAATGGCAACAATTAAAATTTTAAATGTATCTTAAAGCTTTTATTTTCATATATTAATTAATGTTAAAAAATCTAATCATAAATTCGTTACAAATAAGGTACCAAATGAAAGGGGGAATTTTCCTGAATCCGTCGGATTAAACAGTTAATCGATTGGACAATTAGATTTTTTAAAATTAACTAAGTATGAAAATTAGGAGTCAGTGTCCAAGAAAATCTCTTAAGCCTAAAGTGTGACAGAATCAGGCACTGATGAGCGCAACTATATGTGCTGATTATTACACTAAATGACCAATAAAAGTGAAATTTTACCGTGCAGATAACATCCTTCACGTTCTCGGGAAAAACTGCAATATAACTGCGACACCTATGGCGGATATGCACTCAATTTAGTCAGCATAATGTCTCATAACGGCCTTTACACATATCAAATTTTGTTCGATTATACAAAATAGAACCAAAGATATAGCCCCTAGCCCCCCTAGATAGAACCCCTTACATTGTGGTAATCGCTGTATAGCGGAATCACCTGTCAAATGATTGGCACCAAAAGTTGACATAACCTAATTTATGTCAAGGTGCATTTATATATAAATTTATATGCATTTATCTGCAGTAATTCCTGAAATTTATTGCGCCCTCCGCCTTCTCTGAAATTGCGGAAACAGCTGTATAGCAGCGCTACCTGTTTGTTAAGCGATTGTGGCACCAAAAGTTAATAGACATTAATTTATGTCAAGGTCAATCTACATATGCATTTATATACAGCAGTTCCTGAAATTGAGGAAATTGCAGCATAGCAGTGCGACATGTTGAGCGATTGGCACCAAAAGTTGACAGACATTGATTTATGTCAAGGTCATCTACATATAAATTTATATGCATTTCTGTGCAATAGTTCTTGAGATATATCCTTCCCTGAAACTGCTGAAATCGCAGTATAGCAGCGCTACCTGTTGAGCGATTAGCACCAGAAATTGATACACTAGTTTATGTCAAGGTGCATCTGCATATAAATTTATATGCAATTCTGAGCAGTAGCTCTGAAGATACAATCGTCACAAATTCTTGTGACACACACTCACATACATTTTTTAAATATGGTCAAATCATGTTCTGGACATCTCAAAACATGTAAATCCATTGAAAACTAGAAGTAGAAAATTTTTATGAATTCAATTCTCTCTTCCATTGAATATAGAAAACATTAAAAAGCTAACTGAAATTTAATAACTAAAAATACATCATTTTGTGCCCCCCCCCCTGTAAATAATGTGTGTGCAAAATTTGGTACTGATAGCTCAAAGGATAAAGGGATGTGGCGCAAACAAACACACAAACACTCTTTAGCAGATTATTATATAATATATTACTATTTATCTGTAAAATGCCTGAACCATCCCTCTTCCGTTATATATAGCTAACTAATAGCGACTTGCGCCCTCCGAAAATCCAAGGTATGCGCCCTTCCAGAGGACCCAGTCTGCTCCTGATTGGATGGGTTTTTACGTCGCACTAGTGATGCGCGATGAGTAATTGGCGACGGTCTGGGACCCTAAGAGGTGGTACGGAGACAAGACATGCCATCACAATTTTGATACTCCACGAGGGATATAATAGCGTTGGAGATGTTTTAAAAATAAATGTAAGGAATCAAGAAACCGTGATTTTTTTACGTTGTGTTGAGTTCTAGAATCAGTATCCGCGATTGTAATGAAATGCTCACCATCTGGTGGGCTAAGGTGAAATTACCATACCACTGATAGCTTTCACGCTGAAACAATGATAGAACAACAAGACAGCACGTAATAAATACACGTGGCAATTATTACACGTGGCAATATTTACTAACAACTGCAGTTGAGAAAGCGTCATCTATCGATCATTACAAACGCGGATTGCAAATTAATAAGGTCAGCTTCATCTCTAATGTTGAAATTTTAAGTAAAGAAGGAAATTACTGAAAAATGAGAACAAACGTACGAAAATGAGGATATGAGAACTTCTGAAAGCAACTGAGGACAGCACTTGAAAAATAAGGACTGTGTTCAGAAAATGAAGACTCCGAGATAACGCTGCCTAATGGCACAGCATAAATCTCATGTTTTACCTACCTACCTAACCTACCTACCTTCTTTGCTTCCGTCATTCTGCGCGAAATCAACAAATGATGTCTAAAATTACTATTATTACTTTGTTTAATATTTATTCCACTTGTTAAAGGATATAATTTCACATAGTTTTCAAAAGTAACTGAAAGTATCTTAAATGGAGTAAAATTACGCAGATTCTGAGATCTGATATGGTTTTTGATTTGAAGTTTAATTTGCCGGCATGATAATTTTCGTCGTCTGTCGTGTGTCTTCGTGATTGGGGAAATAAATATTGATATTGATACTGGTAGATTGCAAAAAGGTTAAAAGGAAAAAAAAAAAAAGATTTGGCTAATAATGCTGAAGAAAATTTAGGAGTGATGTGTTAATTTATGTGTGATAGAAAACTTTTTGTAGGTAACTTATGTATGGAATGATATTAAAGGTGAGTTAACTTGGGATTTGTAGGAAGGATTCTATTTTCAAATCCACCCTCATTCTTTCCTCCAACCAGAAAATTATCTGATTTTTATTCTTTCCATATATGTATTACACCCCAACTGCTTTTTTTTTAAGACAAAGAAAGAGCATTTTTATTTCTTTTAAATATTTCATTTTAATTGTTTGAAAAAAAATTAAACATTCTGTGAAAGACAGAATTTAGTGTAGTACGGAGGACTATTGAATTTCAATCTGTAAAATTTTTATTCTAATTTTTTGACCGTAAAACTGGGCCACATAGGGGCAGGTAGGGTAAAGTGGGTGTATGGGGTAAGGTGAATATACTTAAAAAAATTGCTACATATTTAAAATAGTTTTGATTATTTCTTTTTCTTTATTAGATTAATACAAAGTAGTCTGACAACTTTACAATGAAATATCCCTCAAGAGGGTCATTTATGCGAAATTTTGCTGTGTTCTGCCATGTTAAGAAATTCGAAAATTTCGAATAATTTGCGAAATTTTCAAAGTAGCATGTTTGTAGTTAATGATATTTATTCTGGCATCGAAACTTATATTTAAAAGCTGTTCTTACATTTTTACTATAAAAATATTACTTTTCATGCACGTTTAAGTGAAATTTTGCCCTATTCTTCCATGTTAAGAAAATCATAAATTTCGAATAACTTCTAAATTTTTTAATTAGAATGTTGCAAGTGAATAGGGTTCTTGCCAGCGTCATAAATAATATTTTAAAACTGGCCTGACCCCTCTGCGATCATTTGTTTGTGAGATATTGTGTACCCAGACCAATGAATTAACAGACTAACAAACTAACACACACACTACAGATGGACACCATACCCATTTTGATATTTTTGGATTCCTCACACTAGAAAACGGGTAAAAAAGTCAAAATACCTAGGTCAAAATTTTTCACGGTTATCTAAGTTCCCCATTCCTGTAGTATGATGGGGAACTAATAATTGATGTTGTCCAAATAAATATTTAGTCTCATAATCAGTGTGTGAGGACCGACCCAACATGCACAGTTGTTTAATATAAATGAAAAGTCTAAACAGACTGAGAAGGTGTAATTGGATTGGAGCATTTGCCTGTCCGTCTGGACTGGCAAGATATTTAATGTAATGGCTATGAAAAAAAGAAAGAAAAAAAGGACAAGGTGCAAGGGTAATTCCATGTGAAATCATCCAGACCACGTTGCTTAATATTTTTAACTTTTTGTCAGTTAATTATTTGCTATTTTGAGAGCATGAAACAAGTATTAAAAATTTTCTAAACATTTGGAATTTTTTTATCAACCATTTTTCAGTTGTGTCACGACTGATTTTTTATGAAAATAGTAGTTTACGGAAACCCTTAGGATTTTTTTTTTTTTTTTTTCTGAACATATTGAAATGATTTAAAACCGTTGTATTGAGCAAAAACTGAACTAAATTTTCATATAGGTACTTTTCTGATATTTTTTAAAAATTGTATAAAATTGACATTAAAAACTTAATTTTTTAGCAAAAAATTGCATTTTTAACATAAAAAATTTAATAAAAGAATGTAAGACTCACTTTTAATTTTTCCCCCCTTAATAGATACCTTGTTGTATTTTTCTCAGAAAAAATATGAAACATTTGAAAGAACTCTTTTTTTTTTTTTTTGAATGATAAGTCAAGTATTTTGATATCAAAATGCTAAATTTAAGGGTTAGTTTCTAAAAAAAGACCAAATGAAAAATTATTCAAATTCAACAGATTAACCTTCTTATAGGTTAAAATACATAGAAAAATTTTTATAAGTGATATAATGTGATTTTGGAAATATGGAGCCTCAAAGTTGGCTTAAAAAATTTTTGTCATACCAAGGAGTTATCATAATGCATTTGTTTTATTCAACTTAAAATGCTGTTTATTAAGGTATAAATAACTCTTTTACATAATTATATAATATTAAAATGTGCATGGCACCGACAGAAATAAATATTTCAGATATTTCATTGTTGAATGTCTCAGCGATATTATCACTATGTCCAGTGACTATAGTTAGATCCCAATGCTAAAGGGCAAAACTGGGAAAATTCATTAGTGGGCAGTGGCCGGTACTGTCAGTTTCATTAGTAGCCACTTTTTTAAGTTAGTGGCCACTTTTTTAAGTTAGTGGCCACTTTTCACATGATAAAACTATTTCTTTCAGACTGCAAAAAGCATTGTCACCATTTTGCGGTATAATTACCATAAGAATAATATGAAAATAAGAAATACGTATAATAATAAAATTAACACAGGAACACTGAAATTGTAATTTGTAATTACGCTCTTTTTAAAAATCCTAAATTGCACATTCTAAATTAAAATATGCTTAGGGCTGTAATAATAACAGCAAAAGTTTTTATCTTTCAGATAATTCAGTAGTACTTTTTTTTTTTCAGTTTATTTAAGTGAAATAATCTGTTATCATTCACAGTTCACACTGATATTTTCTAGTAAATGAATCAGCTGATTCATCATCATCACAACTTTTACATTGTCATGTTAGCAGTACATACAGTCTGTTGTTTTATTATTTTTTCTTATTTCTAAAGACACACTTTTTTAAATGATTTTATTTCAATAGAGTTAAAATATTTCCTCTTAAAAAGCATAGATATGGAAACTTAGCTGCTTCATTAACAATAATTTACTCAGCTGTCAAATTTGTAGCTTTAAAAATAGGGAGATTTCTACTTTAAAATGGGAAGGAAAAGGGAAGATTTCTACTCAAAAGAAAGCAAATACAAATTTTTTTGAAACATACACATTTAAGCCAAATCAAATTTTGATACAGACATTTGTCAAATATCTTAAATGGGTTAAATATACATTAAATACTATGGAGATAATAATGGAAAAAGATTGTGCTTTGCAGGACATTTGATCATTAACTGCTAGTTGAAATGGAGCGCACATGTGTGTGTGTGGCAGGGGGGGGGGGGATACATCTATATACTTCTTTATAGGTTCTAGAATCTAATCAAGAAAGTTTAAAATGAATATTTACATTTATGTTATGGATGGAGAGAGATTGTAAATCACAAGGTTTCAGTGGAGCATGTAATTGCCAATCGTTGGAGGGGGGGGGGGGAATTACAAGAATTATGAGTAAGAGATATTAAACAATTCTACTTCTTTACAGATTCTAGAATCTAATAAAAGTTTAAAATAGATATTTATATTTTTGCAGCAAATGGAGAATGATTAGAAATTATAAAGCTTTCTATAAGCTGTGTGATCACAGATCGTTAGGGGGAGGGAAAGGGGGGTCTAAAAATTATATGAGTGAGATATATTAAACAATTCTACTTCTTTATAGGTTGTCGAATATAATAAAGCAAGTTTAAAATGAACATTGACATTTATGCCATGGATGGAAATAGATTGGAAATCACAAGGCTTCGATTGCCTATCGTCGCTCGATTTTTAGAATCTTTTAATGATCACAAAAAGTAGCGACTTTAGTGGCGATCGATGCATATTTTTTAATCGCCATCTGTTTTTATTTAGTCGCCATGTGGCCGGTGACGACCGTTAATTTTGCCCTTTACCCAATGCACTTTTCTTACTGGCATCCAAACTGAATCAGTTGTGGTCAGTTGAAAATATGTTTTTGGTCCATATGCGTGGAAATACTGAATATACATCTCATAGTTTTCTTCATTTATCATAAGAACTTTTTCAGTCCATCAGTTCTTATCATAAATTATGCAATATAATCTTCTTTTCCCCCAAACTTTTTGAAATATTGCGATCGCCATATTGTTTGAATATAGATGTTGTGTTACAAAGCATCTGATAATACTTTCATTTAGTGGCATAAATATGTGATATACTTATGTACCAGTCATCTGTTGGAAGAATCAGAATCGAGATTTTATTTTTTTTATCTGGGAAAATGGCAGTTAAAAAGAAAGACTTCTTTTGTTTTGGAGTTCCTAAATCAAAATTTTTAACTTCTTACCTTAAAGTTCTACCCTGCAATTCACAAATTTTGAATAGTCAGTTTTATGCAGTTTTTAACCCATATCGTACCAAGCATTGAAAAAATATTTTTTTCTTTATAAAATCTTAAATATATGTTTCTTAAAGCTTATGTATACATACAAAATCAAAAAACTTACCAACCTTTCATTAGCTTAATCGGTACAGGCTGTCCTAAAAATAGGACAATGGCTTATAGTCCAAGTGGCGGCTGCAAAAAATTGACTTGATAAGGTGTGAAGCTGATTTTTTTTCTATAGATAGAATTCATTGTTACAATGAAAATCTGATAGGGTTGCCTGGTCAAAGCCGTCAAGTTTAAGAGAAACAACCTTACTTCCGGTCACAATTTAAACGATTTTCGAACCCCACAAGTGTGAAGATGAATCCGGTGCCAAAATGTAGAGATTAATATGCTCTTTAAAATGGCTTAGGGTTGCCTGGTCAAAACCGTCAAGTTTCAGAGGTTGCCTCGATAATAGGGGTCAAATTTAAACGATTTTCGAACCCCACAAGTGTGAAGATGAAACCGGTGCTAAAATGTAGAGATTAATATGCTCTTTAAAATGGTACAGGGTTGCCTGGTCAAAGCCGTCAAGAAACAGAGGTTGCCACAAAAATAGAGGACGTATTTTACGATTTATTTACCCAAGTAAAAAGTGATTTACCCAAGTGTAAAAATGAAACCGGTGCTAAAATGTAGAGAATAATATGATCTTTAAAATGGCCTGGTCAAAACCGTCAAGAAAAGAGGTTGCCTCAAAAAATGTGTATGCGGTGGTGGTGGGGGGGGGGGGCGAATTTTTGCGGTTTTCTTACCCTAACATATTTTAAAATGAAACCGTTTATAAAATATAGAGAATAATATTCGCTTTAGAGTATCATAGGGTTGCCAGGTGAAAATCTCAAGAAATAGTGGTTGCCTCGAGAAAAAAAAAAAAAAAAAAAAAAGCTAATTTTGAAGGATTTTTTATACAATGTGAAGAAAATATATAAAAAGTATTTTAAAAAGAAAAAATAAATAAATAAACTGCAATGAAACTGTTCTAAAATTTCCCATAAAAACAACGAATAGTAAAAATTAAAAATGTTGCATGCGGATACAGATAAGAAAATACGTCCGCAAAAGTTAACAGAAATGAAGATAATAATGCCCAAGAAACTCATAATAAAAAATTCTGCTAGTATACAAAATAAATAATTAAATAAAATGAAAAAAAAACCCTCTTATTCCAGATTTTCAGCAAGATTTACAAATTTCAATTTCATAAATTAATTCATGGTTATTAAGAAACGCGAAAAATTTATCAAATTTTTAAAAATGTTTTTCGGTTTATTTGTACCCATAATTAATTTGCAGAAGGTATTATTGATTATTTTTAATTAGATATAAAAATATTAATTGAGAAAATTTTCTAAAATTGACAAATTTTTTAATATAACAAAATCGACACAACCCAAAATTTTCGTATAAAATTCTACAAGGATACATTTCTTCATACATTTCTTCAGGGAATTTATCTTCTCAGTACTTTGACACAATTTGAATTTTTTAAGTATTTGAAAATGGGGAAAAAACGAGCTCGTGAACTGAAATTAGTTTTATACAGATTAGAAAAAGAATGGTAACGCATAATAATTTAATTTTCTTTATGCTTTAAAATCTCTTACATCATTAAACAAATAAAATAAACGAATATTGAAATTCGCTTCCTTTTCTAAGCTGACCGCTATACCTTGACAGGTTTGAAGCACCAATCGAAAGCAAATTGAAAAGTGTTGTATGTTCTACATTTAGCTCGCAATTTCATCTTTTAAATATTAATCATTTCGTGTTTAACCTTTTTTAAATATTCGTTATGTGTGTTTCACTTTGTGTTAAACACCTTTAATATTCGTTAGCTTTTTGGAGACTGACCGCTATTTCTTTACGAATTTTACCAGGCAAACGTATGCCATTTTAAAATAACTTCTATGCTGTACATTCTGGAACCAGCCACATCTTTCAAATATTCATATAATTTCATTCTTATTCATTTTCTTTGTTAATGCTATTCGTATTTTTTTACACTTCGTTAAGAAATCTTCAAATTTCACCTATTTTTTTTGTGATTTACTGCTTTACTTGACAGATTTGACCTATTTTCGAGGCAACCTCCGGGTCTTGACGGTTTTGACCAGGCAACCTTATGCCATTTAAAAGAGCATATTAATCTCTATATTGTAGCACCGGTTTCATCTTTACACTTGGGTAAATCACTTTTTACTTGGGTAAATAAATCGTAAAACACTTCCCCTATTTACGTGGCAACCTCTGTTTCTTGACAGCTTTGATCAGGCAACCCTATGCCATTTTAAAGAGCATATTAATCCCTACATTTTAGCAAAGGTTTCATCTTTACATTTGTGGGGTTCAAAAATCGTTTAAATTTTACCCCTATTATCGAGGCAACCTCTGAAACTTGATGGTTTTGATCAGGCAACCCTATGCCATTTTAAAGAGCATATTAATCTCTACATTTTAGCACCAGTTTCATCTTTACACTTGTGAGGTTTGAAAATCGTTTAAATTTGACCCCTATTTTCGAGGCAACCTCCGGGTCTTGATGGTTTTGACCAGGCAACCTTATGCAATTTTAAAGAGCATATTAATCTCTACATTTTAGCACCGGTTTCATCTTTACACTTGGGTAAATCACTTTTTACTTGGGTAAATAAATCGCAAAATACGTCCCCTATTTTCGTGGCAACCTCTGTTTCTTGACGGCTTTGACCAGGCAACCCTATGCCATTTTAAAGGGCATATTAATCTCTACATTTTAGCACCGGTTTCATCTTCACACTTGTGGGGTTCGAAAATCGTTTAAATTTGACCCCTATTATCGAGGCAACCTCTGAAACTTGACGGTTTTGACCAGGCAACCCTATGTCATTTTAAAGAGCAAATTAATCGCTACATTTTAGCACCGGTTTCATCTTCACACCTGTGGGGTTCGAAAATCATTTAAATTGTGACCGGAAGTGAGGTTGTTTCTCTTAAACTTGACGGCTTTGACCAGGCAACCCTATCAAATTTTCATTGTAACAACGAATTCTATCTGTAGAAAAAAAATCAGCTTCACACCTTATCAAGTCAATTTTTTGCAGCCGCCGCTTGGACTATTAGGACAGTCGGAAATGTAAGGAAAACAGACCCATCTAGGTATATATTTTTTATATAATTGCTTTACCAGTATAGAAGTGTAGAATATTATATCAATACATTTATATGTCTGTTATTCTTAAACGTAAAACTTTTTAAGTAATTATTTGTTGAAAATGTAGTGAATAAATCTTCAAAAATCATCTTTAAAAAAAAAAATATATATATATATATATATATATATTAAACGTTAATTTAAACTAACGATAAAAGACATATGTATTTATTGGACTTTTAAATAATATATTGCCTTTAATTAAAAGATTCAAAAGAATTTATATAAATACCACTTACGCATGATGTCGTATTTTTAGGACGATGGTGAAAAATATGGGTTAAAAAGTAGTATCAGAAAGGTACCAATATGAAAATTTTGTTCTGTTTTTATGTAATACAATATTTTTTAAATCCTATCGATATGTTAAAAAATAAAGTTCTAAGGGTTTCTGTAAAAAAAGAAAAGTTGTGCGGTTCACGTAGATTATTTCAATGTACTTTGCCTATATGGTCACATAATGGACAGACAGATGGACTAATTAAACTGATAATTATCCTTAAACATTGTTGGAAAGTGTTAAAAATGCTTAACACAAACAGAAATGCAATTCCAGCAGTTTCGAATTGTTGCCCTTAATGTATCTAAATATTTTAATGTAGCCCTGTAAATCTTAACCTGGAAGGTCGTGCTATTTCTATAATATGATAACATTCATTGCAAATAGGCTTCACGGGCCCAATGCTTCCTTCCGGATTAACTCTAAGCATGCCGTATTCTATAGAAATTTTTTTAGCATATTAACAATAAATATCAATTTCATTCTGACTTATGCAGTACAAAGATATTTAAATTTATACGATTTATAAAAGTGTCTCTTATAAAACATAATGGTTTTCAAAAGGGAAGATCTTGCGTAGACTGTGTATATTTACCCTGAAACAACTCTTCAAAAACCCCTGCGAATTTAATTAGAAGCTCATGTTACTTTCATAGATTTTGAAAATGCCTTTGACCGAGTAGATCAAGAAAAAATGTGGAAGATCATTGATTATATGGGATACTTCCCTCATATTGTTAAAAGTATTAAGATGATGTTATACCGAAAGTCTTTAGAGTTAAAAATAAAACCCTTAAAAAATTTTTTCCGCGTGAAGTCCGCTATTTTGAAAGACAGGTTCTAAATAAGGCTATTAGACATAGAAAATCCGACTTTTACAAAAGTGCCAATATTATTAATGAAATCGATCATAACCTCCAAGAAAATTGTAGTTTCAGTGAATATAATGACATGAAAAATAAAATCGAAACCTTTAGAGAAGTTGAACGAAATATTGCCATTAAAAGACATAATAACAAACTAAAGAACTGGATTAACAGAGATTTTTTAAAAAATAAAACTGTAAAAGAACAGCCATATATTAACTTATCAAGCTACAAAACTAATAGTCATGAAGACGCACTACTTAAACTCGGACCAAAGTTTGTTCTTGACCAGCCAATTAACTTAAAAGACAGCATTGCTAAAATAGAAACTGCTATTGATAAAATCCCCCCACAAAATAAAAACCAAATTAGAAACGTGGCTTATAATGAACTAACCAGGAATACTAAAAGCAAAAACGTTAACTGTGCAGATTTTAAAACTCTAAAACGAATTAAGAGCAATAAACAAATTACTTGCACCCTTACTGACAAAACCCGCAAAATTGCCATTTTGGATCGTGTGGACTATAATGATAAAATGAATGAAGTAATTAAAGAAATAGGCACCACCATCATTAAAAATGACCCTAATAAAAAACTTATAGATAAAGTTAATAATTTGATAAAACAGGGTAACTGGCCAGATAACAACCCCCCCATAATTTATAATCACGCTCCTAATACCCCACGCCTGTTCGGACGTTTCAAAGACCACAAAAATCCACCCAAATTCCGACCGATCGTGAATAAAAAAGATGGTCCCACTTATGAACTCGAAAAATATATGACCCATATTTACCGGAACCTATTGCCCCCCTCTGATCATAGCCTTAACTCAACTGAAGACTTCATTAAACGTATCAATGATTTAGAAATTAATAGTAATCAAAAATTTATCAGCTTTGACGTTGTCAATTTGTTTCCGTCTATTGATATTAATGAAATCTGTGATAAAATTAATCAAGCAATAGAAAATCAATATGAAAAAACCGTCGCGAACACCTTAATTGCTGCTAGTAACCTTATCTTACGGGAAAGTTATTTTAAATTTAATAATGTAATATACAAACAAAATATGGGAGTGCCAATGGGGTCCCCAATATCGGGAATAATAGCAGAGTTTAAACTAAGGATGCTGGAGGATAGAGTCTTTGAAGTGATGAGAGATGAAATTATGTTTTGGGTCAGGTACGTGGACGATGTTTTTGCCGTTATCCAGGACAATCAAAATATAAACGAAATACTTGATAAACTTAATCTGCTTGACGATAATATTAAATTTACTTACGAAACTGAACAAAACCGCGAGATAAATTACCTTGATGTCAAAATTAAACGCGAAAATAATAAAATAAGAACTACCGTGTACAGAAAACCAATGGCCAGTAATGAGATCGTCGATATTCGTAGTAAAACCCCTTTTAGATTTAAAATTAACACAATCCGCAGTTATGTCAATCGTGCTATACTTGTATGCAACAATAGAAATGATTTAAATAAAGAACTTAAGTTTATTAAAAATTTGGCCATTGATGCAGGATATTCAAAATTTATTGTCGAAAAACTCTATAAAAAAAGAATAAAACAGATAAATCAAATTCCAAATCAGCAAAAAAGACAGCAAAATTATACCTACTCCATCCCATATAATCAAGGAACCTCTGATAAAATAAAAAATACTGCCCACAAATTCAATATAAATATTCCGATCAAGCCGAACCCTAACATTTTCCAGATAATTAGAAATGATAAGGATATTGTTCCCCCCCTCGAGACCGCCGGTATTTATAAAATCCCCGTTGAATATCCAGATAAAAGGAAAGGAAACTATATAGGTGTCACCAAGAGGAAAATTAAAACCCGCCTTAAAGAGCACAAAAGTGATATAAAATTTGCCCGTTCCAATACCGCGCTAGCCAAAGCATTTAATGAAAAAGAAATAAAGATCGATTTTAATAGCGCCGAAAAAATAGCTAATTTTAATAATTCCACATATGCCTTTTTCCGCGAAAGCGTTGAAATCGCTAATGACGACTGCGCCATTAATGACCACGAGTCGATAAAAATAGATCCGCAGTGGCGCTGCCTGCTTCAAGAAAAGCGATCCTATAAAAGAGCCGTGCCAGAAGACACTACTGCAATTGAGAAAGGGGGAGGATCCTCCCCAGAAAAGCTTTTTGCTGAAAAATGAAGCCGAAGTAAGGTTGTCTATTTGTTTATTATTATTATAAGTATTAAGAGATTTCCATTGTTTTAGACCTAGGTTTTAAAATTTCAGATAAAATAATAATAAATCAAAGTGTACAACTACAACATGGATGTAGCTTATTGCAATTATCTATTTAACATAGCTATATTGATTATATCATCAGAATCTGGAAAAATCAAAACAGGAATAGGTTTTGGAAAAATTTTGTTTTACTATATACTTTTTGCATATGTTTGTTACAAAATAGTGAAGATAATTTGCAACATGTATTTTTTACTCTAGCCAAAATTGGAAACAATAATAACTTAAAGATTTTAAAGTGTAAAACAAAGGTAATGGCTTTTGAGGGTAAAGAACCTATAAGGACAAATATCTTAGAAAATAAACCAATTGAACAAATATCACATTTTAATTATTTAGGATGTGATTTAATGTCTTATAGTTACGGCAATGATATACAGAACAAGCTAAATAAGTTCCAGTACATCTGTGAGACTGTAAGAAGAAAGTTAAGAAATACAAGAAAAGATATCAGAATAAATTTTTTCAAAACAATGACAATACTATCTCTTCTATATGGAAGCGAGACTTGGATGCTCAAAAAGAGTGATGAAAGAGAACTACATCTTCAGAGATAAAATTTATAAGAAGTGTGAAGGGGTGTTCTATAACGGATAAAATAAGAAATGATGGTATCAGGGGGAACTAAAAATTAAGCCAATAATACCTACTATAATGAACCTACAGAAATAAATGGAGAGAACGAATGGGTACTGACTGTATACCAAAGGCAGCCATGAAATATAGGCTAAAAGAGAAAAGAGACAGAGGAAGGCCACATAAAAGATGGATTGAAGCTGGAACAGGCTTGTAGCCTTCAGCCGGGTTGATGATGATGATAAAACACAATGCATTGGCATTCTTTTGGATGTCACAAACCAGTTGTGCTATTTATATTATTTGAAATAAGAAACATGTCATGGCAAACTTGAATAACATACTAGGAATGTACCGAATCTTTCGTATTTGGCCATAATACCGAATATTTTGTTTGGCTGAATATCAAATTATTTGGCTTGCTAAATGTATAACAATTCAGTTTTTAAAGTTTTTCAATTATTAAAAATTAAATTGCAACAGTTTTATATACCTTCTAAATAACGTTAAAGGAAATTAATTATCAATTACACGGATCATAACAGTTCATGATACCTACAAAAAGTTTTTCTACAATTTTTAATTGTCAATAAATTGATTGGATCCTTATTTTAATAAATGAAGCTTTAAATTTTCTACTCAGAAAATTGGTTTAATGGAAACTTTCAGGAAATCTTCAATCACAGAGATTGACACTTAATCGTGATTCCTTTGGAATGAGCAATGTAGTCGTTTATTGTTCATTATGTTTCATCTGTAAATTATTTAATTCATTTCCTGTGTTGATTTTTCTATCTTCGATTTGCCCGGTGAATGTACTCTTGCTTTTTTCCCACAGAATTTTGGCATTTTCTTCATTAGCAAACTGCAATGCATGTTCATCAGACAACAATAATTTTATGTATGCCCACGGCATCCGAATGCATTTGGTCCCATTCTTGAGAATCTATTGCAATTAATCCTTCCAGTTTCACTGTTGTTATTACAGAGTCTAATCTTTTAATAGATAGGGCTGCTTTTATTTTCATTGCCCATATGAAATAATTACTTCCACTTAACTCTGGAATGTTTATTTTTTTCAAATAAGAATTTTAAAATTCTTTACTACTTATACTTTTAAGCAACTTCTGGTTTCACGACATACTTTTGTTTTAGTGTTTTGTTTAGTTTTGTTTTAGTAGCTTTCATTTATGGCTGAATATCACATAAGTGTGCATTTTGGATTTTTTTAAACTTTTTTTTCAAACTTTGTATTTTAATTTGAATTTTTGAAAATAAGTCCGTAAGTGCATCTTAAATAAATTCTGAGTTTGACAGAGATCGAACATAATTTAAAAAAATTTTATTGAAATTTTTCAATAAAAATTTATAAATTTAATTATCTTATAAAATCAAAATTACCATTTAAAATTTTTTTTTTGTGGTTCAGATTCATTAAAAAATACAAGACTTAGGCTTTTCTAAAAAGTTCTTCCCATTTTAAAAAATAAAATAAAATAAAAAACCCAAAAATTTTAAATTAAAAAAAAAAAAAAAAAAAAAAAAAAATAAATTTAAATTTATTTTTTTATAAACATAAATTATATCAATGGGAAATATCATAGACTGCATACCTCTTGACTATAAACTGGAAATAATTAGTTTACTTGCATTAAATTTTTAATTATAGCATTTAAAGATGTCAAAAAATGATGTCACTGAAATGACTGGTTTGTCACTGAAATGACAATATTTGTCAAAATGACTATTTTTCACTGAAATAACATTGTTTGTCAATGCAATGGGACCATATAATATTAAAAATGGAACATATTAGAACAATAGAGAAAAGATTGTGAAGGGAAAAGAAAGAGCAATAATGAGAATATCAAGCAATTTTATTGTATTAAAATCCTTATAGTTACAAGTTTAATGATTAACTGAATTAAATTCAGAAAAAGCATTTTGAACATTATTAAAATCTTCATCCTGAAGTTTAAAATATCTATTTGAAGCAGGTTCAGGAGAATTCCTAATTTTGCACAGAATATGTGGCACTTGAATTTCATGGACATCCTCTTTGTCAAGCCATGCAAATTATTTTTTCTGCATCTTGCCATAAATAACACAAGTAAAATATTTTGAGTAACATTCTCAATGACACCTTAAAGGGGGCAAAAAAAAATAAATAAAAAAATAAATAAATAAATAAAATTAAATAAATAAATAAAAGTTTGCTTTTTTAATTGTATCTTAATATTAATGTCGTATGTAATTTTTTTATATTTACCTGGATACCGGAAAGTACTTTAAATATTTAAATATAAAGCTTATCCTACACCAACAAATCTTTTAATTCAAAATAAAAAATTATTTAAATCCAGGGCTTACAAAATAGTAAATCTCCAACAAATGTCATTTTCGTGACGTCACAAAAATGACCGTCACGAAAATGACAAATCGTCAATAATTCGTTCTGTACTGAAAAACATGCTTTCACTAAGCCGATATCGTCACATTTTCTTCTTCTGGTCGTCATTCTATATTAAAATAAAACTTTGTTCTAAATTTTATAATAATATTTTTTTATTTTTTATGCATCTCGAAAATGACAAGCAATAAAAGTACGCACAGCATGTAAACAATAAAAATAATGTTAACTCTTACCTGTTTTCAATTTTCTTGAGATTTTTTTTCCCCACATATCGTCAATGTTGATTTCTGATCTTAAACTTTAAAAAAAGTGAATGGTGGCACCATCCCTTGATGATATATGAAGTTATTTTCATGTGTCACGAAAATGACGTGAAGACTTGCATACAAGCATTTTAATTACACATGCATGAAAATTAACGTAATTAAAAAGAAAAAAAAAATTTCCTTTGAAAACAAATAGTTTTTTTTACAAGAATTAACAATTATTATAATTATCATTTTATTTTTTTTAGTAAAAAACATACTTTGTATGTAAACATTTGGTCTTGGAGACAGTCACGAAAATGACGGTTATAAGGTTTAAAATTTTCTAAAAAATACTAAAATTGCTATAAACTCACATTTTATGATTTGATGCTTTTTTAAAAAGGTACTTCTAAATAATAATAATAAAATTTTACAATTTATTTGCTTAAAATTAATAATAAAGACCTGAAACACTAAAATGCACATTTATGTGATATTCAGCCTTATAATCATGGTCTGCTTCCAATTGTTGTTAATTAGAGGTCCAATGAAGACATGAAGTAGACATTTATATGTTTATTTCGGACAAACACACGAGGGATGAAACATACAAAGATGAGAAAGTAAATAAAAATATTACCTCCCAACATTTTTTTTCTGGGATCCACACAGTTTATGTACGACCGCATAGGCCACGACGTACACAGCAACCTTACTCACTCCTCCTCCTTGCATTCGGAGTGGGGTGGGAGGTGCTCTCATGCACACACATAATTAAACTGGAGCAATTGTTTTAAAATGAATCGGTCACTCCCCCAACAGTAAATATAACTATGGATCTGGAAATCAGTAATAATTTTTATTTTGTAGATTTTTCCACCACATGTAACAATATTTAAACATTTTTGCAATTGAAAATGGTCTCTGATGAAATTTGTGAAAATAAAAGGCACCTAATAATAACACTTTTTTCTCTTTATGTATCTGTGTTAATTAAAAAAGTAATAAAACATAATTTTTTTCTTTTATTTAGGTATCTGGAGTCATAATGTACAAATTCTTAATTTATCATGTACATCTTACTCTTTTGTTTGCTGCATTTGTTTGTTGTGTTGAACCACCTATCATGCCAAACTTAGATCTTTTAAATGTTAAACCAAAAGTAGAAAATTTGAATAAACTATCTTTGAAAGGAAAACCAGTTCCACCATGTATTGCCTGTCAAAGCCTTGTAAAATCCTTTCTTGCGGTAAGTTAGTCATTTTAATTTGTAGTTTTTTGAATCTTTATTTTATAGTACCTCTCTCCAGAGCCTCCTTAACTAGATGCCTTCCACGCACAGCAAATCCCAATGCTAAATTAGGCAACATTTAAAAAACAAAACTAATGCTAGGTGACAGCACCTATGCAGAGCAACAATTTTCTTCGGCATCATAGATAACATTTATTTTTCATCTAAAAATCTAGCTATTAATTTCAATTTAAAGTCCAAAATTGCATTTTTTTTCCTTTTAATTTGAAAAAGTAATGTGAAAGTGCTTTATCGTAAATATTTTCAATAAAATATTCAAATATTTAAAAAAGTATAGGGTAATATTATTAATTAAAAAACGAAATTTAAAATTAAATAAGCAAAAACATTGCATGTCTATCACACTATTAAATTATTTTTTATATATCTATTCAATAAAAATTTCAAATTTTTTTTTTAATTTAAAGAAAGTTTATATAAATTAAAATCTCTGAACTATAAATGAGTTTCAGTTTAGAATGAATAATTTATAATAATAAATTATTAAAATCATGTTTTTTTTTTTTTTTTTTTTTTTTTTTTTTTGTGATGTCCTTTACGTTACATTTTTACCTTATTAGGTGTGAATTATTTTTCTTAAATTGAAAATTTTATGTTATTTATAAGAAAAATAGACCAGCCCATTAACGAGATAAGTTAACATTCAGTAATAAAATTGGACAAGAAAACAATCTGTTGTCTAATCCATCACAAAAAAATAAATAAATAAATAAATAAAATAAAATAAATAAATAACCATTAAGATTTAAATTTTTAAAATTAAGGATTTCTTGAGTATAAGTTTTCTTTCTCACCAAGTTTTTTATTTTTTTTATTTTTTTATTATTATTCAAGATTTTATTAGTTCCACCAGTTCCAAGAGGGTATGCTTTCGAAACTGATAGACATTTTCGAAATAAAGTTGTGTTATATTTACATGTTTTGAGGTCTCCTGAATCGGAAAATAATGTTTTTAGCTGTTAGTCTGTGCGTGTCGGTTTGTCTATCACGGATATACTTGGAAAATGCTGAAAGTGTATTTCATTTTGTGTTAGGTGTTTTTCATATAAGACTAAATTTAAGTGCACAATCTGATGTGCACATAGTTTATTGAAAACATACAGGGCTATCCAAAAGTAAGCTAAACGTTCTTTTCTATAGAATGTAATTGACGGAAGTGCTTTGCTACACTTTTTTATGTCTACGAATACTACTGAAGAAGGAAAATTAATTTTTCGAACCCATAATGTAAACAAAGTATTTTTTGAAGTTCTATTTTCAACTCAGGTTTTTGAATAAAGTCACGTTTTGAGGTTCCATGAATACAAAAAAAAAAAAAAAAAAAAAAACTTTTTTTTTTAGTTTTTAGCGATTGATCTATATGCATATTTGTTATCAGAAAACTTAAAAACAAACAAATGCAGGAAATTCACAATTGTATTTTAAAACTCGTATTAGGTTTCAATTTGAAAAATTTGATAAAGATTGGCAAATTTAGGGACAAATTAATAACATCCTTGAAATATTTTTACTTCCATTACCCTACTACCGTCGGTAATGGAAGTATTGTGTTCGGTCCAAAAATTCGTTATCGAGTTTTCCCCTGATTTATATTTTTAAGGTCTCATGAGATCAAAAAAAGTAGTTTTTGCCAGTTAGCCAGTGTATGTGTGTGTATATGTGAAAGTATGGATGTGGGGAATTTTCTGACTATTATATCTCCGAAATTAATAGAGATGGAATTGCGAAACTTCAGAATTCAGGCAGGTCTGGTGTACAGATGAATGTTCCAAATTTTGGTGAAAATTGGAAAACTGGAAGTGGGACCGTAAACCCTTATCTCAAAAACAGCTCCAGCAATTTTCTTCAAAGTTGCTATATAAACACTCTATTAGTTGCCCTTTTGAATATTATCATGTTTTGAGGTTCCCTGGCCTTCTAATGCTAATGTTTAAAGAACTCTATCATTAAAATGTGTATATAATTTTTAAAATATATATACAGTCGAAGTTCGATAGTCCGGACTTCCATTGTCCGGAAAGCTCCATGGTTCGGACATTTTCGGATTTTTAGTTTCGTTTTTGAAAAATAATTCAAAAATAATGCTAACTTTTATTTACAAAGTATTTTTGAATAAAATTGTCCGTTTTGATCTAATTTATATTATAAAGTTCGTGTTTTTACTAAAAATTTAAAAATCGAAGCTCATACAATATTACATAGACATACATCGCTATTCAAAAATGTTATTTAGTTTCAACGTAAACAATGGCGATCTCAAAATCCACGGATATAAACAAACCCCCAAGATTGATATTTAAGAAGCTTACAGTTTAACTTAGCCATTTACTTCGAAGTACATCGTTTACATTGTGTTCCTATCACATATATTTTGCCGACGTAAGTATTTATCACTCTCTGAAAGTCTTTTTATTTTTTTTAATTCTTAACTCTAATCTTGATATCTATCAATTGTCCTCGCACATAAAAAATTATTAATTTTATGAATATAAATGCTTATATTTTATATATATAGTTGTTAACTTACCTTTAATTTGAATTTAAAAGTTTTCTCTATTTGAACTCGGTCAGCCATCTTTTACTTACATCGCGCCATTACTAACGATGTTCTGTTTACATTGTTGCTGTTGCCAAATTTGCTCTGCATAATTTTCTTAATTTTTGCTGTTGCCACTTCTATTAAAGTAGTTATGATAAATTGTATTTTTGACTTTGACTGTTGAGTGGCAATGGTAATGCATTGTTTATATGTAGATTTTTGACTTGTCAGTCAGTATAAAGAGATCGCGATGTATGTGTTAAAGTGCAGTTATCGGCAGTGTTTAGCAATGGCCAGCTAGTCTTCAATTAGGTATGAAGCAGTAGTTTATGAGTAGTGTGAGTAGCTTCAAGCTGTTGATGGCCAAGTAACGATGTATGTGCTTATAGTATCGTTCCAGCTAAGCTAGTAATGCTCTTTTGCTATTGCATTTTTTTTAAGAAATGATGGCTGCCGTTGTTAAGTTGTTAATAGTTTACACATGTTAAGTTTCTGTTTGTTAAATTGTTCCTTGTTAAAGGTTAAATTTTCCGTCGTTCATGGATGATGGAAGTTTTGAATAAAATGATAAATTGACGTCCTTTTGAGACGAGTTTGTTAAATTTGATAGTTTAATTAATGTTAAATTTTGTTTAGACGCTTTTTAAGCGTCATTTGTTTAAGTTTGAAATCTTTTTAAAAGTTAATTAAAAGTTAAATGAAAGTTTCTAAATTGAAGTGTATAGTGGATGAACGTAATTGTCTTCATTTCAATTTTGTGTTATTTCGTCTTGCTTCACTTTCGCTGATCAACCAGGCGATCGCGGAAGTATATTTCTTCATCGTATTTTCCCGCTGATCAACCAGGCGATCGCGGAGGCTCTGCGACGTTTCTTGAAGTATATTGTCATCTGCTTTTCATTGTGTTTATCAATATGCCTAGCTCAACACCTGTAAAAGGTAATCTTGTTCTTGTTAAATCTCTTGTTAAATCTAATTTCTTGATAAATTTGAAATCTTAATATATCATTATATCTTGTTGAATAAAGTTGTTTTATTTGTTAAAAACTTTGGTCTTTAATGTGTTATAATAGTTGAACACTGGTCGAGTTATTTCTGTTGAAGCCCTTGAAATTTAAATCTTGATGTTTCCACTGTATTTAATCTGCTTAATAGAAATGATTTGAAACATAGACTTTTAGTTTATAATATTTGGTTATGGGCAAGTTTTTTTGAGGGTGTCATTTTTTTAAACTTGACCAGTTGTTCTTTTCTTGTTTTCTGTATAATTGATAATTAAGTAACTATTAAAAAAAAAAATGGCTTATAATATTGTACCTCAAATTACCAAGTTAAATGCCACTAACTACTCTGGTTGGAAGTGTGATATTAAATTTTTACTTATGGATAAAAATGCTTATGATATCGTCATTGGTAACGAAACTAAGCCCAAAGTCAGTGAAACCGTGTCTGAGGAGGCAGTACAAGACTTTAAAAGAAGGCAGAATGCTGCCATGTCAATTTTATATTTGAATATTGATAATGAATTTAAAAGTTTAATAAGTGAATGTACTGACCCCTCAGAAGCGTGGAAAATTTTAAAGGTTAACTTCCAGCCAGATAGTAGAAGTTATCATATGAAATTGTTTTCTGAAATTATGACATGTTTTTTAGAACCTGGCGAATCTATTGGTGTTTTTGCAGCTAGAATATCTAAAATTGCTGATCAGTTAAAATCCATTAATAAACCTATTGCTGACGAATACTTATGTTTTCAGGTTTTGAGATACCTACCTGATAAGTTTGATCAGGTTGTTCAACAAATTCTTCGCTGGCCTGATAAGGACTTTAACTTTAAAAATATTATTGTTGAGTTATGTGCCGAGGAAACGCGCCTTCAACTTAGAAATTTTGATAAAAGTAGAACGGAATGTTCTATTGAGGCCCAAAATGTAAAATTTAAACGTAGGCCTGTTTTTACTTGTTGGAGGTGCGGAAAAAAAGGCCATGTTATTAAAGATTGTAAAGTTAAGTTAAATAATGATCTAGCTGCAAAAGAAAAGGAAAAACCACTCAGAAGTAATTTTTCTAAGAGGGGTGGCTCTAATCAACAGTCAAAACGTGATAAAGCTCAAAATTTCATAGCTGAAGCAAATTTAAGTAGTTTTGATAGAGAGGGCAGCTGGGCTTATGATACGGCGGCCTCTCATCACTTCTGCAAAGATAAATCTTTTTTTTGTAATTTTTCTGAAATTTCTGGTGATGAGTTACACGTGGCTGTTGATGGCGTCACTTTTCCCATTACTGGTAAAGGTGAAGTAGAACTGAATTTTAATGGGACTGTTATTAAACTTTGGAACGTCTTGTATTCGCCGAACTTGCGGAAAAATCTTTTGAGTGGTTCTAGATTCGACCAGGGTGGTGCTAAATTTATTGGTGAGGCCGGCAAAATAAACGTGGTCGACAAGTATGGTAATTTCCTTTTCTCTGCTAAACTCCATGACGGGATTTATTATACATTTCCAAAAGTAATTAAAAATAAGCACAGTGTTAAATTGAATGGGGGGCAGAATTCTAATGAAAATTTAAATGATAATACTGAAATTTCAGCTTTTCCTGTAATAAAACCTGTTAATATAAAAGACTTTGATACCTGGCACCTTCGTTTTGATCACCTAAGTCCTGACTTAATTTTTAATACTATCCGTAATTCTGCTGTAAAAGGTCTGCCCAATTTAAAATCAGTTGATAATTTTTTTTGTGATCCCTGTCATGTGAGTAAGCAAAATCGTATTTCTTTCAAACCCTTAAGTCATTCTTCTTCCAAAAAACCTTTAGATCGACTTTTTATGGATACTTGGGGTCCAATTAAAATTCCTGGCAAAAAGGGTGAACGTTTTTTCTTGTCTATAATAGATGATTTTTCTGGTAGGTCATCCGTTTACCCCCTCCAGGAAAAATCCATGTGTTTTGATGTTTTTAAGAGACATGTTTTGAGGGCCGAAAGGTTTTTGGGAACCAAGTTGAAGTCGATCAGAACTGACAATGGCAAAGAGTTTGATAATGATTCTTTTAAGGGTTTTTGTAGAGAAAATGGAATAAATCATGAGCTGACCAACTTTTACACACCAGAAGAAAATGGAGTTTGTGAGCGGTTCAACCAAACCATCATGAACTGTGTTCGGGCTATGCTAAAATCCAGTGGCTTGTCTGATGATTTCTGGCCTGAAGCTTGTTTACACTTTAATTATACGTGGAACCGGATTTGTCACGGTGGGAACTCTAAAACTCCATTTGAACTCTATTCAGGAAATAAACCTTCTGTTCGACATTTAAGACCATTCGGTACGTTGACATATGTGGGTGTTCCAAAGGTTAGACGTAAGCACAAGTTAGACTCCAAATCAAAACGTGGTGTCCTTGTGGGCTATGCCTTGCGTACCCGTGGTTACAGGGTCTGGTTAGAAGACGAGAGGAAGGTTGTGGAAACCATTAATGTTTCTTTTGTTGAAAGCGGTGATGTTCTACGCAGTGGAGCGGTGATGGGCGACTCTTCTTTTGAGTTGGTGCTTGTCCCGGAGGAACAACCACGGCCCGTTGACCGGTACCTTCTTCCTGGTCCGGAGCCTGGTACCTCTGGGGTCTTGCCCAGCGAGACTGAAGTTGTCGTCCCAGCCGTCTCTCCTGTTTCTCCTGCTCCTCAAGTTACTCCGCAGACTGCTTCTCCTAACTGGATGACCAATCCCGTGTGGTACAGGAAGGTTGTGCCTCGACCTCAGGGAGAAAAGGTCGATATTTACTATTATCCTGATGGAGAGGGTAAAAGGTGTTGTCAGAGGTCACCTAATGATGTCAAAAAGTTTTGTAATTTAAATAATATTGTTTTTAACCCTGCTGATTTTGATTTTTCCAAGTTTAATAAGTTTACTGGTGTTGTTAATCCTGGTGTTATACCTTCCGCGTCCAGCACGGCTAGTTGACTAGATGTGGTGGTCCCGAGAACGTATAAACAGGCTTTAAAATCTGCACAATCTGATGAATGGCATGGGGCTATGTTGGAAGAGTTAGAATGTATGGCCACGAGAGGTGTCTGGCATCTTGTAAGACTCCCTGAGAACAAGACTGCGTTGGGAAACCGCTGGGTTTACACAGTAAAGCGTGACGAGTCTGGCAACATTGTCAGATACAAGGCCAGGTTGGTCGCGCAAGGTTTCAACCAGGTCCAGGGCGAATCGTACGATGAGACCTTCTCGCCTGTGATAAACTTTTCTGTTGTTAGGTTTTTTTTCTCTCTTTTAGTCTCATGTTATGGTTGGTTTAATGTACAGTGCGATGTTAAGTGTGCCTATCTGTACGCTCCCTTAGAGGATGAAATTTACATGAGGCAACCAGTTGGCTTTACTGAAAAAGGTAAAGAAGACTGGGTCTGTAAGCTGGATAGAGCACTGTACGGATTACACCAGTCAGGCAGATTATGGTTTTATGAATTAAATAAAGTATTGTTGGAACTTGGTTTTAATAAATTTGAAAATTGTAACTGTGCTTATTCATATTATGATTTTTCTGTTTTATTGGTTTATGTTGACGACATCGTTGTTTTTGCCAGGACTGAATCTCAAGCTAATGACATTTTAAGTTTGCTGAAATCAAAGTTTGATTTGAAAATTTTGGGTATCACACGCAAGTTATTAGGTGTGGAGTTTGAGTATACAGATACAGGAGTTTTGATCCACCAAAATCAATATATTGACGAAGTCATTAAGAGGTTTCAAAATCACCGTGTACCTATCTCCTCCTTACCTATTGTTAAAGGTATCAAATTTTCAAAAAGTGATTGTCCTGTTATTCAAGAAGACATCGATGAAGCTTCTCATTTACCTTACAGAAATCTCTTAGGTTGTATTTCTTTCATTTCAAACCGTACTAGATCTGATATCGCATATGCTACCAACATTTTCTCACAGTTCCAACAAAATCCAGGTATTAAACATTGGCAGGGCCTACTTAAACTTCTTGGATATATAAAATTCACCAGTCAATATAAGCTCCATCTTAAATGCACACAGGTTAAATTAATTTCTTATTCTGACGCTGACTTCGCCGCTAATAGGGACGACTATGTTTCTATGGGTGGCCAGTTAATTCTTTTGGATAGTGCTGCTGTTTCTTGGCGTACTAATAAACAGAAAGGGATTACCATATCAACGATGGAGTCAGAATTTGTTTCTATGTGTGATTGTGTTCGTGAGCAGGACTGGTTTTATAATATTTTATGTGAATGTTCTGGCTTAAATCTTATAGAAAATAATTTTGAAATACCTACCCTATATGCTGATAATCAGGCTGCAATACGTTTTACAAAGTCCAGGATTGAGAGTTTCCATACACGTCATGTTAATATTAAACTATTTTTTATAAGGGATTGGTTTGATGAGGGCAAATTCCATATTGAATATATTTCCTCTAAATTAAATCTTGCCGACCAGTTTACGAAGCCGTTGACAAAAAGTGATTTGTTAAAATTTATAAAATTGATCTTTATATAAATCTTTTGTGTTTGAATAAATTTCTTTGCTCTGTAGATACTTTTCATAATTTTTTATATTATGTTATCATGGTGTGAATGTGTGTGTGAAATCGTGAGGCGCCTTGCGTATTTGTTCATTATGTATATATATTCATTTTTTTTCATAATTTTTCATATATTGTATATATTCATTTCTTGTATATAAAATTGAATTGCATAATATAACTGTATATAATATTGTATATGATGTATTTTTCATATCACCTTTTCCTTTAGTATATCTGCAGGGTGAGGAGTTGTATTTCATCACTTGAAAATCTAAGTTTTTGTCAATGGTAATCTTCATGGTAATTAGTTTATTATATCACTTGTGACACTTCGTATGGACTATGTGGAATCTCATGATGGTATTTTGTTAAATTTTTTTATATGCTGTGGTGGGGGGCAATTGATATCTATCAATTGTCCTCGCACATAAAAAATTATTAATTTTATGAATATAAATGCTTATATTTTATATATATAGTTGTTAACTTACCTTTAATTTGAATTTAAAAGTTTTCTCTATTTGAACTCGGTCAGCCATCTTTTACTTACATCGCGCCATTACTAACGATGTTCTGTTTACATTGTTGCTGTTGCCAAATTTGCTCTGCATAATTTTCTTAATTTTTGCTGTTGCCACTTCTATTAAAGTAGTTATGATAAATTGTATTTTTGACTTTGACTGTTGAGTGGCAATGGTAATGCATTGTTTATATGTAGATTTTTGACTTGTCAGTCAGTATAAAGAGATCGCGATGTATGTGTTAAAGTGCAGTTATCGGCAGTGTTTAGCAATGGCCAGCTAGTCTTCAATTAGGTATGAAGCAGTAGTTTATGAGTAGTGTGAGTAGCTTCAAGCTGTTGATGGCCAAGTAACGATGTATGTGCTTATAGTATCGTTCCAGCTAAGCTAGTAATGCTCTTTTGCTATTGCATTTTTTTTAAGAAATGATGGCTGCCGTTGTTAAGTTGTTAATAGTTTACACATGTTAAGTTTCTGTTTGTTAAATTGTTCCTTGTTAAAGGTTAAATTTTCCGTCGTTCATGGATGATGGAAGTTTTGAATAAAATGATAAATTGACGTCCTTTTGAGACGAGTTTGTTAAATTTGATAGTTTAATTAATGTTAAATTTTGTTTAGACGCTTTTTAAGCGTCATTTGTTTAAGTTTGAAATCTTTTTAAAAGTTAATTAAAAGTTAAATGAAAGTTTCTAAATTGAAGTGTATAGTGGATGAACGTAATTGTCTTCATTTCAATTTTGTGTTATTTCGTCTTGCTTCACTTTCGCTGATCAACCAGGCGATCGCGGAAGTATATTTCTTCATCGTATTTTCCCGCTGATCAACCAGGCGATCGCGGAGGCTCTGCGACGTTTCTTGAAGTATATTGTCATCTGCTTTTCATTGTGTTTATCAATATGCCTAGCTCAACACCTGTAAAAGGTAATCTTGTTCTTGTTAAATCTCTTGTTAAATCTAATTTCTTGATAAATTTGAAATCTTAATATATCATTATATCTTGTTGAATAAAGTTGTTTTATTTGTTAAAAACTTTGGTCTTTAATGTGTTATAATAGTTGAACACTGGTCGAGTTATTTCTGTTGAAGCCCTTGAAATTTAAATCTTGATGTTTCCACTGTATTTAATCTGCTTAATAGAAATGATTTGAAACATAGACTTTTAGTTTTATAATAAATCTCACCATGTTTCTCTGTTACTTGCCGGGATGAGCAGAAGCACTTGTGGAACCGCTAGGCCCTATCACATTTCAGCCAATCACGTTTCATCTCAATGTGACGTACGCATGTGCTCTGTAGTTCCTGAATGCACATCGCAGTAAAAACGAGATAAGATTGTGGAGGAAAAAAAGATTTCAAGTTAGTATTACGAAGAATCTTTTTGGCAACATCTATCAAAACTTTAGTCTTTTTTTGCATTATCATACTGTCAGTGATTGTGATAGCACGTGTTTTTATTCTGATATTCATTAATTTATATATTGTCGTATAATTTGTCGATTTAAAAATATGAATTCAAAGCGAACTTCTGATGCTTCTGATATCTATCAGTTGTCCTCGCACATAAAAATTAATTTTATGAATATAAATGCTTATATTTTATATATATATAGTTGTTAACTTACCTTTAATTTGAATTTAAAAGTTTTCTCTATTTAAACTCGGTCAGCCATCTTTTACTTACATCGCGCCATTACTAGCGATGTTCTGTTTACATTGTTGCTGTTGCCAAATTTACTCTGCATAATTTTCTTATTTTTTTGCTGTTGCCACTTCTATTAAAGTAGTTATGATAAATTGTATTTTTGGCTTTGACTGTTGAGTGGCAATGGTAATGCATTGTTTATATGTAGATTTTTGACTTGTCAGTCAGTATAAAGAGATCGCGATGTATGTGTTAAAGTGCAGTTATCGGCAGTGTTTAGCAATGGCCAGCTAGTCTTCAATTAGGTATGAAGCAGTAGTTTATGAGTAGTGTGAGTAGCTTCAAGCTGTTGATGGCCAAGTAACGATGTATGTGCTTATAGTATCGTTCCAGCTAAGCTAGTAATGCTCTTTTGCTATTGCATTTTTTTTAAGAAATGATGGCTGCCGTTGTTAAGTTGTTAATAGTTTACACATGTTAAGTTTCTGTTTGTTAAATTGTTCCTTGTTAAAGGTTAAATTTTCCGTCGTTCATGGATGATGGAAGTTTTGAATAAAATGATAAATTGACGTCCTTTTGAGACGAGTTTGTTAAATTTGATAGTTTAATTAATGTTAAATTTTGTTTAGACGCTTTTTAAGCGTCATTTGTTTAAGTTTGAAATCTTTTTAAAAGTTAATTAAAAGTTAAATGAAAGTTTCTAAATTGAAGTGTATAGTGGATGAACGTAATTGTCTTCATTTCAATTTTGTGTTATTTCGTCTTGCTTCACTTTCGCTGATCAACCAGGCGATCGCGGAAGTATATTTCTTCATCGTATTTTCCCGCTGATCAACCAGGCGATCGCGGAGGCTCTGCGACGTTTCTTGAAGTATATTGTCATCTGCTTTTTCATTGTGTTTATCAATATGCCTAGCTCAACACCTGTAAAAGGTAATCTTGTTCTTGTTAAATCTCTTGTTAAATCTAATTTCTTGATAAATTTGAAATCTTAATATATCATTATATCTTGTTGAATAAAGTTGTTTTATTTGTTAAAAACTTTGGTCTTTAATGTGTTATAATAGTTGAACACTGGTCGGGTTATTTCTATTGAAGCCCTTAAAATTTAAATCTTAATGTTTCCACTGTATTTAATCTGCTTAATAGAAATGATTTGAAACATAGACTTTTAGTTTATAATATTTGGTTATGGGCAAGTTTTTTTGAGGGTGTCATTTTTTTAAACTTGACCAGTTGTTCTTTTCTTGTTTTCTGTATAATTGATAATTAAGTAACTATTAAAAAAAAAAATGGCTTATAATATTGTACCTCAAATTACCAAGTTAAATGCCACTAACTACTCTGGTTGGAAGTGTGATATTAAATTTTTACTTATGGATAAAAATGCTTATGATATCGTCATTGGTAACGAAACTAAGCCCAAAGTCAGTGAAACCGTGTCTGAGGAGGCAGTACAAGACTTTAAAAGAAGGCAGAATGCTGCCATGTCAATTTTATATTTGAATATTGATAATGAATTTAAAAGTTTAATAAGTGAATGTACTGACCCCTCAGAAGCGTGGAAAATTTTAAAGGTTAACTTCCAGCCAGATAGTAGAAGTTATCATATGAAATTGTTTTCTGAAATTATGACATGTTTTTTAGAACCTGGCGAATCTATTGGTGTTTTTGCAGCTAGAATATCTAAAATTGCTGATCAGTTAAAATCCATTAATAAACCTATTGCTGACGAATACTTATGTTTTCAGGTTTTGAGATACCTACCTGATAAGTTTGATCAGGTTGTTCAACAAATTCTTCGCTGGCCTGATAAGGACTTTAACTTTAAAAATATTATTGTTGAGTTATGTGCCGAGGAAACGCGCCTTCAACTTAGAAATTTTGATAAAAGTAGAACGGAATGTTCTATTGAGGCCCAAAATGTAAAATTTAAACGTAGGCCTGTTTTTACTTGTTGGAGGTGCGGAAAAAAAGGCCATGTTATTAAAGATTGTAAAGTTAAGTTAAATAATGATCTAGCTGCAAAAGAAAAGGAAAAACCACTCAGAAGTAATTTTTCTAAGAGGGGTGGCTCTAATCAACAGTCAAAACGTGATAAAGCTCAAAATTTCATAGCTGAAGCAAATTTAAGTAGTTTTGATAGAGAGGGCAGCTGGGCTTATGATACGGCGGCCTCTCATCACTTCTGCAAAGATAAATCTTTTTTTTGTAATTTTTCTGAAATTTCTGGTGATGAGTTACACGTGGCTGTTGATGGCGTCACTTTTCCCATTACTGGTAAAGGTGAAGTAGAACTGAATTTTAATGGGACTGTTATTAAACTTTGGAACGTCTTGTATTCGCCGAACTTGCGGAAAAATCTTTTGAGTGGTTCTAGATTCGACCAGGGTGGTGCTAAATTTATTGGTGAGGCCGGCAAAATAAACGTGGTCGACAAGTATGGTAATTTCCTTTTCTCTGCTAAACTCCATGACGGGATTTATTATACATTTCCAAAAGTAATTAAAAATAAGCACAGTGTTAAATTGAATGGGGGGCAGAATTCTAATGAAAATTTAAATGATAATACTGAAATTTCAGCTTTTCCTGTAATAAAACCTGTTAATATAAAAGACTTTGATACCTGGCACCTTCGTTTTGATCACCTAAGTCCTGACTTAATTTTTAATACTATCCGTAATTCTGCTGTAAAAGGTCTGCCCAATTTAAAATCAGTTGATAATTTTTTTTGTGATCCCTGTCATGTGAGTAAGCAAAATCGTATTTCTTTCAAACCCTTAAGTCATTCTTCTTCCAAAAAACCTTTAGATCGACTTTTTATGGATACTTGGGGTCCAATTAAAATTCCTGGCAAAAAGGGTGAACGTTTTTTCTTGTCTATAATAGATGATTTTTCTGGTAGGTCATCCGTTTACCCCCTCCAGGAAAAATCCATGTGTTTTGATGTTTTTAAGAGACATGTTTTGAGGGCCGAAAGGTTTTTGGGAACCAAGTTGAAGTCGATCAGAACTGACAATGGCAAAGAGTTTGATAATGATTCTTTTAAGGGTTTTTGTAGAGAAAATGGAATAAATCATGAGCTGACCAACTTTTACACACCAGAAGAAAATGGAGTTTGTGAGCGGTTCAACCAAACCATCATGAACTGTGTTCGGGCTATGCTAAAATCCAGTGGCTTGTCTGATGATTTCTGGCCTGAAGCTTGTTTACACTTTAATTATACGTGGAACCGGATTTGTCACGGTGGGAACTCTAAAACTCCATTTGAACTCTATTCAGGAAATAAACCTTCTGTTCGACATTTAAGACCATTCGGTACGTTGACATATGTGGGTGTTCCAAAGGTTAGACGTAAGCACAAGTTAGACTCCAAATCAAAACGTGGTGTCCTTGTGGGCTATGCCTTGCGTACCCGTGGTTACAGGGTCTGGTTAGAAGACGAGAGGAAGGTTGTGGAAACCATTAATGTTTCTTTTGTTGAAAGCGGTGATGTTCTACGCAGTGGAGCGGTGATGGGCGACTCTTCTTTTGAGTTGGTGCTTGTCCCGGAGGAACAACCACGGCCCGTTGACCGGTACCTTCTTCCTGGTCCGGAGCCTGGTACCTCTGGGGTCTTGCCCAGCGAGACTGAAGTTGTCGTCCCAGCCGTCTCTCCTGTTTCTCCTGCTCCTCAAGTTACTCCGCAGACTGCTTCTCCTAACTGGATGACCAATCCCGTGTGGTACAGGAAGGTTGTGCCTCGACCTCAGGGAGAAAAGGTCGATATTTACTATTATCCTGATGGAGAGGGTAAAAGGTGTTGTCAGAGGTCACCTAATGATGTCAAAAAGTTTTGTAATTTAAATAATATTGTTTTTAACCCTGCTGATTTTGATTTTTCCAAGTTTAATAAGTTTACTGGTGTTGTTAATCCTGGTGTTATACCTTCCGCGTCCAGCACGGCTAGTTGACTAGATGTGGTGGTCCCGAGAACGTATAAACAGGCTTTAAAATCTGCACAATCTGATGAATGGCATGGGGCTATGTTGGAAGAGTTAGAATGTATGGCCACGAGAGGTGTCTGGCATCTTGTAAGACTCCCTGAGAACAAGACTGCGTTGGGAAACCGCTGGGTTTACACAGTAAAGCGTGACGAGTCTGGCAACATTGTCAGATACAAGGCCAGGTTGGTCGCGCAAGGTTTCAACCAGGTCCAGGGCGAATCGTACGATGAGACCTTCTCGCCTGTGATAAACTTTTCTGTTGTTAGGTTTTTTTTCTCTCTTTTAGTCTCATGTTATGGTTGGTTTAATGTACAGTGCGATGTTAAGTGTGCCTATCTGTACGCTCCCTTAGAGGATGAAATTTACATGAGGCAACCAGTTGGCTTTACTGAAAAAGGTAAAGAAGACTGGGTCTGTAAGCTGGATAGAGCACTGTACGGATTACACCAGTCAGGCAGATTATGGTTTTATGAATTAAATAAAGTATTGTTGGAACTTGGTTTTAATAAATTTGAAAATTGTAACTGTGCTTATTCATATTATGATTTTTCTGTTTTATTGGTTTATGTTGACGACATCGTTGTTTTTGCCAGGACTGAATCTCAAGCTAATGACATTTTAAGTTTGCTGAAATCAAAGTTTGATTTGAAAATTTTGGGTATCACACGCAAGTTATTAGGTGTGGAGTTTGAGTATACAGATACAGGAGTTTTGATCCACCAAAATCAATATATTGACGAAGTCATTAAGAGGTTTCAAAATCACCGTGTACCTATCTCCTCCTTACCTATTGTTAAAGGTATCAAATTTTCAAAAAGTGATTGTCCTGTTATTCAAGAAGACATCGATGAAGCTTCTCATTTACCTTACAGAAATCTCTTAGGTTGTATTTCTTTCATTTCAAACCGTACTAGATCTGATATCGCATATGCTACCAACATTTTCTCACAGTTCCAACAAAATCCAGGTATTAAACATTGGCAGGGCCTACTTAAACTTCTTGGATATATAAAATTCACCAGTCAATATAAGCTCCATCTTAAATGCACACAGGTTAAATTAATTTCTTATTCTGACGCTGACTTCGCCGCTAATAGGGACGACTATGTTTCTATGGGTGGCCAGTTAATTCTTTTGGATAGTGCTGCTGTTTCTTGGCGTACTAATAAACAGAAAGGGATTACCATATCAACGATGGAGTCAGAATTTGTTTCTATGTGTGATTGTGTTCGTGAGCAGGACTGGTTTTATAATATTTTATGTGAATGTTCTGGCTTAAATCTTATAGAAAATAATTTTGAAATACCTACCCTATATGCTGATAATCAGGCTGCAATACGTTTTACAAAGTCCAGGATTGAGAGTTTCCATACACGTCATGTTAATATTAAACTATTTTTTATAAGGGATTGGTTTGATGAGGGCAAATTCCATATTGAATATATTTCCTCTAAATTAAATCTTGCCGACCAGTTTACGAAGCCGTTGACAAAAAGTGATTTGTTAAAATTTATAAAATTGATCTTTATATAAATCTTTTGTGTTTGAATAAATTTCTTTGCTCTGTAGATACTTTTCATAATTTTTTATATTATGTTATCATGGTGTGAATGTGTGTGTGAAATCGTGAGGCGCCTTGCGTATTTGTTCATTGTATATATATATTCATTTTTCATAATTTTTCATATATTGCATATATGTTCATTTCTTGTATATATACCTCATATTTACTCTTTCATGTTTGAATATTGCATCATATAATTAATGTTGTATATAATGTATATTTTTCATATCACTTTTTCTTTAGTGTATCTGCGGAGTGGGGAGTTGTTTTTCATCACTTGAAATCTTTTGTCAATGGTTATCTAGTAATTAGTTTATTACATCACTTGTGACATTTCGTATGGACTATGGGGAATCTCATGATGGTATTTTGTTAAATTTTTTTTATATGCTGTGGTGGGGGGCAATTGATATCTATCAGTTGTCCTCGCACATAAAAATTAATTTTATGAATATAAATGCTTATATTTTATATATATATAGTTGTTAACTTACCTTTAATTTGAATTTAAAAGTTTTCTCTATTTAAACTCGGTCAGCCATCTTTTACTTACATCGCGCCATTACTAGCGATGTTCTGTTTACATTGTTGCTGTTGCCAAATTTACTCTGCATAATTTTCTTATTTTTTTGCTGTTGCCACTTCTATTAAAGTAGTTATGATAAATTGTATTTTTGGCTTTGACTGTTGAGTGGCAATGGTAATGCATTGTTTATATGTAGATTTTTGACTTGTCAGTCAGTATAAAGAGATCGCGATGTATGTGTTAAAGTGCAGTTATCGGCAGTGTTTAGCAATGGCCAGCTAGTCTTCAATTAGGTATGAAGCAGTAGTTTATGAGTAGTGTGAGTAGCTTCAAGCTGTTGATGGCCAAGTAACGATGTATGTGCTTATAGTATCGTTCCAGCTAAGCTAGTAATGCTCTTTTGCTATTGCATTTTTTTTAAGAAATGATGGCTGCCGTTGTTAAGTTGTTAATAGTTTACACATGTTAAGTTTCTGTTTGTTAAATTGTTCCTTGTTAAAGGTTAAATTTTCCGTCGTTCATGGATGATGGAAGTTTTGAATAAAATGATAAATTGACGTCCTTTTGAGACGAGTTTGTTAAATTTGATAGTTTAATTAATGTTAAATTTTGTTTAGACGCTTTTTAAGCGTCATTTGTTTAAGTTTGAAATCTTTTTAAAAGTTAATTAAAAGTTAAATGAAAGTTTCTAAATTGAAGTGTATAGTGGATGAACGTAATTGTCTTCATTTCAATTTTGTGTTATTTCGTCTTGCTTCACTTTCGCTGATCAACCAGGCGATCGCGGAAGTATATTTCTTCATCGTATTTTCCCGCTGATCAACCAGGCGATCGCGGAGGCTCTGCGACGTTTCTTGAAGTATATTGTCATCTGCTTTTTCATTGTGTTTATCAATATGCCTAGCTCAACACCTGTAAAAGGTAATCTTGTTCTTGTTAAATCTCTTGTTAAATCTAATTTCTTGATAAATTTGAAATCTTAATATATCATTATATCTTGTTGAATAAAGTTGTTTTATTTGTTAAAAACTTTGGTCTTTAATGTGTTATAATAGTTGAACACTGGTCGGGTTATTTCTATTGAAGCCCTTAAAATTTAAATCTTAATGTTTCCACTGTATTTAATCTGCTTAATAGAAATGATTTGAAACATAGACTTTTAGTTTATAATAGCTTCATCGAGCTCTTCTTCTAAAGAGAAGAAAAGAAAGCATAATACATTAACGATTCTACAAAAAGTTGAATTATTACGCAAACTGCAAAGAGGTTCATCAGTTACGCAGATGTGTGAAGAATATAACATTGGAAAATCGACGGTTTACGATATTCAGAAACAGAAGGATAAAATTTTGAGTTTTTATGCTGACAGCGAAACGCCATTAGCAATGAGTGAGAGGAGAACTCTGAAAGGTGCGCAAAATGCAGACATCGACAAAGTGATGATTGAGTGGGTTCGCCAAAGGAGAAGCGAAAATGTTCCATTAACGGGACCGTTAATCATCGCCCAAGCAAAACTGTTCCATGAACAATTGAAAATAGATTCCCCGTGTGTGTATTCAGAAGGTTGGCTCGGAAAATTTAAAAGACGCCACGGAATAAGACAATTACGCATCAGTGGTGAGAAGGCGTCTGCAGATGTAGATGCAATAGAGAATTTTGTTGACGAATTTAACGAAATGATATCTGAAGAAAAAATAACGCTAGAACAAATTTTTAACACCGACGAAACGTCGTTATTCTGGCGTTATGTTCCTAGAATCACCCTTGCAACTGCAGATGAAAAAAACCCATCAGGTGTCAAGGATAATAAGGAAAGATTAACAATTTTAGCATGTGGTAATGCTGCAGGATTGTTCAAAAACAAGCTTTTGGTGATTGGCAAGAGTGCGAAACCCCGCGCACTGAAAGGAGTAAGAGTAATGCCCGTTATTTATAAGGCGAATAAGCGGGCCTGGATTACCAAAGATATCTTAACAGACTGGTTTCGTCATCATTTTTTGCCCGAGGTTAAACAGCATTACCGCACCATCGGAATGGATGTGAGTTCAAAAACCATATTAATCTTGGACAATTGCTCTGCACATCCCAGTGCTGAAGTTTTGAATACTGATAATGTGAAAGTAGTTTTTTTACCACCAAATTGTACGTCGCTCGTTCAACCAATGGACATGGGTGTGTTAAGAGCCTTAAAATGCTCTTATAAAAGTAATTTTTTGAAGAGAATGCTTCACTATGTGAACAATGAAAAGAACATAAGAGAATTTCTGAAGGTATTTTCAATAAGAGACGCTTTATGGGAAATAGCAAAGTCCTGGGATCAAATTAATGCTGAAATGCTGCGCAATGCGTGGCATAATTTGATCCCTGGCACCATATTTTTCGACGATGAGGACACCACACACGATTTTGAGGGTTTACGACCTTCAAAAGAGAAAGCAATGGTTATTGACCTGTTAAATTTTTGCAAAGGTGCAGGCGAAAAAGAAAATATCACTTTGCCAATTAATGAATCTGATGTTGACGAGGTCCTTCATTGTGATGATGATTCTCCCGTAGTCAATGTGCTTAGCGACGTGGAAATCGCCAATATGGCTCTCGGACGATCCGAAGAAAAAACTAGCAGCTCGGATGAGGATGAGATTGATGAAATAAAAAAAAAAAAATTTCCACAGAAGACCTCTTAATTAATATTGAGAAAGTGATTAAGGGCCTGGAGCAGCGATCTTTTATTCCAGGACATACCATTATGTCTTTATGTCATGCTAAAGATCAATTAATTTCCCACAGGGAAAAATCTATGAGACAATTAACCATTACTGATATGTTCAAGAAATAATATTTTTATTTTCATTTGGTACAGCTTGTGCTTGAGCATCACTCCGGTCGCTACGTGTTTAACGCCCTGGGGTGCAGCAAAAGTCTCGGACCAACCAACCATCCAACCAACGATCTTTCGGCTTCGTGATAAGATGACATTTTCCCCCGTTTCTTATCAAACTTTGATGTTTTTACTCTTTTAAAATTATTTTTAATCATAAACAGTAAATATTTTTATGTATTTTCCTTGCCTTCTAATTTCTTATTCTTTCTTTTTTTTTTTAATGTAAGCAACTTTTTTAAATCTAGTTTTAAAGTTTGTTATTGAGTGCGCTAGGCCTAACATGGTAATCGGCAAGTACACAGAGGTCTCCATAAATTTTTTATTATTACGTTAATCCAGAGTTATATACAAGCTGTATCAGTATATATAAAAATATTTTAATGTGGAAACAATCGAAATGTTTTATATTTTCATGTATATTTATAATGTGTGTCAATAAATATGTAAACCAATATTTTGATGTTCATTTCTTATGCAGTTTATTTAATGTAAATCTTTTAAAGAAATTAACGTTATATTATTTATAATTTATATAGATGCTATATTTAAATGAATGCTTGTGTGTTTTATAAGATAAAAAAAAGTTTTTGGTAAAACAGAAATAACTTGGAGTAAAATTTCAAAAAAAAGTTCTGTGGTCCGGAATTTTCCATGATCCGGAATTGCCGAAGTCCCGAGCATTCCGGATTATCGAACTTCGACTGTATATAATTTAAAATTATTAATTTAATATTATATTTCATATTATATTATATTTTAATAATGTAAGTTATTTTAAACATGCCAGCCCATTTTTAGAAGCATTTGCTTAGTTTTCTAAATTATGTGAATTTTTAAACTGTGGGGTAGAAGGGAAAATGGTAAAATAGGTCATTTTTAAGCTTTTGTGTACATTTTCCCTTTTATGATTGAATTGTAATTTCTATTTCAAAAAATCAAGTCATCTTTCTGTTATATCCGATAATTTTTCAAATCAGTACTCATGATATTTAATTTTTAAATGAATTTTTAATTCCATATTCCATTTGTGTGAAAAAGGTTAATAAAAGTAATGATCTTAAAATTTAATTTTTTTAAAAAGAACAAAAGTAGAAATAAAAATTTTCTATTTTTTCTTTTAAAGATTCCCAACACTTTTATTTCGATTTAACTGAGATAATCAAATTTTTATATGCATTTACACAAGTCTTTAAAAAACAGTGGTATTAAAAAATTATAAATCAATCTTGTTTCTATATTGGAGCATTTTATAGTTTTATTCATAAATTACTAATGTAATTTATGAATAAAACTATAAAATACTTCAATATAGAGTTACTTCAAAGTAACTAAGAACAAGTTATTTTTCTGTATTCCTACATCAATAAATAAAAATTTCATTTCATTTTGTAATAAGCATAACTATTTTATTTGTCAAATCTAACTTACTAACAGAGTTGTCAACCCTTCGAACTTTTATATCATAATTTCTTTTAAATTTATCTTCGTCTTAATCACAGAATTTATGATAATAAATAAAAAGAATGTTTTTGAGAAAAATATTATTGATATTCAAAAATCCGGAGGGTTGGTAATTTTGCACTAATTATTTATGCAGTTTACATTCCTTGTCTTGAAATATTTGCAAGCCATTTTTTATGCTGAATTGCATTGCTTGGTATTTCGTGAAAACTTATATTTTCACGGTGACTGTCCGATTTACAAAATGGAACGACGCAATACACCACATTATTAAAAAAAAAAAAAAAACTCTCACATTTGTTAAATTAATAAAACATAAACCATAAAGAACTCAATTGAATGGCGGGAGATAAACAGAACGTTATGTACGATATCAAGCGCTATCTACTGACTATGTTCGTCTTGTACTGTTGCCAAGTTTTCGAGCGACTCGACAGGCATCTACTTAAGGAGGCTCTGCTCTCTCTATGTTACAAAAGGCAAGCAATCTCTCAGTAGTGCTGTGTAGAATTGTACATTAGGTTTTTTTTTTTATTATTATTGTGCAAAACATTTAATATCTAATGTAAATTACTAAATTTTATAAGGGGAGAACATTTGCATTTATTTTCAAGATTGACTGAATGAAACACACTTTAACACAATTAAAGCAGCTTTACTGGGAAGCTTCGCTTAGGCTTTCATCTCGGATCTGAGACTTCTTCAGAGCAGCTTCACATGATGTGGATTCCATCAAAACTACCGTAAAATCCTGATTATAAGCCCCCTGTTTTTCTAATGCAAAACCATTAAAAAGTAGGGAGGGGCTTATAATCAGGATTATTAAAAATTTCTTTTTAAAAAAGTTGTGGTGGCGCCATCTACCACCAGAAAATAAAACTAATATTTATTATCTAATCCAGAATTGAATGTAACTTACAGAAATAAATCTTAAATTATTAATTTAAAATTGTTTTATTATTAATTTAAATTGATAATTTAAATTAATTTTTTTCATATGGTTAATATGAAAGACAAATAAAAAATAATCAGGCAGATTTTGATAAAGTAAAGGCAAGGTAAATCTTGAAAGGTTATCAAACATTAATTAATTTAGTGTTTATAAATTAATAAGAGTATATATTTAGGTGAATATCAAATGCATAAAACTCATTTTATATATTATCGTTAAACATAACATTTTACAGAAATATGACATCCATCTTTTTAATTGAAATAATTAAATTACCGTAAAATCCCGATTATAAGCCCCCTCCCCACTTTTAGGCAATTTTGGATTTTTTGCATAATCCTAAAAATTAGCCCCTTCTTCATTTTTTTCATTTTGAGTAAAAAATTATTTTCTGAAATCTTATGTATACTATATTTAATGATTTTAAATAAATGTATTCTTTTAAAATATTTTTTTACTGCAAAATTTATTAACTTCCTTCTTCTCCTTCTGTTTTAACGAAATAACAATGAGGTGGCAATGAGAATTATGAAATAAGTATTGATCTATATTGAAATTGTAAATCTATTTTTCGATAGATGGCAGCACCAGTCTTAATTACAGAAAATATTCTTACAGGCTTCCCCAATATTCATTAATAATAATAATAATAATAATTGAATCTATAAGTAAACTTTTCTTTATTAACCTTTCATATACTGAAGAATAAACAGAGTTCTTTTATTATTTACTTATGTAATAAATGTTACATTAAAAAAAAATATTAGCTTTTCTTTTACTAATTAGAAATATTTTTCTTTAAATGTCACCTTTTAAAAACAATGTCTTTAGTGAAATAAAAAAATAAAAACTCATTTAATGCTTTGTCACTTAATTACTTGGATTATCACTAGAATTCATGTTCGATAATTTAAAAGATTTTACCTTTTCATCTTGAAGAATTCAATTTATTTTAATATATATTTATTACTATGAATGTTAACACGTGAATTCAATAAGAATTTTAAACTTTTAGCAGTTTTAAATTTTAATTATTTTAATACCTACAACTAAATTAATTTAATTATTTCTTTAATTAATCTGATTATTTTATTAAAAGCAAAGTTTTAAAAAATTCTAAATTTGCACATAAATCAATACTTATATAGAGCACACATTTCGAAATTGCCTGTTATTATAACTTCTATAAGAATATTCTCAGAAAGATTATTCTCGAGAATTTTACAACTCTAACATAAAACATGAAAAAAATCAAAATAAATATAAAAAAATGTCAAAATCAAATTTGTTCATACTGCACAGCACAATTAGCTGATGCATATCTTAAAAAATCTGATAAAGTTTCCATGAATAGTTTTTGAGTCAAAACTTTTATTACTGAAATGTTTTGCCCTACTTTAACATTAAATATTATTTAAAATAATGTTTTGGAATATAAACGGTTTGTTTCTTCATGTTTATCACAAATTTCTGTAGGGTAGGGTGGGGTAAAATGGGTCACTTTATAAATAACTAGCAGGCTTTGCCCGCTTCGCTGGCCACTAAATTTAAAGGAAACTCGTTTCTATATAGCTTTATAAAAATAAAATAAAATAAATTACTGAAATTGTTCAAAAGCTCGCTCCAGGTCCCTGCTGCATTCAGCAGCAATTTGGTCATCAACTGCGACTCGGGCGCTTGTCCCTATTACCTGCGGCAATAGTTTACCAATGAGCTTCCATTTAGGTGCTTATTATATAACAGTTTCGAAATAGATAGTATAAAAAAAATTGGAGTTTCCCTTTTATATTTGAATCCCAGTTACATGTGAACAACACTATACGTGTTGTTCACATGTAACTCGGACTGGACTCAAACGTAACTGGGTTTAGACAACATAATATTTGCTTTTACGTTATTTCATATGTTTTTTTTTTTTTTTTTATCCAATCAACCATTAAATGACAGCAATTTCACGCCAAATATTACAATATGCTGTGACCGGCTACGTCTGTCGCATGAGACAATTAATTTTTTGTGTTTATATATAATTCATGGGTTGTAAACCTGATAGTACAGCCTTAATATAGTTCTCTTTGGCGACTTTTGAATTTTTGTCACCATTTTAGACTTAATCCATTGTAACAATAAGACTTAATCCTTTGTAACAATATGCTATGAGCACTATTTCTACCGTATTTTAGACAACTAATCTTTTTATGGTTATATATATTTCCCATTAAACATATTTTTATTTATTTATTTAAATATTAATTTGAATTTTTCAAATATTTCTGTTCGACAGCGTGAGAGTGCAATAACACACAGAGGTTCATTTGTTTGTATGATAAATTAGCATAGTGATTATTATATAAAAAAATAAATAAATAGGTAAACATTATCGTGTTACACAACTTTATTATGTCGCTCCATTGGCGGCTTTTGAATTTTTGTCGCCATATTAGCGATGGATTTTTTTTTTTTTTTTTGTATAAAAAGGGGATGACTATTTTGCTAATAATTTTATCAGACTCTTTTTTGTTTATACATAAGAATCCTTTATATTCTGCTTATATTTTTAATGCTTTTTAGGTTTAAAATAGTGCTTGTTGAAATAAATTTCCTATCTTTAAAACTGCATTTGTTCTGTAAATTTTGTGTAAAAATAAATCATTTATGTTTTTATATATTTGATGCGCTACTTAGATTAAAATGGCTGTTGTTATATTAAACTTCTTTTCGAAAAACATTCGGTGTACTTCAACACCAAAATTTAAAAAATCGCCCAGCAGGATCTGTTAATGAAGCTGATAAAATAAAAATATGGTTCATAGAGTTTAAATAATCTATTTAAAAAAATTTTTAAAACCCAAATTATTAATCTATCGTATCACATACATAGATATAGTAATAATATATAGATTGATCATTGGGGACAAAAAAGTGATTCCTTTTCACTCGGGAAAAGACGGTGATTTTACCAAAATATGGCAGTCTTTCCCCGAGTGAATACACACGGGAATATGCACGAATGTTTTAGCAAATAAAATTCATGAATAATTTATTTAATAAAGGTGAATGAAAAGCCCCAGATATAGTTTCAAATTCATTCTTCTTTTTTCCTTCAATACCACTTAATGGCTGATTCCAAAGCTTTTTTTTCGGCATCAAAAATCTTTGCACGATAATATGGGGATGATAGATCTATATATATTATTATATCTATGATCACATAAATCTTTTCGAAAATAGAATAAAACTTAATTTGAAAAAAAAAAAATAATAACTTTTGTTTATTAACCAAAATAATTGATGAAATTTGAAATGCAAGTTGGTCTTGTGGGGTACAGGCTGTATATTATATGTTTGTGTTCGTGAGAGAAAATTTAAAAGAATTTGAAAACTGCAATTTTTAATCCCTTTTAAAAATCATGTGACTTAATCTGAAGCAGATTTTTCATTTTTTTTCTCCTAACGGTTTCCATACAATCTTCTGCTGTTGCCACCTAAAATTCATACTTTAGTTAATTTTAAAAAATCTAATTGTCGGATTGATAAGCTGTTTAATGCGTCAGATTTAAAAAAAATTTCCCTTTCATTTGCTATCTTATTTGTAACAATGCGACTGATATTTCTAATTTATTTTCTAATCTTTCTGATTTATTTTCCTCATTTTAAATAAGTGTACGTTTTTTTTTTTTTTTTTTTTTTTTTTTTTTTTAATTATTATTATTTTGTCGAAAAAAAAATGGCAACAATGAAATTATGGATAAAATTTTAAAATTTAAATGTCTTATTTATCAGAAATTAGAAGGTTTTTATTTTCACATTTTAATTAATTAAGAAAAAACTAATCATCTGATTGATAAGCTGTTTAATGCATCGAATTTACAAAAATTTTCCCTTTCATTTGGTGTCTTATTTGTAACGATGCGAGTGATATTTCTAATTTATTTTCTAATCTTTCTGATTTATTTTCCTCATTTTAAATAAATGTACGTTTTTTTTAAATTATTATTGTTATTTTGTCGAAAAAAAAAATTGGCAACAATTAAATTATGGATAAAATGTTAAAATTTAAATGGCTTTTTTTTATCAGAAATTAGAAGGTTATGATTTTCACATTTTAATTAATTAAGAAAAAACTAATCAAAAATTCAAAAATCTGACTTCGATGTGCACAATGACCCTTCGGGATGCACCTTTGTGTTAAATCTCGTGACTGTCCGAGCTACCGTTTTCGAGATCTGTGAAATATACATACAAATATTGCTCACTTAATAGTATAAGATGCTAAGTAAATATAATTAGACTAGAATTTTTTAAACCAATTTTTGTAACAATATTTTTCAAGTTTTTAATAACATTTTCCAATTTCAAAAAAGTTATGTTTATGAAAATGCAACACAAGAAGAACAGTTTACATTCTAAAGATGATACTGTGAAAAAAAACATGCTGAACAAACTTCAGAAAATCTATATTTTTTTATTAATAATAGTGCAAGCTTGAAGCATTTTTTTCACAGAAGAAACTCTAGAGAACATCTCAAGCCAATCAGTTAAGAAAAATGTTAAATATATTATTTTTTATTTAAATTTTTCTTGGGTGGGGTAAAATGGGTCATAGTTTGGCTTAGCTGATTCTTTTCAAATATAGATTAACTGCAATAAATTTTGTTAAATTTAGGCAATGTAAGGTGCTTCTTTTCTTTAATTTTAATATTATATTTAATAATTTATTAAATTAAAACAATGTTTGTCATTTATTAGTATTTTTATTTAGTTTTCAGTTTCTACATTTAAACAATGCAATTTTCTTTAATTCAGGTTGTAATTAAATAATTTTAGACTTACTATGCCCTCTTGTTCTTTTTATTTTGTTTTTGAATAAAGATGCACTAGGCCTAGGGTTATTAGATTTATTTTGTTCTCAACTTAGCCTAATTTTTTTTTATTTATTTACATAGCATTTGTTATATGTATAATATTTTATTCTTATCAGCAAATCTGTCTTTTGTATCTCTTTCTCACTCTCTTTTCTCACTCTTTCAAACATTATTGAGATCTAAGATGTTTTTATTAGAATTATAAAACATTATATACTTTTATGTTTTTCCTGAGAATGATGATATTGATATAATAGAAAAAACAGACATTGTATCTGTTTTAGAAGAACCATTTTGCAATATCCGTGAGCAGTACTTCTTTAAAATGTAAAACTATCATTATTTAGCTATATATGTAACAAGTGTAATCCTTATTTTAGTGTATCTCATAATAAATATATTCTTCGGGCATTATTTGCATTATTTTGCGTTCTGACTCAGTTTACCTCACAGTGGGGTAAAATGGGTCAAAACATATACAGTTAAGTTTAACCAATTTATAATTTTTAAATTATTATTATAAGTACATGAAAATGTTCTGAAATAATCAAATGTAAAGATACAATTGTTAAAGAACTGAAAAAAAAAAAAAAAAAAAAATATTTTATTAGTGCTACAGAAGATTAAATGTGAAAATAGCTAAAAAGTAACCCATTTAACCCCACCCTACCCTACAAAATTGTCAAATTTCATGTTTTTATGTGAAACAATTTTTACAGTATAAATTGAAAAATGGCAACAGCAGTAGTATTTTTTTTTGTTTTTATTTATTTATTTATTTTTTAGAATAAAGATATACATTTGAACATTAAAAATTTAAAACTTTTAAACAGACCATTTAACTTAATTACTTATAAAAATTACCTTTGATTATGCTCTGTTAAAAACTATAGACTTTTCAGGGCGAAATCCGCCCCCTCTTTAGTAGCTATTACATAGTCTGCTTTGGTTGAAACTGATTCTATCTTCCTTTTTTTCTGCTGATCTTCTATGATGTGGTGCCATGCTCAATCTAAATCAGCGTGTGACTTGTGCCCGTAACACGCCAATTGGTCTTTTATTATTTCTATGGTTTCCCGGTAAAAGGCATAGTCTGGGCTATTATAATTGGCTATTTTTCTTGTTTCGCTAAAATTAATGTTTATATTGTTTTCATTATTGACTTTAGTGAGGGCTGTAGTTATTTTTCCATATTTAATGTCACTTTGGTGTTCTTTGATCCTGGTTGATATTTTCCTTTTGGTTACTCCGATGTAATGGCCTCTTTTTTCATTTGCATATTTAAAAGGGATCTGGTATATTCCGGCAGTTTCAAGAGGGGGGGTTGTATCTTTATAATTTCAGATTAATTGATAGATGTTAGGATTTGGTTTTATGGGTATATTTATATTATGTTTTTTGGCTATATTTTTAACTTTAATTAAAATTCCCTGATCATATGGTATAGAATAAGTGAAACTTGGAGAGGTTTTTTGATAATTTGGGATATTTTATTGATCCTTTTCTTATATAATTTATTAACAAGGTTTTTATTGTAGCCTGCTTTGATAGTTATATTTTTAATGTAATTTATTTCTTTTCTTAAATCGGCGGGGTCATTACAAATTAAGATTGCACAGTTGATGTAGGCTTGTATTGCATTAATTTTATATGTGTAGGGAGTTTTACTATGGTTGCTAATTATTTCTTCACTTGCTGTTGGTTTTCTGTAAACTGTGGTATTAATATTATTTTGATAGCGTTTAATTTTGATGTTAAGATAGTTAATTTCGTTATTTATTTCAGTTTCACAGGTAAATTTGATATTGTAGTCAATTTTATTTAAGACTTCTAGGACTTCGTTAGTGTTTTCGTTTTTATTAAGAATCGCGAATACATCATCGACATAACGGACCCAAAAAATTAATTTATCTTTTAATTTAATAAAATTAAACATAATTTATACGTCTCATTAATATATTAAAACCAATGTAACACTTAAAAATGAGATAAAAGATACAAAAATTTAAAACTTTAAAAATACATTTTAATTAAAAAACATTTAAAACACAAGACAGACGTTTCGGCTAGAACACTAGCCCTCCTCAGTGTCAAACATACAAACACAACATTTACAAAAATTCTAAATACATCATATCAAGATTAAATATTCAGGAGGAATAGCTTTAGCCTCGTTCAAGGAAGAATGTTGCATTTTAGTGAAAGCGCCCTCTAGAAAAATACGGGATTCATAAATATTTATATTGGAAGCTAAAATTTTAAAGTTTTCAAAATCTGGTATATGATCACTATTGAGAGAATGGATTACAAGTTTAGATCTTAAATCTCCTATTTTATAAGAGCGTTTATGTTCCTTTAATCTAATTTCACCTGTTCTGCCAGTTTCACCGATATATGTAGAATCACAATTTTTACAAGGAATACTATAGATTACACCAAGACGTTTAAGAGGGGGGACAGCGGGTTTAAAGTTAACTAAGTTTAAACTTTAAACCCGCTGTCCCCCCTCTTAAACGTCTTGGTGTAATCTATAGTATTCCTTGTAAAAATTGTGATTCTACATATATCGGTGAAACTGGCAGAACAGGTGAAATTAGATTAAAGGAACATAAACGCTCTTATAAAATAGGAGATTTAAGATCTAAACTTGTAATCCATTTTAGCTTCCAATATAAATATTTATGAATCCCGTATTTTTCTAGAGGGCGCTTTCACTAAAATGCAACATTCTTCCTTGAACGAGGCTAAAGCTATTCCTCCTGAATATTTAATCTTGATATGATGTATTTAGAATTTTTGTAAATGTTGTGTTTGTATGTTTGACACTGAGGAGGGCTAGTGTTCTAGCCGAAACGTCTGTCTTGTGTTTTAAATGTTTTTTAATTAAAATGTATTTTTAAAGTTTTAAATTTTTGTATCTTTTATCTCATTTTTAAGTGTTACATTGGTTTTATCTTTTAATATTTCAAATATGTTTTTTTCCAAAATTCTTAATTTATGTTCGGCTATTAGTCCTGAAACGAGATATCCCATTGGGACTCCTTTATTCTGTTTATAAATTTTCCCATTGAACTTAAAAAAACTCTCATTTAAAATCAAATTACTGGTAGTTGTTAAAATATTTGTGGTTTCTCGATCACATTTTTCATTAATTAAGTTATTTATGATATCGGATATTTCTTTAACGTCTATTAAGGGGTATAAATTAACTATATCGAAACTTACAAATTTGTAATCGATTTTTATTTCAATGTCTCTGATTCTTTTAATGAAGTCTTCAGTGTAAAAAATCTTCATTAAAAGAATCAGAGACATTGAAATTAAAAATGATTATAAATTTGTAAGTTTCGATATTGTTAATTTATACCCCTCAATAGACATTAAAGAAATATCCGATATCATAAATAACTTAATTAATGAAAAATATGATCACGAAACCTCAAATACTTTAACAACTACCAATAATTTGAATTTAAATGAGAGTTTTTTTTAAGTTCAATGGGAAAATTTATAAACAGAATAAAGGAGTCCCAATGGGATCTCCCTTTTCAGGACTAATAGCCAAACATAAATTAAGAATTTTGGTAAAAAAAACATATTTGAAATATTAAAAGATAAATTAATTTTTTGGGTCTGTTATGTCGATGATGTATTCGCGATTGTTAATAAAAATGAAAACACTAAAGAAGTCCTAGAAGTCTTAAATAAAATTGACCATAATATACAATTTACCTGTGAAACTGAAATAAATAACGAAATTAACTATCTTGATGTCAAAATTAAACGCTATCAAAATAATATTAATACCACAGTTTACAGAAAACTGACAGCAAGTGAAGAAATAATTAACAACCATAGTAAAACTCCCTACACATATAAAATTAATGCAATACAAGCCTACATCAACCGTGCAATCTTAATTTGTAACGACCCTGCCAATTTAAGAAAAGAAATAAATTACATTAAAAATATAACTATCAAAGCAGGCTACAATAAAAACCTTGTTAATAAATTATATAAGAAAAGGATCAATAAACTTAACACTATTCCAAATTATCAAAAAACCTCTCCAAGTTCCACTTATTCTATACCATATGATCAGGGAATTTCAATTAAAGTTAAAAATATAGCCAAAAAACATAATATAAATATACCCATAAAACCAAATCCTAACATCTATCAATTAATCCGAAATGATAAAGATACAACTCTTGAAACTACCGGAATATACTAGATCTCTTTTAAATATGCAAATGAAAAAAGAGGCCATTACATCAGAGTAACCAAAAGGAAATTATCAACCAGGATCAAAGAACACCAAAGTGACATTAAATATGGAAAAATAACTACAGCCCTCACTAAAGTCAATAATGAAAATGATATAAACATTAATTTTAGCGAAACAAGAAAAATAGCCAATTATAATAACCCATACTACGCTTTTTACTGGGAAACCATAGAAATAATACAAGACCAATTGCCGTGTAACGGGCACGAGTCGTGCACCGATTTAGATCAAGCGTGGTGCCACTTCATAGAAGATCAGCACAAAAAATGGAAGAAAATCAGTTTCAACCAAAGCAGACCATGTATTAGCTACTGAAGAAGGGGCGAATTTCACCCTGAAAGGTCTATAGTTTTTAACAGAGCATAATCAAAGGTAATTTTTATAAGTAATTAATATGTACATTTGGTTTCTTAGGAATAAATCAGAATGAGAGACGTTTCCATTAATGACAGTAAAATTGGAGAATCCATATGATTTTCTGTGAAATCAATAGGGTTTGAGTTAATAAAATTCTTGGTACTACCAATACAGTTTGTTGACAAATAACCTTAGCATGTTGAGTGTGCATTGAAATCTACGAGAATAAATGATTTACTATCCAAATCAAGCATTATTCTATCAAAATCAGGTTTATTATTTGGTGGATTATACAAGAAGAATATTTTAAATTGTGCCTCTTGTGTCTATTAAATGCATTTGTAGGAATTCCAATTTGTCCTCAGTAGTGTAGTCATCTGATGGTATTTTGTCTTCAATGAAAGTTTTACAAAAACAATAACAACAGAAGCAATTTGTCTTGGACTTTTTACCATAAAGTTCGGTATCCTGGTATATCAAAATAGTCTTCATCGTCAGTAGTAGCATTACTCTCAACAATGCTCAAAACATCGAAGTGATGATTTTAAGTAACAGTCTTCAATTCAGTTAACTTGTCATGAATTAAACCACACATTCTGGAAGGAAATCTTAGAAGCTGGTTTAGTCCTTGTCTTAAAAAAGACTTTTTTTTTCGTTTCTCTAAAATTTCTTATTATTTCTTCAACTGAGCTCAACTTAGTTTGAAAAAAAGGCAGGGTTCTGGTAACTAGGAAAAATAGAGCAAGGTGCCACTAATAATAAATAATAATAATAATAAACTTTTGTTGAGGTGTAAAGAGTTAACTTTTACAGGAAAGGGCATTTATAAAAAATGGGCATTAATATTACAAAACTTTTATGTTTATAAATGGAGTCCTTGAGCAATTATTGCTGCTTACTGTAATTGACATCATTGTTTATACATTCATGAATAATTCTTAGTTCCTTTGTTGCTGTTGGGGTTTGTTGTTGTAGAAATCTATCATAGTATCTAAAAGTAAAATAATTAGAGGCTATTTTTAGACAAGGAGAGTACATTTTAGGGGCATGTAGGGCATATTTTGTTTGGGGGGGGGGGGTGGTCAAGGAAGGCATGTTTGGGAGTGTAAAAAAGGGTGTATTTTTGTTGTTTAAAAGACTTCTACGGTACTGATTAAATAGGCATGGTGTTGTGCCCTTCTTAAAGATTATTGGGAGAACCTTGTCCTCAAGAACTTATCATTTAAATCAAAATATATTTTTCAACTTCGAGTCAAAGAGGGCTACTTAAAAGGTAATAAGCTGTCGATCACATGGTTTCTAGACTAGAAGGGGAAAAAAATAAAAAAATTTCAACCAGTTACGAGATGGCCTACAAACGCTTGCTAAATAAAGCTCTAGTGGGCCATGAAACAACTTTCTAATTTTGCTAGAAATTATCACATGTAGCATGAAGACCTTTTCATTCAATATAGTTTTCGAAATCCAAATGATAGATAATGCAAACATGAAAACGAGTGATCATTATTATTATTTTTTTTAACACGCTTTTATTAGCTTCACCTGTATGTATGTTTGTATGTATAATGTATGTTTGTAACCGCTCTGGGAGCAAACAAAAAATCTATATTGTAAAAAAAGACTTTCCCTACGTGAACACTGCGGCTGTGAGGTAAAGCTCCGTGCTATGAACCTAAAGGTCTAGCGATCGAGCCCAGTCAGGGGAGAATTTTTAAAAATGGTTTTTGTTTAATTCTAAATTATTTTAATTGAAGATTTAAATGTATGTAAATATTATGGTGTGTCACTCACACGATTTTCTTTTACCCTGCATTTTAATACTAAGATAGATATTTTGTACTTTTTAGTTCACATTTCTATAAAAGCGTGTTCTTTAATTTTTTAAAACTATAATATTATTTTATTAACTAATATATTTTTACTTCCATTACCCTACTACCGTAGGTAATGGAAGTATTGTATTCGGTCTGAAAATTCGATATCGGGTTTTCACCTGATTTACACGTTTTAAGGTCCCCTGAGTCCAAAAAAGTGGTTTTTGGCAATTGGTCAGTGTGTATGTATGTGTGTATGTATGTATGTATGTATGTATGTATGTATGTGGAGAATCTTCTGGCTATTATAGCTCAGAAACTAATAAAGATAGATCTACGAAACTTTAGAATTGAAATACGTCTGGTGTACAGATGAAATTTCCAAATTTTGGTGAAAATTGAAAAACCGGAAGTGGGACATCGGAAACCGGAAGTGGGACCGTAAGTCCGTATCTCAAAAACGGCTCTAACGATTTTCTTCAAACTTGCTGTATAAACACTCTATTAGATGTCCTTTCGAATGACATAGTTGGTTAGTTCAGGAAAATTGATAGGCGGCCTGTATAAATAGCTCAATTTCAGGCCTCGCAAAGGCGTTCCTTTAAAAACGGTTGTACGGATTTTTTTCAAACTCGCCATTTTAACTCACTTTTAAATATGCTTTTGTATGTAATTATTGTTTTCCTGTTAGTAATTGAGTTTAACCGGAAGTAGGACATCGGAAACCGGAAGTGGGACCGTAAGTCCGTATCTCAAAAACGGCTCTAACAATTTTCTTCAAACTTGCTATATAAACACTCTATTAGATGTCCTTTCGAATGATATAGTTGGTTAGTTCAGGAAAATTGATAGGCGTCCTGTATAAATAGTTCAAGTTCAGGCTTCGCAAGGCGTTCCTTTAAAAACGGTTGTACGGATTTTTTTCAAACTCGCCATTTTAACTCACGTTTAAATATGCTTTTGTATGTAATTATTTTTTTTCCGGTTAGTAATTGATTTTTGTAAAAGTTGGTATCTCAAAAACGGCTCTAACGATTTTCTCTTTAGGTCACTTTTGTGTTTTCTGATCACATTATCTCTCAAAAATGCATATAATTCATGTAATAGCGGATAATGGAAGTCGTGTGGTTGTTTCACACCAGATTTTTGAAGTTTAAGTAACTTTTTGTAAGTATGTAGCACATTCCTAGCACACCCAGAGAATCCGCCACTGTTCCTTACTGCTAAAAGTCTTGTAAAGTGACTTTTTGAACCTCTAACTGAACTTTAAAATTTTTACTCCTTCTATCATATTTCTTTTCTTCCTTCTATACACTAGACAGAATACAAATTCACTCAATAACAATAAAAAAAAATTACGATTTTTTTCCAAGTTTTTTTTCATTAAAAGTAAAAAAAATCGATAACTTTCTTTTAAATTATCACATATTTATAGTTCAACCATTCGTTTTAAAGGTATTGATGAGACCTTTCGGAAGATACCCATCTTGAAAATTTACCCCCCCCCCCTCCTCTGGGGGGTACTCCCCCCTAGGGGGGGGGAAACGATGCCCCCACATGCACCAAATTTTTTTTATAATTAACTACTACTATTATATATAATTCATATTGATTTTACAATCACAGGTTAGGAACAACTCTCATTATGTACATTTATACGGTATTTTGTCCTATACTGCCATGTTAAAAATTTAGAAAAAATACGATCACAGCGCCACCTGTTGAGCGATTGATCCCCAAATCTAATCAGCACCAGTTTATGTCAGGGGCCAAGTAAATACCAAGTTTAGTTAAATTTCGTTTAAAAAAAAAAAAAAAAAATTTTTTTTCTAAGTTTTTTTTTCGTTAAAAGTAAAAAAAATCGATAACTTTGTTTTAAATTATCACAGCTTTATAGTTCAACCATTCGTTTTAAAGGCATTGACGAGACCTTTCGAAAGATACCCATCTTGAAAATTTACTCCCCTCGAGGGGGGACTTCCCCCCCCAGGGGGGGGTGGCGAGGCTCCTACACATACAAAAAAATTTTTCCAGTTGACTATCTCTATTATAAATAATTCTTGTAAATTTCATAATGATTATTAAAAAATAATTCTCTTTATGCACATTTATACAAAATTTTGTCCTATATCACCATGTTAAAAATTTAGAAAAAGCGGGATGGCAATGCAACCTGTGAGACAATTTTTACCAAAAGTTGATAGGCACTAATTTATGTCAAGGTGCAACTACATACCAACTTGTATGAAATTCTGTGCAGTAGTTCCTGAGATACAGTTGCCACAAAATTTTGTCACACACACACACAGACTGACAGACAGACAGACATTTTGTAAAAATGGTCAAATCGTGTTCTACAGCTCTCAAAACTTGTAAATCCATCAAAAACCTGAGGTCGAAAATTTTTACGAATCCAATACTTTCTTCTATTGAATATAGAAGAAAGTAATAATAAAAGGAAAGTACCAGCAAGTGGAAGTATTTGCACAATGAGCAAACAGGCTTAGGTGTAATACATAAAGGGAAGGTATAACTGAATGGGAGTTTGACACAATTAAACTTTTTGAGGTCACAAAACAGCTGGTCACAGCAGTATATATATATATATATATATATATATGAAATTCAACAATACTCATTACAATTTTCAATATGGGAAAGATCCCAGATTAAATGGCGGGGTAATTATCTCTATTAACCCATTTCCTGTATATACACTGTAAAAAATATGTTCTATTTGCTGCCAGAAATTTCCCGTAATTTGAAAAAATACGCGTAATTTACAAAAAAATTACGTTGTCAGAACGTATTTTCTCAAATTACAGAGAATTTCTGGCTGCAAACAGGACATATTTTTTACAGTGTATGCCAGTGAAAATAAAATTAAACTAGTTGGTGTAAGCACACTCTTCACTTCAGTTTCCCTTTTTCCTATTGTATTTGTGGAGCAAACATTCAAACCGTGTTTTCTCCAAAAATAAAAAAAAGTGAGTTAGTGATTTTTCTGTGAACTCAACATTAAATAGCACAAAATTATACTATTATTTTAAACCAAAAAAATGTTTATCACATTATAAACGCACTTAGAAAGTTGGGATTTCAATCAATCAGTGTTTCCTCCAGAGCCTGCTTTCAGTCAAACTGTGATTTCTCCAGCCGACCAGTCAGAACTGTTCTTTCTGGTCGCATGACTCGTACATGTACCGTCTTTTTATGTTTGTTTATTTCGTTAGTTCTATCTTGTTTTCTTCATTTTAGAGGAATGTGCTTTTTTTATTATAATTATTATTTTTTTTAAATTTCAAATGGAAGAATTAATAGATGGTGTATTATTGAGTACTTCTAATTATGGAACTAGAAAAAGACAGAGAATTGCTGGGAAAAGAAAAGAAGCGAAAAAGGAACGATATTCAGCATCTTCAGATAACAACGTTTATGCTCCATACAAACATTCTAGTGATACTTTTTCATGCGCTGATGTTAGACCTAATGACGTCAAGAAGTTTTGGGATAGACTTTACGAAATTCCGGATAAACAGCGACAAAATTTTATTATAGCCTCATTGGTTGTTACAAAAAATATAACTCGACGTAGACCTAATAACCCAACCCAAAATAAATCGCAATCATCTGGCTCACAGTATGCATTTTCTGCTTCTTATTTTATTACTACTAACAGTGGTAGGAGAATTCCTGTGTGTAAAAATAATTTCATGGCTATAACTAAAATAGGTCGTGCAAGGCTAGCCAATATTGTTACTAAAGTACATGCTGGAGAACCTACAGAGGAAAAGAGAGAAGGGGATAGAAAAAGCCACTTAAGCATTAATTAAAAAAAAAAAAAAAAAAAAAAAAAAACGAGGTAGGAGAACTCATCTTAAACTTAAAGGCATTAGAAAGTCATTATGCAAGACAAAAATCGAAGCGATTGTACTTGCACTGTACATTAAGTATAAGGAAGTTGCATGAAGTTTACAACAAGAACTACAACGACGACCTGGACAAAGTTAACTTCGCTATGTTCAGGAGAATATTCATAAATGAATTTAATATAGGCTTTAAGTCTCCTTCTAGTGATGTTTGCAGCACATGTTCTTTACTTGACCAAAAAAATAAAGTCCTGTCCTGCAGGGTCTACAGAAAATGTTGATCATATGACTGACAAAGGAATTCATATACTAAGAGCCAATGCATTTTATTCCATTATGAAAGAAAAGACAGATGAATCAGTTGTTAGTTTATGTTTAGATTTACAACAGATTCAACATCTGCCAAAAACATATATTCAAGATGCCTATTACTTAAGGCAATTGAACTTTTACAGCTTATGCATAATGAGTTTGGATGGTCTAAATACAACATTTTATACTTGGTCTGAGGAGTTAGCAGGCATAGGCAGCACTGAAATATCGTCGGCTTTATATTGTCACCTAAACAAAATGGACCTTGAAGGTAAAAAATCTTTGCGGCTCTTTAATGATTGCCCAAAATAAGAATAACCTAATTCTTGAAATTCTATTGCACTTTTTATACACTACAACGTCAAGCATTGAAAATATACTATTGTACTTTCCTGTTAAAGGACATAGTTTCCTTCCAGCAGATCGTATATTTGGTCGTGTTGAGAAGATCCTCAGAAAACATGTAACAATAACATCAAAGGAACAATACTATGAACTGTATCAGACAGTTGGTAAGGTAAAAATATTGGGGATTGATTGGAAACTTTATAATACGAAATCACTTAGAGCTTATTTCAAAAATTTACCATACATATCAGAACTGAAAAGAATAGTTTTAGAAAAAAAATGGAGAAAGTGTGATGGTCAAAGGATTCAAAAACTATAAATTCGAAGGTATAAAAGAACAATCTGGGGCAAAACTTTTTAAGAAGGGGATTAATACTGCTATTATACGAAATGTTGTCTTACAATGTCTTCCTCTGAGTTATGGAATATCACTTGAAAAGAAAAATGACGTGGACAAACTTTTAAAATTGATGTATGGTGAAGAGTGGGAAAATCAGCCTGAATTTAAATGGCATAAAGATATCATTACTAATAACTTTCATGTAGAATATTGAAGAAACAGAGGAAGCATGTAATTGCTTAAGTGAAGATATTGGTTTAAAAATTTAAATTTTAAATTGGCTTAAAAATTTTAGTTCTTCCCTACAATTTGCAGGATGATTTTTCACGTGTAAATATTTAATTTAATTATATAATTACATAACAAAGTCTGTTCTGTTAATTAGTTTTACTACATTAAGAATGTTATTTCATTAATATGCGAGTTACATACTTTTTCATTCAAAAAATGTTTTGTCCACATTGGAAACATTCAAAACATGTTTTCTCCTCTGTGTTTCGGTCAAAACATGCTTTCTCCAAATTTCAAAGGCATTTTTCTAATTAACTCTAAGTTTTTTATGTAAAGTATGCCTAGAGATTTTCGAAGTAACCAGTAATACAAATAAACAAATGATAATTAGGGTCTAAGAAGGGTTATTTTTTTATTTATCAGTTTTTTGTGTTTTCTGAAAAATTGTATTCGAAGGAGAAAACACGGTTTGAATGTTTGCTCCTCATTTGTTTTCATAAATTTCTACTATGGGTCATATTTACTATTTTTATGCTAAGAGCAATGAACTTAGCTGATCACACAACACAGCATAGTTGCAGACTAAAATATCCTACTCGCTAAGCTACCCTATCACCTCTTTGATCCATCTGCTTTTCCTGATTAATTGTATTAGAATAAGTTAAGTTGATAGTCATTTTTTTTTAACTTTCTTCTATATGTAATATAGAGAAAGTATTGGATTCGTAAAAATTTTCGACCTCGGGTTTTTGATGGATTTATACGTTTTGAGAGCTGTAGAACACGATTTGACCCTTTTTAGAAAATGTCTGTCTGTCTGTCTGTCTGTCTGTCTGTGTGTGTGTGACAAAATTTTGTGGCAACTGTATCTCAGGAACTACTGCACAGAATTTCATACAAATTAGTATGTAGTTGCACCTTGACATAAATTAGTGCCTATCAACTTTTGGTAAAAATTGTCTTACAGGTTGCGTTGCCATCCCGCTTTTTCTAAATTTTTAACATGGTGATATAGGACAAAATTTTGCATAAATGTGCATAAAGAGAATTATTTTTTAGTAATCATTATGAAATTTACAAGAATTATTTATAATAGAGGTAGTCAACTGGGGGAAAAATTTTGTATGCGTAGGAGCCTCGTGAATCCCCCTGGGGGGGGGGGAAGTCCCCCCTCGAGGGGAGTAAATTTTCAAGATGGGTATCTTTCGAAAGGTCTCGTCAATACCTTTAAAATGAATGGTTGAACTATAAATCTGTGATAATTTAAAACAAAGTTATCGATTTTTTTTACTTTTAACAAAAAGTAACTTAGAAAAAAAACTGTATTTTTTTTTTTTTTTTTTTAAACGAAATTTAACTAGACTTGGTATTTAGTTGGCCCCTGACATAAACTGGGGCTGATTAGATTTGGGGATCAATCACTCAACAGGTGGTGCTGTGATCGTATTTTTTCTAAATTTTTAACATGGCAGTATAGGACAAAATTTCGTATAAATGTACATAATGGGAGTTATTCTTAACCTGTGATTGTGAAATTAATATGAATTATTGATAATAGTAGTAGTTAATTAGGAAAAAAATCTCGGTTATCGCTTCCCCCCCCCCAGGGGAAAGTACCCCCCGGGGGGGGGGGGGTAAATTTTCAAGATGGGTATCTTTCGAAAGGTCTCGTCAATATCTTTAAAACGAATGGTTGAACTGTAAATATGTGATAATTTAAAACAAAGTTATCGATTTTTTTTTTTTTTTTAACGAAAAAAAACTTTGAAAAAAAATCTTTTTTTTTTTTTTTTTTTTTTTTTTTAAATATTGTTACTGAGTGAATTTGTATAGGAAAATATAGAAGAAAGTCTTGTGGTGGCCACAGCATACTAGTTTTCCCTTGTGTGTGTGTGTGTGTGTGGGGGGGGGTTATTACAGTAGGGAACCAATTATCCGGAATGGTTTTTACAAGACTATTCTGGATAACTGGTTTTTTTGGATAATTGGTTGCTCATCAAAGCAAGCTTTATTAATCAGAATTTTAGAATGCATATGGTTCTCATTTAAAATAAGTATTTTAAATAAAAAATTAACATTTTTAAAACTAACATTAACATAAAAAAATTAACATTTTTTTATCAATTAATCAAATTTAAATGCTTAATCTGTTTTCTTTTTTTTTTTAATAAAAGTATTAAAATAATATTTAATCAAGAGAATTTATTAATCAAAATTTAAAATGTGAAAGAAAGAAAGAAAAAAAAAAAAAAAAAAAAAAAAAATCTTTGACACCTAACTTTACTTAAAAATCAATTTACCCAAATCCAAGTGTTTTTAAACATGATTAGCCAATGATTTTAAAATATTGAATATTACTAAAAATTAGAAAATTAAGACAAAATTCATATTTTTTTGTTTTTTTAATCTCCATGAAAGTGCAAAATATTCATAAATTTTTAAAGGTTATTTGATTTTAATTATTACCTCCCTCCCCCTAATAAATAAATAAATAAAATAATAATAAAATAAATTCACTGCAGGACTAATTATTTCCATTTCATCCACCCAATCCTTCCCAGATTAAAAAAAAAAAAAAAAAAAAGGTTACCTTTATTATATTGTGTAGTCGATCTATCGCCATCTATCGACATTTTTCAGAACTAAAAAAGCTATCTTTTCAATTTACATTATACTATGACTTTTAACTTATACCCCTACCAAATAAATATTGCTTTTAAATAAATATATAACAAAATTAAATGCAATTATTATTTTATTTAAATATTTCTTTTACTTTTAATTGTTTGAGATTACAATGCTAAATAAACCATAATTATTTAAAAAAAAAAAAAGTTTCTGTATTTTTTTTTTTTTTTTTTTTTTTTTTATGCATTGAAAATTAGTTGTTTGAAAATATAATCCCGGTTAAACGGTTCCATACTTTATCACTCTTTACACTTTCATATACTTAGTAGATTTTTAAAAATCTATTAATAACTGAATTATCAAATGTGCTACAACTTCATTCATGAACTGAATCATCATCATACAAAAAGCTTTTTCTTGACTATTTCACATTGAATATTTTTTATCAATGCCAGTACCGTTTTTTACATCACTTTAATTTCATTTTACTCATTACTTATCTCTTTAATTAGCATGTTATAAAACCCAGCAGGTTGAACTGATTTAATAGTACAGTGATGTCTCTAGATTTTCAAAATTATGGATCCCTGGGACCCATGACTTTAAAAAATCTGGGTCCTTTTTTCAAAAAATGGGTCCCCACATAAATGAATTTATATATTACAGATATTAATTAAAGTTCTATCTTATTAGAGATGAAAAACAGTTTTTTAGGAATTTTTAACCAGCTCTTTTTGAGATTGTCTTAAAACTAAAATTATGTAGGAGGTGGTTGCTGTTAAAACAAGTGAAAACATTTAGTTCAGTGTGCTCTGAAACTAGAAAAGAGAGGGAGAGAGAAAATATAGTATAATAGCTAATTATTATTATTATTATTTAACTAGAAACATTTTTAAAAATTCCTCGAAAGTATTAGCATTAAGAAAACAAAATGAGATATTTTTTTTTTGAGAAATGAGGAGTTATCAGATAAGCAGATTGATTACAAAATTTAGTTACACATTCCACTTTAAATCCCAAGTCCCCCACCCTCCTTTAACCCCAAAACAACTTACCAATAAACTGAACTGATAACTTTATGTATTAGAAAAAAAAAGTGAAAGTGTACTTACTCATCTGTAAACGAAATTACTATAATAATAATAACATTCTGACACTAGCAAAAATATTTTATTTTTTGCTTAACATAGCAGACATATTACTTTTTTTTTATTACATAGGTTTTCTTAAATCTTAATACAGACATAATGTCATGTTCCTGTAATCACGTTCGTTCACCCGGTTCATTTGTTTTGTTTTGTTCCAATGAGCTTAGAATCAGGGTTTAAACTGCCATTAGTTTTTTTAGCATTTTGCTAAAAGGTATCATATTTTGCTAAAACATGTTGGTCAGAATTTCGCTAAAAAGCTAAAACTGGATAACTATATAAAATATCTCTATATAATAACTCAGATTTTTTTTTTTTTTTTTGTAATATTTGCAGGCAAAAACTACGAAAGGACTGAAATTTTTGGGAATCCTTATTTATATAGTAATTTGGATTTATTTTTAATTTTTAATGATTGAATTTAAATGCAAAAATATTTAAAAGTATGTCAGAATTCAGAATTTGCTTCATAGCACTAGTTCTGCATTCTTAGCACTAGTATTTCACGATTATCTACCACTACACTTTATTTAATTTTTAAATTGCTCTTTCATTTTACACGTATGATATGAGTACCTCTTTTTCTATTGTTAAAATCAAAACATAGTTTCCCTGATTCATATTTTTAAAGTCACAAATATGGATGCTTGGTTAAAATCATCAATGAACAAAAGGAGTAGAAAACAAAACTGAGGATAACAAAGCTAACAAGGAACATCGTGTCTGGCTGTGATTTTAATGAAACTTTAATTTCTGATAGAGGGCATGTACCAAATATTTTTGATCACAGAAATTTTTACTATCATCCATATTTTCTCTATTTATCGAATTTTTGAAATGCTAAAAACCACATCAGCCACATACCAACAGTAAGGCTCCGCCTTTGGGTGTGACTTAAAAATACTAAATGATTTTGCGCTTTCATGTTTAAGTTACAAATGAAAATTTATAGTAGTACTGAAAATTATTTCAACTGAATTATTCATTTGAGTATTCACTTGCTGTATAAATACAAATTTTTCGCATATTTTTGAGTAAAATTTGATAGCATATCAAATATGAAAGAAACGCCTCTAGAAAAGAAACGGCTCTCTCTCATTGAAATCCGAGCCGGACACTTGGGTGATGTTCCTTGTAAGTAAAAGAAATCAATGGTATCCAAAGAATTAATTAACTTTTGAAAAAGCTAAAATAGTGCTTGCCTATTTTTGCTAAAATGCTAAAGTAATTTTTTTGCCAGGTTAAACCCTGCTTAGAATGCAGCAGGGTGATGTGATTCAATGCATCGGCACATTTTAACTGTTAACTTTTTCGTATCGGGACTTCATTTTTGTGTTTCAGAACTTTGTGTTTGTTTTTGCGCTGGCCTCTCATGTGTGTTTATCATATATCGTATGGGAATTGGACAGAAATGTTTTTGGATTCTTTGAAAGAATGGTTTTGCAACCATTTTTTGTATTTCATATTTCTTCTAAGAAGCTTTGATAGAGGGCACCCATTGGTGATTCGTTACACAGTGATGCAATTCAGTGTATCGTACACTTTTTTACTAATAATCTTTCTGCATCAAAACTTCCTTTTCTCGTCTCGGAGTTGGAACTTTGTTTTTGATTTTGTACCTGTCGCGTGTTTGTGTTTATCATTTAGGATATATCTAGATGACGACTTCTTTAAAGGGCCAATTTTTTATATCACCATGAATGCAGAATTGCCAACATTTTAATTTAGCCCCGCCTTTATTCCATACCACTTTTATTTTAAAAGTAATTTTTTCTTATTTTATTATTGTTACCTATGGTAAAAAAATTATTCTATAAATAAAGTGGTGCAAATTAAAGGAGGAGCTAAAATTGCTGTGGAATAAATTAAAATGTTGGTATCTCTGGTGAATGGCTTTCTTACGAAGGTTTCACTGTATTTCTTTCTTTCTTTTTTTTTTTTTTTTAACACTTTCCAACATACTTAAAAAGTGTTTATGACTTTGGTTTGTATGTCTGTCCACGTTCTAACTCCCTGAAATTGATATATGTTGTTCAAGTTCATAATCAGAAGTTCCTTATTGAAAATAGGGTAAATACTGCCATTGATTTGTCTACAGGGACACCAGAAAGAATATCAAAGCATTGCATCCTATGACAAGTATTTCTATAAATCATATTTTAACTTTTATTTTGCGCAAATCTTAATGAAATTGGCATTAACAATACATATGCACAAAAATGCTTTCTATAGAATTAGCATTTAGATTTACAGGATCACAAACACAAAAAATATTCAGTTACATTAATGGCTACAATTGGAAATTGCTGGAATTTCATTTTCGTTTTCAGTAATCATTTTTAGCACTTTCTAATGATGTCTAAGAGTAATTATTATTTGAATTAGTCTGTATATCTGTCTTTCTGTGAGCTCTCTAACTTCCATAAATATTAACGGAGTTCCTTGATGTTTATATATGCTATTCAAATTTACTATGGAATGTTCCCAAATCACATTTTAATACTTTTAGCATGTACAAATCATAACGACGTTAAATCATAACTATATGCAGATTTTGTGAGTATATATTACATGAGATACTTATATATTACATGAGATTTTCTTTCTCTTAAAAAAAAAAATATATATATCATTCTCACTCCTTCATAGACACCTTAATTACATTTTGTGTTTTTAATTACAGTTCATTAATGTATTATGTACATGCATGTGCACATTTAATAATAATATTATTATTAATTTTTTTAATAAATATTTCAAAATTTCACAATGTAATAATTATAAATAAATTATTGCAACAATTTCTTAATGCAGTCTAATGTATCTACAGAATGCACACTAATATTACGATTGTAAATTTTTCATTGATTTGGAATAACATCTCGAAAAATCGTAGCCCCTCCCAAAAGTGAAATTCTTTATCTGCCACTGACGCCAATGTGAACTGTTTGCTCAAACGATATTTGCGGTGGCGGGAAACTTTTGTTACAACCTGATATTATGAAACTTCTTTTAAGTAAAATGAATTTTAATATGTGAATATATACAAAAACATATCTATTATATTGGATTTTATTGCGCTATTATTAAAAACAAGAGTAATTTTATAAGAATTATAGATTGCATTCATGAATATACAATTTATATGTTTTCATCTTGTTTTATATTTAGGCTGTAACCAAGACTACAAGACAAAGCTTTGCAGGTGGGGATGCAGATTGGGAGAAACAAAAGCTTGGTAACTATGAAAATAGGTAAAAATAATCTTTTTCCATTTTCCACTCTGTAAAATTGCTTCTGTCCAGGGCAATGCTCAGGGCTCTGTCCAGAGGTAAAATTGGGTTGTCCTGTGTCATAATATTTCTATGATTGGCAACACCATGTTTTTATGTTATAGATTTGGCAGCAGTCTAGAGTTGTTCTCGTGTTCTCAGTTATGTTGTAAGGACAGTGGTGTGTTTGACGTTTGAATAAATATGTGCCACGAAATGGTTTCACTTTGTGAATTAGTTTATAGTGTTCATCCTAAGTAAATGTAAATACTAAGTATATTGTTAAGTAAAGGGCAAAATTAACGGTCACCACCGGCCACATGGCGACTAAAGAAAAAAAGATGAAGATTAAAAATTATGCATTGATCGCCACTAAAGTCGCCACTTTTGTGACCATTAAAAGTTTTTAAAAATCGAGCAACGATTGACAATTGAAGCCTTGTGATTTCCAATCTTTCTCCATTCATAGCATCAATGTCAATGTTCATTTTAAACTTGCTTTATTATATTCTACAACCTATAAAAAAGTAGAATTGTTTAATATCTCTCACTCATATAATTTTTTGGACCCCCTTTCCCTCCACCTAACGATCGGTGATCACACAGCTTACAGAAAGCTATATAATTTAATTTCTAATCTTTCTCCATTTGCTGCATAAATATAAACTATCTATTTTAAACTTGCTTTATTAGTAGATTCTAGAATCTATAAAGAAGTAGAATTGTTTAGTATATTTTACTCATAATTTTTGTTATCCCCCCTTCCCCCCACCGCTAACGATTGGCAATCCCATACTCCATTGATGCCTTGTGATTTCCAATCTTTCTCTATCCATAACATAAATATAAATATTCATTTTAAACTTGCTTAACTGAATTCTAGAACCTATAAAAGGGTAGAATTACTCTTATTCATGTATTTTTTTACTCCCCCCCCCCTCTCCATTTTCAACCAGCAGTCAATGATCAGATGTCCTGCAAAAAGCGCACTTTTTTTCTATTATTATTTTCTCCATGGTATTTAGTGTATATTTAACCCATTTAAGCTATTTAGCAAATGTGTGCATCAAAATTTGATTTGGCTTAAATGTGTATTTTTTTCAAAAATTTTCGTTTTTGCTTTCTTTAGGGTAGAAATCTTCATTTTTCCTTTTTATTTTCAAGTAAAAATCTCCCTATTTTTAAAGCTGCAAATTTGGCAGCTAAGTAGGTTATTTTTAATTAAGCAGCTAAGTTTTTATATCTATGCTTTTTAAGAAGAAATACTTTAATTGTAGTGAAATAAAATCATTTAAAAAGGTGTGTTTTTAGAAATAAGGAAAAATAATAAAATTGCTAACTGTATTTACGCATGACCATGTAAAATTTATAGTGATGGTGATGAATTGGCTGATTCATTTACTAGAAAATATCAATATGAATTGTGAATGATAACAGGTTATTTCATTGAAATAAATTTGAAAAAAAAAAGTACTACTGAATTAATTAAAACATAAAAACTTTTGCTGTTATCATTACAGCCTTAAACAGATTTTAATTTAGGATGTGCAATTTAGGATTTAAAAAAAAAGCAAAGTTACAAATTACAATTCCATTGTCCATGTGTTAATTTTATTATACCACAAAATGGTGACAAAGCTTTTTGCAATCTGAAAGAAATAATCTCATCATGTAAAAAGTAGCCACTAACTTAAAAAAGTGGCTACTAACAAAACTGACAGTACCGGCCACTGGCCACTTATGAATTTTCCCAGTTTTGCCCTTTATTGCTAAGTATATACATAGTGTTTAGTAGAACATTACATAGTGTCAGAATGAAAATTATTCTCCGAGAGTAAATTTTGCGTTATAAGTGCTTGCAATAATAGTAGTTTTTAAAATACCTGGGGCCTGGTGAGAGTGTAAATGCTTCGAGTATTAATGTAAATTCTCGTCTTTCACGAGAGTTGGAAGTTACAAAGGATGGAATGGCAGTTAAATGGAAATTGTGGAAACAAACGTTTAACTTTTATGCAACTGCCATGCAATTATTGACGAAACCAAAGGAAATACAAGCAGCTACATTTATGTCAACTATTGGGCCTGCAACAACAATTGTTTTTAATACGTTCGACTTGAATGAAGATGATAGTAAGGATTTAAAGAAGATTACTGACAGGTTTGATGAATATTTTTCGCCAAAGCCTAATGAAACGTATACTTGATATTTATTTTTCAACTTAATGCAAGGTAAGCTTGAAACTTTTGATTCTTATTTAACAAAACTAAAAACGAAAGTAAGTGACTGTTCTTTTGGAACTTTGTAAGGTAGCTTATTACGTGATCAAATTGTTCGAGGAATTAGTTCTGATAAAGTTCGTGAATTGTTATTATCGGAAAGAGAGTTAACTTTACAGAAAGCTATTGATATTTGTAGGGCAAGTGAGCAGACTACTAATCAGTTAAAACAAATGCATAGTATAACCACTTCTAATGAGAAAGAAATTTTAGCGGTACAAAAAGCGAAAAGTAAACATTCTAGTGATAAAGCTTTTAAATTGAAAATTGATTCTAGTAAACAAAATAAAGTCTGTTGGCATTGTGGTTTAACTCATGATTGTCCTGCTTTTAATGTAATGTGTAAAGCTTGTTCTAGGAAAGATCATTATGTTCGTCAATGTAGAATAAAACTGAAACAGAATTCAGAGTCTTAATTTTTATAATAAAAAAGTTCATGAGCTTAAGGAATATTCTGATGAGGATTTAAACTGTGAATCTTTGAATATTGGGGAATTGATAAATGGTAATAGTAAAAATGACTGGTTCACCTCAGTAAAATTTAATGATAACATTCAAGTTAAATTTAAACTTGATACAGGTGCAGAAAGTAATGTGATAACTAAAGATATTGTGAATAAATTATCACTGCATATTTCAAAAACGTCAGTACAACGTTTAAAGTCATTTAATAATCAATATACACCTGTACTAGGAGAAGTAAAAACTGTGTGTTCTGTAGATGGTAAACCAGTTAGTTTAAAATTCTTCGTAGTTGATGTTAATCATAACTGTATATTAGGATGTAAAACTTGTGATAATTTGGGTTTAATTAAACGAAATGTGAATGCTTTACATTTAAATGAAATTAGTGATGGAATTCCAAAGGAAATATTTGAAGGTATAAGATGTATTAAAGATTTTGATTATGACATTGAATTTGAAAATAATGTTACGTTCTCCATACACCCACCCCGTAGAGTACCTTATGCTTTACGAGATGTTGTTAAGAAAGAGATTGATTTAATGGTTAAGATGAATATTTTAAAACCAGTCACTGAACCTACACCTACTCACTGTTAGCCCATTAGTTATTGTTAAATCTGGTGATCGTGTTTGTTTATGTTTGGATCCAACTGGTATAAATAAAGTAATTAAGCGAAGGCATTTTCCTCTTAAGACTGTCGAAGATATTGTAGCAAGAATAGGGAAAGTTAAATTCTTTACTCTTTTAGATACCAAGAAGGGATTTTTGCAATTCAAGGTTACTAAGAGAACTTCAGAATATTTAATTGTCAATACACCTTGGGGATGATTTTCCTTTTTAAGGGTTCCATTTGGACTTGCTTCAGCCCCCGAAATTTTTTAGCAGGTGATGCAAAGTATTTTGAAAGATTTTCAAAATGTAGAATGTTCCATGGATGACATATTATTATGGGCTAACACTGAAGATGATATGAAAATTTTGACTCACAAAGTTATTAAAAGACTCTTGGATTGTGGTGTGCATTTAAATAAAGAAAAATGCCATTTTAGGAAAACTAAAGTTAAGTTCTTAGGCCCAGTGGCGCACCCACGGAGGGGGCTTAGGGGGCTCAAGCCCTCTCCAGAACCAGCTGACATAGTAAAAAATTTCAGATATGCAAGAGAAAAAAATGTTACTCAAACGTAGATATTGTAAACAAAAATAGAGTTTATAAATTACACATTAAATATTAGGAATGTTTGAAATCATTACTGTCAAACACAAAAGAATGAACTAGTTCTTTGATTTTACTTGAAAAATAATCTAGACATTCCATTGCAGTTTTCAGGAATGGGCTTCTAAGGTCCTAAAAGCATATACTGTTATCACGAAATCGAGTAAGTATCTAAAAAGTCAAGCAGAAGAAGTAATCTGATGTGGAAGTAAGTAGGGAAGTATTTGTCAGAAAAATGGGATACCAGGCTCATACATTTTTGCATTTTAATTTATGAGTATTTATAGCATCTTTGTGAAAGTCTGTTTTGTCCCTGGGCAGAGTGAAGAGGCATTTCACCTAATATTTTACACTGTATTCATTTACAGAGTATAAATTTACATTTAAATAAAATGAGTATTTTTAGTTAATTTTTAATTAAAGTTATGCTTAATAAAAATTATGCATTAAAATTAGTTAAATGTTATTTCTCAGCTCTTCATCTATTTTCAGTTCACGCGCTGTCACGTCGGTGCTGCATATATGGCCGTAAACCTATTACTATACTATAGGACCCAATTATTCTTCAGCCCCCTCCAGACAGAAATTCTAGGTGCGCCACTGCTTAGGCCATTTATTTACTTCTGATGGTATTGAGATTGATTCTTCAAAGGTTACAGCTATTAAATTGTTAAAAACTCCCACTTGTTTATCAGAGTTGCAGAGATTCATTGGTATAATTAACTATGTTTCAAAGTTTGTTCCAAACTATTCTTCAATCTCTGAGCCTTTGTGAAGATTACTTCAGAAGAATGTGTTATGGGGGGACTGGTCTAAAGATCAAGAAAATGCTTTTCTTAAATTAAAAGAGGCACCCCAAAATTCACCTAAATTAGCTTATTATGATGTTAACAAGCCTGTGGTGGTCTCTGTTGATGCTAGTTCTCATGCTATGGGAACGGTTCTCTTACAAGAAGGTAGACGTGTAGCCTATTCAACTAAAGCCTTGACACCTTCTCAAAAACGCTATCCACAAATAGAAAAGGAAACTTTAGCTATTCGCCATGGTTGTAAAAAGTTTCATGATTATATCTATGGTAAATCTGTTGTCATAGAAACGGATCACAAAACTTTGGAATCTATTTTTAAAAAGCTGTTGCAGTCAGCACCACCTCATTTACAACATTTGCTTTTTGATGTATTGCAATATTCTCCAGTTATTGTTTATAAATGTGGCAACGATATTCCAATACCAGATGCACTCAGTTGTGACTGAAATCTATTCTCTTGGATAGTGTTTAGATGAAGAAATTTTGAAGTAACTGTTGATGTTCCTTTTGTTTTCCAGTATCGTTATATCCAGAAATGTTGTCTGCAGTGAAATGAAGATGAAGAATTACAGCAATTAAAGTCTTTAATCCTTATAGGATGGCCAGCTACTGTTTGAGAAGTTCCCCAAGAACTTCGTAAATATTGGAACTATCGAGATGAGTTGTCAGTTTATGAAAATCTTTTATTCAAATCTGAGCGACTTATTATCCCTAAGAGTCTCCAAAATCAGTAATTAAAACTTATCCACCAGGAACACTTGGGAACTAATCTTTCACTGCGTAGGGCACGTAAAATTGTATTTTGGCATGGTATGTCACATGATGTTATAACTTATGTACAGCAGTGTGCTATTTGCCAACAAACATCAAGAGCACCCAACACTGAGCCTTTGTTGATGAAACTTGTACCATGTTTTCCATGGCAAAGAGTTGCTTCTGACTTGTTTGAATAAAAAACCTATTGCCTTGCTGCTAACAGTTATTCTGGTTATTTTGAGTTTAAGGAATTGCATCATCCAACATCACATGCTGTAATTGAATTCTTAAAAGATTGTTTTGCAATTCATGGTATACCAGATGTTTTGGAGTCTGATAATCGACCTACTTATCATTCAGAAGCTTTTTGACAGTTTACACTTTCCTGGAAAATCAAACATATAACATCAAGCCCACATTATCCAAAATCTAATGGCTTAGCAGAACGTTATGTGCAAGAAGGTAAATTGCTACTTAAAAGATCTTATATTGAAAAAATTGATTACAGATTGTCATTACTAAATTGAAGAATACTCCTCGTAATAACTTGACCTCACCTGCAAAAAGAATTTTTGGACATCTACTAGAACTTTAATTCCCATACATCCTTCTCTACGTTTGCAATGAGAATCATCATCTATAATCCTTCAGTTAATTAGGGAGAAACAGCGACTTAGCTCAACAACTGCGAGTGTTTACTCTCCAGTATTTGTGGAAGGAGAAAAGGTTAAACTTAGAGTATCCCCTCGATTCCTGCTGCTATTACTGGTACTACAAATGCTCCTAGATCTAATTTGGTTACTACTGCAGACGGTAGCACATTTAGACAGAATTCAGGAGTGATACAGAAAACAAAAGCAGACATTCCTCCAAATAGAGAAATTGTGGTTCACTCATCAACTCAGCATAAAACTTCTAAAGATCCAGGTCCTTTGACTCAATTAGATCCAAAACCTATAAGAACTTTTAACAATTCAGACTCTAATAATTCTTATAAAACTAATGTACTTTTTCGAACTAAGACCACCCGTTCTGACCGAGTTATTAGACCACCAGAATGTCTTGATTTGTAAATTTTGTATATAGTTTTTATTTCATCATTATTTTAAATTTTTTTATTTCCTTTAAAGGGAAGATGTCATAATATTTTTATGATTGGCAACACCATGTTTTTATGTTATAGATTTGGCAACAGTCCAGAGTTGTTGTCATGTTCTCAGTGGTGTGTTTGACATTTGAATAAATATGCGCTGCGAAATGGTTTCGCTTTGTGAATTAGTTTATAGTGTTCATCCTAAGTAAATGTAAATGCTAAGTATATTGCTAAGTATATATAGGAACATTACACCTACATAAAAAAAAACCCTTCACAGTTTTTTTAATCCTAAGAAAGGACTCTTCACAAAGTTTTTATCCTAAAAAAGGACCCTTCATGAAGCTTCTTTTAAAAAAAGATGGTCCTTTAATAAATCTCAATCTTCTGTGGAGGGAACAGGCCATCTGAATAGTAGAGGTGCCAATTATTACGATTTGTCCGTAATTAATATGGATTAATGGCAATAATTACAGCATTATGAACAACATATAAAAATTACGGATTATACACTTAAAAAAAAAAAAGTCGCGAATATCGATCGTTAAAAAAAAAGAATCCCCACTAACGATTGATGATAAAATGCACAACGGAAGCCTTCCAATTCTAAATATTTTTCCATCCACAACATAAATGTCAATATGCATTTTAAACTTGCTTTATTAGTTTCTAGAAACTATAAAGAAATAGAATTATACAATATTTCTCGGTGATGTAATTATTATTATTCGTTTTTTTTTTTAACCCCTCACCCCTTCTTTTAAACTTGCTTTATTAGATTCTAGAACCTATAAAGAAGTAGAATTGTTTCATTTCTCATTCATCTAATTATTCATATTTTGACTGCCCCTCCCCCTTCCCAGCTAGTGTCCAAGACTTACTTCTAGAACCAAAAAAATAATATAAGTGCTCAATATATCTCATATATGCAATTATTTTTAGGCTTTATTACTGAACTTGATGTATCTATTTGTTTTTCCTTAATAAATTTAAAATACATACTGTATCATCAAACAAAAAATATGCAAGATACTTAAAGAAAAGAACAATGTTTTAGTATTTAATGCCATAAAAACAGTTGTCTATAAAAAAGTGACTATTAAATAATGATAAATAAAATAATTTTTGTAGCACCCCCCCCCCCCCCCCCCCCCGCAAAAAAAAAATAAAAAAATAAAGAGAGAGAGAGAGAGATCCAAAAGTTTTTCTCCCTACAAAGCAGGTTAAAAAAATATATATATATATTTTGTAAGAAGGTAAAGAAATGCATATTTATTTATTTTTGTTTAGAAATTTTTCTAATTTTTTAATTAATATATTACAGTGAACTCTCGTTAAAACGGACAATCAAGGGCCAGCAGTTTTTGTCCATATTAACGAGAGTCCATTATAACAGGAGTTCATAAACTGATGCTCTATATGAACTCTAAAACCACTGTTATGTACACATACACAGTATAACACAAATGAAAAATTGTTTCCTCAAACCCTTTTATTCACTAAAAATATAAAAGCATGAAAACCGATTCTTACTTTCAAAACTTCTTTTCTTCATATAGTACAGCTTGATAACAAAATCATCAAAATCTCCACAATAGAAGTGGTGACAGGTGCAAATTGTTGACCTCAACTGTCACTGTCAATCAATACTATTTACCTCCCACAGTGTAATAGCACAGAGTGAAAGAGATTAACCCTTTTATTATTGAACCTTTTCATGTAAAAAAAAATATATATATTTTGAATTTGAAAAGATTTTGGGAACTGACTCTTTTTCGAAGAAAGTAAGCTTTGAGGGAAAAAAATGTCCATCTTAACAAATAAATTGTACGCATAAAACGATGTTTATTACATGCAATTCCTATAGGCCTTAGCCGGGGATTCTGTTTTTGTACGTAATAATGAGAAATCCATCTAAAACGGGGCCGTCTTAACGAGACTTCACTGTATATATTTGTTTACAACGTTTCAGTTGGTTCTGTGGAAACGTGGTTCACGTTTCATAAATATATAACTCTGATTACTGGTAGCTCTTATTGAAACTTAGCACCTCTAGAATAGCCAGATGAGCTTTGTTGTTTTCTTTTTTTAATCAAAAATCTGATATCCATATTCTAATTTATAAAAGGTTTCTGTGCATAAGTGGGAATTTAGTTCTATTATTGCTTAAAATGAAACTTTATTTTAATTGTGATTTTTATTTTGCAAAGTTACATTTTTCACAATTTCACAAACAGTGGACCCTAGCCAAAAAGTTTGAAAGTAATTTATTTTCACATTAAATTTTGATTCACAAAATTACATGTAAAATTTCACAATTCCCCCCCCCCCTTTCTAAAAAGTCTGGACAGATCCCTGATGCTACTGTGAATATAAACTGGTTAGCATAGGTAGACTTTGCTCAATTTCCCATAATATATTGTTTCTCATGAACTTTCGTAGGTTTTATTCTGGTCAGGAGAAAAGTAAGGTATAAATGTTTGATGGCAAAATCCAGTCAAAGGCTAAAATGCTCCACCTAACCAGTTATTCTTTTGCGACTTCAGTAATTTTCTTTATTCTGATTTCTTGCATAATTCTGTTCATATCAGTTTTGTATTTCAGTTTCATGCATTTTAATACTATTTCGCATACTCTACTATAATGTAAGTTTATGCAAAATATTGCCTTATTTTGCCACGTTAGGAAATTTTTTTATTTCTAATAACTTACCAAATTACACTGTGCAGAAAAAAAAAAAAAAAAATCTTGAATTCTGATACCATTTTTGCTGATTCTTATGTAAAACGACCTCCTGAATCTGAATATTACTCCAATTTTGCCCAGTCACCCACCGTTTTCTAGGGACACTACTCCCTCCCTCAATTTTTATCACTGTTTGGTAATTTTATGACTATGAATTTGATTTGGAGAATGAAAAATAATTAATTTAACACAAAAAAATATAATGTTTAATAAGTAACATTAATAATAGATTAAAAAAATATAAGAAATGTAATACGTAATTTCAGTGGCAAATCCCCCCCCCCCTCCCAAATTTTTCCCTTGCCACAAATGTTCTTGTTTTAGAATTTTCCAACTCTGTAGCCCCTCAGAATATATTTAACAGTTAAAATAACCCTCCCCCTCCTAAAAATTAAATTTATAGCCATAAAATCACCGAAAAGTGATAAAAATAGGGGGCTGTCCCTAAAAAACAATGGGTGATAGGGCAAAATGGGCAGCATATTCAGAATCAGGAGGTCATTTTATATAAGAGTTTGCAAAAATGGTGTTGGGGGCAATTTTCATGCCGAGTAGTGTTATTAAAGTAGACTATTGCTGTTTAATGAAGTTTGCTATTGTTATAAATGATATTTTTAAACTAGTGTCCAGCATCTTTTCAATAAAAATGATCCTCATAATGTAAGTTTATGATAATTTTGCCCTATTCTGCCATGCTGAAAAAAAAAAAAAAACCCACTGTATAATTTAGTTTTTAATGTAGATTATTGAAAGTTAATAGGGTTCTTGCTAGCATTGTAAATATTTAAAGCTGATTTGATTTTTCTTGGATCCTATTCTTGAGGTAATGTCTGTATAGAAATAGAATAAACAATGAACTTACAGACTAACCTAGAGACAGACACTGCATTCTCGATTTTGTGATTTTCGGATTTCTCATACCTCAAGACATAAAAAGCAGGGGTTGAAAATTTTTATGAATACCTAAATTCCCTCATACTCATAATATAGTGGGGACCTAAAAATAATTGTTAAATATTGAAAATTCACAAAATATTATCAAAGTAGAATTTCAATTTGTAATTGATATTGTTTAAAGAGCATTAAGTAAAATTTCTATTTTTTGTGAGAAAACAGTTCTAAATTTATGTATTACAGTTGAACACTGATAACGGGAATTACTTTTTAAATGAACTGTTTCTGCAGTCCCTGACAAAATGAAGATTAGTTTAGTTATATGAAGATTAGTTACTGATAGCATGAACTACTGATAACATGAACAAATTTTTTATCCCCCTTCAGATTCATGTTAATGAGGTTTGACTGTATTTTTATTTATTTATTCATTCATTCAGTTAATGTATTGTAGTAATATTTTCATTTTTCTTAGTTATGCAAGGCAGTGGTAGTTGAATTGTAAGCTAATTGAAAATGTTAGAAATTATATAACTTAAGACGAGACATCACAATAACAATTAAATTAGAAAAACCTTTTTAACTTGCCTCGTTGTTGGCCGTAAGCTTTTCACCTGGACGTCCAGGCCTCCTCAGCGGCTTCATCTGTCGTGAAGTCTGTGGGTCATACATAGGATATACAAAATACCTTTTATTAATCAAAAGTTACTAAAAGGAAAATTAAAACCCACCTTAACGAACACAAACATGATATTAAAACTGACAAAGTAAATACTGCACTAGCTAAAACGTATAACAGCGAAAACATAGAGATTAAATTTAACGAAACTAAAAAAACTAGCCGATTATAACAATTACCATTACACGATGTTCCGTGAATCTTTAGAAATTACAACCAACCATAATGTGTGCAATGACAGCGACGCAATGGCCCCAAATGAAGCGTGGAGACATCTCATAAAGAGAACCGCTCACAGACATCAACACCGTCTGAACTTCACGACAGATGAAGCCGCTGAGGAGGCCTGGACATCCAGGTGAAAAGCTTACGGCCAACAACGAGGCAAGTTAAAAAAGGTTTTTCTAATTTAATTGTAATTGAAAATGTTTTGTCTCATTATCCATTGTGCATCAATTTGCTGATCAAAATTGCCTGCTAAAATAGCTGTAAGCAAGACCATAGCCATAAATTTTTGGGGCGAATGGGTGGGGAAGGAGGGTTAATTTTTTAAATCTAAAAAAACAAATTTTTAGTTCCCCATCATACTATAGCCCTTTCTTACCTGAAACATTTTTATCTTAAAACATTACATTCTTCTGTTTTTGCAAACTGAAAGAAAAATATGGATTATAACTGACATTTGTTGATTGAAAATTGTACTTTACACTTTCTGCTAATTATCTCTATCGTTCATTTCCTGATTTTATTACATACGACCGTTCCAGCTGCAAAAAAGTAAGTGGATGTTGTGGATGTCTAACCCTCACGATCGTACGGTCTGGGTCGGAAAGGGTTATGTATGGGGAATTTAAGTAACGTGAAATTTTTCGACCTCGGTTTTTTGACTTTTTTACGCGTTTTCAAGTGTGGGGAGTCTAAAAATATCAAAATGGGTAGGGTGTCTGTTAGTTTGTTAGTCTGTTAATCCGTTAGTGTGTTAGTATGTGTACACGAAATCTCACGAACAAATGATCGCAGAGAGGTCGAACTAGTTTTAAAGTATTAGTTATCAAACTGGCAAGGACCCTATTCATTTGCAACATTCTAATTAAAAAACTTCAGAAGTTATTCGAAATTTATGATTTTCTTTACATGGGAGAATAGGGCAAAATTTCATTTAAACGTACATGAAAAGAAATGTTTTTATCGTAAAGATATAAGAACAGGTTTTAAATATCAGTTTTGATGCCAGGATGAACATCATTAACTGTAAACATGCTACTTTGAAAATTTCACAAATTATTCGAAATTTACGAATTTCTTAACATGGCAGAATGCAGCAACATTTCGTATAAAGGTCCCTCTTGACTCTTCAGAGATATTTTCATTATAAAGTTGTCAAACTACTTTTAAAATATTATATAAAATGCTGGTATAAACATCCTTGACTATCAATTTTCCAATTTAAAAATTTTGTAAGTCATTGGAAATTTACGATTTATTTAATATGGCGGAATAGGGCAAAATTCGCATAAACATCCACTTTGAGAGATATTTTCATCGTGACGATGTTAGTTAAAATATCATTTAAGATGCTGACATGAACATCCCTGACTATGAATTTTTTTAATTAAAATATTTATAAGTTATTTGGAATTTATGATTTACTTAACATGGCAGAATAGGGCAAAATTGAGCAGAAACGTCCATTTTGAGGATCATAAATATATCAGACAACTTCAAAATAACATTTATGATACTTGTTTGAACATGATTGACTACAAATATTCTAATAGGAAAATTTCGTAAGTTATTTGAAATATAAGATTTTATCAATATAGCAAAATGGGGGCGATATTTCATATAAATATGCATTTTGGGGATTGTTGCATTGGAAATAGTAGCATGGAAACTAAACTAAGAAGTTGACCCCAATAAAATAAATTAATAGATTAGAATAAGATAAATATATCGAACTGAATGGTGAGTAGCCTATGAGGCATGGATTTTATTCTGTCATTGTGTCAAGCGTTTGGTCAAATTCATTTCTCTTAACATGAATATAATATGTTCTGTACTAGAAATTTATGAGAACATACATCATATGATGGGGAACTGAGCAAAGTCCACCTATGCTAACTAGTTTTCTTGTGGGGATGTGTTTGGTTCTTGTTGGCTGAATTTTTTTTCTTGTATGTCTTGTTGGGTTGGGTTGACTTCCGGCAAATTTTTCCTTGCATGTCATGTTTTGAAATTTTTTCTGTTTGTCGAGTTTAAGTTTAGTTTTTTTAATAGGTCGGGTCAAGCTGAAAGCATGTTGTATATTTGAAATGTTTACGATTTTCAAATGTATTTGAAAGGTGTTTATAAATGACAATATATCTGAATTCATTTATGCAGTCTTGTGAAATAACTGAATGTTTTATCCATTAAAAGAATTTAACTTATATTCTTTCAGTGAGCTTCGTTTTATTGAGATACAAGAAATGTTATGTACAGATGTAGAACTTGGAAAAGATCAAGTAATGTATACTTTTTTAATAATTTATTTAAGAAATTTTATTGTTGGAAATCTGCTTTTGTAATTTTATCAAATTTTATTTATTTGTTAAACAAGGTTGCTATTGTACCTGATTTTAGAGAAAACTGAAAAAAGTAAAAAAATTTAAAAAATCTTAAAAAAAAAAAAAAAAAAAAGTAGAAAATGATTGGGAAAATTCTAAATTTATTACAAAAACAGAGAAAATTCAGGGAATTTAGAATTTTTCGGGGAAAAATCTAGAAAAAAATTTTCATAATAAAGTGTTAATTACTGTTTTTCATTTTATAGTATCTATTTTTTTAATTTTTGTCTTTGGCTTGTAGAAAAATCTTTTTTCAAATTTTCGTGCTTTATAATAATAATAATAATATATATATATATGATTTTCTCCAACTCCAAATATGTTAAGTTAATAAAATTAATGTACCTTGATATATTTAATTGACTTATAAAAGCATTAGGTTTCAATGCTACATCGTTGTATGTTGCTATCTTTACTTTTAAAAGAAGCAGGGAGAAATCGGGGAATACTTTTCCAGATTTCTGTGACAACCCTGTTAAAGCAATGATATACGAGGAGTTTTAAAAAGTATCAAACCTTATTTTCCCCTGTGTAAACCAATGAAGGTGGTAGACTTTCTTTAGTGTAAATGTAGAGGGGACACTCATACACAGTCATGAATATTTTTTTGCCTGCAGAAAGCATCAATCGTCGGCAGCAGCATTAGAAATTAGAATGTGAAAATCAGGCGTAAATGGCACCTAATTATTTTTTCTTAATTACCAAAATAGTCTACTCAGGCATAATTTTTTTTATGGGATTAAACTTAGTTTTTTTATTATTATTATTTACTTAAATAATAAATACAGGCACAAAAGTTAATATGAATATATTTATATTTAAAAAAAAATAAATAAAAACTTACTTAAAGCATAATAAATAGTAGAATATTTTTCTCATTATCTGCTGGTCAACTGATTTTTTAAAATTCAGTCGAATTTCAAGTATTACATCTTCAAGCAAAATGAGAACTGCCAGAAAATATTCATTTAACTTTTTTTTTTGGTTGTTTTTAATTATTAAGTTTTACTTTCGGCTTTTATAAGCCCAAATTTGACTTAAATTAATACAGTACTTTAGAAATTATTATAATAAATCTTTTATTATATATAGATAAACTAAGTGATTGCAAAAGGTAGAAAAGTAAAAAAAAAAAATATATATATTTGAAATTTTTTGTGAATTTAAAATTTTTGTTTGTAAACAGCATTTATGTAGTTTTGTACATGTGGGTTTTTATTAAGCTTATGTATATATGTGTTTAAACTGATAATGTATATATGTATATATATATATATTTAAGATAATAAAAAACAAGCATTTTGTGAATTATAAAGAAAAAAAAATTATGACAATTTTTTTTTTAAAATCTGGTCATAATTAGGTGTAAAAAATAATGATTGAAGGGGATTTTTTGGTCGTCACACTTAAATTTCTAGGTGCAAAATACACCAAATGACTGCTAATTTCGAAACCTGGCTAGCAGTCGACCATCAAGTGGAAACGTGTAGTGAGTGGCCAGCAGATTTTAGTTTTCTTTAAATAACAGAAAAATATGAGCAGCAATATTGCATTAAATTTTGCCAGAAACATAGGTATAACCAAGCGGAAACCATTCTCAAGATTAAACAGTCTTTTAGGGACAATGTCATAGGGAATGCCTCGCACATAAAGGAGTGGTACAACTGCTTCAAAGATGGCTGCACGGCAGTGGATAGTGAACCATGTTTTGGTAGGTTCTAAATCAGCTAGAATGACACTGTCATTGAGCAAGAGCAAACTGTGGTCTTCCATGACTATTGTATCACAGTCTGAGAAATAATGAATGATATAAAAGTAAGCATCCAATTGGTACATTCAATTTTGATCAAGAATTTAGGCATGTGGAGAATGCCTGCGAAATTTTTATCAAAGCTGCTAATGATAAATAATTGATAGTCATTTTAGCCCTTTTAATTCTTGCCATCTTTCACCATTGCTCACATTTATAATGCAAAACACTTTCATTTAAAAATAAATTAATCTTTTTACTTACTATAAGTGTCAATTTTAGTATTAAAATATTTTTTTTTTTTTTTTCAAATAATTTTTATTAATTTTGAATTGAATAAGTTTACTTAGTTTTGTTACATCTTGAAAACATTGTTTATCTTATTGCATATTCATTAACATTTGATTTATTCAACTTCAATAAGTTGTCAATAGAGGGAGTTAGTGTTTAAACTAATTTACTATTCAATAAAGTAAGTGTGACACAATACATTACATATATCCTGCGATCTTTCTAGATCACAGAAGTGATTATTTATGCATGCGTCAATGACCTTCTGAATCAGATAAAAGGCTACTGATAGACTACCACGAAAAAGGTCTCTGAGGGTAGAAATGGTCACTATAGAAACGGGTGTGTCCATCTCATTTTAGGTAAGGTGGGTGCTGTCATCTTATCTTTCATTCTTTTGCTGCAAAAATATAGAGGGAAAAAGCAAAGAGAATATTGAATGTGCAGCACAGATAACTAACTATAAACAACTCTACAGTTATTTATGATATGCAGCAGTATTTTGTTTTATGCTTTCATTATTCTCAGATGGTTAATTTGTAGTCTGATAACTATTCGCTGATCAATTTGAATTTTCTATGATACTGATTGTATTTTTTATCATCGTTCCACATTTCTGTGTTTTTTATTATTTTAAAATAACATACCCATTTAAATCAACATAGCATAATACAGTCAAACCTCATTAATGTGAACATTGTTAATGTGAATTACTTTTAACATGAATTGTTTCTACAATTCCCATCAAAATGAAGATTAGTTTAGTTACAGGAAGATTAGTTACTGATAGCATGAACTACTGATAAAATGAACCATTTTTTTTATCCCCCTTGAGATTCACGTTAATGAGCTTCGACTATATTGATAAATTATTAAGACTTTCAGGGCATGAAGTTATTAGATTACGACTATATCATTGCGATTTTATTGTAAAATCCTTTATTGTGATCGGAGAATAGGACAAATGCTATTAAATTTCCTTTGATCGTGAAAAAATAATATTTATAAATATCATATGTTGACAAATGAATAATAATACCTGAATGAAGAATTTAAATTTGACAATAACCATAATGTGTCCTCAAAACTTTAATAAATTCAGAATAGATATTTAACAGTTTTACAAAATTATATCATATCACATTGAACAAATAAAAGTTTTATATAATCAACAGAAATTCGAAATTTGTTTAGATTTTTAATTAAAAAATGTACACAACTTGGTAAAATCTCGAATTTTTGATACAATTGAATAGTGTAAAGAAAAAGAAATAGTGAACTTATATCTGCATTGTTAGACAATGATGCTTTTTTTAAAATCATTATTAAATAAAAATAATAATATGCTGTAAATTTTAATTTCATTTGTTTTTTTATAAATAAAAATACTTATAAATATTACTTAATCATATTTGCATAGTATATAGTCAGAAGATCGACTAAATAAGTGCTAATTCTGTATCTGTATTTCTATATTATATATATGATACAGATTTATTCGCCTTATATATTGGGAGAGAAGAATCAAAGAAATGCTAATTGTGCCATGATATCACATGTCACAAAGTTGACCCACCTGTCCCTTTTGGAACAATCTGAGGAAGTAATTCTGCTCAGGGTTTTTCTCGTGGCAATAGGACAGTAGTCAGCAAATGGTGTAGTTGCCTTGTTTTCTTTATTTCTGTTAGTCTATGTTACTCTGTTCATCTGCTTCCCAATCGTGTTTTCAGTTGAAAGATGGTTGAAGCAATATCTTTGTTTATTTGAGGAAACTTGTTTATTATAGTTTAGTAGTTAGTTCTCTCTGCTGTCTGGTTGAAAGAGATAAATTATATGTAGTGTTCTTCAATATGTTTAAAGAAACAACTTATTTTTTCTTCATCACATGTGGATCTCAAATATTTTTAGTATTTATGTTCTATTTTTATGACACCATTTTCGCTTCTTCATATATATATATAGCCATTTTATTTTGTTTTTGTATTCATTTTAATGCTTTATTTTATTATCACTGGTTATTAAATAAAATTGTTATTGTTGTTAAAGCTTGAGTCATCTTTTATCTTAAGTCTACTTAAAATAGCTGCATTAACTCATATTGTAAAATGATTTCTATATAAATTAAGTTTAATTTATCAAATAACACTTTAGCTAATTTTTCACACTGCTAGATAAATAGTAATTTAAACACCTATCTGGTTACAAATAAATTAGGGTTAGGGGTAAGGGAAATTAAAAGCTTACAGCTTAATAGCTAACAATGGAGCAGAAGCAATTACATCTGGACATGCTGGACAATGCAAACAGTGATCTAAACTTTCTGAAAACCATGATCACAGGCAATGAAACATGGATTTATGGGTACAACCCAGAAATGAAGATGCAGTTGTCACAGTGGCAACATTCATCATCACCGAGACCAAAAAAAGCACGGCAGGTTCACAGCAGAGTCAAGGTCATGTTGCCTTTTTCTTTGACTCCCGTGGTGTGATACATCATGAGTACGCATCACAAGGCCAAACTGTCACAAAGGAGTACTACCAGGTGGTTCTTTGTTGCCTTTGTGATGCTGTGCTGTGCAAACTACTAGACCTTGGAAGCTCCATCATGATGCCCAGCATTTGATTCAGACTTTTATTGCCAAACACAGCATTCCTATGATTCATCAGGCTGCCCACTCACCTGACATGGCTTCTTGTGACTTTTGACTATTTTTCCACCTTGAAAGTGCCACTAAAAGTAACCTGAATTGAGTCAGGAAAAGACATCATAATGCAACGGCATGGCTGCTCACCATTCCGAAAACTGTGTTTCTATAGTGTTTTCAACAATGGCGGGGAGAAATGTGTGCTCTACCAAACAGACTACTTTGAAATAATTAGTTTTTTGGATTTACAAATCAATAAATGTATTTCTGCCAACTAAAGGTTCTATATATATATATATATATTTTTTTTTAACACACCTTATATTTATTAGATCAAAGAGTAAGTATAAAATAATTAAATAAGAATTCTAACCAAATTTTAAAATGTTATTTAAAAGATATTGTCAAAAAATATTTTTAAGATTTTTTATTTTATTTTATTATTTTTTTACATAAGAAAGTAATAAAATATATTAATATTTATACTAAGATTCAAATACAAAATTATACTTTAAAGAAACTGTGAATATGTTATATAATTTTTTTTTTCTGCACTACTAAACTTATTGTCTATATTCAGTGTATTTGGTGATAAGTATAGCTAATTGTTTTGGATATATATATATATATATATATATATATATATATATATATATATTTAAATCATTCTTAGAGTATTAAAATATGTGTTATAGATTAATAAATTAAAAACAATTACCTGCTTTAGAGTTGCTCCATCAGTACTGTCGGTCCAGCGCCGGACCTTCTTCAGATGCACTTTGCTGACCACTAGCTTGCTTCTGATGTTTACTGCTGAGTAGAGCAATCCAACTTAGATCTACAAGTTGAGATGATTCCTGCTTGTTGCAGGTGTGCTCATTGGCCATAATTTCGATTATTTCGCGTAATGACGCATAATTATGATTATTACTTTCTTCTATATTCAATAGAAGAAAGTATTGGATTTGTAAAAATTTTCGACCTTTGGTTTTTTATGGATTTACACGTTTTGAGAGCTGTAGAACATGATTTGACCCTTTTTAGAAAATATCTGTCTGTCTGTGTGACAAAATTTTGTGGCTACTGTATCTCAGGTACTACTACACAGAATTTCATACAAATTGGTATATAGTTACACATTGACATAAATTAGTGCTTATCAACTGGTAAAAATTGTCCAACAGCTTGCATTGCCATCCCGCTTTTTCTAAATTTTTAACATGGTGGTACAGGACAAAATTTTGTATAAATGTGCACAAAGAAATATATTTTTTAATCATCATTATGAAATTTAAAAGAATTATTTGTAATAGAGATAGTCAATTGGGAAAAAAAAATTGTGTATGTAGGAGCCTCACCTTCCCCCCTGGAGAGGAAGTCCCCCCTTGAGGAGAGTAAATTTTCATGATGGGTATCTTTCAAAAGAACTCACCAATACCTTTAAAACGAATGGTTGAACCATCGATCTGCGATAATTTAAAATAAAGTTATCATTTTTTCCCCCCTTTAAATGTAATATTGAGAATAAATTCGACATTTTTTGGATATTTAGTGTTATATTACTTCTGTGGAATGGAAAAGTCTATATGAAAATTGTCTGTATTATCATGGAAGATAATTTTTTAAAATAATAATTTTAATAAATTATTTTTACTGAGTGAATTTGTATAGGAAAATGTAGAAGAAAGTCATGTGGTAGCCACAACATGCTAGTTGTAATTTGACAATTTGCAAATTTCATTCAAATTAATATTAATCGTGTTTTCAATGTTAATTTTGGTTAGGGCTGTTGTAATTTTATTGTACTTAATATTATTTTGGTGGTCCTTAATTCTATTTCAGGTATCTAACCAATACAGTATTTTTTTCTTAATTATTAAATAGCAATTTACATAGTTTGTGTTTAAGTACACAATAATTTTTATATAGAGTTTAATTGAAATTTGTAAAAATGTTATATAAATCCAGTTTTCGTTTGCTTCTTTGTCTGCCTCTGATATATTTGATCCCACTGTATTTGTTTCTTAATTAGTAATAATATCACAAAGTTTGTTTGAAATTGAAAATGTGACAAAACATATTTTTCTGTGTCTTTGCTTTCCCTGCCCTCTTAACTCTCAGATGCAGTACTAAGCTGAAAATCTGGAATGCTCTGGACCAGAATAATTGCAGATTTTCATATTTTCTAGATTTTTAATCATTCCTAAAAATAATTATATGTATTTGTCTAAATATTCAGAAAATAGATTAATTTAAGTTTAAAACTAAATATTAGGATTCATAAACATTTATTTTATCTACATTTTTTGTTTCAAATTGAATAAACAAAAATAAATTAAGGCAATAAATTAAATAAGTTAACAAAAATTAATAAGTAAATAAATAAAAATAAATAAATAAAATAAAAATAAATAATATATATAATTAACTTAAAAATCAAACATTCATTTATTCCAGTATTTGTATACTAAAATTATTAAAATTTTCAGTAAATAAAACATAAGAAAATAATTCAAAAAGGAAAAGATATTTCTAAAACATATCTATTTTCTTTTTTTTTCCTGTGCTTTTAGTTTCCAACTAAAATTTATCTTTGATTTTGTGCAATACAATCTTGAGTTTATGTTCAGGGATCTACTTTCAAGGCCATTTTGATAGAATATGTAACATTAATTAATTTGTCAATTGGCATTTTATTCTGTTAAGTAATTTTTTTATACACTTCCATATCTCGAAAATTTTTAATCATTTAATTTCAAAAATACTGAATATGTAAATGCTAAATGTGATTGATTTCATTTGGTTATATGTCTTGCTAATAGATGGCAGCACCAAACAATTTTCCGAATTTTTAATGTGAATGATAAAACTTATTACCATGTTTTTATTAACTTCGATTCTTGTTTGTTTGTCCAGTACAAATCTTGTAGTACAAATCCAGTACAAATAGATTTTTAACTAACTTCCCGACTAGCTAGATATTTGAAACTTTTAAGACAGCTCAGAACTCGGTGACAATACATTTTTTTAATACTTTTAGTCAACTGCTTCAGGTCCCGCGGCCTTCGGCAGCGTTTACGATTCGACAGAAAATTTATTTAACTAACTTCCCGACTAGCTAGACATTTGAAACTTTCAGAATAGTTCATAGCATGGTGAAATGCATTTTTTAATACCTTTAGGCAACTGTTTCGGGTTCCTGCTGCCTTCGGCAGCGTTACCAGTACAAAGCTTGCAATCGATTTTTTACTAACTTTCCAACTAGCTAGACATTTGAAACTTTCAGGATAGCTCATAACACGGTGACAATACTTTTTTTTAATACTTTTAGTCAACTGTTTCAGGTCCCTACTGTATTCGGCAGCGTTTATATGATTCAACAGAAAATTTATTTAACTAGCTTCCCGACTAGCTAGACATTTGAAACTTTCAGAATAGTTCAGAACACGGTGAAAGTGCATTTTTAAAATATTTTTAACCAACTGCCCCGGGTTCCTGCTGCTTTCGGCAGTGTTACCATTACAAAGCTTGCAATCAATTTTTAACTAACTTCCCGGCTAGATAGCCATTTGAAACTTTTATAATAGCTTAAAACACGATAGCAATGAATTTTTTTAATACTTTTATCCAATTGCACCAGGTTCCCGCTGCCTTCGGTAGCGTTTATATGATTCAACAGAAAATTTAAAAACATGGTATATAAAAAATTCTTTTTATCTTGTAATTATTTACCATGTTTTTATTAACTTCTATTCTTGTTTGTTTGTCCGGTGCAAATCTTGCAATCTATTTTTAACTAACTTCCCTACTAGCTAGACATTTGAAACTTTCATAGTAGCTCAGAACCCGGTGACAACACAATACTTCGAAGTTAAATTTTCGAATAGTTTTCTTTTAATTAATTTAAATATGAAAATAATAAGCTCCTAATAGCAATAAAAATAGTCATTAAAATATTAGCTATAATTTAATTGTTGCCAAAATTCACGAGTTCATTTTCTTTTAACATAAAAAATAAATACATTTAATTAAACGTGAGCGTTAAAAAATTGTAAAAACTAAATTATGCATCTGGCAAAAATTGACGTCATTATCACTTTAAAGATTTTCTACACATTGATAAAGTGCTAATGTAGTTCATGATGCAAATATATGTTGTTCTGAAAGGATTAATATTTTATTTTTAAAACCAACTTTTTTTTTTTTTAAATTCAAATTTCACGTAACTCTTTAACCAATCACATTAGAACGTCCATCTTTGGAATATCGATAATAAGGATTTTCTCGCCAAAAGTCGCCAAGGGCAAAAAATCACCAAATTTGGCGGCAAATCCATTACCTGCCTATTGGAGCTTTTAATGCGTTTTAAAGGGAAAATTAAGCTATTTTAATGCGAAAAAGAGCTAGAAATGCAGAAAATTGACATTTTATCAACTTACTAAACCTCTCTGAAAGAATTTATACAAAAATAAATACAATTATTTACAATTTCATAATAATACGCATTGATAAAGTGCTAATGTAGTTAGTTCTATAGCTATGATTCAACAGAAAATTTAAAACATGGTTTATAAAAACTTTTTTATCTTATAATTATTTTTACATTTGTTTTGAGAAATTTCCTATTTTATAATTTTACCTTTTTATACATAATTTTTAGAAGAGGTAAAACCAGTAAGTATCTCAAAATCTTAAAAAATTTGTTTTTCTTACTATTTATTACACTGCTCTGCAAAAAAAAAAAAAAAAAAAAAAAAAAAAAAATTTCTGTATCTGATACCATTCTTGCAGATTCTTATGTAAAATGGCCGCCTGAATCCGAATCTGGCCCCCATTTTGCCCCATCACCCACCGTTTTTTTGTTACGCCCCCTCCCCCATTTTAGGTTGATTTCTTTAGAAAGGGGTTGATTTTTAGAAAGAGGTTGATTAGGCAATCTTCCTATTGCAATCACTCCGTTTATCTATCTATCTATCTATCTATCTATCTATATATATATATATATATATATATATATATATAGTATCTATAATGAAAATTTTGTCATCACGATAACTCCTGAAATAATTCTCCAAATTGAACCAAATTTGGACAGTGAACTGATCTTATAAATATCTTGGATGAGTTTGTTAACCAAGTTGCTCCGACTTTTTGCTTTCAAGTGGCAACCACTTCAAAATTTCAAACCCACAATGTAAAAAGCAGATTTAAAGCAAGATTTGCTTGAATTTTGATGTAAATACAGGCCACATAAAGGTCTCAATGAAGTTTATCCGCCATTTTTAACCGACTTCAAAAAAGAAGGAAGGTTCTCAATTCAAACCGTATGTTTTTTTTATGTTTGTTAGCTCATAACTTCTGAACGGATGCTCGGATTTTGATACTTTTTGTTTTGTTGAAAAGGTCTTGGTCTGAAATAGGTCCCTTTGTAATATCTTTACGATCTAAAGAAAATACAGGGTGCCCAAAAAAATCAGTCCCAACTCTTTTAACTGCTGAACGCCTGCAGCTATAGTGATAAAAATGGTTTGTAAGTACAGCAAGTGGCCTTGCAGTACAAGGTTTAACCGCTTGCAGCGCCACCTGGTGGAAAATAGTGGAGTTAGTTTTTCTATCTCGAAAACGGTTCTAAAGAAAAAAGTGAATTACAAAGTTGAAAAGTATCATCGATTTAGTACAAAAAGGATAGTTTAGACATTCATGCTAGCTTTCCTATCTCGGAAACGGTTCAAGACAGGAGGGAAAACTGAATTATAAAATTGCAGAGCATCATCGATTTAATACGAAAAGATAGTTTAGACATTAATGGTAAAATCAGAACGCTTAAAACGTGCATTTGTTTGTTTACAATTTCCTGTTTTGTGCACACTTGAACGACATTGCATATGTTGTAGCGTAGAGTGTGACATTTATGCTATGTAAAATTCAAAGTATGGTTATTGTAAGCGGTCACATCGATTAACGCATAAATGTTTTAAATCAACTTTATAAAAGAAGAGGTTCTCAATACAAACCATGTTTCTCATTGTTGTTGTTGTTGAAATTTCTTAGCTTTTAACTTCGTAAGAGATGATTTAATTTTAACACTTTTTTTGTTGTAATTATCTTAGCCTGAAATAGGTTTCATTATGATTTCTTTAAGATATAAACAAATTACAGGATACTCACAAAAGTCTGTTCTCACTCTAACTGCTGAACGCATGCAGCTACACTGGTAAAAGCAGTATGTAAGTATCGATGTTGAAACTTCTGTCCGTCAGCTGCAATGCATGTTTTGCTCTTTGTTTGAACTTTACGCTGCGCAATTTCCAGCGCAGCGGGTGACACGTATTCACTGTAAAGTTCAATATATATGCCTAACAGAATTTTGGTTACGAATACAGCGTATCCGTTCTTTACATTTCTAAAAAATTTTTAACTTAACGTATGTTCATTCAACAGATAGTTTTTTGGTTATATCCGACAAAGGCAAGAAAAGGGACACATCATTTGAAAATTTCGAGACCATTTGAAAATTTCGAGACCATTTGAAAATTTCAAATTCAAATTGTAAAAAGCGTATTCCGAATTTTTTAAAATTTTGATGTATACATAGTTTATACAAGTGTCTCAAAGAAGTTTATAATGAACTTTATCCGCCATTTTTAATAAAGTGGCGGATATCTTAAGTTAAGCGGGACCACTTGAAAATTTAAAACCATGATAACTTCCGAAATAATATTCCAAATGGAACCAAATTTGAACAGCGTCTTAACTTATCTCATAAATATCTCAGATGAGTTTGTTAACCAAGTTGCTCCGCCATTTTGATTTTAAGTGGAGACCACTAGAAAATTTTAATTGTAAAAAGCGTATTTCGAATTTGTTTGAATTTTGATGTAAATACAACCACATAAGGATTTCAATAAAGTTTATAAATGAACTATATCCACCATTTTTAATAAAGTGGCAGATATCTTAAGTTAAGCGGTGCCACTTGAAATCAGGCTACCACTTGAAAATTTCAAATCATAAGAACTTCTGAAATAATACTCCAAATCGAACCAAATTTGGACAGTATGTTAACTTATCTTAGATGAGTTTTTTAACCAAGTTGCTTCGCAATTTTGATTTCAAGTAAAGACCACTTGAAAATTTCAAATTAAAATTGTAAAAAGCATATTCAAAATTTGTTTGAATCTTGATGGATACATAGATTGCATAAGTGTCTCAATGAACTTTATCTGCCATTTTTAATAAAGTGGCGGAAATCTTAAGTTAAGTGGGGCCACTTGAAATCAGGCTACTACTTGAAAATTTAAAATCATAATAACTTCTGAAATAATACTCCAAATCGAACCAAATTTGGACAGTGATCTTATAAATATTTTGGATGAGTTTGCCAATCACGTTGCTCCACCATTTTGTTTTCAAGTGGAGACCACTTGAAAATTTCAAATTGACATTGTAAAAAGCGTATTCCGAATTTGTTTGAATTTTGATGTGTACATAGACCATATAAGGGTTTCAACTAAGTTCCTTTTAACAGCCATTTTTTGGAAGGTACAGGATATCTTATACTAAGCGGGTCACTTCAAATCAGGCTCCCACTTGAAAATTTAAAATCACGATAACTTCAGAAATAATACTCCAAATCAAACCAAATTTGGACAGTGATATTATCATATAATTATATTGAATATGTTCACTGGGCAACTTGTCCCGACATCTTGTTTCTAAGTTGCAGCCACTTGAAATCACACTGCCACTTGAAAATATGCCATCATGATAACTTTTAAAATACTGAACTGATTCAAATGAAAGTTGGATAGTAAATTTATGGTTCAAATATCTAGGATAAGTTCACTTGGTGACTTGATCCGCAATTTTATTTCCAAGTGGCGGCCACTTAAAAAATCTGTCATTATGGTAACTTTAGTAATACTGAATCAATTCGCAACAAATTTGGGTAATGGATTTATCATTCAAATATCTCGGAAAAGTTCGCTGGGCATCTCACTACACTTTTTTTTTTTTTCCAAGTGGTGCCACCTGAAAATTTCTTATGACGATAATTTTTGAAATACTGATTTAATTTAAACTAGAACTGGACAATGAACTTATCATACAAATATATTGGATGATTTTGCTGGGCAAGTTGTTTCGCCATTTTGTTTCCAAGTCGCAGCCACTTATACTGCCACTTGAAAATTTGCCATAATGATAACTTTTGAAACACGGCACTGATTCGAACCACAGTTAGACAGTGAACATATGCTTCAAACATCTTGGATGTGTTTTTTGGGCAACTTGTTCCACTGTATTGTTTCCAAGTGGCAGCCACTTGAAAATTTGTTATCACAGTAACTTTTGAAATACTTAATCAATTCAAATCAAAGTTGAAAAATGGATTTATCATTCAAACAACAAAAATCTAGAAATTTCACGTAACTCGTGAATCAATCTAGTTATTGCGTCCATCTTTGGTATATCGATAATAAGTATTAAATCTCCAAAAGTCGCAAAAAAAGTCGCCATGGGGGAAAGTTGCCAAATTTGTCACCAAATCCATTACCTGCCTTATTGGATCATTTTAATGCATTTTTATGGGAAAACTTATATGATTTTAATGCTAAAACAAACTAGAAATGCTGAAAACTAACATTTTATCAACTTACTAAGCCTCGTTAAAAAATTTCTGCAAAAAAAAAAAAAAAAAAAAAAAATTTTTTTTTTCAAATTTGCAACGATATTTAGATGAGCAACTTTCTCTGCCATTTTGATCCAAGCCACTTAATTTTTTAACACAATGACTTTTGAGATTTTGAATTAATTCGAACTATATGTGTACAGTAGACTTATCTCACAAATGCATTTGATATGTTTGTCAACTTAACCCACCATTTTGTTTCCAAGCGCTGGCCACTTGAAAATTTAATATTCACATAAAAAGGTATTTATGAACCGATTTGCTTAAAACTCCATATGCGCATAGCCTACATCAATATTTCTACCAAGTCTGTTAATAATTTGTAGCCGCCATTTTGAAACAAAATGACGACTACGTGATAAGAAAAAGAAATCAACCTACCCTTCCGAATAAGCTGGAAGGACTTGTTTATTATTGTTTGGTAATTTTATACCCATCAGTTTGATTTGGAGAGGAACGGTGATTGTTTTAACCGTTAAATGTATTCTGACCTGAGGAGCTACAGAGGTAGAAAGTTCTAAAGCATGAACATTTGTAGTAAGGAGGAAATGTGAGGTGATTTGTGCCCAGAAAACAAAAGAAAATAAAAAAAAAACAGTCAGTTTCTTTCTTTTTTTTTTTTGCAATATTTCTCTTATTTTTTACGTATTCAAGCTTCCAGTTTGCCATTTTCTTACCGAAATACACCAAATAATAAAAATTATACAGTGAAATTTATTTCAAAATATTGGTGAATGGAGTAAAATCTCAAAGCCCTCCACAAGAAAGTTTGACTGATTCACTGTACAATGTTTGCTTTCAATAACTCCCACGTTAAATGCTTTGGGCAGTAAAACATGAACAGTAAAATATCCTCCTTTGACGTGTGTTAAAGATCACCACCGTCGAGAACACCATAAAGTTGACTCTCTTATCACAAAACGTGTGCTAAAGATAGATAACAACTGACGACTACAATGATAAGAGCAATGACCTTTAACATGCGTCAAAGCAGGAGGTTTTACTGCCCAAAACATTTAACGTGAGAATTATTGAAAGCAAACACCGTACAGTGAATCAGTCAAACTTTCTTGCCTTTACTCCACTCACCAACATTAAAAAATAATAATAATAATGTATAATTTTTTTTTATTTTATTTGGAGTGTATTGGTAAGAAAATGGCAAACTGGAAGCTGGAATATGTACAAAATAAGAGAAATATTGCGAGAAAAAAAAAAGAGAAAGAAAGAAACAGAAACTGATTGTTTTTATTGATTTGATCTTTTTTTTTCTGGACACAAATCCCCTCAAATATCCTCCTTACTACAAATATTCGTGTTTTAGAACTTTCTACCTCTGTAGCTCCTCAGGTCAGAAGACATTTAACGGTTAAAATAATCATTGTTCCTCTCCAAATCAAACTGATGGGTATAAAATTACCAAACAATGATAAAAATGGGGGAGGGGGTGTAACAAGAAAACAGTGGGTGATGGACAAATTGGCGGCCATATTCGGATTCAGGAGGTCATTTTACATAAGAATATGTTGAAATGGTGTCAGATACAATTTTCATGCCGAGCAGTGTTATTATTAGTTTTTTATTCTGCCAATAGATGGCTGCAGCAATCATTATTCTGAGTGGCAAATTAGAACATTGAAAAAAGAAGAAAAAAATTTAAATGTTAAAATGTCAGATAAAGGTTTTTTTCCCATATTATTTAATTAATTTATACCTTAAATCATATCCTTTTAATCTGCACACAAATATATTACGAGCTCAGTGTGCCCATCCTCAGTGCAGAGTGAACACTCTGCACTGAGAATGGGCACACTGTGCTCGAAATATATTTGTGTGCAGATTAAAAGGATATGATTTAAGGTATAAATTAATTTAATAATATGGTTAAAAATTCCTTTTTAAAATATTTTTAATTGTAATTTTTTTTTTTTTTTTTTAATAAGCTTTATCTAATATTTCTACAAAATCCACCTAATTAGTTATAAATAAAAAAAATAGTATTAATGTTATGTTTTTTAGCTTCATTTTTGATTTTAACAGAGGCGCCTTTACAATAGGGGATCGTGGAGGTGAAAGTAGATTTTATTTTTTGAGCGTTTGGAATATAATTAAGAGGTTTTGTACATTTTTTATGAATTTTATCCGCAATAGTAGAGTAGGGTTATAGTTGGCTTATTTATCAATACTTTTAATAAATTTTAATTCGATATTCAGAAGGGTTTTATTAGAGCAAATGAGTATAGCGCGATTAACATATGAGCGTAAGGCGGTGTATTTATAAGGAAGGGGGGTGCGACATTTATTGATAATAATATCGTTAATATTTGTGGGTTTATGGAAAACAGTAGTATCAATGGTATGGTCTTTGTTTTTGGTAATATTAATGTTGAGAAAATTTAAACTATTGTTACTTTCAGTTTAATACGTGAATTTAATGAGAGGGTCGAGATTATAAAGTTCAACAAGGAGTTTTTCAGGATTAATATTTTGTGGGGTGACAGTAAAAATATCGTCTACATAACGGACCCAGAGTTTACAATTGTTAATAATATTATGGGTGGCATTTTCAAAAATCCTCATTTTTAGTTTAGTGACGATCCCCGAAATAGGAGACCCCCATGGGGATGCCCTGAGTTTGTTTATAGTAATTCCCATCAAAAAAGAAAAAAGATTCATTGAGCAAAAGATTACTGGCATGTATTAAAGTTTCGCTTATTTTATTATCCCCATATTGGTTAATAATTTTAGAGTGAATGATATCGTTGATTTCTGAAATATTAATGGAGGGGATACAAATCTTTGACATCAAAACTATTAAGGGTGTCCTGGAAAAATATTTTAGTTTCACGAAGTTTTTGGATAAGGATTCTGAGGAGTTAATGGAATAATTAGAGGGAGGAAGAAGAGATTTATAAATTTCTTTCATATAAAGCTCAAGGCAATAGGTGGGACCCTCTGATTTGTTAACAATGGAAACGAAGAGACGGTGGGGTTTTGTGACCTTTGTATTTACCGAATAGGCGGGGGATAATTAAGGCATGGTTATTAAAGATAGAAGGGGTATTATTGGGCCAAGTTCTGGTTTTTATGAGAGATTTAGTTTTACCTATAAGTTTATTTAGGGGGGAGTGTGAAAGTATAGTATCTTGCATCATTTTATTATATTGTGATCTGGTCATAATTGTTGAAAAATTGGTTTTATCTGACATTAAACTAATGTCAGATGTTTTTGTTTTGTTGTAACGATTTTAGAACGCAGCAGGGTGATGTAATTCAATTTATCAGCACTTTTAACTGGTAACTTTTTCATATCGGAACTTAGTTTTGACGTTTCAGAACTTTGTGTTTGTTTTCGCGCCCACCACTCGTGTGTGCGTATTGGATTTTTATGTCGTATTGGAATTGGATATGAATGTTTTTGATTTTTTGAAAGAATGGTTTTGCAACCATTTTTTAAATTTCATATTTTGGCTAAGCTTTGATAGAGAGAGGACACCCATTGGCGATTCATTACATGGTGGTGCAATTCGGTGTATTGTACACTTTTTACTGATAATCTTTTTGCATCAGAACTTCATTTTTTCATCTCGGAGTCGGAACTTTGTTTTTGATTTCATGCAGTGCTGGCCACTCATTTGTATTTATCATACAAAATTGGTTCTTTATCCTTCATGGTGATATGGAGTTTTAAAGGATTTTTTTTCCTCTTCAGAGCAGAATGCTCTAAAAATATAAGGAAAATACAGTTGGTTCTCTGTTTAACGACTCTCTACTTAACGACAATTTCTATTTAAAGACAATATTTCACAGTCCCTACCCCCTTTGCCGCAAAAATTTTCTATTTAAAGACCACGATGTTTCTATTTAACGACGATTTTTTTTTCACTTGAAACTCTTATCTGTAATAGAGAAATTTCCTATAATATAATGAGAAAGACATATTTAATGCTGACGAGACAGGCCTATTCTACAATATGTTGCCTAGTAAAACTTTTACATACAAGGCCAAAAAGTGCTTTGGTAGAAAACACAGTAAAGAACGATTAACTGTTCTACCCTGCACTAATTCGGATGGCTCAGATAAATTTCCACCACTAGTTATTGGAAAATCGAGGCAACCACGATGTTTTAAGAATATTGCAAAAAACAAACCTTGCGAGTACCAGAATAACAAAAAGTCCTGGATGACATCAGAAATTTTTATTGTTTGGATCAGGAAATTCGATGCAAAAATGCATAAAGAAAACAGAATTTACTTATACATACTCGACCGTTGCACTGCACACCCTCCAAATATACCTGAAGGAAGTTTGACTATTCATTTCTTACCAGCTAGTTGCACTAGCAGGTTGCAGCCATTAGATTTGGATATCATTCGCAGGGTGAAAGCACTCTTCAGAAAGTCTTTAATTAGGAAGTTGATAAACAATTCAACTGACAGTATGAAAATTAGAAAATTTACAATCTTGGAAGCAATGCACATGATAACATCAGCTTGAAAAGAAGTTTCTTCATCCACAATAAAAAACTGCTTTTGCAGTGCCATTCACAAAGAACTTGACGTAGAGCTGTAATGTATGGATGTAGAAATCACTGAAGATGGCATTACCCATGAAGAATGGAGAAGTGTTGTTCAAGGTGAGGATATTTCAATTGAAGATTTCTTCCAGTGTGATGAATCAGATATAACAACAGACTATAGAAATGTAGAACAAATTTATGAGGATTTAGTAAACGAAACTACAGTGTTAGACGAAGAAAGTGAAGTTGAAGAAACGGAAAATGAGATACCGCCCCCATCATACAAAGAGGCAACTTTGGCTCTAGATGCTCTCCGACGTTATATTGTCTCATCGAATGTGGAAGACGACACATTTAATATTTTAGACAATCTTGAAAAAAGAATAATGAAAACCAGGCCAGAGTTGAAGCAATAAACACTTTTTGATTTTTTAAAAAGTTAATTTATTGTATTTTTTGTACCTTTTTTTAATGTAATTTAAAATGTAAGTTTTGAAAATAAAGTACAGTAATTGTTAAAAAAAAAACATAACATTTTCAAACACGCCAATATATAGAGAAATATGTTGACAGTCCTAAGCCTGTAAAGTGTGAAAGGAAAATGTTAAGCACATAATTTTTTCACATTCTGTTTAAGGACTTTCTCTACTTAACGACGATTTTTTACGGTCCCTTGAAAGTCGTTAAACAGAGAACCAACTGTATCAGTTTTAAACAAGAAATATATATATATATCTTTTTTTTTTTTTCCTTTTTTTTCTCTTTTTTTGAATGAAAATTACGTGTCCCCAGGGACCTGCCACAATTAATTTTTCATGTAATTTACGTACTATAGTGCGTAATCGGTATCGCTGATCAAAGTAAATAGCTGGTGTGACTAAATTTTGAAATATATATTGTCTTATTCTAGAGAATAAGATTAATAAATATCTGTAGTATGCAGTATAAAATTTTCATCCTTGTACTGTGCATAGTATTAATTTTATGAATCATTAAACACATATGTTGAAAAACTGCTAATGCTTAAAGGGTTAATATTATTTTTCACTAACTACAGGAAAGCAGCTTTTAATAATTAATGGAATCTATCTACCTGGGACATTTCCATTCAAAAAACAGGGGGAAGAAGGAAAGATTGATTGCTATTTTGAAATAGTGCAAGAAAATTTGAATTTAAAATGATCAGAAACTTTTCTTTATTTTCAAAAACATAAATTGTGTAATTTGCCATGACAGACAATAAGAACTGAATTGTGAGAGACCTCTTAATTTTGCTGTGGATATGGTCATATGGAGGCAGTTGCCTACTTTTGACTATGTCCTGGTTGCATGCAATTCATTAAAGTAATTTCTATTTATTTTATATCAAGTTTTTTCGTTAAAAGTTAACAATATTACATTTGGTGTGTTATTTTTATCATATTTGTCTCTTTCTCTTTCTGATAGAATTTTAATTTATTCAGTGTTACAAGTTGGCTGAAGATTATGAATCTGAATTAGAAGACTGGTTTTATGAAAAAAGGAAAAAAAATGTTGATTTGCATGAGGCACTTTGCATCAATCATATAAAAGGTATTTTTTATTTATTTATATTTATTTATTTATATCTATTTGTGATAGTTTTTAACCATATTATATGCATTGTGTTGGCAACAAAGTAGTTGCAGGTACCATTGAGGTATTGAAAGTAATTGTTGAGTGTAAAAACGTAAATAGCAATTTAAATTCTTTACGGAGTTGAGACCTTTCCCTCTGGGCCTAGAGTGAAAGGCTTCAACTCCACAAAGAAAAATTTTAAGGTATTTATTTAAATTATGTAATTAAATTTATATTCTTAATAAAAATTTGTATTCTTAATTTATATTCTTAATTTTAAATGTTAAATACCTTGTCAATTTTTCTATATATGCATTTTCACTACTTTTCATGTTTTTATGCAAGAAGCTTTTTTTATGCAAAATCACTTTTTCTCCCTACCATGATTGAAGTACCACCAAGCTATAACTCAGGTATGATTTCAATTAGTATGGCAGTTATGTTGGCATAAGATAGTAAAAAACAGGGCATGATTTAATTTTGCATGCATTATGATCTGTTAACACATTCGCTGCCACTGACGCGCTGGCGCGTCAGCATGGCGCTACCTCCCATGCCGGTGACGCTCTGGGGCGTCAATCGAGTATGATAAGTAAACTGCTTTAGTTTTAGTTCGGATTTGGAGGTTGAACGATGAGGTTTTTGTGGCACGTTAGTGAAGCATTATTTTTATATTTTCAGTGCGTGGTTTTTAAATTTTGTGTTTAAATTTTTTTTTTTGTGCAGCCAACGTTTTTAATCATTAAAACACTTTTTTTAAATTCGGCTTCTGAGGATGGATATATAAATTTTGGTGGCAGTGAATGTGTTAAAGTTTATAGTGGTAAAACTAGCAATATGATAATTTCCAGAGTTTAGAGAAAGATCATAGATTTGTTTATAACTGGTTAAGAATATCTTTTTTTATGAGTGATAGCTGTCAAATAATGTGCTAAAATATTTTCAAGCATTCCAAAAGGAGAAATTTTCTTCCTTAAAAAAATAATGTAAAGGTTATAAATTCATCTTTTGTGCTTGCTTCAGCAACTTTAACATGGTACGTTGTGCTTGCTTCAGTATATCAACACACACGAATGGCTTAATAAATAGCATGAGCATAATAAATAGGAATAACTAATTAGTAGAGTGCTCAATGAATATATATATACAGTCAACTCCCTCTAATCCACAAAAGTTTTATCCAAAGGTTGGATGGGTTATAAAAATTTGTGGTCATTGTCTTTGTTTACATTTTTCTTTTGCTTTCCACTTTGCAGATATACACATTAAATTATTATTATTAACTAGCAGACCCGTTCAAAATTGTTGCAATTTCTTTCTTTTTTTACTTACCATTAAAATTTGATACTCATAAATCTTATAATTAATTTCACCACCCAGTTAAAAAAAATTTTCATTAGAAGCCAAATTAATATTTTATACCAATGATGCCGCTAGTCTTTCAAAATCCTGGGTCCCTGGGACCCATAAGTTTAAAAGATCTGGGTCCTTTTTTTTTTCAAAAAATGGGTCTCTACATAAATGAATTTATATATTATAGGTATAAATTAAAATCTTATCTTATTGTAGATGAAAAACAGTTTTTAGGATTTTTTAACCAGCTCTTTTTGAGATTGTTGTAAACTAATATTATGTAGGAGGAGGTTGCTGTTAAGAAATAACTGAAAACATTTATCTGAATGTGCTCTGGAACAAAAAAAACAAAAAAGAGAGAGAGAGAGAGAAAATATAGTATAATATCTAATTATTATTATCATTATTTTAAACTAGAAATATTTTTAAAATTTCCTCGAAATTATTAGTATAAAAAGAAAAAAATCAGAAAAAGTTTTTTTTTTTTTTTTTTTTTTTTTTAAAGAAATGAGGAGTTTTTAGATAAGCAGGTTGATTACAAAATTTAGTTACACATTCCACTTCAAATGTAGTACAGGGTCTATTATCCGTCAATCGCGGGACCGACCTGATTCCGATTATTGGAATTTTCTGGATAACAGCCCCTGCTGAAAATGGAAATATCATGTCTGCAAAAGCTACCCCAAGTCCCCCACCCTCCTTTAACTACAAAATAACTTACCAATAAACTGTACTGATAACATTAATAATGTATTAGAGAAAAAAAGAAAAGTGTATTTACTTATCTATAAACGAAATTGCTATAATAATAATAATAACATTCTGACATTAGCAAAAATATTTTATTTTTTGCTTAACACAGCAAACATATTACTTTTTCTTTTTAATACTTAGGTTTTCTTAATAATAAAATTTCTTCAATCTTGATACAGACATAATGTCATGTTCCTGTAATTATGTTTGTTCATCCATTCCGTTTGTTTTTGTTTTATTTGAATGAACTTAGAATGCAGCAGGGTGATGCAATTCAATGTACGGCACTTTTAACAGTAACTTTTTCATATAGGGCCTTTGTTTTTGCATTTCAGAAATTTGTTTTTGTGCCAGCCACTCGTGTGTGTCTATCATATTGGAATTGGATAGAAATGTTTTTGGATTCTTTGAAAGAATGGTTTTGCGACCATTTTTCAAATTTCATATTTTGGCTAAGCTTTGATAGAGGGCACCTATTGGTGATTTGTTACGTTGTGACGCTATTCTGTGTATCATATTCCTTTTACAAAAATCTTTTCACATCGAAACTTCGTTTTCTACTTTCAGAGTCAGAACTTTGTTTTTGATTTTGTGCAGGCCGCTTGTTTGTGTTTATTGTATAGGATATGTTTTTTTCCTTTGTGGTAAAATGAAGTTTTAAAGGATTTTTTTTCTTCTTCAGAGCAGCATGCTTTAAGAATATAAAGAAAATAGTTTTCAACAAGAAATATATTTTATAATTTACTTTTTTTCTTCCTCCCAGTTCAAAATTTTTTTTATTTTTATTTATTTATTTATTTATTTTAAGAATGAAAATTATGCATCCCCTGGGACCCGCCACAATAAATTTTTTGCGTCCCGCCTATGATTTTTTGCATAATTTACATGCTATAGCATGTAAACGACATTGCTATATACCAAATTAATAGTGTGCGATACTGAAACCAAAATCATTCAAAGAGAGGTTTCAAAGTAAAATTCGTGTTTTATGACCCACTTTTCTTGTTTTCACTTTTCAGTGCAGTTTTAGTATAGGATCCCATGGAGACTTAAATTTTTGTCACCATGCTGGCGATGCCTTTATATTTGTTTATTTTGGCATAACTTTATGTAAAAAAAAAAAAAAAAATCCTAGTACCTCTTTTGATTATTGTACTAAAGAGTGTTATTGTGATCGTATAAGAAATTTATTTAAAATGGAAAAAAATTGAAGTATAACTTTAAAAAAAATATCGTGATTAATTGATTAAATGTTGAAATAATTATGATACAAATTACATCTATGTATTATACTATTCTCATCTTGATAATGTTCTAAAAGAAAATTAAACAATTTTTCTAATGAGTTTATGGGTTCAAATTCACTATGTTGAGAGAACAATTGTTTTGCTAGATTATCTAATGATTGTGATGCTTAAAACAGAAGCTGTTCATCTAATAGATGATTAAGTGAAGCATAATTTTTGAATGTGCTAATAAAGAGATTTAATTCAGATGATTCACCAGAAAATCTGTGAAGTCTTGATAATGCTCTATGAGCAGTAAAATTTTGTGTATGTGAATCATTTGGAACTAAAGTAAGCATAATTGGAGGACTGTTGTTATTTTCAGATACTGTAACATTAACAACACTAGAATCAATAAGTACACTTTCACTGGAAGCAGAATGAGAATTACCAGTACTATTATTCATCATATTCTTAGTCTTTTGACTATTTTTTGTTTTTCTAGCCATATTTAATATAAACACAGTTATTACAATAAAGAAATAATATTGTGGATGAAAATCATAAAAAATTGACTATAATTCAACATGATTTAAATATATATATATAAGGATTTCTTCAATAACTCTTCTCAGAATATATGAAAATTAAAAATATTATGAGATGCAAAATCAAATTTAATATCAAAGAAATGATTTTGAAAGGGAAAAAAAAAAAAAAAGGACGGGTTTGATCATTGAGTTATTAAAATAAATATCCATATTTTACTTGAGAGTATAAATTATAATCATCGGTTAAATAAGGCATCCATATACACTTGAAGACTGTGTCACTTGCACCATGTGTACTAAAGAGTGTTATTGTGATCATATATGAAATTTATTTAAAATGGAAAAAAATTGAAGTATAACTTAAAAAAAAAAATCTTTATTATTGATTAAATGTTGAAATAATTATGATACAGATTAAAACTTTTAGTTTAATATGTAGAGCAGGACGCGAAATTTCCGCTCACCAGCTCCCCATTGGCGAGCAGAATTTTTACTGTGGCGAGTAAAAATTTGGTCTAGTTATAAATAGAATACTTACACGATACGGTGGCAGAAAGCATTCTTTTATATATTTAAATGTGGCAAAATCTTCCCATTTTATAACCTCATATTTAACATATCTTTTTTAGATTCTCCGATAGCCGAGTCTGTGTGTGCGCTACCCGAGATCGCCCCGGCCTGCAAAAGGAAAAATGCTTAGTGCATACATAAACGATTTTATTGAAAAAGTTATTCCAAAATGGCTATTTCAAATGACAACAGTTTACGAGTTATACACATCGACATTCCATCTGATTACAAAAATAAAATGGACAATAAAGACATTTCTAATATAAAAAGTAAATAAATAGATAAATAAGGAAGCTTAATCTTTCATAATAAAAGGATTTTCACAGGATATTGTTTGACAAAGAATTTCTTCTTCTTTTCTTTAATATCTCTTTGCATTTATGTTATTAGATATTTTAATATTCTTCAAATCTCATATACAATACATTATAATGATTTTTAATTATAGATTATTATGAAACAGTAAGATATACGACACACATTTAATATATTTAATTTTAGACATATTTGTAAAAGCCTTTCAAATAGTTAGGAAAAAATAAAAAACCCAAAATGCGTAAAAAAGAAAAAAAATGACAACCCTATTTTGTGGTGAGTAAAACTTTTTTTCGCCAAGTGTAATCTGAGTTGAAATTTCGGGCCCTGAGTAAAGGATGCAATTGGATTGCATCCTAAATTCAGGTTCTTGTTTTTCTTCCTTGTGGCGGTAGCCAAAGTGTAGTAAAGATACCATTCCTGTTTCATTAAGATTTATATTCTCAATTTAAAAGAAATGGTATCTTTACTTAATTTTCTAATCTTTAGTAATATTTAATGTTTTAAAATCATTGGCTAATCATGTTTTAAAAACACTTGGATTTGGGCAAATTGATTTTTATGTAAAGTTAAGTTTCAAAGATTTTTTTTTTTTTTTTTTTTTCACATTTTAAATTTTGATTAATAAAGTCTCTTGATTAAATATTATTTTAATACTTTTATTAAAAAAAAAAAAAAAAAAAAAAAAAAAAAAATCAGGTTAATTAAGTATTTAAATTTGATTAATTGATTAAAAAATGCTAATTTTTTTATGTTAATGTTAATTTAAAAAATGTTAATTTTTTATTTAAAATATTTATTTTAAATGAGAACCATATGCATTCTAAAATTCTGAGCTTTGATGAGCAACCATTTATCCAGAATAGTCTTGTAAAAATAGTCTTGTAATTTGTTCCCTACTGTAATATAGCCACCTTTTTAAAAATAAATAGTCACTTTCAGTTAATTGAAATGCAAGAAAATCTCAAAATGTGTAAATTCATCGAAAACCAGAAATCAAAAGTTTTTCCAAATCTTATACTTTTTTTTTATATATGCAGAAGTTATGGTAATAAATCCATTAAAAAAAATAATAATAAGTAGTCAATTTCACTTAATTGGAATGCATTATGTTTTAGTTTAAAAATATGTCTTTAAATTAGAGGTGACATAGATAAATCACAAAAAAAAAAAAAAAAGAAAAAAGAAAGAAAGAAATTAGAAAAAAATAAATAAGAATAGAACTTTTATAAATCAAATCCTTTTTAATTTATGCATATTTTCAACAGTATAAACTTTCGATCTAACTCTCATTCATTCGAATTTCTACCACTTTAATGGCTGTTTTCTCTTAGAATAAAAAATTTGTACTCCAGAGTATAGTGATGCTAAATCTATACAAATTACTGTGTCTGTGGTTTGGTTTTACTTAAGTTTGAAGAATTGTCAGATTTCACAACTTTCTACTTTAGATATTTTTTAATTCTTACACTGGCAATAAATTTTTAAATTTGGAAAAAAGTGAATTTTTTTTTTTTTTTTGGCAACATTGTTTTTTCTTTTTAAAAATTTTAAAGTTAAAATGGGTTTTTATTTAATATCTTTTGAAATGATTATCGCATTGTTCTAAAAATTATGGCATTAGACAGATTTTTGTCTGATTGATAAGTATGCGAACTTTTGTAGCGATGGGTGGAACTGTTTACTTTCTTTAATAATTAAAACCGGAAATAACAAAACATCTATTTTATCAAAATAAAATCGCATTCCAGAAAATTTTTTGGAGTGGTCGTACCTGACACTATTCGGGAGGCCTCTTGCTTATTATTATATTTAATTCATAAATAGACATTAAAATGGAAAGATGATTTCTAATAAATTTTAAAATAAAATATTTCTTCAATATTAAATTCATACATATAAAGGTAAATAATTTAAGCATACTCAAATAATACTTAACAATAAAATAGAAACATAAATATGTATTTAGAAATTTTTATTCATGAATTCATCAACCGTGAATATTTATTTAAATCAAATTGGAGTGTAAAGGTTGATATTTTTATTTATTACCAACTATGCGAAAAATACCAGAGCCGGGAATCGAACCCGGGCACCTCCGCTTAACGCGCGGATGCTCTACCACTGAGCTACCCTGGCTGACAACCAGCTAGGCACTTCTCGCGTAATATTCGTTGGCAAAGTCTCCGAGTCTGCAAATGCAGATATATCAGGTGAGATAATAATAATCGTAGCACAACTCCATAGACCACGAAATTTCAATTTAGAAATTTTTATTCATGAATTCATCAACCGTGAATATTTATTTAAATCAAATTGGAGTGTAAAGGTTGGTATTTTTATTTATTACCAACTACGCGAAAAATACCAGAGCCGGGAATCGAACCCGGGCTGTGATGTTAAAAAACATCACTTCTGTCTAAATTTTAAATAAGATCGTTTTTCTTCACTTAAATGCATTGTATCTCTTAGCTGGCTCAACTCACCCTGTTATGTTTGCTTTACTGCAATTCACACATGGGAGAAAATTTGGTTCTTCATTCCTAGTGATGATGTCATCTCACACCACTCTGAGAACCAATAGGGTGATGTTTCTGACCCCACCTTCTGTTATCCCGGAAATTTTAAATTCAGTTGTGTTTGAGCAGTACTTCAGGTAGCAGCATGGGTAAGAAATGTTTGTTTAAGTCTGTTTTTAAAGGGACTATAACCATTTTATCATTTGGAGAGAGAGTGCCTACTTAATAACAATAAAATGTTTATTATCAGCTTATATTGCTACAGATTTAAATTTTAAAAAAAACACCTATTTTATGTCTTGCTTAATATTGGATTCACTAGTGTTGATTTGAAAATAAAGAATAAAATTTTGATGCAACAGTATGACTTGCTTAACATATTATTTTGTGCTGTATTTTTCCTCTTTATAGCATTCTAGCAATCAAGTGAATTTATTCCTCTTTTATCTTATGTAAATAAAAATAATTTGATATATGTTTGACTTTATGACCAAAAGAACAAAAAGGGTTTAGCAGTCACAATGTAATGTTACCACATGTACGCCATGAGGTTTTTGATCCTCACTAAGTAACTTCTGTTGCTAATTAAAATTAAAAATATGAATAAAATAAATTAAAAATATCAAAATATGAAAGTAAATGAATTATTTACACCACATTTGGTGCCGGTTATGTCAAATTGTGATCCGATGGAAAAAGATTGAGATCACAAACCAAAATATTCATTTAAGCTAAGCTATTAGATACATTTATTTAGATTACCAAAATATTGCAAAAGAGGAAAACATTAAGTTATTTAAATGTTTATTGAATTAAACATGACTTTATATTATCTACAATGATTCTATAAGCTGCAATGTTTGAAGAATATATGCATAGAAATAAATAAAAATGGAAAATGAAAGGAATACTTGATTATTGTTCTTAAGAATGAATGATACTGTAGAGATTGTTTATTTTGAATAAGTTATTTTATTTTTATTGCTAGAATTACTGAAATTATTTTTAAAGTCATACAAAACTAATAACATTTTTTGTGATTACATGTATACCAAGTGACCTATAAGACAATTCCCTGTTTCAAAAATGGTAATATGCTGGAACTTTGTACAAATGAAAAATTTTTTGGTTCAATATATTTTGAATAACTGATTAAATAAATAATAACCAACAGAACTTTGTAGTGTTGGCCTTAAAAAAAAAAAAAAAAAAAAAAAAAAAAAAAATTGTAGGTATGTCTCTCTCTCCTCAATTACTTGAATTTATTATATGCAAATAGCTATCAACACATGTAAAAATCAAGAAATTTAAATAACAAGTTTCATACATCTGTGTTGTTTATTTTTAAACCAATATAGTAGTTTCATATATATACAAAAAAAAAAAAAATGGCTTCTAACAAAGAGTTAACGAGATGTTTACCGTTCAAAACTTTAGTAACGCCATTTTCTGGTGACCCTCAATTATTGGATTTCTTTATTGAACAAGTGAAATTTAAAACCGAGAACAGCAAATGGGATGAATCCCATGCTTTGGCTTTTGTGAAATCAAAATTGGCAGATACTGCTCTTAAGTTTTATGTCTCCTCCCCAGCTTGCCAAAAAGCCAAAAATACTGAAGAATTATTTAATATATTTAAGAAATATTTTAAGGTAGAGTCGGCAACTGCAATAGCACAACAATTTAATGAGTTTAGTTTTGAGTCCGATGTCAATATTAATTTTTTTGCTAATAAGCTTGAAAATTTAGTGAGAAAACGATTTCCTGATATGGAAGAAAAAGCCCTTGAACAATTACTAATCGCAAAATTCAATGATCTCATCTCGCCCCACTTTAGAATTCATCTACTATCACAAAAAGCCACAACCTTTTGTCAGATGGTGCAATGTCTAGAAAAATTCCAGGAAATTTATAACTTGTCTTATCAGGAACATCTTTTGCTACTATTCAGAACTTCAATCATAAAACAGATAGTGAAGTGATAGGTACAATCTCTGAAAACAATTTGACTAAGGTTAACAATTCATCTTATAGCAAGCGGCCATACAATAAATTTCCACAAAACAAAGGTTCACATACGATTCAATGCCAATGATGTGAAAGACCTGGACATTCTGCTCAGAAGTGCTTTGCACTCAGAAAATTACAAAATAATAAGTTTTCTTACAGATATCGTAATGGGCAAACTTTCTCTAGACCTTATAGAGACATGTCACGGAGAGCCAGGGCCCCTAAAACATTTAAATCCAACTCCTCTCAAACCAAAAGTAGTCATTCACAATGACTAGAAGTGGAGAATGGTAGAAGTGACACTAAACTCCTAGGTACCTCATATAGGTCAGGTTTGACTGAAGTCAATTACCATAACAACTTTTCACAGACTAACTCAACATATTCTAATCTACCTAATAATTTTTTTGTAAATAACAATGAAATCATTTTGAGATCTACAGACACACAGGCAAAGTTCCCTTTGTCATTAGAACGTAAAGTAAAATCTGTTGCGATACAGACAACATCTCCAGTACTGGTAACATCCCCGAGTGTGGAGGAAAATGGAGATTGTATATTAGTTAATTCACTGGAATTCTTGTTACACACAGACAATGATCTGCCCAATCTCCCCATCATACAATTACTGTTAAACAAAACATTAGAGAATTTTCTTCTCGACTCAGGAGCTTCTGTGTCATTACTCTCAAAACATTACTTTTTACAAAATCAAAACAAATTATATTACAAAAGAATTGCTTCAAGAGTCAAAATACCTACAGTAAACTCTATAGTCCAATGTGATGGATGTGTTTGCATTTCCTTTAAAATAGGGAAAACTTTTTACAAACACACATTTTTTCTTATTGAAATACCAACTGAATCCAAATTTATTGGTATACTTGGCTTTGATTTTTCAAAGTCCCATCACGTTGTTATCAATTTACATAATAACAAGATACAAATTAATGAAAATGCTTTAGATATTCTAGACACTGTACCCTCTTGCAGTCTTTTATCATCTGAATCTGATATGAATCGGGCATCGCATAAGATAGATACTCATATGGATTTCACCCAAACTGGATGTAAAAAATCTAAAATTGATGTTCATAACGATAATTTGCCCTCTTATAAAAAATGTTGGCTTACCCAGAAGATTATGATTGATCCACAGGATACTATATATGTGCCTGTGCGGTCCACGCTTATTCCAGAAAATCAGTTAGTAATGTTTACATCGTCTAACAAGCACTGTCCACTTGCGTCCTATCCTTCTCTTATGGAGGTACAACATATCAAGGAAAATTCTACTAAAAAAGAATTAATTCAATTTTTTATTCCTATGTATAATAATTGGAGCAAGAAACTGCATATAAATAAAAATACTATTTGCGGATACATTTCAGAGATAGATAAAATAGAAGAAAATACATTAGATCTTGCAACGAATACACCTGATCGCATGTGTAATCTAATTAAGGCTACACCAGAAGTTTTATCCTTAAGACAGAAAGAATTTAATGTAGATAATTTTTCTATTCAGCATTTAAAACCTACAGAAAGGGTAATAATGCAAGATATTCTTCAGAAATTTAACTCTGTATTTTCATGTTCACTAAAGTCGATTGGACACACCGATCATATCACTCCACATATAAAATTCATTTTAGATATTCACTTAAAAACTTACCCTTTTCCTATTCCACAAGCTATTCAAGAAGAGGCAAAAGATCAACTTGACAAATTACTGGATGCAGGGATCATTGAGAGAAATATCTCTGAATGGGCATGTCCAATGCTTATGGTTAAAAAGAAAGCTGTGTCTAAGGAGGATAAACCTTCCTTTAGACTGGCCCTAGATTTAAGGTTAATCAACTCTATGATTCGATGCTCCACTTATCCTCTTCCAAGAATTGATACGATAATAAATAACATATCAAAATTTAAATATTTTACAACATTAGACTTTTCCTCAGCGTATCATTAAATTTCATTACCTAAAGAATACAGACGTCTCTCATTTACTACACAATGGGGAACTTATTCATTTAAAAGATTAATGTTTGGGCTGAGATCAGCCGCATCAACATTCCAAATGCTTATTGACACAATTATACAAGAGTGCAATTGTTCAGGCATATATGCTTACCAGGACGATATTATCATAGGTAGTGACTCTTTCCAAGAAACAACAGAAAAATTACAAACACTGTTAGCTACTCTACAAAAGTACAATCTGACATTGTCTCCAAAGAAATGTAAATTCCATCAGTCGTCAATTGAATATCTCGGTTTCAATATCCAAAATAAAAAAAAATACATCATATTTCTTCTAACATTACTAAAATTACTCAATTTTCTGTCCCAGCAACCAGAAAACAACTGAAGAGATTTATAGGATTGTGTGGATTCTACAGAAAACTCATTCCCTGCTACTCAAAATTAATTGATCCTTTGATAAAATTAACATCTCCGAAAACTACATTTAAATGGACAGAGCAACATGCTGAAGTCTTTAAACAAATACAGAAAATTTTTTTCTCTAAACCTTTTCTTTCATTACCGGATTGGTCAAAACAATTTTTTCTTAATACAGATGCTAGCAAAATTGCTATTTCAGGGGTTCTTCTACAAGAAAAGGAAGGCATTCTGCTTCCGGTTAGTTACTTTAGTAAAACACTATCTAAATCAGAACAGCGATATTCAGCCATCAAGCTTGAGCTGATGGCCATAGCTAAGTCAGTCAGTGCATTTAAATTTTTCCTTTTCAACCGACCTTTCACCTTTCTCAGTGATAGCAGACCACTTGAACACTATAAGAAAATTTCCTCTCCTGCTGATTTAACTACTAAGTGGCTGATTGAATTATCAAACTATCAGTACACATTCAAATATGTAAAAGGTAAAACAAATGTTTTGGCAGACTATTTTTCAAGAGAAGACTTTTTGTCATACACAGAAGATCTAACCTCAAACCCAGAATTAATTAAAGAGGCTAACAATTTACCCATTTCTTCAGATTCTCCAACAATTGAACTCCATCATATTAATGTCACACATAAATCTGATAAGTCACTCACCTCATCAGAGCCTCATCGTTCTTCTTTACCTCAGTTGTTAAGTAACGATGCTGCTTCACTCAGTCGTTCCTTAAACAGCTCTGACGCAGATAATCTTATGATGGAAATCTCGGAAGAATGTTTTTTTAAAGAGCAAAGAGAAGATGACTTTCTGCTAAAAATTATTGTCGATATCACTTCGAAGAAACCTTCTCCTAAATATAAAAATTATTTTGTCCATCCGGACACAGGTCTGTTAATGATCAAACGAAAGTTTCACCAGCCTGAAAACTCTCCAAAAACAAAAATTGTAGTACCACAGAAGTTAAAACCAAAAGTATTAAAAATTTGTCACATGCCTCACTTTGGAATTAGAAATACATACAGAAGAATACTTAAACACTTTTATTGGACAAGATTATTTGAAGATGTGAAAAACTTTGTTCTGTACTGTACATTATGTATTCAATATAAACCGCACAGAATTCCACCTGCCCCACTACAGGAAATGTTTGTTCCTTCTGCGCCGAGTATGTTTGTTTCCATGGACTTTTTGGGTCCTTTCTCTAATGACTTCCATGTGTTAACATTTCTCGATCATTTTTCTAAACATATTGAATTGGTACCAGTAAAAAATGCAACAGCACAAGCTGTAGTTAAAGCCATTACGGGATACATCACTACCTTTGGTCGACCCTCTGCGATACTCTCAGACTTAGGCCCACAGTTCACAGCAAACATCTTTAACAACTTGGCACAGACATTGAAAATTACAATCCCCCATTCATCATCAGGACACCCGCAAACACAAGGCTCATCAGAAAGAATTAATACCAGCATCAAATCCTCAATTGCCACTCTTACCAAGGAAGGATTTGATTTTCATCAGGCTTTGATGATACACAAGAACCTGTATAACACCACCGTTCATTCTTCAACTGAATATTCTCCAGCCTTTCTGCATTTTGGCAGGTCACTAACAAGCATCTTTGACTTGTTTGAAGCTCCTCGGTTAGAAACACTGGAATTTCCATATGAATACCATAAATACATAGAATCAATGAAACAGATTTTTAGGCAAGTGCATCATAACATGAAGTTTCACCAAAACCAACGTAATATTAGACAACATAAAAAAGCAGTTCTCCGGAAATTCAAAGAAAATGACATGGTCTTTATAAAAACCAAAGATACATTTAAACCAAGATTCATAGGCCCATATTCAGTTCAAAAAGTAATATCTGATGTGTTACTCTCCTTCAGAGAATTCGAAAATGAAGGGGCTGAACCATTCACTATCAACATAGACCGTGTCATCCTGGCTCATAAAAGAAAGCAACATCTCATTCCACAACCAATTCAGACAGGTCAATCAGCTGGGATTGTTCAACCGCAGTCTCATTCATATGATCTCAGATCGAGATGCAAAACTTACTTGTTTTTGTTTCCATTTTCACAAATGTTATTTTAACATATTTTTTTAAAGTTTTTTTTAGGGGACTTAACAATCAGGTGTTTCGCCAAAGTTGCCTGTTGTTTAAACAAAGGTGAATTGGTACAGGTATATTTGATAAGTTGTATTTTGTATATTGTCCTATTATATATTGTGTAGTTATATATATATATTTTCCTGTGGCAAATGTTGAATATCTACTATAACTTAGTGAAGTGTGTATTGTATTTAATATGAATATAAATCTTCTGTTATGCTGCTTTATTTTATATATTGTCTGATTTGTTAAATTTGATAAATATACTATAATTAATTACTGCTCTAAATGTACAGTATGTGTGTGTTATATGTATCGGAAACTTGCATATTTATATGTGTATACAAAATTTTTCTTCTTTCTTTTCATATATTAATTATTACACATTGTCATGTTTATAAATATATTGGGTTATTAAATACAATTTCTGGAAGCTTCCACACCATTTTCACAGACACAAACATCACTTATACAACACAAATATACACAACATCCACACTATTACACAATCAAATTAATACACAATCCACACTAGATATGTATAATGTTTGATAAAATTCTTTGTTTATTGTGATTAATGACATTGCAGTTTTGTTTTGGTTATATCTGATAGTATGTTTATTTTGAGTATTACTTGACGTTTATATAAAGTGCATTTTTGATTTTGTTTAGTAATCTAACTTGGTGGCCTCAGTAGCCACTCGCATTTATTATTTCCATTTATAGTATGTATATTCTAAAAAAAAAAAAAAATAATAATAATAATAATAAAATTTTAAAAAATCTTATTCGAATATTATACTTAAGTGTTAGACTGCTTTTTCCGTATCTAATGTAATATTTATCTGTAAGATTATTTTGACATTTGTATTGATACTTATTTTGATTTTTTCTCCTTCATAATAATGCTTCATGAGGTCATCTGTAAATATTTTATACTGAAATATAACTGATTTTGTTTTATCATAATGCTTATCTTATGCCATATCAGTTGTTAACAAGATTTCGCTGACATTTATTTAGTGTAGTTATTCTTTCATGTGTTCTTTCATTAATCAGTATATGGTATTTAATATCAAGATTATTGGTTAAATATTTTTATTGAAATTGCACATAGACCAAATTTTTTTTGTCATGTCATGCAATTTTTTTTTTTATTCTCTTTAACTAATTATTTTTACAAATTTATTAGAAAGAAATTTTACAGCACTTTGCATGCTTTTCAATATCTTTGTTTATAATACTGTTTTTCTTTAAAGGTATCAATATTTGATTTTTACTCATGTCACTTGATTTTCTTCTGTTATATCTCTCAACAAGGTTTTCTTGGTGATTTCGTCATAAATTATTTTTTTTTTTTTTTTTTTTTTTTTTTTTTTTTGATACTTGATTACTTAATTTTTGTTCAATGTTTGACATTTGAATAAGATAAAAGCTGTGTCATGTTTGCATTTATAGATATATTTTATTAGTTGTCAGTATCCTAATAAATGTTTTTATACTTAAATATGTCACTGACCGCTTTTGTATCAATAACAAGCTTATCTTTGAAAATGTCTGTAACCACAATGCTGAAATAATTGTTTTTTTTTTTTTTTTTTTTTTGATGAAATAGTGATTCCTCACCTATTTTTGTAGAATTGATCACCTACCAGGGTAGGCGTTGATATTGGATTGTTTGTCGGAATTTTATTGTTTCAGCTTTACATATCGATTTTGTATTATGTTTGGTTCAGATTTTGTGTCACATGTATATTGTTCTCAAAATTTCTGAAATTTTTATCAAGTGCATGTTATTCAAGGTATTGTAAGACCTTTCAATTGCTTAAAAATTTACTTTGTTTCATGCATGCCTTTAATGGCTGTTCTTACAATATTATATAGTCAATATGGACATTTCCTTGTTTTTCACATGTAAAAAAAAAAAAATTGTAATCCTTCATGTAAATGTAGGTATGCACTCTCCATTCACATTTTTAGTCTTCCAAATTTTTTTAATGGTCATTAGGGGTAATGTGATGTTAAAAAACATCACTTCTGTCTAAATTTTAAATAAGATCGTTTTTCTTCACTTAAATGCATTGTATCTCTTAGCTGGCTCAACTCACCCTGTTATGTTAGCTTTACTGCAATTCACACATGGGAGAAAATTTGGTTCTTCATTACTAGTGGTGATGTCATCTCACACCACTCTGAGAACCAATAGGGTGATGTTTCTGACCCCACCTTCTGTTACCCCGGAAATTTTAAATTCAGTTGTGTTTGAGTACACCAGATAGCAGCATGGATAAGAAATGTTTGTTTAAGTCTGTTTTTAAAGGGGCTATAACCATTTTATCATTTGGAGAGAGAGTGCCTACTTAATAACAATAAAATGTTTATTATCAGCTTATATTGCTACAGATTTAAATTTAAAAAAAACCATCTATTTTTATGTCTTGCTTAATATTGGATTCACTAGTGTTGATTTGAAAATAAAAAATAAAATTTTGAACAGTATGACTTGCAACAGTATGACTTGCTTAACATATTATTTTGTGCTGCATTTTTCCTCTTTATAGCATTCTAGCAATCAAGTGAATTTATTCCTCTTTTATCTTATGTAAATAAAAATAATTTGATATATGTTTGACTTTTGACCAAAAGAACAAAAAGGGTTTAGCAGTCACAATGTAATGTTACCACATGTACGCCATGAGGTTTTTGATCCTCACTAAGTAACTTCTGTTGCTAATTAAAATTAAAAATATGAATAAATTAAATTAAAAATATCAAAATATGAAAGTAAATGAATTATTTACATCACATTATCGAACCCAGGCACCTCCGCTTAACACGCGGATGCTCTACCACTGAGCTACCCTGGCTGACAACCAGCTAGGCACCTCGCCTCGTTGGCAAAGTCACCGAGTCTGCAAACGCAGATATATCAGGTGAGATAATAATAATCGTAGCACAACTCCATAGACCACGAAATTTCAATTTAGAAATTTTTATTCATGAATTCATCAACCGTGAATATTTATTTAAATCAAATTGGAGTGTAAAGGTTGATATTTTTATTTATTACCAACTATGCGAAAAATACCAGAGCCGGGAATCGAACCCGGGCACCTCCGCTTAACGCGCGGATGCTCTACCACAGCTACCCTGGCTGACAACCAGCTAGGCACTTCTCGCATAATATTCGTTGGCAAAGTCACCAAGTCTGCAAACGCAGATATATCTGGTGAGATAATAATAATCGTAGCACAACTCCATAGACCACGAAATTTCAATTTAGAAATTTTTATTCATGAATTCATCAACCGTGAATATTTATTTAAATCAAATTGGAGTGTAAAGGTTGATATTTTTATTTATTACCAACTATGCGAAAAATACCCGAGCCGGGAATCGAACCCGGGCACCTCTGCTTAACACGCGGATGCTCTACCACTGAGCTACCCTGGCTGACAACCAGCTAGGCACTTCTCGCATAATATTCGTTGGCAAAGTCACCGAGTCTGCAAACGCAGATATATCAGGTGAGATAATAATAATCGTAGCACAACTCCATAGACCACGAAATTTCAATTTAGAAAATTTTATTCATGAATTCATCAACCGTGAATATTTATTTAAATCAAATTGGAGTGTAAAGGTTGGTATTTTTATTTATTACCAACTACGCGAAAAATACCAGAGCCGGGAATCGAACCCGGGCACCTCCGCTTAACGCGCGGATGCTCTACCACAGCTACCCTGGCTGACAACCAGCTAGGCACTTCTCGCATAATATTCGTTGGCAAAGTCACCAAGTCTGCAAACGCAGATATATCTGGTGAGATAATAATAATCGTAGCACAACTCCATAGACCACGAAATTTCAATTTAGAAATTTTTATTCATGAATTCATCAACCGTGAATATTTATTTAAATCAAATTGGAGTGTAAAGGTTGATATTTTTATTTATTACCAACTATGCGAAAAATACCCGAGCCGGGAATCGAACCCGGGCACCTCTGCTTAACACGCGGATGCTCTACCACTGAGCTACCCTGGCTGACAACCAGCTAGGCACTTCTCGCATAATATTCGTTGGCAAAGTCACCGAGTCTGCAAACGCAGATATATCAGGTGAGATAATAATAATCGTAGCACAACTCCATAGACCACGAAATTTCAATTTAGAAAATTTTATTCATGAATTCATCAACCGTGAATATTTATTTAAATCAAATTGGAGTGTTAAGGTTGATATTTTTATACTTTTTAATAAAAATATCAACCTTTACTTCCGGCTTCAAATCTGCTCTGCTCAATTTACTTCCCCCCTGTTTCACTGGTGTTCCCCTCTTCATCGGCAGACATAGAGGGTTTCAACATGCTACTTTCTTTCGTTTTCTCATGAGAAAGTTGGAAATGCGGAATTTTGTTCTCTGTTGTTTGAGTTTCTATTTCATTTGGGGATGAATCATAGAATGATTGAATATCCTAGACATTATTATTTTTCTCAAAAAATGAACTGCCTTTTAATGATTCGTTGAATTTGACCGATCTTTCCTCAATTACTTTTTTACTTTCTAGATCATAAATTCTATACACCCTACATTCACGGCTATGCCCTAGAAAAATTCCTCTCTTCCCTGGAATTTCAAATTTATTTCTCAATACTTAGGAATATGAAAATATGCTACACAACCAAATTTTCTTAAGTAATTTAATTTAGGTTTTTTACCGGTCCAAATTTCGAGGGGTATTTTATTTTTTCCTTTACGTGGTGTTACATTAGAAACTCGTGTACTAAAGTAACACCACGTAAAGCAAAAAATAAAATACCCCTAGAAATTTGAACCGGTAAAAAACCTAAATTAAATTACTTAAGAAAATTTGGTTTTGTGTTATATTTTCATATCCCTAAGTATTGAGAAATGAATTTGAAATTCCAGGGAAGAGGGGAATTTTTCTAGGGTATAGACGTGAATGTAGGGCGTATAGAATTTATGATCTAGAAAGTAAAAAAGTAATTGAGGAAAGATCGGTCAAATTCAACGAATCATTAAAAGGCAGTTCATTTTTTGAGAAAAATAACAATGTCTGGGATAAAGTTTATACCTTCTGCCCAAAAATATAATGGTAACTGACTTTCGTATAATATAGTCCTAGTTCTTTCTAGTAATAGCCTGTTTCCTGTTTACGCTTTACCGTTCGATTCACTATTATAAGGGACCGTTTTTTCGTGTGGTATACCGAAATTAATTAAATAATTATCCAATTTTTCATTTACAAACTCCAGGCCATTATCTGACCTGAGCCTTTTGATTTTTTACCAGTTAAATTCTCATATTTACTCTTAAAGTTACAGAATGTTTCATATACCTCACTTTTATTTTTCATGCCAGTTTTCATTTTAAGTACATGCCAGAAAAATCATCCACTATAATCATAAAATATTTAGCACCCCCTAATGACACAGGATTAATAGGCCCACACAAATCTATATAAATCAATTCTAGAATTTCGGAACTTTGTTCCATATTAACAGGTGGACTAGTTTTTCTAGTTACCTTACTTATATCACAAATTTCACAATTAAAATCATTTATGATATCTACATTTATATAGTCTTTCATTTTAAGCATATAATTGGGATTTATGTGGCATAATCTACTATGCCAGATTTCATAATCAATATCATTCATCACAACATTACATTCTTTACTAGTAATTGGCTCTAAATTAATTTCAAGTTTGTTATTATTTCTATATGCTTTAGTAACCAACTTATTATTACTATCAAAAATTAGTACAGAATTTTTAGTAGATTTTATATGGCATCCTTTATCCATTAATGATGTGACCGACAAAAGATTATATCTAAGATCAGGTACCATAATACACATTTTCGATAGTTAAATAAATAGGATTTTTACTTACGGTTTTTGCTTTGACGCTTCTGGTGCCATGGCACATAATTTTTGCATCCTTACCTGCCAAATGGATATCTTTATCTTCTGGTTTTAATTTATCAAACCACATTTTATCTTTTACCATATGGTCGGATGCCCCGTAATCTAAAACGAAAACATTATCACACAATGAATCAATAATAGGAGCACTAAAAACAGAATTATTTTTTTCTCCTTTCCTATCAATGCGAGAATTGTTTTTCTATTTTTCTGTCCTTGTCTATAGCCATAAGAGTTAAATGTTTTTTGGGAATTGTTTTTATAAAAACAGTCCTTGGCAAGATGATTACTCCTTCTACAGATATAACAAAGTTTTTTGTTCTTATCCTTTTTTACGTAGAACGCTTCGGGTTTATTTTGTTCATTATGCAGATTCATGTTTGCTTCTTCCTCTCTTAAAATTTCTAAAACTTCCTCCATAGATTTTTCCCTTTGTGTTTTCAACACATCTCTGATTTTGATAAAGTTTCCTGATAGACACTGTGTAATAGACTTGTAGAAATTTCCAATCCTAACGATTGACATTTTACAGCTATTCCTTTTGAACGTGCTATATAATCATTGACTGGTTCATTTTGTTTCATCAGTAAGTTTTTGAGTTCATTTCCGGCATCTATTCTTCTATCCTCTAATTGCCCAGTAAAAGTGTTCTTAATATTCTCCCATAAGATTTTGGCATTTTCTTCATTAGAAAATTGAAGAGCGTGTTCATCGGATAGAGAAAGCTTCATATAGGCGACGGCATCAGAGTTTTTCAGATCCCATTCTTGAGATTCCGCTGCATTTAGTCCTTCTGGTTTCACCGTTGTAATAACAGAATCGAGTCTTTTAATTGATAGAGCTGCTTTTATTTTCATAGCCCATATGAAATAATTGTTACCGTTCAACTCCGGTATATTTATTCTATCCATTCTTTTCTTTTGGAATAATTATTTTAGCAATTTTGATTTTAAGAATTTCCTTCATTAACCACGCTCTGCTACCAAGTGTTATATGAGTTCCATTAAATCGAAATTCATGAATATATATATAACAAACATTTATTGAAGACGATAAACAAGACGAGTTACGTTACACACATTCAAAATAAGTAGAATTAAAAAATATTTAAGTGTACATTGACTTTGTACATCTTAGTTTTCACCACATAGATTATAGCCACACAGGCCAGTGCACTTAGCTACATTTTTCTCTTCACTGGCACGCCCGCAGCAGTTTGGAGAGCTCTCTCTCACGCGCATGCACAATTAAAAGCGCATCTGTTTTATTTATTAAAATGAATCGTTCGCTACTCCAACAGATATTTTGTCCAGTGATATTTTGTCCTGCGATATTATGTCTGGATCCCATCCATTGCCACTGAAAAATGTTAGAGCTGAATCTGTTTCTGGTAGAAAAGAGAAGAAAATATATTTGTGTTTCTTTCATCTTCTCTTAACAAAGGTTTCAGTTATTTTCTGTTAAATAAATACCATACATGTTTTCGAAAACACTAACTTTGTGTTAGTCTTCATATTCTCTAATTCATTGATTTGAGAAAAATATTTCTAGAACTGTTAAAAGAACTTTACTGTAAGTTTCTCTAGCTATCAAGAGTTCCCATCCCCTTTTAAATCACAAAGAAAATAAAGATTTGGTAATAGGAAGATTGGCTTCAAAATTATACAGAAAAGGAACAAGGTGTTTTTTATTCATCTGTTGTCAGGGCTTAACACAAAGGAACTTAGTTCCCATACTTTGCATATTTTTGGGATTTTCTTTTTATGTATTAGACGGAACACATGGGTTGGAAACTCATTAATACTACTTACTGGAGCTCACTATACATCGTCTATGAAAAAACAAAATATTGAGTTGTTATTTTCTCCCCTACACCCTGTACTATTCGATACTTGCCAATAATTTGTAAAGCCTCATTGGTAGCTTCAAGGCCACCAACTCACCTATCTTGCCGTTCAATTTTTTTTTTTTTTTTTTTTTTTTTTTTTTCCCATTTTTCTGCTCTGACTGGTGTTAGCTGTTGTTTTCCCCCACTTCTGATTGTGCATTCCCCCCCCCCATGCTATTTTTGTATGAATTTTTGGTATTTTTCTCATTTAAATGTAGTATTTTCTTATGAAAAACACCTATATCTATAATATAATTGGGCACACATCCTTCTTTTATCTTTCCCAGCTAAGTAGTTTTTTTTTTTTTTTCTTTTACTGAGCATTAATAATAATTGCAAGTTTAATTTCAACTTATGTTTACTAAAGGAAATACCAAAATAGAAAAATGTACTATAGTTTGTTTCCAATGAAGAAAACAGTTAGTTTAATTGGAAATTTCCTATGAAAAATGAAACTAAGCCATAATGATTTTTTCAAAGAATATATAACTTTTATTGAAATTCACCAAGAAATTTGTAAAATGAGACACATACAAGCATAAGTTCTGAAGAACATCATTACCTTACTTTTCTTTTTCTTTCTTTCTTTCTTTCTTTCTTTTTTTTTTTTTTAATGTAAAGAAACTTTTTTTTAGGGAAAAAAAAAAATCAATTTTTAATAAGAAAAATTTTATGACAGAAATTTTTTGAAATAAGAGGGAGTATTCTAGCAACTATGCTGTTAGTAGTTTTAAAGTTTTTAAATTATTATTAAATCGTTAAAAGTCTTAAATGCTGGATTTCAAACTATTTTTGCTAATTGTTTTTAAGTTATCTTGAAGATATTTCTAAAGTAATGATTGAAAAATGCAGGTACAAAACTAGATGCTATAATAATTCCAAATAAAAAATCTCAGCATTCTACAGCTGAAACAGGGTGGTAGCAGAATCGGGAAATCATGGAAAAATTAGAAAATTATACCAATCTAGAAAAATTCTAGAAAAGTTTATGAACTTTATAAAAATACTTAAAAATCAAAAGAACTCTGCAGATTAAAAAAATTCAAATGTTCAGTTTTATTTACCGTATTTTTCTGTGTATAATCTGCAGGGTGCTATTTTCAGCTCTAATGAAAAATTGCATCAGATAATCCACACCGCCGTACAATCAACAGATACAAATTGTAATCAATATGCAAATTGTGGAAAAACCACCATGTTCTTTATTCATCATAGCTGTTTCTTTGAAAGATAATTATACTTTAAATATAAAAGATTATACCTTATAATAATAAAAATAATAGTCATTCTTCAGTTTAAAAAAAGAAGAAAAAAAAAAAAGCATGCTAAAGCAATGCTGTTTTAATAACAAATAAACATAAAAAAAGCATGTTACCATTAGGTTAGAAAAGTATATCTCGAAAACAGAAGCCACTCCTACAAGCACAAATACATCATAAAGGAATCATTCATTATCGCAGACATGATACTTTTCAGCCTTAAGGCTAAATTCAGCCTTTTTAAGCTTCAAAATTAATATTCTTGGGATCAATGCAAATCTGCATTAAAACTTTTTGGACATGTGTAGGGGGGGGGGGGGGGGTCCAGCCTGAATTTGTGCAATATATTATTAGCAATTTCTATGTGATTGGCTTTCAAGAAATGTCAAATTCAAACTTGGAGAAAAGGAAAAAGAAATAGCACTTCAACTGCATTTTCCTAATGAACTTGAAATACATTATTTTGCTAATCAATTGCCCCAGCAAACAATGCTTCAATAGTATAAACTTATTTTCAAGTGTATGTAATAATTTTGTCTGTTTTTTAAGCACGTACAACTATTTTAATTATAATTAATATGATATTTAATATAAGATTTATTGTTCTGATTTTGTTTATTGTGTGTACATGTATGCAATCAGATGTAACATTATTTTTATTATTGAAAAATTTATATTGTGTCAGTTGCCTGATACTACTTTTGAGGGGGGGGGGGGTCGGGAAAAGTTCAGCCTTTTTTTCTGTAAGCTTGTACCATGTCTGTTATCGGCTCCGTAATCGGCCAAATAGATACACAATCTGAAGGTATTTGTTTACATCTTGTTGACGTAAATTTCTGATATTCGCTGTCAAACACTCGCTTTTAAAAACATTTCAGCAGATAATCTGCATTTAAAAATTTTCAGTTTTTTAACTGATAATCCGTAGATTATATGCAGGAAAATATTGTATTTATTTTATGCTTTTTATGGAGATTTTTGAAGTACATTTTCAGTGGTTAACTTAATTTCTGTAATTATTGAAGTTTAAAATATATTTTAAATGTATTTTATAATCATATGTTTGATTGTACAACTTTAAACTCATTTATATTCATACTTTATAAATACATTTTTAGTGTATTAAACAGAAAGACATGAAAATTCACTGTTCAATTTCTATTTTGTATTTAATATACTGATTTACTTTTAGTGTGTTGTCCAAATAATACATATGGGCCAAACTGTATTCCATGTCCTGGAGGTGTTGAAAATCCATGTGGAGGTCATGGTAAATGCAGAGTTAGTATATATACTTTATTTTATTTTCAGTCACATAAAAAAAAGTTTTGAATGTTGATCATACTGTGTCCTTTGTGAATACAAAATACTCTACAAGAATTAATATTTAAAATCTAAAGTGATTTAAAAGCAGTACATTGAAGATACATTACATTATGACCACTGATTTTATATGAAGTAAGACCACCTTTTGCCTTCAAAACCGCCAACAACCAGAGAAGCTCTACAATGTTCTGATTGTTAGTCTGAGGTGTCTTGTACCAGACACTCACCAACTGGTCCTACAATTCTCATACATTCCAAGGTACTAAGCAGGGCACATAAATTTTGTTTTTCAGGTGGAATCATAAATGTTCAATATGATTAATTTCAGGAGATTAAGACGTGTCATGAAATTCACCAGAATGTTCCTTGAACCATTTCTTAATAATTTGGCCCTTGGGATATGGTAAATTATTCTGTTGATAAATGGCATCACCTGCTGGGAACGCTGGTGTTCCTGGTCTGCTATGATGTTTATAATAAAGCACATATGACAGAGGATGTTACTGTGGGAATGATGAATTCTAATGTGCACCATGAAATCATCACCTGCAGCATCATACTGTCACCATTGGCTTATATCTTGTCAACTGTGCACTGAGGCCAGGGTTTCTGTTGGAAACCAATGCATCAGCTCCTTCTCGTCAAAGCAATTGACCAGATAATGTCATTTGTTGGACCAGGCAACTTTCATTCTACTATGGTTCAATGCCAAAGTTTCTTACACCCATTGTAGGTGCTGTTGGCGATGATATACTGCCAGTGCAGAGATGCAGCCACTGGCTACATCGTCCGATTCACAGTAGGATATGATGAACTGTGTATTATGATCAGGGCTGTGGAGTTGGTTTCAGACAGATTCTTGAGTGAAAAGAATCAAGAGTCTCAAAAAATATGCCAACTCCAACTCCAGTTAGACAATTTGCAGTGTAACAAAACAAATTATGTTTTATTTCTGATTTTATTTTACTAAATACATTAATAAATGCCTAGTTATTTTAGAATTTATTGTTATATTATTAACCCTTTAACTATTATAAACAGCTTTTTACGTCACTCAGTAGTTGAAATAAAAGGCTAATCTGAGAATTTTTTTTAAAAATATGACATTTTTTCCCCAGAAAATAAGATTATTGAATATAAATTGATTTCAAAAATTATTTTTTTATTCCTACTTCATTTAGTATTGATTTTATGAGTTATTAAATAGATATAGTAAAAAATCTGGAGTGACTCCACTCGACTTTCTGAACATTGAGTAATTAATGGTTCTGTAGATAAAGTAAAGTAAGAGGAGTCGTAAAATAAACAAAAGAGAGAAAATTATAATAGGGAGTTGAGTATTTTTCTTTATATAATACATGATGTTTAATTTAACGCTATTTTACCGAACATTTAGATCATAATAATAAAGAATATTTTATTGTGTCCCTGTAAAAACCTACAAATGCTAGATTCACCAAAATATTTATAGTTAGTGCAACAGTGACTTATAATATTTATATAAATTTTCAGCTCCATCGGGTAAGGCATTTAGACACTGTTGTACTTTAAAGTTTGGGCCCATGTGCCACAATGATAAAGAAATTTGCATTTTGTCCCTGAAAAAGAACCTAAGTGCTAGATTCTCTAAAGTTCATAAAGTTCGTGTGATGGTGACGTACAACAAGTATATAAATTTTCAGTTCATTTGAATAGGGCGTTTAGTCACTGTCGCACTTTAAATAATTTGAGCCTATTGGTCTTAATGATGAACAATTTTTATTTGTGTCCTTGTAAAACTCGTTAAGTGCTAGGGTCACCAAAATCTATATAGTTTGTGTGATGGTGGCTTATAACTCGTATATAAATTTTCCACTCAAACGGATAAGGCATTTAGATGCTATCGCACTTTAAATAATTTTACCCCATAGGCCATGATAGATAAATACAGGTTGGAGATTAAGAGGTAAGATAACAAGTACTGTTATGTAAACCTATGTTAAACAATTAAAATTAGCCTACAGAAGAGTTTTATATGATAATTATTTCTGTGTGAGGGAGGGCTACTGCCCCCTCAATCCCCCATTTCATTAATGCACCAACATTTATACAGAACTTAAATCTGTTAGTAAAATTAAAAGTTCACTTAAAATTATTCAGACAATTTTCACACGCAACATTCCTTGAAACTTAACAATCTTGATCAAACTTTTCCAGCAACAAGCTTATATTAACTTCAAAATGCAACATTTGGATCTCTTAAAATTATTCGTTTTTAAGTCACTCTAAGAGACACAGAAAAAGATCAAATGTTAAAAAACTTGACTGCAGTAATCAGGAAGACTTAAAATATGTAAATATACAAAAAACAAACAATGAATATTTAGCTAAAAAACATACATTATTTACCATATCTCTATGAGGAATTCATTTCAATTCCCGAACAGCTTTCCTGGAAATGGTAAAATATTATTAGTAAAGCACATTCACTAACAACAAAAAAGAATGTTATCGCTTAAATATTTGTAGCCCTGTATTTCTTTCGAAGATTATATACAGACCACATGGTGCACCTAAATATAATCCTATAGTAATAATACATGGCCCAGTATGAAATACGCTTCCATCAATTTGCAATTATTGTCGCACTTTTATCTAGTTCTTTTGTGTAGCCCTGTAAACGAACAGTGAATGATTTCCCTACCATATTCTACATGAGAAATGTTTTTATGCATATAAAAAATGTGTATTCGTTTCATTTGGTTTAGTGCAGTGTATAGATGTTAAACTCTACTTACCAGCATTTTGCCCCATAGATGTAATGTATTTGAATTCTCTTGGGCGTCCTTGTACACGAACCATTTCCTTCATCTCAACGAAAAGTTTAGTGTAGCATCCCTATATCATACACATTTAGAATGCCAAGTTTGGACTTTCTGCTACTATTTGTTCTTGAGCTATGCTGATAACACACACACAGACAGGCCATTCGCTAAAAACATGATTTTTGGATTCAGGGGAACCTCAAAACGTGTAACAAAAACTCATGTTCGAAAATTTGACCCTAAAACGATACTTTCTCTACCTTATGGGTAAGAAAAAGTAAAAAAGAGATCTGGTTCACTATCACCAATGTTTTTAAATCTTTTTTTTTTTTTTTTTTTTTGCATTTGACATTTTTTTATATAGTTTTGCTCGTTAAAATGTTTTGCATATTTGCTTAATTTTCTCTGTTGCTTTTTAAAATTTTCTTTATTAGCACATCAAAAAGTTTATAAGAGGTGGTTCAATATCCTGAATCCAGAGAAAAAATTAATTGTATCTTGAAAAATAATCATAGGAATGAGCTCTAAATTACACAGCAATATTGTTAAGCATTGATATTAATTTTATGTAAAAATTTATATAGATCATGATTAATTTTTTTTAAACTATTAATTTATACCAATATACTTTTTTGTATTGCTGCGACCCCCAGTAATTCAAATATAAAATCAAAATAGGGCATTACCATTGAAAAAATCTGGTTCAAAACAACCACACAACTTCCATTACCCACTATTATACATATTATATGCATTTTTTGGAGATAATGTAATCAGAAGTCATAAAATTGACCTAATGAAGCAGAAACCTAAAATTTCTCTGGTAAGAGAAACTTGATACACGTGTAAAGACTTACAAAACAAAGTTTACATAGCGAGTTAAAAAATAAGAAAAACAAATTAGTAGAGTTCTTTTTTGAAATACCAGTTTCTGAGATCTAAAACTGGCCTACCTAAGCAGGATGACTGTTAATTTTCCTGTAATAACCACCTAATATATGAGAAAGGATATCTAATATGGATTTATGTAACAATTTTCAAGAAAATTGTTAGAGCTGTTTTTGCGATACCAGCTTTTACCAAAACTTAATATGCTCAATTATTCACCGGGAAACAATAATTACATACAAAAGGATATTTAATAAGGTGTTACTATGGCGAGTGTGAAAAAAATCCGTGCAGCAATTTTTAAAGGAACACACTTGCGAGACTTGAAATTGAGCTATTTATACAGGACACCTATCAATTTTCTTGAACTATCCAACTATATCATTCAAAAGGACATCTAATAGAGTGTTTATATATAATAACAAATAATAACAGGAGACGCGTTGGAATATTAAAACTCGAATAAATGACTACGTCAGAAACGCCGAAGAAAAATATTGGAAATGCATACAGCTGTTTCGGCAGCTTTAAGCGTGCTGTCTTCAGTGCAAAACGGATGAGCAACTTTGAAGAAAATCATTAGAGCTGTCTTTGAGATACAGACTTACAGTCCCACTTCCAGTTTTCCAATTTTCACCAAAGTTTGGAAAATCCATTTGTACACCAGACCTGTCTCAGTTCTGAAGTTTCGTAGTTCTATCTTTATTGGTTTTGAGATATGATAGCCTGAAGATTCCCCACATACATACATATACAAACACACTGACGAATTGCTAAAAACTACTTTTTAGAAACTCTTTATATAAAATTGGTTTTATCATCGCGTCTTGATATCACACTAATAAATAAGGTGCCTCCATTTTAAAATAAGTATAAGCTATTCTGTTTGTCACTCTTTGGCTTTGTTGGTTACAGTGTCAAGTTAATAATGGGATGATTGAGAGTTCAATCCCCGAAGGTTCGGCATGTTAATTTTTGTTGATAATTAGTAGAAAAGTTGTCAATTGAGAAAAGTATATTTTTCTTTTTTCAATTGACAACTTAAAAAGAAAATTTTTTGTTGATTACACGACATTCTAAGAATTTTTGAAGAGTTTTTTAAGAAGCTTTTTTTTTTAAGATATTAAAAAACACAAAATATTTTAGATATTAAAAAAGCACCCAAAATAGAAAGTTTTAAGTAAAAATAAATAAATAAATAAATATATTTTTAGAAGCTTTTTATTGAAATTGGATTATGACATCGTGTCACACTGAAAAATAAGATGCCTCCACTTTAACGTAAATGTTTCATCATTTGTTAGCTCAATTAGATAGAGCAAGCGTCATGTTGATAATGAGATGGTTGTAAGTTCAATCCTCAAAGGCCGATGTGTTGCTTTATTGTAGATAATTAATAGGAAAAATGTCAAATGATAAAATAAAGATCCTTCGTTGTCTACACACTATCCTAAAAAATGTTTATTAATTTTTTAAAGAAGTTCTTTTAATTGCTATAACACACAAAATAAAAATGTAATTAATAATAATAATAATAATTATAATTATAATAAACACTCTAAGTTTTTATTGTGTAGCTCTTAACAGCATTTAAAAATTATTTTTGCAAGGACATGCTGTAAAAAAATAAATAAAAGTTTCAACAATAAGAAAATTGCTAAAACAAAAATATAAATATTTTAAGAAAAATATAAATTTTTCATAATTACTAAAAATATATACCTTACATAGATATCCTTTCTATTTGCACATTGAAAGGATACCTATGTAAGGTATATATTTTTAGTAATTCTGATTTAAAATCCTTTTTAAAATGACTGAATATATTATATAAATATTTCACTTTGCAAAAGATGAAAAAATTTAAATATTCAAAATATTTTAAAAAGCATTCGAGAACAATATTCTTTTTTGTATAAGTATTTTTTGAAAACTTTTAGCATGTTCTATGACTTTTCTTTAGTGTTTATTGATTTTTGGTTAGAATGTGTCAGGGGTTCGATTCTCCAAGAGCCAATGTGTTAATTTTTGCAGATAATTGATACAAAAGGTGTCAATTGATAAAACAAAATCTTTCAAAGTCTGCACAGTACCTTAAGAATTTTTTATTCATTTTTTTAAAGCTTTTTTTATAACTAAAAAGTAGAAAATAAAAATTTAAGTAAAAGACCATTTTTTAACAGTAGAAGTTTTTTTATTTTGAAGCACTGAAAAGCATAAAATAAAAAATTATTCTTGCAAAGACATGCTATACATAAATGAAAGTTTCAACGCTAAGAAAAGTGTAGAGAAAAATATAGATATTTCACTTTTGCAAGCAATGAAAATTTTTAAATATCCAAAATATTTTTAAAAGCTTCCGAGATCTTTGAAATTTATAGCTTAACAAATATTTATGTAAAAGCTAATGACTAAGAATATTGGTCTCAATAGCTTTTTAAAATATTTTGAATATTTAAAAATTTTCATATTTTGCAAAAGTGAAATATATTTTTCTCTAAAATTTTCTTTGTGTTGAAATGTTCATTTATTTAGCATGTCTTTGCAAGAATAAATTTTTATTTTATGCTTTTCAGGGCTCCAAAATAAAAAGCTTCTACTGTTAAAAGTGTTCTTTTACTTAAATTTTTATTTGGACTCAGGAGACTTTAAAACGTATAAATCAGGTGAAAACTTGATATAGAATTTTTGGACTGAATACAATACATACTTTCATTACCTATGGTAGTCGGGTAATGGAGTAAAAATCGAAGTTGGTGTGCATTTTAATAAGTAGTTGATTCCCAGTCAAAAGTTTAGCTTCATTTTCTAAAAAAAACACACATTTCCCTGTTGAATGATACCTATCACTTTTTTCTGCATCAGTTAGTAATGAAATAACGTTAAGTGTTGTGTGTCGACGTCCCACCCCCCACCCCCCCCTGACTCTATATTTATTGCTACTATAATATCATATCTTATTGCACCCTCAGTTTCAAATGTATGTTCATCGCTTTTCTTATTTACCATTTTGGAGAAATTAGTTTTCACTTACACAAATTCATTTTGAGAACTTTGGATTTTTGAGCCTGATACCTTATCTTAACTTTGTACCTAGAAATTTGCTTATTCGATAAACCTTTTTCTGTAACTTTCTTTTTATGTACTTTAACAAAATTAGCTGTAATGTGAGTATATGTATGTATTTATGAAGGAGACAGATTTTTTTAATTTTTGAAGTCTGTCATTTTTCCTCACGACTCCACAGCCCTGATTGTCACACATCATCTGGATTTCCTTTGTTGTAGTTGCGAGTGATTTTTGTCATTGAATTGTCTTTCCTGTCGTCTGGAATTATTTTACCATACCAAAATACCACTGGTCAGTGGCTTGTTGTTTCAAAATCCATACATCACTTTTGATAAATACTTACCTTGTCTACACACAAGAGCAGCCCACCAAGCATCTAGTTTCTGAAATTGATGTTTCCAGATGCCAAGTCATAATGATTTGGCCTTTCTTGAAATCTCATAAATCATTTGCTATTCTTATTCTATCATTGAACACTGTACGTATGAAAAGGCAATGCATGGACACTTTATATATTTTTGCATCAGTCACACATGTACGTTTGTCTCTGGTTGAGCTAATTGCTCTAGGTGAGGGATAGTCATAATATAATGGTTGTGTGGCGTATACTGCTTAGTAATTTCTTTAAAACTCTAAAATAACCATAATTTATGAATATTTCAATATCATAATCTGTCAATTTAATACTTTTAAAATGGATGTTTTATTTGTTATAATATTTTATCAATTCTCATTAATTTGTGTTTCTTTATTTTTAAAGTTTTCTTTACATGATGCTCTATAAACACAGTTTAGGAGATAGATTGAAATAAATAAATTAAACTTTATCCAGTGTACTGTTAAAGGGAAAAAAAAGAATTTTTGAAAATTATTAAATCTAAAATAAATTATTACTTATTGTATACCAAAGCTATTCGAGAATATGATTGAACTAGATGGATAGTGAAACTCTGCTCTGTTCCCCATCACCAATTCGTTCTCATAAATTTCTTCTAAAGAGCATATTATATTCATATTAAGAGAAATGAAGTTGACCTATTGTTTGATATGGTCACAGATTGAAATGCCCTAGCATAGTAGTTGACCCACTGTTAAATTCAATATATTTATCTTATCCTACTTTGCTGATTAGTTTTATTAAGATCAGTTTCGTATTTTTAATTTTCATGCAATTTCATACCATTTCAAATGCAAAGATCATCTTTATTATGCAAGTTTTTGTGAAATAATGCCTTTTTAAAGTTTTCAAAATAAAATGTCAATAGTCAGTGAACTTCTATGTAATGATTCATAATGCTAAAAGTAACCATTTATGTAAGAACATTATTGATTAATTTGAATTTTAAATACTTCTCAAAATAATTTTTCAGCTACAAAATGTTTGCTAGAGCATACTTTCCATTCATTTCAGTTTATATCAACACATTTTCCTATTTTTATATGTGGCAGTACTTTGCTTTATAATAATAATAAATACACCAGCAGTTGTAACTCTTTTTAGAATGTGGAAAATTTTATAATAGTTTTAAACTAATATTGTTATATTTTCTTTGAATGTATTTATATATGTTTTGCATGTATAATTTCTCCTAATGAGAAAAAAAGTTGTCTGTTACACAGCTTAAAATTTGGTAGATGGGAAGAATTCTGAAGATCTAAAACAAGTGAAAAATAAAAATTCTCTTGTCAATATAATACTAATAAAAAGATGCAATTTTAAAATCTATTAGAATTTAATGTATCTACATATTTCATAATTTTTAGGGCAGAGGTAAACAGCCTTTTGAATTGCATACCTCTTGAAAGTTTATATAGTATATATCTTTATATGTAAAAGGCAATGTTTGTGTATGTGGACAGCATAGCGCAAAGACGGTAGCTCGGACAGTCACGTGTTTTGACATGAAGGTGCCCTCCGAAGGGTCCTTGGGCATCTCGAAGCTTGATTTTCGAATTTTTGAATATATATATTTTTTAATTAAATAAAATATGAAAATATTAACCTCATAATAGCATAAATAATTAGGCATTTCAATTTTATCCACAATTTTATTGTTGCCAAAAAAATTTTAGTAGCTCATTTTTATTTTATTTATTTACTTATAATTTATTTATTTATTTTTGACGGGAAATTAAATACATTTACTTAATTGTGAACAATAAAAAAAATTATAAAAAACTGAAATAGTCATCTCACAAAAATTGACTAGGGTGCAGCTTATTTTTTAAGTTTGAAAATATGATCTTCTCACCTTCTAAATTTGTTCCTTTTTATGAAAAAAAAAAAAAAAAAAAAAAAAAAAATCAGGCGAAATATTAGCACAATTGAACATTATTTAGAGGTAGCTCAATGATGACGTTTTTAATGTATGGAATGATAAATGTATACATACATACTCACATACACTATGTCACAGAAAAGAAAATTAAATTCCACCCTTTGAAGTATGTCATCTACTGATGATGAGTCTGAAAACAACTCAGCAGAAAGTGATTTAGAAAAGTTGGAAAAAAAACTGAAAACAATGCAGTTCATGTTGGAGAAGTACAGAAAAGAAAACGAGGGCGTAAAACCATAATTACTCCAGATCTTGCAGCAGCACTAGATACTAGGTCATAGTAAAGTGTCAGACCAAAAGGCTGTTTTTGTATTGTGATGTAAATAATTCATTTACCTTTTATGTTTCCATATTTTAAATTAATTTTATTAATATTTTTAATTTTCATAGCAACAGAAGTTACTTAGTGAGGATCAAAGAACCTCATGGCGTACATTGCGTTCTGGCCACTAACCCTTTTTATTCTTTGGGTCAAAAGGTCAAATATATATATCCAAATAATTTTATTTACATACGAGAAAAGAGGAATCAATTTACTTATTGGCTAGAATGCTGTAAAAAGAAAAATGCATACAAAAATAATGTTTGTAAGAAAACTAATCTGCTGCATCAAAATTAATCAATTTTATTTTCCAAACCACACTAGTAATTCCAAATTAAGTAGGATATAAAAATTAATGGTTTTTAAAATTTGAATAAGTATTCATATAAACTAATATATATATATTTATTATTAATAAGTAGGCACTCTCTCTCCAAATGATAAAATGGTCATTATTTTAAAACAGAAGCAAAACAAATCTTTCTCACCCCATGTTCTTCTCTTGAGAGCTGCTGAAACCCAACTAAATTTAAAACTGCCGGAATAACAGAAGGTGGAGTCAGAACCATCACCCTATTGGTTCTCAGCATGGTGTGATATGACATCACCACTAGGAAAGAAGAACCAATTTTTCTCCTGTGTGTGTGTTGCAGTAAAGCAAACACAACAGGGTGAGTTGAGCCAGCTGAGAGAAACAATGCATTTAAGTGCAGAAAACGATCTTATTTAACATTTAAAAAGAAGTGATGTTTTTAACATCACATTACCCCTAACGACCATTGAAAAAATTTGGAAGACTAAAAATGTGAATGGAGAGTGCATACCTACATTTACATGAAGGATTACAAATTTTTTTTTTTTTTTTTTTTTTTTTTTTTTTACTTACATGTGAAAAAAAAAATATCCATATTGACTAGATAATATTGTAGGAACGGCCATTAAAGGCATGAATGTAACAAAGCAAATTTTTAAGCAACTGAAAGGTCTTACAATACTCTTAATAACATGCACTTGATAAAAAAATTTGGAAATTTTGAGAACAATGTACATGTGACACAAAATCTGAACCAAACACAATACAAAATCGATAAGTAAAGCTGAAACAATAAAATTCCAACAAACAACCCAATATCAACGCCTACCCTGGTAGGTGATCAATTCTACCAAAATAGGCGAGGAATACACCATTTCATCAAAAACAATACTATTTCAGCACTGTGGTTACAGACATTCTCAAATAAAAGATTTTATTGATACAAAAGTGGTCAGTGACATATCTAACAATATTTATTAGGATATTGACAACTAATAAAATATATCTATAAATGCAAACAGACACAGCTTTTATCAACAAGTGACATGAGTAAAAAAAAATATTGATACCTTTTAAAAAAAAAATAGTATTATAAACAGAAATATTGAAAATCATACAAAGTGCTGCAAAATTTCTTTCCTATCAATTTGTAAAAATAATTAGTTAGAGCGAATAAAAAAAATGCATGACATGGCAAAAGAATTTTAGTGGATGTACAATTTCAACAAAAATATTTAACCAATAATCTTGATATTAAATACACGCATTATGATAAAACAAAATCAGTTATTGTATTTCAGTATAAAATATTTACAGATGACCTCTTGAAGCATTATTATGAAGGAGAAAAAAAAATCAAAATAAGTATCAATACAAATGTCAAAATAATCTTACCGATAAATATTACATTACGGAAAAGGCATTCCAAGTACTCGAGTATAATATTCGAATAAGATTTTTTAAAATTTTATCATTACCATTATTATTATTTAAAGAATATACATATTATAAATGGAAATAATAAATGTGAGTGGCTACTGAGGCCACCAAGTTAGATTACTAAACAAAATCAAAAATGCACTTAATATAAACGTCAAATAATACTCAAATAAACATACTATCAGATATAACCAAAACAAAACTGCAATGTCAATAATCACAATAAACAAAAAAATTTTATCAAACATTATACACATTTATATATATATCATGTGTGGATTGTGTATTAATTTGATTGTGTAATAGTGTGGATGTAGTGTATACTTGTGTTGTATAAGTGATGTCTGTGTCTGTGAAAATGGTGTGGAAGCTTCCAGAAATTGTATTTAATAACCCAATATATTTATAAACATGACAATGTGTAGGAATTAATATATGAAAAGAAAGAAGAAAAATTATGTATACACATATAAATATGCAAGTTTCCGATACATATAACACACACATACTGTACATTTTGAGCAGTAAATAATTATAGTATAGTTATCAAATTTAACAAATAAGACAATATATAAAATAAATCAGCATAACAGAAGATTTATATTCATATTAACTACAATACACACTGCACTAAGTTTTTGTAGATATTCAACATTTGCCACAGGAGAAAAAATATATATATATATAACTACACAATATATAATAGGACAATATACAAAATACAACTTATCAAATATACCTGTACCAACTCATACTTGTTTACAACAGGCAACTTTGGTGAATGAATTGCTTATCAAGTCCCCTAAAAAAAAACTTTAAAAAAAAAACATGTTAAAAGAACATTTGTGAAAATGGAAACAAAAAACAAAAATTAAGTTTTGCATCTTGGTCTGAGATCATAATGAAACTGCGATTGAACAATCCCAGCTGGTTGACCTGTCAGAATTGTTTGTGGAATGAGATGTTGCTTTCTTTTATGCGCCAGGATGACACGGTCTATGTTAATAGTGAATGGTTCAGCCCCTTCATTTTCGAATTCTCTGACGGAGAGTAACACGTCAGATATTACTTTTTGAACTGAATATGGGCCTATGAATCTTGGTTTAAATGTATCTTTGGTTTTTATAAAGACCATATCATTTTCTTTGAATTTCCGGAGAACTGCTTTTTTATGTTGTCTAGTATTACGTTGGTTTTGGTAAAACTTCATGTTATGATGCACTTGCCTAAAGATCTGTTTCATTGATTCCATGTATTTATGGTATTCATATGGAAATTCCAGTGTTTCTAACTGAGGAGCTTCAAACAAGTCAAAGATGCTTGTTATTGACCTGCCAAAATGCAGAAAGGCTGGAGAATATCCAGTTGAAGAATGAACGGTGGTGTTATACAGGTTCTTGTGTATCATCAAAGCCTGATGAAAATCAAATCCTTCCTTGGTAAGAGTGGAAATTGAGGATTTAATGCTGGTATTAATTCTTTCTGATGAGCCTTGTGTTTGCGGGTGTCCTGATGATGAATGGGAGATTGTAATTTTCAATGTCTGTGCCAAGTTGTTAAAGATGTTTGCTGTGAACTGTGGGCCTAAGTCTGAGAGTATCGCAGAGGGTCGACCAAAGGTAGTAATGTATCCCGTAATGGCTTTAACTACAGCTTGTGCTGTTGCATTTTTTACTGGTACCAATTCAATATGTTTAGAAAAATGATCGAGGAATGTTAACACATGGAAGCCATTGGAGAAAGGACCCAAAAAGTCCATGGAAACTAACATACTCGGTGCAGAAGGAACAAACATTTCCTGTAGTGGAGCAGGTGGAATTCTGTGCGGTTTATATTGAATACATAATGTACAGGACAGAACAAAGTTTTTTACATCTTCAAATAATCCTGTCCAATAAAAGTGTTTAAGTATTCTTCTGTATGTATTTCTAATTCCAAAGTGAGGCATGTGACAAATTTTTAATACTTTAGGTTTTAACTTCTGTGGTACTACAATTTTTGTTTTTGGAGAGTTTTCAGGCTGGTGAAACTTTCGTTTGATCATTAACAGACCTGTGTCCGGATGGACAAAATAATTTTTATATTTAGGAGAAGGTTTCTCCGAAGTGATATCGACAATAATTTTTAGCAGAAAGTCATCTTCTCTTTGCTCTTTAAAAAAACATTCTTCCGAGATTTCCATCATAAGATTATCTGCGTCAGAGCTGTTTAAGGAACGACTGAGTGGAGCAGCATCGTTGCTTAACAACTGAGGTAAGGAAGAACGATGAGGCTCTGATGAGGTGAGTGACTTATCAGATTTTTGTGTGACATTGAAATGATGGAGTTCAATTGTTGGAGAAGCTGAAGAAATGGGTAAATTGTTAGCCTCTTTAATTAATTCTGGGTTTGAGTTAAGATCTTGAGTGTATGCAGAAAAGTCTTCTCTTGAAAAATAGTCTGCCAAAACATTTGTTTTACCTTTTACATATCTGAATGTGTATTGATAGTTTGATAATTCAATCAGCCATTTAGTAGTTAGATCAGCAGGAGAGGAAATTTTCTTATAGTGTTCGAGTGGTCTGCTATCGCTGAGAATGGTGAAAGGTCGATTGAAAAGGAAAAATTTAAATGCACTGACTGACTTAGCTATGGCCATCAGCTCAAGCTTGATGGCTGCATATCGCTGTTCTGATTTAGATAGTGTTTTACTAAAGTAACTAACCGGAAGCAGAATGCCTTCCTTTTCTTGTAGAAGAACCCCTGAAATAGCAATTTTGCTAGCATCTGTATTAAGAAAAAATTGTTTTGACCAATCGGGTAAAGAAAGAAAAGGTTTAGAGAAAAAAACTTTCTGTATTTGTTTAAAGACTTCAGCATGTTCCTCTGTCCATTTAAATGTAGTTTTCGGAGATGTTAATTTTATCAAAGGATCAATTAATCGCGAGTAGCAGGGAATGAGTTTTCTGTAGAATCCACACAATCCTATAAATCTTTTTAGTTGTTTTCTGGTTGCTGGGATAGGAAATTGAGTAATTTTTGTAATGTTGGAAGAAATAGGATGTATTTTCTGATTTTGGATGCTGAAACCGAGATATTCAATAGATGACTGATGGAATTTACATTTCTTTGGAGACAATGTCAGATTGTACTTTTGTAGAGTAGCTAAAAGTGTTTGTAATTTTTCTGTTGTTTCCTGGAAAGAGTCACTTCCTATAATAATGTCATCCTGGTAAGCATATATGCCTGAACAATTGCACTCTTGTATAATTGTGTCAATAAGCATTTGGAATGTTGATGCGGCTGATCTCAGCCCAAACATTAATCTTTTAAATGAATAAGTTCCCCATTGTGTAGTAAATGAGAGACGTCGTCTGTATTCTTTAGGTAATGAAATTTGATGATACGCTGAGGGAAAGTCTAATGTTGTAAAATATTTAAATTTTGAGATGTTATTTATTATCGTATCAATTCTTGGAAGAGGATAAGTGGAGCATCGAATCATAGAGTTGATTAACCTTAAATCTAGGGCCAATCTAAAGGAAGGTTTATCCTCCTTAGACACAGCTTTCTTTTTAACCATAAGCATTGGGCATGCCCATTCAGAGATATTTCTCTCAATGATCCCTGCATCCAGTAATTTGTCAAGTTGATCTTTTGCCTCTTCTTGAATAGCTTGTGGAATAGGAAAAGGGTAAGTTTTTAAGGGAATATCTGAAATGAATTTTATATGTGGAGTGATATGATCGGTGTGTCCAATCGACTTTAGTGAACATGAAAATACAGAGTTAAATTTCTGAAGAATATCTTGCATTATTACCCTTTCTGTAGGTTTTAAATGCTGAATAGAAAAATTATTTACATTAAATTCTTTCTGTCTTAAGGATAAAACTTCTGGTGTAGCCTTAATTAGATTACACATGTGATCAGGTGTATTTGTTGCAAGATCGAAGGAATTTTCTTCTATTTTATCTATCTCTGAAATGTATCCGCAAACGGTATTTTTATTTATATGCAGTTTCTTGCTCGAATTATTATACATAGGAATAAAAAATTGAATTAATTCTTGTTTAGTAGAATTTTCCTTGATATGTTGTACCTCCATAAGAGAAGGATAGGACACAAGTGGACAATGCTTGTTAGACGATGTAAACATTACTAACTGATTTTCTGGAATAAGCGTGGACCGCACAGGCACATATATAGTATCCTGTGGATCAATCATAATCTTCTGGGTAAGCCAACATTTTTGATAAGAGGGTAAGTTCTCTTTATGAACATCAATTTTAGATTTTTTATATCCAGTTTGGGGAAAATCCATATGAGTAGCTATCTTATGTGATGCCCGATTCATATCAGATTCAGATGATAGAAGACTGCAAGAGGGTACAGTGTCTAGAATATCTAAAGCATTTTCATTAATTTGTATTTTGTTATTGTGTAAATTGATAACTACGTGATGGGACTTTAAAAAATCAAAGCCAAGTATACCAATAAATTTAGATTCAGTTGGTATTTCAATAAGAAAAAAGGTGTGTTTGTAAAAAGTTTTCCCTATTTTAAAGGAAATGCAAACACATCCGTCACATTGGACTATAGAGTTTACTGTAGATATCTTGACTCTTGAAGCAATTCTTTTGTAATATAATTTGTTTTGATTTTGTAAGAAGTAATGTTTTGAGAGTAATGACACAGAAGCTCCTGAGTCGAGAAGAAAATTCTCTAATGTTTTGTTTAACAGTAATTGTATGATGGGGAGATTGGGCAGATCATTGTCTGTGTGTAACAAGAATTCCAGTGAATTAACTAATATGCAGTCTCCATTTTCCTCCACAGACGGGGACGTTACCAGTACAGGAGATGTTGTCTGTATCGCAACAGATTTGACTTTGCGTTCTAATGACAAAGGGAACTTTGCCTGTGTGTCTGGAGATCTCAGAATGATTTCATTGTTATTTACAAAAAAATTATTAGGTAGATTAGAATATGTTGAGTTAGTCTGTGAAAAGTTGTTATGGTAATTGACTTTATTCAAACCTGACCTATATGAGGAACTCTTTGTATTTAGGAGTTTAGTGTCACTTCTACCATTCTCCACTTCTAGTCATTGTGAATGACTACTTTTGGTTTGAGGGGAGTTGGATTTAAATGTTTTAGGGGCCCTGGCTCTCCGTGACATGTCTCTATAAGTTCTAGAGAAAGTTTGCCCATTACGATATCTGTGAGAAAACTTATTATTTTGTAATTTTCTGAGTGCAAAGCACCTCTGAGCAGAATGTCCAGGTCTTTCACACCATTGGCATTGAATCGTGTGCGAACCTTTATTTTGTGGAAATTTATTGTATGGCCGCTTGCTATAAGATGAATTGTTAATCTTAGTCAAATTGTTTTCTGAGTTTGTACCTATCACTTCACTATCTATTTTATGATTGAAGTTCTGAATAGTAGCAAAAGATGTTCCTGGTAAGACAGGGTTTACTTGCAAATTATAAATTTCCTGGAATTTTTCGAGACATTCCACCATCTGATAAAAGGTTGTGGCTTTTTGTGATAGTAGATGAATTCTAAAGTGGGGCGGAATGAGATCATTGAATTTTGCGATTAGTAATTGTTCAAGGGCTTTTTCTTCCATATCAGGAAAACGTTTTCTCACTAAATTTTCAAGCTTATTAACAAAAATATTAATATTGACATCGGACTCAAACTTAAATTCGTTAAATTGTTGTGCTATTGCAGTTGCCGACTCTACCTTAAAATATTTCTTAAATATATTAAATAACTCTTTTGTATTTTTGGCTCTTTGGCAAGCTGGGGAGGAGACATAAAACTTAAGAGCAGTATCTGCCAATTTTGATTTCACAAAAGCCAAAGCATGGGATTCTTCCCATTTGCTGTTCTCAATTTTAAATTTCACTTGTTCAATAAAAAAATCCAATAAATGAGGGTCTCCAGAAAATGGCGTTACTAAAGTTTTGAATGGTAAACCTGTTGTCAATCCTTTGTTAGAAGCCATTATTTTTTGTATATATATGAAACTAGTATATTGGTTTAAAAAAACAACACAGATGTATGAAGCTTGTTATTTAAATTTCTTGATTTTTACATGTGTTGATGGCTATTTGCATATAATAAATTCACGTAGTTGAGGAGAGAGAGAGATACCTACAAATTTTTTTTTTTTTTTTTTTTTTTTTTTTTTTAAGCCAACAATACAAAGTTCTGTTGACTATTATTTATTTAATCAGTTATTCAAAATATATTGAACCAAAAAAAAATTTTCATTTGTACAAAGTTCCAGCATATCACAATTTTTGAAACAGGGAATTGTCTTATAGGTCACTTGGTATCAATCATATTCAATCACCAAAAAAATGTAATTGGTAATGTATGACTTTAAAAAAATAATTTCAGTAATTCTAGCAATAAAAATAAAATAACTTATTCAAAATAAACAATCTCTACAGTATCATTTATTCTTAAGAACAATAATCAAGTATTCCTTTCCGGCACCAAATGTGGTGTAAATAATTCATTTACCTTTTATGTTTCCATATTTTAAATTAATTTTATTAATATTTTTAATTTTCATAGCAACAGAAGTTACTTAGTGAGGATCAAAGAACCTCATGGCGTACATTGCGTTCTGGCCACTAACCCTTTTTATTCTTTGGGTCAAAATGTCAAATATATATATCCAAATAATTTTATTTACATAAGAGAAAAGAGGAATCAATTTACTTATTGGCTAGAATGCTGTAAAAAGAAAAATGCATACAAAAATAATGTTTGTAAGAAAACTAATCTGCTGCATCAAAATTAATCAATTTTATTTTCCAAACCACACTAGTAATTCCAAATTAAGTAGGATATAAAAATTAATGGTTTTTAAAATTTGAATAAGTATTCATATAAACTAATATATATATATTTATTATTAATAAGTAGGCACTCTCTCTCCAAATGATAAAATGGTCATTATTTTAAAACAAGCAAAACAAATCTTTCTCACCCCATGTTCTTCTCTTGAGAGCTGCTGAAACCCAACTAAATTTAAAACTGCCGGAATAACAGAAGGTGGAGTCAGAACCATCACCCTATTGGTTCTCAGCATGGTGTGATATGACATCACCACTAGGAAAGAAGAACCAATTTTTCTCCTGTGTGTGTGTTGCAGTAAAGCAAACACAACAGGGTGAGTTGAGCCAGCTGAGAGAAACAATGCATTTAAGTGCAGAAAACGATCTTATTTAACATTTAAAAAGAAGTGATGTTTTTAACATCACAGTATTATCAGAAACTGCCAAAAGTTTAAGACTGAGCATTGATGAATATACTATAAACAAAGACTCGATTCATCGACAAAGAATGTTTGAGAGAACTAAAAAATATGAAAAAAAAAAAAAAAAAAAGTTTCTAAGCAACACTACTTTTGTCATTCATTGGGATGGAAAATTAGTCTATGGTCTGGCTGGAAAAGAAAAAATTGATAGGTTACCAGTATTAGTTGCTGGGAATGGAGTTTCTCAGTTACTGATTATTGCCAGGATTCCGTCTGCAACAAGAGGAGCACAGGCAGCAGCTGTCTTCGAAGCCATTCAAGACTGGGGAATAACAGATAATATTAGGGCAATGTGATTTGACACTACCAGCTCAAATACTGGTCATAATTCTGGTGCATGTTTAGATCAAAAGTTTAAAAAAGAGCTCTTATCACTTGCATGCAGGCATCACATTATGGAACTGATAATTAAATTAGTACTGCGTTTGAAATATATATCAGAGTCAAATTTTCTGAAGTTGCACTATTTAAACACTTTCAAAAATGTTGGAGCTTCATTGATAGAGAAAAGTATGAACCAGCAATTTCATTTGATGATGTCGCAATTTTAGTAGAAGATATAAAACAAGATACGATCAACTATGCAAAGAAGTACCAAGAAGAACAAAGAGAAATAAAGCCAAGAGGGGATTATAAAGAATTTTTAGAACTTGTAATTATCTATCTTGATGCTTTCCCAGGAGGGGGAGTCAGATTTGTGTCACCAGGTGCAATGCACCATGCCCGCTAGATGTTCAAGGCGCAATTTAAACTGACTTCAGAAGAGGAAGAAGGTGTACATGATGTGTGTGTTTTCATAGTCCATGCATACTTGAAAGCTTGGATCTCAAGTTGCATGTGCCCCTTATAGTGACTTGTTGTTCTCAAATCACTACTAGAATACTCATCAATACATTCTGTAATTTCCAAGTTATCATCACATAAATTTGCTAAGCATTTGTGGTATTTATCAGAAGGACTTGGTTGGCTTGTGTTTATTTCATAGCTGTGTCAGTTTATTAACCAAAAAGCACATGGTTAATGCTTTGCAGTTTGATGCTAATGCAGGAAATCAAGCTAAAAATTACTCTAAGCAAGTCAGTATTGCTCTTCATTCATTCAAGAATAAAAACTTGGAAGATTTTGTGACAGCCAAGTCAATGATATTGTTTCAATTGTTGGAACTTCAGTTGGATATCTTGAAGTTGATCCTGACTTGTGGAAGTCAAGCGAGGACTATAAACAGGCTAAAGGGATAATATAAAATCCCTACAAGAAGTAAATGACCATGCTGAGCGTGCAGTTGCACTTATTCAATAATACAGTGGTTTGATAACTCATGATGAAATGCAACTACAATTCCTGCTACAAGTTGTTGAAGATCATCACAAAATGTACCCAGATAGCAGGAAAAAAACTCTCTCTCAGCCTTTTCAAAGGCAATAAAATTTTAATGTATAATGAAAAGCTAATAATTTGTACAGTAAAGTAAATAAATTGTTAAACTAAAGAAATAAATACATTGTAAGTACGTATTTGTTACAGTACAGCTAATATTCTTACTTTTTTCTAAGTTTATAAATTTTGAGTCAGATGAGCTACCATTAAATATTAAAATTTATTGCTCAAACTTTTCATATAGTGTTTTTGTATCAAAAGGAACAAATTAAAAGGATGAGATTTATAAAAATAACAATAATAAAAAATCATGGCTTTTAAGCTCCACCCTAAAATTGACGTCTAATATTATTATTATTACTACTTTTAAAACACTATTTTAAACCTAAAACCATTAAAAATATAAACAGAACATAAAGAATTCTTATTAATTAACAGAAAGGTGTCCGATAAAAGTATTAGCAATATAGGATTTCCCACAAGAAATTAAACGAAAAAAAAAAGAAAATCTTCGCTAATATGGTGACAAAAATGCAAAAGCCCCCAAGGAAGAGATCTAATAAAATTTTGTAGCATTATAATGTTTACTCATTTATTTACATTTTTTATATACCAGTCACTACGCTAATTTATCACACAAATAAATGAGCTGCTGTGTGTGACCCCACTTGCACGCTGTCGGGCAGAAATATTTGATTAATTCAAATTAATATTTAAATATATAAATAAAAATAAAAATATGCTTAATGGGAAATATATATAACCATAAAAACATTAGTTGTCTAAAATACGGCAGAAATAGTGCTCATAGCATATTGTTACAAGGGATTAAGTTTTTGCCCTGCTTTAATTGTACTGTTGCAATTAAAGTAGTTTTACAGACAAAGTGAAAACGAAATGGCAGATCATTCACTTTCACAGGGGTGAGCCTTGGCGGCAAATTTGGAGAGTGGGCGACTAAATTTGGTGAAAAATAGTAGTCTAAATTTCCCAAAGTTTCGAAGCTCTCCAGCACACGGGAATATAGTTCTTGAGCTTTCCATTAGATTCCCAATGGAATCATCGCCAAAAGTTATAAAAAAAAAGAGTGAGTTGATTTCGGTGAGAGAGTATGCTGCTCTAAGCGACTCAACATTTTTCGTGAGCTAGCAAAGATTTTTGATATGGAATATTTAATGTTATTTGTTTTACTCCTGTTGAAGTTACTGTTCCGGAACATTCATTGAATAGTGACTTTTGCTGTATGAGTAACAGCTTCAACTGTTTACAGAATATGCGAAGAATTAACACTACTTTTGGACTGTTTTTAAGAATATTCGTTTTAATACAAATTCGAGAATTTAAAAAAAAAAAAAAAAAAAAAAAAAATTAATATTGCCAAACAGGTACCATACTAAAGCTCTCATGAAAATAGTCACCAATCGAAATATATTTATTTAAACATTTCAGTTATTGAATTAAACAGAAATCATTTAAATATAGAGACCAGCGAAGGCGGCAAAGCCTGCTAGTATAATATATATATATGATAAGTTTACGAAATATAGAAGTAATATTGCAGAACAGAAGCAGTGAGTAGATAGCAGAAACCTAGTCTTGTGTAGATATTTATAATATTGAATATATAATATATAGTATATTTTTTAATGCTGTTTTTTAAATCTGAATAGAAAGGTGGTACTCGAGAAGAACCTGCTAATTGTGTTTGTGATACTGGATATGCTGGTGAATTGTGCAATGAATGTGACAATGGATACTACCTTGAATCTGTTTCTCCATCATTATTATGTAAAAAATGTGATATAGCCTGTAAAAGACACTGCCGGGGATCTGGGCCAAAAAACTGTGAAGTTTGTGCTCATGGGTATCATTTCATCCCAGATAAAGGTTGCATTGGTAAGTAATTTTATTTTATTATTACTATTTAGTGATATTTAATGAGAATTGGAGGCATTTTATTAAAATGTACATGATAATATTTGATTTAATTTATCTTACAAGAAGACTTTTAATAAAATTTAATTACTTCTAATACAAAATAATAATAATAAATAAATAAATAAATAAAATAAATAAATCTGAAAATTCAATTTTAAAAATAAGGGAAAATATGAAAAGTCCAAGTCCATCCAAAATTGCTTTAACACTAGTATTATTCTCAATGAGAACATCTTAAGTTTAAAGTTATATATATTGTAGACTAGAGTCCTGCACGCTGCACGAGTTAAGTAAACTTTAATGTTTGATACTGAATTGAATTCTATTACACAAAATCTGTGTATGTAAGGTTGAAAGTTTGTTGTTGAATCTGTATGAATTTTTAGTTTATCATACAAAGCTGCACCAGTCAACTGATCGTTATGAAAATTGGTACAATTATTCATCAAGACAAAATCTAGCTAATGCTGTATTTTTTAGTTCAATCAGATAATTAGTTCAAAAGATATTAAATAAAAATCAAACTTTTACTTTAAAATTATTAAAAGAAAAAGAAAAATTATGCCAAAAATAAATAAATAAATTACACATTAATTTTTTCCCATACATAAAAGAAAATATTTATTTATTATATGGGGGTGGGGGGTGGGATTACATTTTACAGGGTTGGGTTTTTGACGTAAAAAGTGTTTTTTGACATGACAATGGTTTAAACCATCAAAAACCCGTCAGAAACCTCTACCGTCAAAAACCTGTATTGTCAAAATTCAAAATCTGTAAATGAGCTAGAATCTGGATAGAAATAGGATTTAGTAATATTTGCCATATAAAAGTGAATATCTAAATATTATGCTGTTTATAAATTAATAAATCTTAAAACAATTTGTAGATAATTTATAAAAATTTAGGTAAATTAACTGGTTTATAACCTGAGAAATACGAAGTATGCATAGACATATTTGTATGTTTATGTTTATTTATATTAATATTTATGAAATTGTAAAATTCCACTTAGTTCATAAGTTACTTATGAATTTTCACATAAGCCATGAAAACACAGGAATATAGGATTTTTTTTTTTTTTCTTTAAGTAAAACATAATATATGTGGTCAGTAAATTAATATGAATCTGAAAATAATTATATTTATAATCTGTATTTATTACACTTTATCATTTATTAATAATTTTTTATCTATTTATTATTATTATTGATTGTATAAATATTTGTACCTGTTTAAAGCTTGGACAATTGGTGTTTGGTGTTTTGGGAGTAAGGCTGATTGACTACTGTAGGGTCTTAGGCCTAAAAAGGAGTGCCCTCCGTGGGGGGGGGGGGGGGGGGGGTCTTTCTGAAGTGTATATATGCAAGTTTCGGAGAAAACCACAAAAAACTCTGAACATCTAGCTCTGAATGAGCGCCCTGGGATTAAACTTCACGTCTACCAGTTTTCTGCGTAGAACCGCTTGGCCACTGGTGAGCCCTACAGCTTAGACTAGTAATTTTTTTTTAAAATCTCTATGAGTAAATATTAAATTTGTTGCAATTTATACATGTCCAGAAAACATTCATATTTTTCTTGTCTCACAGTAATTATAAGAATTTCAGACGCAATTCAAGCTTGTTTAACATTCAGAATTATTGCTTTTTCTTATAAACTTGCAATATCAGCAGTCAAAAAAAAAAAAAAAATTTCTATAAGATGTTTAAATACAAAATATTAGGCTATGCATTTTTATTTTACTGGTTAAATAGCATAATACTAAATACATTACTAATACTATACATAATACTAAAAGCACATTACTAAAAAAAAATTAAATATACAATGTTATATTCAAAATAAAATGATTTATCAATCAAAATGATCTATCAATGTTTTATAAATTACGAATTTTTAGAAGCCTAAAGTTTTGTTTTTATATTGATCAAAATCTTATAATACTGTTTCTCCAAAAACATTGATATGTTTACCTTTTAAAACCTACTTATAAATAATATCTTATTAAAAACAACTATATTTTTAAAGTATCACATAACTAAGTTTAACATATACTACATTAAGCATAGTTATAAATAAATTTCATAATAATATATAAAAGTATCACAGCATATTTTGAATGAACATAGAAATAATTCATAATAAAATTTTAAAAGCCTAAAGTTTTGTTTTTTGTATTAACCCAAAATTTTATAACAACGTGTTTTTCAACGAACATCAGTCTATTTACTTTTCAAAAAATCTTTATAAACTATATTTTGTTAAACTAAATTTTTGTATGACAATTAAATTATAAATATAGGTTTTTGACAGTTTGTGACATTTTTGACAAGGTTTTTGACATGACGGTTTTAACCATGGTTTAAACCGTCAAAAACTGTCACGTGTCAAAAACCTGCCAACCCTGCATTTTAATAGTTATTCCTCTAAGTAAATAAATATATTTATTTTTATGCTGGGGGGGGGGGGCTTTTATTTTTATTATTATTATTTAAATTATTTATTTGCAGTTTTATTCATTTAAGTTCCCACAATGAGTTCACGTTATTATAATTAGAATTCTGTTGAAATAGTATGTGTAGTGATTTGTTTTACTGTTTTCTTTTTATTTCATTAAATTTTTCTCTAAATCTTAACATTTAAATAATTTTGATGCTAAAAACTCAACAGTCATGAAAAATACAAACTTCTGTTTATTCCTATGTTTAGTATCTATATATAAAAAATATAAATCTACCTCTAAAATTTTGATTTGGTAATTTTGTCTGATACATATGTTTTTTGTTATGCTGAAATTGAAAATGAAGCCATTTTATAAAAAATCAACGAATGTTTTGCCAGCTTCGCTGATCACTATATTTAAAGGGGACTAATGTGAAAGTTGTACCTCACGGGACTAATGTGCAAGTTGCACCGAACAAACAAACTATTTCTTTCAATGAAAATTTCTACTAACCCTGGACGATAGGTCTAATATATCGTATCATATTATATATCGTATTTATCGTAATATAACTCAATACTTATTTCGCTTCCTTCTTCGACTCGTTTTAATATGCATCTTTTATATGCATGAGCAGCCCCCAAAAAACAAAAACATTAAATCGTTAAATTAATTTTTTTACTTATTTTTATTTCATATTATTTCATGTGCACTTTTTATTAGGGCTGTGCCGATTAATCGATTAATCGGTTCGGTTAATCAATCAATGCTTAGTCCCGATCAATTTTTTTAATCGAGTTAATCGGATCGATTAATTCGATTAAAAATTTTCAAAATCCGATTAAAATTTTCAAACTACGAATTGAAGTAAAAATGCTTTTCTGCTTACAAAATATTTTTTCACATATTTTCCTAACTTACATTCTAAGAAACATCCATTAAATAATGAAAAAGCAAAAAATAAATAAATAAATAAAATAAATAAATAAATAAATAAATAAAAATAAAATCTCTCAAAAGAAGTTGTTGCACTTTTGTTGATAGAGAAAAGAGGGAGGACAGTTATTAAACAAAATGCCGCTTCATGAGCAACACCACCTGCCTTTAGCCTTCTACAGAAAGTGTTGGCTAGGGTAATAGTATTCTCAGAAACAAGAAGCTTTAAAAAAATGGAAATGCTAAAGATAAAAAAAAAAGAATAGAAGGGATTGAGATTTCCACTATCCCTCTGATGGGGAAATGTCAACAGAGTTTCACAATATCTTCAAACGTTTATTGTCAGAATTGCTGATAGTAACTATTGAAGTAGAAACAGAAAATAACATTCTGTGTCCTAGTCCAAGTGACAAAGAAGAACTAAAATATAAGAATTTGACATTTTTATGATAATGATATGGAATTTTGAGAATTCATTTAAAAATAGTGGCAAGCGAGATGGACAAGGCCTGCAAATTTAAAACTAAAATATGTGTAAATTCATTTAATGTTTCTTTCCAAATGAATTAAAAAAATAATTTACTTAAAAAAAAAAAATAAATAAATAAATAAACAAGTGAAGATATTTATATAAAATTAACACTTAAAGTCACCAATTATTACTCTGAAAATTGATTTAAATTTTAGCTATGAAACAGATATAATTGATTAGACAAAAATTTTTGAAAAAAAAAAAAAAAAATCAGTCAAACTTATGAATAATATGTATATATATACACAATATGGGAGTTTTATTCGTCATTGAAATAAAATTATATGAAGAAAAATGAAAACCGATTAAAAATTCGATTAATCGACCGATTAATCGATTAATGAGCTACGATTAACCCAGTTAAAACTCTTAATCGATTCCCACCTCTACTTTTTATTTCCTAATTCAAAATTATTTTAAAAAAAACTTTTTCGATATCGCTTGTAACAATACTGATTATTATTAATTTTCTTTTCTTTTTCTTTCAATAATAATAATTTAAAAAAAAAAAAGATTTTGATGAAATTCTGGCAAAAGCAGAATTTAGTTTAGGACGGAGGACTATTAGTTTTTTTTTTTTTTTTTTTTTTTCTTTTTTGAAATTATAACATCGCTTTCAAATTATTCAATTATATTTTCGATAAATTTAGATTTCGACAAATGTCCAACTATCGAAATCGACAACGCAAAAATCCCAGATTGAGACTAATAGGCCCTCAGTCCTAATAAAAAATTTAATATCTCCGAAAATGCGTCTTTCTTATTTAAAAGCTTACTGTTTATACACAAGCTTTATGATCTGTTGATTTGTTTTACTGACCTCCTGGGTTGAATTTGTAATTTATTTATTCAAAATGTTCAGTCACAATAGCATAAAGCTAGAAGATTTTAATTTAATTATAATTATTCATAATTTCTTTGCTTTGTTTTTTCTTTAATTCAAAAATTTTATAAGCACTATTTCCATCCGGACAGCAGCACCAAGTAGACCTACTAGTAGAGTTATATTATTGAACAGATCTTTCAGACAGTTAAATATTTATACATCAACAAAATTTCAATATACAACAGAATAAAATTTCAAATCTAACATAACTTACTTAAAAAAAGAAAAAAAAAAAAAAAGACGTACCAAATGTTTTGACAGTAAAATGCACTTCTTACTTAAAAGAATGTATTTTGCCATTCTCTTTCATCAATGTTTAAATTATAAATATATTTTTTAAATTATTCCATATGTATAAATTGATTTTTGAAAATATCATCTAATTTTTTATGATTGGAACATTTTATCTTTCATTTATTTTATACGTGTACTTGCACATACTTTTGACCAGAAAACAACAGTTATGTATGAAAGGATATCTAAAAGAGAGTTAATATGGCAAGCTTGAAACAAAAAAAAAAAAAAAAAAAAAATCCATACTGCTGTTTTGAAAGAAGTGCAGTAGCCAAGACCTAAAATTGAATTACTTGTATAGGATGACTATCAATCTATCAATTTTTACTTGAACTAACCAACTAATACATATGAAATAACATCTAATAGGTTGTTCAAAGAAAATTGTTAGAGCCATTTTTGCGATATGAACTTATGTGTCACTTACGGTTTCCAATTGTTGGAAGAAATCATCTGTACTACACCAGATCTATCTCAATTCTGGAATTTTTTAGGTTTTTTTTTATTAGTTTAGGAGATATAACACTCGGATGATTCCCCCCCCCCTTCCCCCCTCCTCACACACACGCATACATACACACTGATTAATTGCCCCCAACCACTTTTTTGGACTCAGAAGCCTTTAAAACATATAAATCAGGTGAAAACTCCATGTAAGAATTTTTGACCAAACATAATACTGCTATTACCTATGGTAGTTGGGTAATAAAAATAAAAAGCACAAATACTTTGGGTTACCCTGTATCAAAAAAACTACAAATAACTTATAACTTTAACACAAGATTTCACTTACTATGTTCGATATCAGTATTTCTATGCTTTTTTTGTGGGAATCGCATGATTATTTAGGTATTTTTCAAAAATTAATTATTATTATTATTTTGGCAAGTTTTTTACTTTTAACAAGAATATCCATTCTTGTAAATGCTCTAAACCTAATGGTAATATAGAAAAAAGAGCGAGTTGAAATTGAGCCAAATTAAGGTGCTGAGGAAAAACGTTGCTACAGGCAGTGGAAACCCTATGTAGTGCGGACGCAAAAAGAGCTGCAGTTAGCAGCATGTAGCTGAAGCAAAATTCAAAGAGATTTCAATTTTTTTTTTTTTTTAAAGTTTTTATTTATAGAGTGATATTAAAAATAATAATGATGATGATGATTCAATATTTTTGAGTTTCATTTAACCCGTTAGTAGTCGCTATCGACAGCGCCACCTATTACAGATTGCGATCGTTTTATTTAACTGTCACCAATAATTTTTAGAAGTGATGTGATCGACATTAAATCGATTTTATTCGCGTTTTATGTATATCAAATGCCACTTTTAAAAATTTTTGGTGGCTATTGAATAAAAAAAAATCTGGAAAAACTGAAGGATGGGCGGCAAATCAACCAACTAGCGACTACTAACGGGTTAAATATAGCTGCCAGCAAAGCGGCCGTATTTTGCTGGTAATGAATACAACAAAATTAATTGATTTTTTATCCATACCTCCCCTCCAAATTCTCAAAATAAAATTTATAATGTCTTATGTCTGTAAACATTGAAATTTTAGTAAATAGATTGATTATACACAATGTACTAGGAGAAACACATGAATAAACTAAACATAGAAACTGCAAAATATATGAAATTATTAGTCTGATAAAATAATAAAAATATGAAATTGGATAAATAAACTTAAGAGTTCACAATTAAAATAAATAAATAAGTCCTGTATAATTTTTTTAACCAACACAACACAAATTTCATCAAAGCAATAAAAAATAATCTAAATAAATAAATAAAAAAAAAAAATAATAATAATAATAATAATAAAACTGAATTAAGATATGAAAATATGAAAATATCAATTTGAAAAATAAATAAATAAAATAATTATGTAAACACTAATTTGAAATAATGTAAAGAAAATGTAATAGCTTGATTTTCTGCAGTTTGGCTCTAATAGCAAATTAAGTTTCAACAAAAATACCTTTAAATTAAGTGACTAATTTTAGTTTTCATGAATTCAGAAATTAGGATAAAAATTTTACAATTTGAATGTTATTTTCTGTCATTCAGACCTGAAAAATCGCTATTATTACTCATTAAATAATACAGAATTTTTAATTTCTCTTACACGTTCAGAAAATTCATGAATTTTCTGAATTTCGGCAATATTCCAACTTTCAAATCCAAAAATGTAGGAAGAGAATACAGCAATTTAAAAAATATAATATTTCCAGATATTTCAGACATAAAAAAAAATAATAATAACATTTAAAATTCTAGCATTATTTAACATTGAACACAAAAAATGATTGGGAGAAGGTGAAAGATTTACAATTTTGAGATATAAAATTTACAATTTTGAAATTAATTTACATCTTTAAATGCCTAAAAAATTTTTAGGTGTAGGAAAAAACAAATAAATGAGTATTTAAATATTTGATGTGACTTTTGGATCAGCAGGCTTGTAATTTTCTTTTCTCTCTTATTTTTTTCTCCTATGTTGACGTAACTTATAACGGTTCACAAAATAAATAAATAAATAAAGGAATACCTTACATTTTTGCCCTGGATCTTGATTAGAATTTCCTAAATTCTTACTAGCTGTAATTGATTCAACTTTTCAATTTATTTTACTTTTCTTCAGCTGTAATTGATTCAACTTTTCAATTTCTTTTACTTTTCTTCTTCTTCTTCTTCTTCTTTTTTTTTTTTTTTTTTTTTTTCTTTGTTCATCATTTTTCAATACACTGTCAAGCTCACAATGGGTTTTTAAAATTTTCTGTTTAGTTCTTATGACAGTTTTATCCATTTCTATTTGCCCTTCAGTTTAATATAACGTATTAAATATATATCCATAAAATTCAGGTACTCCATTGCTTCAAAACAAAAATAGAAAACTACACACCAAGAAGTGCTAATTCTACGAAACACCAAACTGTCGCCTATGATGATCATTAGCCTAATAAATCGCCTACTTTTTCATCTCTCCCTTTCTTTAAAATTCATGGAGGATGATCAGGGAGATATGCAACAATTTTGATGTTGGAGAAAAACAAGTTCTTTAAACTAAACAAATAAACACACAAAGTTGGATTTCCAAAAAATAAAGCGTTTCCCTTTTTTCTGGTAATCAAAAGTAACATCCTAAATCTATTTAGTAAGTACTTGTCTAAACATTAATGTGGAAAAAATGACCATATCCTGTCAAAAACAAACCAAACATATATCCATTTAAGTCAATTTATTTCAATATTTCTGTCAAAGCTGTGGTACTTCAATTTTGTTAATAACTTAGACATGTCTAAAGAGGTTACTTTAAAATATCCGACAATTTAAAAACCTATTTGTAATCATTAGGAGATAATGACCTCCGAGATTTTCATTTTTCTATCAATGATTTGTCATTCAGTACAAAGCAAGCTACTTGTGTTAATTGCTTTTTAAGCTATCCAAGATAGTAACAAACATTCATTATAGGGAAAGAAGAGGATAAGAAGACCCTCAGGCTAAAATCCCCTGACTTTGGAAGACTCTAAGAACGATGATAATTCATAATAATTGTGTATTAGGTTTTTCTTGTACCAGGCAAAAGATTTTTTGTGTTTTCATTTAAAAAAAGGTACTTTCAATTTGTGATACCTTTTAAACATCTAAAAGACACATAATGGAAGGGGGTATTCCAGAAATGTTTCAATTGAAATAAGATCAACTGACAATACACATATACCTTAAAAGCAAACACGTTTTATTTATGAGACAAAAAATTTTTAAGTTAAAATACATTTAAAAAACAAAAATTACATATAAAAACAATTAAAATCAGACGTTTCGAAACCCGTCCGGGTTTCCTCATCAGTAATTACAACACAATATGCAAACAGGACATGAACACTCAAGGAATTTAAAGGAGTACAGAATATTGAGGAGCCAGTGCGCATGCTTCATTGATAGTGTGGAGATGCTTGGCAGTGTGCCAGCTCTCAAGGAAAATACGCGATTTATAATTATGAACACCAGAATTTAAAATTTTTATATTATCGAAGTCAGGAATATGATCGGTTTCTATTGAATGGATTACAATTTTAGAATTTTGGTTGCAATTTTTAAAAGATCGTCTGTGTTCTTGTAGTCTAATTTTTGCTGTACGGCCAGTTTCACCTATATAAACAGATTTGCCATTTTTACAAGGAATTAAATATATTACACCAGTTAAATCCAGAGAAGGGGTTATGGGTTTAAAGTTGAAAAGGACGTTTTTTAATTGTTTAATTGGCCGGAAAGCAGTATAAATATTATGTTGTTTAAGTAATTTAGAAATAAATTCTGAAGGAAAACCAAAATATGGCATAGAAATATAACTGTTTTTATTAATAAGTGAATTTTTCATTTTCATTGGAGTAGAGGGGGAATTTGCAGGAGGAAACGAAGGAGGGGGGAAGCTGATAATGTTTTCACGATAAATTCGTTTTAACCAATTAAGAGGGTAATCGTTATTTATTAAATCCTGGAAAATTTTTTTAATTTCCAACTTAAAAAGTGTCTCGTTACTGCATAACCGAAGAGCTCTATTGACCAAAGTTCGGAAGACTGCAATTTTATGCGAATTAGGATTAGCGGAATGAAAATTTAGATATTGACCTGTAAATGTGGCCTTACTATAAACAGAAGTTTTAAAAATACTAGGTGAATTCGAAATGCTAGGTGAATTCGAAAATGAGAACATCAAGAAAAGGCAAACTGTTATTCTGTTCTATTTCCAAAGTGAATTGAATTTCTGGGCATAACGAATTAGAAAAAGTAACGACTTCATTTATATGTTTTTCATCAATTAATAAAAAAATGTCATCTACGTATCTTCGCCAAAAAGGAATTTTATCATTTAAACTTTTTGGCGAAGATACGTAGATGACATTTTTTTATTAATTGAAGAAAAACATATAAATGAAGTCGTTACTTTTTCTAATTCGTTATGCCCAGAAATTCAATTCACTTTGGAAATAGAACAGAATAACAGTTTGCCTTTTCTTGATGTTCTCGTTTTCGAATTCACCTAGCATTTTTCAAACTTCTGTTTATAGTAAGGCCACATTTACAGGTCAATATCTAAATTTTCATTCCGCTAATCCTAATTCGCATAAAATTGCAGTCTTCCGAACTTTGGTCAATAGAGCTCTTCGGTTATGCAGTAACGAAACACTTTTTAAGTTGGAAATTAAAAAAATTTTCCAGGATTTAATAAATAATGATTACCCTCTTAATTGGTTAAAACGAATTTATCGTGAAAACATTATCAGCTTCCCCCCTCCTTCGTTTCCTCCTGCAAATTCCCCCTCTACTCCAATGAAAATGAAAAATTCACTTATTAATAAAAACAGTTGTATTTCTATGCCATATTTTGGTTTTCCTTCAGAATTTATTTCTAAATTACTTAAACAACATAATATTTATACTGCTTTCCGGCCAATTAAACAATTAAAAAACGTCCTTTTCAACTTTAAACCCATAACCCCTTCTCTGGATTTAACTGGTGTAATATATTTAATTCCTTGTAAAAATTGCAAATCTGTTTATATAGGTGAAACTGGCCGTACAGCAAAAATTAGACTACAAGAACACAGACGATCTTTTAAAAATTGCAACCAAAATTCTAAAATTGTAATCCATTCAATAGAAACCGATCATATTCCTGACTTCGATAATATAAAAATTTTAAATTCTGGTGTTCATAATTATAAATCGCGTATTTTCCTTGAGAGCTGGCACACTGCCAAGCATCTCCACACTATCAATGAAGCATGCGCACTGGCTCCTCAATATTCTGTACTCCTTTAAATTCCTTGAGTGTTCATGTCCTGTTTGCATATTGTATTGTAATTACTGATGAGGAAACCCGGACGGGTTTCGAAACGTCTGATTTTAATTGTTTTATATGTAATTTTTGTTTTTTAAATGTATTTTAACTTAAAAAATTTTTGTCTCATAAATAAAACGTGTTTGCTTTTAATATATATAATTGAGACGGTTTGATGTTTGTGTACGTTAAACACATATACCTGGTTAAAAAATTTAGCGCTGATTTCCTTTTCCTATGCAATGATGACAAAAATCTTTTTCCAATCCCCCCCCCCCCCCCCACACACACACACGCACAATTTAGAGTTAATTTTGTGTTTCAAGACCACAAAATTTAGAGGGATTGGAAGAATAATCTCACACTTAAAAAAAAAAAAAAAAAAAAGCTTTCTTTTAAGTTTAAAATTAGAGGGTTTATAAATATTTTTGGAGGGGACCGCCCATGCAGATGAAATTTTTGGGGGTCACCCCGCCACCCCCCCACCCCCGTTCCCCCTGCCAGACACACCCATGATTGTATCTCCAAATTTAAATGCATTAGATGTGAAAAACCCCTTATAAAATTTCAATATCTAAAATCTGTCTCATTATTTTGGTGATGATGTCCTTCATTTTTACTCTATTCAAATGAACTTTTTATGTAAATTATCCAATATATCTGTCTTTCAATTAATGTAATAAAAAAAAAAAATTCTATCACATGCACAGTAAAAAAATATTTATTACAAATATTCATATCTCAGCAAAAATTACACATGTGCTTCTTATGATTTAGAATAATATTTCTCTAGTGTTTTGACAATTTTTCTGCAAGTTTTGTAAAAATATTTTTGAAATCCATTCTTGTTATAAGCAAAAAATTTATATTTGTCTAATTAATCATGCAATTCCCACACAAAAGCATACAAATATCGTAAATAAGTGGAAACATGTTAAAGTTGTAAGGCATTTGTAGCTTTTTATCACACAAGGTAATCCAAAGTGTTTGTGCTTTCCTTCAATTTGTCATTGGTCCCCAAATCACACTTGTGACTAAATTCATAATGAGAAATGTGAGTTTATAAATGTTCTTTGCATGTCTGAAGTTCAAGGCCATTTTTTTGTCCAATGTTTTTTTTTTTTTTAAATAGAAAGAAAAATAAATAATAATAATAATTTGATCACCCACTGTATTACATATATGGGTCAGTTCTTATAATTTCATGGAAGTGTGTTGCTTGACTATTTTTCTTTTGTTACTTGTGTCCCTTTTAGACACATATGAAAGATGTTTAAAACAATTTTTATTTTTTCTCTGTTATTGACCTTGGATTTTATACAGGTCATCAAAAGTTGTTCTCATGGTTAAAAATGGGATTATTAACCCTTTTATATCTTGGCACAAATCTCTTTGAGTTAAATTTATGAGTGCTAATTTTAAATATTAGTATTAAAGTACATAAGTTAAAGGTGTAACATGCTGAGTTACACCTTTACCTTATGTACTGTAACTTAATAACTAAAATAATTACAGTAGGTCAAAATTCAAGGTAAAACATCAAATTTTTAATAATTCCGATAGTGAATAACTTTTCTAGGGGAGAAAAGCACATAATAAAATATCACACAAATTAATCTCTAGAATCACACATTTAATGTAATTGTGTAGTCATCATCTAATTGTAATTGTGCAGTTTTTTTAACCCTTTACAGTTTACAATCCCCTGAAGTATCAGAAAAATGACAAAAAGGATGTTTTGAGAGGACCCCCCCCCCCCCATAAACCAAAAAGGGATGAAACTAAAGAAAAATTTTTTTTCCACATTTATTAATCAATTAAAGTATTATGTATAATGTGTGTATTATTTTGTAGTTTTAAGTAAAAAAAATTAAAAATGCTTACATATTTATTTGAAAAAAAAGAAAAAAATTTTTTTTAGTATTTTATTATAATTCCATTAAAGTAATTTTGCATTAGCACAAGTATAAAGCATATTTTAATAAAAACAAATTAATCTGCATTTATTTAATTCAGTGTTTAATTTTCTACTTTAGCGTGCATTAATTAACCAAACTACACAATTTAATATATATATTTTAAAATCAAAACCACAAAACAATACACACGGTATACATAATACTTCAATAAATTGGCAAAGATTTTTTTTTTTTCCGTCGTCTTAAAATGTAATTTTTCTGACATTTTAAGGGAGGTGTAAAGGGTTAAAAACCACACAATTACAATTAAATTTTCTTATTTGTGTGATTCCAGAGATTAATTTGTGTGATATTTTGTAGTTTTGTCTCCTAGAAGAGTTATTCACTATCAAAATTAACAAAAATTTTATGTTTGACCTACTGTAATTATTTTAGTTATTAAGGTACAGTAGTATGATTAAGCACGTGACAGCTTTACCCCTTGTGATAGAATATTTTTTTATGCTTTCTGTGACAAGCGTTTTCGTACAAACTTTTCTGCACGACAATATTGACATATTTTCTAATTTATACATAATACATACATATAAAGATAAAGTATATAGTTATAAAGTTATCATTATTATTAATAGACTGTTGAAGAATTCTTAAATATAAGACATGATTTTCTCTTTTCTACTGAAATTTAGGAATATCTTTAATTTTTATAAGCAAATCTTTCTGCAAATGAGAATATCTTTTCTGCGACAATGTCGCTGTGTCGCCTAAATTCTGCCAAAGGTCCTTTACCTTATATACTTAAATACTAATATTTTAAATTAGCACTCATAAATTGAATTCAAAAAGATTTGCATCAAAATATAAAGGTCTAATAATCCCAGTTTTAATTATGAGAACAATTTTTGATGACCTGTATAGAATTCAAGGTCAATAGTAGAGAGAAAATAAAAGTTGTTTCAAGAATCCCTCATATGTGCCTATTAGGGACACAAGTATCAAAAGAAACAGTCCAGAAACACTTCCATTAAATTATATGGACTAACCCATACGCAGGATGGTTACAAATAAATTTCTGCTATTCCCTATAAGTAAAACAGATAATTATATTGCTTCTAAAGTGCCATCTCATGAATCATCCTTGCACCAAATTTGGTGTCAGTTATAACTGGTCCATTTCAACTGTAGTGGGCTGTTTATAGCAAAAGTTTGATTATAATAATTTTGTATTTATGTTTTCATAGTTTTTTTAGTTTAATTATAAATAGGTCTTAACAAATTTAAATATACTTGGAGTCAGCAAAATTTTCCAATAGACAGAAAACAGATGACTGTATAACAAAAAATTTATAAAATATTCTGTGTAATCGATGAAGAGTAATATAAATCATGTTCTTCAATGCAGATGATTATTTCTTGACTTGTCCATACAGACACCAAAGTAAATATGAACGGAGTTTTTCATTCAAACTTATCATAGTTAAGAAATATTGATTGATTAAAAAAAGAAAAATTTTATAGTAAACAGATAATTGGTGATAATTTTTAACAATCGCCCTTTAGAAAATTTATGTCATCAATAGCATTTTGATGACTCTTATTTGTTCAGACCTGGTTTTTAATAAATATTTATTATTAATTCCTTTATTTTCAGTAGTGCATAAAAATAATTAAATTATTCAGCTGCTCATTATTAAACAGTTACTTAGTACTTGGTAGTGCTCTAATTGGTATATGTAGAGGGGGGGGGGGGGGAATTCTGTCATTATATTTTAAAAAATCAAAAACTAAATAATCCAAATGTTTATACCATGATTAATACAAAGTCAGTGTTATTTAATGAATTTGTTAATGTAGATGATCAGAAAAGTTAAACCAAAAAAAGCTTTCTGTTTGTAATCTAATATAGAATTTATTGGTAGTGGGAGGGGAAAGGGAGATAAAAGAAAAGGGCTGACCTTAAACATATAGTTTTTAAGTCCACAAATAAAAATATCGGTATTATTATTATTGTTATTATTATTTTCTTTGCTAAATTGACTACTTTTTGCCATTAATCTCAAATTAATCTATTATATTCCAATTGTTTTAAATTTCTTTAAGGTTTTTATTTTCCTTGCGTTATATAGTTTTAATTTAATGCATTATATTAATATAGTTGTTATATGCCTAAAATAAAGCTTTTTTTTTTTTTTTTTTTAAATATTTCTTGGTATGCATTTTTCGTAGAACTTTTAAGATTGCTGTTTTATTTAAAAATTATTGATACCTTAAACATCCCTCCGTGCTGGCAGAAAAGCTTTTTTCGGCAGGGGATCCCCTCCTTCAGCGGTGCCGACTGCACTCTGTGGCTGGCGGTCTTTCAATAGTTGCTCATCTCTTTTATCGATGTACAGGTGACGCCATATCTCGTTTATCTCCGCTGATTTGTAGTCATTAATTATGTCATGATTATGCGTGATTTCAATGCTTTCTCTGAGATAAACGTAGGTTTGATTATTGTAATTAGCTAATTTGGTGACATTTTCAAAGTCAATTTTTATATTGTTTTCCAGATAATTTTTGGCCAACGCGGTAGTATTACGGTTAAATTTGATATCATTTTGATGTTCTTTTATTCGGGTTTTTATTTTTCTCTTAGTAACACCTATGTAATTATATTCATTGTTTTCTTGATTTTTGAGGAGAATTTTGTAAATACCTGCAGTTTCGGTGGGGGGGATCAAATCTTTTTCATTTCTTATTAGTTGAAATATATTGGGGTTGGGTTTGATTGGTATGTTTAAATTAAATTTGCTAGCAGTGTTTTTTATCTTATTTGAAGTGCCTTGATTGTATGGTATAGAAAAAGTGTATTTGGTAGGGGTTTTTTGGGCCTTTGGAATACTATTTAGCTGTTTGATTCGTTTTTTATATAATTGGCTTACCGTATTTTTCTGCCTATTGTGCGCAGCGGTGTATAATACGCAGACATATTTTCTGGCTCATTTAAAAAAAAGCTGTCATATAGTACGCAGCGGCGTATTATGCGTATCACTGTACAACTTAGTTGGCAATATAAACAATATTACTCTGCATGATTCCCAACAAAAACATAAGTACATAATACACTACATTCATTCATTAATATATGTTAAAAGATGATTTATTTCGAATTCATAAAATTAATATTTACTAGAAATATTTTCTTATTTCTAAACTACGCCACAGAACTTTATGAATCGAAATTCTATGTACGATCAATAGATGGCGCCACTAAACAATTTTCGATTTCAAAAAATTCTTAATACGACAATTAATTCACAAGCAAAGCATATTTTCCAGCCTAAATTAATAATTTTAGTGCATATGCAAACATATAGGAATATTTTTTGAAATAAATATCACAAAAATCTTACAATAATATAAAAAATATGTTTGATTAAATTTTATTATTTCTAATAATCGAGCAATTATGTTTCTCTGGTTATTTAAACCTATATGCATTGTTTCCTCATTTTTAATTTAGAAATTAAAATTAAAAATAATAATAATAATACTGCAGTTATGTTTATCTTATTATTTAGCTTTTATAAATACATTTTTTCATTTTAAATTGGTGATAATTCAGAAAATATACCTTTAAAATTTATAAATAAATATCTAAAATTAAATAAGAATAATAATAAAATTTAATAATTTAAAAATATCTAAAAATTCACTTACCTGAAAATTCCTCTGGGGATCGAAATAAGCATAAAAAAAACAATGAAACATACACCTACTTAACGTCATTAAATGCATTTTATTCAAAGCCTTCAAACTCCGATTCATCTGACTCTGAATTAAACAAATTCAAAATACTTTCATCTAACAAATTAGCATCTTCGTTTTCACTAGATGTACAGTCACTGTTAGAAATATATCCCTCAATAAGTTTTGCCTTTTGAAATGATTTTTTAACAATTTCTTCCGAGATGTCATCCCACGATTTCTTTATCCATTCACATACTTCTGCGTACGTAGCTCGGCGCATTTTGCCACTTTTGGTTGTAGTATGATTTCCGTCGGTCATCCAGTCTTCCCAAAAATGCCTGATCTTACTCTTGAACGATCTATTAATTCCGATATCAAGTGGTTGAAGCTTTTTTGTAAGACCTCCGGGAATTATAGCTAATTTAGCAGATGCTGATTTAAGCGCATTCATTACGCTATCTTTAAGATGAGCTCTCATAGAATCCATTATGAGCATGGCTTTTGGCTTGAAAAAACTCCCTTTTCTTTTTCTCCACACACAATTCAGCCATTCAATCATTTCATCCTCATTCATCCACCCTTTTTCATTTGCTCTTACTTCAATCCCTTTGGGAAAATTTTCTTTGGGAATAGTCTTTCTTTTGAATATAACCATGGGTGGAAACTTCGTTCCATCGGCCGCGCAACTCAAAACTGATGAGAAAATCCTTAGTTTATTTTATTCTCATCGCCTCCTAACTTTCCCTCATGCTTATAGACATAGTTATTTAAACATATTACATCATCTATTTTGAAAGTTTATGCTATGTTTAGTCATTTTATCATTTTTATAAAATAACTTATTTAATTTATTTAATAGATTATAAATTAAGACTTACTTACTTCAGTTCTTTATTTTTCAGTTGTTTAAACTTTATTTTTATACTGTTAATTATCAATTACCGTTTTGTTTACATTAAAAACGATCTTTTCCATGCAACACCTTTCATTATCAATTTTGGACTGTTTTAATTTTTCTAACGATGTTTTTCCCACTAGATGGCGACATCGTAGCTAAAGATCGATCGTCATTATGCAAATCTTAATTGTTTCTTTTTACACCTGCCAGGTGTTCGTTTGTGATTCGTCCGTTTGATCGATGACGATCTACACGTCCTTATTTCAGATATATAAATATCAGATCTGGTTTAGTTCTGAGGTGTATTGTGTTGGTAATTGGCATGGATCTTGTTATCTGATATAGTAATGTAAAGTTTGACCGGCTGGTCCGGATCAAATTGATAATTTGTTGAGTTTATTTTTTTAATTGTTAAGTTTCTAAATATATTTATTAAGTTTTATTAATGATTTAAAGTTGTATGAATTAACTGCTTTTAGTGGAAATGCTGATAGTGATCATCTTATGAATTGAAGTTACTATATTTATGATTGAATGTCTCTATATTAAAGAAATAAAAGCGATTTTAGTATCATATGAGACTTTCCTTCTTTCAAGTAGCTATTAAACAAAACAATTCTTCCAGTATGGTTTTTTTTCAGTCACTCTTCTTCTGCATTACACTTCTGCTGATGTATCTAAATAAAATACTCACTACAAGAGGTTATGGGCTATATTTTCCATAACTAGAAGATGATTTTCAGTATGTATTTATGAAGTAAACTATATATAATTTCAAGTTACAGAACTTTTATTTCAAGAGATTAAGTTACAGCTTTAGTAAGAGTTTGTTTACAGTTGAAAATGTGCAGTTATGCATCTACTTTATTGAAATTAAGATTTATTTTGTCAAGTTTCATTGATTTGTCAAGTTTTCTTCATTTAAATTTTAGTTTATGCAGTTGAACTTTATTGTTTTAACAAGTTTTCTTCATTTAAATTTGAATTTTTACAATTGAACTGAATTATAATATGTACTCAGTTAAATTCTTCATAATTTTTTCTGCAATTGAACTTAATTGATTTACAGAATTGATTTTTCCAACTGTTTTTTTTTTGTTAAAATAGACTTTAAGTATGGCAATATTTAATCTTCTAAAGTAAATTACAGCAATAACTGATGGGATCAAGTTTTTTTTTCATGAAAGATACTTGTTAATTTAAATGAGTAAAAAGGTTGAAACGGATGAAAATTTAGAAGAGTCGGGGGGGGGGGGGGGGGGGGGGGCAAACAGAAAAGGAATTAAAGGATAGTTTTCAAGGTGTTTCTTTGTCAGTTCAAAGTGTTTTATTTTCCAACATGGCTACCAACCAGATTGAGAAGCTCAATTCAAGAAACTTTTCAACATGGATCTCTGATATGCGTTACTTGTTAATGGAGAAGGGTCTATGGGAGATAATTGATGAAGATCAGAAAATTCCAGAGGTGTCTTCAACTGTTACAGCTGAGAATGTTAAATTATTCACTTTACGTGCTAATCAAGTACTTTCTCTGATTTATCTCAATGTGGAGCCAGAATTTAAAAGAATCATTGATGACTGTAAGGAACCTACAGATGCTTGGAACAGACTTCGGAAAAATTTTCATCCTGATACTAGAGCTCACCATTTAACTTTATTTACAGAATTAATGGAAGCCAGGATTAGACATGGAGAGTCTATAAATTTATTTGCCTCCCGACTTAAGAAAATTTATCTTGATTTAAAACAAATTGATGACAATTTTTCACAGAATTATTTATGCTATCAGTTTTTGAGATACTTGCCATCAGTTTATGATAATATTGTCCAGTTGTTGTTGAGTAAATCTGATGAAGATTTTCAATTTGAAAAAATTGTGGATAGTGTTATTGCTGAAGAAACTAGAATGAGGCTACGGGATAAGGACAGTGTTAAAAGTGTAAATGTATCAAGTTTTTCTAAGTCTAATATAAGACAGCCTACTAAAAACAGATTCAAGGATAGAAGATGTTGGTCATGTGGAAAACTGGGTCACTTGAGGTCGAGATGTTATTCTAAGAAGAACTCTGTGTCTCCTCAACGTTTTTCTCCCTCACGAAGAAATGATCGTCGTTCTAGGTTTAACAGTCCATCTTCAGTTTCAAGTGAATGTAGTACTGGTGCCAATTCTTCTAGTTCAGATGCTTCTCCTTTGCCATCTTATAGAGAGTCCAGATCAGTTGGAAGGAATCCCCATGGTCGAGGACATTTCTCGAGTTCCAAAAAGGCTGCCAGATCACCGTCGAATAGTTCACGTAAGTTGAATTTATTTGTTTCCCATTCAAGTGTAAGCAATGTTGTAAAATCAAGCGATTGGCTATTTGACAGTGGGGCGAGCCATCATTTTTGTAACAATAGGACTTTATTTTCTAAATTTGAGACTTTAAATGACGAAATGTCCGTGGCTGTGAAGGATGTTTTATTCCCTATTCAGGGTAAAGGAGAAGTCAAGCTAAGATTTGGTCAAAGAGTCTTTACTTTATGTAATGTAATGTATTCAGATCAATTAAGTAGAAATCTTGTGTCTGGACCACAATTAGATTTGAAGGGTTTATCTTTTTATGGTAGTCAAGGCGAGGTGAAAATATACCGGGGGGATGAGTACCTGTTTAGTGCTTATCTTAAAGATAGAACCTATAAACTTTATCCTAAAATTCCTGATTCCCGTAAAAAGTCTGTTAAATTTGAAGTATTGTCCGCTAATGCTAGAAGTCGAATGATGCATTGGCATCGCAGATTTGGTCATATTAGTCAATCTTTAGTAGCTCATACTAGTCGCAGACAAGGTGTACGGGGATTACCAGGCTTAAGGGAATCTGATTTCATTTGTGAATTTTGTAAGTTAGGAAAGTTTAGAAGTGTATCTCATAAACCTAGTAAAAATATCAGGTCAAATCATCCACTAGAGCTCCTGTATGCTGATGTTTGGGGACCGTGTAGAAATGAGGGACGAAATGGCGAAAAATACTTTCTCTCAATCATTGATGATTTCTCTCGCCAGGTTTCTGTATATCCTTTAAGTATGAAGTCTGAAGTTTTTGATGTGGTGAAAAACCATATTATTAAGGCTGAGACTTTCTTGGGAAGAAAGGTTAAATCCTTTAGGTCAGACAATGGTGGAGAATTTGTTAATCAATCTTTTGATAATTTTTTTAGTGAGAAAGGTATTCGTCATGAGTTTACAAACGTCTATACTCCCCAACAAAACGGCGTTGCAGAACGGTTCATGTCTACCGCAGCTGATGGTATTCGTACATTGTTAATTGAAAGTAACTTGGATCCTAGTTTTTGGCCTGAAGCTCTTAAATATTTTGTTTATACTTGGAATCGTGTTTGTCCCAAACTTTTGAAGAAAACCCCTTTTGAGTTATATGGTGGAAGAAAACCTTCTGTTTGACACTTAAGGCCCTTTGGTACGGTTACTTATGTTGGTGTGCCAAAGCAAAGGCGATTTAAACTTGAAGCAAAAGCCCGTAAGGGTTATTTAGTAGGTTACGCTTTCAAAACAAAGGGGTATAGAATTTGGATTCCAGAGACTAATGAAATTATTGAATCTGGTAATGTCAATTTTGATGAATCGTGTTGTGGTTTAGGTCGCAGTGGAGCTGCACTGGGCACCGATGATTATGCCCTTTTCTCTCCTAGTGTTGAGCAAAGTCTGGAGGACGTTGTTGAAGTTGTACCTGTGGCCATCCCAGGTCCTTCCAACAGTACCCCGGATTCTCAACCTAGTGGAGTGGGGAGTAAAGATTCAGTGTCTAGCAATAATCAGTCTACTATTACCCATCTTAAGGAAGTTAGTTGGACTAGGAAGCCTGTTGTTCGTCGTACTGGTAATCGTACTGACATTTATTTTTATGAATTAGGCAAAACCAAACGTCTTAGATCACTTCATGATGTTGAAAATTATTGTAGAGAAAATAAATTGATGTTTAATCCTGATTTATTTGATTTTAGTGGTTCAAATCCGTATTCTGGCATTATTCCGATTCCAAGTAATTCATCAGATTTTTCAGATAGTGACAATAGTGACAGTGAGAGTGATTCAGTTGTTTCGAGTTTAGTTCACCCTTCAGCATGACTAGATCGGGAAGAGACTCCCAGGACTTTTAAACAGGCATGTAATTCCAGGCAGAGTCAGGTTTGGTGGAGTGCAATGAAACAGGAAATGAAGGTTATGCAAGAACGTGGAGTTTGGCATTTGTCTGAACTACCTAATCACGTCACTCCTGTTGGTTGCCGGTGGGTTTACACAATAAAAAGGGATGAGTTTGGACAGATAGTTAGACATAAGGCTCGCCTTGTGGCCCAGGGATTTAAACAGGTTAAAGGTGAATCCTATGAAGAAACATTTAGTCCTGTTGTAAATTTTGGTGTTATCCGGTTCTTTTTCTCCCTTCTTGTTTCATGTTGTGGGTGGTCGCATATTCAGTGTGACGTCACCTGTGCTTACCTGTATGCACCACTAAGTGAGGACGTGTATATGCTACAACCTCCTGGATTTGTTGAACCTGGTAAAGAGACTTTGTATTGCAAACTGGACCGGGCTCTGTATGGATTACATCAAAGTGGGAGAGAATGGTTTTATGAAATACATCATGTTTTAATTAAGATTGGATTTAGAAAGTTATCATCTTGTAATTGTGTTTATCTTTATGGGACAGATGTTGTACTTCTTCTTTATGTTGATGATATCGTAATTTTTGGAAAACATAAGAAATTTATTGATAAAGTTTTAGTTTTATTAAAGTCAAATTTTGATATAAAAGAATTGGGGAGAACAAGAAAATTATTAGGGGTTGAGTTTGAGGATACTCCATCTGGAGTAGTAATTCACCAATCCAATTACATTAATGATGTTTGTGAAAGATTTTCTAAGTTTAAAATTCCTCATTCTTCTTTACCTATCAGTAAAGGTACTGTGTTTTCCAAATCTCATTGTCCTACATCTAGTCAAGATATAACTGAAATGTCTCATTTACCGTATCGTAGTGTTTTGGGATGTCTTTCTTTTTTAGCTGGTCGTACTCGTCCTGATATAGCCTCCTCTGTTAATGTCCTGAGTCAATTTCAATCAAATCCTGGTTTGTTCCATTGGGATAGTTTATTGAGATGATTGGGCTATGTAAAATCAACTTCTCATTACAAACTTAAACTTTCTTGTAAATCTAATGATTTAGTAATTTTCTCCGATGCAGATTTCGCAGCTAACCGTGACGATCGGACCTCAATTGGCGGTCAGATAGTTTTGCTTGATAAGTCTCCGGTCGACTGGCGTACTTTTAAAGAAAAATGTGTTAGTTTGTCGACCATGGAATCTGAATTTATCGCAATGACTGAGGCTGTAAAGAATTTGGTTTGGTTTGATCGGATACGTCGTGAATGTGCTGAGGAATGTATTTTTTCTAATTTAGATAATGATGCTGTAATGAGAGTTGATAATCAAGCTGCTATAGATTTCATAAAATCACCAGTGGAAAATTATAAAACTAAGCATATAGACGTTAAATTATTTTTTATTAGAGATCTTTTAAATAATGGTGAATTTTCTGTTTCTTATGTACGTAGTAAATCAAACCTTGCGGATATTTTCACCAAACCTTTGACAAAAAATGAACTTTTGAATTTTGTAAATTTAATATTTATAACATAATTTTTCTCTTGTACATATATGAATTTTGTATGTCATATTTTTCTTATAGATAATTTGAGTACATTTAAATATATATATTTTTTTTTTGTCCAGTACATTGTTTTAAAATAGAAATTGTTTAAATATTTACATTGTTTTAAAATTTGGATTGCACATTGTTCTAATCTAGTGTTTCAACTTCATGGACTTTTTGATTAGTTAAAATTGCTGATTTGTACATATTTATTATAACAGTTTGTCCCAGCATTTTTTTTTTTTTATGTAATTATTTTAGTACTTTTGATTTAAGCAAGTTTTTTTTTAGTACTTTAAATTTATTTTACTTCATTTAGTATTCTTTTAAAAAATTAATTTGGTAGACAATTTAATTCCCGTCTATGTATGGAAATGGTGCTTTTGGTGGCTATTTACGATGATTCGAACAGCCTATACTACCGTTTCGGACAGGTGACCCTTGACCGGTAAATTGTCAGAGAATCATTTAGGAATAGTTTTTCTGGGAGTTACCACCATATGTAGGCCCTTGCAAGTCCCAATTTTTTTTTAATTTTGGCAATGTCACTAGGTCCCGTCTACCATAATTAAAATTTGTTCTGTTTATATCTTTTATGTGTATTATAATTTCTTTTCTTTTCTAGGCATCTAGAAACCTCATTTCATGTGGAACGTATGCTTTCTGTGCTAGCCGGAATTTGTTTTAAAAGAAGTGAATAGTTGTGCCTATATTCATTCTTGAATATGTTTGAAAGACGAATAAGTGAATGCGAAAGGCCGATGTTTTGTCCTTTTTTACCAAGTTCTGGATGGCTAGAAATTGAAATTTTTTTGTTAAATAAAGATTATTTTGTATTTGTAATTTGCTTTTGATATAGGTTTAAATATTTGATTTGGAGTTTAATGCTGGATTTGAAATTAATAAGTAATTTTTTTTGGTAAATATTTTTTTTTCATGTTTGTTAATGAAATTTTAAAATGAAACAAATTTTTTCTTGGACTTGTTTTCTGAAATGGAATTAATTGTGTTTTTTTTTTTGTTAGCCTCTTATCTAGGATATTCTAGACTCTGTTCTAGATTGGAGTAGTTAAATTTTTTTTTTTTTTTGAAATTGATGGAGTTTTAAGACTTAAGATTAAAAAAATTGAAATTTTCTTTGGAGAAAGATGCTTTAAGATTTTTTTGAAGTTGGATTTGTTACAACTTAATTGTTGTCTTCGTGTTAAATTTAGCTATTAACTTTTGTGTTATTGGGATGTTTGACTGCATTGGTTTGAAATTTAATTAAATTTTTTTTATCTTGTTTAAGATGTTTGGTAATGGGTCCATGCTGATTTTTCCTTCTTAAGGAGTCATGCATTTTGATTTTATGAGGCAATGAGAGGGGGGGCATTTGATGAGAAAATCCTTAGTTTATTTTATTCTCATCGCCTCCTAACTTTCCCTCATGCTTATAGACATAGTTATTTAAACATATTACATCATCTATTTTGAAAGTTTATGCTATGTTTAGTCATTTTATCATTTTTATAAAATAACTTATTTAATTTATTTAATAGATTATAAATTAAGACTTACTTACTTCAGTTCTTTATTTTTCAGTTGTTTAAACTTTATTTTTATACTGTTAATTATCAATTACCGTTTTGTTTACATTAAAAACGATCTTTTCCATGCAACACCTTTCATTATCAATTTTGGACTGTTTTAATTTTTCTAACGATGTTTTTCCCACTAGATGGCGACATCGTAGCTAAAGATCGATCGTCATTATGCAAATCTTAATTGTTTCTTTTTACACCTGCCAGGTGTTCGTTTGTGATTCGTCCGTTTGATCGATGACGATCTAAACGTCCTTATTTCAGATATATAAATATCAGATCTGGTTTAGTTCTGAGGTGTATTGTGTTGGTAATTGGCATGGATCTTGTTATCTGATATAGTAATGTAAAGTTTGACCGGCTGGTCCGGATCAAATTGATAATTTGTTGAGTTTATTTTTTTAATTGTTAAGTTTCTAAATATATTTATTAAGTTTTATTAATGATTTAAAGTTGTATGAATTAACTGCTTTTAGTGGAAATGCTGATAGTGATCATCTTATGAATTCAAGTTACTATATTTATGATTGAATGTCTCTATATTAAAGAAATAAAAGCGATTTTAGTATCATATGAGACTTTCCTTCTTTCAAGTAGCTATTAAACAAAACAATTCTTCCAGTATGGTTTTTTCTCAGTCACTCTTCTTCTGCATTACACTTCTGCTGATGTATCTAAATAAAATACTCACTACAAAAACGACAGTAAAGGCAGTTTTCTCGTGACCGGTTGTAACAATTGGAATAGATTTTTCACCTCTAGAATTTACTGTTCTATTCGGAGGTGAATCAAAACATAACGGTACTTCATCCATATTGATAATCTGCCCTGGAGAAAAATTATTATCATCTATTAGTTTTTTACAATGCCTATAAAAATCCTCAGCTTTCGTTTTCCAATCGGACGGTAATTTTTGACCTACTGTTGTGCGATTTCTAATAGCAAGACCTTTTCTTTCATAAATCGAAAACACCATGTAGGTCCGCCTTGAAAATTATCAATATTTTTCTCTTGGGCCAAGAGACGAGCTTTCAGTCTGATTTTTGTAGTTGAGACAGCAGATCCATTCTCCCTCTCGAGTACAATCCATCGATAAAGTTCTTCTTCTAATTCCGGCCACAATGGATGTCCGTGACGATTTGTTCTTCTTTTTTTATTTGATCTTTCGATATCAAGTTTATTTTTTCTCCATAAGCGGACATTTGATTCATTGACATTAAATATTCGTCCTGCTGTTCGATTATTGCTATTTTCAGCTTCGCTGATTACTTTCAATTTAAATTCATTAGTATAACTCGTTCGCTTAGACATCGCCGCAACTGTTTACTGATCGCTTCGCTATTAAAACTGAAATAAAATAAAACGGTAATGTTCGCGGTAATCGCATTCGCTATTCTTTTGTCTTTTCCATGGCTTACTCTCATTTTCTTACACAATATACAATTGGTTAAGATGTTATATCATTTTCACCAGCAGCCAATAAAAACGATCGTAAGAAAAACGAATGAGGTTGCGCTGCTGGCGCCTTCTGTTGTCCTATATTGGAAATATTAGTTTTTCTTCTGAATATTTTGTATAAACTTCAAATAAAAAGTACTCAGATAATACGCGGCATCCTTTAATGCGCAGCAAAAAAATTTAAACTTTTTTAGCACTTTATGCGCGTATAATAGGCAGAAAAATACGGTACTAATGTATTGGGGTAGCCTGCTTCAATACCCCAAAATATTAGTAAACCAATTATAAAAAACGAATCAAACAGTTAAATAGTATTCCAAATGCCCAAAAAACCCCTACCAAATACACTTTTTCTATACCATACAATCAAGGCACTTCAAATAAGATAAAAAACACTGCTAGCAAATTTAATTTAAACATACCAATCAAACCCAACCCCAATATAGTTCAACTAATAAGAAGTGATAAAGATTTGATCCCCCCACCGAAACTGCAGGTATTTACAAAATTCCCCTCAAAAATCAAGAAAACAAAGAATATAATTACATAGGTGTTACTAAGAGAAAAATAAAAACCCGAATAAACAAACATCAAAATGATATCAAATTTAACCGTAATACCACTGCGTTGGCCTAAAATTATCTGGAAAACAATATAAAAATTGACTTTGAAAATGTCACCAAATTAGCTAATTACAATAATCAAACCTATGCTTATCTCAGAGTAAAGCATTGAAATCACGCATAATCATGACGTAATTAATGACTACGAATCAGCGGAGAAAAACGAGATATGGCGTCACCTGTACATCGATAAAAGAGATGAGCAACTATTGAAAGACCGTCAGCCACAGAGTGCAGTCAGTGCTGCTGAAGGAGGGGATCCCTGCCAAAAAAAGGTTTTCTGCCAGCACGGAATGATGTTTAAGGTATCAATAATTTTTAAATATGTTTGTTAATTTCGTTAAAGTATTAAATCATAATTGCTGTTTTATTTCACTGAGTTAATGCTGTATCTTCTCCCCTGTCAGTAGTCTCTCATCAGTCTGATTCTGCTGATGGTTCTTCCAAAGAAAAGCTTGGAGGTATAGAGGTTTCTGAAGATGGAGAAAAGTCAAAGAAAGACAATTCTTCTGGTGATTTTAACAAAGATGATGATCAATTACAATTTAAATCTAATGTAGAAGATTCCACTATCAGCACAGCACATTCAGAACTTTGATCATTTTAACTTATTAATTTATATTTGTACATAATCATTAAGAGAATAAATATATTGAAGTAACTATCATATTTATCAAATTTTTGACCTTTTTGTTCTTTTATTGTGAACTTTCATTTTGTAATGTATTTTTTATTGTACCTGTGCCTGTTTTTTTCCAAAACAAGATTAGATGATTTCTTTGCACATAAATGCATATGTTCACTGTAAGCAGTGGATCACATGAAAGCAGTGGTGGATCCAAGGGGGGAGGAAGGGCTCTGGTGGCTCGAGTGTGTTTTTGAGTCAAAATGTGCAAAATCTAGAAACTTTAATTTTTTTTTTCAAAAAATTGATTTTATACTTGTTGTATAAGCAGCATGTAGTTTCTAGTTTCTTTCTTTCCTTCTTTCCATTGAAAGTCTTGTCACATTCGTTTATTGATCTTTTCTTAGAATTAGGTAGAAGGAGAACTCCTTATACTATAGGCTTTTGGAGAATGGCTGTTTTTTATGGAAAATGCTACTTTCTTCTCTTTGCAATATGAATACTCTGATAGTTAAGGGGGGTATTTTAGGGCTTGTTTCATTTTCACCTATGATATGATAACAAACAGCAGGGTATATTTTTAATTGAAGGGAGTCTGTGTAACCAGGTGCAAATCAATCTAGTTATTTTAAAACAAGAGTTAAAATGACAAGATTGGGGTAACAAATAGCTTTTGAATAGATTTACAGTGAAAGGATTACTTAAATCCTTAGAGCACAGGGGCGGTGGAACGTGAATTTTATTGACCGGGCCTGGAATATTGAAGCATGATCAATGGCGCACCACTGGGGGGAGGGGGGAGGCTAAGGGGGATCGAGCACCACAGACCAAAACGACACATAAGAATAATATTTTATAAAAGCTGTATTAGCAAAATTTTATTTTTAATTTTGTAAAACAGAAAAAATTAGGCGACACTCCGTACCGATTTCTCTTGTTCGTTGCATTATGGGCACATACAAGGTTCAGCATTTGCAGTTTTTGTAAAATTAGTGTTATCTTCATCTCTACGAGTATCATCATTGTTTTTATCAAGTACAGTTTCTTTTTCTAAACTTGGAATCGGGGAGTTTGAAGACACTTTAAAATATGACTCAATTTTTTGCCGTTTTCTGGAACTCATTTTTATAGGTGAAAAAAATAAATATGTAGTTTAATTAACCAAAATGCGTTTTTAGATGGAGCACAGGAAAAGCGTCTTCCTCGTTCTCTCCCTAGATTTGTGACTGAGACCATAGAAGCCACTGAAGGAGAGAGGGGACTTGTCACCCCAAAAATACGGACATAAGAATAGTCGTCTCTGAAAGGGGCGGGAGCACATTCAGCGGCTAAATTCTACTTTACCTCATCCCCCGAGACGCGAGTGACTCAGACTGTAGTAATGGGTATTGCACTTCTCACCCGAAAATTCATATAGAACAAGGAATATAATACAACACACAGATGAATGGGGATTCCGGGAAACTTGTTAGCAATCCCTGCTTTCCAGAGAGTAAAGAAAACTGGCTTACTAATCCTTTTTCTGCCGTCACCAGAATGCATTAATTATAGAACTTCGAAGAAATGATAAAAATAGAAAGGCCTATTATTAAAGTTCCAAATATAGAGCAGCTGGAGTTTATCTGAAAATTAATAATCAAATAGAACAACCAATATAACAATTCCGTACATAGAACAATTTTACAAATTTTCATAAGCTTACCAAGGATCCGACTTGAAGGGAGTTCTTTACTGCTAATCAGTCTCTTAAGTTAGTCCAAAACTATAGTATAGTCGTGAAAAGAGTTAATGTGGCTTATAGTTGTTGACACCAAACGATGCTCACTTCCAACCAGAAAAATGGACTCATAGAGGGGCCAAGAACTCCCAAAGTTTCACGAGTCCAAAGAGCAATATAGCTGGGACTATGGAAGCCATAACCAAACTGCGCGCTGACAAATTAATCCAAAATCTGGATGTCTCACCAATTCGTTTCAGGTAAACACACAGGTGTCATCTTCGATTCTCACTTTGCGACGAAGCTTATACTTCCTATATCACTCTATCACGAGCCAGGCGATATCTCGGGAGCCTTTCCTCATTTTCAGTACCAATATCATGCAGCAGCATCAATCATAACATAATCCTCTTCTTTTAATAAGAGACACGACACAACCTCTAATAAATTATTAGTCGTTATTTGGGACATCAAGGATAGCACATTTCAGGCCTCACACTGGCGACCTCTCGGGAGCCTTTCCTTGCTTTCAGTACCAATATCATGCTGCAATGTCAACCATAACATATCCTCTTGTTTTAATAAGAGATACAATCTTTAATACAGTATTAGTCGTTATTCCGGACATCGCAGGCAGCCCATTTCAGGCCTCACACTTTATATCCAGGCGAGCCCCTCCGGTAAGCGAGTAGATTCCTCCTTAGAGAGAATTTCTCTGAGGTCTTTCTTTCCTTCTCACAAAAAATAGAATAAAAGAAAAACATCCCTCTCATTCACCTGCACACCCGCCGGCCACCAAAGGGCCCTCCAACTATTTGAGTCTAAATCCATTTTCCTCCCATAAAACTTAAGTTCTCCTAAAACGAGATAACTGTTAATACAACCTCCGGCACCCCCACAAAATGCCCACCCACAGTGCACTTTCTCCAACACAGTCATAAATGAAAATGGCAAGACATATACACTCTTTTTATTATTATTTTCATCACCTGTTTTATAATACAAAATAAAATCCAACATCCCAACATAATAAAGAAAGAACTACAAAACTTAAGAATTAAGACAGGTCTGGTGTACAGATGAATTTTCCAAATTTTAGTGAACATTGAAAAACCAGAAGTGAGTCCGTATCTCAAAAATGGCTCTAATGATTTTCTTCAAATTTGATATATAAATACTCTATTAGATGTACTTTCGAATGATATACTTGGTTAGTTCAGGAAAATAGGCGTCCTATATAAATAGCTCAATTTCAGGTCTTGCTAGCACATTCCTTTAAAAACAGCTGTACAAATTTTTTTCAAACTTGCCATATTAACTCACTTTTATATATACTTTTGTATGTAATTATTGTTTTCCGGTCAATAATTGATTTTTTGTTAAAAGTTGGTGTCTCAAAAACAGCTCTAACAATTTTCTTGAAAATTGTTATATAAATTCATTTCTTTCTCGTGTATTACGTGGTTATTACAGGAAATTAAGTCTTCCTGCTGAGGTAAATCATCTTCAAATCTCGGAAATTTGTGTTTCAAAAAATAACTCTACCCTTTTTTTCTCTTATTTTTTACCTATATATAAGCTTCGTTTTATATGTCTTTATAAGTTTCTCTTACCGGAAAAATTTTAGGTTTCTACTTCTTTAGGTCACTTTTATGTTATCTGATCACATTATCTCTCAAAAATGCATATAATATGTGTGATAGTGGGTAATGGAAGTCATGTAGTTGTTTCACACCAGATTTTTTGGGAATAGCATTACGTGTGTCAAGCTGGTCTGACCACATATCGAAAAATGAAAAATAGTAATATAAAAAAATTAGTGCTAATTAGTGCTAGAACCTCCGAATTAGTGCTGTATATTTAAACAAGTTATTAAGAAATAAATGTGGCCCGACTGCCTTGACGTCAAGCTAGCCGGCCACATATAGAAAAAATTACTTTTTCTAAAAAACGTTTACATAGAAAATTAGTGCTAGAATAGTGCTTATTAGCCACCAAATTACAGAATTAGTGCTCAATTTTTAAAAACGTTTTTAAGAATTAAATGTGGTCCGGCTATCTTGACGTCAAGCTGGCCAGCCACATATAGAAAAAATTACTTTTTTCAAAAAGCGTTTACATAGAAAATTAGTGCTACTTAGGCACCAAATTACAGAATTCGTGCTCAATATTTAAAAAAATAATTAAGACTTTAATGTGGTCTGGCTATATTGACGTCAAGCTGGCCGGCCACATATAGAAAAAATCACCTTTTCTAAAACACGTTTACATAGGAAATTAGTGCTAGATTAGTACTCATTAGCCACCAAATTACAGAATTAGTGCTCAATATTTAAAAAAAGTTGTTAAGAATTAAATGTGGTCCTTCTATCTTGACGTCAAGCTGGCCGGCCACATACAGAAAAAATTACTTTTTTCAAAAAACGTTTATGTAGAAAATTAGTGCTAGATTAGTGCTAATTAAGCACCAAATTACAGAATTCGTGCTCAATATTTAAAAAAGTCATTAAGACTTTAATGTGGTCCGGCTATATTGACGTCAAGCTGTCCGGCCACATATAGATAAAATTGCTTTTGCCAAAAAACGTTCACATACATAATTAGTGCTAGATTAGTGCTAATTAGCCACCAAATTACAGAATTAGTGCTGTATATTTAAACAAGTTATTAATAAATAAATGTGGTCGAAACGATCTTCACGTCAAGCTAACTGGCCACATATAGAAAAAATTACTTTTCCCCAAAAACGTTTATATAGAAAATTAGTGCTAGATTAGTGCTGATAAGGCAATAAAATTACAGAATTCGTGCTCAGTATTTAAAAAAGATATTAAAAATTTAATGTGGTCCGGCTACCTTGACGTCAAACTGGCCGGCCACATATAGAAAAAATTGCTTTTGCCAAAAAACATTTACATACATAATTAGTGCTAAATTAATACTGATTAGGCACCAAATTACAGAATTGGTGCTCAATATTTAAAAAAAATATTAAGAATTTAATGTGGTTCGGCTAACTTGACGTCAAGCTGGCCGGCGACATATAGAAAAAAGTGCTTTCTTTTCAAAAAACGTTTACATAGAAAATGAGTGCTAGATTGGTGCTGATTAGGCACCAAATTACAGAACTCGTGCTCACTAATTAAAAAAGTTATTAAGAATTATATGTGCTCTGGGTAGCGTATCTCCATTATGCTTGAGCATATAGATTAGCCTGGCGAATTTTCGTAGCTAGCGTCAAAATCTCTCTCCCGCGAAGTAACCCTTGTTTCTACTTCCTTTCCGAATCACAGAGGCTTCCAACAATCTTCTTCTTCTTTTTTTTTTTTTTTTTTTTATCTATCTCCAGGAGAATGAATTGTTTAAAATGTGTCAATAGAATCTTAGTATCATTATTTTTAAATATTTAATGCCTAAATTTATCAGGAAACCTCCACCCTCTGAATTTAATTTTTCAGGATTAATGAAGATATAAAATTGTATAGTATTATTCTAATTTTAAGGATTTTAAAATTGTTCTTGAAATATATTATTATTATTATTATTATTATTTTACTTCCTCTCACTCATAAATATGATAGAGAAGGTATTAATTTTGGGTCAAATTTTCAAAATTGAGTTTGTTATATTTTACACGTTTTGAGGTCCCCTGAATCAGAACTGTTAAAAATCTGTCAATGGTATTGTTATTTTTAAATATTATATTTAATGCCTAAATTTATTAGACGTCCACACTTAAATTTAATTTAGCAAGATTAATGAAGAAATAAAATTGTAATATTCTAATTTTAAGGCTTTTAAAATTGTTTTTGAATTGCATTTTTACTTTTATTTTTTCATCCTCTTATCCAGATATGTGGTAGCAAACTTATTGGTTTTGGGTGAAATTTTAGAAATAAAATTTTTGTTATACTTTCCCGTTTTGAGGCTCCCTGAATCAGAAAATCATGTTTTTAACGGTTGGTATTAGTGTCTGTGTCTGTGTCTATCTGTTATGAGCATATCTCAAGAACAAATAGTAGCAGAAAGTTTAAACTTGATATTCTAAATATGTATCATATAGGGTCGTTACACTAAACTTTTCATTGAAATCAAGTAAATGGTTCATGTACAGAGACATTCAAGAGCATTTAAATACCGTAAAATTCCGATAGTAACCCCCCCCCTTTTTTTCCAAGAGGAAATTTGTCAAAACAGGGGGAGGGATTATATTCGGAAGTTTCCGGAAAAGTACGACGATTTCAGAAGGGGGGAGGCTATAATCGGAAGTTTCACAATCTTTTTCTAGAAGTATTATTAATTTTATTAATATTACAATATATATTAATGGTTACTAAATTGTATTAACAATATAGTAATACTGATTATTATTTATTAAATTTTATTAATAATAAAAAAAAAATTATTAATCAGTTTAAATTTTTATTTTAGCAAAAAAAAAAAAAAAGTATTCGGAATAACAGAAACAGACACGAACATTTGATAAACAAATCGCAGTTGTGAAGCGAAGCAGTCTCATAGAATAATAATTGAGCAGTATAAAATTCACTAGCAGTTAAAAAAACAGTTAATTGCACTGTTATTAACTGATATGAAAGAACAAAACAAGGTGAACGATAACTATTAAAGTTACATATCCAAGTACTATTACGGAGTTATTATGCTATTTAAAATTAGAAAGAGAAGTTAAAATTTAGAAAAGAGTTGTGATCGCATAAGCAAGATTGTGAAAGCCACGGCCGCTTGCGATAGCAGTTAACGTTTTGGAGTTTAAAGAATGTAAACAACTCCACATTTTTTTTATTTGGAGTTATTTTACTTTAAAAAGATGAGTAAAAATAATACTTGGATACGTTTATATGCAAATTAAAGCTTCTAAATAAACATATAAAATTTCATAATTTAAAAAAGTATGTTTGCAATGCTCATGGGAAAAACGAAAGAGTGGCGAACTTAGCCGCCAAAGGTAAGGAAGGGGAGGTTATAAACGGAATTTTCTGAAAAAGTAAAGTATGCCAAATTTCAGAGGGGGGGGGAGGGTTATAATCGGGAGGGGGGTTACTATCGGAATTTTACGGAAAATTATGTCTATGGGGAAATTTCGGCTCAGTACAGTGTAATATTTATAGACTGACATAAAATAAAATGTATATATATATTTTAATTTAGAAATTTATTCATCAACCATGAAAAGTCATTTCAGAAAATTTTGGAGTGGAAGGCTGATATAATTTATACCAACTATGTGAAAAATACCAGAGCCGAGAATTGAACCCGGGCCTTCCGCTTTACGCGCGGATGCTCAAACCATCGAGCTACCTGATAGATGAGACTTATAAGAAGTCAAACTTTTATTTCCATTATATTTAAGCAGACATACAGTGAAAGTTTAATAAATTTAATGACTAGTGTAACTTAAAGGGGAAAAATTTGACAAGTAAAACAAAGTCAAATTCATTTTAAACATTTTTATTAAAAACTTTTAAAGATTCAAAAAGCCAACAATAACAAATAGAAAAAATATTTAACAATTAATTTTAGCTATAAAACTTAACAAATGTAGATGAAAACACAATGTTTATATTCAAAAGGTTATCAAAAAGTTAACTTCAAAAAACAACTGAACTGACCAATAAATTAAATCTAGCATTTTTAATTTATAAGAAGGCTTTACCTTTAAAAAAATTTCTTGACTCCCAGATTTTCTAACTGAGACATCACGTATAACGATAAAACGATTGCAAGAAATAACTGATGATATTTAAGCTTGATAATAACCAATAATTGATGAAACTGCAACTTGAAGAAGCTATGGTCGCCAGGTTGACACATAGCATGGAAAAAACTTGGCAGGTTAAAAAATATTCACAAGCAATGTTCAAAAGAAACTGTGGTCGCCTGGTTGACACACAGCACGCTGTTCGTGAAGAAGCTATGGTCGCCTGGTTGACACATAGCATGAAAATTGGAACAGTCTAGGATGACATTCAAAAGAATACAGTTCAAACAAACACTGTAATCTTCAAAAAAACTCACAGCCAAAATGAACTTGCTTTTTAAATTCCTAGCCGTCATTTAAACATACATAATTTAACAAATGATAACTTCAAAACAATTATCGCCGCTAACTTGCAAAAATGAATTTTACATATTTTGACAACTATTTAACATTTTAAACGACCGCATCCTTGAAATGATAAACTGCTAATTGAATAAATAAATTTACGAGGACCAGCCTCAGACAGAACATAAAATCTTACATTAGCATCTTTTACCAGTCGAATTCACCACCAACTCAAAATAAAACACCTCTATTTATATGATAGTGTCTAAAACATGCAGCATGATCAAAGAGCAAACAGCCAATCACGGCTCAACACGGCATAAATATTCAACCGCCGTCAACGCCATTCAGTGGTGAAAACATGCAATCTCCGAACAAACTCTTGATAGTAATGAATCTGGCAACAAGATTGTACCGCGATGTCTAAAGAATGTAAACAAAACGGAGTCAGGAAAAGAAAGTAAGTAAAGCAAAACGAACATATTAAATAAAGTTTAACGAATGTTTTAAAAGCACTCAAAAGGGTTTTTAAATAATTTAAACAGTCATTTATTATATTCTATTTATATTATGTTCTATAAAAAAAGTTGAGTAATTTGTGAGGACAAGTGATAGAAACAATAAGTGAAGTTTTTAAGCTTTCTATCACTACCTGGTTGTGAGAAATGCCTAGCTGGTAATCAACCAGGGTAGCTCGATGGTTTGAGCATCCGCGCGTAAAGCGGAAGGCCCGAGTTCGATTCCCGGCTCTGGTATTTTTCACATAGTTGGTATAAATTATATCAGCCTTCCACTCCAAAATTTTCTGACATGACTTTTCATGGTTGATGAATAAATTTCTAAATTAAAATAAAATTTCATGATCTATTGGAGTTGTGCCATGAATATTAATGTCACTTGATACAGCTGTGTTTACAGTCTCGGTGACTTTGCCAACGAATGTTATGTGAGAAATGCCTAGCTGGTAATCAACCAGGGTAGCTCGATGGTTTGAGCATCCGCGCGTAAAGCGGAAGGCCCAGGTTCGATTCCCGGCTCTGGTATTTTTCACATAGTTGGTATAAATTATATTAGCCTTCCACTCCAAAATTTTCTGAAATGACTTTTCATGGTTGATGAATAAATTTCTAAATTAAAATAAAATTTCATGGTCTATTGGAGTTGTGCCATGAATATTAATGTCACTTGATACAGCTGTGTTTACAGTCTCGGTGACTTTGCCAACGAATGTTATGTGAGAAATGCCTAGCTGGTAATTCAACCAGGGTAGCTCGATGGTTTGAGCATCCGCGCGTAAAGCGGAAGGCCCGGGTTCGATTCCCGGCTCTGGTATTTTTCACATAGTTGGTATAAATTATATCAGCCTTCCACTCCAAAATTTTCTGAAATGACTTTTCATGGTTGATGAATAAATTTCTAAATTAAAATAAAATTTCATGGTCTATTGGAGTTGTGCCATGAATATTAATGTCACTTGATACAGCTGTGTTTACAGTCTCGGTGACTTTGCCAACGAATGTTATGTGAGAAATGCGTAGCTGGTAATCAACCAGGGTAGCTCGATGGTTTGAGCATCCGCGCGTAAAGCGGATAATATTGGAAAATAAAGTTCAATTTGAACATTGCAGTGGTCTGAGTGTGTGGAAGACTTCAAAAACAACACAGATTTAAAAAACGAACTTATTTTAATTAATCATAATTAAAGTTACATTAAAAATAAAACTATCTTCATATCCAGCAAACTCTGCTGTAAAAAGAAACATAACTAGACAACAAAAAAACAAAGTGCCAACCAGTTGACAGGCAAGAGAGAGACTTGCCCAAAACACTCTACATTTATAGTCTTTACCTGTAAACAATTTACATTTTGACTGATGCCAATACGAAAAAAAACATTTACATAAATTCATTCCAGTTGTCTCCACTCTCACAAAACAGAGCAGTCCTGTAGCAGTGATCACTGTGATTTAGTCACTTTACATTATATTGTTTACATTTTGAAATTCACTTGCAGTTGCTTTGGAGCAGTGAAAACAAGGCCTGTGCCATATTTTTAGATACTATTGAGTATGTTAACTCTTATTATATTAAACATATAAAAGTATTCCATTAACATTACTTTATATAAATGAAAAACTAAAAGTTAGTTTAAACAAATATGGCTCCCAAGAAATGCCCCCCTTTTTCAATGCTCCCCAGCAACAGCGAAACCACAAGACAAATACTAAAAACAAACTCATTTCAATACAAAAAAATTTTAACTTTGGCAAAAAGAAAACTGTCAATCTAGTCAGTGCAGGGCCTGAAGCGGTTCTCAAGAACTTACTGGCCATGCAATGACCAAAAATGACAAAAAGTGTATTTAATCTAAGTCTGAAAAAATTCTCCTACAAAAATTCATTAAGTATTCCTTAACTAAAGGTTTTGTGAAAATATCTGCTAAATTTAACTTGCTTTTTACATATTTTAATTCAAAAAAATTATCGGAAACCAAATTTCTCAAAAAATGATATTTAATGTGTATATGTTTAGTACGACTATTTTCAAAAGGTGAATTTGAAAAAGATATTGCTGCTTGATTATCACAATATAATAGACATTTTTCTAAGTTTAAATTTAAGTTATTATCTAATAAAACATTTTTTAACCATACTAATTCCTTTGCTGCTTCAGTTAAACTAACATATTCAGCTTCCATTGTGGACAAGCTGACACACTGTTGTTTAAAAGTTTTCCAAGATATGGGTGTTTCATCTAAAAAAACTATATAGCCTCCCATTGAAACTCTATCATCTCTATTACTGGCAAAATCAGAATCTGAAAAACAGCTTAAATTTAACTCTTTAATTTTTGATAATTCTAATTTATAATTCCGTGTCTTTTTAAGATAGCCTAACAACTTTAACAAATTATGCCAATGTTTCATTCCAGGATTTGATTGGAACTGGGAAAGTAAGTTTACTGCATACATAATATCTGGTCTCGTTCGACCAGCGATAAACGATAAACAGCCTATTAAATTTCTATAGGGAATTTGCTGCATTTCATCAGCTTCTGCTTTATTACATGGAGAATCTAATTTAGACAAAATTTCTCCCCTAGATATTGGTAAAGAGCTTATGGGAAACTTGTATTTTTCATACAATTCACAGACTTTATCAATATATGAATTTTGATGAATAAAAAGTTTATCACCAATCTCTTCAAACTCAATACCCAAAAGTTTTTTAGTCCTCCCCAAAATTTTAAGATCAAAATGTTTTTGCAGCAAACCAACTCCAAGTTCCAAATCATTTTCTGTTTTTCCAAAAATTACTAAATCATCTACATATAATAATAAAACAATATTACATTGAAAGACATAAACACAATTGCACCAATTTAATTTCTGAAAATTCAATTTTATTAAGGCATTGTCCATTTCCTGATACCACTGGCAACTACTCTGATGAAGCCCATATAGAGCCCTCTTCAACTTGCAAACTTTATCTTTATCTTGAACAAAACCCTCTGGTTGCTTCATATAAATAACTTCATTTAGATTTGCATACAAATATGCATTATTAATATCTACCTGTACATTATACCATTTAAAAAAACATAGAAAAATAGAAAAAAACAATCTTATTATAGAAAAATTAACAACTGGACTAAAAACTTCTTCATAACTTTCACCTTTTATTTGGTCAAAACCTTGTGCTACTAAACGAGCTTTATATCTAATTACTTCATTTTTCTCATTCCTTTTAAGGGTATAAACCCACCTGTTACCTAAAATTTTTACATCATTTGGTGGTTCGACAAGTTCCCAAACATTGCGGTCATATATGACCTGCATTTCTTGTTTCATTGCCTCTTCCCACTTAAACGATTCAGGTGAGTTTATTGCCTCTCTAAAGGATTTAGGAATTTTTATTTCTACCAAATTTGCTTCGTTTAATTCAAAATCTGAAATTTTTCCCTGTATTAAATTCTTTCCCGAGAAATCAAACATTTTTTCATCCCATTTAATTTTATTTTTTTCACAAAAATTTTTAACTTCATAACGCGTTTTACTTCCCTCAATTCCATAATAAATATCTGTTCTATTACCAGTTGTTCTAGGTACCGCTTTTCTTACCCAAGAGATAGATGAGCAATCTGCTAAACCTGATCCCTCATGACATTCAGTTTCATCTGTCTGTGACTCTAAACTTTTAGTCAAGTCATCCAATACAGGACTAATGTCTTCATTGTCAAAATAGTCTGGTACAGAAAAAGAAAAATTAGGACATTTAATTACCTTTTGATTATTTATTACATCTATTGCTCTTTTAGTTTCATTAAATCTTACATTAATAGTCTCTATTAGTTTCTGTTCGTCTATTAACCATATTCTATACCCTTTTGTTCTTTGAGCATAACCTAACATAATCCCCAGTTTGGCTCGCATATCAAGCTTTTTCCTGGTTTGTTTAGGCACACCCACATAAGCTAAACATCCAAAAGGTTTCAAGTGTGAAACTGAAGGTTTTCTACCCATATAAAGTTCAAAAGGAGTCTTATTGTTTTTATGGCATAATCTATTCCAGACATAAGTAAAGCATTTAAGGGCTTCTCCCCAAAATTTCTGTGAAACTCCACTAGCATTTAATAAAGCTTTAACTCCATCAAGAGCAGTCAAATTAAACCGTTCACTGACCCCGTTCATCTCAGGACTATATGGATTAGTTTTTTCATGTGTAATCCCCTGTTTCTCAAGGAAATTTTCAAATTCTTTATTACAGAATTCCATCCCATTATCCGTTCTAATTGACACAATCTTTCGATTAAGCAACCTTTCTGCCCGCCTGGAAAATTTAAGAAAACTCTCAAATACATCAGACTTATTTCTCATAATATAAACGGTTACTTTACGAGAGAAATCATCTGTTATTGTCAAAAAGAACCTATTTCCACCCTGAGACAACACTGGCAAAGGGCCACAAACATCAAGATGCAACAATTCTAAAGGAACTTTAGAACGTATTTCACCAATTGATTTAAAAGATACACGTTTAGATTTAGCTAACTTACATGGTATACAATCTTCTAATGTTCTATTTAAACCAGGAAGTCCTTTAACACTATTGTTTTTACTTGTATCTATAATATAATTATCATTAATATGGCAAAATCTATCATGCCACAAGCTAATATTTTGTGACATTTCAACCTGATTTGCACCAAGATCACTTGGACTGTGCATTTCATTCTCTTTCAATACATATTTAAATGGCTTAAAAAAATATAAATCATTTTTTCTAACTGCATAGAACAGCTCATTGCAATTTTTATCATAAACATTAATTATACCTTTACTTCCAACAAAATTAATTCCTTGTTTTTCTAATTTAACTCCAGACAAAAGATTTCTTCTAAACTGTGGGTTATACAAAACATTTTTTAAAGTTACTTTATTTAAATTATTTTTACATTTGACTAAAAATTCAATAGTTCCCTTTCCCTGAATTGAACTTCCTTTCTCTTCAACAGCTAACGACATCTGCACATTTTCTACTGGTTCAAAATCTAAATATAACCTTTTATTGTTACAGAAGTGTGCAGTCGCAGCAGTATCGAACACCCAAGTTATACTATCACCGTTTACAACTGAGGAATTTGCCTCAGGAGAAAGCTCAGTCAAACTACATTCAGAGAAAGAAAAGTTATATTTATCTATTTCAACATTATTAACTTCAGAAAATTTATTGGAATGAGCAGTTCTATTTACACAATTAGATTTCAAATGGCCATACTGACCACATTTAAAACAAGGACCAATAACTTTCTTTTTCAAAAAAGCACCTCCAAATTTAGAAACATTAGATTCATTTTTATAATTTTTTGCATTAGTTACATTTTTACAATCACCAGTATAAGAATCTTTAAATTTACTAGATTTTTTGGAACCACTAGAACAATTACTATTTTTAACATTAGTACGACCATGATTATTGAAATTTGATTTTTTAACGTAACATGAATTACCTGATTTTACAGTTTCACAACTAAAGACTTCTCCAACATTTAATCCACCAGCAGAAATCTTCAAACGATTCTCTTCTAACAGTAGCTCATTTTCTATCTTGTCTGGCACAAATTCTTCATCTGGCCATCTGTATATTGACTGTACTATAGCTTGAAACTGTTCAGGCAAACTTCTTATCATCTGATATCCTATGTATAGCGTCTGCAACTCATGACCAGCTTCACGCAATTTTTCTGCAGCTTGTTTTACTCTACATAAAAAAAGTCCCAAATTTTCACCTTGTTGACATCTTGTACTAAAGAAATCATCCAATAGTTGAATTATTCTTGCACGTGTGGAAGGCTCAAAATGCTTGTTAAGAATATTCCAAGCTTTAGCTCCATCAGTTGTACACGAAATTAATGGTTTAAATTCAGTACTCAATGACTGGTATATCAAAGTAAAGGCTCTGTCTTTTCTTAACTGTAAGTCACTTCTTTCCTTCCATGTCAACTGTTCAGAAACTGGAATCACGGCTTTTGCAGCTGTAGCACCTTTATCTGAAGTGGGATCCTCTTCATGTGTAAGTACAACTCCTTTATCAGATGTGGCACCTTTGCTCTGAATAAGTTCTGCAAGTTCAGGTTTCTCTATAAAACACCAGGCTCCATGATGCATTAAAAGAACTTTCATTTCTACTTTCCATATTTCCCAATTGCCAGCAGTCAACAGAAATGGAGTTTCAGAATTCATCTTCTTTTAATTCCGGTTTGCACTATTCAAATAGAAGTAGAGAACTTTCCAAAAACAAAAGTCCACTCTAAAAATAGTCCTTGAAAAAACACAGGTACATAGCCAACAGAAATCCATCTTCACTTCCACCACATAAGCCTAATTAGGTTAGAGGGGCCTGGGCCCATAACCACTATTGGAAAATAAAGTTCAATTTGAACATTGCAGTGGTCTGAGTGTGTGGAAGACTTCAAAAACAACACAGATTTAAAAAACGAACTTATTTTAATTAATCATAATTAAAGTTACATTAAAAATAAAACTATCTTCATATCCAGCAAACTCTGCTGTAAAAAGAAACATAACTAAACAACAAAAAAACAAAGTGCCAACCAGTTGACAGGCAAGAGAGAGACTTGCCCAAAACACTCTACATTTATAGTCTTTACCTGTAAACAATTTACATTTTGACTGATGCCAATACGAAAAAAAACATTTACATAAATTCATTCCAGTTGTCTCCACTCTCACAAAACAGAGCAGTCCTGTAGCAGTGATCACTGTGATTTAGTCACTTTACATTATATTGTTTACATTTTGAAATTCACTTGCAGTTGCTTTGGAGCAGTGAAAACAAGGCCTGTGCCATATTTTTAGATACTATTGAGTATGTTAACTCTTATTATATTAAACATATAAAAGTATTCCATTAACATTACTTTATATAAATGAAAAACTAAAAGTTAGTTTAAACAAATATGGCTCCCAAGAAGGCCCGGGTTCGATTCCCGGCTCTGGTATTTTTCACATAGTTGGTATAAATTATATCAGCCTTCCACTCCAAAATTTTCTGAAATGTATATATATATTTATTTATTTATATGCATAAAAGTACGTTTTGTGTAGATTGTGGTATTGAAATCATTCATCATTCGTTTACAGGGCTACCCAAATTATTTCGATATATTGAGCCTATACTTGGAAATTGCTGGAATTGTAATTGATTTTGTATTAGATTTTTAGAAGTAAGACTAAATTTAAGTTCACAATATTGTTTATGGCACATATTTTTTGTGGACAATGTACAGGGTTGCCAAAAATTGAATTCAACGTTTTTTTTTTTCTTCTGTTGAATGTAACTGATGGAAATGCTTTGTACATTTTACTATGTTGATGAACACTGTAATAAGCAAAATTAATTTTTTCATACCCATACTGTAAACAAAATCCAGACTGTTTTTTTTTAAAGTTCTGTTTTCAACTCTTTTTTTTTTTTCTGGTATAATATAACGTTTTGTGGTGCCTTGATTACGAAAGTTGAATTTTAGCAGTTGATATGTATGTATATCTGTTAACAGCATAATTTAAAAATAAATAACTGCAAGAAATTCAAATTTGGCCTTTAGAATTTCGTATTAGGTTTCCACTTAAAAATTTGATCATGGCTGGTAAGTCTGAATGCAAATTAATAACAGCCTTGATTTCTTTTAAATAATTGTATGCACTGTAAGTGAACGAGGAGTTGAGGAGGCCGGTAATCCCCCTCACACAGAATTACATGCCAAATAAATCTGTTTCTAAGCCTATTTCAGATTGTTTTACAAGTACATTTAACTTGTAAAACAATCTTAACGCTATTGATCTTATGTTTTAAAATGCAATCCTAATATTATAGAATTGAAATGCAGGGTAAGAGAGAAAGTCGTGTGAGTAACACACCATATTATTATTACTGTTATTATCATTATTCTTATTATTATGATTCTTTTACTTTCTTTCACCCATATATTGTAAAGAAAGTTTTGTTTTTGACTCAGATTTTTGACATTGAGTTGTTGCTTTTTTTACACGTCTTGAAGTATCCTGAAACCAAAAATTAGGTTTTTAGTGGTTGCCTTTGTGTGTCTGTGTACGTCTGTGTACGTCTGATCATCATAACTCAAGAACAAATATTTGCTAGAAGTCCAGACTCGGAGAAAAAAATTAGTAATTCGTGTACAATTACTACGAAAAGAATTCAAATTCATTAAGTCTATGTGCGAAATTTCTGATAGGTACAGTTTAATATCTTTGGATTGCACAAAACAAAATAAATTGAATTTGTATTTTTATATGCATTAAAACATGTTTCGTATAGAATATGGAATGTAAATCCTTCATTAGATGTTAAACAGAACCCCAGAAAAGAATTCAGATACATTTATACAATGAAAATACTGGAAGAGCATTTCAAGTCGTGTTATGCGTTTTTCATTCTGTGCTAAATTTAAGTACACTATATTGTATTTTCAAACCTTACAGTCAGTATACTGTGCTACCCAAAATTAAGTGAAAGCATTTTTTTTCATTAATTTTTATGAATAAAAATCAATGTAATAAATGCAATTAAAATTTAATTAACTTTAAATTATTCTCTTTCTCTAATTTACTTTCTCTTATCGCCGTGGCCATATCTACAAAAATTTTCTTTATCCAAAAAATGATTACATACAAAATTAGTGCTACATTAGTTCTGATCAGGCACAAAATTATAGAATTCATGCTCAATAATTAAAAAATATATCACGATTTAAATGCACTGCGTCTATCTTGACGTCAAGGCGGCCGGCCCCGACTGCATATAGAAAAAATTACTATTTCCAAAAATCGTTTAAACACAAAATTAGTGCTAGATAAGTTCTGAGCAGGCACCAAATTACAAAATTCGTCATTACTAATTAAAACAGTTATTAAGAATTAAATGTGCTTCGGCTATCTCTTCCTCAATCTGGCCGGCCGTGGACACATCTAGAAAAATTTACTTTTTCCTAAAAACAATTTCACACAAAATTAGTGCTACATTAGTGCTGATCAGGCACCAGATTACAGAACTGGTGCTCAATAATTAAAAAATTTATTAACAATTGAATGTACTCCAGCTATTTCTTCGTCAAGCTGGCCGGCCGCGGCTACATCTAGAAAAAATTAGTTTTTCCTGAAAACGATTACACACAAAATTAGTGCTACATCAGTGCTGATCTGGCACCAAATTACAGAATTCATGCTCAATAAATAAAAAAATATATCACAATTTTAATATACTGCAGCAGTGGCGTAGCGAGCATAACTAGCGCTCGGGGCAAGATTCCTTTTCGGCGCCCCCCCCTCCCCCTCACAATTTTTTTTTTTCGGAATTTTGTTTTAAAATTTTTAAGTTTAATTCAGTTAGTATTTGTAGAAGAACGGAACGATTTTTCTTTATATTTTCCCTTACCGAAATATGGTAGAGAATATTATTGTTTTAAAATCAAATTTTGGAAATTGGAGTTTTGTGATATTTGCAGAATTTGAGATCCCTCCAAATTCTAAAAACAGGTCTTTAGCGATTGGTCTGTATGTGTGTCTGTTATCGTGACTTGGGTTTGAACTCGGGACCTCTCATCTATCACATAGTTGCCGACATCCTAATTAATATTCCATAGTACTATTAGTATCCATTGCTTTTTTCACACCGGTTCATTTTTAGAGTAATTCTCTCCAAATGTAATTAAGATTAAATAAGAAAATCCATATTCACGCTAGTTTAGAAGAAAACCACGAAAAATTCTGAATGGCTTGGTTAGACCGGGAAGTGTGACATGGGTTTGAACGTGGAACCTACCATCTATCACATAACTGCCAACATCCTAATTAATATTCCGTAGTACTTTAAGTAACCGCTGCTTTTTTGCACTGGTTTATTTTTAGAGTAATTCTCTCTGAATGTAATCATGATTGAATAAAAAAGTAAAATTTAATTTAATTTAACTTTATTTATAAGTTTCCATTAATCAAATTTTCCCTATGACTTTAACCTTATAGCATAAATACATGCAGATTTGAAGAAATTAAAGATATTTTTAATTCTTTTTTCCACGTAACTAAGAGAATCAAAATTGTAAAATAACATGCATTTAATACCTCTAGCAAATAATTAACACCAAATAGCGAAAAAATATAAATAATAAATGTACGGCACTTTTATCGGCTTGAAAATGTATTAATTTAATATTTTTAAAAATTGGCTAAACTATAAAGAAGATTGCATTTTACAGTACTTAATAAAAGATATGTTAATACTTGTGCATTTAGCTATTTTGTATTAGATTTGATTTAATAAATATTTAAAAGCAAGGAATTTCCTTTCGTTTTAATTTTAAAAGATTCTCGATTTGTTTTAAAACTAACTTCTACAGAATAACATTCGAAATTTGAAGAGCCAATAGAAGGAAAAAAACAATAACGAAAAATCATGCACTACGCATTGATTATTAACACTTTCCAACTGTAAGTACTTGTTGTCTAATATTCATTGTCTATGTTATGACACAGTAGACAGATTAACTAATTTAATTTAAAAAACACAAAGGACAATCCAGCCGTTAGATTATAATTACAGCCCTTAATCTATCTGAATATTTTAGTGTAGCCTTGTAAATCTGAATGTTAATGATATTGTATTCTATGTAAAACACTATTTTAGAATATTAACAATACATGCCAATTTCTTTATGATCTTTACAGTAGAAAGTTATTTAAATGGGATTTTTAAATATGTCTGTCCTAAAACGCAATGCATTTTTTTTTTTTTTTCTTGTCCCTGTACACAAACTAGTTGTACATTTCCTATTAATGTGAATAAGGAATATTCCTTAGTGAACGTCATTAATATATATTTAAGGATGCTGGGGGCGAGAGACAGACAGATAAAGAATTAAAATCATATTAGCACTTAAAAAGTGTTAAAAAAAGTTTAATGTAAACGAAAATACAATTCTACAAAATTTTTATTAATAGCTCTTAATGTAACTGAATATTTTTATGTGGCCCTGTAAGACTAATACTAATCATATTATATTCTACATAAAGCATTCTTTTGAGTTTATAAATAATATATTTCAATTTCATTAAGCTTTGTGTAGAGTAAAGTTATTAAAATTTCGTTTGTAGAAATACCTCTCATAGAACGCAATGCTTTGGAACACTTTAAGTGTCCCTGAATACAAACCAGTGGTACTAGTGGTAGTATTTACTCCATTTTACATAGGAAACCTACGATAGTGAACTTGAATAACATATTTTAATTTCATTAAGATTTATGTGCATTAAAGTCATTAAAATATGATTTATAGAAATACCTGAATTGTTTAACATAGGTTTGCATAACAGTACTCGTTGTCTTACCTCTTAATCTCCAACCTGTATTTATCATATTAAATTTCAGGGTAAGAGAAAGTCGTGTGAGTGACACACCAGATTATTTTTTATGTGAAAGTAGTTGAGCTTAAAAATGGCAGAAGATCATGCATACTTTTTTTCACCTGCTGAAACGTCATGTCAGGTTGCTTTGACAAAAAGTAACTGTATCAGTTTTCACCATTTGATGATCTTTATTAACAAAGTTTTTCCTCATTAATTTAACTTAATTTTGTAGGACTTTTTTCATATGTCTGTAGAATATGAAACATAATCGAGCTTTGTTATTTTTAAGCAAACTAGACTGTGTTGATTGTAATCAGGTAATTTATTTAAATTCAGATATTTATTTCATTTTTAATGGTGGAAACCTATTTTTCTGATAGCTAAATTCACAAAATACATTTAAATATTTTTCATAAAAATGAGGGGTTTGAACTTTCGTGCTGTAAATTATATATGTTCTATGTTCATGGAAGAGCTTTTTGTATTCCTGGAAGTTGTAGGAAAAAAAAAAAAAACTGTCTAAAAGGTAGAAAGCTTCTAAAAATTCATTGATAAATAATCCCCTCTGCCATTTTTAAAGTGTTGGCACTAAAGACTAAAGTAGTCTGGCCATTATTCGCCAAAGATTTTACTTTCACAACAGCCATTTAAAGACCAGCAGCGCATTAAAATGTAAATAAATTATGAGATACTGCAAAAAATTAATGAAACAAAAATAATAATCACATAAACTATCTATTTTCAATACGCTTGACAACATTAGTTTATTGTACTAACATGTTTTTAGAAATTGCAATATTGTCTCCGCAATAGCTATTTTAAATCCAGCCATATCGCCATAAATTAACGAAAAAATACAATAATAAAAAGTGTAATCTATGCAAGAAAAAGAAAAATCTACAAACACTGTCCGTTTATGTGATTAACATGTTGCGGTTCTCCCTCGTCCAAAATAATAATATTTATTATAAAATTAAAATTTCAAAGTACCAACAAAAATTCAAACGTTGCCAAATGATTCTGTTATAATGCTTTACCATTTATTGAAGCATTAATATTCAAAATAACACATCCAGAATTGTATTAAATAATAGAAAATAAGTGATCTACAGTCAAAAATCTGGCCCAAGTAACAAATTAAAAAAATGACTGCATTCTGCTAAAATTGCTTTAATGTGGAAATATACTTTATATCTATTATATAAATGCAGTGGGTTTTATAAAAGGAATAGAATTTTGGGTACAACTATAGTATTTCCCCACAGCTGAATTTGGCAATTTTTCTTTGGCGTCGATTTGAACGATAACGATGTCGTTCTGAACTGTTTGCGATATAATATGGCAGCCTGCATGCTATTTATTTTGGATTTATGATTTATAATTTAGCTTGCGATTTTATCATTTATGCTATATGATTTATGATTTTTAGTTTTATGATTTAGCCATAATCGCCAAATTCAGCTGTGGGGAAATACTATAGTTGTTCCGAATTTTGGCGGTTATGCTTGGCGCATGTTGTTGGACTTCTTAATTACCAGCTCTTCCTACTCTCTAATCATTCAGCTGGACTAATATTCAAAAAAAATTATCGCCACGATTTGGCGATTTTTTGCCCTTTTTAACCATTTTTTTTTTCAATGATAAGGCTTTAGAGACTAGGGGGGGGGGGGGGGAAATGCATGCACATATATATATATATATATATGCATATATATATGCATTGCATATATATATATATATATATATATATATATATATATATGCAACGTGTATATATATATATATACACGTTGTTATTCTAGCATTTCTTAACCCCTTACCGCGCGCTGTCCTCTCTGCGAGGACGCAAAATTTAAGATCCAGCTGCAAAAATTCATCCCGGAATTTTTTTTAGCAAAAATTTACATTCATAACATATCAGAAAAGACCTGTATTTTTAACTTTAAAATTTCTTTTAGTTTAATTTAGTTCATGAATTCCGGTGGTAGTATAATTTAAATGATCCGATTTGTCTTGCGCCGCAAAGGGTTAAAAGTCAAAATCTTAAACTTCCTTACCAGTGTGGAGCTCTAATTCTTTTCATCCAAGTGTCTTGAAATTTTCTCTGCAACTGACAAATTTCAGAAAAACTAAGAGTTAGAAACAAAAACGATCATTGTTGTTTCATTGTTTAGTTATTATTTTATTGTTGCATTAGATTGTTGAGAATCGATGTAATTTCTTTTCCTACAAATCTGAGGTTGCCAAAATAATAAACATGTAGAAGGGATACCAGAATTTAAAAATATGCCAACGACTATCAAAAATATGCCAAAGCAGCACTACGTAAATAAAATTCATTCCTCCAAAAAAATATTTATACAAAATCAATTTTTATTTCCAAATTCATTAAAAAAAATAATGAAGTATAAATTTAAGGAGTTAAAATAACATTAAATAAGAAATTTTAAACGCAAGAATTTTCTCGCCAAAATGAATTCTATCATACGTCCTGAATACAAACTTATACAATATGAGTTTATAACATATAAAAAAAATATTGAGATATTCTGTAGCATAATTAAAACAAAAACAAAAAAATTTATTGAATCACAAAACTAAAAATTAAATAACAATCTAATAATGATTGCCAAACTTTTCGAACTACGGAATACATAAGAAGTAAAAGATTTGTCGTGGAATTGTAGTTTCAAGTTACCGAATAATTTTCAATTATGTTAAATTCCGAAAACAGAACTGCTTGTAAAAATCTCTTTTTTGACAAAATCTAAAGTTATTCATGTGAAACTCCTAAAGTGCGTTAACGTTTGTCTTTCTACTTCAATACCTTTAAATAAGTAACATTTTTACTTCTGCACTTATTTAAAACTAAAAAATACAAACCATATGTTTAATTACTAATCTATTAAATTAAAATAAAAAGGAGGCAGAAAAGGTCTCATTAGAGTATATATTGATCATTTAGAAAGTATTACATAGTCACTGTCATAACGAATTCATGTCGCCACTGTCATGTCATGTCAAATTATCGTTTAGAAGACCTTTATTTCCACTTTCACTGTAACGCAATATCAAAATAAAGCAGTAAAATATAAAATCATTTAAAATCTTTTAAATTTTAAGATAATTTAAAATCTTTTGATTAAGTCTTCACGTTTGAGTTACATACTATTCACCAAAAGTAAGTCTAATTTACAAAAGAGAATTTTTTAAGAGTTTTTAACATTTGATATCTATTCATGACAAAAATGACATTTTGATATTAAGACAAAACAAAGTATGCGTGGCACCAACTGTAATGTCACAAAAATCTTACAAATGTCTCTGTAGACTTTAGCTGTTGTCTGTTACATCTAACCTGAAACTCAAAACTCCGTTTGAAGCTAAATTGCAATGTAATATAGTTTAAAAATCACATCCTTTTCTTAATACAGTGAAACTTGAATAATTCGAACTTGTTTAATTCGAAATTTTGGATAATTCGAATATTTTACACGGTCCCTTGAATTTTGTATTAAAATAATGTTAAAAAATCGTGGATAATTCGAATTTTTCATACGATTACCTTTAAAATATTACAGTAAAATTTGTTCCCGAGATTTTATTCATCTGAAGTGCATTATCTATTTTTATAGTCTTTCAAAAGAAGGATAAGGAAATACAATAGAAGCCCCTATAGCTAGTGCACCAGAAGATATGGTGCATATGTATGAACTTCAAGGTTTTTGTGAATTGAAAGTCATGTGTAATGTAGAAGATTCTATTTTTGTATCAGGTCATATGCTATGACACAAAGATTCTACTTAAAAAAGAAAAAATATTTGACTATTTTTTAAAAAGTGTTGAATAATTAAGCTCGTAAAAAATATTGATTTAATGGGGGGGGGGGGGGGTGAAAGGGGTAATGTAGCGGTATTCTTAGATATAAAGTTTATGTGTTAAATCTCTGATCGTAGAGTTTTAATTTTTTAATTTATCACTTTTTTTGACAAAATAGTATATGTAATTCGAATTTTTGGATATTTCGTTTTTTTTTCTGGTCCATTCAACTTCGAATTATCCAAGTTCTACTGTATAATCTTTTGCGAAAGTGAAAGAAATGCATATCTTTGTGTTCTTACTTAAATAACTGTTTTCCACTTGAAGCAACGTTCAAGATTTCAAAGATTTTCAAGCCAACCTGATACAAAGGTGCAACTTTCAAGTCTAATATCAAACTATAGCTTCTGAAACATCAAGAGAATAATCTGTATATATATATAAATTACGTGTCACGATGTTTGTCCGGGGTAAACTCCTAAATTAAGGAACCGATTTTAATGAAATTTTGCACACTGTGTGCAGTTTGGTCCAACTTGAGAGATAGGATAGTTTTTATCTCAATTTATTGTCACAATATTGTTTTATTGCAATTATTTGTTAATTATAGACCTTTATTAAAGTTGCTCCAAAATATCTGTGAGTTCCATTAATTTAATTGTTGCCAAAAAAAAAAAATTACGAGTTCATTTTCTTTTGACATAAAAATAAATACATTTAATCAAACGTGAACGTTAAAAAATTATAAAAAGTTAAATTACGCATCTCACGAAAATTGACGTCATAATCAATTTAAAGATTTTATACACATTGATAAAGTGCTAATGTAGTTCTATCATAGATATAGTAATATATATAGATCTCTCATCCCCATGTTATCGTACAAAGATTTTTGATGCCGAAAAAAAAAAAAAAAAAAAATACAAGCTTTGGAAACAGCCATTAAGTGGTATTGAAAAAAAAAAAAAAAAAAAAAAAAAAAAAAAAGAAAAGAAAGAAAGAAATATGAATTTGAAACTGTATCTGGAGTCTTCCATTCCCCTTTAGAAAATAAATTATTCATAAATTTTATTTGCTAATATATTAGTATGTATTCCCGTGTGTATTCACTCGGGGAAAGACGGCCATATTTTGGTAAAAACGTCGTCTTTTCCCAAATGAAAAGGAATAACTTTTTTCTCCCCAATGATCACTCTATTCTATATATGCTATACTATATCTATGAGTTCTATACGCAAGCGAAGTGTGACTCACTGACCGTCTGTGCAGCCAAGAAAAAGATTTCCTATGTTAATTGCCCACTGGATTTTTTGTAAGAAATTATTAAAAATCGAGGAAATTTATTTCCCGATATTAATCCTTATATTTGGGTATAGATATGTATTAGTTATCGCGGGTGTTAGATTGAATTATTTTGCTGTCAAATTGACAAAATTTTAATTTTAAATTTCAAAACTTTGTCGCCCTTGGCTTTTATTATTATTATTATTATTATTTGGCGATCAAAAGCGTAACACGAAAATATACATGCCAGATGTATGCATTGTACGAAATGTAATATGTATTATTCATTGTACGTATGTATGACATGTAATATGTATTGTACGAAATGTTGTTTCATATTATTCATTACTAGCAGGCTCTGCCCGCTTCGCTGGACACTATATTTAAATGATTTCTTTGTAACTGAATACATTTCGATTGGCGACTATTTTCGTCACAGCTTTAGTATGGGATCTCCTTGGCAATATCAAACATTTTTTGAACTTCTCGAATCTGTACAACAAAACTATTATTAAAACAAATATTTTCGAAAATAGTCCAATAGCTGGTGTTAATTCTTCGAATATTCAGGAAACAGTTGAAGCTGTTACTCGTGCAGTATAAGTCATTATTCGATGAATGTTCTGGGACAGTCTAAAAAATAGTCACTTGTTCCACAGGAGTAAAGCAAATAACCCACTCGCCAAGTTTGTCTCCAAGACATGCTTTCTATTAAACATATCTTTGTTTAGTTATTTAAATATTAATTTGAATTAATGAAATATTTCTGCCCGACAGCGTGCAAGTGCAGTCACACACAGCAGCTCATTTATTTGTATGTTCAATTAGCGTAGTGATTGGTATATAAAAAAAATAAATAAATAACTAAACATTATCGTGCTACACAACTTTATTGAATCTCTCCCTTGGCGGCTTTTGAATTTTTGTCGCCATATTAGCGATTTTTTTTTTTTTTTTGTATAATTTCTTGCATAAAAATAGAAAGCGTTTTATCGGACACCTTTTCGTTAACATATAAGAACCCTTCATATTCTGTTTATTTTATTAATGGTTTTTAGGTTTAAAATAGTGCTTAATGAAATAAATTTTCTATTTTTAAAACTTCACTTTTTTTTCTATAAAATTATCTACTCAGATAAAAATAGATCATTTATGTGACTACTATTTCAGTTTATTTTTTTTTTTCGTTTTGTAGTATTTTATAAATTTTACATTTTTCTTGAACTACCTAGATTAAAATTGCTGTTGCTAAATTAAACCTCTTTTATATTTTTCTTGAACTACCTAGATTAAAAAATGCTAAATTAAGCCTCTTGGCGAAAAATGTTCTGTGTACTTCAACGCAACAATTTAAAAAATCACCCAGGAAGATCTACTATAAATAAAACTGATTTTAGTAGAACACACATTAGCATCGTAAACTATATTAGCACTTTGTAAAAGAATTTTTAAATTAAAAATGACGTCAATTTTTTGAGATGCATAATTTATTTATTTATTTATTTATTTTTTTTTGTTCACGTTTAGATAAATGTATTTATTTTCCTGTTGAAAAAAATAAATAAATTCGTTTTTTTTTTTTTTTTTTTTTTTTTTTTTGGCAACAATTAAATTATGGATAAATTTAAATGGCTAATTTTTTGCTATTATTAGCTTACAAAATTACTATTTTATGCATAAAAATCGCAAAAACAAACTTTTTTTCGGAATAAAAGGTAGACAACTTTTTAAGTTAGGGTATAAGCTATCTCCATAACAAATTTCATCGAAATCCATCGAGCAGTTTTAGCGTGAAACTCAGTCAAATAAACGGACATTCACATTTATAATATATATAAGATTCTTTTAATATAAGTTGTTAAAATAACCATGATTTTTGAAAAGAATTAAATATTTTCGCCAGATAATTTGGCGATATTCTTTTTTTTTTTCGCCAAGGATGACAGAAATGAAATCTATTCCGCTGCAAAATATTAGTATCTTACATCAGATATTTTATTTAGACATTTGAAAACAAATTTGACTTCAAACTATGATAGAATATTTATCATTTTCCTTTTAATTAGTATATTATTAGTATATTAAAATTTAAAAGCATGGTATATAAAAAGTTTTTTTTTTTTTTTTTTTTTTTAACCTTATAATTATTCTTATCTTAATCCTCAATGTTTCCTATCTTTATTAACTTGAATTTACTATTAAAATTTTAACATACTCAAAAACTTCTCATCACTTCGTTAAAATACACTAAACTTTTCCAAAAATCTTTTTCTATTTAAAATGATACATGTATTTACTTTAAATGTCCAATATTTCATAAGATTTCCAATTTTAAAGTTTTAAAAATATTTATCAAATTTACTTATTTTTCTGGTTTAGCCTTATTGTTTTCCTTTTTATAACTACAGCTGTTGCCCTCTTTAAAATATTTAAAATGATGAGGTCATTTTATAGTAAAATTATCCAGTATAGCATATATTATATTTCACTCCTCCATAAAAATTGATTTTAAAATCGTCTGTTTCTTTTATACTTTTATTTTAATAGAATTTTAATAGAATTTAATTTATATATTAGTCATTTTAGCAATTTTATCCAAAGTAGCATTAGAAATAATATATATCACTTCTCCATTAAAATTTATAGGACCCTACAATAAAATTAATTTGTGCTTAATATCAACACTACGAAAATTTTTATTAATCGCTTCCAAATTTTGACCTAAGTTTCAAATCTCAACCCTGTGGGTTTTTACATCGGCTACAACGTTTTCGTCTTTGTTCGTAAATAATAATTTGACTGTACTAAATAGTTTACAGCCGTATAATTCAACGTATAACTTAGTCACAGCAACGCGTGGCCGGGTCTGCTAGTTACTATATATTTGTTTTAACATAGATTTTATATTTGTTTTTAGATACACAAATTTGATATTAGATCTTTGAAACAAAAAACATAAATATCAGTTCTTCTTTTATACTTCATTATTTATAATTAAATCTAATCTCCATTGCATTATAAAAGTTTGTAATGCTTTCTTTTTGTGAAATGTTTCTTTTGAAATTTCTATTTGTAACCAGGATGAATGAAAAAGTTCAAACACATAATTAATACATACACACATTTTAGGGAAATATTACGATTTTTTCTTTTAATTTTAACTCATAATATGTATATAACATTAAAGCACAAAACCTGTTCTATTCTGCTTAATAAATATTCTGCAAAATAAATTCAAATTTTCCGATATAAAATCAAATTATTATTTTCTTTTTTTTTTCATGAGGTTTATTTATTATACAAAATAATTTTCTCTGCTTACTCATTAAATTTTCTAATATTGATCTCGTGATTCAGCTGGGGAGGAAAAAAAAAAAAAAAAAGGAAAATGTGAATTTGTACATAAATCTACGTGAAATACTAAAAAATGCTGGTAAATATACCATACAAAATTGATTTTGATTGTGTATATGTGTGCGTGTATTTGTGCTCGTTTGCCCCAGAAATCTTTTCAAATATTTATAAGAATCTTCTAACTGGGTAGATAATGTACAAAAATTAACCATCGAGCAATAACCCCAAACATCTCTCCTTATTGATATTAATCTTAAAATTCCACTTAAAATCAAAATGGGAGCGTTTATAAAAAGAGGGAGGGGAGAAGCAAGTTGCAATTTCAAGAATATTTCGGATAATGTGGATATTGCTGCAGGAATTAAGACCAAGTACTGCACACGAATCTTACAAGTGGGTAAAATACCCTCAGTAGAAATCTTTTAATGGGGTCCTAATCCGTATATAAGTTTCGAGGAAAACCACAAAAAATTCCGAATGTCTAGATCAATGCATGTGATCTGCGATCGAGCTTGGTACTTCCTGACTACCAGCTTCAAGAGAAGAGCCTCTCATTCACTGGTGGGGGCCAAAGTTTTTCGGAATACAATTTTCAAAAGTAATTGAATTATGATTTTTAATATAAATCAAATTAAAATTCTACGACCCTCGATTTTTTTTTCTCATAGAACGTTCAAAATTAATTGCGCTTACTGTACTTTTTGGATTTTCTGTAACAGCATCATTATCAAAATGTGTAACCATTTGGGAGCCTGATTTTCCACGGAACAAATGGAACAAGCGTTCAGGTTCTTACAACTCTCAAATCAACACCCTTTTAAAATTAAAAACATATTACAAGTACTCCAAATTCACTTTATGCTGTAATAGAAGGTGATCCCGAATTATTGGTACCGGCCTTGTGTATGCAAGTCAATTACTTAGTCATATGCTAAAAGTATAATCGTCAGGAACGTGAAAACAATTACGTCCTACTGAGTGAAAATAATGCCTGGACCGGGAGTCGAACCCCGGACATATTATGTTTATGTCCCGGACATATTATGTTTATGTTTTATTCATATTATGTTTTTACCATTGTTTTTCTTTCTCCCATAGTTTAATGGTGTTTTCCTTTTCCTGCGGCTTATTTCTGTTGAGCTATCTACATGATAGACCAGAGATGTTTCTGCCTTATGGTTGTCTGAGTGAGGAATGCTGACCGGTTGTCGGCCTGGATAGCTCAATTGGTAGAGTCTTGACCTTGTAAGTCAAAGGTCCGGGGTTCGACTCCCGGTCCAGGCATTATTTTCACTCAGTCGGAAAAAAAAAGAAAGAAAAAATAAATAAAATTTCAATAAATATGATTTTCTTCCACAGTTGATTGTGTGATTTTAATAAAATTTCGTCCTAATCACTGTAAAGTCGATATGTCCCACTTGGTAATGTGTCGCAGGGGGCAAATGGTTTTGTATACACATTTGAAAGTGCAATATCCCACTTGGTAATGTGTCGCAGGGGGCAAATGGTTTTTTATCCACATTTGAAAGTGCAATATTTCACTTAAGGAATTAATTTCTCTTTTTAATTTCCGAACATACATATGCAAGGAAAGTATTGTCATCAAGACAAAAATTCAACTTTCACTGAAAAAAAAAAAAAATAATAATAATAAATAAAAATATGTTACTGACATCTAGAAACTAAATTGTGACTCTAGTAAAAATACTTTTATTTCACCTCTGTAGATTCTAGTTGCCTTTGCTAGCGAGTTCTAAAAACTTCTATTATAATTCTAGAGCGTTTTCCTGTATTATCGAGATCAATCTTGTTTAAAAATCTCTGGAAATAACTGCAAACACAAGAAGCGAGATTTAGTAATTAGAATTTTGGTTTATGACCCAATTCCAGGAAATCAAGCGAAAATTTCTCGAAACGTAGAGGATTCATTATATTCATATTATGTTTTTACCATGTAGAAAAATATAGACTAGAAATTCTCGATCATTTCGTCTATCCAGGTTATTTGTTAGTAGGTAAGAAATGAGAGTTCTGGCTCATGCGGGTGGTGCGTTGGTGCGCAGGCGGAGCGAACGGAGCCGTGCGGGTGTCACACCACCCCTGAGGGTCTAGATGACTTGGTATTGACCTTGAGACATCCTTCTGACAGTATCGTGAAAGATGATGAGGGTATTAATGAGGAAATTTAATTTAAAAAATTAATGAGTGATTTTTGTAAAAGGAGATGATGGTTTTAAAAAGGGATGTTTTGTATGGTTGTGTGAAGGCTATTGTTTATGAGTAATGAATTATAAAAATTAAAAAAGAGAAAAAAATTTAAAATTTAAAAAATTGAGAAATAAATAAAAAATATGAATTTAACAATGAAGTATGTTGATGTGAATATACTATGAAAGAAATAGAAAGATCTGACTGGGATTCGAACCCGGCACCTTGCAGTAAAAAATATTTCAGCAGTTTTCGCGTATGTGTGAGTGATTTTTCTATTATATACCTGTACAAATCTTTTTAAATCAATGAATGCAATTATTCGAAAAGAATTCAATCGTTTAAATGATATTAATTAGAGAACAATAATTAAAAAAATATTAATTAAGGATTTCCTTGTAAAAATTCACCATATGTTTTATGAAAAAAAAAATGGCAATGTACATGAAAATTAAGTTAAAAGATGATTAAAATCTCAAATGTATAAGTGGTATTCGAACCCAGCGCCTGCTTGAAGTAAAGAAACAGTAGTTTGCAAGTACTTTAACCACTGTTCTTTAGAAATATGCATACGCAGATCTTTTTAAACTAAAGAATGCTGTATAATTACTTGATTGATAAATATTCGTTTTAAAAATAGTTTTCCCATAAAGTTTCTTCATTTCAACCCAATTGTATATATTTTAATCTACCTCACAATAGATAATATTTTAAATGGGAGATATTAGATAATTCTAATTATTGATTTTAAACAATTTTCAGCAAAAATAGTTTTTTACAATTAGTTAATTGTATTTAACAGTTTAAAATAAATTCTTTAAGTTTTTTCACGCCTAACTTTTTTCAACTTGTATCGTGTTGATCTAAAGTAAATAAAACAATAAAGTTTTTAGCTGACTACACCAATTTAAAACATAATTAAAAAGGATTCTCACCAAGACATTTACTACTTCTGTGCTAACTTGTTTTCAAAAGATGGTTTTACAATAGCTGAAGAATTTTCCCCCTTAAGGCTTCTCTAGGTGACATTGGGCGATACAGGAACGGACAAGCGGAGGGAGAGGCTTTTGTATCTGCTATTCAAACAATGTTACTTTTTTGGCAAAACACATCGGTTTTCTTATAGAAGTTTTAATTCTTTTTATTTTAAGTCTTATATTATACTTCAAATCCTCAAACACTCAAAAATATCAGTTCATTGAATTCATTTAACTAAGTAATACAAACTTTCCTTTAATATTATTTGACCGTACTTGAAAATTTTTCTTTCACACACAATAAATTCTCTCACACTCTTTAAAAGTATACAAGTTTTCAAACATAGAGATTATTAGAAATTTACATTTATTCGTTTTAAACGCGATCTGCCTGACACTTCCCGAAAATTTTTTGTAATTCATTCCCATCATTAATTATTTTAACCTATATTTCCTAAGAAATATTCAACAATCTGTCTCAAAATAAAGAGTTTTCACTACTTTGCCACACTTTAACATAGCGAAATACGAGCTATCTTTTACTCAGTTTTTCTTTACAAAGTTTGTAAATAATGAAAGTAACTTTGAAAAAATTCAGAGTTGAAAAAATATTAATATATGATTTTAAAAATACATTCATGTTCACGGATGTATACTTAGACTTTACAAATGTATTTAAACATAGTTAAAAAATATTTTGACCAAGTATTGTAGATTACAAACATATAATTATAAACTGAAAAGTTTTCGCACAAATTATTTTACTTGACGTAAATTTAACTATCATTTTTAACAAAAATACCAATAAATTACACTCCTTATAGACTACTATTCATCAACTTACATATATTTTCCTCGCCTTTATTAACTTTTATAGTCTAATAATTTTTATACACTTCCCTGATTCTTCACATTATTTTAGAGTAAACCTGTACAATTTAGTGATAAATATGCAAATATGAAAACATTTTAACATAAATTTGGCTTGATTTAAAACAATTTAGTAATATTTTCGAATATATATTACAAGATTTACAATGTATTTGGCAGAGTTTAAAATATATTTGGTGTTTAATTCAGATTTGGCGAGATACATACAGTATAAATGAGGAGCGAACAAAAATATCACCACTTACTAGCTTATTTTCACGGAGTGAAGATGTCTGTTTTTTAACCTGAATTCAGTGAAGCATATTGATAGTTTAAATTGGGTCAAGAGATGGATCTATCTGCGGAGACACCTATTTCAAATCAACAAACCGCTATATCAAAAATCGATGACAAGAAGTTATCAAACCTTCCGATATGTCCAACTTGTAATAAAACTTTTTCTAAAAAGTCTAATTTAACTCGGCATGCAATGATTCATTCGGGTGTGAAGCCTTTTATTTGCAATGTATGTCAAAAATCATTTAGTAGACCCGACGATTTGAAGAAACATTTAATAATTCATGAAAAGATTCCTACAGTATATGGATGCGAACAATGTAGTGAAAGCTTTAATCGCAAGTATGAATTACTGAATCATATTAGAAAAAAACACAAAAGACTTTATCTATGCATGTTTGTGATGTATGTAGTGAAATCTTCAGATGGAAATATGAGTTATTGAAACACATGAGAAAAACCATCAAAAGCCTCCACCACAACATGAGTTGCCAGATTCCATAAGAAAAAATCATCGAAAGTCTTCACCGCAACATTTTTGTGAAAAATGCAGTGAAGTATTTAAATATAAAAAAGATTTGCGTCATCATACTTTAGACAAACATCGATCTCCTTTAGTACAGGTGCAAATAACAAATTCTTCTGATCAAGATTTACTTAGGGAGAAAACTAAACATTTTAAAAGACAAAACGCTCTCAATGTGTTTACAACCACTACCTTTGACAATAAAAACAATGATATAGATTTATTGTCATTTTTTAATAATTTAAAAACTGATATTTTAAATGAACTGAACTTTCAATTAAATGAGAAAAGAGCACTGAAATGGCATACAATTGTTAAAGTTAAACTTACCCGTACTGTGCAAGAAGGGCCTCAGGAATTTTTTTCTCCCTTTTTTTGATCAAATACTTTTACATCCTTTTCATCAATAAGTATTGATAATGATCTTGAAAAAGCTTTTGCCAAGATGATAAAGAGTTTTGAAGAATTTAATGAACAAGGATCAGACTGGACTTTAGAAGAAATTATCGAATTAGAACTTCATATGGCTAAATTCACCCACTTTTCTCCGTCAAAAAACTAGAATTTCCAGTAAGATTTAATTATTATAGTATCATATAAGACAAAATTTGGCTAAATTTCTACTAATATTGGCGATAGTTATAAAAATTTGACATGAAATTAGAAAATTTGGCGTAAATTCTTAAGTAAAACTGATGAACGAAGAAAAAATTTGAATTAGTTGCAATCTTTTCTCACTGTAGAGTTGTCTAAGTTCTCATACTTAGTAGTTTTAAACATTTTTAAAGTCTTACTTTTAGAGTGATTTTTTATACTTTGCTAAACTGAAGCACAAAATGGATAATACTTTAGCGTCTGAGGAGACTCACGTTTCTGTTCAACAACCCCCTTCATCAAGTTTTGAGGATGAGAAGTTATCTAAACTTTTTATTTGTCTAACTTGTAATAAGTCATTTTTTAAAAAATCCTATCTTACTAGGCATGTGAAGGTTCACAATGACATTAAACCTAATATTTGTTACGTGTGTGAGAAAGGATTTGTTACTTTACATCGTTTAAAAAGACATATGGAAACCCATAGAAAAATTTCCATAAGATACAAATGTGAATATTGTATTGAAAATTTCAATCGCAAGTGTGATTTATCGAAACATAAGAGATTATTTCATCAAAAAGTCTTACCTAAACATCTATGTATTATTTGTAAAGATGCTTTTAAACACAAGTATGAATTAGAAAAACACAAGAGGGTGCATTATCATAAACCTGAGTATCTATGTGAGGAATGTTCTATAGCCTTTTCAACTAAACATGCTTTTTCAAACCATAAGCGAAAAAGTCATAAAAAGACTTTACATACATACTGCTGCGACGAATGTACTGATACTTTTACAAACAAACGACATTTTTTTAAAACATAAAAGAAATATGCATAAAAAATCTTCAATGCAAACTAGATGCGATGAATGCATTGAAACTTTTCAGTGTAAGTATGAATTATTGCAACATAAGAGAAAGAATCATCTTAAAGACTTTAACGTACGTAGAAAATGTAATGAACGAAGTACTAACAATGAATTACCAACAGTTAATAATAACAATGAGAATCTGGACTTGTTAAATTTTGTGGATAATTTTCACATATAATGTATGAATGGTGTTTTTGTGGGATATACAAGTGAAAATAATATTGATGACTTATCTACCAAAGTTGAAAATAACGACTTAATTAATTTTAACCTGATACAAACTGATTTACCTCTAGTAAACTATGACAATGAAAGTCTGAACTTGTTAAATTTTTTGTATAACTTTAATCCCAAATGTTTGAATAATGTTCACGATTTTTCTGTTAACAGTGAAAATATGAATTCGAATAACTTTAATGCCGAATGTATGAACGATATCCTAACAATATAAATTCGTGTGAATTTGCTGTTTTGTATTATTGTGTATGAATTTCAAATAAAAAGATTTCAATGGAAATTGTTTGTTTTAATTTTTATTACAAAATCACCTTTTATATAATATTTTCTATTATAATGCAAACTTAAGTATCATCTTTTAAAAATAAAAACATGTAAAAAGTTTACTTGCGTAAAATGTATTAGAGATATACTTGTTCAATTACTGTAGAAGTATTGTTTGAGTATAATATTTAAACACTAAGTAAAATTTATGCACAATAGTAGTTTTATAAACTATCAAACTTACATCGAAGAAGAAAAAACTTGTAAAATTGTTTTACCACTCAATTGTAAAGTACTTGTAAAAATCTTAAATGAATTTATCTTATTAACAATTTTCTGAAAAACTAACTTATAAAAATTTTTTAGATATACTTAGGAAGTTAGTATTTTCCCATACATCATGTTTGAATCTTACTTTGGTAATGCATATTCAAAGTGATTTGTACTTTAACTAAAATTACAATCTTTATTCCTTAGAGTGTAAAAATAATTTTAGAGTAAAAACTTAAACTTTTGTATATTGATACATTCACGATTCTATTTTATCTTTTTTTTATTTTTAGAATACAGAAAATATTTTATAAGAATTGTGAAAGCTTAATTTTAGAAGTTTGTGAAATTTTACAAATTTTTTTAAATATTTTTTGTCAAATGATTTCTTTATGTCACATCACTTAGAAAAAAATTGATTGTTTTTAGTAGAATTACTAACACAAAGCGTTAAGTTAGAAAATTTGTAGATAAAACTTAAAAGGTATGAAAAACCATATGTGAAGTAATAACAAAAAAAATATATACTTTCAAGTTTAGACATGGTTGAACAAGCTTGAGGAGACACTAAAACCTGTTGCTGACGTCATAACGCGTGCGATGGAAGATTTTAATCATTGGCTACGAATTCCCCCTAATACACTACGTCACGAACCCATGATGTGACAAATACAACCATTTTGTTCACACTTCTCACCTTTGCTGGACTTGTATTATTTTACTCTGCATATTAAACCAATAATCTGTAAAAAAAACTTTGTCGTTTTTTACACTTTGTTGTAAAAAGTCTTCGTCTAAACATCAAATGATATATTTTAGACATCTTTTCAGTATAAGGAAAGTTAATAACGTATAAAAAAATTATGATTAATCGAAATCCCGATATGACTTAAACCACTGTCCTATAGAAATATTTCAAACTAATATGTTTAAAACATTGAAGTTTCACCCAACTGAAAACAAAAAAACGTCATTGGGAAATTTAAAGATGAGCTGAGTGGTGATATAACTCAAGAGTTGAACAGAAACGTGAGTCTCCTCAGACGCTAAAGTATTATCCATTTTGTGCTTCAGTTTAGCAAAGTATAAAAAATCACTCTAAAAGTAAGACTTTAAAAATGTTTAAAACTACTAAGTATGAGAACTTAGACAACTCTACAGTGAGAAAAGATTGCAACTAATTCAAATTTTTTCTTCGTTCATCAGTTTTACTTAAGAATTTACGCCAAATTTTCTAATTTCATGTCAAATTTTTATAACTATCACCAATATTAGTAGAAATTTAGCCAAATTTTGTCTTATATGATACTATAATAATTAAATCTTACTGGAAATTCTAGTTTTTTGACGAAGAAAAGGGGGTGAATTTAGCCATATGAAGTTCTAATTCGATAATTTCTTCTAAAGTCCAGTCTGATCCTTGTTCATTAAATTCTTCAAAACTCTTTATCATCTTGGCAAAAGCTTTTTCAAGATCATTATCAATACTTATTGATGAAAAGGATGTAAAAGTATTTGATCGAAAAAAGGGAGAAAAAAATTCCTGAGGCCCTTCTTGCACAGTACGGGTAAGTTTAACTTTAACAATTGTATGCCATTTCAGTGCTCTTTTCTCATTTAATTGAAAGTTCAGTTCATTTTAAATATCAGTTTTTAAATTATTAAAAAATGACAATAAATCTATATCATTGTTTTTATTGTCAAAGGTAGTGGTTGTAAACACATTGAGAGCGTTTTGTCTTTTAAAATGTTTAGTTTTCTCCCTAAGTAAATCTTGATCAGAAGAATTTGTTATTTGCACCTGTACTAAAGGAGATCGATGTTTGTCTAAAGTATGATGACGCAAATCTTTTTTATATTTAAATACTTCACTGCATTTTTCACAAAAATGTTGCGGTGAAGACTTTCGGTGATTTTTTCTTATGGAATCTGGCAACTCATGTTGTGGTGGAGGCTTTTGATGGTTTTTTCTCATGTGTTTCAATAACTCATATTTCCATCTGAAGATTTCACTACATACATCACAAACTTGCATAGATAAAGTCTTTTTGTGATTTTTTCTAATATGATTCAGTAATTCATACTTGCGATTAAAGCTTTCACTACATTGTTCGCATCCATATTCTGTAGGAATCTTTTCATGAATTATTAAATGTTTCTTCAAATCGTCGGGTCTACTAAATGATTTTTGACATACATTGCAAATAAAAGGCTTCACACCCGAATGAATCATTGCATGCCGAGTTAAATTAGACTTTTTAGAAAAAGTTTTATTACAAGTTGGACATATCGGAAGGTTTGATAACTTCTTGTCATCGATTTGTGATATAGCGGTTTGTTGATTTGAAATAGGTGTCTCCGCAGATAGATCCATCTCTTGACCCAATTTAAACTATCAATATGCTTCACTGAATTCAGGTTAAAAAACAGACGTCTTCACTCCGTGAAAATAAGCTAGTAAGTGGTGATATTTTTGTTCGCTCCTCATTTATACTGTATGTATCTCGCCAAATCTGAATTAAACACCAAATATATTTTAAACTCTGCCAAATACATTGTAAATCTTGTAATATATATTCGAAAATATTACTAAATTGTTTTAAATCAAGCCAAATTTATGTTAAAATGTTTTCATATTTGCATATTTATCACTAAATTGTACAGGTTTACTCTAAAATAATGTGAAGAATCAGGGAAGTGTATAAAAATTATTAGACTATAAAAGTTAATAAAGGCGAGGAAAATATATGTAAGTTGATGAATAGTAGTCTATAAGGAGTGTAATTTATTGGTATTTTTGTTAAAAATGATAGTTAAATTTACGTCAAGTAAAATAATTTGTGCGAAAACTTTTCAGTTTATAATTATATGTTTGTAATCTACAATACTTGGTCAAAATATTTTTTAACTATGTTTAAATACATTTGTAAAGTCTAAGTATACATCCGTGAACATGAATGTATTTTTAAAATCATATATTAATATTTTTTCAACTCTGAATTTTTTCAAAGTTACTTTCATTATTTACAAACTTTGTAAAGAAAAACTGAGTAAAAGATAGCTCGTATTTCGCTATGTTAAAGTGTGGCAAAGTAGTGAAAACTCTTTATTTTGAGACAGATTGTTGAATATTTCTTAGGAAATATAGGTTAAAATAATTAATGATGGGAATGAATTACAAAAAATTTTCGGGAAGTGTCAGGCAGATCGCGTTTAAAACGAATAAATGTAAATTTCTAATAATCTCTATGTTTGAAAACTTGTATACTTTTAAAGAGTGTGAGAGAATTTATTGTGTGTGAAAGAAAAATTTTCAAGTACGGTCAAATAATATTAAAGGAAAGTTTGTATTACTTAGTTAAATGAATTCAATGAACTGATATTTTTGAGTGTTTGAGGATTTGAAGTATAATATAAGACTTGAAATAAAAAGAATTAAAACTTCTATAAGAAAACCGATGTGTTTTGCCAAAAAAGTAACATTGTTTGAATAGCAGATACAAAAGCCTCTCCCTCCGCTTGTCCGTTCCTGTATCGCCCAATGTCACCTAGAGAAGCCTTAAGGGGGAAAATTCTTCAGCTATTGTAAAACCATCTTTTGAAAACAAGTTAGCACAGAAGTAGTAAATGTCTTGGTGAGAATCCTTTTTAATTATGTTTTAAATTGGTGTAGTCAGCTAAAAACTTTATTGTTTTATTTACTTTAGATCAACACGATACAAGTTGAAAAAAGTTAGGCGTGAAAAAACTTAAAGAATTTATTTTAAACTGTTAAATACAATTAACTAATTGTAAAAAACTATTTTTGCTGAAAATTGTTTAAAATCAATAATTAGAATTATCTAATATCTCCCATTTAAAATATTATCTATTGTGAGGTAGATTAAAATATATACAATTGGGTTGAAATGAAGAAACTTTACGGGAAAACTATTTTTAAAACGAATATTTATCAATCAAGTAATTATACAGCATTCTTTAGTTTAAAAAGATCTGCGTATGCATATTTCTAAAGAGCAGTGGTTAAAGTACTTGCAAACTACTGTTTCTTTACTTCAAGCAGGCGCTGGGTTCGAATACCACTTATACATTTGAGATTTTAATCATCTTTTAACTTAATTTTCATGTACATTGCCATTTTTTTTTTCATAAAACATATGGTGAATTTTTACAAGGAAATCCTTAATTAATATTTTTTTAATTATTGTTCTCTAATTAATATCATTTAAACGATTGAATTCTTTTCGAATAATTGCATTCATTGATTTAAAAAGATTTGTACAGGTATATAATAGAAAAATCACTCACACATACGCGAAAACTGCTGAAATATTTTTTACTGCAAGGTGCCGGGTTCGAATCCCAGTCAGATCTTTCTATTTCTTTCGTAGTATATTCACATCAACATACTTCATTGTTAAATTCATATTTTTTATTTATTTCTCAATTTTTTAAATTTTTTTAAATTTTAAATTTTTTTCTCTTTTTTAATTTTTATAATTCATTACTCATAAACAATAGCCTTCACACAACCATACAAAACATCCCTTTTTAAAACCATCATCTCCTTTTACAAAAATCACTCATTAATTTTTTTAATTAAATTTCCTCATTAATACCCTCATCATCTTTCACGATACTGTCAGAAGGATGTCTCAAGGTCAATACCAAGTCATCTAGACCCTCAGGGGTGGTGTGACACCCGCACGGCTCCGTTCGCTCCGCCTGCGCACCAACGCACCACCCGCATGAGCCAGAACTCTCATTTCTTACCTACTTTTGTTTACAATATATGTATAACTCGGAAATCTATATATTGTAGATTAGAGATTCAGAAAATGACTATTTATATGGTGTAGATGAAGGCGGTATACTTTTTCTCAGAGTTGAGATTTTGGATATCTATACATATTAAAGTTTTCTGAGTTCATTCTTGCTATTTTTTATGTGCTGTATATGTGAGTGAACACGATAGCGTCTAAAATCTTTCTTCGAATCAGCTGAAAGCTGGTACGTACAGTCGGTAATAAAAGTGTCCGAACACTAGCAAAAATTCCTATGAAAAAAAAGTATAGTTAATACTGTTTTGTTAAATAAATCCTTGTCGAATCATGTTCTTAGTCAGTCTAAGAACATGATTCGACAAAGATTTATTGAACAAAACAGTGTTAACTCTACTTTTTTTATATAGGAATTTTAGCTAGTGTTCGGACACTTTTGTTACCGACTATGTTACAGTTCACCAGAGGCTTAGCTTGAGCGGCGGGTCTTCCCCCCCCCCCCCAATGTTTTAAAAAATAGGGCAGTATATTTAAGTCTCTGGATGCGCTGTTTTGCGCCTTAACATGAGCAGTTTCAACCCGGGTCGTACCCGCGTCAGTCTTCCCGAAGCTGCTCACATTCTTCCTTCCCGCGTAAAAGGAGGGTTAGACGTGGGTCATTTTTCCTCCGGAATCAACATTATACTCCGTATAATTGTGTCGCGTTCCTTAGCAATGGCTACTACATTTTTCAAAATATTTTTCACACGATATGGGAAAAAAGAAAAACGTTTTTTAATTGGTTTACATACATAAAATAAAAATAATAAATAAATTACTGATTTTTTTCCCCTTAAGAATGAACAATACCTAATTTCATAATAAGAAAACACCACATAATCTTTAACCACGTTTCTTGCGACCATGGAAGCTTCTGCGCATGTGCTGACTGAACGAGTCCACTGTTAAAATAGAGCAGATAATTTTTTCGTTGAGAGAAAATAAGCGATAAGGGAACACCGCGAACCGAATGATTGGATGTTTACTAAATTCCAACCTGTCGGTCAACTTTTCACCCCTCAAAGATTTTGGTCTCGTCCTCACTGCTAGGCGTGGGAAACGTGGTTGCACTGTAACTGGCGTTTAAAAGCAATGATTACAAAACTTTGAATAAACACTATAAAATGCAATAAACTTGTAATAATTGTTCCGGGTCGAAAGAACTCACGATCCTTCGTCAAGCGAAAAAAGTAGGCACAAGTGCAGTCAAAGCGGCAACGCACAAAACTGTTTTAAGTGAACAGCAAAAATGCATACAGATGAAGGTAAACATAAATACTGGTTTGAGGAGAATAGTGCTGTCTCTAAAATAAAAGGGCGGCTGGGAGAAAATTCTATAAAAAAGGGCATTATTTGCATAATTTGCGGTGTTCTGTGTTATGATTTTTGTACGTAACAATAGTAAATTACTAATTTTCCTTGTATATATATATATATATATATATATGAAAGGATAACATAAGCAAGATTCTAAATTAGTATTTAAATTAATATTAAGTGATATCTTAATAGTATTGGCTCAGAATAAATCTTAATTTTAAGAACAACTTTGTGAGAATTCTATTTTAGAGCCCCAGTAAAGTTAGTTTTTCAGCAAAACACATCGTAGCGCGGGAATCGGAGTTAGAAGAAGTTTCATAATCAAAATTATGCAATAGTCGAAATAAGCGGCAATGCATTGCGAAATACGAAATCCTGGATATCCGGGTCAACCAATGAGAGAATGTGGGCTGGATTTTAGCTCACTTAATTATCCAATAAGAATTCATATTAGGAGTTTAGCCTCGCCCCCAAATATCCATATTTAAGCTGGAGCACCCGAAAATCGGCGCCTTTTTCATGGAAGCTTGTGCTTAATTAGTTCACGTCAATAAAAAGTTTAATTTAACGGTCCCAGGAGGGGGATTGGTTCGCGGTTCCGCCGTTAACGGGACGATTTCGGCCCGACTCGGCTACGGATCTGTATGTCAGCGTGCTCAGATTGATTGACTGTTAATAAAGTGTAAAATGATTAAGTGCCTTCAATAAAACGACTGCATCAACTTATTGTGGAATATCTATTTGAGTGACTGTCATTCATCAACTAAAGAACGATACGTTACAATAAAGCCGGCAGTGATGGTCTAGCTGTAGGTGAAAACCAACAATTCATCATGAAATAAGTTGTGTTCAGCACCTTATCTTAGTTTTTAAAAACTGGATGGAATGGCAGTATATTGGAATGCTACCTCCTGGGACCGGAACTTTTTCAAACCAGCCGGGAACTTTTCCAAACCAGCCATGATTTTGCCAAACCAAGCCGGACGATGTCAGAAAGATCAAGCAACAGTAGTTCATCATCTGTAAACAGTGCCCTTAGAATGAAAGAAAAAAGACTGACTTACACCACTTTGTTTCAAATGTTCCGATTCCTTACTCAAATGCCGGTAGAATTAAAAGAAAAGAGACGTGACTTACACCACTTTGACTCAAGTTGTTCCGTTGATGTGAGGAGTACCAGATGGCCTTTTCGTGTTGGATCATCAGCTGACAAACACCTGCTTCTACTTTCACGTTTTTTGCGCGGATGTTTTGATTAAAATTTTCTTTTCATCCACCAAGTAAAAAATAAAATTTTTTGTTGTTGTTTTTCTCAGTTTAACAAAAAGTGGGTGAGTGATTTCATTTTATTGCTAGTCAGGAAAGATGATTTATAAATTAAACAATTATTTTTATTGAATTTATATTTATCTTAGTTTATTAATAAAAATTAATTATGTGCTCAAATATCGTTTATAAAATATTGTTTATTTTATGTTCTATTTTATGTTCGCGATATATTTTATGACTTGCATTGAAATTGTTTAAGCTTAAATACTTGTTGTAAGATTTAAAATAATAATAATACACAGATTTTTATTAAGTTTGCAAAAGTACTTATTATATTTCATATGTTAAATTTAGAGAAAATAGATTTTTAAAGGTACTTATATTGGAAGCTAATAATAATAATAATAAATAGATAAATAAATAATTAAATAAATAAGGATAAATAAATAGATAAAATAAAATAAATTTTCATACTTGGTTATTATATTTCATGTTAAGAGATTTAAAAGTAAATTGTCATAAATATTTATAGAGAAAGTTAATAAATAGAAAAAAATTTTTTTTTTTTTTTTTTTTTTTTTTCAGAAAGGAGTTTTGTTGAGTGCTATTGATATTGAACGTCAATAAATTTGATTTATTTATTTGTTATATGTTATTTATATTTATTTTTTAGTAGGATTTATTTAGGTGATTGATATAACTCTGATATATATATATTGTAGTATCTTGTAGAGTGGAAGAGAATTATTTACTTGACTAATCAGAACAAGAAATTAATATTTTTTCCAAATTTTAATTTAACTAGATTAATTTTTAGAAATTTACAATATATACATATTTTGCTGTATTTCCTCGATATGAAATGGTTTTCAATAAGATAGTGGGTTCTACAGTATAAGGCTGGAAGGAATTTCAGATAGAGTCCTCAGTGATTTTCATCAGTCCGTGACCGCTACTGCAGTCTTTTCCAGAAAATAACAGTTCCTTTCCCGAGGTCTAGCCCGACCTGCTCTGGGATTCCTGCCTTTCCAAACTCCGACGTGAACTCCCGTTTTCAGTCTCTCCTCGTAAAAATTACAGTTCGTATTGGGCGTGTTTTTCTGAAAACAAAATCTCAGATGCAGGCCCTGATTCGCTCGAAATTCCATCATCAGTTCTGACGCGTTGAATTCTTCTCGAAGGAAAAGTTCTCAAGGCACGCGGCTTCCCACGTTCATCAAAGGGAAACGGACATACCTTTCTACAAAGGAGAGATGTTCCGCTGCGAGCCGTTAGGCCCCAGACTGTCTGCTTCTTTGTACTGAAATGTCTCTTTCAATGATATATTGGAGTCGGAGTCTCTGCCTTTACAGCTCCCCTCCCCTTAAAGAAAAATTCGGGGCCATTTTGGGGCCGAATTTTCATCAGAAGAAGCTGAAATTAGGATATTCAAATTCACTTCTAAAAGAGGCAACAGTCCCTACAAATTGGAATATCTACCAGAAAAATATAATGTTGATTTTTCAACAAAACCAAAATAATTAAACACTACCTTAATAATTTTTACACTTAAAATATATACTTCCCTGATTATACTGATTAATTTAAAAGCACCAAAAAGAAAAAATTTTAATTTTGAAAATTTAACTTGCTTATTTACAATACAAAAAATTTCTTTTGCTTTTAAAGTTACATTCGACTTAAACAGTCTACGTGAGCTATCTCACGCCCTGGCCGGTGTATTACAGTGTAATCATATGGCTGCAGAGTTAATGCCCATCTCATTAATCGAGGGTTTTTCCCAGCATTTCTCTTCAACCAGACTAATGGATCGTGATCTGTTTCAATAGTGAATTTTTGTCCATCTAAGTAGTGCTTTAACTTTTTTATAGCGAATATTATTGCAGCACACTCTTTTTCTGTCGTAGTGTAATTTCTTTCGGGAGCAGTAAATTTCCTGCTCAAGTATAAGATAGGGTGCTCTTCCTTTTCTATTCTCTGAGCGAGGATTACCCCAACCCCTAAGTCTGATGCATCGGTCTGTACGATAAAGGGGTGCTCGTAGTTCGGAGCATAAAGAATAGGTTGGTCTGTTAATTTCCGTTTTACTTCCTCGAATGCTTTTTGCATTTCAGCGGACCATTCTATGCTTTCTTTGCGATTTTTCCCTTTTAACGCTCTAGTTAGAGGCTCAACAATAGTGGCATAATTTTCGATATAGCGGGCGTAGTATCCTACCATTCCGAGAATTTGTCTAATTTCTGTTTTAGATTTCGGGATCGGAAAATCCAAGACTGCCTGGATTTTAGCTTCTGCGGGCGACCGACGTCCGTTCCCTACAACGTGCCCCAAGTATGTTACGCTGTCTTGCGCAAATTGACATTTAGAAGGTTTTATTTTCAACTTTGCATCCTCTAGTTTTTTTAAAATTGTGTCTAAATGTTCCATATGCGCTTCCCAAGTCTTTGAAAATATGGCGATATCGTCTAAGTACGGTACGCAAAAGTTTTCACAGCCCTGTAATAATAGTGACATAAATTTACTGAACCTATATGGGGCATTCACTAATCCGAAAGGCATTACTAAGGGTCGAAAATTTCCCCAAGGAGTGGAAAATGCCGCATATCTTTGCGCCCTAGGTGTCAGTGGAATTTGCCAATATCCTTTCGTTAGATCTACAAGCGTGATAAATTTAGCACTTGAAACTAAGTCCAAACGATCTTCGATGTTCGGTATTGGAAAATATTCGGTTCTGGTTATGGAATTCAAAACGCGATAGTCCAAACATGGGCGTGGCTGTTTGTGGGGGGCTTCTACTAAAATTAAAGGACTACTATAGTCCGACTCCCCTATTTCGATTATGTTCAATTCAAGCATTCTTTTGATCTCTCTTTTGAGAATTTCTGTCTGTCTTTGAGACATTCTGTACGGTTTAATTCTAACCGGTTTGTCGGAAATTAATTCGATGTCGTGCTCGATTAGATCGGTGCGCCCTGGATCATTTGAAAACAGGTCCCTGTGGCGATCCAAAACCCCTTTTAATTTCTCTATCTGATCGGTAGTATGTTTCATTTCTAAATTTCCATTTCTTACGATTTCGTTGAAATCATAAACATTTGGGTCAGAGTGTGGATATACTATTTCTAAATCTGTTTCTTTATTATCCACGCTAGTGATTTCACTAAACAAAACATTTATCATCTCTGCCCTTTGTCTATAAGGTTTCAGCATATTAACGTGGAATACTTGAGAGGGCTCCCTCCTACCTGGAATATTCACAACATAGTTAGTCTCCGAGATTTGTTTCTCCACTGTACCCGGTCCGATCCAACTTACGGCAAATTTATTCGGCTTGTACGTCGCAACCACTAGAACTTGGTCTCCCGGTTTAAATTTCCGGTCAACTGCGTCCCGATCGTACCAAAGCTTCCTTTTCTCTCTCGCATCTTCCATCGATTCAATAGCTAATTCTTGGCATTTTTTTAGCCGATTTATAAGATCAAAAATGTATTCAGTAACGGGCGTTTGTTCCTCGTTTTCGATTCCGCATAATTTTTCAAAAATTATTGTCTCGGGAGTTCTTAGATTTTTGCCGTGAACGAGTTCGGCAGGGCTATATCCGGTAGATTGATGCACGGTAGTACGCAACACCAATAATGCAAATGGAAGATTTTTCTCCCAATCTGCTCCGTTTTCTAAGCATAACACTTTTAATAATCGCTTTACGGTGCGGTGAAATCTCTCAATCGCTTGGGATTGGGGATGATGTATGGAGCTATGAATCACTTTTATTCTAAACTTTTCGAAAAAGGTCTCGGTCAATTCACTCGTAAAACTTCTTCCTAAATCTAATTGAATCTCTCGCGGGAACCCGAATCTGCTAAACATTCGTAAGAACCCGTTTATCACTGCTGGAGAAGTGATTTCTTTAAGCGGTATGGCCTCCGGATATTTCGAAGACAAACACATAGCTGTCAAAAGGTACCTATTTTCGTTTTCACTTAGAGGGAGTGGTCCCGTTAGATCAGCGGAAAACCGAGTGAACACTTCGGTTACTATGGGAACCCTTTTCATAGGCGCTTTCTTTACCTCTCTAGGTTTCCCTATCACCTGACAATGGTGACACGGTAATACAAATTCCTCTATTTCTTTGACCGAATTTGGCCACGCGAAATATCTGAAGATTTTATCTTTCGTCTTTGTGACTCCGAGATGTCCGCCAACATTCGAATGACATAATTCCATTACGTCTTTTCTAAGTGTTACAGGAATAATCACTTGTTTTCTAACCTCCCCGCGATTTGTTTTAGATTGTCTAAAAAGGATTTCATTTTCTAAAATGAACTCGGAATTACCTTTGTTCGCTTTTTCAAAACACGGATTTAAAGTCGCGTCTTCACGCTGTAATCCTTTCAGCCTTTCTCTATTTACCCCTAGAAGGCTTAGAGACTTCTCTTTCTCAGAGGGGGGAATGACAATAGGGGTTTCTTCCCGTATCTCGGCTACTGCGTTAGTGGTTTCGGATTCTCGTAATCTCTCTCTCTCCTCTTTTTCGCTCTGCCTTTTTTTCGCGCGAGTTACTACTTGGTTGATTAACTCTGGTTTTTTCATTTTTGCGCCTTCGATAATTTCATGCGTTTGATTAACCAAAAGATAATGATTCATTTCCAGTGAGTCGTCAACTACTGCCGCTTTCGTGCTAACAGTCCCAATATCTGCAATCTTAAGTGTAACACTGGCGATCGGCAGGCAGTGTAATTCTTTCTGCAACGGCTGTTTGAGCCAAATACTTTCTCCGGTTAATTGCTCCGGTTTTATGTATTGTTTTCCTATAAGATCGAAGCTTGCTCCACTGTCACGAAGGGTGACAATTTTGACGTCATTTATTTCGGCCTCCCCTAAATAAGGTGCGAAACAAGATCCTAAATCGTCTGTAATTCCTATCTGATTTACAACTGCTGTTGATTGATCTTTAATTAATTTCGGACAATTAGTTTTGTAGTGCCCGACAACGGAACAATAAAAACATCGGATCTCTTTCTTTTTCTCATAGGCGTTCTCTTTCCCTTTGTTTTCTTGCGATTTTGTCCTATCGCGCCAATTAAATGGCTTTTTTTCTTTGTTTTCTTTTGAAAATGTAAATTTATTTTTATCGGGTTTTCGGTCATCTTTTTCTTTACCGACCCAATTTTTCTTTATGGCTTTCCTAACGGATTCAAATTCATCTAGTTTAATAGCTAATTCTTCGGGATCAGTCTCTTTCGCCCAAGAATCTAGAAACTTCTCTTTCATCTCTGCGCTAGCCCTTTTTTTTATCTGGTCGCAAATTAGTAATTTCTTCAAGCTCTCAAAGTCCCCAATTTCTAGTTTTTCCAACCGACCTAACAAGAATGTTTCCAAGTCATAAACTAAATCTCGAAATGACGTTCCACTTGATCGCTGGTGGTTGTTAAATTTTTGTCTGAATGACTCAGCGTCAACCTTAAATCGATCTAACAGATAATTTTTGATGTAATCAAAATCTTCTAATTTATCCGCCGGTTGTCTTAATATTTGTTCTGCTAATTTGCTGGGTAACAAAGCAAGTAATTGATTTACATAGTCTGAGCTCTCTAACCCCAATTTACTCGCTTGACGTTCGAATAGATTTAAATATAAAGCCATGTCAGAATTTAACTCATCAAATTTATGAATAATAGATTTAAGTGGGGGAGTATATTTCCGCTCTTCTCTGCTAGAGTTTAAGCTTGTCGTTTCTATACTTTGAGATAACCTGAGACGTTCTAATTCGAATTCTCTCTGTGCTTTTTCACTTTCAATTTGGGCTAAACGTTCCTCTTTTATTTCTTGCGCTAATCGTTCTTCCTTGATTAATTTAATTTGGGCCAAAGCCACCTCTAATTTAAATTCTGCAGATTGTTCAATTTTTTTTATTATGGACCTTGTCCCATCGGTGGGCAGAATATCTACTTCCCATTCTTCTGCTAAAAATTTTAAATCCACTTTTGAATATTCGTGCAAAGCAGCCATGATTTTTGATTTGAAATTTTCCTAACACAATTTTACTAAATATTCTCAATCTCCTAATTATTCGCAATACACATTTAGCAATTATTTAAAATTTCAAATACAAGCACAATTTAAATAAATAACTAAATAATACACACTTTAATACCAAATTTGGCTTTCGGATTCCTGCAATATCTTGCAATACTTTTTACCCAATTTAAGCTTATGCTTACAAGCAATTTAAAGAGAACAATTAATATACACAAAAATAAGGAGTTCTTTCACACTGTGCAACCATAGATTATACCATAAATACACACAACTTAAAATTCTGAAAATTCTCTTAATGAATATAATTTAAATATGTCATTCACAGTTTATTTTTCTGCAAACTTCCATTTTATAATAACTATATCTACTTAATTTTCAGAATTTTCTATTTAGGGATAACAAGAACCCTTTTTTTTCCTGCTTTCTTTTTAAATTTCAATTTCTTTTACAATTTTACTTCCTTTTAATTTTCTTCAAGGTTAAGGAAATTTTCTTTTCCAACATAAATTTAAAATTCTCTTAACAAATTAACTATTTTGTCAATTCTAAACTTTTAAATAATGAATTATTTCATTTAATTTAATTAACTAACCTGTTAATTTTAGACATTAAGCATTTCGCTCAAACCTTAAAAATTTTCTGCAAGAATATACAAAGACAAACAATTTTTTTTTATTTTTACTAATTGCCTCTCAAGAATGAACGGAATATCCTTACCTTTACTGATGTTTTTCATATAAGGTGGGCACATCTCCGCTGAGCACACTTTTAGCAGGCACAAGACCACTACTCCAGGGATCGGTGCTCCTCTTCTTGATCTTTTGAAAGGGCACTCCGTCACTCCTGCTCTAGACTGGCTCTCCGTACGCTGTTTGGCTTCTCCCGTCTACGTCGAAGGGCTTCGTAACGCTGCTTCCGTACTAGGAACCGGTCGTTGCTTCCGTTGTTGCCTGGTCTACGCTGAGGATCTCTTCTGAATTCTGGAATCTCTTTCCTCGCTTCTGCTTAGATTCACTCTTCTCTATATACTGTAATCCGATAGAGCTGCCACCAAATTTTCTTTATTCTATTAGTCTGTAGTATCTTGTAGAGTGGAAGAGAATTATTTACTTGACTAATCAGAACAAGAAATTAATATTTTTTCCAAATTTTAATTTAACTAGATTAATTTTTAGAAATTTACAATATATACATATTTTGCTGTATTTCCTCGATATGAAATGGTTTTCAATAAGATAGTGGGTTCTACAGTATAAGGCTGGAAGGAATTTCAGATAGAGTCCACAGTGATTTTCATCAGTCCGTGACCGCTTCTGCAGTCTTTTCCAGAAAATAACAGTTCCTTTCCCGAGGTCTAGCCCGACCTGCTCTGGGATTCCTGCCTTTCCAAACTCCGACGTGAACTCCCGTTTTCAGTCTCTCCTCGTAAAAATTACAGTTCGTATTGGGCGTGTTTTTCTGAAAACAAAATCTCAGATGCAGGCCCTGATTCGCTCGAAATTCCATCATCAGTTCTGACGCGTTGAATTCTTCTCGAAGGAAAAGTTCTCAAGGCACGCGGCTTCCCACGTTCATCAAAGGGAAACGGACATACCTTTCTACAAAGGAGAGATGTTCCGCTGCGAGCCGTTAGGCCCCAGACTGTCTGCTTCTTTGTACTGAAATGTCTCTTTCAATGATATATTGGAGTCGGAGTCTCTGCCTTTACAATATATATATATAATTAGAAGGATTCTAAATAAATACAAAATAGACTTTGCCTGTAATTATTTTGATGATATAATTGTATTTTCACAGTCAGAAGATGAACACTCCCAACACTTACAACAACTTTTTGATATATGTGTTAAAGAAAACTTAAAATTAAAACTATCAAAATGCAATTTTGCCAAAACAAAAATTAATTTCTTAGGATACGAAATAACTAATGGTCTAATTACCCCTGATAATCCAAACGTTGAAGTAATAAAAAATTTGAAACAGCCAAAAAATGTCAAGGAATTACAGAGAGTTTTGGGATCAGTTAACGTTTATGCTAGATTTATTCCAAAATATGCCGAAACAAGAGCTCCTTTAAATAATTTATTTTAAAAAAATGTCCCCTTTGTTTGGGACCAGAAATGTGAAAAATCCTTCCAAAAACTAAAAAAAGCTCTTATAAGTAAACCTATTTTAAGACTTTATGATCCCAGAACTCCCTGTCATTTATTTGTTGATGCCTCGAGTCATGGTGTGGGATGTGCTGTTAAGCAGGCAGATGTGAATGGTACTTTACACCCAGTGGCATATCGTTCAAGAAATTTACGAGATTATGAAACAAATTATGGAATTACGGAATTAGAATGTTTAGCAATTATTGATGCCTTAGATAACTTTTATCATTATTTGCACGGTCAAAAGTTTGTCATACATACGAATCATGCGTCTCTCACTTGGTTAAAAAATGTTAAAAATTTAAGAGGAAGATTATTCCGCTGGTCCCTTAAACTTAGTATGTTTGACTATGAAATTAAATATAAAAAAAGGATCAGCAAATATTGAAGCTGATATGCTATCTAGATTGCCTGTTTTGGAAAATGTGTCACACCATGTACACCTCCTAGACTTAAATGAAATTAAAGAAAACCAGAAAAAAGAAAACATAGGTATTAACATTAAGAAAATTCTTGAAATTGAAGATGTAATTGTAATTAAAAAGAAAGGTTTGTATAAGATAATAGTCCTGATGTCATTAAGATTACCCCTCTTAGAGAAAACCCACACTCAATTTGGACATCCAGGAATTTATAAAATGATAAATTTAATTACACTACAGTATTATTGGCATAATATTAATAAAGATATTGAAAATTTTGTAAAACATTGTCATACCTGTCAAATAAATAAAAAATGTAGACAAAAACGGTTTGGTGCATTACAGCAAGTACCGCCAACAGATAAACCTTTTGAATGTTTGTCTTTGGACACTGTTGTTGGGCTGAACTACTATAATTCTACAAAAAAATATTTGCATTTGGTCGTGGACCATGCAACCCGTTATGCGTGGGGATTTCCATCAAAAAGCGTTACCACTGAAACTTATACAAACTTTTTAAAACAACTTTTTCAAATTCAAGTACCTAAAAAATTGTTAACAGATAGGAATGCAGCATTCACGGCATCCCGTTTCAAAAAATTCCTTCGAAATTATGATACAAAACATTTGTTAACAAGTAGCCATCATCCTGAATGCAACGGGAAAATCGAGCGCCTCAATCAGACTATTGTTACGCGTCTAAAATGTAAGGTTAACTCTTCTTCAAATAAAATTCCATGGACTAAATTAATTGGTGAAGTTTTAAATCAATGTAACTTAACACCTCACTCTGTAACTCAATTCCCACCTAGTTATTTATTATTAGGAGAATTACCATATGATCCATTATTAGTAAACAATAGTTACTATCCTTCAATTGATGAAGCTAGAAAAATAGCAAAAGAAAAAACAATACAATATCATAAAAAAAAAAAAAAAATCCGATTTGTTGCTCGATTTTTCCCTGTTAAATTTAAAGTTGGTGATGAATTTATTTATGCAGAATTCCAATATCCCAACACACGTAAGTTAAGTCCACCTTACTCAGGCCCTTATACAATCTTAAAACAAATATCTGAAGTTAATTTTGAAATAGACAAACCCAGTCCCCATTTTAAACGAAATTCAGAAATTGTTCATTCATCTAAGTTAAGATACTATAATAACCCTCAAAAATTCAAATTAAGTCATGAATAATTTTAGTTAGGGATCAACTCCATGCCCCAGATATATTTATTTATTTATTTATTATTCTCGTGATCTTCTGATCTTCACCTCTGTAAAGTGATCAGAAAGTGCGGGAAAAATGATTTGTTTTTGCCCTCTGTAGAAATTCACCAGTTTCCATCTTTATCCCAACTCACCTTTTTGGAAAGACTTGACTTCTCACAATTTCAAAGGTCAAGTTACCCACAAAACAATTTTTTTTTTGGCTTGCCAATGGCTAACCAAACTCTATGTTGATACCAATGTAGTATTTTAAAACAATTAATTACTAACAGAAAGTGATTAAGTTGGTTTTTGTGTAAATAGTTTGTAAAAAGAAAATGCCTAGTAGTACTGGTATTCTTAATATTAGTAGTATTATTAGAGTTGACTAAACACTATTGTGTTTATTAAATAGTTTTATGTGTCTGTTAAATGTTATATTTATGAAAACATTATTTGTGTTAGTATGTAAATAAAGTTTCTAGAAATTGTTAAAAATATACTATGATATAATTGTTTTTCATATACTTTATGTTTTATTAAAAGATCTTTGCATTATTAAAAAGATACACAAAGAATGCCATTTGCTTACAATGTGCTGTTAAAGTTACAATGTTATAATTATTGTTATACATATTCTATATGGACTCAATAACCAAGATCAGACTTTTTACAACTATTATTTATTGTGAAAGATCAATGGTTATTATTCAAGACATTCAAAAACTTTTAATGGCCAAAAGGAACTTTATGTTCTAAAGACTTTCCTCAACACAAACTAGTTTGTAAGAAAGAAATATATCTTGTCAAATATGTTACGCCGGCAAACATGTTATGTTATAATTTTTTTTTTGTACAGTATGTCATACGTTTTCATACATTATATTAAACTTTTCTTATGTTTGTAAACAAGTGCTGTAAACACTATTATATGTATCAGGCGAGCACGTTGACCAGTCCAACATACAAGTAAATAAATTAAAAAAAAAAAAAAATTTTTTTTTTTTTTTTTTTTTTATAAATAAAGGGAAAGGCCATAACTCCTACTTAAAAATGATAACCTAGACAAAAGTGTTTCCTGAAATATCTTCTGTCTCTGGGTGACTTCCTACATATTTGAAGGCAAGTATGGGGGAGCGTCGGCTTGGAGGGGGGGGGGGATATGAAAGGATGAAATAAGCAAGATTCTAAATTAGTATTTAAATTAATATTAAGTGATATCTTAATAGTATTGGCTCAGAATAAATCTTACTTTAAGAACAACTTTGTGAGAATTCTATTTTAGAGCCCCAGTAAAGTTAGTTTTTCAGCAAAAAACATCGTAGCTCGGGAATCGGAGTTAGAAGAAGTTTCATAATCAAAATTATGCAATAGTCGAAATAAGCGGCAATGCATTGCGAAATACGAAATCCTGGATATCCGGGTCAACCAATGAGAGAATGTGGGCTGGATTTTAGCTCACTATTTATCCAATAAGAATTCATATTAGGATTTTGGCCTCGCACCCAAATATCCATATTTAAGCTGGAGCACCCGAAAATCGGCGCCTTTTTCATGGAAGCTTGTGCTTAATTAGTTCACGTCAATAAAAAGTTTAATTTAACGGTCCCAGGAGGGGGATTGGTTCGCGGTTCCGCCGTTAACGGGACGATTTCGGACCAACTCGGCTACAGATCTGTACGTCAGCGTGCTCAGATTGATGAACAGTTAATAACATGTAAAATGACTAAGAGTCTTCAATAAACGACTGCATAAACTATTTTGGAGTATTAGTTATTTGAGTGAACTCTCTTAAGATGAAGTGACTGTCATAAATCATATATTAAAGAACGATACGTTACATATATATAGGCTGTATGCATTTGTTATTCCAGGAATGCTGCAGAACTATTGCTAAAAAAATTTAAAAGTCAGGGGGGAAAAATCTAAAGGCCTCTAAACATTTTAAATGTTAGAAAAGGCTACTTGGTACCAAAATGTTTTTTAAAAGGGCCGACAGGTGCTAAAATATGTTGAAAAAGGGCCACAGGGTGCTAAAAACTATTTATAAGGGCACCCTGCCAAATTAGCCTAGAGTCAGCATTACAGAATTATGAAATAAAAGAAGAAAACAAATAAATAAATAAGATTAAAAAATTTAACAAAATCTAAAATTTTAAAAATATCAAAATTAAACGAAAATCGAACGTCATATCATCAGACAAGAACGAGGTGGAACAAATATCATTAACAAGATTTTTCGAATTTTTAAATATGTAAAAAACTTCATAGATATTCAAATGGGAAGAGAAGACAGGAGATGAAATTATGTTAGTTTTAGAAAAATCAAAACGATGACCATGAGCCCAGCAGTGGGAAGCAATGAAGATTTAGAGATCTCTTCATTACGAACATTTCGACGGTGCTCATTAATTCGATATTGCAAACGCCTTTTAGTTTGATCAATATAAACTAAATTGCTCGACGAACATAGGACTAAATAAATGCCAGAACGGTTTTCAGAATGAATGGGATCTTTAAGAGAAGATAACTTAATTTTGCTGACGTGTTTCTAAATTACTTTAAAACCAAAGGGTGAGAGAATTTTAGAAATTTTAAAAGAAAGTGATAAATAAAAAAAAATAGACAACTGGAATGAGACTGTGATTGTTAAATTTGGTATCAGAACGTTTAGGATTCTTGAATCTATATTATTATTAATAGAGGGATTATAGCCTCGAGAAAGAGCAAGAGATTTTAAGTAATTAATTTCTTTCGAAAGACTAGACAGATCAGAACAAATGTGTAAGGCTTATGTTTTTCTTACTCATTTTTCAAAAAATTATAAATTTTTAATATTTCATTTTGAGGTTAAAAAAAAAAAAAAAAGAAAGAAAGAAAGAAAGAGAAAAGTGCACATATTGAAAATTCAGATTTTTGAACTTAGAATTACATTAAAAATAAAAATAAATAAGTAAATAAACGATTGTAAATTTTCTGAATGTGAAAACAGAACTTAAATATACATTATGTATGTAATGAGTAATCATGAAATCAAACTTTCCCATAGAGTAACATGGGCCACGGCTGTCGGCGAGATTAGGTATTGTCCACTCTAAAAATATAAAGTTGCTTTCCTTAGCAACAGTTACTACTTTCATTTCTTAAAATTTATTTTGTAAGTTTTATGTTTTACCTGAATTATAATGTAATATCTTTTAAACTTGTTGGAAAAGGGGGATTTTTTTTTTTTTCAATTGTACTACTTTGTCTCAAACCAATACTCTGGTTGTCCTAAGAAAGACACTTTTGCCTAGTCTTATACGAGAATATATATATGTATATATTTCTGCAAAGCACATTAACCGTATCTTTCGAGCGATACTTCATGTAAGCCCTTCCTTTTATTGAAAGTAGGCTAAAAATGTAAGAGAAATTTCATGTCTGAGTATTAATATATAGATTTGCTGAAAAAATGTAGAATGCTCCAAAGATGTATAAAAAAAAAAAAAAAAAAAAAAAGGCTGCTAAATGGAGGGGGGAAAAAAGGCTGCTAAATGAAGGGGGGGAAAAAGCAGCTTTTTTTTCCTTGGCAGATTTTAGGACTATGCCCCGAAGGAGAGGGGGGGGGCACGTATTAACCGACAAGAGGGCCTGTGCCCTCAATCCGAAAGATGGCAACACTCTTGAAAGTATGTGGGTGGCATTTTAAGATGAGGAATACGAAAGGGTGCCAAACGTCGGGTCCCCCCCCCCCAATCAAATTTTCACGCTACGCCCCTGGCTTCGGAGTACCTGGAATAGAGCGGTTTCATATGACGTCATAGTGACGTAGATGGAGGGCTATCAACTCCACGTGAAAATAAATAGACGCCATTTTTAGAACAGTAAGCAAATGGCTGTTGAAAACAGCTCACAGCACCATGGCAACGGCGCATAGCAACCAATGATGGAGGGCACGTTGCCATGCTGTTATCAGCTGTTTGCAACTGCCCTATTGGTTGCAACCAATGCTTATCTTCATCGAAAGTATAAAAATCTTGAAGATGATTTTTCAGAAAAAAAAAAAAAAAAAAAAAAACAGTCAAAAGGGTTTTTAATTTAGACTCTGAAAATATTCCACGCGTGAGCAGAGATTTTTCAGAGTGAAGCACCAGGAATTAAAAAAATAAATAAAAATAAAATAAAATGAAAATTTTAACTCCTTGAAAAATCCTAAGTGCAATAGAGCATGCGTTGCATGCGTTGCCGAGACAAGTCCGGACGGCGGAAAGGAAGCAGGGTGTCCCCAATAACACTGTAAACCGTTCAGAGTCCCGCAATTAGTAAAAAAAGAAGGGGAGGTGGAGACATAAATTTAAATAATTATAATAAAATTCAGAAAAATCTTTAGTGAAATAAAATATAGAACTTATAGCGTCTATATGCCTTATTTAACAGAGGTTAAAATTTGTACACAAGTTATGGGTCACCATCGCACAAACAGTGTAGATTTTGGTGAACACTTATAGCTTTACTAAAATAACACAAAGAAAAATTCTTTATCATTATGGCCTATGGGCCCGAATTTTTTATGTGCGATAGCGGCTTTGTAATGTCAATCGATATATATGAGTGAACACGATAGGGCCTAACCGCACAGTTCAAATGAGCTGAAAGTTGGTATGTATATTATAAGTCACCGTAGCACAAACCCTAAGGATTTTGGTAAATGTAGCACTTTTTTTTTTTTTTTTTTTTTTACGGAGACAAAGAAAAATTCTAATTATAGCCTATGGGCAGATATTATTTTAAGTACGATAGCGTCTAAATGCCTTATTCGACTGAATTGAAAATTTATATACATATTATAGATCACCGTCACACGACGGGTAGGAAATTTGTAGAATCTAGCACTTGTAGTTTTTTTGCAGGGACACCACAACGAAAAATTCTTTATCAGTATATGGCTTATGAGCTCAAATTATTTAAAGTGTGATGGTGCCTAAACGCCTTATTCGATTGAGCTGAAAATTTATACACATATTATAGGTCACCGTCGAATGAACTGTATAGATTTTGGTGAATTAAACCCTTATAGATTTTTACAGCGACACAACAAAAAAATCTTTATCATTATGATCTAAGGGCTCAAATTATTTGAAGTGCAATAGTATAAAGTTAAACAGTATACTATACGGAGAAAAATACTCAAACTTCGTATTATAATTTTCATTTTTGTTTATTTAACGACTTTCCTTACTTTAATTTATTTAATACAGCCATTAATTACATAAAGTTCGGAAAGTCGAGTGGAGTCACTCCATATTTTTTCTTTTATAAAAGCCTTATTGTCTTATTACATTCTCTGTTCTCTTCAAAAATATTAAATTAACATAGTATATATCTCATAATCCACTCTAACCCTATATATGAGTATGCTAGCAAAATTGTTTCACAATAAGTAAATACGTATATTCTTGCTTTCCACTTAAATTTCTTCAGAAAGTATCCAAGGTGCGAATTACGTTATCCTTTTTTGAAAGAATGTTTTTCCGCAAGCTCGGTTGCACGGATTAAGAGTTTAGGATGTATTACGAATGCTACGGAAAAGTAGTAATTTTCATCTTACAGATAGAGGACGAACAGATCTTGACAATCTACCAATCAGCGCGTTTGTTTAAATTTGTAGTGGTTCATTGGTCGTTCTCGGAAATCGGATGATGACAGAAGCCGAAGGGGCGGGCTTTCACTTTCTTCCGATAAGTTTCAAAGATACTACACCAGGCGGCGATCGGATCGTTTTCCTCCACTCGGCTGAATTGACGACTAGACCGTCTGTCGTCATTCGACGTCATGGTGAAATTTAACCTATAGGAGTCTTAATTTACCACACAAATAAAGGACTATAGCCAATCATAGCGCAGCTTTTCCCCACAAACAAAACGAAACTCCGCCTCGTTCTAGTCGTCCATTAATGTGGAATAGAAAACTCCGGTTTACGCGCTGGCTGCCCTATCTTGTTTTTCCTTCTATAGATAGTCTTAATCCGTGCTCGGGTGTAACAGTTTCCAGAAAACATCTGATTCTAGTGTCAAAGCACTAAATTACCTTTTCACGGAAGCTGACAAATTTTTTTGAAACTGGAAACATGGGAACAATCTCTGCTAACAGACTTAAAATTGGAGTTGAAATCCCTGTTTTTGATCTCTCGCGTTTTGTCGGCTTTGCGGCAACATGTGTTGTTCGCTATTATTCATTCTCCAGACCAGACGACACCCCACACAGGTCGCCGTTGGTAAGTATTCCTAAAATTGTTTCTTTGTTTACATACATCTAGAATTTCTAAGAAAAAGGGATTATAGACGAGGGTCAGTTTGGGAGAAGACTTCTCCGAGAAGTTCAGAATCAATGAAACAATTTAAAAGTTTCTCAGACAGTTACAGGTTTTAATTTGGTTTTTTAGATAAAAAAGGTAAGCACCTTTCTGTTCATGTTTTAAATGGTTTAATTATAAATTCAAATTACAAATGTTCAAAAAAATTGTATTGGAGTAAGGTTAAGTCCGATTATCTACTATAGGGATCTAGGTCAGAGTGGAATGCCCTCCGGTCTTTCTGAATGATTCTAGTCCGTATTTACGTGAGTTTCGGAGAAAACAACGACAAACACTGTACGGTCATACAAAGGAGCGCGACCTGGGTTCATTCAAAAGGACGATAAGTCTAGTTTTAAATGTTGCAAATCAATAGTTAAATACATAGATCTAAATCAACAGAAAGTGCAGTGCATTTAGTGTGGTCCCTAAAAGTCCCTTAACTGTTTTCATGTCCCTAAAAGTCCCTTTCTTTGCCAAAATGGTCCCTAAGTCCCTCTTTTTTCCCCTCCCTCCACTAAAAGTCATAAGAGTTTTAGTTATGCCCAAAAAATTATACGAATGCGATAAAGTCTTGTAGGCACATAACTTATAATAGAATATTAAAATGATTAACTTTTGGTGGCCAATGACCTGATGGCTGATGTGTAACAAGAACACTATTATTTATAGATAGCTAATAGGCTTGCGTGGGGGGGGGGGCTAAAATTAAAAAGACCGTTTTGCTGACTGTTCCTCACCGTTGCATAGTACTAGAATCATTACAGTTGTACTTGGATGCATTTGATCAGGAAACGAATTATTTTCAGTAATGAGTCCAGTTACAAATTCAACCCTGATGACCACCAAAGACATATTTATAGATGTCCAGGATAATAGTTGGATATTTATTTACTTAGAATTGCCTTTTTTAATTTATTCTGTAACATTATTAGTATCCGCCAATTTGTTTACACCACCTTTTCTGTAAAATAATTTTCTCTAATATGTAATTACAATTAAATAAGAAGAAAATCAGTTTAAAAAAAAAGTGTAGAGGGAGGGATGAATAAAAAAGTGAGTACTTAACATTTTTATGGTATAAGTTTAAAATGTTTCAACTGTGTTTGACTGTTGTCTGCCGCATGGTCTGACAACTGGGAGCTGTGGTGAGGGGTGCAATTTTATTTGATATTGAGACTTCGGAACAGCTTTACTATACGGCACCCATTGCTTATTGCCGTTGCCGATGTTTTGATCACGTAGTATGGTGGTGTTTTGATTGGGTTTGTGAGTCGGTACTGTGAATCGTTTCACAACGTCGTGAATCGAATCAAAATGTCATGAAACAATACTTTTCATTATTATGAAACATTTTTTTTATGTTTCACTATGTTTTCTGCTGTTTGCTCGCTTCGCGAGCATTAAAACCGAAAAAAACATCACTGGATTCCCCTAATTCGTGGAGCATGAATCAGTAAAAGCATGAAAATTCATGAGCAGCGGTCACTATGTTTCCTGCAGTTTGCTCGCTTCGCGAGCATTAAAACAAAAAAAAAAAAAACATCACTGGACGCCCCTAATTCGTGGAGCATGAATCAGTAAAAGCATGAAGATTCATGGAGCCTCGGTCACTATGTTTTCTGTTGTTTGCTCACTTCGCGAGCATTAAAACCAAAAAAAAAAAAAAACATCACTGGATACCCCTAATTAGCGATGCATGAATCAGTAAATGTTACGTTTCGATACAACAGAAACTAGTATGTTGTGGCCACCACAAGACTTTCTTCTATATTTTCCTATATACATATTCAATCAGTAACAATATTAAAAAAAAAAAAAAATTACGATATTTTTCTAATTTTTTTTTTTGTTAAAAGTAATACATATTCAACCAGTAACAATATTTAAAAAAAAAAAAAAAAAAAAAAAAATGATTTTTTTTTCTAAGTTTTTTTTTTTTTTTTTTTTTTTTGTTAAAAGTAAAAAAAATCGATAACTTTGTTTTAAATTATCACAGATTTATAGTTCAACCATTCGTTTTTTAAAGCTATTGACGAGATCTTTCGAAAGATACCCATCTTGAAAATTTACCCCCCCAGGGGGGGAACCGGTGCCCCCACATGCACAAAATTTTTTTCGTAGTTAACTACTACTATTATCAATAATTGATATTAATTTTACAATCACAAGTTTAAAATAACGCTCATTATGTACATTTATACGAAATTTTGTCCTATATTGCCATGTTAAAAATTTAGAAAAAATGCGATCACAGCGCCACCTGTTGAGCTATTGATCCCTAAATGTAATCAGGACCAGTTTATGTCGGGGACCAACTAAATACCAAGTTTGGTTAAGTTTCTTTAAAAAAAAAAAAATACGATTTTTTTTTCTAACAAGGAAACATTCAAAAAGTGTCATCTTCAAAAAGTATTGAAAAAAATATATTTGATTCTACTCTTCATAAAACACCAAAAAAGGAAAAAATTATCGGCTGAAATTAATTACAGCGACCACAAAAAATTATAAAAATTAAGCATATTTGGCGATTTTACACTGCTAGGTGATTGATTTTGAGTACTTGGCGGAAAAGTAAAACACGGCTCTGTTCGTACACGACAATCTCGGTGCTAGCAAACGTATCGCCTAACAGCGCTAAATCGCCAAATATGCTTAATTTTGATAATTTTTTGTGGTCGCTGTAATTAATTTCAGCCGATAATTTTTTCATTTTCTGGTGTTTTATGAAAAGTAGAATCACATATATTTTTTTCAATACTTTTTGAAGATGACACCTTTTGAATGTTTCCTTGTAAGTTTTTTTTTTGTTAAAAGTAAAAAAATCGATAACTTTGTTTCAAATTGTCACAGATTTATAGTTCAACCATTCGTTTTAAAGGTATTGACGAGATCTTTCGAAAGATACCCATGTTGAAAATTTACCCCCCCGGGAGGGTAATTCTTCCCCCCCCCAGGGGGGGAACCGGTGCCCCCACATGCACAAAATTTTTTTCGTAGTTAACTACTACTATTATCAATAATTAATATTAATTTTACAATCACAAGTTTAAAATAACGCTCATTATGTACATTTATACGAAATTTTGTCCTATGCTGCCATGTTAAAAGTTTACATAAAATGCGATGACAGCGCCATCTGCCGGGCGATTGATCCCAAAATCTAATCAGACCCTTTCCATGTCAGGGTCCAACTATACACCAAGTTTGGTTCAATTTCATTCATCGGTTCGTGAGATACGGTGTGACATACGAAATTTTGCGATCACAGCGCCACCTGCTGGACGATTGATCCCCAAATCTAATCAGCACCATGCCCCGTCAGGTTCCAACTATATACCAAGTTTGGTTGAATTTCATTCATTAGTTCGTGAGATACGGTGAAAAATACGAAAATTTGTCCTATACTGCCATGTTAAAAATTTACATAAAATGCGATCACAGCGCCACCTGATGGGCTATTGATCCCAAAATCTAATCAGCACAATGCCCCGCCAGGGTCCAACTATATACCAAGTTTGGTTGAATTTCATTCATTGGTTCGTGAGATACGGTGAAAACACTAAACCACAGACAGACAGACAGACAGACAGGCAGACACACAGACAGACTTTTTTTAAAAACTATCGATTCGTGTTCAGGACATCCCAAAACGTGTAGATCCGTCAAAAAACGGAGGTCGAAAATTTTCGCGAATCCAATACTTTCTCTATATTACATATAGAAGAAAGTAAAAAGTATCGATACTCTGACTCGGGTCTCGAATCACCGTCATATCACGCGATCAAAACATCGACAACGGCAATTAGCAATGGGTGCCGTATAGTAAAGCTTAGCCGAGACTTCATTGATTTTCATTGATTCATGACACTTTTATAGCTCAGTGCTGAGATTCTATATTCTGTTGTATCACCCCTTTTTACTTTCTTCTATATGTAATATAGAGAAAGCATTGGATTCGCGAAAATTTTCAACCTCCGTTTTTTGACGGATCTACACGTTTTGGGATGTCCTGAACACGAATTGATAGTTTTTAAAAAATGTCTGTCTGTGTGTCTGTCTGTCTGTCTGTCTGTCTGTGGTTTAGTGTTTTCACCGTATCTCACGAACCAATGAATGAAATTCAACGAAACTTGGTATATAGTTGGACCCTGGCGGGGCATTGTGCAGATTAGATTTTGGGATCAATAGCCCATCAGGTGGCGCTGTGATCGCATTTTATGTAAATTTTTAACATGGCAGTATAGGACAAATTTTCGTATTTTTCACCGTATCTCACGAACTAATGAATGAAATTCAACCAAACTTGGTATATAGTTGGAACCTGACGGGGCATGCTGCTGATTAGATTTGGGGATCAATCGTCCAGCAGGTGGCGCTGTGATCGCAAAATTTCGTATGTCACACAGTATCTCACGAACCGATGAATGAAATTGCACCAAACTTGGTGTATAGTTGGACCCTGACATGGAAAGGGTCTGATTAGATTTTGGGATCAATCGCCCGGCAGATGGCGTTGTGATCGCATTTTATGTAAACTTTTAACATGGCAGCATAGGACAAAATTTCGTATAAATGTACATAATGAGCGTTATTTTAAACTTGTGATTGTAAAATTAATATGAATTATTGATAATAGTAGTAGTTAACTACGAAAAAAATTTTGTGCATGTGGGGGCACCGGTTCCCCCCCTGGGGGGGAAGTACGCCCCAAGGGGGGGTAAATTTTCAAGATGGGTATCTTTCGAAAGATCTCGTCAATACCTTTAAAACGAATGGTTGAACTATAAATCTGTGACAATTTGAAACAAAGTTATCGATTTTTTTACTTTTAACAAAAAAAAAAAACTTAGAAAAAAAATCGTTTTTTTTTTTTTTTTTTTTTTTTTTTTTTAACGAAACTTAACCAAACTTGGTATTTAGTTGGTCCCCGACATAAACTGGTCCTGATTACATTTAGGGATCAATAGCTCAACAGGTGGCGCTGTGATCACATTTTTTCTAAATTTTTAACATGGCAATATAGGACAAAATTTCGTATAAATGTACATAATGAGCGTTATTTTAAACTTGTGATTGTAAAATTAATATCAATTATTGATAATAGTAGTAGTTAACTACGAAAAAAAATTTGTGCATGTGGGGGCACCGGTTTCCCCCCCTGGGGGGTAAATTTTCAAGATGGGTATCTTTCGAAAGATCTCGTCAATAGCTTTAAAACGAATGGTTGAACTATAAATCTGTGATAATTTAAAACAAAGTTATCGATTTTTTTTTACTTTTAACAAAAAAAAAAAAAAAAAATCTTAGAAAAAAAATCGTTTTTTTTTTTTTTTAAATATTGTTATTGGTTGAATATGTATTACTTTTAACAAAAAAAAATTAGAAAAAAATCGTATTTTTTTTTTTAATATTGTTACTGATTGAATATGTATATAGGAAAATATAGAAGAAAGTCTTGTGGTGGCCACAACATACTAGTTCCATAAATCTTGGATTATATTTGGTAATTATTACACGTATGAACAATTCATATCGCCGTCTTTGCTGCTTGTGTAATGGTCGAATTTTGCGGTGGCTGATTCTTCTCTAGTTTGATTTCTCGATCTGAGTAGGTAGCCATCTCTGGTCAATACTTCTACTGGCCTGCACACAATTGCAACTGCACTTTTTTTTTTCCCATCTAAGATTTTTGAAAGTTGCTGGTTGTTTTACATTTTTAAAGTCTGTTTTTATATTTTGTTCTTTATTATTTTTGTTTAGGGATGTAGTAGCTCTATTATATTTAAAGTCAGTCTCATCTTCTTTTATCCTATTTTTTCTATTTTCCTCTTAGTCATAGCTCATAGCATATGTAAATACCTGTTTGATATTTTATTTCATAAATGCCTGCAGTTTCTAAGGGGTTTATGCAGTTTTTGTCCTTACTGATAGGCTGGAAAATATCTGTTAGGTTTAGTGGACCCCAAAATATTTTCTCTATCATTATATGAGATAGAGAAAGTAAAAATTAAATTAAATACTATTATATTTGTAATTTTTATTATACAAATTAATAATTTGGATATATATACATATATATATACTCTGTGGCAGAAATTTATTATGCTTTCTGCGACAAGCTTCATCAACACAAAAATCTTTCTGCAGGAATAGTTTGTGAAGTTAACAATTACAAATTCAAAATAAATTATTTTTAAATAGTAAATAATATTCAGTATAACCAATGTATTTAAATTTTAACTAGGCACAAATCCACATATCTACACTATAGGGCAGTTGCAAACAGCTGATAACAGCATAGCAACGCGGACAGCGTGCCCTCCATCACTGGTTGCTATGCGCGGTTGCCATGGTGCTGTGAGCTGTTTTCAACTGCCATTTGCTTACTGTTCTAAAAATGGCGTCTATTTCTTTTCACGTGGAGTTGACAGCCCTCCATCTACGTCACTATGACGTCATATGAAACTGCTCTATTGCAAGAAAATACTCTTTTTTTTTTTTTTTTTTTTTTTTTAACAAAGGTGCAAATAAATCTATTGATCTTAATTACTTCAGATTTTTTGTTCACATTAATATACAATATTTTTTATAAAATATTCAATGATTTCAAACCATAAAATGCAGTAACACATAAAAAATAATCTGAAAATTTTATTAAGGCATTTAAATCATGAACTGTCAAAATTAAACAAATGTTACAATTACTTTTAAAATTTCATTACTTTTTTTATATTAAATATATGTATTTAAATCCACAAATGCACTTATTTCATAAGGTGCAAACCAAACAACATAAAGTATAATACAGAACTCAAAATTAAAAAAACAACAAAATAAAAGTAAAAATTAATATAGAATACTGAATGTTGTAAGGAAATATAAATAATTTACAACATTTATAGTTTTTGAGATTATTAGAAAGATGCAAGATAACATTCTAATACACAAGATTCATTTTTACATTATATACAAAGAGCATAAAGATTTGTATTTGAAATCTAAAAAATGTGATTTGCATTAAAGAATTCAGAATGTATAATTATACCATCATTTAAATATATAAAGTAAAACAGAATACAAGATCGAAGTAACACAATTATAGACAAAGCATATGCGAAATAATTTCTTAAAGATTGTGGCAAGTGAAATATTTCATTTTTAAGGAAATGTTGAAATGGGAAATGTAACAGATTTCATGGATAAAATCTATAATAGAAAATAATGATTACAGATGAATGAAATAAATGGGAATCAATTAAAAGTAATATTTGATATTGATAATCTATACGAATAAGTAAATAAAAATAAATAAATAAAAGTATTTGCTGTTTAATTAGTATTCATTCAAAACAACTACTATTAGATAAAATTCCTTATGCTTACAAAAAAAAAAAAAAAAAAAAAAAAAAAAATCAACAAAACTTTCGGTTTGATTTTTATTTAAAATAACTATTTAATTTGCAATATTTCAATTAAAAAAATAAACATTTTTTAAAGATTCAAATGTTTAAAAAATGAAATGAAACAAGCTGAAGAAACTAACAATACGAGTGTTTTTATAAAATAAATTATTTTTTTTAACGACTTCATATGCTTAAACAACAAAATTTAAAGCTAAGAATTTTAATCGCAATTAAAATAATTAATGATTAGTAAAGAAAAAAATTAGAAAAGTTATCAATTTTATAACTTAAGATGCCCATTAATATTTATTGCTAAGATCTTTTACTACATATAAAATGCTAAAAATCAATAAAGTATTTTTAAGATTAATTTCTTAATTTTCTATTTTTTGAAGCAAGGTTTGAAGCTTCATTTTTTTATTTTGCATATAACTACAGACGTTACAAATTTCCCCATAGTCTTATTTCTGTATATATTTGTGAAATGTATTGCATAGTTTTAACCAAACATTAAAATTAATGCAGCTTTTAAAAATTTACGTGTATTTACAGTCGGTAAAAAAAGTGTCCGAACACTATCAAAAATTCCTATGTAAAAAGAAAAAAAAACTTCATACGGTTTTGTTAAATAAATCCTTGTCACATCCTGTTTTTAGTCAGTGTAAGAACATGATTCGATAACGACGTATTTAACAAAACTGTATGAAGTGTACTTTTTTTACATAGGAATTTTTGCTAGTGTTCGGACACTTTTGTTACCGACTGTACTACCACGCATGTATGCACGTTTCGCATACATTAATGAAAAAAAAAACACTAGATGCAACTAATTTGTCGTGCGTAAATCAGAAAATAAAATCGGTAGAGCAGCAATCACGCACTTATTTAAAAAAAAAAAATCACTGGATGCAGCTATTTTGTTATGCATGAATCTGAAAATTCATGAAATATGAAATTCGGAAAATGGTCGCGAAGCAAAATTCTTTCAAAAGGATATCTTTTTGCAATACAATAACTACACACGACACGAGCGGCAGGCGCGGCGCGAAAACAAAGTATGGATACACGAAAATGAAGTACCGATGTGAAGAGGTTGCCAGTGAAGAGTTTGGATACACCGAATCATATCACCGCATCACGAATCGCTAATGCATGCCGTATCAAAGCTAACCCAAGTGAGTTACATCCTTTCTATCTACTCTCCATATTCAGGATTGAGGCGATCGTATCTACAGAAACGAAAATTTGTTCTGCAGGACAGTTTATAAACCATTCTTTGAGTCTCTCTCTCTCTCTCTTTTAACACAATGGTAAAATTTATTTGACTTAAGTAAAATCTTTCTGCAAGAACATTTCTGTTTCTGCGACATTGTCGCCGTGTTTCTGCCACGGGGTATATATATATTAATATAATAAATAATTTAAATTTGAAAATATATTTAGTTGTTCTATTGTGAAACATTAAAAATTATGAGAAAAATGGGATGATAATGCCACCATGTTCAGAAAATTGTTTACTAAATGTATTCAACAGCAGTTTAAGTCGAAATCTAAGTAACTATCTAAATATGTTCACTGGTTTGTGAGATGCAGCATTCACAAAATTCGTGGCATATAGACAGACATTTATCTTCTAAAACTGGTCAAATCATGATCGGGACATCTTAAAACGTGTAAATCAATCGAAAACAGGAGGTCAAAAATTTTCGAACTCCAGAACAATACTTTCATCTTATGTGTATAGAATTAATAAAGTGATGGATGGATGGTTGGGTTTTACGTCGCACTGGTGCTGCGCAGATGGGCAGAATTAATAAAGGAATAAGATAAGAAGATATCTGAATATATTTAACATGTAAATAAGCTACACACTAAAGTTTCTGACCTCAACTCCTATAGATTTCCCCTGACAAATTTAGCGCTAAAAGTGGGCTTGAATTTACCCCCCCCCCCCAAAAAAAAAAAAAAAAAAAAGTTTTGGGGGCTATCCTTAAGAAGACGTTTGGCGGATTTTTATATCTTTGTGCTGTTATTGGTAGAGTTCTCTAAAATCCGTATTTTGCTAAATTTGCCTCCGAAAATCATGTCCCCCCCTGTTGAAAATCCAAAATTCCAAAATCGCAGAAAATGATTTCTTTCTACTGTAATCTAGTGTCCTGATCTGCAATCTCTTCACCGTGAAGTAATTTGAAGCCGAGTTATGCTAATAAAGGTGTTTCGCCTTCTGTCCCCCCAGCAGGAGGGGGGAGGGTATATCGCAAAATTCCGTCTTAATGGGGGCCAGGGTCATAAAACCAACCTGCTTCCCAAAATTTGTGACTGTATCTCCCATAGAATCCCTGCAGCTGTGTTGAGTCAGTGAATCAGTGAGTTTACTATATAAATATTTCTTACCCCTCCCCCCCCCCCATGTTGGTGAAAGATTTTTTTTAGATATTTTGTAATATGTGGTTTTAATATCTTGAAGTTGGTACCTTTTGAATATTTATTCTTTTTTCCTTGAGAAATAAAGCAAATGTGAAAAATATGTTGTAATCTCGTTCTTACCCCTACCCCTGCTTCCTAAGGGGGCCGATATTTAAAAAAAAAAAAAAAATGCCAGAAACCTTTGCGGGAATTTTACTCAACAACTTCCTAAAGTTTCATGGAGATTGGAGGAATGGTGTTGTAATGCATAAAGAACAAACAGACAGACATGCATTCGTTTTTACATGTATAGATTACGTTGTTACTGGTTTCTTGCTTGTACCAATATGGCCGCCCGTCGCTCTAAGCGCCTTTCAGTTACTTCCCTTTTCCCCATTCCAGATAGTCGTCTGACCGGGTCTAAGTGATTCCTTAGTCTGTGGCTGACGCTTGGCGCTTGGCCAGTGTTGCCAAAATCTGAACAACAATTTTACTATTACTGTTAATATTAATAACATAGACCATGGAGTAAGTGTGATTATTCTCAACAAAGATAAAATTATTTAATAAACTAGGGGGATCTGCCCCCTGCTCGCTCCGCTCACCAACCCCCGAGGGAGGCTTCGCCTCCCCCAGACACACTTTACTTATCAACACATGCAGAGCTCTGCCCACCTATTCGCTGCTTTCTTTCCCTGAAAAGGAATATTAATCGTGCATATAACAAGACAAAAGCAGAAAATTATTAAGGAAGTCCTCATATTCAATGCCATATATTATGGTCTAGATATTGTGAATTTCTTTCTATTAATATATATATATATATATATATATATTAATAGAAAGAAATTCCCAATATCTAGACCATTTTGCATTACAGCTTTAGTATAGGAGCCTTTTTATTTCTTTTTTACAACTTTAGATCCGGACCACGGTACCCCAGTTGGTAGAGCGCCGAGCTCGTAATTGGAAGATATTGCGGGTTCGGTTCTCGAGCCAGCCAAAGATCATCGTGTACACTAATGGTAGCTGGTGCACGTAAAATATGTTGTGGCCGCAATATCCTCCATGTTCCTAACAAAATTATACCTCTGGGGGCCACTGAAGCGGGGGAACCATCCCCTTCGTGTAGGACCAAAACTGTGTTGGCATGACTCCGTAACATCCGTAGGGGTATGTCCCAGACCGTCGCCAATTTCCCATAGCGCAGTAATGGTGCGACATCAAACACAACCTACCTAATTATCTACCTACCTACAACCATGGATAATATTTTAATTTTCCTGTGTAAGAAAATTAATTTGCTGAAAGTAGAGAAAAAATTTTATTTATTTTCTTTCTTTTTTACGTGCATGGTTTCTAGCTGCGGTACCCTAGTCGGTAAAGCGCCAAGCGCGTAACTGGAAGATTGCCGATTCGATACTTGAGCCGGCCAAAGACCGTCGTGTACACTAATGGTGGCTGGTGCACGTAAAATCTGTCGTAAGTCCTCCATGTTCTCATCCACACTATACCTCTGGGGATCACCAAAGCAGGGGGCATCCCCTGCGTGAAGGATCAAAATTGTGATTGCATGTCTCCGAAACATCTCTAGGGGTACATCCCAGACCGTCACCAATTACCCATAGCTCAGTACTGGTGCGACGTTAAATCCAACCTACCTACCTACATACATACAACCATGGATCATATTTTAATTTTCCCGTGTAAAATGACTTCATGTCAGAAGAACAAGGTCACTGGGAGAAACTTTTTCAAAAGGGCAAATAGAGTACCTTCATAAACTTGTCGTTTTTAGTTAATAACTTCTTTAATTAGAATGATAGAAATTTCTAAGCAGCTGAAATGTCTTCCTTGGAGTATTCGGAACGCATTGATACATCTCATGACGCGGAGGACCCTGCCCTCCGCTAGAAGATGCTGTCGCAGACAAAAAAATTTGACTCCAGTGACAGTAACTTTCTTTTTAATATACAGAGAATTCTCATATTTCATTAGATATTTAATGTTTTTTCATTCTGATTGCAGTATTCAGTGTTTTTCATGCATTATTTTTACAAAGTGAGGCCAAACAATCTTTAATTTTTTACTGGTCCCCCTTTCACGTTCTGGGTTAAACTTTCATCGAAACATTACGGGGTATAGCATGTTCCTTACACTTCTGAAGTTTCAAGACAGTTTGCTTAGTACTTTTTCAGTTATTTCAGAAAACGTCTAAAATCGAAAGTGTCTGATCCTTTATTAATATAGTGTCAAGGAAGCTTTTAAATTTCATCTAACCCCAAGTAAATTTTCTGACTCTGATTCCTCCCTTCTCCCTCCCCACTAGAAAATAGCCATTCGGTTATAAGCTATTATATTAAGACTCAATTTATTCTAATTATATAAGTAAATATAAATTTAAATGGCATTCGTATTTTTTTGTAAAAATTGAGTTGGACCAGGCATATTTATGAATAAGAAACTAGATGGAATAGATGGACTCTGCTCAGTTCCCCATCATATTTATGTTCTCATAAATTTCTAGTGCAAGACATATTATAATCATGTTAAGAGAAATGGATTTGACCAAAGCTTGACACAGTGACAGAATGAAATCTCCGCCTAAAAGGCTATCCGCCGTTCACTTCGATATATTTATCTTATTCTAATCTATTAATTTATTTTATCAGGGTCAATTCCGTTGTTTAGTTTTCATGCTACTATTTCCAATGCAATAATCCTCAAAATACCTATTTATGTGAAAAATTTGTTTCGCTATGTTGATAAAATCGTAAATTACGAATAACTTATGAAATTTTCCTATTAGAATATTTGTTGTCAATCATGTTCAAACAAGTATCATAAATGTCATTTTGAAGTTCTCTGATATATTTATGATCCTCAAATGGACGTTTATGCTCAATTTTGCCCTATTCTGCCATGTTAAGTAAATCGTAAATTCCAAATAACTTACAAATTTTTTAAATTGGAAAAATCATAGTCTATGATACTCATGCCAGTATCCTAAATATTTCAAAAGTAGTTTGACACCTTTACGAGAAAAATATCTCTCAAGATTGACGTTTATGTGAAATTTTGCCCTATTCTGCCATGTTAAGAAATTCGTAAATTTCTAATAACTTACGAAAGTTTTATATTGGAAAATGAATAGTCAATAATATTCATACCAGTGTTCTAAATAATATTTCAAAAGTGGTCTGACATCTATACTATGAAAATATCCCTCAAAATTGACGTTTATGTGAAATTTTGCCCTATTCTGCCATGTTAAGAAAGGAATCCAGAAAGGAATCCGTGTCCCCCCCCAACCCTTAAATAGGGAGCAGGGGGAAATTTCGTAAACTCCCTTTATAGTGCGTGTAGGGAACGCATAAACAACACACACATAAAAATTAATTTACTGAGATAATTTGAAGCAAAGTTATGCTTGGAAACGTGTTTATTGCCCCCCCCATACCCCTAAGAGGGAAACGGAGGGAAATTTCGCAAATACCCGTTACAATGGGTGTTGAATATATGTAAATAGGCTACACACTAAAATTTTTTACCTCAAATCCTATAGGTTTTCCCTGACAAATTTAGCGCTAAAAGGGGGCTCGAATTTACCCCCGTACCCCCCCCCCCACCCCCCGCACGAAAAAAAAAAATCGAAAATCACAAACAACGAAAAATGAGTTTTTGGAACTATCCAACGCTTGGTGGTTTTTATATCTTTGTGCTGTTATTGGTAGAGTATTTTGCTAAATCTGCCTCTGAAAATCGCCCCCCCTTAAAAATCTAAAATCCCGGAAAATGATTTCTACTGAATTCAAGTCTCCCGATCTGCAATTTCTTCACCGTGAAGTAGTTTGAAGCCGAATTATGCTAATAAAGGTGTTTTGCCTACTGCTCCCCATGGGGGTGGGGTATATCGTAAAATCCCGTCGTAGTGGGGGGTCAGGGTTCTTAAACCAACCTGCTCACCAAAATTTGTGACTGTATCCCTCACAGAATCCCCACGGCTGTGTTGAGACAGTGAATCAGTGAGTTTACTCTTATATATATAGAAAGATATTTTTTGCTCCCCTCCTTCTCCCTTCCCCCTTTGTTGTCAAAAATTTTTTCAGATATTATGCAATATCTGTTTTTAACATCTTGAAGTTAGAACCTTTTGCATATTTATTTTTTTCATTGAGAAATAAAGCAAATGTGAAAAAATATGCTTTAATCCCGTTCTTGCCCCCCCCCCCCTTCTCCCTGGGGGGACCGATATTTAAAAAAAAATTATGCCAAAAATCTTCGCGGTAGTGTACTCGACAACTTCCCAAAGTTTCATGGCGATCGGATGAATGGTGTTGTAATGGATGAAGGATAAACAGACTGACATGCATTCGTTTTTACATATACAGATTACATTGTTACTGATTTCTTGCTTGCACCAATATGGCCGCCGGTCGCTCTAAGCGCCTTACAGTTACAGTCGGCTGCAAAATTATTCGAGCACTAGCAATAATCCTTGCCAAAAAAAAGTACACTTAATACAGCTTTAATAAATAAATCCTTGTCGAGTCATGTTCTTAATCAGTCTAAGAACATGATTCGACAAGGATTTACTTAGCAAAACAGTCTTAAGTGTACTTTTTAAATATAGGAATTATTGGCTAGTGCTCGAATAATTTTGCAGCCGACTGTACTTCACTTTTCCCTATTCTATTCAAGAAAGTCGTCTGGCCTGGTGCCTTTATAGTGGCCGTTCCGTTCCGCTGTCCGCAAGCACTGAGCTAGAATGTAAGGAGTGACAACTATCTAATGAATAAGAAATTGAATAGAATTCAACTGAATATGAAGATATCACTCCTTATATTCTAGCTCTGTTCTTGCGTACAGCGGAACGGAGCGGCCACTATAAAGCCTGCTGTGTTTCCTCGGTTTCCTCAGTCTGTGGTTTAACCCAGTTTAACCACTCTATTATTTTCTGTATATATCTATGATTTTCTGGTAACCTACGGAACGGTTTTGAGACAACAGCCCCAGCAGCTATAGGTCCCAAACACGGATTAAAAGAGAAGGATGTATTACTAATGTTACGGAAAGGTAGTAATTTTCATCTTACAGATAGAGGGCGACCAAATTTCGAAAATACACCAATCAGCACGTTTTTACATTTCTGGCTGTTCGTTCGTTGGATGACTGAAGCCGAAGGGGCGGGCTTTCCCTTTCTTCCGCTAAGTTTCAAAGATACTACACCAGGTGGCGATCGGATCGCTTACTCTGCACGGCTGAATTAATGCGGAAAATAAAGCTCCGTTCCCCACGCTGACCGCCCTATCTGGTTTATCATCCTGTATCCTAATCCGTGGTCTCAAAGAAAACCCACAACAACAACAACTACGGAATGGTTGAGGCCACTTGAGGCACAGAATTGTCTGTGGGTTGAGATTTGAACTAGCATCTAGCCGGCGACGAGCAACTAGCACACTTTTCTGCAGATTTCGCGCGTGCGTCATGTGCCGGCGCTGAATTCTGTTTCTGTTTATTTTCAAGATTTCAAGATTCGCGGTTGTTTTGCTGCCTCACTACGATTTCTGTTATGAACGAAGCAAAATAGCCCTTAATTATCCAACTGAACTAAAAAATACAGCATTAGTTACATTTTGTCCTTATTAATAAGTGTAGCAATTTTTGATAAAATCTAATAATCTGGACAGATACAATAACAAACTTCCAGCTTTATATGTTTTTTATAAAAATGTTTGCACATTCATTCAGTAATGCAATAAATGGTGACAACGCAAAATCGCTATCTTGAAAAAATTAGTATGATGTGTCGTACTAACAGTGAAAAATATTTATATGAAGAAACTTAGAAAAAATTATACTATTATGTAATAGAATATTACAAACCAGAGTATAATTTTTAATTAAGTATAATTAATTACAGAATTTATATTTAATATTTTAAATAACATTACAAGTTTTATAGCGTTTCCAAACTAAATTTGCTACACAGTTTTAATCGTATAACCCTATAAGAAGAAAACACTCTCTCACTATTAGAATTATTTCAATATTTTTCAGTATTTTGATATTAAAATTTTTAATGACTTCCTGATTTCATCAGCATTCTAGCACTTTTACACTCTAATAAATTAATTCGCTATCCTTCAATAGAGAACATTTTGCATGAAATTTCAAAATCAAAAATAATAAATAGTAAAAAAAAAAAAAAAAAACTGCCTGGATATATTCTAATGATTTAGTATATAGATAAGAAGATGGACTGTTATGAATTTTAATTACCATGTTTTAGCTTATATCCAGTTTTTCAGTTAATTCAGTTAAACCATTTAATTCAGTTTTGAAAGAAACTAAAAAATTAGAGCAACTTTTTCAGTTATACAATTTTTACCTTGCATTAATTTGTCTGAAATAAATTGTCTTCCCATTATTCTTATTATTATTACTGCAAACTTTCTCACTTATTGCATAAGATATAGTTTTTCTATTCTAATTTATCCCCCCTCCCTCCACACTTAAATAATAGTATGACAAGTTTTAAAAAATCTACTTCTAATATTTTGTTTTTACCAGAAAATATTGGCTGTCATTTTTGAATTTTTCCCAGGAAGGAGTACTAAACAAACTAATGAATGCCATTAATAACATAAAAAATGAGAAAATACATCCCCCCCCCCCTTTGCTCCTCCATATGTGTGCTTGACAGAAAACATTCTATGTTTAGAAAATGTCTTTATTGATTTTAAATGCTCCAGTTAAAATCATATTAAAAGTTTTGAATAAGATATTTATTCTGATACAAAATATCTCCTGATCTGCAATATATAAATTATTTAATTGCATGTAATTTAATATATAAATAATACAATATATTTCCCCTATGGCTAATATTCTAAATGCTGCATGTTTTCTATAGATTGTGCATCATGATGATTGGAGTGTTAATTAGACAACCAACTTTCAAACTGAAAATTATTCAATGGTGTGGACCTAATAAATTTATATATATATATATATATATAAGATTTTTCAAGATTTAAAAAATTTATTACCTGAAACCTCAAACAGATATAAATAACAATGTTTTTATAATTATTTTTTATTATTAAGGAGAATAAATATTGTAATTTTTGTTGAAATCTAAAATGGTCAGGATGAATGATTAGTTTATTTACATGGAGTGATCCAAAGACCATTCCACTTAAAAAAAAAAATAAAAATAAAAAAAAAAGCTGGTGTTTAAAATACACACACACACACACACACACACACACACATATATATATATATATATATGATATAACTATTATAATACCATTACAATACTTCCTTATACTTTGTATAAGGAAGTAAAAAGGATAACAGTGAAATCAGGAGTTATAGTAAAAAGCTTATTGTAACTATTTAAAAATAATAGAATTTTTGCCATAATCACTTTTCTTAAATCAAATCTTAAAATGTGTAGAGTGGAAACTCTACACATTTTAAGATTTGTAACTAATGATATAATAAAGGTCTTTTTTGCAAGTTTTGTTTTTTAATCACTAACTTAATATAAGTTAAAAAAAAAAAAAAAAAAAAAAAAATAGCAAGCATAGGTAAGTTGCGTATTAAAATAGACCTCATGAAATTCTCTTTAAAATGAGGTCTCAAACAGCCCTCTATGCCTGATAGAACTTGGGAAATTTAAGTTTGCACAAACCAAACAATGTTATTCTCTCTCTTTTTTTTAAATTTATTTATTTAAAAATTAATTATACGAAAATCCAAAGAGATATAAAAATTAGAAAATATACTCTCTTTTATAACGTTAATGAGAATGATTCTCAGAATTTCTGTTGAAATCTTAAAGGTTGAAATTCTTAAGTTTTGTTTGCTTTATTGACCATCAGATGGCAGCACTACCAAAGAGGGTCTTGGATGGGAATGGGAAATAAACACATCGAATAAACCACGGAGTAATATTAATAGGAGTTGAAGGTCCAATGGGAGAAAGCTACGAAACTGTGATCTAACTTTTTGGTAAATATTGAGGGCGCCACTTGTCATTCCTCCCTACCTCGACGCTGATATACTGTTGTTTTCAATAGAATTTTGCTGGAGTAAATTTAAAAATTTTTATTTTAAGCAATTTAATTTCTTTGTAAGTTCTTAAAACTGCATAATTCAGATGTTTCAAATAAATGCTTCGTTCCTAGTTGTAAAACAGGCTATGATAGTGATGAGAAAAAGAAAAAAAAGCCCTAGGAGAAAAATAAAGTCCGAGTTCGTGTTTTCTGCACCTAAAGTAAGTTTATTTTTTTTCTTTACAAAATTTCATCCATTCTCCTTCCTCCCAATTGTCTGTTTTAGCTAGCTTCGGTTCATAAGAATCGTCATTTTTTAAAAGCTTTCTTTCAAAGTAAAATTAGTATAAAATGGCTCTTAAAAAAAACATGTTGGTTAGAATACTCTATTTAATGAAATTTGCTTTCAATCGAAATTTTTTCAGCTTGATATTATTTTTAAAAAAATAATTAAAACGAGACATTTCCCCATTGAATAACATTGCAGAAGCTGGAGAGAAGGAAGGATTGCACGCTGGCGCCATCTGTAAACATTAGAAAACAACATCACAAAATTTCAGCGTTACCTTCTTCTCCTGTCTTATTACTCCGTGGAATAAACATAAATAAATTTCAGCGCCGACATACGACGCATGCGTGAAATCTGCAGGGAAGTGTGGGACATGAAGCTAGAGTAAATAGGACATCTAACGCCGTATTACGAAAATTGTCTCGATTTTTGACTGAGGCTGCTATCACGGCTGACCCTCGCGCCATCTATTGACGACTCTCCATAGCAACAGTAATTTTTTAAACGAAGTTGGGAATGACAAAATTTAAATATATATGAATTATATTAGACTTAATGGGTTCTCATAAAACTCACGTGGGAATATATATATATATATATATATATATATATATGTATTTGTAATATTTTCCAATATACTTACACTTTATTTTCTTACTTTTCCTAATTTTATTTAACATAATTTTCGAAGTTATGGATAAATTTCAGCTATTTCTTGTTATATGCATTTCCTGTTCATAAATACTTCCATATTTTATTTAAAGAATTTTATTCCTTGATGTAAAAACTTTAATGAATACTTCAGAAATATGCAAAATATAGAAAACGCAACAAACTATGAAGGAAAAGAATTCATTAGAAAATGATTAAGGCAGTTTTAATATATACATTATATAAGATATTTATACCCCACCCCCTGCTAATTATGCTTTATTTGGAGGTAGTAATGTAGAAGTTAAAGCTAATTGACTGTAATTAAGCCTAGGTGCATTGCCTCCGTAGTAGTCTTATTAAGGAAACGCGAGGTGCCGGGTTCGATCCCAGGTCACGCTCGTCAGTCTAGGCGTTCGGAATTTTCTGTGGTTTTCTCCGAAACTTGCGTAAATACGGGCTACGATCCCTTAGAAAGACCTCCACGGAAGGCACTCTCCTTCAGGCCTAGGACGCAAGTGTAGTCAATCGGCTTTAATCCCAAACATCAACACCTTTTTAACGAAACCAAGTCCATATTTACGCGAGTTTAAAAAAATAAAAATAAAAACGGAAAACTCTGAGCTGTTAAACTGCCGATCGTGATCTGGGATCGAACCCAGCATTTCCCATTAACCAGTTTATTTTGAAGAAAGAAATGTAACCGATATATATGCCTTATATGCAATGTAAAAGTGCCTTAAACAGTTTTATTTGAAACAATTTTCTTTTATTCCTATGTTAAAATTATTTTAGTTATTCCAACATCAACTCAGAAATTTATACTATTATTTTTTTAAAAAAACAAAACAATTTTAATCAAAAGGTGAAAAGCGAATTTGTAAACCTCTGTTCTAAGAATTATCTGTATAGAATTAGCTCTTTGAATGAAAAATAAATAAATAAATAAAATTTATAAATAATGGTTATGCTTAAAGAAAGAAAAAGAAAAAAAGTCAGTTTGCAAAAAAATTAAATCCATGAATTGAATACCTGAGAAATTTATAAGATCAAATAATTTAATTATAAATTTATTTAAATAATTATCAAAAATAAAATTAATTTAATTTTTCGTGGGATGAAGATAACATTCTATTTGCAAAATAAACAAACTTATATTTCATTCCCCACCACACGCTAAGAATGATTTATCTGCACTTAGATCCTAGACATAGGTGAACTGACTCCATGTTGGTCTTTTTAAAAGGGACCTAGCCTGTATTTAAGCGAATTTTGAAGTGAACCATGTAAACTCTGAACGGCCAAGTTAAGGAGTGCGACCTGGAATTGAACCAGGCACTTCCCACATGCATGTTTTAGTTTTAATTTAGTTATTCCAATTTTAATTCAAAAGCTTATCCTTTAACTTATGAAATATAGGCTTTGTATGTGATGTAAAAATGATTTTAAAATTTTATCAGAATCAAAGCTTACATTATTTCCGTGCTAAAATTATTTTTTCTAGTCATTTCAATTTTAATTTAATAATTTATACCATTAGCTTTTAAAAAACGAAGCATTTTTAATCAAAAGGTAAAAAGAGGCTTTTTAAATTACTATTCTATTTTTATTTATTTATTTGATTCATTAATTTATAAAAAGAAATGTTACACCCAATTAAAATTTTTAAATAGCTACAATTAATCTAAAATCATCTAAAATTATATATATAAAGATGAAAAAAAGAAATGAAAATTAGAAAAAGAAAAAAATCTGTTTAACTATTTTGGAAAATTTTATTTATTACTTATTATTTTTAAAATCATTATTAAAAAACTAATGTGTCTTAGTTTTCAAAATTAATTGATTAAAATAAAAATTATAAAATTTTTAAATAATTTCTACATGAAAAAGTAATATATATAACTTAGCATTTAGAATTAATGATTTAAAAAGTAATAATTAAAAAATAAAATAAATATAAAAATGTTCAAATAATCACTTTATTTCTCTATATTCTCACATTAATGGCATAACAATTTCTAGTCAATTTTTTAAAAATAAGTACCTAAAATTACTTAAATTTTATTAAAAAGCAATTATTTCCATAAGCTTTCAATGCTAATCTGCTATAACGGCTAATCTTTGCGCCATCTAGTGACCTGTTGATTAACTAAATTTTCTGGTCCGTTTTTCTACCGAATCCCCTATCTCGTTTTATCTCCTCCCCTCTATCTTCATGGTGTGGGAGTTGCTCGTCGCTGGTTAGACGCTAGTGAGATTTGAGACAGCAGCCCAAGCAGCTATAGGTCTCAAAGCATACCCGTACAACAACAACAACAACGGTCTTGCTCTACTGTTTTGGTGAGGCGTATCCGCGTATGCTTTTGCATGCGTTCGTATAATCTTCATTCTATATTCGCAGTTACTTTTTGGTTGTTTTTTTTCACCGAATTAAGTCTTTCGGTAAGTTTTTAGTTATTTTTCCCTGGTAGGAGTTTTTTATTTCTCCCAGTTCTGCCATTTTATAGTTTGTTTATTTCTGTTAAACGTTCAGTTTACCCATATTTTGTTCATGGCAGGAGGGCGGTTACCGGTTGGTTCGCCTTGCTCGTCGCATTATTATACTAACGAACATAAGCTATCCGAGTCTTTAAATATTGCTGTCAATGATGGCTATGACATTATATCTTTCATAATCTCGGCCAAAAACGGCTCTTTACCGCAAACCCACCCAAAGGCTCTTAAAGAGGAACTGGCTAAAACCATCACCAATTGCAACGAGATAGAAAGCTTAAGGCTCACCAGGCAGAATAAGCTTCTCATTACTACCAAACATATTCAAGTAGCCCAGCAAATATTAAGTATAGAGTCATTGCTTGGCATACCAGTTGACACTTTCATCCAGAGGGAAACAATCTCTACACGCTTTTTGCTACACAATATTGACATCTCTGTAACTTGTGCTGACATAGCAGAAGAGTTGAGTTCCCAAGGCCTACACATATTGGAGGTGAGAAGATTTATTCGCAAAGCTCAGGGCACGGATCAACCTACTTTGACGGTACTGGTAACAATATTAGGTACGACCTTACCAGCAAATGTAAAACTGTGGTACCAAATTTATCGGATCTCGTTATTTTATGATAAACCACGCCCATGTAGTACTTGCCACAGGTTTAATCACACCCTTAGATCGTGCCGTAACAATAAGATATGCATCCAGTGTGCGGAATCATACACCGAACCTTGCACTAGTCCCACACCTAAATGCATTAATTGCAAAGGCAGTCATGCTGCCAATGATAAAAACTGTCCTGTGTATCAACGTGAGATCCGAATCCAAAAGTACCGTGCCACCCACCACCTCACGATTGCTGATGCGAGACGACGTTTTGCAGAAAATGAAACCACCTCCACGAAATCATATGCCGCTGCTGCTACCTTTTCCTCCCCATCGGTGGTTACCAAAACTGAGCTGGAAGAGGCGATGCAGAGTCTCTCTACCCACTTTACCTCCCTCATGCAAACGATGGTTACTGAACTACAAAAAACTCTCCAAAGTTTCGTTGAGACAGCCATTCAGTCGCTTATGGGTATCATTCAAGACCTACAAGTCAAACGATCTCCAAAGTTACCTTCTGGTCTCTCAGATGCCGTCGCACAACGGCTCAAAAAAGCACGCACAGATCATACCTCCACCAACTCTGATTCTCTTAGTATGGACAGGACACGTCATTACCAGATGCTCTGGAGCCTCCTGCCTCCCGCCCTCCTCCTGAACCACCGCATGGTGTCTAGCTCCTGTGGCGCCGCTCTCATGTTTTCTGGTCTCTGGCTGTTTTTGGGGGTAAGTCCTGTTTGTTTTCTGCTGATATTTTTTTTCCTTGTCATGTCTTCTGAATTATTTTTGCTCCAATGGAATTGTAGAAGTTTCCGTGCCAACGGCCATTGGCTCCTAAATTCCCCTCCCTTCGCGCCCGTATTTTGTGTCTCCAGGAGACTTTTCTTTCCCCTTCTGACATTGTCTCTCTCCCTAATATGATTTATTACAGAGCTGATAGGTTATCAGCTCGGGGCGGCGGTCTGTTGACTGCTGTTCATTCTTCTCTTCCGTCTACAAGTTTTACCCTCCCTACGTGCCCTCTTCAGGATTTTGAAGCCCTCGGTGTTAGGGTCTTTTTTGATCATTCTTGGTCTATAATTATTAACATATACTCCCCCTCTGGTGCCCTCCCTGAGGAATGGCTTTCAGAGATTGTTTCCACCAGCGGCTGCCCCCTCCTTATTCTTGGCGATTTCAATATTAATGTCTGTGTCCGGTCTCCCCCCATTCCTGCTAGAACTCGTCAATTACTAAACTGGGTCGTCTCACAGGATTTATGTATTTTCAATTTAACATCTCCTACTCGCTCTAGCCCTTGCAGCTCCCCCTCCCTTCTGGATCTGACTATGGTGTCCCCTCCGCTTTATGACAAATTTATGTTTTATGTCCATCCTGATCCTTATGACTCTGACCATCATCCAATCCTTTTATTCAGGAATTATAATTCTCCTCCCTCTGCTAGTACTAAAAAGTGCTACAATTGGTCGAAAGCTAGTGCTGCACTTAACCGTCGGGAGAACCTACCGAATCTCTACTACGAAGACTTTGAGAGTTCTTGTATGCAAGCTCTTTCGGACACTTGTTCTACCTACCCTAAGGCGCATAACTCAACACGTCCCTGGTGGGACAGCACTTGCCGCCATCTGCTTGCTCGGAAGCGAAAACACCTTCGCCTTGCTCGCTCCCTTTGCTCCAGAGATGAATGGCTCCGATATAAGCATTACGCTGCTAAGCTCCGGCGTTACATCAAGTATTCTTCACGATGCTTCTGGGACAATCTTTGTCGGGAGAACAGCTCCAACGGGAAAATCTTCAAAATTCTAAAACGGATGGCCAATCGCGAACTCCCCGTGGATGACAATATCATCCTCAATCCATTCCCCCTCACTTCTGCCTCTCTCCAAGCCCAGGCTTTTCTTCAATACTTCACGAAAGATAGCATTGAACCTCCCATTCCGTACGATCTTAGTGATGGTGAGCCTATTCTCGATGAGCCCTTCAGCATGGAAGAACTAAGCCATGCTCTCAAGCACTCTCGCCCAACAACTCCTGGAGCAGACGGAATCTCTCTTAACCTGTTAAGTAAACTCTCCCATCAGCACCTGGATTCCCTGAGGAGTACATTTAATAACTCATTTAACACGGGTGTCCTTCCTCCTTCTTGGAAATTGGCTATCATTCTCCCCATCCGAAAACCCGGTAAACCCTCTTCCGATATTGCGTCTTATCGCCCCATTGCTCTCACTTCGGTGGGGTGCAAAGTTCTGGAACGGATGATACTTCGCAGGCTTTTAGCTTGGGCTGGCCAACGGAACCTCTTTCATAGAGATCACTACGGTTTCATCCCTTCCCGGGACTGCACTGTTGCTCTCAGCACCTTTTTCCTGGACGTCTCTACTGCCCGTGCTAATCGCCACTTCGTTGCTGCTGTCTGCCTAGATATCAAGGCCGCTTATGACTCCGTTCAGCCCGACATTTTAATCTACAAACTCGCCTCTCAAGGTATCCGTGGTAAGATGGGCCATTGGATTGCTTCCTTTGTTAAACATCGCGTTTTCCAGGTACGTTGGAAGGCTGCTCTTTCTCAGGTCGGTCCCTGTAATCAGGGTGTTCCCCAGGGTAGTGTCTTATCCCCATTCTTGTTTATCATGTACATGCTGGATGTTGTCGAAACTCTTGAGGAGGGTGTAAATATTATTGTCTATGCTGACGATATTTTGGTTTATGCTATTGGCCCGGCTGAAGACTGTGCTCGTCAAAAACTTCACAACACGTTGTGCCGCATCAATACCTGGTGCTCGGCAAATAAGCTCTTAATCGGCCCTGATAAATGCTCTGCTATAAATTTCTCCCGTTCCAGAGATCCCGGCCCTTCTATCATCCTTATGGGTTTCAATATCCCATGGAGCTCCCATGTCAAAATCCTTGGCATCTGGTTCTCCCGCTCTCTTTCTTTTGCCCACCATTTCTCCACATTGAAAGTGAAGGCTTTCCGGAAAATCAACTACATCAAAGCGGTTGCTAATCGTTCTCGGGGGTTAAATAGCGATCATGCTCTGAAAATCATTAATTCCCTTATTCGTAGTGGTCTAGAATATGGTGCCCCCCTTTTTTACGACGCCCCTCCCTCTTCTCCAAATACTCTTGAGATTTGCTATAACGCTGCGATTAGGGTTGCTACTGGCCTTCCCCGCTGGACCCCTATCCCTGTTCTCCGCCGTGAGGCTGGTGTCGCTAGCATGACTCTTCGGCTGTCCCTCCTCACTAAGCAGTTTCTCCTCCGTCTTCTTGCCTCCCCTCCAGGCCTCCGCCTTTGTGACTTAATCAGGTCCCAGGTACTTTGCCCTTCAGCGAACTGGAAGTGGGGAACTCCGCTTCAAGAAATCTGCTGCTCCTTAAATTGCTCTCTTCTGCAGGTCCTCCGTTTCGTCTGGCTCCCGCCCCCTAACTGCCTTCAGTTTAAGGTGGTTGTTGACGAATTCCCTTTCCAAGATCCTTCCATTCCTGACGCTCTCATTGCGAAAGCCTGGAACAATTGGCGCTCCACCATTCCCCTGTGCACTCTCTTGGCCACTGATGCCTCAAAAGACGATCACAAAACGGCTATTGCGGTGGTGGATGCAAACTCCACCTTTTCTCTAGCTTCTTTGGTATCCCATCACAACTCTGTTTTCACTGCCGAAACCCTGGCTCTTGTTCTTGCCATCTCCGAGGCTCCTACTGCTTACTCCCAGATCATAATCCTGTCGGACAGCCTCTCTGCCCTGCGTGCTCTGAACTCCTGGTCTTTTCATTCTCCTCACGGATTAAAAGAGAAGGATGTATTACTAATGTTACGGAAAGGTAGTAATTTTCATCTTACAGATAGAGGGCGACCAATCTCGAAAATACACCAATCAGCGCGTTTTTACATTTCTGGCTGTTCCTTCGTTGGATGACTGAAGCCGAAGGGGCGGGCTTTCCCTTTCTTCCGATGAGTTTTAAAGATACTACACCAGGCGGCGATCGGATCGCTTACTGTGTTCGGCTGAATTAATGCGGAAAATAAAGCTCCGTTCCCCACGCTGACTGCCCTATCTAGTTTGTCATCCTGTATCCTAATCCGTGATTCTCCTAAAGTTATACTCCACCTTCTTTCTGCTATCCATGCCTGCAATCAGCGTGGACACCACGTCATATTTGCTTGGTGTCCCGGGCACAAGGGCATCTACCCCAACGAAGGGGCGGACAGCTTAGCCAAGAATGGTCCTTACACCTGCCACTCCATCCCTGGGATCTCTCCTGAAGATCTCCGCTTTGACTTAAAGAAATCTTGGATCAATGAATGTGAATACAGTTGGTTGCAGAGTGATTATGCCTCTCCTTTTGAGTATCTTTCTCCGGACAGACCCTTTTCCAGGTGGGCCCCCTCCCGCAGGGCGGATGTACTTCTGGCCCGTTGGCGATCTAAAACCATCATAACCCACCAGCGACTTTTTTGTATGAACCTCTCCTTCTCTCCTCTTTGTCGCCACTGCTGGGATCAAGATACTCCTGATCATATCCTGCTGTACTGTCCGTTCTATCGGAATGTTCGACGCCGACTTCTCTCCGCTCTTAATCTCCCGGATGGTTCCTCTTACGGTGATATTATTTCCACTGCTCTCAGCTCTCGTAATGGGACCATGAGTTTCCTCTCCTTCTCTAAGAGTGTATTCCCGGATCTCTAATGGATCAATCTAGGGTTACATACAAACGGAACGCTTGCAGTTTCGATGACGTAAATTTTGCAAGTTTTTTGCAAATACAGTCGGCAGCGAAAGTAACAGAGCACTAGCGAAAATTCCTATGTAAAAAAAAGTACACTTAATGCAGATTTGTTAAATAAATCCTTGTCGAATTCTGGTCTTAGTCAGTCTAAGAACATGATTCGACAAGGATTTATTTAACAAAACAGTGTTAAGTGTGCTTTTTTCATATAGGAATTTTTGCTAGTGCTCGGATACTTTTGCTGCACACTGCAGTCATACATTTGGAACGCCTACAAACGGCTTTGCAACTGGAAGTGTTTCATTTGTATGTACCCCCTAATGGATATTTCGAGATGACGCTGCCCTAGTGACAAAGCATATATCTCATGTTCCCTCCTACCTACCTACAACAACAACAACAACAATCATTTTTGTGGGGATTTCCCTTTTTTGCTACCAAATACCAAATCCCCCTCTTTTCTTTATTTTATTTTCCAGGACTCACCCTATTTCCTTATCTATTGTTGAGCACAACCAGAAATTGCGCGCTAATATTTCGTATTTTTAATAAACAGTAAAGAATTTATTTTGTATGTTTGTGTCTCAATTCTACTATTATTTATGAACCGAAGGTTTGTTACCTTTATTTATTAATTCATTGTGATCAGGGAGTTATTGTTATCGCTGAAACATATAATTTAGGAGGGGGGGGGTGTTAGTGATCCTGGAATTGGCAAGTTAAATATCAGCTTTCACTAACAATTTAGAATTAAAAATAAATAATTTTAGGTCTTTTTTATTTTTCTTGGAAATTTTCACGTGTATTAAAGGTTTTCTTTTTTCTATAATTTTCTCAGAGTTATATAATATAGGATATTCTAGTATTTTAATGTAAAAAGCAGTCACAATTATATGAGCAAAATTTTGTATAGCTTTTCAATTTTATATTAGATTATTTTTCTAAAAAATGGGCACCTGAATATGCAATATTAACTTGATTAAAGGCATTGGTTAAATCTGATAGCATAGAGTGTAGTTTGGCTGTATAGTTTGCAGTAATATGTTGGATATTATATGTAAGCTTTTTTCTGGTAACATAGTTTTAAAACATTTACATATGTAATTATAAGTGTAGACGTTACACACCTATACTCTGTGGTTTATTAGTCCGAATAAATATTATTAAGCTCAGTTTTTGTATTTGTTTTACTTTAAAAATCTCATACTAGAACATGATAAAATTGGCCCTTTACAATTTTTACTGCTTTTGTAGAGGCTATCCGTGCCAGCACATAGCATAATTTACCTTTCAAGATGGCATTTGTTGACGTTAACAATCATTGTTAAATACAAGTGAAATTGAAAAAATACAGTCGTTAAAGCAATTTTAAATACCAAAAACATCAACATATGTCATTTTTATTTTAAATGTAAAATGTAAATCACAACTATGAGCTAACATGGATTGCATCACCAAAAGTCACATTTAATATGTTAAAACGTTAGGGTTCCTTTCCTAAATAACTTCATTTATTAAAAAAAATAAAAATACACTGAAAAAAAAATAACTTTTAAATCTGAAAAAGACATTAGAAAACACATCTTCATATAATAATCTTACAGAGGCCTTAATGACTTTGAAAGGAATAGGAGCAAAAAAGAAACCCAGTTGAAACAGTCATCTAAAGGCAAGTGACAGATTTTCAATTAATTTAATTTAAAATTGCCTATTTTGGGATCACTAACCAATTTAAAGCCACCACTCTAGTAGTGACTTACTAAGCCAATGAGATGAAACCACTGATAAAGTTACACAAGGAGAATTTAGGAGAGCAAAATTGTGTGACCAGCTGATGGGTTAGCTAGGCACAGTATGTTATCGTCACTTTGGCAAGGACATTGGGTACTGGTAGAATAAAATTCTTTTAATATTAAGTAACCATATATCCTGCTTTACAGCTGGAAAAGTCAGGGGGTGAAATCCTATTACGCGGTACCCTCTTGCACTTTTTGGCAAATTTTGTTGGCACGATCCCCACCAGCTCAGAGAAGTGATTTACTTTCCAAGATGGCGGCTGTTGACATTCTTAACGATCGTTTTTCCGTGCAAATGAAATTGAAAAAATTTGATTGTTAATGGAACTTTAAATACAAAATACATCAACAAACTCCATTTTTAAATGTAAGTCGCACTAACAAAAGTCACATTCAATATAATAAAAATAGTACTAAAATATATATTATTAAAAGAAAATTATTTAAATTTAGACTTTTTTTTTTCTTTTTCATTCTGTATACATTGCAGAGGTCGGTATCCTTCTGAACTGCCACGGTCAGTTTAATTGCTGCTGTTTGCGAGCTTTAAAACAACAACAACAAAAAAAAAATAATAATCACTGGACACCCCTAATTCGTGGGGCATGAATCAGTAAAAGCAGGAGAATTGATGGAGTCAGTATGTTTTCTGCTGTTTGCTCGCTTCACAAGCATAAAAACAAAAAAAAAAAAAAACATCACTGGACACCCCTAATTTGTGGGGCATGAATCAGTAAAAGCATGAAAATTAATGGAGTCGAGATCACTATGTTTTCTGCTGTTTGCGAGCATTTAAAAAAAAAAAAAAAAAAGGTCGCCGGATACCCCTAATTAGCGATGCATGAAAATTTGTATAAGCCACGGCCAGTATTCGCAAGCATTAAAAGAAAAGAAAAAAAGTCACTGGATACCCCTAATTCGCGAGGCATGAGACTATGCATGAAAATTTGTATAGGCCGTAATCAGTAAACTAGCTGCTCTATGCTTGCTTCGTAAGCATTAAAACCCAAAAAACATCATTGGACACCCCTAATTCGTGGGGCATGAATCAGTAAAAGCATGAAAATTGATGGAGCCGCGGTCACTATGTTTTCTGCTGTTTGCTCACTTCGCGAGCATTAAAACCAAAAAAAAAAAAAAACACTGGACACCCCTGATATGTGGGGCATGAATCAGTAAAAACATGAAAATTAATGGAGCTGCAGTCAGTATGTTTTCTGCTGTTTGCTCGCTTCACGAGCATAAAAACAAAAAAAAAAAAAAAAATCACTGGACACCCCTAATTCGTGGGGCATGAATCAGTAAAAGCACGAAAATTAATGGAGTCGAGGTCACTATGTTTTATGCTGTTTGCGAGCATTAAAAAAAAAAAAAAATCACCGGATACCCCTAATTAGCGATGCATGAATCAGTAAATGCATGAAAATTTGTATAAGCCACGGCCAGTATTCGCAAGCATTAAAAGAAAAAAAAAATCACTGGATACCCCTAATTCGCGAGACATGAGACAGTAAATGCATGAAAATTTGTATAGACTGTAATCAGTACATTAGCGGCTGTATGCTTGCCTTGAAAGCATTAAAACAAAACCAAAAAAAAAACATCACTGGACACTCCTATTTCGAGGCACATGAATCAGAAAATGCATGAAATATGTACTGCAACGGTCAGCATTCCGATGCTAGATCGCTACGCAAGCATTATAAATAAATAAATAATCACTGAATGCACCTAATTAAATCATGGTGCATGAAAAAATCTATACTGAAGCAATGACCATCATACCCTACCCTTTTTTTTCTTTGTAAATTTATTAAAAAATATAAAAAGATACACTGAAAAATTTTTGTTTTAAACTTTAAAAAATCATTTAAAAACAGTAAAATCTAGAATTATTCTTACTTACAGATACCGTGGCGGCTTTTAAAAAAGTAGAAGAGAAGATAAAAACCATCTTTAACAATTGAAGATTCTCACATAAAAGGAATATTTTGAATTAATTTAAATTAAAATCGGCTGTTACGAAAGCTAAACCAATCAGCTAAAACCAATCTAATTTTAATGCTCCCGCTATGCGACTAATCCAGTTGCAATGAAAGTGCTGATGGGTTGCAGTAGGAGAAGCAAGAGGAGCAAATTCACGTGACTGGCGAATGGGTTTGCCAGGCGCAACGCGCCATCGCCAGTTTTGGCAGGGTACCATATAATAGGATGAAACCAAGTCATGGATGAGGAAATGGATTTAGTTTTGTGGTTTCAAGATGGTGTTATTCTGCATTGTATCTGCAATTATAACCTTTCACTGGTGCTGGTGATGTACAAAAGTGAGCTCTTCAGTGATCACCAAACAACTAAACATATCAGCAATAAGCAATTTGATCAAAACTTCGAAACAAATAAAACCATAATGGGATACAATTTTTAATAAAATTTCACTTAAAAAATTACAGAAATATAACCAATCACAAATGAAAGTTTTAAAAATCACAAACACTGGTTTAAAAGTTTTTTTAAAACGACTGATTTTAATTATTTAAAAACACCAGCTGAAAGATTCTTTTAAAGCACTTCTCATAAATTGTTTTAAAACACTGGTCAAAAAGATGCATCTGTTATACAAATTTCAAAAAACCTGTTGGCAACTTTTTATAAATAGTAAATGCAGGCAGAAATAATAATTCTATAGCACTGAATCATAATTTAAAAAAAAAAGAAAAAATTAATTTTAATGTTGATTTCAAATTTTGGATAATCCTCCATTTTCAAAACGCTACTGTTTCAAGTAAGCATAATAAACTCACATACATAAAATATATTTCTGTTATATATATATTTACTTAGAGGTAAACATTATTTTGCTAAATTATAATTAAATAGAATATGAAACAAATTTATATAAAGAAATTTATCATGCTTACAATCTTCCTTGCAACACAAAGCAAGGCTTATCAAATTGCTTCCAGGAAACTCCATAACAATATTAATTAATATCTGTTGACATCAATAAGTTTCATTCCATTTTCGTTACTTGCTTTAAATTTCAGGTAGCTCAATGAAAATAACATGTATTAAATGAATAAATATAAAACACTCTTGAAAATTACTCTGTAGTATACAACATGGCTTTTGTCACTTTTATTTTCAATTCAAATGTTAAATCAAACAAATTATATATCTAAACTTCCTAACATACACTGATGATGTATATACATGACATCACGGATGTTAAGCCAGAGAAAACCTTTCACTCAGATGCTATTCTTAAGCAATCTATCATGCTCGCATCAACACGAAATATGCCAAACGTAAGCAGGTTGGCCGTAGAGTCAGGGAATTTTGACAAATTTTATGAAAATAAGCCATATTTGAAAGCTCGTTATTGTAAATTGCTAAATTATTCATTAATTTTGTGATTTTTTTTTTTTTTTTTTTTTTAAAGCATAAGTCACTGAAAAGTCAGGAAAAATGGTAAAAAATAATCATACGAAATGTCAGGCAAAACTTGGAAAAATTCTAATATTAGTCACCCTGGTAAGTGGCTTCCTAAATTAAATCTTATCCAGAAAAAATACAATATATAACTTTTATGCTGTTGCAATCACAATACTTCTGTGCCATTCTATTTGACAGCTCCACCTACTAACATATAAAAATTTATTCAACTACACAACTTTCATTTGAGCCAATTTTTACTCACATTTCTGGAGACCCGTAATTTGAAAAAGTGTTGCAAAAGTTGAGTCAAAGATAATCTAAAAAATTGGTTTGTATGGTCATGGTTTAAACAAAGTACGTGTTGAGGAGCACTTATTTATAGTTCTTTTCCAGGACTAACAAGAAGTTTTTGTGGTAGAAGGGAGAAAACAATGAATGACTTCACGCCAGCCCCTGTCTGTTCTCCATGCATATTAGTACATTCTCATTGGTTTATTATCGTAAGAGAAATTGTTTGTACTCCCAACTCCTGTTACACTGAGCATTAAGGCAATATGAGCGAACAAAATTGGTTTAAAAGTTGCATGAAAAATCGCTGTGTGTAATAGGTGCATTAGCTTCTTGCAATTAACATTCTATATTTGTAATTTTCTCTGATTGATGCTAAGATACAGCCATCTGGAAAATAACAAAGTAATAACAGTGTTATCTTTTCGTGATATGCATCCAAATTGGAACAGCTTTACTATACGGCACCCATTGCTTATTGCCGTTGCCGATCACGTGGTATGATGGCGTTTTGATTCGGTTTGTGAGTCGGTACTGCGAATCGTTTCACAACGTCGTGAATCGAATCAAAATGTCATGAAACAATACTTTTCATTATGAAACATTTTCTTTATGTTTCACTATGTTTTCTGCTGTTTGCTCGCTTCGCGAGCATTAAAACCGAAAAAAACATCACTGGACGCCCCTAATTCGTGGAGCATGAATCAGTAAAAGCATGAAAATTCATGGAGCCGCGGTCACTATGTTTTCTGCTGTTTGCTCGCTTCGCGAGCATTAAAGCCAAAAAAAACATCACTGGACGCCCCTAACTCGTGGAGCATGAATCAGTAAAAGCATGAAAATTCATGGAGCCGCGGTCACTATGTTCGCGAGCATTAAAACCAAAAAAAACATCACTGGACGCCCCTAACTCGTGGAGCATGAATCAGTAAAAGCATGAAAATTCATGGAGCCACGGTCACTATGTTTTCTGCTGTTTGCTCGCTTCGCGAGCATTAAAACCGAAAAAAACATCACTGGATGCCCCTAACTCGTGGAGCATGAATCAGTAAAAGCATGAAAATTCATGGCGCCGCGGTCACTATGTTTTCTGCTGTTTGTTCACTTCGCGAGCATTAAAACCAAATAAATACATGACTGGATACCCCTAATTAGCGATGCATGAATCAGTAAATGTTACGTTTCGATACAACAGAAAAAAGTATCGATACTCTGATTCGGGTCTCGAATCACTGTCATATCACGCGATCAAAACTTCAAAACATCGGCAACGGCAATAAACAATGGGTGCTGTATAGTAAAGCTTAGCCTCCAAATTAAATCAGTATAAATTTTCATAATGTATCTCTCACATACTACCTAGTTTGGTGCTTTTATATGATATAGAAGCTGCAATCTAGCTTTCCTAGAAACATAAACATTGCAGCATATAAGTATTATGTCAACTGCTGATATGCATCCAAATTGAATTAACATAGCTTTGCATCAGGGACCGAAATTTCAACTCAGATTACACTCGCCGAAACAAAAGTTTTACTCGCCACAAAATAGGGTTGCCATTTTTTTTTTTTCTTTTTTTACGCGTTTTGGGCTTTTTTATTTTTCCTAACTATTTGGAAGTCTTTTACAAATATGCCTAAAAGTATGTATATTAAAAGTGTGTCGTATATTATCATGTCATCATCTCTAATCAAAGATCATTATAATGTATTGTATTTGAGATTTGAAAAAGATTAAAATATCTAAATAACATAAATGCAAAGAGTCGATAAAGAAAAAAAAAAGACTTTGTCAAACAATATCCTGTGAAAATCTTTTTATTCTGAAAGATTAAACTTCCTTATTTACCTATCTATTTATTTAACTTTTTACATCAGAAATGTCTTTTTCGTCCATTTTATTTTTGTAATCAGACGGAATGTCGATGTATATAACTTGTTCATTGTTGTCATTTGAAATAGGCATTTTGGAATAACTTTTTCGACAAAATCGTCGATTACAAATCATTACAAGTGCAAATCATTGGCGTTTCAGTAAAAAACTGGAAAATATGAACTGTTTTTTGATCATTATTCAACAAAATAAACATAGAGACAGTATTTTTAAAAGGGCTTGGGCTCATGAAAATATCGCATAGGCAAACTCTTCTCCGGGATAGTGGGCGACGGGCAAAGAGGCTCTCTGCTCGTCTATTCCCACTTTGCTTGGAGAAATAACAGTAGGAGAAACGAAACAACCAAAGAGATCAAAACTTTTATGTATGCACTACGTATTTTTCCTTTCTCAGGCTGGGGCGATCTCGGGCCTCGCATACACAGACTCGGCTCTTCGAGAATCTAAAAAGGAGAGGTTAAAAGATAGCAAGATTTTGCCATATTTAAATCTATAAAAAGAATATTTTCTGTCACCGTATCGTATCGTATAAGAATTCAGACCAAATTTTTACTCACAACAGTAAAAATTCCACTTGCCGCTGGCGAGCGGAAATTTCACGCCCTGCTTTACATAATATCCATGTCACATACTTTGTTTTAAATTACCAATTTTGAAAAAAATCAGAATTGGACCAGTACTTCCATATTTAAATTGCAATTATTTATTTATTGTATTTAATTATGTGGCTGAAAAGAATGAAAAGTGATTGGTATATCCAGTAAAATGAAATGTAATGACCTATGAATCTATTGGTACAAGGTGTTGAAGAAATTGAAGCAATATTTCTATATTATTTGCCATTTTAATTTAAGCTTAATTTTGATAAATGAAAAATTCATTTAAAAATTTTATTCATTAATTCATTAACCATGAATATTCATTTTAGATAAATTGGAGTGTAAGGTTGATTTTTTTTACCAACTCTGTGAAAAATGCCAGAGCCAGGAATTGAACCCGAGCACTCCACTTACCGTGTATAAATTCTACCACCTTCAGTGGGGTAATTCCATGTTAAATCAGCGAAGCAAAAAAAACTGACCCCCCTCAGATTTCTATGAAATTGGACTCATTTCTTTGTTGTATAGAGAAATGAATACGTACTAATTAATAAATCCTTATCTTGTAGTTTTTGATATACAGGGCTGCAAAAATGGGTAAAAAGTGCAAATTTTCAAAATTCTTGTATTACAAATGTACTCATATATTGTTACCTAATTGACTTACAAGGAGAGGTCACGGCATGGAAAATTCAGATCGGGACGAAATTGCGCAGGATTGTAGTATACTATGAAGGTAACACCATATTAAAGCAGTAGCACCCACTAGCAACATAATTTTGAGAAACTAGTTGGCATAGGTGGACTCTGCTCAGTTCCCCATCATACTTATGTTCTCATAAATTTCTAGTGCAAGACATATTATAATCATGTTAAAAGAAATGAATATGACCAAAGCTTGATACAGTGACAGAATGAAATCCCCGCCTAATAGGCTATCCACCGTTCACTTCGATATATTTATCTCATTCTAATCTATTAATTTATTTTATCAGGGTCGATTCCATTGTTTAGTTTTCATGCTACTGTTTCCAATGCAATAATCCTCAAAATTCTTATTTATATGAAAAATTTACAATTTCGATATGTTGATAAAATCGTAAATTACGAATAATTTATGAAAATTTCCTATTAGAATATTTGTATTCAATCATGTTCAAACAAATATCATAAATGTAATTTTGAAGTTGTCTAATGTATTTATGATTCTCAAAATGGAAGTTTATGCTCAATTTTGCCATATTCTGACATGTTAAGTAAAGCGTAAATTCCAAATAACTTACGAATTTTTTAAATTGAAAAAATCATAGTCTCTGATATTCATGCCAGTATCCTAAATAATATTTTGAAAGTGGTTTGACATCTTTATGATGAAAATATCCCTCAAGATTGACGTTTATGTGAGATTTTGCTCTATTCTGCCTTGTTAAGAAATTCGTAAATTTCCAATAACTTATGAAATTTTAATATTCGAAAAATCATAGTCATTAATATTCATGCCAGTGTCCTAAATAATATTTCAAAAGTAGTCTGACATCTTTACGATGAAAATCTCTCTCAAAATTGACGTTTATGTGAAATTTTGCCCTATACTGCCATGTTAAGAAATTCGTAAATTTCCAATAACTTGCGAAATTTTCAAAGTAGCATATTTATAGTTACTGATGTTCATTCCGGCATCAAAACCGATATTTTAAAACTGGTTTGACATTTTCGCAGTAAAAAGTTTCCATTTAATGCACGTTTAAGTGAATTTTTGTCCTATTCTCCCATGTTAAGAAAATCGTAAATTTCTCATAACTTACGAAGTTTTTTAATTCGAATGTTGCAAATGAATAAGGTTCTTGCCAGTCTCGAAAGTAATATTTTAAAACTGATCTGACTTCTCTGCGATCATTTGTTCGTGAGATATTGTTAACAAACTAACGGACTAACACACTAACGGACTGACCCACTAACAGACACCATACAAATTTTGTCATTTTCGGATTCCTCACACCTGAAAACGTATAAAAAACTCAAAAAACCGAGGTCGAAATTTTTCACGATTACCTAAGTTCCCCATACCTTTAGTATGATGGGGAACTAAAAAGAGTTTAAAGTTTCCGTAATCTTTTAAACACAAGCTATTTCGCAAACGAGCCAGCGCCCCAGTAGCGTGAGCGTAAAACGAGTGGCTGCCACCCAGACAACCTGGGTTCGAGGCTACCTGCGGACCTTTTTTTTTTATTATTATTATTTAATTTTTTATGTAATCTAAACTTTTTATTTATTCCCGGCTCTGGTATTTTTCACATAATTAATATAAAAAATCAGTCTTCCACTCCATCATTTTCTGAAATGAACTTTCAGGCTTGATAAATAAATTTTTAAATTAAATTGAAAAATTTCATAGTCTATTGGAGTTGTGCCATGATTAATAATGTCACTTGATACGGCTGTGTTTGTAGACTCGGCGACTTTGTCAATGAATGTTACGTGACAAATACCTAGCTGGTAATCAGCCTGGGTAGCTCGATGGTTTGAGCATCCGCACGTAAAGCAGAAGGCCCAGGTTTGATTCCCGGCTCTGGTATTTTTCACATAGTTGGTATAAAAAATCAGCCTTCCACTCCATAATTTTCTGAAATGAACTTTTAGGCTTGATGAATAAATTTCTAAATTAAATTTAAAAATTTCATGGTTTATTGGAGTTGTGCCATGTTTAATAATGTCACTTGATACGGCTGTGTTTGCAGACTCAGTGACTTTGCCAATGAATGTTATGTGAGAAATACCTAGCTGGTAATCAGCCAGGGTAGCTCGATGGTTTGAGCATCCGCATGTAAAGTGGAAGGCCCGGGTTCAGTTCTCGGCTCTGGTATTTTTCATATAGTTGGTATAAAAAATCAGCCTTCCCACTCCACAATTTTCTGAAATGTTTGGTAATTATCCAAAAAGAGGCACTTGGAATGTTTTGCTCAAAGCAGATGTAAATTTAAAGACAAAACACTGACTTAGAAAACTCACAGCAACAGCAACAGAGATGGGGAAGGAGGTTGAAGAGAGACAGGAAAATACTGTCATTGTTGATACTATTGATTTACATGGCAAATAATTTAAAGTCATTTTATCAAAAATGTTAATTAACCTCTTTCAGGCTTACCCCAAGCTAAGCTCGGGCAGGCAAAATGCAGAAAGCCAGCTTTAAAGATAATTTTTACTTGAATTTAATTTTTTTTTTTACATATTATATGCGAATGGTGGTGTGTTTAAAAAATATATAAATATCTATGAAAATAAGCATAAAATGTCATTTTTTTTATCTTCAAACTCGGAATAAATTGAGCTAGGAAGGGGTTAATTACTTCAATATGAATTTCAATTATTTTTGTTTAATTTTCAATTTTGTCACTGTCATTTTGGGGAAGAGCTTGTGCTTACTAGATTCGCCACTGAAAAAGAAAAAAAAAAAAAAAAAAAAAACTCAGAATAGTGTTTTAATAAACTATATTTGTACCAATATGTCATCTAAATTTGACAAATAATTTTTATTTTCACTGATTGTTTTCATTATAATATTTTTTAATCAGTATTATTTTCATAATTTAATATAGAATTAAAATTTTGTTATGTGTTTGTTTGAATAATATATATATATTTTTTTTATTGTTATTATTTTATGACCCCGAAATCTGCTAAACTGTATAAGATTTTCTCCCTGTACTTTATAATCAAAGTACACTGTAATTTATTTGTCTTTTTCGTAAAACAAACTTTTAAATAAAAGTTTTAATTTAGGTTTATAAGTTTTTAAACTTATTTATTTTTAATTAAAAAATTTTATTCAATAATACATCAACCATAAAATTTCGTTTAGAAAGATTGGAGTGTAAAGGCTGATTTTTTTATACCAACTATGTGAAAAATACCAGAGCAGGGAATTGAATCCGGGCTCTCCGCTTAATGCACGAATGCTCTGCCACTGAGCTACCCTGGCTGATAACGAGCTTGGTATTTCTCACATAATATCTGTTGGCAAAGTCCCTTGCCTCTGTTGACCTTGCCAATGGATATTATGTGATAAATGCCAAGCTGGTTATCAGCCAGGATAGCTCAGTGGCAGAGCATCTGCGCGTTAAGTGGTATTTTTCACATTGGTTTATAAAAAAAATTTTGAAAATTAGCCTTTACACTTCAATCTTTCTAAATTAAAAAAATATTTATTATCATTATTTTTTTTTAATAGTTATTATTTTTTTAATAGAGCTGGTACCCAGTATCTGAATCGGGAATTTCGACCTGTATGTTATGCTTGTGGAGATAGAGGCCACTATGCTAGAGATTGTAATTCTGTTTCACCATCATCTGGGATTAGTATACGAGGAAGATGTTATACATGTGGAGAAAGAGGTCACTATGCTAGAGATTGCAATTCTATTGTGACGCCTCCGAGGACTAATATCCGAGGAAGATGTTATACATGTGGAGAACAAGGCCACTATGCTAGAGATTGTAATCGCTTTATATCACCACTTGAGGCAGAAACAGAAGAAGGATGTGATACATGTGGAAGAAGAGGCCATACTTCTAGAAATTGCTATTCATGTTATGCATGTGGAGAACAAGGGCATTTTGCTAGAGATTGTGTAGAGCAACAAATTGCGTGGCAAAATCTAGAAAATGAAACTGGTAAGCTGTACAATTAGTGCTAAAATATTTTTAAGTCTTTTGAAAATTGTGTCCAAAGGATGGTCTTTTATAATTTAAATGAGAAAAACTAGTCGTTTAATTTTTAAAGGCTTGTATAGCTCAATTATCCAATTTTTATAGGCTAAACTTTGACATTGATATTCACTAATGAGTTACTTGTACATTTTCTATAATAATTAAATGCAATTTATATATTAACTACTAGGCTTGTCCACTTTGCTGGTCACTATATTTAATAAAAAGTTTAAGAAAATATTAATAATAATATTTTTTATATGACTTTAATATTAAAATCTAAAAAAGTCAATTGGAATACAGTACACTCTCAAAAATTTGCATAGCTCAAAATGAAGGGTTTTGCGAATTTCTGAATTTTGTGGATTTTAGGATAATTTCTTTATTTACAGTTTAGAACCTCATTTGAGTAGCAGATCATTATGAAACAATTTATATGTTATAAATACAATGTTGTAAAGTATGCATAGTTAAATTAAAAATTTTAATTTTAAGAACAGTTTTTATGCATATTATTACTGTTGCAAATTCTCTAGATTTTTGAAAAGCTTCATCAATATTCGTAGTAGGTAAGATTATTCATTTTATGTCTTAATATTTTTTTGTAATATTATGACATAATTCTGTAATTTACAAAAAAAAAAAAAAAAAAAAAAAAAAATCAGTTCTTTGATAGTCACATAAATTTGTGCTATGAGAAAGTTTGAATATTTATTTTCAGAGAAAAACATTCTAGTAAACTAAGTCTTTCTCTTTTTTCCTCTAATTCAAGGTCTAATTAATTTTTTTAATGATTGCATAATTCCACTTACTATTTACTATTTCCTCCTTTATAATAATCTCTGTGACAGGTGACTCATCAGCACAAGACACATAATTAATATAATTGCTTTATCTCCTAAACTAACTTCTAAATTTCTACAATCCACTAATCAACAAATCAATCGCCACAATGTTTGTTTACATTGTAAATGATATATGGATTTTAGAGTTGCAAATTTTTGAGAGTTGACTGTATTTAAATTAAACAAAGATATCTTACATTAGCCTCATTTCTGGACACTGGTTCTGATCCAGAAATGAGGCTAAAATGTAAGGTATATTTGTTTAAGTATTATAATTGGCTTCATAATTCAGAGGTGAAACTTTTCAGGGGGCTATTCCTGAATTCAGGGTCTTTGAAAATTTTGCTGTTTCTGAATTTCATGTTAAATTATTTTGTTTTTATGGAAATTTCTTATTTTGAATGTATTTTGCCTTATAATGTATTAAGAACTCTCCAACAGGGGTGGACAAAATGAATTTTGGCACCAAAGCAATTACTTGTTTTATCGATCCTCCCCCCCCCCCCCCCCCCCCCCAAAAAAAAAAAAAAAAAAAAAATTACTGCAATTTAATGGTCATAATTTACGCGCATATATTTGTACTTTTTTCTCGAAAATCTCGTGTCTTCACAGAAAAATCTAAAAAAAATTATTTATTTTTGCAGAATATGATAAGACAACTTTTCAATCTCTAGTGTTTACCTAGTAAAATTATTGAAAAAATGCATCTTAAAAGTCACTTTTACTCTTTATTTTAAAAGTACCAACTAAAAACTTATGTGTACAAATAAGAAAGTTAAAGTTGCTGCAAAGAATCTGACTATAGCAAATTTCCATTCGGGGACACCTATAGCAGTTTTCCCCATTTCAGACACAACAGTATGTTTGCTCACCGTGCAAACGGCTCTTGAAAACTGTGATCGCATTCAGGACCTTTGAAAAATATGTTAGTAGCAAATTCCCCATCAGTGGTACTCTTCACCTGTTCAGGCACCTACAGCAGCATGTTCACTTATGCAAAATACTCTTGAAAATTCCAATCTTAGGGACTGCAGAACCCTTCTCCCATTTCAGATATCCACAACTGTGTCGAAAGTACGCACAATCAATTTCTCACCACGAAATTTTTAAAATTACGATTTTTCAAGGAGCTCGAATAAAAGAATTTCACCAACAAAAATTAAATTAAATAAAAATTTATCTAAAATTATTATTTTTTTTTTTTTCCACTGGATCATAAAAAAAAATTGGTCTCTCAGAGAGATTGTCTTTAATATCAAATTTCCAATCTTAAATTCAGATATTACTTTCAACCTTTTCTATTAAACTAGTCGACCTTTGCCCCTCACCCTCTCCGTAGTGGTAGATATTTCCAAATGAACCTATTTTAAAATTTACTGCTTGCATATTATCCTGTCAAGCCATATTTGCCAAATCAAAAACAGGGGCCAAATGCCATGATAAATAGCCAGTATTTTTTTTTTAAAAAAAGTAAAATTTAAGTTTTTTTTTTTAAATTAAAATAACAGAAATCGAGTAATGAAATGCAATGTAATTTAATTATTTATAAAAATAATTGCAAGATAAAAAGAACTTTTTATATACCCTGTTTTTAAATTTTGTTGAATCATATAAATGCTACCGAAGGCAGCAGGGACCTGAAACAATTGGCTAAAAGTATTAAAATAATGCATTGTCCAGGGCCGTCGCAAGCTACTCTGCCGCCCTCAGGCAAGCTTCAATTTGCCGCCCCTTCATACGCTGAAATTTTGCTTAGACGAATTTTTATAACTTGAGATTTTCCGTCAGTCAAAGTTTTTATAATGGTAACTCCATTTTCCCTTCTTAGTCACGAAGATTTTGGTTTAACGAAATTAAGTGTACAGTCGGTAACAAAAGTCTCCGAACACTAGCGAAAATTCCTATATGAAAAATGTACACTTAATACAGTTTTGTTAAGTAAATCCTTGTCGAATCCTGTTCTTAGTCAGTCTAAAAACAGGATTCGACAAGGATTTATTTAACAAAACTGTATTAAGTGTACTTTTTTTATATAGGAATTTTTGCTAGTGTTCGGAGACTTTTGTTACCGACTGTAAATAAGACCGTAACAAAACAAAATGTTGAAGAAAATTTACGGTCTTCTTTTAGTTTTATTCTAAAAATTTCAGCATTTCCCTCTCACTTTCGCGTGTTGTCACTTTTTTAAAATCCGCAATTTTAAGTTGACTAATTAAACATTGCATAAAAAATGGATTTAATTTAAATTAATTTAGTCACACGAAACTTTACACAGGTTCGTAAAACAAATAGAAAATATTTTGTAAAATCTAATGCAGGATGACCAGCCGTCCTCATTTTTGAGGACTGTCCTCATTTTTAGACATCCTTCTCAGTTTTGAAATTTTCTAATGAGGACCGCATTTGTCCTTATTTTAAACTTTTTTGTCCTCATTTTCTGAAAATTGCTAACAATTTGTCTATTTTCATAAATTAGATTTTCCTTTCACCAATTCTAAAATATTAATGCTTTTTATCTCTTAGTGTTGTATCTAGATTGTTGAAAATGTTCTTTAGACCTGGGAATAGAATGAAATTTTGTGAATAAAATAATATTATTATGCCGATAAAGTCATTATGTAATTTCATTTGTATATACAAACATGTATTGCTGAAATAGTATACATTCTTCAATTTTAAAATTAATTTTTATTATAACTGAAAATTTAATGAATTTGAAAATTTCAAATTCATTTTACCTCTAAAACTAAATCTAATTTGGGTTAGGTTGTGGCGATTAAGGCCAATTGACTGCACTAGGGTCGTAGGCCTGAAGGGAAGTGCCCTCCGTGCGGGTCTTTCTGAGGGGTCCTACCCCGTATTTATGCAAGTTTCGGAGAAAACCATGGAAAACTCCGAACGGCTAGGTCGACGAGCGCGAGGCACCTCACGTCTACCAACTTTGATCGCAGATTCGCTCTGCTGCTGGTGGGCTAATATCCAATTTGTATGAATTTTAAGTATACATTTAATTAAATTAATGCGAAATTCCCTTCTATTCTTTTTTTTTTTTTTTTAGATTAAAATTTTAGATAAATTTTAGATTTTATAGATAATGCATAAAAAAATCTGGAGTGACTCCACTTGACTTTCTGAACATTAAACAATTAATAGTTGTATAAATAAATTAAAGTAAGACAAATCCTTAAATAAACAACAGTGAAAATTATAATAGGGTGTATGAATATATTTTTCCATAGTTTAATTTTACGCTATTGTACTTAACTTACAATCATTTCAGCCCATATATCATAATGATAAAGAATATTTCTTTGTGTTCCTTCCCTGTAAAACATCTATAAGTGTTAAACTCACCAAAATCTATGCAGTTCGTGTGACTGTGACATATAGTATGAGTATAAATTTTCAGCTTAATCGCGTAAGGCATTCAGACACTATCGCATTTAAAAATAAAATTGGGCCCATAGACCATAATTATAAGGAATTTTTCCTTGTGCCCCTATAAAAAGCCTTTAAGTAGTGCGTAATAACTTATAACATGTGTATAAATTTTTAGCTTAGACGAATAAGGCGTTTGAAAAAATAAGGCTTTAAAAAAATTGTGGTCCATATGCCATAGTGATAAAGAATTCTTTTATTTGTGTCTCTGTAAAAAAAAAAAAAAAAAAAAACTATAAGTCCTAGATTCACTAAAATCAATAGGGTTCATGCTATGGGGATTTACAAAGCGTTTAGGCGCTATCGTGTTCACTCACACACACACATCCTCGTAAAAATAGTAAAAATGAACTCAGGGGACCGTAAAACGTGTATAAACACCAAAATCTCATAGTCAGATTTTTGACATGATTACAATACAGTCGGTAACAAAAGTGCCCGAACACTAGCGAAGATTCCTATGTAAAAAAAGTGCACTTCAAACGGTTTTGTTAAATAAATCCTTATCGAATCATGTTCTTACACTGACTAAGAGCAGGATTCAACAAGGATTTATTTAACAAAACCGTATGAAGTGTACTTTTTTTACATAGGAATTTTTGCTAGTGTTCGGACACTTTTGTTACTGACTGTACTTTCCTCACATAATATATTAGGAAAGAATAAAGGGTTAGTTTAAACTTAATAATTCCCTTAAAATGTTGTATCTCAAATTCAGTGTTTCATTTTTCTTTCACACTCATGGATTCTAAATAATTTTGTCTTTTTCTTAAGGCCACCCATGTAGAACTCCATATACTACATATATCCCTCATTTCTGTTTAAATTAACAATATCCGGTCAGTAATAGCTTTTTTGTTGCATACCGACAGGACTGGGTCCTAAACGTACTCATCTGTAGTCTCCCAATTAAAGCTTTCTCAGAATGTATCTGTCTATAAAAACTAGGCTAGCCGGAATCGGACATCGGACCCATGCAAAGATAGTTTCTTATTCTAAGCGGAAAGCTTTGTGCTTTCACATTTCTCATACTGTCCTTTTCACACATCTTGTTCGATTTATTGACGAATTTTACTAGTAGCAATTTTCTCAACCAATTTAGATTCTTTCATGAGGATGGGGGGTAGGGTAGGGTGTCGTTTTTACAAAAAATTTTGTAAAAATATTTTTTTTTCAATCTTGCTTATTTTATTTTTTTTTTTTTTTTTTTCGTACTTCGTTTTAATGATTCGAGTGCCGCCCTTAGACAACTGCCGCCCTCAGGCATTGCCTGAGTTGCTTAATGCCTAGCGGCGGCCCTGGCATTGTCATCATGTTCTGAGCTATTCTAAAAGTTTCAAATGTCTAGCTTGTTGAGAAGTTACATGATTGTATAATCATATAAACGCTACTGAAGGCAGCGGGAACCATAAACAATTGGCTAAAAGTATTAAAATGTGCATTGTTATCATGTTTTGAGCTATTCTAAAAGTTTCAAGTTGGGAAGTTAATTAAATTTTCTATTGAATCAGATAAATGCTACCGAAGGCAGCGGGGACCCGAAACAATTGGCTAAAAGTATTAAAATAATGCATTGAAGCCGAGTTCTGAGCTATTCTAAAAATTTCAAATGTCTAGCTAGTCGGGAAGTTATACGATTGTATAATCATATAAATGCTACTGAAGGCAGCGAGGACCCGAAAAAATTGGCTAAAAGTATTGTTTTAAGTGTGTTGTCATCGTGTTCTGAGCTATTCTAAAAGTTTCAAATCTCTAGCTAGTCGGGAAGTTAGTTAAAAATCGATTGCAAGATTTGTACTCTACAAGCAAACAAGAAACCTAGTTAATAAAAACATGGTAATAAACTTTAGAGCAAATTCATTAAAATCGTTGCTAGTTTATTAGTTGACGGGATAATAGACCTAAATGTCACAAATTTATTATTTTTTTTCACATGCCAATTTAAATTGTTAATCATAGATTTACACTTTTTTTTTACTAGTTGCAATTTCTTTTGTATTATAACAAATTTGCTTAGACCTACGTAACACAAATGATATGTTTGTTTTGATTTTCTTTTTCCTTTTTTAATTATCTTTTCTTTTTCTTTTTACTTTCCGAACATACATATGTAAGGAAAGTATTGTAATTATGTCATAAATTGGACTTTGAGATTTTGTTGTGGCTATATGTTTTGAGGCCTTCTGAGTTCATTTTTACCATGATGTATGTATGTGTGAGTATGTGTATGAGTGAACACGACAGCGCCTAAATGTTTTGTTCGAATGAGTTGAAAGTTGGTATGTATGTTATAGGTCAGCATAGCACAAACCTTATTGATTTAGGTGACTCTAAGACTTATAGTTTTTTTACAGGGTCACAAAAAGAAATTCTTTATCATTATGGCCTATGGGCCCAAATAGCATGCATCTAATACCTTATTCGTCTGAGCTGTAAATTTATACACATGTTATAAGTAACTGTCACACGGACTGTATAGATTTTAGTGAACCTAGCCTTTATAGTTTTTTAACAGGGACACAAAGAAGTATGCTTTATCATTATGGCCTATGGGCCCAAATTCTTTAAAGTGCGATAGCATGTAAATACCTTATTCGATTGAGCTGAAAATTTATACACATGCTATAGGTCACCGATGCACAAAATGTATAGATTTTGGTGAATCTAGCCTTCATTGATTTTTTACAGGGGCACAACAAAAAAAATCATTATCATTATGATTTATGGGCCCAAATTATTTGAAGTGCAAATAGTGTAAAATTAAACGATGGAGAAAAATACTGAAATACTCTATTAAAATGTTCACTTTTGTTTATTTAAAGACTTGTCTTACTTTAATTTATTTATATAGTAACCGATAATTACTTAACTTTTTGAAAGTCAAGTGAAATCACTTCAGATTTTTATTATTTAAAATCACGGATAAAATTATATTCATGCTCCATCTGGAGCAAACAAACAAGAAATATATTCCCTGAAAACAAATTACTGCACATGATTTTTACAGTGAGACAGAGGAAACTTATGTATCTGAATACTTTACTGGAAATCTGAACGCTACACATATCATATTCTATATACATATATATATATATAGCATATTAACAGTAAATGTCAATTTCATTTGGGTTTTGCAGTAGAAAGTTATTTAAATGTGATTTTTAAAAATGTCTCTCATAAAACACAATGCATTGGCATTTTTGGTGGTATCCCTGTACCCGAAACTGTTGTACAGAGCCTATTAATGCCATTTTAAATAGGGAATATTCCATAGTAAACATGAATAATATTTATCATTTTGAAGAAATTCTGTAAATATTTATAGATGCTGGAGGCGGGCAGTCGGACAGATAGAGAAACTGACTGTCAGACAGATAGCTTTACTAATTCAATTCATGTTAACTCTTAAACATTGTCACAAACTGTTAAAATGATTAATAAAAATAAATTTGAAATTCCATCTGTTTCCTTATATAACCCTCAATATATCTGAGTATTTTTAGGTGGCCCTGTAAATCTCAATGCTAATTGTACTGTATACTATAAAAAGCATTCTTTCGTGCATATGAATAACATATTTCAATTTTATCAAAATTTATGCTAAGTAAAGTCATTAAAATATGGTTTATAGAAATAACTCTCTTAGAATGCAATGCTTTGGAATACTCTTGGGTGTCCCTGTGCATAAACCAGGGGTAATTATTTTTCTGACATAAAAATAAATATATATTCTTTTATATCAGAAAACTAGTATATTGGGGCCATTACAAGACTTTCTTTTATATAAAACCAATGAAAATTACAATGTTAGGAACACCGAAGAGAAAAATATTGGAAGCATACAACTGTTTCGGTAGTCTTTAGTGTACCGTCTTCAGTGCATTACGCTAAAGGCTACCGAAACAGCTGTATGCTTCCAATATTTTTCTCTTCGGCGTTCCTAACCTTGTAATTTTTATTGGTTTTAATAATCCAGCGCCAAGTCTCCTTTTAATATAATAATATTTCTTCTATATAATTTTATACAAATCTGCATTGTACAAATTATTTTTTATATTATTTATTAAAATCATTTTTGCCGAAACATCAGTGGAGTTGCTCTGTTGAGACTCAAAACGGTTTTGGTCTCTGTCTGTCTGGCGATAGTGGCTGCAAGAATCCCGCTATTGACTTGTAATTTGGTACACATGTTCATGATCCCCACGAAATTAGCTGTATATTTTTTGGTGTGCATTCCATTTGTAGTTCGTGTACAGGGACATGCCAAAGTTTTTATTATCATTACGGCCTATGGGAAGAATTTGTATGTACTGCGAAAGCGGCCCCAAAAATCACGCTATTGACTTGTAATTTGTATACATATTTATGAGCCCAACGGAATTAGCTGTATAGTGTTAGGCAGGGTTTAAACTGCCATTAGTTTTTTTAGCATTTTGCTAAAAGGTATCGTATTTTGCTAAAACAAGTCGGTCAGAATTTCGCTAAAAAGCTAAAACTGGATAACTATAAAATATCTCTATATAATAATTCAGATTTTTTTTTTTGTAATATTTGCAGACAAAAACTACGAAAGGACTGAAATTTTTGGGAATCCTTATTTATATAGTAATTTGGATTTATTTTTAATTTTCAATGATTGAATTTAAATGCAAAAATATTTAAAGGTATGTTAGAATTCGGAATTTGCTTCATAGAAGCATTTTTAACATTAGTATTTCACGATTATCTACCACTACACTTTACTTGATTTTTAAATTGCTTTTTCATTTTACACATATGATATGAATACCTCTTTTTCTATTGATAAAATCAAAACATAGTTTCCCTGATTCATATTTTTAAAGTCACAAATATGGATGCTTGGTTAAAATCATCAATGAACAAAAGGAATAGAAAACAAAACTGAGGATAACAAAGCTAAGTAAAAGAAATCAATGGTATCCAAAGAATTAATTTTCAAAAAAGCTAAAATAGTGCTTGCCTATTTTCGCTAAAATGCTAAAGTAATTTTTTTGCCAGGTTAAACCCTGGTGTTAGGTGTGTATTCCATTTGTCGTTCGTGTACAGGGACACGCCAAAGTGTTTCTTATCCTTACGGCCTATGGGAAGAATTTGTATGTACCGCAAAAATCCTTCGATTGACTTGCAAATTGGTACACACGTTCCAGCTTTACATATAAGAAGCTGCATAATTTTTTTTCTATATTTTTTATAAACTGTGTACATGGGCACGCCAAATTCTTAACATTACGGCGTATGGGGTGAATTTCATTTAAACGCATTTTAATATCATTACTTTGCAATGAAGAAAATGAAACTAGCGTACGGGAGTAAGATGCTTAAACGTATGTTGTTTGAAGAAAATATGTGCTCTTAAGCTTTCTAATTAATGTACAGGACCTTACAAAAGTGTTCTGACAATGTCACATAGTCATCCAAACAATGTTAAATTTGGAACAACTGTTAATTTTAAACGCAAAAGTAAGCTGAATAGTTTTACTGGTGTATACAATGTTTATGGTTCGTTTACAAAGGCACATGAAAGAATTTCATAACATTAGAGCCTATGGACAAATTTTTATTTAAGCATGCACTTTAATGCGTTTATGCTGAATTGAACTTAATAAAATTAACATACATTATAAACATGCTTAAAATCATGTTTGCTCTTAAAAAAGGTTATGTATAGACTAAATAATTTATGTGACCACATAAAATAATTCCGAGTATGTACTGTAATCATCCAAATGATGTCAAATTAGTTTGAAAAATTAATGAGTTATAATTAATTAGGTTTATTATTATTATTGATGTTTATAATAACTGTGGCTGCTTTTCCGGGATACATAAAAGAATTTCGTACTATTACAGTCTATAGTCGGTATTTCTTAAAAGTTTATTTTAACATGGTTACACCCCATCAAATATAATGAAATTTTATTAGAATTTTAAAAGCATGTTTTCCTGTTGAAAATCCTGGGCATAGAATTGGAAATTAGTTTAAAGGTTACGCAAAATATTTCCGATATGCTATGTAATTTTTTTTGTATGAAATTTGGTATTTATGAATTTCAGGGAAATAATACAAGACCATCGTTTATTAAGAACACATATTGTTAGTTGTCCAAGAGTGAAAGGTGAAACTTGTAAAAATTCAGTGATTTTTTCACAGAAAGTTCCAGAATAATACAGGTCTATAAACCAAGTATCAGCTTCAATTCAACCAGTAAATAAATACAGCTTAAACAACAGCCGTTAACAGCAAAACAACAGTACAAACTGTTTAGCAATAACACATAAAGCAAGTCTCATTCAAAGAGGCTCAAAGCGAAGCAAGCATTTGACGAAACTGACACAGATCTGAGGCTGACCGCCTTGGCGAAAAAATGTTCCTTTTATACTTTTCTATTGAACACAGACTGTTCTGGAAAATTCTCGTATCTCATCAGCCAATGAGATTAGAGCTTCCATATTTGGTATATCCCTAATAAGGATTTTCTCGCCAAGGTCACCAAAAAATTGCCAAGGAGGGTAACAGTCGCCAAATTTGGTGCCAAATCCATTTCTTTCCTTATTGGAGCTTTTTAATGCATTTTTAAGGGGAAATTAGGCTATTTTAACTCTAAAATGACTAAAAATGCACAAAATTAGCATATTAGCAACTTACTAAGCCTCTTTGAAAGAATTTATACAAAAATAAATGCAATTATTTACAATTCCGTAACACTTTATATGATATACAAATAGGTATAGAAAGAGAGATACAGCAGGGTTTGAAGGGGGCGGCAGCCCCCCTCAGGAATGTATCTGATTATGGTAACAAGTCTATCGAATCAATGTATACTATTATATAATAAGGAATAAATAAAAATGACCTATTGAATAATGTCTGATGCAAATCGGACGTTGAAGCTCCTGATCTGCAGATCCACTAGTCCATGATGAATGCAAACGAGTTTTATTGTAGAGAAATATAACACTAACAAGGAAGGTCTCCATAGGCGCATATGCAAAAAATTTTGAAAAAATTACAGAATACTCTCCTAACAAGGTTATGTACATTTATAAAAAAAAATTCCGGTGGAATCACTATGTATTGTTTGTAAAAAATATATTGAAAATGTCCGATTCTTGGCTATTTATCATTTTTTGGCGACACAATGAATTCGGATGCAAAACGGTTTTTTGATAAATACTCTACTAAACTAATTTAAGAAAGTGTACTTTAAAAAAATTCACTTTTATAAAATACAATTTTGTCAAAATATTTATAAGTAAACCTAACAATCAAATTATATAACTTTTAGTTTAACGTAAAATACCTAAACTAAGCTTAAGTTTCACTTGAGCTTTAAATATTATGGCTTTAAAAAAAAAAACCGCATGCACATTTATTTATATTGCACAATAAATTAAAAAGAATGTACATAACACTTTGGAAATGAAACAACAGTAAACAGCAATCGCTTATCAGTTCACTATTTTGTGTTTATCAATTTTACGAGTCAGAATACTGATTTTACAATCGGTAATTTAGATGAAAATTTAAATTGTTAGAAATTATTTCAAATTTAAATTTTAAATTTCAGTATAGATTACACATCAATATTGAAAATTTACAGCTTTGTTATTATAATTTACTTTTTATTACATTGATTAGACAAAATTTACAAAATAACTTTTTTAATCCTACGTACTAAATTAATTTAAATAATATATAAAAAAGTATAAAAACATTTTTAAAAACACATATGTAAAAAAATTCTTTATTAAAACCAGACACAAAGCTTTTCGCTATTATCAAAATAGCATCATCAGGTGTACTTAAGTAACATAGTAGCCAGCAATATATAATTGAGAAGTTCAATACAGGTCGCACAGGAACTACATGGCAAAAAACTTGAAAAAAAGGATTTCAATACAATTTTCAATAATCTTATGAGCACAACGTGTGCTATATTTTATGAAGAGATACAGCATCTTTAGAGTTAATAACTTTATTGTACTTGATAATATTTATTGCTTCAGTCATTAGAAGGTCTTGAAAGTCACGAGGGGCTGAAATTACTTCGGTCTGGATCCACAGAGGAGTAGCTTCAGGGTGCTCATAAAGAAATTCAACTAGAATAGAGCTTTTTTTCTCTTTATCATTTCGAATATGTTCATTTATTCTTGCTTTAAGCATGTGTCATGTTTGCCCAATGTAGTAAAAAAGTTCATCATTATATTTAATAGGGATTTTATAAACTCCACCAGTAGGTTTCTTGATATCCCGGTCATTAACAACTAAGTTTTTAATAGTACAGGGGGAGGAGAAAGGAATGAGTAGATTAAATTTACGTATAATAAAATGCTTAAAATTTTTAAATTCATTACAGAAAGGTAGACTGTTGGTATATTTAATTTTAGGATTTTGGTTAATACTAGTATTATTATAGATTTTATTTTTGACCCTATTGATAATTTTTTAAATAGTGTTTTTACTGTACCCAGCGTTAATAGCTAAGTGAATAATTTTATTAATTTCTTTATTTTCGTTAAACTGAAAAGAAGTATAATTAATGGCACGAAAAATATAAGAGATAAAAAAAGCTATTTTAAATTCATTAGGGTGAGCGGAAGAAACAGGGATGGGGGAAGGGATGAAAGAGTCTTTGTAATAAACGTCAAACTGAATAGTAGAGTTATCTTCGTTACGGTGAATAGCTAAGTCCAAAAAGGACAGAGTACGGTTAACTTCAGATTCAAATGTAAATTTAATAGAGGGGAATTGTTTATTGAGAATATTAATGAAGTGAAGGAGAGAATTTTTAGAGAGAGGCCAGGAAATAAAAATGTCATCCACATAGCGTAAATATAAGGTGGGTTTAAGGGTAACTGAAGCAAAGGCACATTATTCTAAATCAATTAATAGAATATCTGCAAGCAAAGGACTAAGGGGGGAGTCCATAGGGGCACCAAAAGTTTGTTTATAAATAATACCATTAAATATAAAAACATTATTGGAATTAATTAAATTGAAAGCTTAGCTTCTAAAATGAAACTAAGAAATGGAGCAGGGACAGGATTGTTTTTACATTTATTAGCAATAATATTGTAGACCTCATCTAACGGAATATTGGGAAAGAGAGAAATTATATCTATAAAAAAAAAAAAATTCTCAGTACGGTTTAATTTTGTATTTAAAATTCTAGTTTTAACATCGAAACCTGAATTCACAATACGTGGAATGCAAAATAAAACAAGATCGATTTTCATGATTCTAAATAATAATTCCAGTTTTTCAGGATTCACATATATTTTATTCAAGATTCAATCTTAAGCTTCATGATGTTCAATTAATTATGAAACATTTTCCATTATTTGTAGGGAAAGAAGCAACCCTTGTGAGCAAAACAACTAAAATCTATAGATTTTTATTTTACTTTCACAAATGTGCTTGTACACACACATGTAATAAAATCATTGTCCCTCGTAAATTATGAAACACTCCCATTTTGTTAGGTAAAAAACAGTCTATTCTAACCAAAATTACTAAACTCTGTAGGGAAAAAAATTCAGTCTTTTTCTTTTATGTTTTTGTTTGATAATTTTAAATCAATGTTGCACCAGTTTAATTTATAAACACATTTCAGCATAATAGCCAGTTTTATAAGAGAGATGAGAAAATGCTGAAAAAATTCGAGAAATTAAAAATTCGAGCTCTTATCTTGTGATCAGAAGTGGGTGTGAAACTATTAATCACTGTATTAAATATGGTTATTTATTAATTTTAGATTATGCCTATGATTCTCCAGATGAAGTTGTTTCACAGCAAGCTGCAGCTATTTATGGAGTTATGTAAGTATCAGCCATTTAAAATATTTTTTAAAAGCTGAAATTCTGAAAAATTGTGTTCATATTTATTTTATTTATTTAATGTAGAGTTGTGGTTAACTTGCGACTTAGAATTTTTGACAATAGGGATTCCTTTTATTCATTTATTTTGGGAAATTAATATTTATGAATCAATTGAAAATAATAATCTCATGTTTGAGAAACACCATTTTTAATGATTATTTTCAAAAATATGTTTTTTTTTATTTATACACTCATAGTTTTAATGATGCAGTATTAGATCATTTTAATTAACTTTCAGTATCAAAAGTTATTTTTCAAAATTCTCATTATATTTAATATTAAATAAAATTATGAAAAGGATATTATAAAAATTACATATAATGAAAAATTTATAAAAATGTATTTATCATTAAACAACTTTCGAAGGTGTATTATGTATTGAAGTTGGCTGTTGTGTAGAGCTGGACGATATCAGTAATCAAATATCACGATATATTGCCAAGTTAATATTGATATTAATGATATTATCGATATTTTTTCAAGAAAAGGAAAATAGACATTTGCTACTTTTTAAAGATAAATGAGCACCAATTTTAATGTATACAAGCGTGGATTGTTTTCAGTGTCCGGAGATAAGAGAAGTCATGTAGAGCCGCACCAGATTGTAAAAACGTGAGAAAAATGACGGCTTTGGGCTTTCTCACGGTTTTGTGAGGTCTAACTGCAATAGAGACAGTGCCCGGAGATGAGAGAAGTCGTGTAGATCCACGCCAGATTGTAAAAACGTGAGAAAAATGTCTGCTTTGGCCTTTCTCACGGTTTTGTGAGATCTAACTGCAACGTTTCCGGCTGCAATCTTTAAGAGACAGTGTCCGGAGATGAGAGAAGTCATGTAGAGCCGCACCAGATTGTAAAAACGTGAGAAAAATGGCGGCTTTGGGCTTTCTCACGGTTTTGCGAGGTCTGACTGCTATAGAGATAGTGCCTGGAGATGAGAGAAGTCATGTAGAGCCACACCAGATTGTAAAAACGCGTGAAAAATGGAGGCTTTGGCCTTTCTCATGGTTTTGTGAGGTCTAACTGCAACGTTTCTGGATGCAATCTTTAAGAGACAGCATCCGGAGATGAGAGAAGTCGTGTAAAGCCGCACCAGATTGTAAAACAATATACAGTATATAATTATTAACACTTCACATTAGCAAGTTAATTGTATCATACAAGGATGGAAAGCGTTCGCTGACGATGACGCGAGTTCAGTGATTTTTGTTCACCCAAAAGTTTTCACTTCAAATGGAAAGCATTCACTGACAATGACACGAGTTTAATGATTTTTGTTCACCAAAAGTGCTCAACGCGCCTAAAGAAGTTTTCACTTCAATAAATGAATGAATATGTAAGTAAATATATTACTTTTATGACGAAAAAAATAGAAAAATGTACAAACATTTTTTTTTTTTTTTTATAATTAAAATAGAATAAAGAAAAAAAAAAAAAAAAAAAAAAAAAAAAAACAGTGCTAAAGAAATGGAACCGCTTCAGCATAGCCCTTTGAAAAACTTAAATTTGGTACCGAAGTAACCCGGATATTTCTTTCCAAAATTTTTGATAGCCACTTTAATTCATCAATAAATTGACAACAAAAAATTAAAAACCACAAAGAGGCTCCTTTGCTAAAGTTATACCAAAGACATTTTAAGAAATGAATATAGTAATCGATACTAGTGAATGAAACACAGTTATTAAAATAAGTCCGGTCGTACTAAATTAAATTCTGTTTACATAGAATGTAAGTAGAATTTCTATTTATTTTTTTATTTTATTTTTTAACCACTTTTCTTTTGTTTAAATCTCTTATATTTAATAAGAACAGCTAAAATAAATAAATAAAGGAATAATAATAAAAATAAAATGCTGCACAAAAAATAAAATAAAATAAAAATGAATAAATAAAATAATTATAAAATGCTCAGTGTTATATCATTGTTCAGTCGGAAAACTGTCCCTATGAAATTTCTGAAGATAAAAATCTATTTTACTAGCTTAATAAAGAACTGAGTTTATTAAAATATTTAATAATAATAATGATAGAAGGTTACAAAAAAATTTACATTATACTGCACACGATTAAAAATTACAGATCGAAATATGTTCGGAAATTATTTTAATATTTTCATCTCCTAGACATCCAAAACATTTCCATATTTCCATTTTTTTTTTTTTTTTTAATACCACTTGATATTATTTCGAACAATCGATGTGGCTGCGAGCATTCATTTTACATTCAATATTCTAAATATTACTTTCGCGTAAACCGCAATATATTGCGGTCATGTAGTATACTACATGAAGAAAATATATCGATATCAGTGAGTGAACATCCGGCAGACGAGATTACTCTTGTGATCAAAGTTCTAGTGTGATAAACATATGTTGAATCTCGCATGTCATTGGCCATTTAATACCGATATGAATGAGCCAATAGCAGGAAATGAGCTGCAATATTACTGGTATGGGGATATCTTCAAATGTGATAAGCTGGGAAATAATATACTGCGATAACTTGATGAATGATGAATGAAATATTTTATATGTTATCGTTCAACGTCTGACTTTTTAAGCAGTGGTACTTGTATTTATTTTCGATTTGAGAGATCACAGGTATGACAGAAAAAGGAAGTGGTTATAGTACTGACCTACCGTCAGGAGAAGACCCGTGAGGGGTGAGATGGTCACTGTAGAAACGGGTGTGTCCACTTTATTTTAGGTAGGGAGGGTGCTATCGGCTATTTTTGTCATTCATTTGGCGAGAAATGAGGAGAGGAAGAAATAAAAATAAAAGAAAAATGTGCAGTTTGCTTTAAGCTTTCTTTCCTGTCAGACGGTCATTTTTTAGTCTGACAAGTAAACCTTCTCTCCTTTGATACCGGTTTTCCGGAAACCCATATATTTTCTGAAAGCTTATATCACAAGTAAAAAAACCTTGAAATCTTAGGGGCAGAGGGACAAGCGTTTAGGAGCTGTAGGACCCACAAAAAATTAGTAAAGTGTGTATAGATGGACATATTCCTGCAATGACGTCTCTATTTCTTGTATGTTCCCGTATGCTGCTGTCAAGTACTAACGTATTGTATGTCTTTTTCTTACATTTTCGATGGATCCTAAAGTCGTGGCTGCCTTGGTCTCCCGATTCAGAACAAGCAACCGGTCTCCGAATATCCAGCAATCGGAGATGATAAAACACATAAATACTTTCCTGGAAAATGATATGAAAATTGTGGAAGATATACGGATATTAGGATTTGCTGGAGGCATGGAGAAGAAAGAGAGGAGAAAATGAACTTCGAAGATGATGGTGTCGATAAGGAACAGCAAGGCTCGTCGCAACAGTCGCCGTCCTACACTTCTATCGTGGCGTATTTTGGCCAAGTATGCCTGATGACAGGAAGAAAATTCTGATTTTAGTGGATTCATGGTGTTCTAACAAAGATCGTGCATCATCTGCTTGGTACCTGATGGTAAAGTCCTACAAAAAGAACTGGCACCTGAAGGATGTACGGAAAAGGTCCAGCATCTGGACATTCATTTTTTCAGACACTACAAGTCTTTTGTACGTTACATAACGTACACAATCATTATCGAAACACAGGAGACTGGCATCGCGATAGTTTTCTGGCCCAGCAGTCCTTTTTCCCTATATAAGTTCAACACTCCTCGTTTCAAGAACTTGATTAAGTATGCTTTTTATAGGGGCGGATATTTGGACAGCGAACCTGGAATGTGGATTGCGCCAATGGATTCCTTGACAAATAATGAGTGTGCAAAGTGTTCGGCAATCACTTTTGTAAAATTTGCCCACTGTGTACTGTCTTTCTGCCCGTCTCACTGTTTATTTGATGAATTGCACATTGCTTGTCTCTTGTAATAGATTTCGTTTGAAGTCAATAACAAATCACATTTTCAACATCCCAACGCATATTGTTTCTTTTCAACGAGTTGTTTCTTCCTTTAAACTGAGGTCTCCACCTTCTTATCATATTATTAGTTCATATAAATACGTGAAACCAGCATTTTAGCGACTTTTGATGTGATGTTTCCAACACTTTACTCATACTTTGTATATCCTATAGCTCCTAAACGCGTATCCCTCTGCCCCTAAGATTTCACAGTTTTTCTATTTGTAACATAAGCTTTCAGAAAATATATGGGTTTCCGGAAAACCGGTATCAAAGGAGAGAAGGTTTACTTGTGAGAGTGAGAAGTACTCACTTATTTATTCAGTTTTCTTTGTCTTTTTTTGCTTGTTTGTTATACAAATTTTATTTTTAATTGTTCTTGTGAGTTTGTGATTCTGAGATAATTTATCATTTATAATGACATCACCTTTTAAGAAAGGGAAAACATTGCATTCTCAAGCACAGGAAAATTGTAAAGAATGTAGCCAATTTTTTTAAAGAGGAAGCTTCTGCTAAATCTTTAAAAATCCCAATAACTGAAGCTACAAAAAGAGCAGCAGAAGCAACAGGTGTTTCAGAACCGACAATAAAAAGAATTAAACGAGAAGTTAAGGAATTAGACGAAAGCAGTCATGATATTTTATCGACTCTGGGAAAACGCAGGAAAAGGCCAGATTTTCGTAACTGCACAGTTGATGATTTTGATAAATGTGTTATCAGGCAAGTCATACAGGACTTCTATATTAATAAAAAGAAAGTTCCTTCGATCTCGAAATTGTTGCCAATCCTGCAAGAAAAAATAAATTTTAAATGGAAAAGAGAATCTCTATGACAAATATCCACTTCGCATTTCAGGTTCGGCAGGACATTATACTGAGATACAGTCTTCCTTAAAATTGAGAAAATTGCAGTATAACAGCGCCACCAGTCAGACGATATATCTCAAAAATTAATAAGCACCAATTCAAGTCAATGTTCAGCCAAATATCAAGTTTAATTTGGTTTGTTTACAACATCTGCAATATTTTGCTAACACACATACAGAAACTGAAACATAGCTATCTATAATTAAGGGAAACTTCAACATAATAAACTATTTTTTGTAGAGACAAACAAGCGATAGATAGACAAACTAAGATCGAAAACACTTTCTAACTGCATTTTTGAAAAATGATAAAAATTTAAGTATATAAATATATACAGAAGTTTTAAACATTTCTGTATTTTTTTATACTATAATTAATTATTTAAAAAATACTTTTACTTTAACAGAATAAATAAAAATATTCACTCAGTAAAACAAACATTACGAAAAGGATTCTAATTTTTATCAACGGTCTTCTGCATATGATATTCTGCGGCTTCTTTTATACACACACACACATATATATATATAAGAAACTTTTAAAGCGAATATGTATATGATATAAATTAACATAAAATTAAACTTTATTATAACAAAACTTAAAACAGAGAAAGCTGCTGTTTTATGTTTGAAGATCTCTGTGTTATGGGGGGGTTATATTTCATTTCATTTATTAAATTATTTCTATATTCAAGTTTTGCATTTCTTTTTGCAGCGGTTTTGCGCATTGGTTTATAATTCCCTGTTTTTTTTTTTTTTTTTTTCTTTTAAACGTTAAAATTTTATATCATTTACATAAATATTCGTTTTAAAAGTTTCTTATATATATATATAAGACCATTTAAACGCTAACTGCGCCAAATTAGTACATGTGGTAAACTTAACCCACCTTTCCCTTTTGGTTTCTTCTAAGGTAGCAACCCTGCTCAGGGTTCTTCTCGTGCCGGTATTACAGTACATTCGGATGTACAGGGATGTATTGCGGTTACTGTAACATTGAGAGAGATCGTTTGGAGCTATGAGAGGGGCATGTGGGGAAAGAAGGAAAGGAATATTAGAGAAAGAGATATTCGGTGCTATTTTTCGGGCGGTATTTAATCGGTCATGCTGTGCATGCGAGGTAGGGAAAAGCGGAAGCGGAAAGTGGAGATTGAAAGAAAGGGAAAGAAGCGGAGTTTAAAGGAGGTAGTAAGATTGGATGTTTTAAAGTTATTTATTGATGTGCGATCGGTCGGCTGCATGGTGCACGCTGAGAAATATCGTTAAAGCGATATATTGGCAGAGTAAGATTTTAAATACTGTTATTGCGATACTAAAAAAATATTGATATTTTGTGATATATTGATAAATAATCCAGCCCTACTGTTGTGTATTACAAAAAAAAAAGTAACATTGAATACCTTTTTGCATTAACATGAGAAACATGTCATTTTTTAAAAAGCATTGTTAGTAAAAATATTATTCTGATCAAAAAGTTTGTAAGCCTATTCAATGATAGTAATCTAGACTTTATACTTTTATTTCACTAACCTTGACAAAATCTCTCTCTTTAATTTGTTAGAATTTCATTAAGTTAGAAAAGTCGTTAGAAAATAAAAATGTTTGCCCTGTCCTTTTCTTTTTTTCTTTTTTTTTTTTTTTTTTTTAATGCTTGCAAAGGTTGATCCAAACAAAAACTGTGGTCATTTTGCTGCCCCTTCACGAAATTCTTCATTTACAAAAAAGGCTTCTTCAGAAGAATTTGTTTTATAAAAATGATCCTTTTTATAACATTTCCATGTTTTTAGCATTATTTTCAAATAATGTCTATATTTTAACCCAAGTTACTAATAAACTTGATCTGCAATCTTATTTAACATTGGCACCCACTTGAAAATTTAAAACTCTTATAAAATATATTTATGAATTGATTTGCATAAAACTTGGTATATACATAGCTCATATCTACATCTCAATCAAGTTTATTAATCAACCTGATCCACCATCTTGCTTCAATATGGCAGCCACCTAAAAAGAATAAAAAAGTCGGTCTATTCTTCTGACTAAGCTAGAAGGACTTGATTAGGATTTCTGAACATATAATATTATAAGAAAAGAATGAATTTTCTATATTCAGCTTTTAATGGGAGTATAAGTTAAATAAGTATACAGTACAAAGAAATAATTATACCACCCGGCGACCTGGTGATCCCCGGGTGGGCCAACTGCCAAAAATGGGCCAAATGATTCTTTATTTTTATTTTTCATTGCTGTCATTCATTTTTAGTTGATAAGTTAAAAGTAGTGTCAATATTTACTTAATATTCATCAAATAACTGTTAAAATTCCAAAAACTTAAATAAAGAGTATACCCCATTTGACCCATAAAAAAAAGGTAAAATATTACTTTTTAGACCATTTTTTTTCTTTCTTTTATCCCCTCCTTTTTCAGGAATGTGACTAGATACTAGAGATGCTAGTGACCAGATCCATCACACCTCGTGCCTATAGGTAACTTCTAGGGCAAATACTCGATTTCCCTTTTTTAAAACTGAAGGGAAATTTGCCTAAATTTCAAAATAAAATTTTTACTTTCCGAGTATATACCTACTGTACAATAAAAATATTATCTTGAAAAAATTCTGCTATGAGATTTTGGTGTATTACTTTTGAAGGTCTCAGGAGTTTCTGTTTTGATGTGATGTATATATGGTGCATGTACGCATACATGTTTGTATATGTTAGGAGAACACAATAATATTTAAACGTTTCATTTAATTCAGCACACTATTAGTAGGCATGTTTAGGTCACTGTCGTACAGTCTCTATCGATTTTGATGAGAGTAGGTCTCACGGTTTATACAGAATTATAAAGAATTTCTTCATGTATCTATATATGAAGAAATTCTTTATCACTATGGCACTTAGACACAAATTATTTAAAGTGTAATAACACCTGAATACTTTATCCGAAAGAATTAAAATTTGTTCATTATATTTTAGGTTACTGCCATACAATCTGTATAGATTTTAATGAATATATGACCTATATTTCTTTACAGAGACATGAAGAAAAGAACTTTTACATTATGGGCTGTAGGCTCAAATTATTTCAAGTGCTTAGTATAAAATTCTACATTTGATTTTTTTTTTTTTACGAAATACTAAATAGAATTCTTAGTCATTGCAACCCATGTGTTGCCGCTTTGTTTGCAGCATCCGTGCCTACTTTGTTCATCTGACGAAGGATCATGTCTTCTTTTGACCCAAAACAATTGGGGTGAATTCTTGCATTTTATGGTGTTTATTCAAAGTTTGGTACTTATTATGAAATAATTTACACATTTTGCATCACACTGTGTTAATTATAGGAAATTCGTTAAATTATTTTAAAGACACCAAAACTGATACATGTTTAAAATTTTGTTATATAATGGTCATTATTGAAAATTGCTTGCTTAAAATTTACATTTTTTTTTACATGGAACGCAAAAGAATTCGGAAACATTACCGTTCATTGTAGAAATATTCAAACTGACAGATAAATATTCAAACATTCTATAGCAAACTCCTGATTATCTAGGAGCGGATTATGCGCATTATGGAATATCCGCGGAAGCAGTAAAATATCGGGATCTAGAGAAAAGATTTCCTAAGCAAAAAATAAAAACAAGTGATTTTTTTTTTTTTAAGAAAAAAAAATAGTTAAATAAATAATATAACAAATAAAGATGTAAATTGCTTTTCTTATATATTTTGCACAGTACAGTACGGTACCAGACATATCAACATTTTAATTTATAATCCGGAGATTTGTTTTTTAATATCCGCCTTTTCTTTCATGCCACTTTTCTTGAAAATTATTTTTTTCTTTTATTTAATCGTCGTTACATATTGAAGATTTCACTACTAATATAAAGTGGTGTGAAAAAAAGGTGGATATTTAAAATGTTCTGGAATAAATTAAAATTTTGGCATGTCCGCGCTACTGTTAAAATTAGAGCATAAGTTACATTACAGGTTGTACCTTGGTTTCATTATAAGTACACTTTTTATTTTCTTTATTTTTGTATTTTTCATCCTTTAGTAGAGGAGAAGATGTAAAAATAGGGACAGATGTAAATATAGATACCCCTCCTTAAGTCTTAAGTGGTTATGGGAGGTGTCGAAGGCTGACGGCAAGGACTATAAATGTTGCTACTTGTTGATATAAAATATTAGAGAACAATTGCAACCATTCTTTTATATAGTATGGATGCAGTGTGAGTTATTGTGCAAATTGTTATTTGTTCTGGACTGCAAACTTTTGACAGGCATTTGAAATAATTTTATTTTCATGTCCTTATGCAACAATACTTTCACAGTGATATCTGGAAAGCGAAGATCCTGATCTATTTTCAGAAGCACACCTTTAATTACGCACGGATTTAGGTTACACGTGATAGAGGCTATCTTTTTTAAGTAGGATTGTGTAAATAAGGGCCCCAAGAACTTTAAATGCAGTTTCTCCGTTCGATATATGTCCTATCCCCAACATTAAGAAGAGAACCGCTATATGTGAACGTAAAGCAGCAAGGTTCAGCCTTAGCATTTGATCACCATAGATATAGAAGGATCAATTGACCAAGTCGGAAATGTTCACAAAATGACTTTCTTGAGTTTTCTTGGAGCCAGTGTTTCTAGGATACCAGCCAGTGTCCTGTAAGGTAAAAGGCTGGCCAAGGGGGCGAAAACCAACTGCCTTCGAAAAAAGAAAATTCGACCCACGAAATGATATAATTCATCATTGGACTTACCGACTACTGTGATTCTCCCCTTGTGGAAGGTGATAACAATATTAATGTGGATATCAACTATGGAAATAAACTAAGTTCAAACAAAGCAACTTGCATCTTTTATGATGGAATGTTCTCTAAACACATTCACGTAGAAAAGTGGTATAGAGTTTTATGTGCCAAATGTAGGCTCACTTAAATTGTACTAGGTTTGAAAGAGCCAGTTTCATCTGCTATTTCTGTAAATATTTTTTTCCCGTAGTAAATAAATTCTCTACCTTTTTGTATTTTTTTTTATCATGAAAGGGCCCATATTTGCACCCCATTTTGTTTTCTCTGCTCTTTTAAAAGCTTTTTGTAAATCTTCATTTTCAAATTGAAATTATTTATATTAATCATTATTTTGCCTCCTCTCATTTAGTAAGTTTGTTGTAGTTGTCAATGAAGGTCAAAAATCTACATTTTTTTTAAAAACAAAATATCTTTAAATAAAAAACAAAAGAGGGTGCCTATATTTACACCTTTTCCTATGTATAAAATACAAATATTTTTACTGTATTTTGAATGTTTTCACTTTTTCTTTCACTGTTTGTATGTTTTATATAGAATGCACTCATGTTTTGGAATTAGAATATTTTTTATCTCATTTACCCTTCATTTCTAATCTTTTTGTGGTTTATCTGTGGTTTTCACCATCGAAAACAGCGCCTTTCAATTCCGTAGATAATCTGGAATATACTGTACTGTGCTTTTCAATTTTGAATAATTACTTTGCATAATTCAGTGATTCAAATTTGTTTTAATACTTGATAAGTACTCAGCTTGGTGTCTTCCCATAAACACGATTCCCATTTGTGCGAAGTGGTGAAAAATTTCCATTTGTGTGGACAAAGTAAAAATGCAAGAATAGTACGAGTTACATGCATTCTCAGATTCATACACAGCAAGGTAAGAGTGTCCAGTGATTTTATATTGGTTTTCATGTGCACGAAGCCTATATACATGCGTGATACTGATTGCTGCGAAAACAAATTACCAGCGATTTCAGATTCATGCACAGCGAAGTAGGGGTGTCCAGTGATTTATTTATTTATTTATTTATTTATTTTTTTTTTTTTTTAACGTGTGTTAGTGATTGCCACGGAACCAAGTTACAGGTGCTTTCAGATTATCAAGTTAAAACAGAAGAAATCACGTGCACGCCCAGTACTGCAATTTCCGGTCGCACAAATGGGTGTTTTTCAACTCTTTGTGCAAATGGAAATCACGGAAATGGTATTAATTCCTAAGCTTTCGAAATGTTGAATGCAGCTACTTCAAATTTATTCTTAATGATGCAATTACATTTTAAAACATCTAAAACCGGTGTGGGGGCACAGTGGGTAGGAAGCATCCATCTAGAGCCTCACATCTCGAGTTAGAATCCTGGTTCAGGCATAAATGTCTGTGGTGTCTCTGATATTCGAAACATATAAGATATTATAAATTTTATTTTGAAACTATGTAATATAGATCACTCAAGACAAAAGTCATTGTAACTGTACTCTATAGGTCTCAAAGCTGTGAAATAAATATTCAAATACCCGAAATAACCAAAGATCGTGAATTCAATCTCAGTCAAATATAAATTAATTGAAAAGAGAAAAAGCGGCTCATATATCATTAAAATTTTTAATTGATTATCATTTGTTCATTTTTTACATGCACAACAAGATGATGCATTTTAATTATAACTTAACCGCCCCCTCAATTGATGCCTATTTTGTAAAAAACTAGTGACATTTGTGTGTTTCTCTGATCACTGTATTTCAATGAATCACTTATAAATGCCATTCCGTATCCCTATTTCTTATTGCAAAACTTTAACCGAGCACTCTTCTTTTCGCACAGAAAGAAATGAATTCACCTTCAAATCTCGGTTGGTGAAACTAATTGGATTAAATTGGCACAGTACAGTACCTTTTTCGATACTGTGATAAACGGGCAAAAGGACCTTGGAGTACAACTTTAAAGTGCTGTGATGAATAGGTTGAGAGATAGATACAGTGAGTAAAATATACAAAACAGTTGCTTAAAAGATAACATTACTATAACAAAACGGGAAAAGGAAATCTTGAAATAATAATGCCAGTAGAAGGAAAGATAGGCACAGGGAATGAAAGAAACACATTGGCAGATTGGAAGGATTTGTTTTACAAAAACATTTATGACCCCTAACTTTCTATTGGCCATATCGAGGATTTCAAAAATTTTGAATCTTTTATGGGCAATGTGGATCACTTGGTAGAAAACTTTGCGTAATTTGATATAATAGCATTTTAGTTTATAACGCACATGCATACAAATTTTACCTTTTGTGACAATTTTAAAGTTATTATGAAGTTTTATTAGAATTTTTTAGCCCATGCAAGTTTAATTTTGCTATTTTTTTTTTTCTTTGATGTTGTATATGAAACAAGAACTGTCGAGGTCAAAGACAGTCTACAAAATATTATTCAATCAAAAAGCTTAGTGTAGCTACACACTGTTTTTTTTTCTTTTTTTTGTTTGTTTATTGATAACATATGCATCAGATTTGTATGCTTCACTCATAGTCCGCCTGTAAATCTTCGTGAGGTAATTTCAGATAGCACATGACAGAATTACAATACGAAGAAATGGAAAAACACCCAGGGCCAGCGCATTAATCGAACCCGCTCTCCTACGCTCGAAGGCAGTTAGCAGTGTGGTGACATAACCACTCGACCACGGAGAGCCCTTTTTTCTCTTCTTTCAGTGTATCAATGCAAAGTTTTATGACATATACTTTTATTGTTATGCTTATGTGTTATTGCTGGTAATGTAACTGTATGTTAAACCATACTAAACACGCTGAGTATTAGAGGTGAATATTGCTTCATAATGTATAATTATCCTCCTTGTAAATTTTAAGGCATAACAATTTTGTCCTAGGAATATTTTCTACTTCCAGCCAAGTTCACACAGACTTGCAGGCAAAGATGGGGAAACATCGTCTTGGAAGGGAAGGGATGTGAAAGGATAAAAGGAATTAAAATTTTAAATTATTGTTTTATTATTTTAAACTAATATTGTATAATAATCTAAAACAAATCTCATTCAAAATTCATAACTTGAAAATAATTCTAAAGTTTCCCATGTAAAGTGTGTTCCTCTGTAGAACACTTTCATCATTCAAAAGTCAGAAAACTGAACAACTTTTAGAATAAAAATTGCTGACTAGTATTCAATTCGCATCTTTTTGTGATAAAATAAGGCATACAATATGCAATAGGCTGACCATATCAAAGTACCTATATAATAGAGAAGCGTTAAAAATTGCTACAATTATCCAATTATAGATGTATTTTTTCATTCCTGATAAATAAGGACTAAAAATAAAGTATTATTGATTAATAATTTACTTTCTACAATTTTTTAAAACTTAAAAAAATGCCTTAAAAAAAAAGGACGTCCCCATTTGTCCCCAGAAAATGGGGACATTTAGTCAGCATATGCATATTAAATAATCCTGGATATCTGGGACCTAGCTAAAATGTCAATCATAAAGTTAATAACCAATGAAAAAGTGTAGAAGGAGATTAAGTCCTCTTTCGGTTCGAGCCAAAATTAGGACTTTATAAGGGGCTGTATGTGAAAATCAGTATCTTTTTCATGTATGCTCTTGCTAAACAAACCCAAGAGAAATTCCACCCCGGGACCAAGACTGACATTCAGGGTGCTGTATTGACCTGACTGTTTCAAATAAACTGAAGCATGTTTCAAAGAATACGTAATAAACTAACTTCATTAATCCCTTGGACTCTTTATTTGAAAGAGAATGACTATGGATACATGTGGTGACTAACATACATACACACACGTATATTAACTTGGCAAATTAAGCTAAATGTTGCAAAATTTTTACTTTAAAATATCTTAGGTTTATGGAGTCTGCCCGTGGGGGGTGGGGGTGTGTGTTATAGTGCGAGTGGGCCAAAATCTTTTGCAGCTGGGTGGACCAAATTGAGCCAGTCCGCCCCTGACTCCAGGCTACTATGGCAACAATTTTTATGCAAAACTGGCTTAAAAGCTACTATTTTCAGGAAAATGGAGACTATTTTGACATCCATGTTTTTACTGGATTTTGAAAGTGTCATATTCGAATTCTGCTCTAGGCAGATATTAGTGGTGGTTAGGATTTTCTTTAAAATCCACAGATTTTCAAAAGTAAAATATCTAACTATTTTTCTAACAAAAATACTGAGAATCCACTTATTTTTTTTAAATTTACCATTAATTTTAATTTGGAAAATAAATAATAATTTTATTTTATTTATTTATTTATTTATTTTTCTGCTCCCTCACTGCATTTTACTTCCATTACCTGTCTACTGTAGATGATGGGAGTAGTTATTTGTATTAGTAAAAAAAATTCAATATCGAGTTTTCACCTGATTTACACGTTTTATGGTCCTCCTGTGCCCATAAATTTGGTTCTCGCCAACTGGTCAGTGTGTGTGGGGGGGGAGGGGAATCTTGTGATTATCATATCTCCAAAACTAATAAAGATAGAACTACAAAACTCCAGAATTGAGACAGGACTGGACTGGTGTACAGATGAATTTTCCAGCTTTTGATGAAAATTGGAAAATCGATAGTGGTACATTGGAAATTGAATGTGGGACTGTATAATCGCATATCAACACCCTATTAAATGTCCTTTCATATGTATTAACTGTTTAGTTCAGGAAAATTGATAATCATCCTGTATAAGTAGGTCAATTTGAGGTCTTGTAAGTACATGCCTTTAAAAACGCCTGTATGATTTTTTTTTTTTTTTTTTCCCTCTCCAAGTTCACCATATTAACTCCATTTTAGATATCTTTTCATATGTAATTGTTGTTTTCTGGTCAACAATTGAGTTTGCTAGGTTTTGGTGATAGTCAGTATCTCAAAAACGGCTCTAATGATTTTCTTAAAATTTGTTATATAAATCCCTTTTTAGATAGCTTTTTGTATATATATTATGTGGATGTTGTAGGAAAATTAACAATTATCCTGACTAGGTATGTCAGTTTTAAATTTCAAAAAATTGAAGCCTCAAAAAACGGCTCTACCGGTGTATGTATATATATATATATATATATATAATATTAATCTTGCTTTGTAAACTCTGTTTTATATGTCTTTACACATGTGTCAGTTTTCTTTTACAAAAAAATTATTAGGTATCTAATTTCTTAGTACAATTTTATACCTTCTGACCACATTATCTCCAAAAACTGCTTAAATATTTATATTGTGTATTTTTTTTTTCAAATCCAAGACTATTATTTAGATCGTAGTGACTACTATTTTGATGCCTTTTTTTTTTACATTAAAGGCGACTAAAGCAACTACACTTTAAACAATATAAATAAAGCAACTATTTTTGATAGTCTTTCATGCTGGGAACTCTGGGTACTCTAAAGGCTACTATTTTGTACTATAAAGGATACTATTTTGGGTACTATTCTTTGCTCTAAAAGCTACTATTTTCTATGCCAAAGGCTACTAAAGCAACTATTTTTGAGTATCTTTCATGCTGGGAACCACGATATGTTTAGTAATAAAATTAATAATATTAATCATTGTAAAATCAGTTATCTTAATTTTATTTGACAATTCATTTTTTTTTTTTTTCCTGGCTAAATAATTTTAAGAATTTATGTTAGGGAAATCATGAAACTCATTTTATTAAAAGTTTTTTTAAATCAGTATTTTGCCTATTTAACAAAATGAAATAAATCTGTGTTTTTATGAACATATATCATACTTGCCAACTTTTCCGGTTTTCCCGGAAGACTTCCGGTTTTTTAACGTATCTTCCGGTCTTCCGGACAAATGATGAAATCTTCCGTTTTTAAAAAAGTCGCGGACATCGTTCGTTTTAAAAAGAAAACCCAAATGTTCTACGAAAAATCCTGATTCCCAATCTTTTTCCATCCATAATATAAATGCCAATATTCATTTCAAACTTGCTTTATGAGATTCTAGAACATGTAAAGAAATAGTATTGTTAAATATTTCTTGCTGATGTAATTAATTTTTGCCCCCCCCCTCCCCCTTTCATTTATCTCCAACTAGTGATCAGCAATCAAATGTTCTGTAGAAGTCTTTTGTTTCCTAATTTTTATCCATCTGCAACATGAATGATAATATTAATTTTAAACTTTTTTCATTAGATTCTAGAAGTAGAGTTGAATAGAAGTAGAGTTCCGTAATTATTTTTGTATCCCCCCCCCCCTTCCTCGGATTGTGATCAATGATCAATTCTAGAAACAATAAAGCAGTGGAAGTGCTCAATATTTCTCACGTATGTAATTATTTTTAGATCTTTATTGCTGAATTTAATGAATCTGTGTATTTTTCCTCAATTAAATTAAATATTTGTCATATTTATACCAAATGTTAAACATGGGAAAAAAATGAAGAATAATTTTTTCAGGTAGGAATATTTTTTCCAAATCAATTTAAGAAAATTAATACTCAGTTTGTTTTATGCACATTTGAAACTGGTAGTTAGCAGTGTTAGAAATAAGAATTTTGAAACTAGGCGTCAAAATGATGCCTGGATTAAATTTTTTGGGCATCAAAATGGAAAATCTAGGTGCCATCTATAATTAAATTTGTATATTAAAAATAATAATAATAATAAAGCATCAACTTGTAAATAATACATGCAAGATTATATAAAACATATTTATGTAATAATTACATTCATTACATAGACATACATATTAACCTTGACAATATTAAACATATTTAAAATCGCAAATTCATTCTACACCCAGAAGATACATCATTCCACCACAATTTAATAGCATTTTCTGGGCAGAAATCTTCCAATTTAGGGCTGTTTAATTTAATCATTAACAAATCGTCAACTACTTTCATAGAGATATGATTTCTTAAATCATTTTTTATTAGGTTCAATTGACTGAAACAGACTTGTTTATAGTCTGATGGGATTTGGAAAATTATTAGATATGATAAGGAAAAAATCCAGGCGTCAAATATGGCACCTATGATTGGAATTCTAGGCGTCAAAATGCAAAAACTGGTCGCAAAATGCGACTGATGACCGCTTATTTCTAACCCTGGTAGTTAGCTACTGCTACTTTTTTTATATGTATGATTAATGTACATACACAAAAATTTATTTAAAATATTAGTTATACTTTAACTTAACTAAGTTTTTTGTCTGTCGTTAAAGAAATTTCTTACAGATTCTGTTTTGTAGATATTTATATGTTGAAGAGGAATAACTTCATTTAAACCTTTTATATATTTAGTATAATCAATCTATAGTAAAACGTTTTTATAGTTTGTTTCTAAATATTAAAATTGTAAAACTGTATTGTTTATTACGTCAGAGAAAAAAAAAAAAAAAAAAAAAAAAATCTTCCCTTTTTTATGAAATCTTCTGGTTTTTCAACAAAGATCTTCCCTTTTTTTATTAAAATTGGTTGGCAAGTATGATATATTATTTTCATATCATTTATGTTTATCTCAAAATAATACTTTTGTATTTTAACAGTTTCAAAATTATTTCTTTATCTAGTAACTCAGATTCAGATTCAGAAAATGAGGGGATGGCTTATGGACAAAGAAACTCCAATCAGAGAAATCATCAAAATGGTAGTCAAGAGAGACGTAGTGAGTTTAATAGGGACACAACAAGTATACCGCATAGGATTGCATCTGCACTTGAGCGTATGCTGCATATATCTGAAGATCTTGCACGCTATATCAGTGGCAACACAGTAGAGAACAGTGAGCATGCTGCTGCTCATTGTCCACCTAAAACTGTTTCTGATGTTTCGTCTTCTTCATCGATTTCAAGTAAACATAATGTTACATCTGATACAGTTAAATGTGTTATATGTTTAGATACCATCGATGATGAGATGGAATATATTCCTTGTGCACATGGTTTTCATGTAAAGTGCTTCAAAGGATGGCTATCAGTGAATAACGTGTGTCCTATTTGTAGGACTATTGTTTTACAATGAACACCAATCATGCAAAATATCAACCAAGAAGGAATCATAGATGAAATTCTAAAGTTTATCTAGCAAAAATATTTTTTGTTAGGCTCAGAGTGATAACCAAAACCTTTGTAAGCAAATTGCAAATGCAAGCAACAATTGCAGCTACTAATTGCTCCATGAAAGCAGCAGTATGTTGCTACTTTAATGCTACATTCATGCCTCTTATCATTTTTTTAACAGATAAGGGTCATGTTTAATTATTTCAACCAAAAATTATTGTTGTGTATACTTGCAGTTTATGGTATTTGCTTACTAAGTTTTTGTTTCTGTAATTTTTGGTCTATAATGTACAGCTGTAGTGGATTATCCCCTGGGAATTTTTTTTTTTTCAAAGAAAATATTTTTAAAAATCTTCAGATAATCCGCAGTGGCAGTTTATCTGAGGATTATCTGACCATAGCCTCCTTTAGTAAATGCCTTCCGACAGCTTACATTTCCTCTGTTGCCTGAAGCAACACTTAAAAAATGAAACTACTGCTAGATGGCAGCACTTAAACATTGACACATTCTTATATTTAATGGATAAAATATATTTTTCCATGTAGCTGTTAAATACAATTTTAAGTCGAAAATTTCAAACTTTTCCTTTTAATTTAGAAATTTTTATTCATGAATTCATCAACCGTGAATATTTATTTAAAACTAATTGGAGTGTAAAGGTTGATATTTTTAATAAATATTGGGTTCAATTTCACTTGAGAGTGGACAAGAAGACCACTTTTCACTTTACAACTAACTCAATTATTTTTAAATTTTCTAAATATAAAACTTATATAACTATCAAATAATGTAACACATTCAACATTATTATTGTTGTACATTATTAATTAAAAAAAGGAAATTTAATTTTAAAATTCAGTATGCAAATGGTAATTCTAAATTTGTACACATGTCAGATAACTCTCTGAAATTTTATCTCTGAATTTCCTACCCACCCACTCCTCGATGTCTTTTTCTAGTCAACTTTGTCCTTTTATTACTTCTGGTGTGAGCTTTTGTTTTTAAACACACTTGACATTGTGTTTTTTTTTTGTTTTGTTTTCGTCCCATGCTATTTCTATGGGTTTTTAGCTTTTCTCCCCCTCTTTTTCTACATAAGTGCGGTGGTTCCCGTCCGCCCACCCCCACCGAAACACATAATAGGCGAGACGTATTAATCCTGGACGATAGGTCTAATGCCCCAGCCCTACCCACCTGCTCCTCGATGTCTTTTTCTAGTCAACTTTGTCCTTTTATTACTTCCGGTGTGAGCTTTTTTTTTTTTAACACACTTGACATTGTGAGTTTTTTTTTTTTTTTTGGTTTTCGTCCCATGCTATTTCTATGGATTTTTAGCTTTCCCCCCCCCCCTCCTCTTTTTCTACATTCTAATGTGCGGTGAAAATTTAGAGCAATTGAGTGATACAGATGAATCACTTAAATCATGTCGGTTATTTGTCATGTCTTTCGCACTACATTATTACCTTATTAAGTGTGAATTATTTTTCTTTAATTAAAAATTCTGTATTATTTATAAGAAAGTCCTACAGATAGATACACTAACACACCAAAATTCATAAAGGTAAATGAATATTTAGCAATCAAAATTGGACAAGAATGCAATTTAATGTCTAGCCCGTCACAAATAAAATTAATAACAACTGTGTGGTGTAATAAAAAATTCGTTGTTGAAAGTTATGAAAATAAAAATGTATTATGAACGATAATTTTTATCTCAAGAATATAACGTGATCGTAAATAAAGGTTTTAGGCAAAAATTAGTGGCAGTACTTACCAGGTACGTTGTTGTTGCCGATCTAAAGAAATCTGACACATATTCATTCTTTCTAATTAAGAGATCTAATTCTGTTCTTAAAAGTATATCCTTTATTCATTATAAAATCCTCCAACAAAAATTTCACAGGTCAAATTGGGTTATTTGCATAATAGAAGAAGTAAAACAACTAAAAAAGGAGAATGCTGCGCGAGCTGCCACACCGATGCCGATCCTAACGGAAAAAACTGTGGGGAATCGCGGACCCTTGTTCCATGTCCTCTGCTCCCGAACTCCCGGTGTTCACTGCCGCGCCGCGAAGCGCGAACACCGATCAACGGTAACCCCGCATCCGTGAAAGCGTGCGCCAATTGACGGAAACGGAGCATATGACCAAAGCGCGGTGGAGTAAACGTTATGCAACACACAATGCCGGGAATGGACATATTTCGCCGAAATTGGGAAAATATTTAAATTAAATTACAATCGCGGAAAATACGTGATAAATAAAATTACAAAATATTAATACATGGATGTTCTAAAGTAGATCCGGATTATTTAATACTTAAATTGAGGTTTTTTTTTATTAGCTGATATTAATTAATTTAAGAGGGAAAATAGGACATTAAAAATTGGATGAAAGCTGGAAAGAATGGCGATAGCTTTTCATCACAATTCCACCCTTTCACAGCAATTTTTTTTTTTTTTTTTGGCATGACTGGTGCAGGCAAGTCGCATGTCATTTCCTCAATGGGAAGGATCTCGTTGGTCTGTATAAGTTGTGGATGTGATTGAATTTTCTGCTTTTCTGGACTTACAGGCAATCTTGAAAAATAATCTGCAAGCACATTTTGCTTGCCAGGAATGTGGGAGAAAGTGAAATAGTACTCATCTAATTGAAGCAACCATCTGGTTGTTAGATCGGTTGGAGAGGAAGACTTACGAAAATGCTTTAGTGGAAGACTATCAGATAGTATTATGAAGTATCTATTATACAAATAATATTTATAAGCTTGAACGCCTTTTACTATGGCCATCAGCTCTTTCTTCAAAGTGGGGTATTTCATTTCTGATTTGGACAAAGTCTTACTAAAATATGAGACTGGTAGTAACTTGCCATCAAAGTCTTGCATCAGACAAGCCGAAATTGCCTGATTTGAGGCATCCGTATTAAGGTAAAAAGTTTTGTCCCACATCGATTGTTTGAGAAATGGTTCCTTGAAGAAAAAGTCCTGCAATTCCCTGAAAGCTTTTTCATGTTCGGTTTTCCATTTAAATGGGGCTTTATTTGAAGTTGGTTAAGTAGCACTGTCTTCTGAGCAAAATTTGACACTAAGTTACGATAGAAGGAGCAAAGTCCTAAAAATTTCTTTAAGTGTTTTTTTGTTTTAGGAGTGGGGAAAGCGGTGATCATTGTAATATTGCTAGTGATGGGTTCAATTTTGTTTTCTGAAATTCTAAATCCCAGATAATCTATTTTGTCTTGATGAAAATTACACTTTGTGGGACTAAATGTAAGATTATATTTAGATAGACATTTGAAAAGAGCTTCAAGTTTCTCAATAGATTCAGTTAGTGAATTTGCAGCCACGACTACGTCGTCCTGGTATGCAAAGAGTCCTGGAAGGTTTACCTCATCCAAAATTTTGTTCATTAAATGTTGAAATATTGAAGCTGAATTTTTCAAGCCAAAAACTAGTCGGTTGTATTGATATGTTCCAAAGGGTGTGTTAAAAGCAAGTTTTTGTCTATATTCTTCAGGTAGATTTATTTGATTGTATGCACTGTGAAGGTCTAGGTTTGAATAAAATTTAAATTGAGCTATGTTTGAAATGATGTCCTGTATCTTCAGAAGAGGGTAAGAAGACTGTGTTATTATGGCATTTACCAATCGAAGATCAATAGCAAACCGATATTTTTGAATTCCATCCGCACCAATTTTCTTTTTTACGAGACGGAGAGGACAGGCCCAATCCGAAATGGTGTTGGAAATAATACCTGCCTCTTTTATTTCTTCCAACTGCCTTTTGGCTTCAGCTTGGAGACTTTGAGGAATTGGATACGGAAGTGATCTTCGAGGAAAGTTAGAGGTCAAATTTAATTGTGGCACAACATAGTCTGTGTGCCCCATGGTATTCAGAGTGGAAGAGAACACTGACCAATGCCGGGTAAGTAATTTTTTTATTTCAGATTGTTGTTGTGAATTAAGATGATCTATTTTAAAATTATCTATATTGAATTCCTTTTTCCTTAAAGTTAGTGTGTCTTCAGAAGCTTTGATTAAATTTACAAATGCATTTACTTGTGGGATGTTTTCGTTTTGCAATTCTTGTATATTGTCTATCTCATAGACATGACCTAGGCATTGATTTTTGTTTAAATGAATAGTTTCATCAGAAATATTTTTAAGAAACACATTGAATACAATTTTAGTTTGTTGAGAATTTTCAGAAGTGTTAAAATTCAAATCCTTTAAAGAAATGATAGCCATAGGACAGTCCCTTTTGTTATCCGGAATGGATTCAAATAAAAAATTTTAATTTGAAGAAATGTTATTACAGAATACTTTAACAAATAATTCTTCATTTGGTTGTATTAATACCTTATTTACAAGCTTAGCTTCAAAAATATTACTTTGTAAGGGAGAAGAATTTTGAGAAACAATAGCATTTGTATGATTATCATTAGGGAATTTATTATTATTGTTAAACTGCATTTGTTGTACATCCCGATACACAGTAGAATTTTGAGAAATAACGTTATTATTAACATGATCATTACACATATCACTATGTGTGGTTTGTTGTGTATCTGGATAAACACCAGAAGTAATTTGAGCAATAGTAGAAGCACTTTGAGAAACATTATCATTATTTACATTTTGAACATTTAACTACTCGTTATTATTTTCACTGAGAATTGATACAAGTGGAAATTGTAGATCTTTATAAATTACGGATTTTGTTGAAAAGTTCACCGTCATGGCATGTTTTTGCAGAAAGTCTGTGCCCAAAAGGCCAGAAAAATGAGATTGTGAAAAGTCCAGAAGGAAAAATGGATGTCGAAAAAATTGCTTGTGTACATGGAAGCTTATTTCTGCACATCCAGCAAAATTGACTGATGAATTTATCGTTTTAATGGTAACATTTCTTGATATAAATTTATAATGAATGAATGATTTTATAGTTTTGAAGAACTCAACGGATATCAAGGAGATACTAGATCCCGAATCAACAAGAAATTTAAATTCTAACTTAGCGAGTGTTACATTAATCAAAGGAGGTGGAACGAGAGAATTTTGATCATGCACTGAATAAGTGAAGTGTTCTTTAGAATTATTATCAAGAAATGAGACATTATTATGTACATAATCGACAAATGTATCTGCATCTGGTGCGACAGCGTGATCATTAGTATCATTAAAGGTTTGAGTGGACTTGTTTCTGAGATCTTTCATTGCATGAAGATGCAAAGAGTTATTTCTGAAAGTTGGAGGTGGCATATTCGGTACCATAATAAGGGGTACGAATGTATGAGAAACCCTGGCACCTTCAGAGCCTCTCAATTGTAGTTTGGGTGGGTTGTTAGCATTTGTTGAGTGCCAGGAATTGGCAAAGTATTGTTCTGAAACTGATAAGGCAGAGACTGCGGAACATTGAAATTTGGTGGAGCAGGTGCTTGCATTTGTTGTGGATCAGACGACTGTTCACAAGGAAAAGGAGTTGTTTGTTGAAAAATACCAGTCGGTTGCAGAGAGTTTACATAATGTGATTGCGAAAATGGTAGAGGTGACGGAAAAGTGGATGATTGAGAGTTCACTTTATTAACATGAGGAACGGGAGTATCTTGCAAAACCTTGCCAAAGCGATTTTCAAATTGGCGACACTTATTGAGTTCGTGGCCAAATTTGCCACAAAATTGGCATTTTGTTCTGTATCTATTGAATTGGTTCCTATTGTGTTCGTATGATCTATTATTATTGAATTTACGTTTGTTGTTGAATTTATATTTTGAAAACCTTCGATTCCAATGAGAAACTTCTGGTGAATGTGATTGACTTGTTTTCTTGTTATATGTATTGTTGGAATCACCTGGATTTGCATTCCTGACTTTTACTAGATTAATCTGAGCAGTTAGAGGGTTTAAATTTTTCTCTGAGTCAGAGGTTGAATGATTTGTGGTTAGAAAATTTAGAATGTTATGGTTAGCATATTGAGTATATAGGTTTGCAGCTTTTTCTACAGCTTCATCAAAATTACTAGGTGCCTGCTCAACTAGCTTGATTTTAATACTGGCAGGAACAGCCTGGAAAAATTTTGTAAGTTTTATTTGTTGCAGGGCACCCTCATCCAAAACTTTGGGATACACTATTGAGGTAAGTTTGCTTATTCGATGTGCTAACGATCTGATATTTTTACCTGGCAGAAGCGTTATGGATTCAAAATCATTCATGCTGTTATGTGTAGTCGTGTTGGTAAAGAACATCTTTAATTTTTGTAAAAGTTCTGAGTATTTGGTGATTTTCTGCAACTCTGGAGATTCTATGTAGTATGTAAATGCAGCACCATCAAGTCTTAATTTCAGCATGATGAGTGCTTCAGCATCAGACAAATTATTTAATTTTACGTAAGAAGTAAATTGTTCTTTAAAGAACGAAAATTTTTCAGGATCTCCCGAAAATGGGGTTATGTTAAATGAGAATTTATGAACCATTTTTACTCTATATTTTATACCCTTATGCAATATTCATCAGACTAATGAAAAAAATTTACAATGTACTTAATCAAAATATTTCATAAAAACACAAATAGATAAACCAATTATATTATATTGTACTCATAGAAACAGGAAAAACATAGCAAAAATACTCATGAGTTTTTATATTTTCAACACTAATTTCTTTATTTATTTTCAACAAGAATAATTTTAAAATTCTGTAAAGACTGTAATCAAAACATACACAAAAAAATTCTTTTTCCTTGAAATCGAAAGTATCTTAATTTACGATCAAGTAAAATAATATTTCATAAACAATTTTAAAATGAAACAAATATATTGAATAAATATATCAAATACCTTCATTTGAATTTATATTTTAGCACATTTTCATCAATTCAGTATAATATTCTATGTACTTTCGTTTTCAAACTTTTGTTCTCTATTTCTATTCTTTGACCTGCAATACCTATATTTCTGAAATAAATCTTGTTAAATTTCTCAAGAATTCTTTTTATTTATTTGTGCCATCGGCATATTTTATAACAATATTGACTTTTAATTATTATTAGATGAAATAACTATGTGCCATCCAGCGACGAAGGTCCTGACACCAACTGTGGTGTAATAAAAAATTCGTTGTTGAAAGTTATGAAAATAAAAATGTATTATGAACGATAATTTTTATCTCAAGAATATAACGTGATCGTAAATAAAGGTTTTAGGCAAAAATTAGTGGCAGTACTTACCAGGTACGTTGTTGTCGCCGATCTAAAGAAATCTGACACATATTCATTCTTTCTAATTAAGAGATCTAATTCTGTTCTTAAAAGAATATCCTTTATTCATTGTAAAATCCTCCAACAAAAATTTCACAGGTAAAATTGGGTTAATAAATAAAATTACAAAATATTAATACATGGATGTTCTAAAGTAGATCCGGATTATTTAATACTTAAATTGAGGGTTTTTTTTATTAGCTGATATTAATTAATTTAAGAGGGAAAATAGGACATTAAAAATTGGATGAAAGCTGGAAAGAATGGTGATAGCTTTTCATCACAAACTGAGATTTAAATTTTTTTAATTAAGGATTTATTGAATGAAAGTTTTCTCTCTCAACTTTATTTATTTAAATTTATTCAAAAATATATTAGCTCCAACAGTTCTGAGAAGGTGTTCTCTCAAAGCTGGTAGACGTGATGTGCCATACTTAATTTCAGCTCGCACTCGTCAGCTTATTTGTTTGGAGTTTTCTGTGGTTTTCTCTGAAAATTACATAAATACTACTTAAAACCACTTAGAAAGACCCCCACAAGAGCACTTACCTTGACCTGTTGAGGGATTTATGCCAAAATTTGATAGGCAGTAATTTATGTCAAGGTGCAACGACATTTAAATTGATAGGGAATTCTGTGCCGTAGTTCCTGAGTTACATTCGCCACAAATTTTTGTCTCACACACAGAATTTCCCCTTTCTCCCTCCCTTCCCTCTCAAAAAAAAAAAAAAAAAAAAAAAAAAAAAGTTCAAATCTTGTACTGGATCTCTCAAAATGTGTAAATCCATCAAAAACTACAAGTCGAAAAAAAAATTACAAAACCATTACTTTCTGTTTATTTTTCTGTTTTTTGGGAAAAGGATTGATTAATTATTTTTATGCTGTGATTTTGGATAACGTAAATAAACTTTAGTATTTCCTCTTTCTATAGCATATTCTTAACTCTCAAATGACAGAGTTAGTTTAATTAGTCTGCTTATGGCTTGTATCAAGGTCAAAAAGATAAGCGTTAGAAGTAGGTTAGCAATTCTTTTAGAATATTCAAAGAATTTGTTTATCCATAGCCTCCATAGTAGGGGTTGACTTGGTTTTGAGATTTCATTGCATTTCAATTGACTGAAATTGACTACTTATTTTTTAAAAAGTGGATTATTTATTACTAGCATGTATAAGAAGAAAGTAGAAGATGTGGAAAAAATTTCGATGAATGCACATGTTTTGAGATTTTTCTTGCATTTCAATTAACTGAAATTGATTACTTATTTTTTAAAAAGTGGATTTATTATTCTATCCTCTGCATATATAAGAAGAAAGTATAAGATTCAGAAAAATTTTAGGTTTTCAGTTTTGATGAAGTTACACATTTAGAGATTTCCTGAACTCAATTTGACCATTTTGAGTTCAATCACTGTACTTTCTGAACCAATGGACTTAATTTAACCAAACTTGATATTTGGTTGGACCTTGGTTTGAATTTGTGACAATTAGCTTTTGGGCTATATCACCCAATAAAGGGCGCTTCCATATGCTGCAATTTCTTGTCATTTCAGGAAAGGCTCATCATCTACAGTGTACTAAACTGAGAGAAATTAATTAAGTAAAACTCTGCTGATTCACTTTGAATGCATATCGACTAACAATTGGTGCAGCTGTGTTGCAATTTAATTATGTTTATGAGAAGGCAATTACTTTGCTTTGCAAAATGTGATTGAGATTTGACCACTGGGCGATACTAGTAAATATAAATGGGTAAAAGCCATATTTAAATGCATTTGAATGATTTTGCATAAGGTTTATCTTGCAAATCTTAAATTAAAAAAAACATGTGTATATCTATACAGTGGTGGACATAATTATAAGACACCTATCTAATTTGATAAATAGTGAAAGAAAAGATTCAGAGCTTAAAAATGTTTTATCAAATACGTCAAAAACATAAATTTATTCTGTTATCACACGTAATTGTTTTACAGAAATGATATTTTTATAGAGTTTAATAAAAAAAAATTAAAAATACCATGGATAAAATTATAAGACACCCTAACATTTTAATTAAAACACCTGCTTTTTTTTTTGAAAATAATGTGCAACATGCAAATTTTCTGCATGCTGTTACGACGTCAGCAGTTAACTAAAGCAGACAATCACAGACTTCACGCATTTACAAACATGCCACGAAGTACAGAATTAAAAGAAAGTGAAATTCGCAAAATTTGGAGATTAAATGGAATTGGTGCTTCAATTAATAATATTTCAAAAGTTATTAAATGCTCTAGATGTGCAATTAGAAATATTTTGAAAAGAGGAATTAATGGATCGGTGATTAAAAGATCTGGACGTACTCTTTGCTTGTCCTCGAGAGACAGACGCCATATGCTTTTGCTCGCTACACAGCATAAGACGACCACTACAGGCATTAAAAATGCTTTGAAACTGAATTGTTCAAGGAGAACCATTTTCAGGGTGTTGCATAATACTTCCTATGTTAAATATAAAATATGGAAGAAAAAACCACCGCTTCTAAGCCGGCACAAAATGGAGCGTCTAAACTTGGCTAAACAAACTATGGCCTGGACCTCCAAATGGTACTCTGTGTTATTTTTTGATGAAAAAAGTTTAACCTGGATGGTCCTGACGGGTTTCAATATTATTGGCATGATTTACGGAAGTCTCCTCATGTACTAATGAGCCGCCAAATGGGTGGAGGCTCAGTAATGGTTTAGGCTGGTTTTTCGGCTCAAGAGAAAGCAGATATTGTTTTTGTGCATTCAAGAATGAATTCCGAAAAGTGTAAGAATCTTCTTAAAGATCAACTAGCCATATACGGTGAACTTCTTTGTGGCAAAAACTACACTTTCCAGCACAATAAATAATGCACCGACAGGGGTCGATCCAGGCAAAATTTGGGTCCCTTTAGCGGCCCCTTCACAAAATTCCACATAGTGAAAAGGGACCCTTCACAAAATTCAAATTCATAAAAAGGGACCCTTCACAAAATTCAAATTCATAAAAAGGGACCCTTCACAAAATTCAAATTCATAAAAAGGGACCTTTCACAAAATTCAAATCCATAAAAAGGGACCCTTCACAAAATTCAAATTTATAAAATGAGTCCCTTCACAAGATTTTGCTTAATAAAAATCATCCTTTTATTAAATGTTTTCATATTTTCAGTATTATTTTTAATTAATGCCTTAATTTGGATCAACGAAACTCTATTGACTTGATATTAAACATTACATAAAGTGATTGTAAAAACGGAAGATTTTACACAATATTTTTCTTTTTCACAAAAATATTTTATATTTCACAAAAATAAATAGAAATTTCACAAAAATATTTTGTTTTTCACAAAAAAGGGACCCAAAAATTAAAACCTGGATCGACCCCTGACCGATTCATGCATCACACAATACAAAAAAGTGACTTTCAGAGCACAGTATCAATGTTCTCCCATGGCCATCTCGCTCCCCAGACTTAAATCCCATTGAAAACTTGTGGGGGATCTTAGCTTGTGCGGTTTACCGAAATGGGAGGCAGTTTATATGTGCCGAAGACCTAAAGAATGGTATAAAATGTGCTTGGGAAGAACTGTGTTGTGATATTTTGTTAGAATTGATAGATTCAATGCCGAATCGCATCTTTCATGTTATAAAAAACAATGGCGGCTCCACCAAATATTGAATAACCAGATAGAGGATTTTCTTTTAGACCATTAGTATCTGCTAATTATGTTGACCACTGTATTTGAAAAAAAATGGTTGGCGTCTTATAATTTTGTACATTATGTTTTTAAGTTTTTTCATTAAATTGTATGAAAATATCATTATTATAAAATAATTATATATGATAACAGAATAAATTTATGTTTTTGACAAAACATTTTTAAGCTCTGAATCTTTTCTTTCACTATTTGTCAAATTAGATAGGTGTCTTATAATTATATCCACCACTGTACTGAATACTATAAATTATATATGTATATGTAATGAATGAATACTGCATGTCCTGTGGGACTCGCCATACTATTATTATTATTATTATTATTTTGCATCCTGCCTTTGGTTTAACAAAAGGAAAATTACTACTTAAATTAAAATAGAGTTTGGTCAAGAAAATATTAAATACTTTTATAAAACACAATTTTAGCATATATAAACACTTTATCATGCATTAATAAAAGAAATGTTTTGAATCTTAAACCTTAATTTTTTAAGAAAGTATAAAAGTGGAAATATATGCAGTGGCGGATCCAGAACTTGACTTTTGGGGGGGGCTGAGATTTTTCAAAATGTTATTCTAGACAAGTAAAAAATTTACAATTGCAATATTCAATGGTGAATGTCAGTGTTTTGGGGGGGGCTTCAGCCCCCTAGCCCCCCCCTTAAATCCGCCACTGAATATATGTTATTTATATTTTGTTTTAAATATTAGCAACATTTTTGTTTTGATTTCAGTAAGATAATCAAATTTTTATACTCATTTACACAAGTCTTATGAAAAATAGTGGTATTAAAAATTTATAAATCAATCTTGCTTCTGTATTGGAGTATTTTATAGTTTTATGTATAAGTTAACTAAAGTTTATAAGTTAACATATTACGAAACCTTCAAAGTAACTAAGAACAAATTATTTCTCTGCTTTCCTACATCAGTATAAATATTTCATTTCATTTTTAATAAACATAACTATTTTAATTTCGAAATAAAAAAAAATAACTATTTGTAACCGAGGAAAAAAAAAAAAAAAAAACTATTTTATTTGTTAAATTGAACTTACTAACAGAGTGGTCAACTTTCCGAATTTTTATATCACTCTTTCTGTAAATTTATCTTTGTCGTAATCACAGAATTTACGATAATAAATAAAAAGAATATTTCTGTGAAAAAATATTGGTATTCAAATATCCGGAGGGTTCGTAATTCTGTACTAATTATTTATTTACATACCTTGTCTTGAAATACTTGAGAGCCACTTTTCACGTTGTATTGGATTACTTAAAATTCATGGAAATTTATTTTATCACGGTTTTCTTTTGAAATTTACCATCTGGGTTAATTTTCACCTGCAGAGCAACACTGTACAACTGTAAAACATGACTTCTCGTTTCATGTCATTGTTATTGATACAGTGCTTGATCCAGCAATATCAACAGTTTGATTTGGTGGGCAATTGATGCTGAGTGGAATTTCATCCTTACTAAAAATACTAGTGGCATTCTCTTTTTTTTTTTTTTTTTTTTTTTTTTTTAGTATACGAGTGTAATTTTAGAGTCTCTTAGCTTTTTTTCTCAGTCTGTTGGCAAGTTATGTCCCACTGTTGTCCTATTACAAATATATAACTTTTCTTCCACATAAAGCAGTAACACCATATGGATCCACCAGTAAAATTCGTAATGGGCGTATTTTGTTCTATCTTCTTTGCTTTATATCTAATTTCAACCATTGATACAGGAATACCATTTTCTCTTTCTGTAACAATCCACTTATAAAGTTCCTTCTCTAGCTGCCCATAATGAAATGTATGCTGTTTTATTTTTTTTTGTTAGTGTTTAAAAATTTCTTTCTTTTTCTTCTATAAACAAACATTGAATTTATCAATCCCAAATAATCTCGCAGTTTCATGATTCCCTAGTTCCTCCACTTTTTCTATAATGCTGCTATTACACACAAAAACCTTTCACACAACTTTTCATTTAAGCCAATTTTTTGCTCCAATTTCTGGAGGCCAAAATTTGAAAGAGAGTTGCAAAAGTTGAGTCAAAGATCGTCCAGAAAACAGGTTTTCACAGTGACTAGTATATATATCAGGTACATCTTTGCTTTTTTCCGGGTCCTGTATGAAGTATTTATTGCAGAATGAAGAGAACAATGAATGACTTCATGCCTCCGGTACTTGTTTTCTCGGTGCATATTACGATCTTTCTTCTCATTGGTTTATTATCGTAGGAGTAATTGCCTGTACAAACAACTTTATATGACTTATTAGAAAAAATTGTCCGTACTCCCAACTCCTATTACAGTGGACGTTGAGGTGATTTAAGCCAACAAAATTGGCTCAAATTAACGATTGGCTCAAAAGTTGTGTGAAAATCATTGTATGTAACAGAAGCATTTCTTTAATCTTGAAATCAGCTTTATTGCCATCATGCTTTTTTGCCATTTTTTACGTTTCAAAACCAAAATTACTGTAAGCAACTGAAAGAAGATTTAGCGTAAGTCTATCTTTCTTTCCCTCAGTTTAATCCCATCTCCTCCTCTTCATAACCCTTAATGTATGTGTGTAACAATACATAAATCCAAACAAAGTTCCTTTTCTCTCGTCTCAGGTAGTATTAACTTTTTGTAGTGCTGCCATCTGTTGGCGAAAAAATTGTGAATTTCTCCAAACTTGTGGATTTAAAGAAAAAAGTACAATAGATTATACATGGCATATTATATGCATCTGAGCTTTAATTTACTTTTTTGGTAAATAATCATGGGCTTCGACAGAAAGGGGCAAGGGGGGCACTAGCCTCCCCTGGAAAATTCTACTAAGCATTTTTTCTTTAAATTTAAAACTATGCTATCAGAATTTTATTTTAAAAAAATATTTTTTCAGGGGTTCCCCCCCCCCCCCTGAAATTTTTTCTGGTGACACCACTGTAGATAATCCATGGATTATAGACTGAGAATTATTGTAATTGTCATGTAACAAGGCCGTAGCCAGAAAGAGTTTTCAGAGGGGGTTCAAACTTAGTACATGAACTTGAGTGTTAAAAATAAAATATAACTAAAAAATTTTTAGTCAATCTGTAAAACTTTCACAGAGGGAAAGGGGTGTTGAACCTCCGAAATACCTCCTTGACTATGGCCTTGACATTCAACATCAGTATTTTGCTACATTTCACTGCAACATGGGTGCAAGAACCTCTGCCTTAGAATGAATTACAAGATGGAAATTAAATCTTAGCATCAATGAGAATTTTTTTAATTTTAAAAATAAATAATCAAAAATATCTCTATCTCTTACCCATGCACACTGCAAACTCAGTGTGCTTAGCACAGCTTTAAAATGCCGTCCATTAAACTGAATTTAAATATATTTATATTCAAATAAACCAAAACTGTTGAAATTTTATATGAATTACATATCTGTTCTTTTTTATATACAATCTGTTTTTATATAGTTTCTTAAATAAAGTCATTTTTGCTTTTAATTAAATGGCATTCTCTTTTTTTTGTCTCAAATAATTTAAATAAGTTATCTGTTTATGTAATGTTTGGAGAGTTAAATTATTAATTTTCAAATACCTTATTGAGTATAATGTATAGATTACATAGTTTATTTCTATTAATTGATGTTGTGAGTCCATATGTGATAGAAGGAATTGTTTTGTATGTTGTGTGTATGATAGAATCATTTATCTATATAAATAAAGCAAAGAGTTTGTTGGGAACACATCCGGGTGGACCACTCCTATTTTTGATTGGTCTAGATTTAACTGCTTTGGTGATGAAAGTTAGCTATTTTTTTTTAAGTAAAAACTGATGATTTTTTTTTTTAAGATACTGCATAGATGTTATGCCTTTTAAAAGAGCTCTAAAAATTTTTCATTTTTTGTGTGGATGCTATCAACATCAAGTTATTAAAGATATGTTGCAAAGTTTTCTTTTAATTAATTAAAATATGATTATTTTCCTATTTTAATTCTCGTATTTGGGTATAGACAGTGGCGCAGTGACGAGGGAGGGCCTCAGCTACGATTTTTTTTTTTTTTTTTTTTTTTAATTTATGCATTACTCAGGGCCTACTAATCGCAGGCGCACATGAGGCACGTGCCCCGAGCCCTGAGAAGCAGGGGGCCTAAACCCATTTCTTTGGTGACTTTTTATCACTATTTGTTGTTTGTTTAAAAATGTTGGTCCCTTTTTCAACTATTTTTACATTGTCAAATATTGGTGGGTTCCATGAAAGCATGGTTGCCCCTGGACTCACATGAAATTAATCACGCCCTGACAATATGTATACAAATTCGGCAGAAATTTGTACAAAAATCGACATATTTTATTTTCCGAACATACATATGTAAGGAAATATTGTAATTATGCTAAAAATCCGACTTTAAAAATTTAAAGTTTTTACATGATTTGAGGTTCCTTGGGTTCATTTTCGCTACATTTACGGTGATGTATGTATATATGTATGTATGTGTGTGTGAGTTAGTGAAAACGATAGCATCTAAAAGCTTTCTTCAAATTAGCTGAAAGTGTGTATATATGTTATAAATGCCTTTAACAACAACCCTATTACTTTTGGTGAATCTAGTCCTTATAGTTTTTTTACAAGGGCATAAAGAATCATTATCATTCTGGCCTATGGGCCCAAATTTTTTAAACTGTGATAGTGTCTAAATGCCTTATTCAATTGAGCTGAAAATTTATACACAAGTTATAGGTCACCGATGCAGAAACGGTACAGATTTTGGAGAATCTAGCTCTTGCAATTTTACTAAAGTGGCACAGAGAAAAATTCTTTAACAACCTATGGCCTATGGGCTTTTTAAGTGTTATACTTTTAAAGTGCAATAGCGTCTTTGTAATGAAAGTCGATATATATGAGTGAGCGTGATAGTGTTTAAACGCATTGTTCGAATGAGCTGAAAGTTGATACGTATGTTATAGGTCATTGCGGCATGAACCTTTGGAATTCAGTGAATTCAGCACTTTTTTAGCATATTCTGTAGCATATTTTTAGCCTTTTTTTTTTTCTTGGAGACATAAAGAAATATTCTAATTATGACCTATGGGCTGAAATTATTTGAAGTACGATAGCGTCTAAATGCCTCATTCGAATGGACTGAAAATTTATATACATATTCAGTGGCGCAGCGACGTGGGGGGGTGTCCAGCGGGTCCAGACCCCCTATAAGCTAAGATTTTTCTTTTTGGAAATTTATACATTATGCAGGACCTGATTATCGCAGTAGCAGGTGGGGCCCGAGCCCCGGACCCTGAATAGCAGAGGGGCCCTAAAACTAATTCCTTTGGTGATTATTTGACTACTATTTGTTGTGTGTTCAAAATTTTTGGTCACTTTTTCAACCACTTTCACATTGTCAAGTACTGGCGGGGGTCTAAGAAAGCATGTGTGCCCCAGAAAGCATGTGTGCCCTAAGAAAGCATGTGTGCCTTACATTAAGTCAATCAGGCCCTGGCATTACGTATAAAAAATCGACCAGAAATTTTTACAAAAATCGACATAATTTTATTTTCCAAACTAAAGAAAGTATTGTAATTATGCCAAAAAGTAAAACTGCAATAATTTGAAATTTCTACACGATTTGAGGTTCCCTAAGTTCATTTTTGCTATATTTATGGTGATGTATGTAAATATGTATGTATGTTTTCCTGTGAGTGAACATGATAGCGTCTAAAATCTTTGTTTCAATAAGCTGAAAGTGCGTAGGTATGTTATAAATCACTTTAGCAAGAACCCTATTGATTTTGATGAATCTAGTCCTTATAGTTTTTTTTTTTTTTACAGTGGCACAAAGAAAAATTCCTTATCATTATTGCCTATAGGCCCAAATTTTTTTAACATTAACACAAGTGCTTCAGAGTACCTGCAATTGGTCGTAACTAATGCTTACCACCATCGAAAGTATAATAAAAATCTTGAAGATGGTCTTTCTGAAAAAAAAAGCCAAAAGGGTTTTTAATTTAAACTCTTAAAATATTCCACGCATGAGCAGAAATTTTTCAGAGTAAAGCACCAGAAGTTAAAAAAATAAAATAAAATAAATTTAACTCCTTGAAAAATCCCAAGTTCAACAGAGAAAGCTATTGCATGCGTTGACGAGAGAAGTCCGGACGGCGGAAAGGAAGCAGGGCGTCCCCAAAAGTACGGTAAACCGTTCAGGGTCCCGAAATTACTAAAAAAAAGAAGGGGGGAGGCATAAATTTAAATAATTATAATAAAATTCAGAAAAAATCTTTCGTGAAATAAAATATAGAACTTATAGTGTCTATATGCCTTATTCAATAGAGGTAAAAATTTATACACAAGTTATGGGTCACCATCGCACAAACAGTGTAGATTTTGGTGAATCTAGCACTTACAGTTTTACTAAAATGACACAAAGAAAAAATCTTTATCATTATCGCCTATGGCCTCGAATTTTTTAAGTGCGATCGATAGCGGCTTTGTAATGTGAGTCGATATACGTGAGTGAACACGGTAGGGTCTAAACGCATAGTTCAAATGAGCTGAAATTTGATACATATGTTATAGGTTACCATAGCACAAACCCTAAGGATTTTGGTAAATTTAGCACTTTTTTTTTTTTACGGAGACAAAGAAAAATTCTAATTACAGCCTATGGGCAGAAATTATTTAAGTACGATAGCGTCTAAATGCCTTATTCGACTGAATTTAAATTTTATATACATATTATAGATCACCGTCTCATGACGGGTAGAAATTTTGTAGAATCTAGCATTTGTAGTTTTTTTACAGGGACACCACAACAAAAAATTCTTTATCAGTGTATGGCTTATGAGTTCAAATTATTTAAAGTACGATGGTGCCTAAACGCCTTATTCGATTGAGCTGAAAATTTATACACATATTATAGGTCACCGTCGCATGAACTGTATAGATTTTGGGAATTAAACCCTTATAGATCTTTACAGGGACACAACAAAAATTTCTTTATCATTATGATCTATGGGCTCAAATTATTTGAAGTGCAATAGTGTAAAATTAAACAGTATACTATAAAGAGAAAAATACTCAAACCTCGTATTATAATTTTCATTTTTGTTTATTTAACGACTTTTCTTACTTTAATTTATTTATACAGCCATTAATTACTTAAAGTTCAGAAAGTCGAGTGGAGTAACTCCATATTTTTTATCTTATAAAAGCCTTATTGTCTTATTACATTCTCTCTTCTCTTTAAAAATATTAAATTAACATAGTATATGTCTCATAATCCACTCTAATATGAGTATGCTAGCAAAATTGTTTCACAATGCGTATATTCTTGATTTTCACTTAATTTTTCTCAGAAAGTATCCAAGGGGCAGATTATATTATCCTTTTTTGAAAGAATGTTTTTCGGCAAGTTCAGGTGTAACAGTTTTCAGAAAACATCTGATTCTAGAGTGAAAGCACTAAATTACCTTTTCACAGAAGGTGACAAATTATTTTGAAATTGGAAACATGGGAAGAATCATCTTTGTTAACAGACAAAGTTGGAGTTGAAATCCCTGTTTTTGATCTCTCGCGTTTTGTCGGCTTTGCGGAAACATGTGTTGTGCGCTATTATTCATTCTCCAGTCCAGACGACCCCACACACAGGTCGCCGTTGGTAAGTATTCCTGGAATTTTTTCTTTGTATACATGCATATACAACTGGAAGCTATAAGAAAAACGGATTATAGACGAGGGTCAGTTTGGGAGAAGTTCAGAATCAGTGAAACAATTTAAAAGTTTCTCAGTCAGTTAAAGGTTTTGATTTGGTTTTTTAGATAAAAAAGGTAAGTACTTTTCTGTTCATCTTTTAAATAGTTTAATTATAAAATCAAATTACAAATGTTAAAAAGAAAATTGTATTGGAGTAGGGTTAAGTCCGATTATCTTCTATAGGGATCTAGGTCTGAGTGGGATACCCTCATTGAAACCTTTGGACAGCCCCTGCCTGCCTGGACGCGCCAAGCTTAACGGGTTGGATGCTGTAGTGGGATACCCTCCGGTCTCTTTCTGAATGATTCTAGTCCGCATTCGCGTGAGTTTTGGAGGAAACAATGGCAAACACTGTACGGCTACACAAAGGAGCGCAACCTGGGTTCATTCAAAAGGACGATAAGTCTAGTTTTAAATGTCTTAAATCAATAGTTAAATATATAGATCTAAATCAACAGAAAGTGGAAAAACTCAAACAAAATTAATCTCGAATTTTAATAAATTAATCATTAATTAAAATAAGTTAAATTTATTTGCAAATATAAGATTTAAAGTTCATTTTTTATTTGATATTTCTCAAAAATAGTTTATTTATGCATTTATTTATTTATTTATTTATTTATTATTTTTTCAAATATATAATTGTAAGGAATTATGTTATGCATTTTTCATCTTCAATAAATTCAACCCAACTACAAATTTAGAAGTCTAAAACTGAATCTAGAGTTAAATGTTTTTCTTTGTTAGACCTAAAAAAAAAAAAAAAAAGAAATATTATATGCTTCATAACCTAAAAGGTTTTCTCTATATATAAAAAAAAAGTTACTGTCATTGGCGTCAAATTTTTTTGTCTGCGACAGCATCTTCTAGCGGAGGGCAGGGTCCTTCCCGTCATGAGAGGTATCAATGTGCTCTGAATACTCCCAGGAAGACATTTCAGCTGCATAGAAATTTCTATCATTTTAATTAAAGAAGTTATTAACTAAAAACGACAAGTTTATGAAGGTACACTATTTGCCATTTTGAAGAAAGTTTCTCCCAGTAACGTTGTTCTTCTGTCATGAAGTCATTTTACACGGGAAAATTAAAATATGATCCATGGTTGTACGTATGTAGGTTCGATTTAACGTCGCACCAGTACTGCGCTATGGGTAATTGGCGACGGTCTGGGACGCACCCCTCGAGATCTTCCGGTCATATGCTATCACAGTTTTGATCTTTCCCGGAAGGCATTTCCCCCCCCCCCCGCTTTGGTGATCCCCAGAGGTATAGTGTGGGTGTGGGAACATGGAGAACTTTGCGGTCATGAAAGATTTTATGTGCACCAGCCACAGATTAGTGTACACGACGGTCGTTGGCCGGCTCAAGTATCGTATCGACAATCTTCCAATTACGTGCTCGGTGCTTTACAGACTAGGGTACCGCAGCCCAAAACCATGGATGTAAAAAAGAAAGAAAATAAATATCAACTTTTTTCCTCTACTTTTAGAAAATTAATTTTCGTACACGAGAAAATTAAAATATGATCCATGGTTGTAGGTAGGTAGGTAGAGAATTAGGTAGGTTGTGTTTGACGTTGCACCATTACTGCGCTATGGATAATTGGCGACGGTCTGGGACGCATCCCTATGGATGTTTCGGAGACATGCCACCACAATTTTGGTCCTACACGAAGGGGAGGGTCCCCCGCTTCAGTGGCCCCCAGAGATATAATTTTGATTGGAACATGGAGGATATTGCGGCCACGACATATTTTACGTGCACCTGCCACCATTAGTGTACACGAAGGTTTTTGGCCGGCTCGAGAACCGAACTTGCAATCTTCCAATTACGAAGGGGTACAGCGGTCCAGATCTGAGGTTGTAAAAAATAAATAAAAAGGGTCATATACTAAAGCTGTAATGCAAAATAGTCTAGATATTATGAATTTCTTTCTATTAAAAATATATATAAATATTATATATTTCAATTTGATATTGAATATGAGGATTTCCATAATAATTTTCTACTTTTGTCTTGTAATACGCACTATTAATATTCCTTTTCAGTGAAAGAAAATAGTGAATAGGCGGGCAGAGCTCTGCATGTGTTAATAAGTAAAGTGAGTCGAAGGGTAGGCGAATCCTCCCTCGGTTGTTGGTGAGCGGAGCGAGCAGGGGGGCAGAGCCCCTAGTTTATTAAAATAATGTTTAATGAATTTTCAAAATTAAGATCTATGTACAATTTTAATTTAATCAAAATCCTGAAAGGGGTATAGGTAGTAAAACACTTAATTTTAAAAGAAACTCTTACTGTTTTGGATAAGCTTTTGTGGATGAAAGTAAATATCTTTAATGTGATTTAATTACACTTTTTTTTTTTTTTTTTGCCCTTTCCATTGTGAGGCAAACTTAAACTTATTGCATTGTTGCATGGGATTTTAAAACTATCCTTCAGAAAAATGACATGTACAGTCAGCAGCAAAAGTATCCGAGCACTAGCCAGTAATTCCGATATCAAAAAGTCAATTAACTATCACAATTTTTTTTTCCCAGTTGATTATCTCTATTACAGATAATTCTTTTAAATTTCATAATGATTATTAAAAAATAATTCCCTTTACGTACATTTATACGTAATTTTCTCCTACACCATCATGTTAAAAATTTAGAAAAAATGGGATGTCAACGCCACAGTTTTCCCAACGGACAGTTTCCCCCAAAATTTGATAGGCACTAATTTGTGTCAAAGTGCAACTATATATCAATTTTTTTAAAATTCTGTGCTGTAACCCTTGAAGTACATATGCCACAAAATTTTGTCACACACACAGACAGACATTTTCTAAAAATACTCTAATCGTGTTCTAGACACGAAAACACGAGGTCAGAATTTTTCACGAATCTAATATTTTCTTCTATTAAATATCGAAGAAAGTAAAAATAAAACAATGAAACGATTTGTAAAGATATTTTTCGTCCATTTTCAGAGATTTTATCCCCGTTTTGCATTTGAATATGTTAATTTTATTTCGATATTTGAGGGTATGACTTTGAATCGTGCTGTTAGGGTCATCCCTTTTTAACAAGAAAAAATGTGACATGCGAAAATCTTAAAATAACTTGAAACGTATTTTTTCCCCTTCTTATTATAATTATGTTAGGTATTTTAGATTTCTTAGATGTGGTAGCCCATGACAACCTAAAAAATCTGGAGTGACTCCACTCGACTTTCCGAACATTGAGTAATTAACAGTTTTGTAGATAAAGTAAAGAAAGAGGAGTTGCTAAACAAACAAAAGAGATAAAACCATAATAGAGTGTTTGAGTATTTTTCTTCATATATTACACGATATTTTATTTAAAGCTACTAAACTTTGAACCAAATGATCATAATGATAAAGAAAGAATATTTCGTTGTGTCCCTGTAAAAACCTACAAATGCTAGATTCACCAAAATGCTTATGGTTAGTGTAACAGTGATTTATAATATTTATATAAATTTTCAGCTCAATTGAATAAGGCGTTTAGATGTTATCGCACTTTTAAAAATTCGGTCCCATAAACCATAATGATAAAGAATTTTTCTTTGTGTCCCTGTAAAAAAACTGTAAGTGCTAAATTCACAAAAATCTATACAGTTGGTGCAACTGTGACCTATAACATGTGTACAATTTTTTTGCTCAGATTAATAAGGCGTTAAGACGCTATCACACTTTTAAAAATTTGGCCCCATAAACCATAATGACAAAGAATTTTTCCTGGTGTCCTTGTAAAAAAACTATAAGTGCTAGATTCACCAAATCACGAGGGTTCGTACTATAATGACTTACAATATACGTACCAACTTTCAGCTTATTCGAACAAAGCGTTTAGACGCTAGCGTGTTCACTCACAGACATGCACACACATACACACACACACACACACACACATACATACATAATCGTAAAAATAGTGAAAACTGACTCAGGGGACCTCGAAAATTATAGAAACATCAAAATCTCAAATTCGGATTTTTGACATGATTACAATACTTTCCTCACTATAGTGTTCGGAAAGGGGAACCGACCCATTAAACCAGAAAAAAAATTACAAATGAAGCGAAAAAATTATTGCCTATATCAGTCCCATAGACTAAAAATACAGAGCTGTCAAATATATCTAATTTCCGAATAAACTTAGTACCAGATTTTTATAATAGTGGGCCTCATTAAATAAAATTGTACGAAAGCACGATCAATGATTTCTATAAAAAATAATTGTAATTTAAAAAATTTAAATGATGACAGCTATAAAAAAAACTCAAATATAGGGCCCGACTTAGACTACCTAGAGCCCCGGGGCAAGCTTTTTTTTTTTCTTCGGGGGGGGGGGGGGGGAGGACGCTTGCAGTGGCATAAAAGGTCTTTAGGTTGCAGAATACCTGCATACGATTCTGAGTGGGCCCCTTAAAGAATAGGGGCCCAGGTGAGCTGCCCGCATGCCTTTGAGTTAGTCAGGGCATGTATATAAAATAGGTTTCAAAGGGCCCTTCATGCTTTTTACTTTTTCTTTCTTTTCCTTTTTGCCCCCCCCCCTACCGAAATTTTCTGCCTGCGCTACTGTACATATTATATCTTACTGTCACACGAAGGGTATAAATTTTGTAGAATCTAGAACATACAATTTTTTTTACATGGATACTATAACAAAAATTCTTTATCACTGGCTTATGAGCTCAAATTATTTAAAATGTGATGGTACTCGTATCTAAACGCTTTATTCGATTGAGCTGAAAATTTCTACACATAGTAAAGGTCACCGTCACACGAACTATATTGATTTGGGTGGTTCTAGCCCCTATACATGTTTACAGGGACACAACATTTTTTTTTTTTTTTTTTTTTTTTTTGTCATTATGATCTATATCTATGGGCTCAAATTATTTCAAGTGCAATAGTGTAAAATTAAAAGATATACTATAAGGAGAAAAATACTTAAACACCATATTGTAATTTTCATTTTTGTAAGTTTTCTTACCTTCATTTATTTATACAACAATTAATTACTTAAAATTTGTAAAGTCGAATGGAGCTAGTCCAGATTTTTCTTTTGTAAAAGAAAAAAAAAAAAAACCTTATTGCTTTATTACATTCTTTTTTTGCTTTCAGATATTAAATTAACATAATAAATATCTCGTAACCCTCTTTGACTCTAACCCAACATATGTGTAATTCTAACAAAAATGTCTTTCTTTATATTCGGTAATTTCATTCCTTTTCTTCAGAAAGTATCAGAGGCGGATTGTATTGTTATAATTTTTTGGGAAAAAAAATTTTTCTCCCGTGGTGTAACCGTTTACAGAAAAGCTCCCATTCTACTGTCAAGTCAAAGCTCTTCACAGAGGGTTACAAATTATCTAGAAACTGGAAACATAGAAATCAGCTGTGTCCGGAGACGGAGTTGAAGTCCGTGGTTTCTTATCTCACCCAGTCGGATTTTTATCTCTTCTGTGTCAATATAAGCTCTATTGTTGGGTTTGCCTTTGGTAGAGTATTCCTGAAATTTCTTTGTTGACATACATCTAGAATTTTTAGAAAAATAAAAATAGATATGGTCAGTTTTTTTTTTTTTTTTTGGGGGGGGGGGGGGGGGAGTTTGGATTCAATGAAACAATTTCACAGTTTCTGAGTCAATTTCTTGTATTGATTTTGTTTTTTCGTCTGATAATTTTCAGTAATGAGTTTCTTACAAGATAGTTTAATTAATTAATAAGTACTTATAAAATATGAATCGCTCAGACGAATCCAAAAGAAAATATTTTTTGAAAATTGCTTCCGAAAAATATCGAAAATAGGCCTTTTTTTTCCGACCGAAGAGCACGAACTTTGGAAATCCAATACATAAACTTTCTACAGGTCACAAACAGAAAAGGTAAGCATTCTTCTGTTCATGTTCTAAATGATTTAATTATGAATTCAAACTACAAATGTTCAATCAGATTGTATTAATGTAGTCTTCAAAGCCGTCTTCTATAAAGGATCTTGGTCTTGGTTGATTGCCCTTCGGTCTTTCTGAAGGATACAAAATTCGTAGTGTATATTCACGTGAGTTTCGGGGAAAACCACGGAAAACATAGTACGATTAAACGAATGAGCGCGACCTAGGTTTATTCAAAAGGAAAATAAGTCTAGTTTTAAACATCTTAAAATTTTTTAAAATGTATAATTATAAGAAATAATACATATTATGCATCTTTCATATTCAATAAATTTATCGTTGTACAATTTTAAAAGCTCAAAACTGTGTTTAGAAATTTTTCAGATATTATAAACTTCGTAATTAAAATGTTTTTCTTGATTGGACCAAATAAAACATACTATATGCTATGCATCATAATCTAAAGGGTTTTTATTAAAATAATATTTAACGAATTTTTCAATTTAAGATTTATGTACAAATTTAATAACAATCCTGAAGCGGGTGTTCAAGTTTAAAATCATTTCTAACTGTTTGAATAAACTTTAGATTTGAACCAAAATTTGTAGATAAAGGTAAATCTTATACTATTAAGTGAGCAATATTTGTATATATATATTATATATATTATACTAGCAGACCCGGCCACGCGTTGCTGTGACTAAGATATACGTTGAATTATACGGCTGTAAACTATTTAGTACAGTCAAATTATTATTTACGAACAAAGACGAAAACGTTGTAGCCGATGTAAAAACCCACAGGGTTGAGATTTGAAACTTAGGTCAAAATTTGGAAGCGATTGATAAAAATTTTCGTAGTGTTGATATTAAGCACAAATTAATTTTATTGTAGGGTCCTATAAATTTTAATGGAGAAGTGATATATATTATTTCTAATGCTACTTTGGATAAAATTGCTAAAATGACTAATATATAAATTAAATTCTATTAAAATTCTATTAAAATAAAAGTATAAAAGAAACAGACGATTTTACAATCAATTTTTATGGAGGAGTGAAATATAATATATGCTATAATGGGTAATTTTACTATAAAATGACCTCATCATTTTAAATATTTTAAAGAGGGCAACAGCTGTAGTTATAAAAAGGAAAACAATAAGGCTAAACCAGAAAAATAAGTAAATTTGATAAATATTTTAAAACTTTAAAATTGGAAATCTTATGAAATATTGGACATTTAAAGTAAATACATGTATCATTTTAAATAGAAAAAGATTTTGGAAAAGTTTAGTGTATTTTAACGAAGTGATGAGAAGTTTTTGAGTATGTTAAAATTTTAATAGTAAATTCAAGTTAATAAAGATGGGAAACATTGAGGATTAAGATAAAAATAATTATAAGATTAAAAAAAAAAAAAAAAAAAAAACTTTTTATATACCATGCTTTTAAATTTTAATATACTAATAATATACTAATTAAAAGGAAAATGATAAAAATATTCTATCATAGTTTGAAGTCAAATTTGTTTTCAAATGTCTAAATAAAATATCTGATGTAAGATACTAATATTTTGCAGCGAAATAGATTTCATTTCTGTCATCCTTGGCGAAAAAAAAAAGAATATCGCCAAATTATCTGGCGAAAATATTTAATTCCTTTCAAAAATCATGGTTATTTTAACAACTTATATTAAAAGAGTAATGAATAATATGAAACAATATTTCGTACAATACATATTACATGTCATACATACGTACAATGAATAATACATATTACATTTCGTACAATGCATACATCTGGCATGTATATTTTCGTGTTACGCTTTTGATCGCCAAATAATAATAATAATAATAATAAAAGCCAAGGGCGACAGAGTTTTGAAATTTAAAATTAAAATTTTGTCAATTTGACAGCAAAATAATTCAATCTAACGCCCGCGATAACTAATACATATCTATACCCAAATATAAGGATTAAAATCGGGAAATAAATTTCCTCGATTTTTAATAATTTCTTACAAAAAATCCAGTGGGCAATTAACATAGGAAATCTTTTTCTTGGCTGCACAGACGGTCAGTGAGTCACACTTCGCTTGCGTATAGAACTCATAGATATAGTATAGCATATATAGAATAGAGTGATCATTGGGGAGAAAAAAGTTATTCCTTTTCATTTGGGAAAAGACGAAGTTTTTACCAAAATATGGCCGTCTTTCCCCGAGTGAATACACACGGGAATACATACTAATATTTTAGCAAATAAAATTTATGAATAATTTATTTGCTAAAGGGGAATGGAAGACTCCAGATACAGTTTCAAATTCATATTTCTTTCTTTTTTTTTTTCAATACCACTTAATGGCTGTTTCCAAAGCTTTTATTATTTTTTTTTTTTTTCGGCATCAAAAATCTTTGTACGATAACATGGGGATGAGAGATCTATATATATTACTATATCTATGATAGAACTACATTAGCACTTTATCAATGTGTATAAAATCTTTAAATTGATTATGACGTCAATTTTCGTGAGATGCATAATTTAACTTTTTATAATTTTTTAACGTTCACGTTTGATTAAATGTATTTATTTTTATGTCGAAAGAAAATGAACTCGTATTTTTTTTTTTTTTTTTTTTTTGGCAACAATTAAATTAATGGAACTCACAGATATTTTGGAGCAACTTTAATAAAGGTCTATAATTAACAAATAATTGCAATAAAACAATATTGTGACAATAAATTGAGATAAAAACTATCCTATCTCTCAAGTTGGACCAAACTGCACACAGTGTGCAAAATTTCATTAAAATCGGTTCCTTAGTTTAGGAGTTTACCCCGGACAAACATCGTGACACGTAATTTATATATATATACAGATATATATATATGTATATTTCACTGTTCTCGAAATCGGTAGCTCGGACAGTCACGAGATTTAACACAAAGGTGCCCCGCGAAGGGTCATTGTGCACATCGAAGTCAGATTTTCGAATTTTTCTTTAGTTTTCTTTTAATTAATAAAAATATGAGAATAATAAACTAATAATAGCAAAAAATTAGCCCTTTAAATTTTATCCATAATTTAATTGCTGCCAAAAAAAAAAAAAAAAAAAATTATGAGTTTATTTATTTTCTAACAGGAAAATAAATACAAAAAATTATTTAAAAAAAATATATATATATGCATCTCACAAAAATTGACGTCAGTTTTAATTTAAAATTTCTTTTACACATTAAAGTGCTAATATAGTTTACGATGCTAATATATGTTGTACTAAAGTCAGTTTTATTTATAGATCCTCCTGGGTGATTTTTTAAATTGTTACGCTGAAGTACACCGAACATTTTTCGCCAAGAGGTTTAATTTAGCAACAACGATTTTAATCTAGGTAGCGCAACAAAAATATAAAATTTATAAAATATTACAAAACGAAAAGTATAAACTGAAATAGTAGTCACATAAATGATCTATTTTTATCTGATTAGATAATTTTATAGAAAAAAAAAGTGCAGTTTTAAAAATAGAAAATGTATTTTAGCAAGCACTATTTTAAACCTAAAAACCATTAATAAAATAAACAGAATGTGAAGGGTTCTTATATATTAACGAAAAGGTGTCCGATAAAACGCTTTCTATTTTTATCGCCCCCCCCTGGGGGGAAAGTCCCCCTGGAGGGGGGTAAATTTTCATGATGGGTATCTTTCAAAAGAGCTCGTCAATAACTTTAAAACGAATGGTTGAACCATCCATCTGCGATAATTTAAAACAAAGTTATCGATTTTTTTACTTTTAACGAAAAAAAAACTTGGAAAAAAAAATCTTATTTTTTTTATTTTATTATTATATTTTTTTAAATATTGAGAGTAAAATGGACTTTTTTTGGATATTTAGTGTTATACTACTTTTCTAATATGGAAATCGTCTGCATTATCATAAAAGATAATTTTTTTAAATAATAATTTTAATAAATTATTTTTTAAAAACAGAATTATTTTTTAATTGCCGAATTAAATTCTCTATAAATGTAGGTGCATTATTGAAACGGGGGGTTGAGGGGATGGTAGCTCCCCTCACATAGAACTAATTATCTTATAAAACTCTTCCGAAGCCTAATTTGAATTGTTTAACATAGGTTTGCATAACAGTACTCGTTGTCTTACCTCTTAATCTCCAACCTGTATTTATAGTATTAAATTTCAGGGTAAGAGAAAGTCGTGTGAGTGACACACCAGATTATTATTATTTTCTTTTTTTTTTTTTTATTTAAGTGGTTAAATATTTTTATTTTGAAAAGAAATCGTTACTGTATTACAATTCTAACATTCATTTATAAAATAGAATTTATTGATAGCTATTAAAGTTATTATATTTCATATTAAAAATGCATAACATCTTCAAACTTATATTGACAGAATAAAAAAGATGAAATAAATAAAACAAATATAACTTTAAAACACATACAGATTAAAATAAATAAAGAAAAAAAAAAAAAAAGAAAACTATTTTTTTTTCCCCTCGAATGAAAAAAAAAAAACAACACAGCGTTCTCTAAAATTACAACGCCAGAGATCTTGTTTTCACTTTAACGCGTGCCTAGTAGGTAATGTGCAGATTATCTAGGTAATTCGCAGATTACCTAGGTAATTTGAGAAATTAAACAATTTTCCTCACTTTAACGGATCACCCTAGTTTTAATGTGCAGATTATCTAGCTAATCTGTAGATTAACTGATTTCTGCACTAGCGGTAACATATATATATATGTATATTTCACTGAGCTATATACATATATAGCTCGGACAGTCACGTGATTTAACACAAATGTGCCCTCCGAAGGGTCATTGTGCACATAGAAGTCAGATTTTCGAATTTTTGATTAGTTCTCTTTTAATTAATAAAAATATGAAAATAAAACCCCATTTCTATAATGACGCAGAAGGGAAAATCTTAGGAGAGATTTGATTGGCTTATTTGATTTTCATTGATTTGAGTGTATTTCACATTGAACTGCAGCTACGTTATGAGGAATTACAAGAGATTTGATTGTTTTATTTGATTTTCATTGATTTGAGTGTATTTTACGTTGAACTAGAGCTACGTTATGAGGAATTACAAAAGATTTGATTGGTTTGTTTGATTTTCATTGATTTGAGTGTATTTTACTTTGAACTAGAGCTACGTTATGAGGAATTACAAGAGATTTGATTTGTTTATTTGATTTTCATTGATTTGAGTGTATTGTACATTGAACTATAGCTACGTTATTAGAAATTACAAGAGATTTGATTAGTTTATTTGGTTTTTATTGATTTGAGTGTACTTTACGTTGAACTAGAGCTACGTTATGAAGAATTGCGAGAAATTTGATTGGTTTATTTGATTTTCATTGATTTGAGGTAGGGGTGTCCAGTGATGTTTTTTTGGTTTTAATATGCGTGATAGTGATTGCCGAGGAACCGAGTTACGTGTGTTTTCAGATTCATGCACAGCGAGGTAGAGGTGTCCAGTGATGTTTTTTGGTTTTACCATGCGTGATAGTGATTGCCGGGGAACCCCGAGTTTTGTGTGTTCTGAGATTCATGCACAGCGATGTAGGGCTGTCCAGTATATTTTCTTTTTTTGTTTTCGTGTGCGTGAAGCGTACATACGTGCGTTATAGTGATTGCTGCGAAAACGACTTTTACTGTACGAGTAACAGCTTTAACTGTTTCTAGAATATTCGAAAAATTAACTTTTGTATTTGACTGTTTTTGAGAATATTCGTTTTAATAATAGTTTTGTTGCACAGATTCGAAAAGTTCAAAAAATATTTGATATTGTCAAGGAGATCCCATACTAAAACTGTGAAGAAAATAGCCGCCAATCGAAATATATTTATTTTAACGTTTCAATTATTCAATTAAAAAAAAAAAAAAAATCCTTTAAATATAGTTTCCAGCGAAGCCTGCTAGTATATAGATTAGATGTAGTTGAAGGAAGTTCAGCTGGATCTGAAATCTTTTCTGCAGAAGCTAATGAGAATGACAAATAAATAAATAAATATGATTAAGTTTTCAAAGACTTTCAAAAAGGTAAGATTCATTCTGTGGTAGATTTAACAAATTCCATTCCATTACAAGACATCTCTCAACAGTAATGCGTTTCCAAACTGTCCGCAAGATTCGAGTAAAATTGCAAGAATTGTATAAAACATTAAAAAGTTGTAAAAGTATTTGCTTGAAATTTTTTCCAATTCAACTGAACTGGAATAATAGTGAAATTATAGCGGTTCTTTTTTAAAAAATAATTTCTTTAGAATGAATAAAAGTAAAATTATTAAATAAAAATAAAGTTTCTTTATTTAATTCGCTGCTGAACTACAAGATCTTAGATATATTTGTCAAATGAATATATTTCAGTTAACTGACAACTCAACTCGGTTATGTTACAAGAAATGCAGTCACAAGAAATACTTCAACTGAGCATGAAACTCATACAATAAAATAATATAATGCATTCATGGAAAAAAAAAATAAAAAAAAAGAATGCTTACATTTATTGTCATTTGAAAGGTATTAGGTTAAATTTTATTTTAAACTAGCAAACCCGTGCGAAATATTCGCACTTTATTTCTTTTCTTATTTACCTTTAAAATATGAAACTCATAAATGTTATACCAATTTCACCACTTAATTAAAATTTTAATTTACCAGAAGCCAAATTATTATTATTAAAACCAAATTAATATTGTGCAATAGTGAAACCAAAATCATTCTAAGAAAGGTTTCCAAATAAAATTCATGGTTCACGACCCAATTTTCATACTTCCACAGGCAGTACAGTTTTAATATAGGACTCCCACGACGCCTTTTAAATTTTTGTCATCATGTTCGCGATGACTTTTTATTATCATTATTATTATTTATTTTATTTTATTTTTAAATAAATAAACTAAAATAATTCCTATTTTGATTATATTTTTTATGATTGTGTTTTTTAGTCAATTTATGACACAAAAGTTCTGTATTATATATCTTTAAAATATTGCTAGGTTTAAAATGACGCTTGCAAAGATTCTGAAGAAACAACTGTTAAAAATACATTTTTTTTTTTTTTTTTTTTGTAAAATAATCTCATCAGACAAATGTCGTCATTTTTTCTTATTAGTCCATTGAGCTAAGTCCGCGTGCGTAAATATTGTCCATGTATAAATATTATTTTTTTATCCTCGCGTATCGTATCGTTTCGACAAAAAACTAGTATGTTGTGGCCACCACAAGACTTTCTTCTATATTTTCCTATACAAATTCACTCAATAACAATTTAAAAAAAAAACGATTTTTTCCAAGTTTTTTTTTTTTTTCGTTAAAAGTAAAAAAAAAAAAAAAAAAAAAAAATCGATAACTTTGTTTTAAATTATCACATATTTATAGTTCAACCATTCATTTCAAAGGTATTGACGAGACCTTTCGAAAGATATCCATCTTGAAAATTTACCCCCCCCCCCCGGGAGGGAGAAGCGATGCCCCCACATGTACAAATTTTTTTTACTGATTAACCTCTAAGTTTTTTTTTTTTTTTTTTTTTTTTTTTGTTAAAAGTAAAACAAAATCGATAACTTTGTTTTAAATTATCACAGATTTATAGTTCAACCATTCGTTTTAAAGGCATTGACGAGACCTTTCGAAAGATACCCATCTTGAAATTTTACTCCCCTCGAGGGGGGACTTTCCCCCAGGGGGGTGGTGAGGCTCCTACACATACAAAATTTTTTTCCCAGTTGACTATCTCTATTATAAATAATTCTTGTAAATTTCATAATGATTACTAAAAAATAATTCTCTTGATGCACATTTATGCAAAATTTTGTCCTATATCACCATGTTAAAAAATTAGAAAAAGCGGGATGGCAACACAACCTGTAAGACAATTTTTACCAAAAGTTGATAGGCACTATTTTATGTCAAGGTGCAACTACATGCCAACTTGTATGAAATTCTGTGCAGTAGTTCCTGAGATACAGTTGCCACAAAATTTTGTCACACACACACACACACATACAGACAGACATTTTCTAAAAATGGTCAAATCGTGTTCTACAGCTCTCAAAACGTGTAAATCCATCAAAAACCCGAGGTCGAAAATTTTTACGAATCCAATACTTTCTTCTATTGAATATAAAGAAAGTAATAATTGAAACTGGTCCATGTTAGAGAAATATTATATAGATTAGGATGTCCACTACCTGGAATAACATAAAAAACTTGAAATGAGAAATTTATTTGAAAAAACTTGGAAATTAAATTTTGAAAAAAAGCTTGAATTAGTTTTTTTTTTTTTTTCCCATTTATAAAAAAATAAATAAAAATATGATACGGCACTCGTACTTCTTTCTTTGCTATTTTTATATAATATTTCTGTGTAAGGGGTACTCCCCCCCCCATTCAATTATTGTTACAACATTTAAAGTAGATTTTACATTAATATATATATATATATATATATATATATATATGTATGTATATATATTACAACTTATTCATAGAACTCTTTTATCCCCATCACCACTAGTACACTACTAGAAATTTACAAATCTGAGTGAAGTTTTCAAGTAGCACCCTCATGTGGTCTTCAACCCTAACAGCACATCTTCTCCAAATGACATCCTCAGGATGACTTATAAATGAAAAGGACGTCTATGGATATCCTATGGACATCTTAATGATGTATTGTGATTCATAACAAATATTCTGCAAAATATCAGCATGAGCATCACTGAATACTACAGATATTTATTTATCGTATTTGCTAGAAAGACCAGTGTATGTTTAAAAATTTTGTGACAACAGCTTTTTATTTTATTTTTGTTTATTTATTACTTTCTTCTATATTCAATAGAAGAAACTATTGGATTCGTAAAAATTTTCGACCTCGGGTTTTTGATGGATTTACACGTTTTGAGAGCTGTAGAATACGATTTGACCATTTTTTGAAAATGTCTGTCTGTGTGTGTGTGTGACAAAATTTTGTGGCAACTGTATCTAAGAAACTACTGCACAGAATTTCATACAGATTGGTATGTAGTTGCACCTTAACATAAATTAGTGCCTATCAACTTTTGGTAAAGTCTTACAGGTTGTGTTGCCATCCCGCTTTTTCTAAATTTTTAACATGGTGATATAGGACAAAATTTTGTATAAATGTGCATAAAGAGAATTATTTTTTAGTAATTATTATGAAATTTACAAGAATTATTTATAATAGAGATAGTCAACTGGAAAATTTTTTTTGTATGTGTAGGAGCCTCGTCAACCCCCCTAGGGGGGGGGAAGTCCCCCTTCGAAGGGAGTAAATTTTCGAGATGGGTATCTTTCGAAAAGTCTCGTCAATAACTTTAAAATGAATGGTTGAACTATAAACCTGGCATAATTTAAAACAAAGTTATTGATTTTTTTTTTTTTACTTTTTACAAAAAAAAAAACTTAGAAAAAAATCAATTTTTTTTAATTTTTTTTTTTAATACAAAATTTAACCAAACTTGGTATTTAGTTGGCCCCTGACATAAACTGGTGCTGATTAGATTTGGGGATCAATCGCTCAACAGGAGGCGCTGTATTTTTTCTAAATTTTTAGCATGGCAGTATGGGACAAAATTTTGTATAAATGTACATAATGAGAGTTATTCTTAACCTGTGATTGTAAAAATAATATGAATTATTGATAATAGTAGTAGTTAATTAGGAAAACAATTTTGTGCATGTGGGGGGGGGGAATATATATATATATATATTGTTACTGAGGGAGTTTGTATAGGAAAATATAGAAGAAAGGTCTTGTGGTGGCCACACCATACTAGTTTTTTGTTATTATTTAACTACTGTTTGACAGAAAAAAGACAAAATTGATGGAATTGATAAAATTAATTGAATTTCAAGTGTTCTGAAAGAGAAACAAAATTATAACAAGTTTCACTCATATTTTTTATTTTGAACCAATTAATGGCATTATTATGTACATTCATGGTACTCATATGGTAATAAGTTAAAAAATATTGAATAAACACCATAAAAGGTAAGAACTCACAGTATTTGTTTCGGGTCGAAAGAAGACACGCCCTTTGTCATGCGAACAAACTATGCACGAGGGCTGCAAAAAAGCATTGTTGCTTTGCTTGCAGCCCTCGTGCCTACTTCATTCATCTAGCGATTTGTTTGCAGAACTTGTGCCTACTTTGTTCGCCTGACGAGGGGTCGTGTCTTCTTTTGACTCGAAACAATTGTTGCGAGTTCTTGCCTTTATGATGTTTATTCAAAATTTTGCACTTATTACTTTTTAATGCCAGGTCTTTGGTGCTCTTTTATAATACTCATATGGTACTCGGTAATTAGTTAAAATACCATAGTTATAGTACTCAGTATTCTATCAAGAATATCGAGTTTGGACTTCCTATTAATAAATATATTATTTATGCTCATAACAGACCAATCGCTAAAAACCTGTTTTTTAGATTCAGGGTAGATTGGAATGCTTAATATAAGATTCTTAAATTTTGACCCTAAGTTAATATTTTTCGATATTATAAGGGTAAAAGAAAGTAAAAAGGTGAATATAAGATAGGTGAACCAAAGGTGACCAGTGTTCCTAAGGTAGCCCACCTCACTAAAAGTGGTTGATGGAATTTGAAGAGATTATTGTTATCAATCGCCATTGTATACAGTGATTTCACTCCAGAGGAGTAGGTCTAATTTCCACGTAAGAAGATATTTTAATTTTACGCGTTTAAGTTCTTAGAACTTTGAGCTGTGATATGTTTTCTGAAAATTTCTTTCTCTTTAGCCACATTAACTACATTTCTAATAAATTTATCAGATTAGAAGTTTAATGCAGTGTAGGGCCCGATTAACCTTACAACTGAGGGGAAGCAAAAATCCATTTGGGGGCCCCCACTGACTGCTTGGTCTAGAGACTCATGCAAACATCTCGAAAAAATTATAAATTTTTCATTAAATTTTGTAGTTACCTGGAATCGGAGACAAGTAAATTCGTTTGAAATGTACACAAGTAAATTCACTTAATTTTTGTACCAAAATATAAACTGGTGAAAGCCTATATTCACCACAATATATGAAATTATTCCATTATAAATGAATGTGTAAACGTTTCATTAGCATATTTCCTACATAATCTAGAAATGATAGTCGTGCAGTCAGGTGTACTGTGACTTTTTATAATGAGACAATGCTTTTAGACCACAAGCTTAGAATCCGGGGCCCATTTTTTGCTTAATTTGGGGCCTTTTCAAAATTTTCTAGGGGAAGCACATGCTTCTCGTGCCTATTGGGTAATCAGGGCCTGATGCAATGCAAATGGTGACATATGTATGTTCTCAAGGGGGCCCAGATGTCAAGCAACCTTAGAATTCGTGGGCAACTTAGCAAATAAATACACAAATTAATGTAATTAGGGTAACTTTCCAAATTTCTGCTTAAATATCTCAAAATCTTATTATCATTTATTCTACAACAATTTCTACACTAAAACCCGAATAAACTACTACGTCAGAAACGCCAAAAGAAAAATATTTGCAATGCATACAGCTGTTTCGGTAGCCTTAAGCGTGCACTGAAGACTGTACGCTTAAGGCTACCGAAACAGCTGTATGCATCGCAAATATTTTTCTTTTGGCGTTTCTGACGTAGTAGTTTATTCGGATTTTAATATTCCAACGCCAAGTCTCCTGTTATTAATTTCTACACTATTAAGAATACCGAAGATCTCCCGAAAGCAGTCAATGAATCCCAGAATAAAAATCCTGAGCTATTTTGCACCAAAAACTGTTGAAAGTCTTGTGTCAAAAGATAAATAAGAAGAAAAACCTAAAAAATAACAGAAGAGCAGTCTTAAGCATATTTTAAAAGTGCTTTCAATAGACCACCTTTAGAACACTATGCGCCAAAGGTGGCAGACAAGTTACAATTTCGAAATTGTATTATAAAAATATCTAAATTACATTTTACAAAGAAAATTATACTTGATATGTGTAAGAGATAAGGGTAGCATTTTACGAAAAAAAAAAAAAAAAAACAGCTACATACACCCAACCACAAAAATTATATTGGCTCACCTACCTTACAAATAGCTGCTGTTCCCGCTCTTCGCACAAGAATTTAATTGTTAATTCACAGTGCATTATACAAATATTTATCATAGTTGAAGCTTACTATGCTGATAAAGATAGAAAAGTTATTATTAGTTAATAAGTACAATTTTTTTATTTTTTCGACTGAGTGAAAATAATGCCTGGACTGGGAGTCGAACCCCGGATTTTTGACTTACAAGGTCAAGGCTTTACCAATTGAGCTATCCAGGCCGACAAACCGGTCGGCATTACTCACTCAGACAACCTTTAGGCAGAAAACATCTGAAAAAAAAAAAAAATAATAATAATAATAATAAGTACAAGTTGTAAATTTTCTCTCATATTTATATGTATATATATATTGTATATAATTTAAATAATTTAATACCTTTGTAACACTCAGCAAACAAAAGATAGATGAAAATACTAACATATAATTAAATTTTAAATGAGATTTATTTGTTATAAAATTATTGTCACGGTGATAATTTAATTTGAGTACTAATGATTAGTAAAAACAAGTTAAAGTACTTACGCAGAACAGAAATGGCACAAACGACTATAAGCCTAACGATGAGATAATAGTTTGTAAAAACCATTAATGTAATAGAAACAGTCAACATTTTATAGAAAAGAGAAAAGGATAAAATTACCAAAGAGATCCGATAAAAGAAAAAAAAAAAAAAAAAAAAGGAGAATTCAATATATATATATATATATATCTTAACTTTTAATTTGCATAATGTTTTGTGCACTGATTTGAACATAAATTTTCTCAGCGTCCCAAAACATAATTTCTATTGCCATTGACGTTCGGTTCCGAAAAACTGGTACAAAAGCTAGTACTCAAATAAATATGTATTAAAATTATAAAAACATTATATAAGAAAGCACCACAGAGATGGTGTTTAAAACTAATAAGTACAAAACTGAATAAACATCATAAAATGCATGTGCGTTGCCGTGTTGTTTGCATTGCTGCACTTGTGCTTACTTTGTTCGCTTGATGGAGGATCGTGTTTTCTTTCGAGCCCAAACAATTGTTGTGACTTCTTGCATTTTATGACGTTTATTTAAAGTTTTGTGCTTATGTATTAAAATTCTTAAAACATCCAATAATGAACGTCAATAACAAATTTCAATTTCATTAAGCTTTGTGTAAAGTAAGGGTATTAAAATATGGTTTATAGAAATACCTTTCATAGGAAACAGTGCTTTAGGGTGTCCCTGTACATAATACCAGTAGTATTTATTCTATTTTCAATTGGGAACTTCCGATAGTGTTTGGGGTTCGGGAGTAAGGCCGATTGACTACTCTAGTGTCCTAGGCCTAAGGAGGAGTGCCATTCGTGGGGGGGGAGTCTTTCTTAGGGGTCCTAGCCCGTAGTTACGCAAGATTCAGAGTAAACCACGGAAAACTCCGAACGCCTAAGCCGACGAGCGTGATCTGGTTATCGAACCTGGCACCTCACGTCTACCAGCTTTGAGTGCAGAACCGCTCGGCCGCTGGTGGGCCCATTCCATAGTGAACTTGAATAATAGATATCAATTTCAAGAAATTTCATGAATATTTACCAGTGTAAGAGCGCGGAAAGACATATGTTTTTTAACCATACTGCTAAATCTAATCAAGATTTTGAAATGTTTGATAGATATAATTTTAAGTTGGGTACAAATCTAAAACTTTGCCAAGAGTCGTTGAATTCCGTCCAGCCGTTCTCACGGAATACCAGGACAAAAGCTGTGATGTGGCCACCACATGACTTTCTTCTATATAATTTTACATAAAATTCATTCAATACAAATTGTTTATTAAATTATCAAATTATTTTTCATTATAAGTGCAGACGATTTTTATTTGATAGAATTATATCACTAAATGCCAGAAGAAAGTCATTTTTTGCAATTATCAGAAAAAATGCGTTTTTTTTTTTTTTTTTCGTTAAAAGTAAAAAAAAAAAAAAAAAAAAAATTATAACTTTGTTTTAAATTATCACAAATTTATAGTTTAACAATTCGTTTTAAAGGTATTGACAAGATCTTTCGAAAGATACCCACATTGAAAATTTACTTTTCACGGGAGGTACTTCCCCCCGGGGGAGGGGCGATGCCCCCACATGAACAAATTTTTTTTTCCTAGTTAACTACTACTATTATCAATAATTCATATTAATTTTATAATCACACGATTAAAATAACTCTCATTAAGTACATTTAAACGAACTTTTGTCCTATACTGTCATGTTAAAAATTTAGAAAAAATGCGATCACAGCGCCACCTGTTGAGCGAATGATCCCCAAATCTAATCAGCACCGGTTTATGTTAGGGTCCAACTAAATACCAAGTTTGGTTAAATTTCGTTCATTGGTTCGTGAGATACAGCGTCCACAAAATTCGTGATACACACAGACAGATTTTAATTAGTTGCGGAGATATTAATTAAAATGTCGACCCATGTCGGGAGAATCTACGGCTAATTGCTTAAAAAGAACATTATCAGCAGACGATTTTCTCCGCTGTCTGGAACGGAAACAAAACATCTGGAAATCACATGCGAGACAACTGTCTGCTATCAAAAAGGAAATGAATGTAACCAATTAATATATCACGTGCTTTATAGTGTATGTGTGTGTGTGGAGGGGGGGGGGATTGCAATTTTCAAACTTTTTCAAATTTTCGTTCACATTATATTTAAATTTGCATTTGGCCTACACAGCATATTCTAAAGCTACTGTTCAGTTTTCATGAAAATATCTGAATAAACAAACAAATTACATTTTTATTGGGAAAAGATTATATTTTGTAGTATTTTAGATTGAGATATGCCGTTAAAATTTCTTAGTATTTGGTTTTAATGCCCGATAATTTGATTGTGAATATTTTTGAAAGAGCAGAATTATTAGGAAGGCTTGAGGCGAAAGGGGAGGGGGGGGCAAAAAAAAAAGTTACAAATTTACATTTTATTTTACATTTTAATTCCAAATTAATTTTATTCTAATACGCGTATTTCAAATTCTAATTATGATTAAATTCTTTTTGATACATCATTCGAAAGATATTTTAAAGTACTTTTATATTATCGAAAGTGGAATTCGAGATTTCACCTGATTTACACGTTTTAAGGTGTCCTGATTAGGTTTTCTTTTGTATCTCAGCTACTAATTAAAATAATTTCATAAGTAATACATCATTTGAAAGCTTTGTTGATTTAGAATTGAACAGTAGATTATAGAAATTTCTACCGCGCTGTAATATTTTAAATTTTCAAATTTTAATGAGCGTGGAAGGTGTTGTAAGTTCTAAAACGGGGATAAGGCACCGCAGGCGCCACCGAGCGGGACTTTGCTAAAGTCATAAATTTGAAGGATCATAACATGGTGAGCGAACAGGCTGTTTCAAGTATTGAAACGGGAAGAGGGCGCCGCAGGCGCTATCGAGTGGGAATTTACTGCGACTAAATTTTTCAATAAAGCTATTTTCACTATACGTCAATAAGCTGTTGTAAGACCTGAAACGGGAAAAAGGCGCCGCAGCGCCACCGAGCGGGAGTTTCGTAAAATCGGATTTTTCAAGGGTCGCGAACCAGCTGGTCGCCGAAGGCGCCTAGTCTATCTATCTATAATAATAAAGGAAGATGTCTGTCTGTTTGTGCATCTATACGTTCAGACCCTACTGAACGCAGAAGTACAAAATTTGACATGCGGGTGCTCAGAAGCCTTCCCGAGTGCATAGTGCAAAAAGAATGAAAATTTTTTAATTAGATCCGGAGATATTAATTAAAATCTCAACCTTTGTCTAATCAAAAAACGGCTCAAAAAGCCAGGCGACCGTAATTTTTCCCCTGAACCGCGTTCCTCGAAAGAAAAAGCAGAAAGAGAAAATTTCGCGGGTTTTTGTAAACCAGCTCAACTGTTAGAGATATTGAAAATACACCTGTACCGCGATAAAGAGCATTTATTACCGACTCTTACGGTACAAATTTTTTTGAAAAATACGGATTTTTTATATTTAAAAAAAAAAAAAGTTTTAAAAAGGGTCCAACATTTCTCATTTTCTTGATTATCTTTTTTTAATCGCCCTGTACGAAAGAGTAATTGTCCCATTTCTTAACAATTGGTATATTTGGAAAGGTCATTTAATCCTCTTTCGAACCATATAAACATTTTAACAAAATACGGATTAGCGATCCATATTTTTAGATTTTACGAAACATCGATTTTTTCATAAAACTTTCTATACTCAAAATCTTTCGGAGAATAAACAAAAAATTTACATTTTAATTGCAAATTAAATTTTATTCTAATACGCGTATTTCAAATTCTAATTATGATTAAATTATTTTTAATTAATACATCATTCAAACGATATTTTAAAGTTCTTTTATAAGCTTTGTTGATTTAAAATCGAACAGTAGATTACAGAAATTTCTACCGCCAGATGGCGCTGTAATATTTTAAAATTTCAATATTTTAAATTCTAATGAGTAAGGAAGGTGTTGTAAATTCTAATACGTATTAGAACTCCCAGTTGATTAAATACCCGGTGTTTGAAAACATTTCATCGAGAGATAAGTTTTTAAACTGAAAGATTAAAATATAATCTGGTGTGTCACTCACACGACTTTCTCTTACCCTGAAATTTAATACTATAAATACAGGTTGCAGATTAATAGGTAAGATAACGAGTACTGTTATGTAAACCTATGTTAAACAATTCATATTAGGCTTCTGAAGAGTTGTATATGATAATTAGTTCTGTGTGAGGGAGGCTACGACCCCCCTCAACCTCCCGTTTCATTAATGCACCTACATTTATATAGAATTTAATTCGGTTATTAAAAAATAATTCTCTTTTTAAAAAAATAATTTATTAAGATTATTATTTAAAAAAATTATCTTTTATGATAAGGCAGACGATTTCCATATTAGAGAAGTAGTATAACACTAAATATCCAAAGAAGTCCATTTTATTATCAGTATTAGAAAAAAAAAAAAAAAGTACGATTTTTTTTCAGTTTTTTTTTTTTTTTTTTTCGTTAAAAGTAAAAAAAATCGATAACTTTGTTTTAAATTATCGCAGATCGATGGTTCAACCATTCGTTTTAAAGGTATTGGCGAGCTCTTTTGAAAGATACCCATCATGAAAATTTACTCCCCTCGAGGACATACACAAAAGTTGCTCCTACATACACAAAAGTTTTTTCCCAGTTAACTGTCTCTATTACAAAAAATATATATTTGTTTCATTTGGTTTAGTGCAGTCTATAGACATTAAACTCTATTTTCCTGCAATTTCCCCCATAGACGTAATGTATTAGAATTCTCTTGATTGTCCCTGTACACGAACCATTTGCTTGATCTTAACGAAAAGCTTACTGTAGCATCCCTATATGATACACATTTAGAATACCAAGTTTGAACTTTCTGCCATAATTTGTTTTTGAGATGTGCTGATAACAGACAGACACACAGACCATTTGCTAAAAACATGATTTTCGTATTCAGGGGACCTCAAAACATGTAAATATAACAAAATCTCGCGTTCGAAAATTTGACCCAAAAACAATACTTATGGGTAAGAGAAAGTAAAAAAAACTGATCGTTTGCAAATCTTGCTAAGCTTTTATGTAGTAGTGTACTATCCCTGATTTCATAATGATTCATTAAAAATGAAAATTAAATTCTGCAAAATTAGAAGGAATTTATTGTAGAGTATTTTATTTAAGAAATTAATTATCTTTGTGCAAAATTATAAGAAATTTTGTCCTATACCGCCATGTTAATAATTTAGAAAAAGCGGTATGGCAACGCCACCTGTGAGACTATTTCTGCCAAAAGTTGATAATACTAATTCATGTCAAGATGCACATCAATTTGTATGAAATTCTGTGCAGTAGTTCCTGAGTTACAATTGCCACAAAATTTTTGTCACACATACACATACAGACATTTTCTAAAAAGGGTCAAATCGTGTTCTAAACCTCTCAAAACGTGTAAAAAGTAGTAATACACAATGATAGGGAATGAAGATGATGAATAGAAACTGTGAAATTAATACCGTGAAAAGCACTATATCTCAGTAACTGTTTCGGCTTGAAATTATTTAGTTCAATCCTTTATCTGATTAAAAAATAAATAAACAAAACAAATAAATAAAAAATAAGCATGAGTGTGAGTGCAGAAAATGTTGCTCTACTAATATACTTATTCATTTTTATCCGATGAAAACATTCGCTAAATAATTTCACCCAAAACGATTGCTGCCGCATAGTTTATATCTCTTATGCTTAAAATTTGCAGGTTAAATATGCAGGCACCGTAGGCCCGCAGTATTTTTATACACAATAATATGTAAGCATGAAAGAAAATTTAAATCTGAATTCTGCTAAGTAACTTCTGGAAATAAAATTCGGGGCATAAATAAATCTCTTAATTCATGTATATAGAATTTAGAAAATTTCTAGGAAATAAATTGCTTCTCCTAGCTTCAGAGGTGTGTACCTGGTACCCGCCGTCTTTTATATTCAAGATTCCATGTTAACCTATGGGGAAATTTTGTCCTTTAATAATTAATACAAAAATGCTTAAAAGTGAATAAAAGTAATATGACACCATAATAGCAGGAGACTTGGCGTGGGAATATTAAAACAGGAATAAACTACTACGTCAGAAACGCCAAAGAAAAATTATTGAGGTGCATACAGCTGTTTCGGTAGCCTAAAGCGTACCGTCTTCAGTGCAAAAAGAATTCTGAATCTGGAGAAGTATACTCGTATATATAGGAGAGGGACCGGATTTAGTTCAACCAGTAGGATTACGGAAGAGATGGGGAGTGTGGCCAATAGGAATTAAGGAATGTGTAGCTGTGTAAACAGTAGAAAAATTAAGGAAATGTGGACTGAATGTAAAATTTCCAACTATCAGACAAATAGGGAACAGCGAAATCACAATTTACAAGGTTTTTAAAATTTTTATAAATATGAAAAGCTTCAAAGAAATCGAGTTCATGAATGGATTTAGGTCTGCAAATTATTTTAGCTGAATTAAATTTAAAATTATGATTTTCCTCTCAGCAATGTTTAGAAATAGCCGATTTATTGGTTTCTTGTTTGCGGACGTAATTCATATGTTCTTTTAGACGAAATTTAAGACTGTGTTTAGTTTGGCCAATATATGATAAACCACACTGACAGGAAATATTATAAATGCCCCAAGAATTATGCATAGCAATAGGATCTTTTAACTGAGAAAAGGTGAGTTTATTGGAAGGCGAAAATATTATTTTAAAATCATATTGTTTGAGAATTTTAGCTATGGTTTGACTGGTTTTAGAAAAATAGGGTAAAACAATACTGATATTAGATGTGATTGATTTAGTAGACGAAATACGAGGGAGTTGTAATTTTTGGATAGCTTTGTCTATAATGGAAGGGTCATAACCTCTGTCAATTGCGATGGCTTTCAGGTATTTAATTTCAGATTTCAATAAAATAGGATTTGAACAAATATTAAGGGCACGGTTTACAAAAGCATAGAAAGCAGCCATTTTTTGGTTAGGTGGGTGACATGAACGCGCATGGGGTCGCGCATGGGGTGTATTTATTTCAATGAATTATTTTATCTTTTGCGTCACGCCATCCAAAACTACAACTAAAAATTTCGCAACTTTTTTTTTTTTTTTTTTTTTTTTTTTTTTGCAGCACACTATCGGCAGCACTTGCATGCTTTTTCAATTAATTTGGATAAGATGGCACAAAATAAACATTTCCATAAATTTTACTTACAGTTTTGGATAGCGTGACGCAAAAGATAAAATAATTCATTGAAATAAATACATTTCAGTACATAATATAAACTTAATGAAAGTGATATATATTTGACTGCGTATTTGAAAATTAAAAGCAATATTTCAATGTGCAAATATACTTTAATATGCAAAACAAAATAATTGCAGTGGAATTTAAAAACAAATCATTTAGTGTAACATCACTGCGTTGCGTTGCTGGAATTTCATATCATTTCTTTTAAAACACATATTTTGATATTATAAGAGATGTGAATGAAAAGGTATCGGTAAGTAAATGTTATATATTATTTTATGTTAAAAATAACGTTTACACTGTAAAAATAAATAGAAGAAAAAAACAAATTCAAATAAGAAAATCTCTGTATTTTTTAATTAATAGCAAAGCGTCACTGAAAATTTGATATCATTATTTTTAAGACCCGTATTTCTAATTCTTATAGCCATAAAGTGCAGTGCTGCGTCACAAACTTTTAACCCGCTAAGGGTTTTTTGTATTGATATCACTACTTTTTAGGGGTTAATGATTAAAATGTAAAATTAAAGGAGCATGGCAATAAGTTTGTAACCCTTAAAGAGTGCAGTTTCATAGTTCATACCACATTAAATTTTACCTCGAACAAAGTAACAAACTAAATGAAATTTTAAAAATTTATGAAAAGTGATAAATAAAAAACTTTAAGAAAGAATATTTGTTGTGTGATGGAAACACGCAACATTACAAAGGCATAATATAGTATATTTTAAAAATAACAAACAATTTCTACAAAAAAAAAAGACAGAGAGAGAGAGAGAGAGAGATTTTATTTTATTTAATATTCAATTTCTTTGGTTCAACAGTTCATCTGTTTCTTAAATAGTTCAACAAAATATTTAAAATAAATGTTCAAAAAATAATTTGTGTACGAAAGTTTTTGTAAAAAAGTGTTATGAATAAGTTTTTAAAGAGCTCCATTCACCGCATAGATTTTGGTTAGATAAAAAAAATTAAACACAAGTTTTTAAATGGTCCAATTGAATGAACAAAATATTAATATTTTGTTATATTTTTAATTGGAGATGCTTAAAGTAAAATGTTGTAAGGATTTGACAGTAATTTTCCAAAATACCAAACACCATGGGGGTGGGGATCAGATCCTCCTTTGGAAACTCTGATAATTCTAAAAAAGATGCTTAATCAATCTGAGGGAGATTTTGTTTGGTTTAAAATTAATTCAGATGGGGAAAATAGGAGGGGGGCAATCAGTTAGGCCATTTTGAAATTTTAATCGGGAAAACGTTTTTTAGAAAATGTTTTGTTGAATGTAGTTTTATTCCTATCTGGTTAAATATACTGTACATAGTTCCCACATTCTTCCTGGCTAGAATTCCTGAAAATTTTTTAAAACGTGGTGAAGGGATTTTGGACATTGCCTCATTTTCTAAAATTGGGTTATGGGGGTAAAAAGTATACTAAGAGATCTAACATTAAAATTTTAAATGATAAGGATTTTTTAGCACTTCGAGAAATCTTCTAGATGCAATCACTTCAACGATACTTTTTTAGTAGGTTTTAAGGCCAACTGACTATGCTAGGGTCCTAGGCATATAGGTGGAATGGCCTCCATGAGGTCTTTCTGAGGGGTCGAGGCCCGTATTTAAGCGAGTTTCAGAGAAAAACACGGAAGGAACGGCTAAGTCAAAGAGTGCGGGATGGGATCGAATCCGGCACCTCTCATCCACCGCTCGGCCACTGGTGGGGCATTTTTAAGGAACTTATATATATTTTTTTTTTCTAAAAGTCCCATCTTCCTCCCCAAATCTATCGGAAACGACTCGAAATTTTTGAAAATTGTAAGAAACGTGCAAATTGAATATGAGTCTGTAAGTAAGAACTTTAAACGAGCTCTTAACCCCCCTAATTCCCCTCCAAATGTACTGTTTGCTTTCTAAGGTTCCCCCTATCGTAATACAGCTTCAATTTCTTCTTCTTCTTCTTCTTTTTTTTTTTTTTTTTTCAAAAAAAAAAAAGAAGTTGTTTATGTTTATAGAAGACATTTTCGACAAACTGAAAAAAGCAATGCATTTGTTTAAAATTTCAAAGATGCGCTTTTCGCTGGTCCCTGTTTTCGAAATTTCCAAATTTTTTTCAAAATTTCCAAACAAAACAATGATCCTTCAAACTGATTAAGCCCCCCCCCCCCCTTATTTTTAGGTTTTTAGAATTTCCAAGGTGTTTTCGAGACCCGTGGGGAAGACTTTAAACAAAAAATTTTCTTTCATATTTTTCTAACTAATAATTATAGAGAAAAACATTTTTTGTTAAAATGTTGTTTTGAAAAGGTCTTTCCATCAAAGTAACAGATTTCCCCCTTCCCCCAATTTTCACATTTACAAAATTTGCCCATGTCTGACACCTTGTGCCAAACCCACCCCCTTCCCCCACCATACATATTTGCTTTTTACTTCACTAAACAAAATCCCGTAAAATTGTCGAAGACGTGTTTTACAGTTTTTAGAAATTCTGAAAATTACTGGATATAGAAAAACAAATTGAATAATTCGTAATCGACACTGTTTTTCAAGATTTTGTATGAACTTCAGAAACACACTTTTCTAAAATCGATTAACCAGGGAAGTCCTAGCGGTACCGTTTGGTACCAGCAATCACTATTTCAAAAATACCCATTTTGTGGGGGGGAAAAACCTGATGTTCTGAAGGCAATAAACATATACTAAGGGAAGGCAATAAACTGCAATATCTGAATGAAGACAATAAACAAAATTTGCAAAATAATACAAAATTTGAAATGTATTATTAATTTCTAATTTAAAGGTTGCAGATGCATGGTAATTTCATTTTATATTAATATTATATGTAAGAAATAAGTCTGTACAAGTGAAGGAGGATTTTTTTTTCTTTTTTTTCTAGAGTAGCTTTTATTGTTATATTCATGCCTGCTTCCTACTGTTAAATTTAAGAAAGAAATAATTATTATTTTTGAAGTATAGATTTGATTTAAAAGAGAAAAATAAATAAAAATAGAAAAATCTTTAAAATGTGAAACTTTTATACTGGTAAATATTTAAGTAGTATAGTTTTTTACTGGAAATTTAATGAACAAAGTAATTTATAAAATAATACACTGTATAATTCTTAATTATTTTACCAGTATGCTTTGCAGAAATGTATTATTTCGTAAAATTAAGTATCACAATGCGAAAAACAAAATTAATTAATTAATACTTTTAAAAATATATTATGGGTTTAAATTAAAGTCAAATAAAGATGTATTTTACTTCATTTTATTTTATTACTTATTTTACTAATTTTAATTCTGTTTTCAGAGTTTTTCCAATGCATTTAAGGCCCACCAGCGGCCGAGCGGTTCTGCGCTCAAAGCTGGTAGATGGGAGGTGCCGGGTTCGATCCCAGGTCGCGCTCATCGACCTAGCCGTTCGGAGTTTTCCGTGGTTTCCTCCGAAACTCGCGTAAATACGGGCTAGGACCCCTTAGAAAGACCCCCACGGAGGGCATTCCCCCTATAGGCCTAGGACACATAAGGAGTCAATCGGCCTTAATCCTCCAACCAACCAACCAACCAACCAATGCATTTAAGTGTTTGGTAACCGAGGGTTTTTTTTTTTTTTTTTTTTTTTTTTACAATATTATTTTATAAAGTTAAAAAAAATAATAATAATAACAGAAAACATGAAATTTTAGATTTGGATTTGATATATTATAATTATTACAATCTTTGTAAAATATTTCATTTACATACTATATTATAGAAATTTAATTAATTAGTTAAAAATTAATCAATTAATTATTATTATTTTTTATTATTAATTTTTTTTTTTCAGGATTTTTTTTATCCATAGTTTAAGTGATTTATCACTTAGTTAAAAAAAAAAAAAAAAAAAAAAAATTACAAATATTTGCGTATGATTATGATATTATCTATCATTTTTATGAAAGTAAAGAAAAAGGTTTTTGTTGTAGCAATCCCTTTTTAAAATAAAACCAATTTTGAAAGTTAAGAACGTATCAACTTGAAAACAATGGAATTGAATGAATATTTTTGATAAAAAAAATATTACATAAAATACAAATCTCTAAATAAATAACTCATTTAATATATATATTAAAGAAAGAAAAATATTTTATTTTGTAAGTTTGTTTTTGACACTAAATGCCGATAGATGGAGCCAAATTACCTATCTGAGATTGAATATTTCAAATGGAAACGAAGACTGTATACGTCCGCGAACATTCCAAACCAGATTCCGTATCAGATTCAGCAACTTTAGAAACAACCAATTTTTGAGCCGACTTTAGCGCCGATTTTTCCTCTACGAAAACACCGTAGAGGTTACAATAGTCGGGTGAAAAGTTTGATGAAAGAAGACTAACTTCTGACGCTTATCACTTTTCTTGGCGCGAATAAAATACGCAATGATTAGCGTTAAATTTCCTTTTCATTTGTGTAAAATATCGCATTATTATTTCTATTTTGGTCTTTTTTACAACTATTGTCATAACGCCATACGAAAATAAAAACGATTAATTCAAAATTCTTATCATTTAACGGTAAAATAAACGTGCTTAACGATAATATTTCTTCTTCAAACCTCCACTTGAAGCGATTCCCGTGTTCCGCCATCTTGGAAATATGACGTATCAAAATAGCGCATCCTGATTGGACGAATCCGAGGAGAAATTGAGTATACGGACAATTTTATCAAGGCAGCCCTGAAAAAGTTGGGCAACTTCGGTCTGCGCTATCACACTGGGAGTAGAGACAATTTTTTCCGAAAAATCGGCGCTAATCAGTGGTTGGCTCTAAAATCGCCTGTAAAGTCGTCGAGTCTGATATATTATATTCTTTTCTTTTGAGTGATGCAAAAGAAAATAGTGTAATCCGCGAGGTAATATAGTTCCATTTTTAATGTGAAATACATAAAAAACAAGAGTTTTTTGGGAAAAGCGAAGCACGTCACGATTCTCAGACAAAATAAATTAATATCATATATCAATTTCAAAAAAATTCTTCGAGCCGTTTTCGAGAAAAAAAAACTCACACGATAACATATTTTTCCTTTGAAGTTTTAAATTGCAACTTCAGATCTCAAAATATATACAATGTTGAAGTGTGAAACTTGCAGGATAGCATCATGCAGAAGATAAAAGATTATTCTAAAAACATCAGATCAAAATATCTCCTATTTACTGAGATATTAAATGTCGGCGTTTCCAAATTCCTTTGATGTAAAACTAGCTGTATAATAGAGTGTCGCTGCTAAGCTTTGTTTGAGCTTTGCTGCGTCACTCAGAAAACTGTCGTTTTTTATGATTAGTAGAGAAAAATCCATGTTAGTTAGAACAATTTTCGGTCTTTTGACCACAGCATCTACGTTCCCTTTCCATCCATTCAAATAAAAAAATAATTATACTTTCTACTTTCTTACGAGAAATGTTTTGTATCTCCCCTCCCTGCTCCCCAAATATTTTTTCACTTGTTTTAACTTAATAGTTTATTAGTTGGAGGGGTAAGGGATTTTAGCAAATATTCCATACAGACAGCAAACTCTTAGAAAATTATTACATTTTTAAAACAGTTAATATTAACTTTCTTATGTATACATTACTCTTATTAGTATTAAATTTATTAAAATTTACCATAAAAGAAAATAATCTAATAATAATTATTTTTTGTTTTCATAGACGAAAGTATTGGATTCGTAAAAATTTCTTACTTCCGGTTACCAATAGATTTACACATTTTGAGATGACGTGAACATAATTTCTCTATTAAAACTAGTATGAGGTGGTCACCACAAAACTTTCTTCTGTATTTTCCTATACAATTCCATTCACCACAAATTATTTATAAAAATATTTTACATGATGAATGCTGACTATTTTTCTTTTAGAGAAGTATAACATTAATTGTTGAAAAAAGTCAATTTTCTACAATATATATATATCTTTTTCTTAAAAGTGAAAGACATCGATAAATTTTTATTTAATTATTATAGATCTATAATTCAACCATCGGTTTTAAGGTTATTCACGAGTTCTTTTGAAAGATACCCATATTTAAAATTTACACACACCGGGAATTTCCCCCCAGTGAGGGGTGGGAGAATGAAGCCTGTGCACATGCAAAAACTCTTCCTGGTTGAATATTGCTATCATAAATATTTATATATTTTTTTTTTAATTTTCACAATTAAAAGTTAGAAACAAATTTCCTTATTTATGTTCGTTTATTTTCAAAATTTTATCTGATACAGCTATATTAAATAATAATAATAATAATAATAATAATAATAAAATTAGATGGCAGTGCCACTTTTAGTGTCAATTATCCCCAAACGTAATCAGTATTGATTTACGTCTAGGTCCAATAACAAATAAAGTTTGATTAAATTCCGCCCACTGGACCTATAGAAGGAAAACCCTTCAAGGGGGGGTCTTTCTAAGGTGTTCTGAGCATATTTACGCGAGTTTCAGAGAAAAACATGGAAAACTCCTAATGGCTAGATGGATGAGTGTGACCTGCTGAGATCAAATCCTGTATTTCTCATCTACCAGCTTTTAGTATAGAACTGCTCGGCCACTGGTGCTGCCAGGGAGGTGGAGGGAAAGAAAGAGATTGTTTTTATATCACTTTCTTCTGATCCTCTTTTATATTTAAACTTCGAGTGTTTTTCCACATAGCTTGATGATAATTATATAAAACTATATGGAAATCAGTCAAAAAATTATATAAAGCCCCTTCCTCCACCTCCCAGCCCCAATTCGTTCTTATACATCTAAGAACCTCTTTTTTTTTTTTTTTTCCTTCTTCTTTCTACACAATGTTTCATTTAAGGCGGGAAAAAAAATGTGTAAAATATATTTTTCATATTCCTTGTCAGCCTCACCTCTTAAACCTCACTTTGCAGCAATTTTTCTTATTTCGTTAAAATCAGTAAAATTTAATATAAAATAAAAATTATTCTTTTCCCTTCTGTCATTCCAGTCCTATCTTCCCTTAAATATATTTACCCCATAGTCCACTTTTTCTTTTTGAATTAGTAAGTATTAATTGTACGTACACAGTTTGATAGAAATCTCAAAATAAAGTTAAAAAAAATAAAAATAAAAATATTTCCATTTACAACCTGCTACTCCCCAAGACCATTCCATATAAATGTAGTCATCACAATATATTTTATAAATTTCTATGTAAAAATTAAACAAAGTTTGATTGAAATTTAAAAAGAAAAAATTAAAAAATCACTTTTTCTTTGCCCACCTTCCCCCACCCCCCTACTTTCTAAGTATATTATAATTCTACTGTGTTTTCTGTCGGTTAATAATTATATAACATAGAAAATTTCTTTAAAACCATTAAAAGTCCTCCCCTCCCCCTTTTGTTTTACCTATGTCCTCCCAAACCCAGATATATAAAACTGATACTATATTTTTTCATTATTTTGAAAAGTTTTTTAGAAATCGGAAATAGGTAGTGAACTCTGAGAAAGAAATCTTTTTACACTATGTTTATGGGAAAGAAATGTTATTAAAAGACTATGTAAAAATACTTCCCCTTGAATAATTAAATTATTTTCATTTTCTGTCATTTTCTATCATTATTTACAATTGTTCTCGTCTCTGCCAAACTCATTAATATTTTATAGGCGTATCAGAGTTGTGAAAGTTTCAGCTTTTTTTTAACCCATCCAAGATCTTTAATTAAATAATGATTTTTTTTTTTTTTTTTTTTTCTCTCGCTTTCTTTTAAAGGATTTTTATGTCTTAATTTTGTTTAGCATACTGAGAATAATAAATGGTATTGAATAAAAAAATTTTTGATACATTCCTTTTTTTTAAAATATTTTCTTGGAATAATCAATTTTATAAATATGCACGTTAAATTATTATACATACAAGTTTCAAATATTAAAAATCCACTTTCAATACAGTGACACAATTATGAGCAGATAAAATTGAAAAATATAGCTTAAAACAGTTTTTACTGATTTTTTCTAATTAAAAAAAAAAAAAAAAAATCTAAGATAATATTTTAACACAAATAAGACAACAACAACAATAATAATAAAGTTTTTTTTTTTTCCTTTTTGCCAAAATAAATAAATAAATATTTTTTAGAAAATTATTATGGTAGATATGTGTAAAGTTTTGACTTCTGAAATATTGAATTATAAAATAAATATTATTTTTTATTTATTGTTTTTAAATTGTATGGAAAACATACGCTTTTCAAGTCTTTTTAATTGAGAAAAGCGATAATTTAACAGTAAATATTAACAAAAGTTCATTTAAGTTGGAGCACACATTATGATTAATTTAAACATTAAGTAAGTTTCAGACATGCCAAAAGTTTCATTCTTACATTTACATCCGCTTACCATTTTTTCCGTTACCATTATTTCCGTTAACCATTATTTCCGTTACCATTTTTTCCTTTACCGTTTTTTCCGTTACCATTTTCTCCTTTACCATTTTTTTTCCGTTACCATTTTTTCCGGTTACCAGAAAACATACATTCGAATTGAAGGAAGTGTACTTCCAGTTTAAAGTTATGTGATTATTTAAAAAATTCTTTAGGAGACGTTCCAACAGGAATTTGACGTGATTTTCTTTGTAAACTTTAAGAGGAGAGGGAATTTCCCAAAGGAGTTGTACTCGGCTGTGGAATTTCTGGTTTGCTTTGTCATATGAATGCAAAGAATTATTCGTTATGAATGTTATCTGGGATAAGATTACTTTTACTTTTAGAAGAAAGCAGTGTGAATCATTGGTCAACGATATAGCAACTTCTACTCTAAAGCTCCTATTATAGTAATAGAGGTGCTGCAAAAGCGTGTTCGTAAATTTATTTTGAAAACCCATGGTTTCTCAGTTATATTAGTAATTGATATTTTACTGCACAAATGTATAAACGGTAGAGTAACAATTTTTAAAAAGTGTGCTTTGATATTGAGCCAGCCGTTTTTGGTTTTAATCCGTTAATGTGGATAATAAAAGAAGAAAAATAAAAATATTGAGGTAAGTTTAATACTTTGAATTTTGGAAAATCTGATGTTTAGTTAATGCAATTAATACTTATCATTGTGTTTGTACTTCCATCCTTTAAAATTAAAAATAGAAAAAAAATAAACATATATTTTAGTTTAGGTGTAAGATAAGGAATACTTATTCGATTATTTACAATATAGTACATATTAATAAAGAGACGAAAATAGTTTTAGAGTTTTGTTTACACTACATTACTGTGTGAAGAGAATGCCATTCCCCTTCAAAACCCCCGTTTGAATAATGTAGTTCCTCTTGTATAATAGGTTGTTACTGATACTGAATTTAAAGTTTTTATTTAAGGTTGTTATTAAACATTAAAAATGTTTTTAAAATTTTCAGAATTTTTGCTCCTTGAAACTTTAACTAATTTTGGGTAACTTAATCCTAAGAATTATACGTACGTTATATTCCCTAAGAATTATATACATCTTGTACTTAGATTTAGCACAGAGTAAAAACGTATTTTACAATTTAAAATTCACTTCAGATTGTTTCCAATTGTTGTCCTAATATATTAACCCTTTGAAGCAGATTTCTCATCAAACATAATTTTTACAATTTTTTGATAGCTTTAAGTTATTTTAGATCTAAATAAGTGGAAAATGTTATATTTAAAATTTTAATTAATTTTGGTTCTAAAATATAGAGTGGGGCACCGGTGTCCCTTTCTGCTTTAAAGGTAAATTCATCATGGGACATGGGCGTCCCATGAATAAATATTTTTTTCAAATTGCACTTATTTACAATTACTTAGATATAGGAGTAGCAATAATTCATTACTGATCTTTTTTAAATAATCAAATTTAATTAGAAATAAATTTTTGAAATTGGGTGATAAAATTTTTTCAAACTACTTAACATTTTTATTTTAGTAAAAAATTTACTCTGATAATCTAATAGATTTTTTATAGTAACTATTAGACTCTCTTTTATAATAAAAAACTACCATATAATAATAATATTTGTAATAAGAGCGTCAAAAAATAAATAAGCAAAAGGGACACCGGTGTCCCATCTGCGTCAAAGAGTTAAGGTGACAAGATTTTTTAAATCCAAAATGAGGACAAATTTTACAAGGTTATGTAATTTTCTAATTTCTGAATTCTGCTAGTAACTTCTAGAAATAAAATTTATATAATTATGTCATGTCGAATCACACAGAAATATTCGACATTTCCATGAAAAAAAAAAGAACAATGAGGCATTCAAAAATGAGGACATTTCTGGAAGTAATCCAACAATACAGAATAAATTTCAACAAGGGCAGAAAGTGACCAGGCAAGGAAACGAACCCTGGTCTTTTGGTACAGCACACTAGTACTCTATCAGCTGAGCTGTGCTGTAGACATCTGACCGACAACTTTACAACTTAACAGAAACTGCTAGTCAGATACTGACAAGGTAGCTAATAGTCAGAATAGAAGTGGGCTGTCATGCCAAAAGACTCAAGTTAGATTCAAGGCATAAATACATTTTGCTCTTCTTAAAATGAATTTAATTTCTTCATTTTCCATATAAAATGTGCTATCTAAATGTAGTCAAAGTTATAAAAGCTATTTAGTGGTCCATTTATGTAACTTCAATTTTAATATAAAATATTTGGATATTCTTTTTATTCCTTCACTTTGCAAATTCAGCTTAGCGACTAGATTAGAGACTTTTATATACTCACAATGACGCGCGGTGCCTGAAGTCCATTTTTTATCCACTAAAAAAAAAAAAAAAAAAAAAAAAAGGATTTTACGCTTTTTAGACATTTTGGAGAGACATAGAACTTAACAAGAACGAAAAATCTTGCGGTACGCATTGATTATTAACACTTTCACACAGGTACCGGTACGTACTTACTATAACGTATAATTTTCAATATTCTTTGCCTACGTTATAACACAACGGACAGACAGAAGCTCTGAAAGGCATACCGATAGACTAATTGATGTCATAATCACTCTTGAACATTTGAAAAGTGTCAAAAATGCTTAAAGTAAAAGAAAATACAGCTTTTAAATTCTAATTGCAACCCTTAATGTTTCTGAATATTTTGTGTAACCCTGTAAATCTGAAGGTTAAATATATCATATTCTAAACAGAACATTATTTTAGCTTATTAAAACCCGAATAAACTACTACGTCAGAAACGGCAAAGAAAAATAATTGAGGAGCATACAGCTGTTTCGGTAGCCTAAAGCGTACCGTCATCAGTGCAAAAAGACCGAAACAGCTGTATGCACCTCAATTATTTTTCTTTGGCGTTTCTGACGTAGTAGTTTATTCGGGTTTTAATATTCCAACGCCAAGTCTCCTGTTATTATTATTTTAGCTTATTAACAACTAGTGGATCTGCAAATCAGGAGCCTCAACATCCTATTTGCATCCCACATTATTCAACAGGTCATTTTTATTTATTCCTTATTATATAATATATACAAGTGTATTGATTCGATTGACTTGCTACATAAACAGATACGTTCCTAAGGGAGGCGGCAGCTCCCGCTGTATCTCTCTTTCTATACCTATCTGCATATCATATTTATATATTCTTAATAATTGACAGTCTTGTATTATTTCCCTGAAATTCATAAATATTTGTACCAAATTTCATGCAAAAAGATTACATAGCATATCGGAATTATTTTGTGTAACCCTGTAAACTAATTATCAATTCTACGCCCACACTTTTCCACCGAAAAACATGCATTTAAAATCTTAATAAAATTCCATTATATTTAATGGGGTGAAACCATGTTAAAATACACTTTTAAGAAATGCCGACTATAGACCGTAATAGTTCGAAATTCTTTTATGTATCCCGGAAAAGTAGCCACAGTTATTATATATGCCAATGATAAGAATACACCTCATTAATTTTTCAAACTAATTTGACATCATTTAGATGGTTACAATACATCATCCGAATTCTTTGTGTGGTCCCATAAATAAATTATTTAGTCAATACATATCCTTTTTAACACGCTTATATTAGCTTCACCTGTATGTATGTATGTTTGTAACTTCTCTGGGAGCAAAACGTGATTGCACAAAATCCTTCATATCTCAAACAAAAAACCATTGTGTATGGTTTCCAGAGCTTTTTAAGAAAACGGCTGATGGCTGAGCTACAAAAATTTGCATGGTGGTTCGTAATGACCTCTCCTGATGCACCTCGAAGCCCGATTTTCGAATTTTGTTTTAGTTTTCTTTTAATTAATTAAAATGTTAAAATAAAAACCTTCTAATTACTGATAAATTGGCCATTTAATTTTAATCCTTAATTTAATTGTTGCCAAAAAAAATTATCATTATTTTTTGGACAGAAAAAAAAAAAAAAAATGTGAACAATAAAAATTACATTTATTTAAAATATTTAATATTATTCCTTAATTTAATTGTTGCCAAAAAAATTATCATTATTTTTTCGACAGAAAAAAAAAAAAAAAAAAAAAACGTGAACAATAAAAATTACATTTATTTAAAATAAGGAAAGTAAATTAAAGCGTGTTCTTTAATTTTTTAAAACTATAATATTATTTAAGAGTAAACATGCTTTTAAGCATCTTTACAATGTATGTTAATTCCATTCTGTTCAATGGAGTATAAACAAATTAAAATGCGCTTAAAAAAAAAAAAAAAATGTTCATAGGCGTCACGAAATTCTTTTCTGTGTCAATGTAAACGAACCAAAAACATTGTATACACCAGTAAAAACTATTCAGCTTATTCTTCGTTTTTCATTAATAATTGTTCCAAATTTGACATAGTTTGGATGGTTACGTGGCATTATCAGAACACTTTTGTAACATCCTGTACATTAATCAGGAAGCCTAAGAGCGCATATTTTGTGCAGGGAACATACGTTTAAGCATCTTACTCATGTACACTAATTTCATTTTGTTGATTGCAAAGTAATGATGTTAAATTGCGTTTAAACGAATTTCACCCCATATGCCGTATTGTTAAAAATTTTTGGCGTGTCCCTGTACACCGTTCATAAACAATATAGACATAAAAAATTATACAGCTATTTCTATGCAAAGCGTGTATACCAACTTGCAAGTCAATCGGAGGATTTTTGCAGCCGCTATTGAGGTACATACAAATTCTGCCCATAGGCCGTAAAGATAAGAAAACTTTTGGCGTGTCCCTGTACACGAACTACAAATGGAATACACTCCCAAAATTTAATAGCTAATTCCATGTGGCTCATAAACATGTGTAACAATTTCCAAATCAATAGCGTGATTTTTGCGGTTGCTATCACGGTACATATAAATTCTTCCCATAGGCCGTAATAATAAAAAAAACTTTTGCGTGTCCCTGTACATGAACTACAAATGGAATGCACACTTAAAACTATACGGCTGATTCTGTTAGACTCATGAACATGTGTACGAAATTGCAAGTGAATAGCGTGATTTTTGTAGCCACTGTCGCGGTACATACAAATTCTTTCCATATAAGACGTAATGATAAAAAAAACTTTGGCGTGTACACGAACTACAAATGCAATGCACACCCAAAACTATACAGCTGATTCTATGGGGAGATGAACATGTGTATCAAATTTCGTGTCAATAGCGTGATTTTTTCGGCCGCTATCGCGTGACAGACAGACAAACACACAGACGGAACCTAAAATATTTTCGAGTCTCAACAGAGAGGCCTCCACTGACGTTTCGGCAATAACTGTCAATTTTTATTTAATTTTTACGGTAGAAAGTTATTTAAATGTGATTTATAAGAATGCCTGCTCCCATAAAATGCAATGCATTGGGATATTTTGGGTGTTTCTGTAAACGAAGAGGTTGTACAGGACCTATTAATAACATTTTAAATAGAGAACACTCCATAGTAGACTTGAATTACAGATATAATTTTTTAAACATTCTGAAAATATTTACTAACGCTTGGGGCGAGCAGACAGATGAATAGTCGGACAGACAAATACACAAACTGAAATCATATTCACACTTAAAAATTGTTAGAAGTGCTAAAAACTCTTAATGTAAACGTAAACAAAAAGACAATTCCAGCAAATTTTTATTAATAACTCTAAATGTAACTGAATATTTTTGTGTGACCCTGTAAATTTAATACTAATCATACTATATTTTATAGAAAACAATCTTTTGTGTATATGAATAACATATTTCAATTTTATTAAGCTTTGTGAAAAGTAAAGTTATTAAAATTTGTTTTGTAGAAATACCTCTCGTGAAACGCAATGCTTTCTAATACTTTCGAGTGTCCATGTACACAAACCAGCGATAGTATTTACTCGCGTTTACATAGGAAACATCCGATAGTGAACTTGAATAACATATTTAAATTTCATTAAGATTTGTGTACAGTAAAGGCATTAAAATAAGATTTATAGAAATACCTGTTATAGAACACAATGCTTTGGAATACTTTCGGGTGTCCCTGTACACAAATGAGTAGAGGTATTCATTCAATTTTCAATAGGGAACATCCGATAGTGAACTTGAATAACATATTTCAGTTTCAAGATATTCCATAAAAATTTACGAGAGTTAATTTTACGGGAGTGAGAAATATCTCTCATAGAACGCAATGGGCGGAGAAATGGACAGACGAACAGACAGACACACATACTGAAATAATATTCACACTTAAAAATAGTTAGAAAGTGTTAAAAACGATTAATATAAACGAAATCACAATTCCAGTAAATTTCCAATAATACTCATTAATGTAACTGAATATTTACTTTCTTCTATATTCAATAGAAGAAAGTATTGGATTCGTAAAAATTTTCGACCTCGGGTTTTTGATGGATTTACACGTTTTGAGAGTTGTAGAACACGATTTGACCATTTTTAGAATAGTTCTGTCTGTGTGTGACAAAATTTTGTGCCAACTGTATCTCAGGAACTACTGCACAGAACTTCATACAAATTGGTATGTAGTTGCACCTTGACATAAATTAGTGCCTATCAACTTTTGGTAAAAATTGTCTTACAGGTTCCGTTGCCATCCCGCTTTTTCTAAATTTTTAAAATGGTGATATAAGACAAAATTTTTTATAAATGTGCATAAAGAGAATTATTTTTTAGTAATCATTATGAAATTTACAAGAAATATTTATAATAGAGATAGTCAACTGGGAAATTTTTTTTGTATGTGTAGGAGCCTCGCCCCCCCCCCCCCCTGGGGGGGAAGTCCCTCCTCGAGGGGAGTAAATTTTCAAAATGGGTATCTTTCGAAAGGTCTCGTCAATACCTTTAAAACGAATGGTTGAACTATAAATCTGTGATAATTTAAAACAAAGTTATCGATTTTTTTTACTTTTAATGAAAATTTTTTCTTTTTTAAATGAAATTTAACCAAACTTGGTATTTTGTTGGCACGTGACATAAACTGGTGCTGATTAGATTTGGGGATCAATCGCTCAACAGGTGGCGCTGTGATCGTATTTTTTCTAAATTTTTAACATGGCAGTATAGGACAAAATTTCGTATAAATGTACATTAATGAGAGTTATTCTTAACCTGTTATTGTAAAATTAATATGAATTATTGATAATAGTAGTGGGGGGGGGGTTCAAGATGGGTATCTTGCGAAAGGTCTCGTCAATACCTTTAAAACGAATGGTTGAACTATAAATATGTGATAATTTAAAACAAAGTTATCGATTTTTTTTACTTTTAACAAAAAAAAAAAAAAAAAAAAAAAACTTGGGGGGGGGGGGAGAATCGTAATTATATATATATATATATATATTGTTACTGAATGAATTTGTATAGGAAAACATAGAAGAAAGTCTTGTGTTGGCCACAACATACTAGTTTTGTGTGGCCCTGTAAATATGCTGATCATGCTATATTCTATAGAAAGCATTCGTTTGTACATATGAATAACATTTTTGAGTTTCATTAAGCTTTGTGCAAAGTAAAGTTATTAAAATTTGTTTTGTAGAAATACCTGTCATAGAACGAAATGCTTTTGAATACTTTCAAGTGTCCCTGTACACATTCCAGTGGCAGTATTTACTCCATTTAACATAAGAAACATCCGATATTCAACTTGAATAACATATTTCAATTTCATTAAGATTTGTGCATAGTAACGATATCAAAATATGGTTTATAGAAATACCTCTCATAGAACACAATGCTTTGGAATATTTTCGGGTGTCCCTGTACACAAACCAGAAGAGGTATTCACTCCATTTTCAATAGGGAACATCTGATAGTGAACTTGAATAACATAATTCAATTTTATTAATATTTGTGTATAGTAAAGTTACTAAAATATGGTTTATAGAAATCTCTTTCATAAAACCCAGTGCTTTGGAATACTTTCGCGTGTCCCTGTACACAAAACAGTTGAGATATGAATTCCATTTTCAATAGGAAACATCCAATAGTAAACTTGAATAACATATATCAATTTCAAGAAATTCTATAAAGGTTTACGGGAGTTTGACGGACAGAGAAACCGAAGTCATTAACTTTTTTCAATGTTGTTGGAAAGTGGTAAAAAGGGACCAAAATGGTTTAGTTCTTAAAGTTGGTAGACGGCAGCTGCTGTGTTTAAATATAGATCGCGTTTGTTAGAGCCGTTCAGTGTTTGCAATATTCTATCCATAACCTCTGTATATGGTTCAAATCCATGTACTGATGTAGTGATGCCAGGTATTACGATTTGTCCGTAATTATTACGGATTTACGGCAATAATTACGGCATTACGGACAACCTGTAAAAATTATGGATTATATGCTTTTAAAAAAGTCGCGGATGTCGTTCGTTAAAAAAAAGAAACCTCACTGACGATCAAACGCACAACATAAGCATTCCGATTCTCAATCATTTTCCATCCACAACATAAATGTCAATATTAATTTTAAACTTGCTTTATAAGATTCTAGAAACTATAAAGAAATAGAATTATATAATATTTCTTGATAATGTAATTACTTTTTTACTCCCCCCCCCTTTTCTTATCTCCTACCAGCCATCGTCGATTAAAAGCTCTGCAGAAGCCTTTAATTTCCCAATTTTTCTCCATCAGCAACATAAATGTCAATATTCATTTTAAACTTGCTTTATTAAATTCTAGAACCTATAAAGAAGTAGAATTGTTTCATTTCTCATTTATCTAATTATTTATATTTTGACTGCCCCTCCCGCTTTCCAGCTAGTAATCAAAGATTGCTTCTAGAACCAAAAAAGTGATAGAAGTGCTCAATGTTTCTCACATATGTAATTATTTGTAGGCTTTACTACGGAGCTTGATGAATCTATTTGTTTTTCCGTAATAAATTTAAAATACATATTGTACCATCAAACAAAAGATGTGTTAGATTTTATGCAAAGTACTAAAGAAAAAAAAAATAATAATAATAAAAATGTTTTATATATAAAAAAAAAAAAGAACAATGTTTTAGTATTTAATGCCATAAAAACAGTTGTCTATAAAAAAAAGTGACTTATAAAATAATAATAATAAATAAAATAAAGTAAATTTTTGTAACCCCCTCTCCACCCCCCCCCCCAAAAAAAAAAGAAAAGAAAAAGAGAGAGAGATATCAAAATGTCTCCCCCCCCCTCCTCTCCAAAGCAGGTAAAAAAAAAAATCTTTCATTTTGTAAGAAGGTAAAGAAATACATATTTACTTTTGGTTTAGAAATTTTTTAATTAATATATTTGTGATTTTTTACAAAAACATTGAAATTCATTATTATATGTGGACTCGTGTATAAAAATTATTCCGTGACGCGGTTAGCGTCTTCACACTGCATAAGTGTATAACTCTGATTACTGATAGCTCTTATTGAAACTTGGCATCTCTGCTGATGGATCAAGTTTTTTTAAACTATGGGCAATTGACGACAGTCTGGGACTCATCTCTAGGGTTGGTCCGGAGATACGCCATCGCAAATTTGATCCAATACGGAGGGGAGATGAGTTGTATGGTAAGTATTAAGAATTACAATAAGGTCAAGTGGGTATCACTGGCGTTCAAAATTTAAGTTATCTGATGTGAACACCACATGATTTCCTTATAGAACCATAGGAATATGCACATTGTTATGAAAACAGTTATGACATTTTTGTGTGAGGTAACCGACTCGTAAATAAACAGGCAGGTTCCAGTCCACGAACATTCATGAAAAGAAAAAAAAAAAAAACTGCTACTCCAACCATAAAAGTCATGATAATAGGATTATACATACCGCTGAGACAAATATAGTATTATTATTATTATTTTTATTTTTTCAGGAATAGCATTCCACGGCTTATTACATAATCTCTCATTGGCGCACAGATTAAAGTTATATAAAAATCATTCGAGTATAGATTGCCCAGTTTTGTTCTCTTTGGCAAAAGTTAGTGGCGAGAAATGATAAATTTTACTAAAGCAATTCACTCAGTTAAAATTGAGAAAGGGTTTGTGACTATCCTGAAACAATATTATTTGCCGCACAATTTGATCGCTAATCTTGCCAAGCCGCCAAGTTAGTTAGCCAATGTAGATTTTTCGTCTTAGCATTGAATTTAGTGATTCGGCGTCGAATTTGGCTACTTGGCGACTAAATTTGGCGAAAATTTGTAGCTTACGGTTGCCAAAGTTTGGTAGCTCTAACTTCAATAAGAACAGACTTCTAGAATTTTCCGGAAAATTTCATTGGTTTATACCGGAGAACTAAAATATAACTAATAAAAAAAATATCCTTTTAAATTTAAGTAATTCAATTAATTAATTAAGTAGAATTTCCCGTTGGTTTTCTTTTCAAATCAAAATGTTTCATTAAACAGCGTTTCTTTGTTTTTCAATAGTTGCAAGCACATTGTTCTCTGAGTAAAGTAAAGCAATTTTTATATCGGGGTTTTTGAAAAGAAATTTTGTTTATACTTCTTCCCCAAGAGAATTAAATCATTTTCGCTAAATTATTTATTTTGAGAATGTATTTCAAAATTCGTTACCAGCTTATTTCTAGCATATGTATGTATTAATAAAACAAAAAATAGGAATTTTAGTTAATAATTATAATGCTTCTGTTTACATAAAAAAAAGCTATTATTACTTTTTGAGATGATCATTATTTTTCTAAAAATATATTTTTAATGGATTAGTGCCGACTGTCTGGCGCGCAGCGCAGCTTCGAACCGACTTCATCCGTTGCTTTGATTGTCACGCTTCTTCTTTTTTTTTTTTCTTTTTATACCAAATTGGTTTGCTATTTAGTAACGACAAATTACATTCAAAAATTTTGTATTAAAATGTACTAAAGGCAAAGAAATAGCTTGGCATTCTTTTTGGCCGAATTTTAACGATGCCAACTCTTTCACACTTCGCTTGAAATAAAGTAATTTGTCGATCTCCTCCTCTCTCTCCCTATCTGAATCTCCCTAGCTGCGGTGAAAATTTTGTAGTCGCCTTTGTTTATACAGATTGATGGGAAATAAAATCGGTACTTTGTGCTAAATGATATATTTATTTGCACTATGCATAATAATATCAGTGTATATGGATTAAATGCTGTTTTTTTTTAACGAAAAATTATTCTTCATTGTTCTAGTTGATATGTGCAATGCGACTTTTTATGAAACTGAACCTGGTATTAAAAATCTTCGGTATAATATCCTTTATGAATTTTGCACCATAAAAAGCCAAGCAATTAACCAGCCAACATTATAATTAATATTCCGTAGCATTGTTCATACTCGCCCCTTTTTCCATAACACTTTTATTTTAACCCTTTGCCCGGAACATGTTTTCATCATGCTTACCGGGAACACCGGTCTCACAGACCGCTATTTTTAGAAAAAGGTACTGAATGTATTTAGTGAAATTTCGTGGCGATAAATTATGAATTCTTGCAGCCATAACTTTACTTTCTCAATCATGACGTATTATAGGGACGATAGGATATCATATGGTTGATTGGATTTAATGCCGCATTAGTGCTGCGCAACGGGTAATTGGCGACGGTCTGGGACGCACCCCTAAGGATGGTCTGGAGACGTGCCATCACAATTTTGATCCTGCCCAATTAGGTGACCCCCAGAGCTATAATTTGGTATATTGTATGATTGAATCATCTGGTTTCTGAAATTATTCTTTTTTAATATGTTTATAGTGACCAGTTTAGAGTATTTTTATAAATACGAAGCATTAAAATTATTAAAAGAATGTAATTACGGCGTTGATTTTTTAATTCTAAATAACCACACTAATAAAAAGTTATAAATAAACGATTTCTTATTATTTTTCGAACTAGAGGAAATGAGTCTGCGCTCGGATTGGAAGAAATTTCGTCACCCTGTTTCGACTATTGAGTTACGGAATTTCGTGCACTTAGAGATGCATTCACAAGCGGTACCATCGACAAGATATTAGAGTACACCCCGGACTAGTAACCTTTTTGCTATCCAACATCAGATCTCTACCATTTAGTCAAATAAATCATCCACCAAACCGACATGAAAATTCCACCAAGGCAAGTTTCCTCCACCTTTGTTATCGCTGTTTTATATTTCGATTGGGTGTAAATTAAACATATACCAAAACCTACACTAGCTGAAATGGAAAGCAAGTAACCTAATCCTTGTTATTGTTTAAAAGCTGTTCCGTTTGAATTTTGTTTGGATGAATGAATGGTTGGGTTTTACGTCGCACTAGTGCTGCTCAGATGGGCAATTGCCGACGGTCTGGGACACACCTCTAGAGGTGGTCCGGAGACATGCCATCACAATTTTGATCCTCCACGGAAGTGATCCTCTCCCGTTTCGGTGACCCCCAGAGTGACTTTTGTTTAGAGTTTTGGTGGTAAGAGGAACAAACCATTTAAAACATGCAAAATCCCAAGAACCAGTTGCCAAGACAGCGATTATTACCAAAAGAAGGCGCAAAAACCGTAGTGATGTTCCGGGAATTTTTCTCCATGGACAATATAGGGAATCCGTACTCTACTAGTATATCTGCTCAATGAGGGTTACACAGTCATTTTTTTTTTTTTTTCATGTGTGCAAAGAGTACATTCGTGTGTGTAAGTGATTGCTGAGCTTTCTTGTACAACCGGCAGCAAAAGTATCCGATTGGTTGGTTGGTTGGTTGGGTTTTACGTCGCACTAGTGCAGCGCAGATGGGCAATTGGCGACGGTCTGGGACACACCCCTAGAGGTGGTCCGGAGACATGCCATCACAATTTTGATCCTCCGCGGAAGGGATGGCTCTCCCGCTTCGGTGACCCCCAGAGGTATAATTTTTGATGGGAACATGGAGGACTTTGCGGCCACGACAGATTTTACGTGCACCAGCCACCATTAGCAAAAGTATCCGAGCACTAGAAAATAATTCTGATGCCAAACAATTACACTTAACACTGTTTTGTTAAATAAATCCTTGTTGAATCATGTTGTTAGACTAAGAACATGACTCGACAGGGTTTATTTAACAAAGCAGTATTAAGTGTACTTTTTTTTAGAGGGATTATTGCTAGTGCTCGGATACTTTTGCTGGTACACACAATGGTAATGACATGCCTCGTCCTGGACCACTTGTTAGGTTGGACTCTAGACTTCCACAAATTGCTCATTACGTAGGTATCATGTGATATTTAAACTAGGGTGACCAAATGTCCTGAAATTAGGGGGGTAACTAAAGTGACTGTATGTCTCAATTTATTGGGGACAGTCACCACTTTTGGCAGTTTGTCACTATGAACAGGATTCGACAAGGATTTATTTAACAAAACTGTATTAAGCGTACTTTTTTTACATAGGAATTTTTGCTACTTCTCGAATACTTTTGCTGCCGAATGTACAGTCGGTAACAAAAGTATCCGAACACTAGCAAAATTTCCTATGTAAAAAAAGTACGCTTAATACAGTTTTGCTAAATAAATCCTTCTCGAACCCTGTTCTTAGACTGGCTAAGAACATGATTCGACAAGGATTTATTTAGCAAAACTGTATTAAGTGTACTTTTTTTATATAGGAATTTTTGCTAGTGTTCGGACACTTTTGTTACCGACCGTACTCTTGCCAGTAGTGAAAAGCAATGTCATTCTGTGAGGATATCTGTTTCCACAATACCCATTACCTAATATTCTTTTTCCGAAAATTGGTTTTTTGCATTTTATTTTCTAGCCCCCTTCCCCCCCCCCCCCCCCCCCCCAAAAAAAAAAAAAAATGCAGTTTATTTTTTTATTTTTTATTTGTATTATTATTTTTTATTCAAAAATAAAATGTAAAAAATAAAAATAATTAAACTTTTTTAGAAAATGAGTGCAAATTTAACGGTTGTGAAATTTTCTAAATGTGAAAATGGAATTTAAATAATCATCAATTGCGGAAGCATATTTCCCCACTGAATAACATCACCTGTCGGTGAAGTTTGGTATTATACAGTCGGCAACAAAAGTCTCCGAACACTAGCAAAAATTTCTATATAAAAAAAAGTACACTTAAAACAGTTTTGTTAAATGAATCCTGTTTTTAGACTGACTAAGAAAAGGATTCGACAACGATTTATTTAACAAAAATGTATTAAGTGTACATTTTTTACATAGAAATTTTTGCTAGTGTTCGGAGACTTTTGTTACCGACTGTACTAAGAAAAGCAATCAAACTTAAAAAACAAAACTTTTAGAAAGAAGTTGCAAATAGTGGCATATCTATGTAATGTGCTGTTAGCGCTCAAAAATTGAGATTCCTAATATCCTCATAACATTTTACATGTTTTTTTTTTTTTCAACATTAAGGGGATTGCCCATTGCGCAGCACTAGTGCGACGTAAAACTCATCCAAACAACCAAACAACCGTCAACACTAAGCGGCTCCGGGCCCTGCTCACTCTTCCAATCCCAAAGGGTAGTTTCCTTGTTTGAACAGATTTTACGTTGTACTAGTGCCACGCTGTGGACAATTGGCAACGGTCCGGGACTCATTATAGGGTTGTTCTGAGATATGCCATCCTCTACAGGTTGAGTGTATTTTGCGTCGCACTAGTGCTGCAGTTAAATAGACTTGGCGTCTTCGACGTTTATCGCCAAACGTGCGGGTACCTTATTCTAGGAATCTGCATCCGCAATTCCTGCACTAAGCCTAACCCGTAGCGGTCTCAGAGACCGATGTTCCGGTATAAGGGTTAAGAGTAATTTTCTCCAAAATGTATTTACGACTAAATAAGAAGAAAAATACTTAAAAAAAAAACTGGTATGAAAAATAAATAAAAATAATAAAGGCGGATATTAACAGTACTGATGCGGGGTATTAATTAGAATATTGAAAGGGATGATAGAATAACATGGGACATCTATACCGGAGATAAAGAAATTGTAACGGGTAGAGAGAAGACTTAAGCTTTAAGCACACGCATCTTCTTTTTTTTTTTTTTTTCCCTAAAACTTTTTATGGAATAGATATTTTAATTTTAATTTGAGTATAAAATTGAACCATGTTTTAATTTGCTTTTGCAGATTTGAACATATCCCGCTGCATTCCCTTTTGTTGAAATGGATGATGAACGCTGCAAGAGTGAGTTTTTATCTGGTTTCAAACCTGATACCAATGACAGTAGTACATCGAATAATCAAGAGAACGATAAAGAATCGGCATCCGAAAACGAAGCTACATGTCCAATCTGCCTGGAGGAATTAAAAAAAAAGGCCGAAACTCAATCAACTCCGTGCGGACATCGTTTTCACGTGACGTGTCTCCAGACGTCGCTATCATACAAACAGCTCTGCCCTTTGTGTAGAAGTGTAATCGTTGAATCTGTAAACAATGTTGATAGCAATGACAACTCTCAGTTTTTTTTAACGTTTTTGAGAGCAGCCTACGAAACATATCAAGCTCTCCATCAATTTGTAGATGAAAGTAGGCTATAGGTTTTGTGAACAATCGTATAAACATAAATCACGGAGTAATATTAATAGGAGTTGAAGGTCCAATGGGAGAAAGCTACGAAACTGTGATCTAAATTTTTGGTAAATATTGAGGGCGCCACTTGTCATTCCTCCCTACTTCGGCGCGGATATACTGTTGTTTTCAATAGAATTTTGCTGAAGTACATTTAAATTTTTTTATTTTAAGCAATTTAATTTGTTTGTAAGTTCTTAAAACTGCATAATTCAGATGATTCAAATAAATGCTTCGTTCCTAGTTGTAAAACAGGCTATGATAGTGATAAGACAATAAAAAAAAAGCCCTAGGAGAAAAATAAAGTTCGAGTTCGTGTTTTCTGCACCTAAAATAAGTTTATTTTTTTTCTTTACAAAATTTCATCCATTCTCCTTCCTCCCAATTGTCTGTTTTAGGTAGCTTCGGTTCATAAGAATCGTCATTTTTTAAAAGCTTTCTTTCAAAGTAAAATTGCTATAAAATGGCTCTTAAAAAATACATGTTGGTTAGAACACTCTATTTAATAAAATTTGCTTTCAATCGAAATTTTTTCAGCCTGATTTTATTTTTAAAAAAATAATTAAAACGAGACATTTCCCCATTGAATAACATTGCGGAAGCTGGAGAGAAGGAAGGATTGCACGCTGGCGCCATCTGTAAACATTAGAAAACAACATCACAAAATTTCAGCGTTACCTTCTTCTCCTGTCTTTTTACTCCGTGACATAAATAAATATCATGCATTCTTTTAAAGTGAGCAACGTCTGATATCATGTTGATTTCAAATTAATTTAATAAAAGAAAGAAAGCTCTCACATTTTTCATTTTCTTCACTCATCATTTATGCATTTTCTACGGATTTATTATTATTATTATGCTTTTTCTTTTATTTATTTTTTATGTTTTCTATGCAACTTCCGTGTATTTTTTTTTTTATTATTATTTGTTTTGCTTATATGTTTACTAGTTGGTACCTTATTTGTCAAAACTTGTCGACCCGGTCGGTAGGAAACTGCCTTCTGGAACACCAGGTACCGAGTTCGATCCTGTTTCAGGAATGGACGTTTGTGTTGTCCTTATATGTGTATAAAAATTACAATAAATTGTGCATTGTTATTGTGATCTTATGTAACATGAATCATTCCTGACAAAAGTCGTTGTAATTCTAAAAGGGTGTAGGTAAATTCCGGACCAAAAGGTAGGAGTCGAGCAGCCCCATAGGTAAATTCCGTCCAGATATTTCGTCCGGAATTTACCTATGCGTTTTAAGAGGAGTAAAATGGCTCTATTTTAGAGTCGTAAAACGTGAAGTATCAATCACAAACTTCAAAGAGGTAGAGAATATTCGTTTTTTAAATGTTTCTGTAACGGAAGTTTGATACCGTAGCATAGTGCTAGTTTAATAATCGATGCATATGCATAAAATAGTGGTTATAAAGTAATATATATTTTTTTTTCTTTTTAATTTCCGTATGAATGTTATTTCATCCATAAATGTCTAGATTAGATAATACTGAGAGTTCACAGAACTGAATAACAACAATAATAATAATGTGTAAGCACAGTAATATATATATATATACACACTTTATATATATATATACACTGATGGAAAAAAAATCCCAACACCAGGAAGGAGCTGTGCTAGATAAACGAAATTTGGTAGGCGTGTTTATACATCTGAAAGATGACGTCCATTCAAATTTCGAGCTATGCGCATAAGTGTGGCGCTAGTAGCGACACTATGAACATGCAAATAAGGTTTGTTTTAAATAAGCGCTGTAAGGTTCGTGATCGTTATTTACAGTTGAGATTTGACGTAGTGGGTTAATGTTAGTCAAGGATACCTCTAAGAAGACGAAGAAGCCATTATCAACAGCTCACTGAGTTTGAACGAGGTCGTGTAGTAGGGCTACGAGAAGGTGGGTTTTCTTTCCGCGATATTGCAGAAAGACTTGGCAGGAATGTATCCACTGTGCATGAGTGTTGGCATCAGTGGTCAAGGGAAGATACTCCCTCAAGAAGACCGGGTTCCGGGCGGCCACGTGGCACTACTGAGAGGGAAGACCGCCGTGTTCGGCGTATGGCTGTGGCTAATCGTACTGCGTCTGCAGCTGAAATTCGAGCTGCAGTTGGCACCACAGTGACACAACGAACTGTTACAAATCGGTTACTTCAAGGACAGCTCCGAGCCAGACGCCCTGTAGCGTGCATTCCACTGACTCCAAACCACTGCCGTTTGCGACGTGAGTGGTGTCAAGCTAGAGCTCATTGGAGGACGGAGTGGAGATCTGTTGTTTTCTGATGAAAGCCGGTTCTGCCTTGGTCGCAGTGATAGTCGTGTGTTGGTTAGAAGGAGACCAGGTGAACGCCTGCTAGCGACCTGTCTGCGGCCTAGACACACAGGGCCTACTCCTGGAATTATGGTTTGGGGAATTTCGTATGACAGCAGGAGCACTCTCGTGGTTATCCCACGCACCCTGACTGCAAATTTGTACGTCAGTCTAGTGATACAACCTGTTGTGCTGCCATTCATGAACAGCATTCAAGGGGGTGTTTTCCAACATGATAATGCTCGCCCTCATACCGCTGTTGTAACCCAACATACTCTACAGAGTGTCGACATGTTGCCTTGGCCTGCTAGATTACCAGATCTTTCTCCAATCGAGCACGTATGGGGCATCATTGGACGACAACTCCAGAGTCATCCACAACCAGCATTAACCATCCCTGCATTGACCGCCCAAGTGCAACAGGCATGGAACTCCATCCCACAAACTGATATCCGACACCTGTACGACACAATGCATGCACAATTGCATGCTTGCATTCAAAATTCTGGCGGCTACACCGGTTACTAATGTACCAACATTTCACATTTGAAATGGCTCTTCTCGCCAATGGCTCTACCTGTGATCTTGAAACTTTAATCCATTAAATATGTTACCTAGACAAATGTATTGCTGAAATTTCATTACTGTACAATAATTTTTTCTTGGTGTTGGGATTTTTTTTCCATCAGTGTATATCATAAAAAACAATACTATTGTAAAAGTCACCCTTCCCAGCAAAAACTCTTAACTTTCTTAAGCAGTTAAAAAAAGGATTGATATCAAATTTTACCTCTGCTATTGAATCCCGGGTACTCAATGCCTTGCTTAATGAAGATCTGCCAGTAACACTGCATAGCATGTATCTTTCTAATAAATCCTAAACTCTTTCAACATTCTTTGTTATCTGTGTTAGCTTTTTCGCTGCATTATAAAGTTATAATTTAAAGTATTTTTACGGCGGGGTGCGTAATAATATTTTAATCTTTACTAACTAAATTTTTTATTAATTAAAACCTCTACATAGGGAACGAACCCCGCCGTAAAACTACTTTAAATTATAACTTTATAATGCAGCGAAAAGACTAACACAGATAACAAAGAATGTTGAACGAGATTAGGATTTATTAGAAAGATACATGCAGTGCTATTGGTAGATCATTAAGCTAGGCATTGAGTAAACCGGGATTCAATAGCGGAGGCGAAATTTGATATCAATCCTTTTTTTGGCTGCTTTAGAAAGGTAAGAGTTTTTGCTGGGCGGGGTGACTTTTACAATAGTATTGTTTTTTATGAGATATCACTTCTTTTTGCAGGTTATGTATGTTCTTTTATAAATATAATACGTATGCATAAGAAAGGTAAGAGTTTTTGCTGGGCGGGGTGACTCTTACAATAGTATTGTTTTTTATGAGATATCACTTCTTTTTGCAGGTTATGTATGTGCTTTTATAAATATAATACGTATGCATAATGAATATATTTGTGTAATAGATCAATAAAAATCGTGCGTGTTATGCATAGATGTAAATATAGGGTTACAGATTTCTAAATAGTATACTAGTTATTTTTATGTGATTTCTTTCTAAGAGGTTTAGTCACATTATAAAATGTCAATTTTTTCGCATTTCTAGCTTGTTTCCGCGTTAAAAAAGATCCTTCTCCGTAAAAAACACACTTTATCAGGGCACGTAATAGACTTGGCGATGAATTTGGCGACTTTATTTCACCTTGCCAACTATTTTGACGACCTTGGGGAAAAAACCTTTATTATCGATAGACCCATTGTCTAAGCTGTAACTCGATTATTACGGAAGTTACTGTAAAATTCAGGATTAATGACAGGCTATAAAAGGGCCGTGCCCTTAGCGACTGTGCCCTTAGCGGAAATCTATAAGCCCGTGTCCTTAGCGGAAATGTTACACCCCCTCGGTGGCGTGCTTTTAACATACGTGCCTTTAGCGGAAGTGTATAATAAATTTAAAAATAAATAAATAAATGAACTCTTCAATTTTCCTCCACACTTTATCCACATTTAGCACTGACTATATTTTGCTTCAGAAGTAACCTGTCGCAAAAATAGGTATGCGTACTGTAGAATATCCGTTATTTGAGAGAACGGTGACCTACAACCATATAAAGCTTAATGAATCAAAGTACGCGATACAAAAACGTACATTATTGCTATTTTATGATTTTATTTAAGTTTTTGAAAATATAATTAAGCATTACACCTTTTAAAGCTAAAACAGAAAGTAAAAGTCATGAGTGATTATCAACACTTTCCAACTGTACGAACTCGTTGTGTCGTATAACCTTCTATGTTCTTAGTCTATATTATCACACAATGGACAGACAGAAAGACAGACATATAGACAAATTGAATTCATAATCACTCTGAAACATTGTCGGAAAGTGTTAAAAATGCTTAACACAAACAGAAATGCTATGCTCTTAATTTCCTATTTGTACCCCTTAATGTATCGAAACGTTTTTGCGTAGCCCTGTAAATCTGGAGATTAAGCATATTATAGTTTATACAAAACATTTTCTTAGCATGTGAACAATAAATGCGAATTTCTTTATGATTTTTTGATGAAGTTATTTAAATGTGATTTATAAAAATGTCTCACCTAAAGTTTAATGCATTGGCATTTTTTGGATGTTTGTACACAAACCAGTGGCACAGGTTCTATTAGAGCCATTTTAAGTAGGGGATATTCAATAATGAATTTGAATAACACATATCATTAAAAAAAAAAAAAAAAAAAAAACTAGCATGTTGTGGCCACCACAAGACTCTCTTCTATATTTTCCTATACAAATTCACTAAGTGCAAATAATTAATTTTCATCTTAGAGAAAACTAACACTAAATATCCAAAGAAAGACAGTTTTATTGTCTATAAATGACACCTTAAAAAATGCATTATATAATAATTATCTCACATATCAAGTTTCGTACAGTTATATGCCATAGAAGTTGATATATAGCTTTCCCGTTATCGAGGAAATTTGCACTATAGCAGCGCCACCTATTGGCCGATAAGCATCCAAATTGAATCAGCATAATGTCTCATAATGGCCTTCACGTATATCACGTTTTGTTTGATGATATGCAATAGAACTTGAGATACAGCCTCCCCTTAAATTGCGGAAATCGCTGTATAGCAGCGCCATCTGAGGAGCGGTTGACACCAAAAGTTGGCAGACACTCATTTAGGTTAAGGTGCATCAACATATAAATTTATGTGCAATTCTGTGCAATATTCTGAGAATATTCTGTGTGCAGTATTGTGCAGTTCCTGAGATATAGCTTTCCCTTAAATTTCAGAATTTGTTGTATAGCAACGCCACCTGTTGGTCGATAAGCATTCAAATTGAATCAGCATAATATCTCATAATGACCTTCTCTTATATCAAATTTTGATTGATTATACCAATAGAACCTGAGATATAGCTTCCCCTTAAATTGTGGAAATCGCAGTATAGCAGTGCCACCTGTAATGCGGTTCGCACCAAAAGTTGACAGGCACTAATTTAGCTTAAGATGCATCAACATGTAAATTTATATACAATTCTGAGCAGTAGTTCCGGAGATACTGTTGCCACAAAATTTTTGTCACGCACACACTCACACAGACACATAGAGAGAGAGAGAGGCGGGCAGACAGACATTTTCTAAAAATAGTCAAATCGTGTTATAGACCCCTCAAAACGTGTAAATCCATCAAAAACCCGAGGTCGAACATTTTTACGAATCCAGTACTTTTGAATATAATGGAAGAAAATAAAAATAAAAAATTCTTAAAATACTTACGGACGCTGGAGGAGGACAAACGGACAATAGAATAGACAAATACAAATACTAATTCAAATCATATTCACATTTTAAAAAAAATGGTAGAATAAACGCTTAATGTAAATGCAATTCAGCAAATTTCCAATAATAACCCTCAGTGTAACTGAATATTTTTGCGTGACTCTGTAAATTTAAAGCTAATCATACAACATTCTATAGAAAGCACTCTTTTGTGCATTTGAATTATTTCAATCTGCCACATGCACACCTTATTTCCGCTAAGGGCACGGCTTCTTCTATTCCTCTTTCTTCCCTTTCACCCCATTCCGCTAAGGGCACGACACCGCTATAAAAGGGGTGGGGACCACTGAGGTGAGTTTCTCCCTAAGACTTTACGGAATAGAAAGTTCTGCGTGACTAACGCCCGTATTCACCGATAACCTTAACCGCCAGTAGAACTGGCGGTTCAGAAGCTGCCGGTCGGTCCTGAATAACCGGGAGTGACAAATCGGTATTCACCGTTTACTTGGGAACATGGTATTAGAGGGTAAGGTATAGTATCGCCATATTAGAAATATGGTACCTAAAATCGAGTTTTCAGCTACGCTTCCGTCATAAGTAACGTCTGAAGCGCCGCCTGTCGCTAGCAATAGAAAACATATTTCTAAACAAACATGGCTGCCTGCGAGCCGCGATCTTAGTAGCGGTAGCAACAGTATGGTTCTAAATAAATATTCCGTAAAACTTGCAATTTTTTGTTGCAAATCAAATGAATGATGAAAAATATTAATAATCAATTCAGGAAATTGTTGAATATATGTGAAAGATCCTAAATACAATTGAAATAATTATTGTAAAAGTTAATGTAATTTAAAACATGTATTTTTTTTTTTCTTTCCAAACTGTATTCGGCAGCAAAATTATTGAAACGCTAACATAATTCTTATGGAAAAGATTGGCACCTAATACTGTTTTGTTAGGTAAATATTTGTCGAGTTCATTAACTTAATCTTATGCTGTTTCTAAAAATGCAATATGATAAAAACTAGCGATCATGTTTAAAAAAAATGTGTATGAAATTTGTGTATGTATGCTTCAATAATTTTGCTGCCCACTCTATAATTTCAAACAAATAAGCATATAAAAAACACCATGGATATCGCTTCCGTTTTCAAGCTTTTTATTTTTACATATTTTGAAATTCAGTACAAACATCAGAAATTTAATTAAGATCTATGATAATAAATAAGTTATCAATGACTTCCTGTATTATGAGCTAGAAGTGCTTAAAATGAAGTGTTTTGCGGATTTCTGAATTTTGCAGATTTTAGAGTAATTTCTTTTATTTACATCTTAGAACCTCATTTGAGTAGCAAATCTTTAAGATACAATTTAAATATGTTATATATACAATGCTGAAATATAGTGTGTCTAATAAAAGTACAAATATTCATGAAATTTTAATTTAAAGAACAATTTTTATATATCACATTATAGTTACAAATTACCTAGATTTTTGAAAAGTCTGATCAATACTAGTTTAAGTAAGAATATTCATACATATTTATTTTCATATAACCTGCAAAAAAGTCAGCAATTCTTGGTCAATCACATAAGTTTGTGCTATGAGAAAATTTGAGTATTTATCTGCATGAGAGAAAATCTTTCATGAAAACTGTCTTTCTCCTTTTCCTCTAAATGATTATCATTTTTTTTTAAATAATTATGTATAATTACACTTATCAATTCCTCTTCTGCAATATGTTGAGTGATTGGTGATTCATCAGCATCAGTTAAAAACTGATTTGTCTCTTAATACAGCTGAATTTTTGCAATCCACTAATCAACAAATCAATTGTGACAATGTTTGTTTACATTGCAAATGATATGCGGATTTTTGAGAGTTGACTGTAATTTTTAGCACTAGTGTTGCCGAAGGAACATGATGAAATTCTATTTAATAATACTATCAGTATGTAATTTATTGACTAACATTAGGCATTAGAGCTAGAATATTACTCTAATAATATTTTAGAAGACAAAATTGAATATGTTACCAAAAGGCAAGGGTTAAAATGTCATCATATTTACATTGTATTGTTTTTTGAAGTAAATTAATTAACTAATAAACAGTGATGTCGCTAGGCTTTCAAAATCATGGGTCCTCACATAAATTAATTGGCTAAGCTTTAGTATACGGCACCCATTGCTTATTGCCGTTGCCGATGTTTTGATCATGTGTTATGATGGTGATTCAAAACCCGAATCAGAGTATCGATACTTTTTTCCGTTGTATCGAAACGTAACAAAAAGATCTTCAATTGTTAAAGATCGTTTATATCTTCTCTTCTACTTTTTTTAAAGCCGCCGCGGTATATGTAAGTGAGATTAATTCTAGATTTTATTGTTTTTAAATGATTTTACAAAGTTTAAAGCAAAATTTTTTCAGTGTATTTATATATATATATATTTAATAAATTTACGAAGAAAAAAAGGGTAGGGCATAATAGTCATTGCTTCAGTACAGATTTTTTTCATGCATCGTGATTTAATTAGGTGCATTCAGTGATTATTTATTTATTTATAATGCTTGCGTAGCAATCTACCATCGGAATACTCACCGTTACAGTAAATATTTCATGCATTTTCTGATTCATGCTCCTCGAAATAGGGGTGTCCAGTGATGATTGTTTTTGGTTTTAATGCTTGCGAAGCAAGCATACAGCAGCTAGTGTACTGATCACAGCTTATACAAATTTTCATGCATTTACTGATTCATGCATCGCTAATTAGGGGCCGTCCAGTGATGTTTTTTTTGTTGTTGTTTTTATGCTTGCAAAGCGAGCAAACAGCAGAAAACATAGTGACCGCGGCTCCATGAATTTTCATGCTTTTACTGATTCATGCTCCACGAATTAGGGGCGTCCAGTGATGTTTTCTTTTTATTTTAATGCTCACGAAGCGAGCAAACAGCAGAAAACATAGTGACCGCGGTTCCATGAATTTTCATGCTTTTACTGATTCATGCTCCACGAATTAGGGGCATCCAGTGATGTTTTCTTTTTGGTTTTAATGCTCGCGAAGCGAGCAAACAGCAGAAAACATAGTGAAACATAAAGAAAATGTTTCATAATAATGAAAAGTATTGTTTCATGACATTTTGATTCGATTCACGGCGTTGTGAAACGATTCGCGGTACCGACTCACGAACTGAATCAAAACACCATCATACCACGTGATCAAAACATCGGCAACGACAATAAGCAATGGGTGCTGTATAGTAAAGCTGTTCCAATTAATTTATATATTAAAGATATAAATTGAAATTTTATCTTATTGTAAATGAAAAACAGTTTTTTATGAATTTTTAACCAGCTCTTTTTGAGATTGTCTTAAAACTAATATTATGTAGGAAGTGGTTGCTGTTAAGAAACAAATGCAATAATTTTAAGAATGAAAATTATGCGTCCCCTGGGACACGCCACAATAAATTTTCCACGTCCTGTCTTCGATTTTCCACACAATAACAGCATCACTGAATACAACAAATAAATACTCCATCTATCATTTCCAGGCACCCGTGCCGAGACTGCCAAAAAAATCATTCATGAAATGCCACAGCTAACAATACATATAAAAAGGTATTTCAGCAGTTACTTGTGATTAAATATAATTTATTTTGATCAGCGATGAAATATCTATATTTTAGAAACAAGCCGCAAGAATGTTAAATTTTATTTGACAATCAACCACAAAAATGCGCAAGTTTCATTAATTGATTATTAAAATTTGACATTTTACAGAGTCTATGCAGAAATTTTTTTAAACGAAAACAGACAAATTTATATTTAAATTATCAAATTAATTCATATTTCGAAATACTCACCTGATTCTTGTGTAGAACTGCTAAATAATTGAGTAATGAAAAACTTGAAAAGTAAAATACTTACAAAAATAAATAGGACAATCCAAAGTTTTCGCAATTCCTTTTCTTCTTAAGCACTTCTGTTTATTATATACTAAAGCTGTCTTTTCAAATTATTCCAGCATAATAGCCCTCATTCAGCTTCAAATCCTTGTGAACTATATATAAATCCGAAAAAGAACCTAATTTGTTACGTCAATACATCAAAACTAACATAACAAATCAGTTCTCATTCAGACAAAGCCCACTTTAAAAATTAGAAATTCTCTTTATTTTTCATCTGGTCAGGCTTTCGTTACAGATAAAATCTAAAAAAAACTAATGAGCTAATCGAAGTACAAAACTTTATATTACTTACAGTTATACAAAAATCAATATTCTATATATTTATTTCTAGCAATATTTTTAAAAAGTAAATAAAGTGATTAAAAAATAATTACACTACTGTTAATTTTCTGAATGCAAATTCGGGCAGCATTTTAAATAACACTGCTCTGCAAAAAAAAAAAAAAAAAAAATGTGTCCTGATACCATTCCCGCTGATTATTATGTAAAATGACATCCCGAATCCAAATATGATCCTTATTTTGCCCAAACTAAAATTCAGTAGATAGAATAATAATAAAAAAAAAGGGCCTAATTTCATATTATCTAGAATGATTAAGAAATTAATGTAGCCGCTTTTTTACTCTGTTACTAAATACATAGTACTCATATAAAGCCAGACCTTGATATAGGGTATATAAATATAAAATTCTCCAACGTTTAAACATATAATTTCATTTTTTAAACTCTCAGATAAAAAATAAATTATAAAAATAACAAATTTGTATTTTAAGTGAAATATTGTATAAAAATGAAAACAATGCATTGAAATGACTTATTGATATAAATTATTAAAACACATTCCACTTATATTTATAAATTTTTTTACTCCCTATATTAGAAATGTTAAATAAAAGATTTCCATGCAAAGCACACATTACATAATCAATTTAAATTATTTTTAAGATTGTTTCTTCAAATAAAGATGAACTTGGCAAAATTTTCAACATAAAAAATAAATAAAATATGATTAATGAAAATAAAATTTTGTAGGTAATTGTTTACAAAAGGTAATTATACAATCGCATGTTCATAAAAACTTTCATTGAAAATAGTCTCTTTCCTTTGTTTTTAAACTTTAGGTTATAGAACATGAAATATATATACATATTTACATACCCCCCTCTTTAAATCTACATGATAATGCAATAATAATAATCAGCAATAGATTTACTTAGGAAACTATACAATACACTATGTAGTTAGGTTTTTTTTTTTTTTTTTTTTTCTTTTAATTGATAAATAAAATGACATCTTCTACTTTTCAAATTATTAATTTAAGGGAAAATATATCGATTGCAAATTTAAGATCGATTGCTAAGTTAAAGTACAATTTATTGCTTTGACAGAATAATCTCATAAATTATTTATGCATCAAGCATAAATAATTCATTCAATTGCTTATATTATGTCCAGATTCGTCTATTTTTAATTTAGTTTTGTCTAGTGAAAGGACAATTTATAAAAAGTAGGAAAAACAACGATCCTTCCTGCAAAATTTACTACGGCCAAATTACTTAATAATTTAAGTCATTTGTAAAAGCAATAAAAATATAACTGCAAAATAATATATAAAATGAAAGACGTAAATATCTCTTTAATCGTTCGCACTAAAAACCATATTTACATATTTTAATCCCTGGCAATATTGTTTAAGAATTCTAATGAAAATTTAATAAGACATTTCAACATTACACTCAAAATACCCAAAACTTTCTTTTCTCATGCAGAAAACATTTTTTAAATGTAGTACATTTTTTTTATGATTGCATGACAAACGTAAACAAGACCTTTCAGATGTAGATTTAAAAGGCTTAGCAATCCTGTCAGTTTTGTTATGCAGTTTTTAAGCGAAATTTGATTGAAGGCTCTTCAGTAAGACTATTGGAAAAAATCGAAACATAATAATTTATATTTACCTTGCTTATTTATCAATATTCATTCAATTTAAATTTAATATTACGTAAATATTTACTCAACAACATTCATCTAGCTCGCTTACCTTAGGAGCAGAAAACATTGATGGATTCTTCAATTCCTGTTCTTTATTTCTCTTCAAGGCTTTCCTATATCCTGTGTCGCACCCATACATAAAACATATTCTAGAGCTGGACATATTGCGATCAAATAATTAATTTAATATTTAAAAAAATGTAACTTTCACGAAGATGCTAATACAAAAACGGCATAAGAACTCACATCAGCGCCACTATGCGGTGGTTTGCGCGTTAGGCCCATTTTTGAGGGAAATCGCCGTAGAGCAAATTCCTCCTTCTCTCTACCTTCATGCTTGGGAAGTAAAGTTGTTGAACCAAGGGTATTTCAACCCGCTTGAAACTATCGGTTACATCCAGACTGCAACGCTCGCTCGCTCGCAAGCGAGTGATCACAAATGACGACGGCTGATCGCAAGTTTGTGATTTCCGGTTTCCAATACATCGATTATTTTAAACGATAAACCGTAATGATTGGCTAGAGAGAAACATGTGACCTAGCATATGCTTGCGTTTTTGTTTATATTTATTTATTAACGTATCCGTAATTAAAAATAGAGAAATGTTTAAATGTAATTGTTTGCCTGGAAATGTCTCTCCCTGTGTATTATGAGAGGGAGATATAATAAAAAATAAAAGGATATTCACACTTATATATGAAGTTTAATGCAGTTTATGTTTAAAAAAAAATTAGTTGAACTTTTTTTGTTATAGGTTGTTTACATGCAGCTTTTTAAAACTTAGTTTAGAAATATTTATGTATTTGTATCTTTGATATTTTTAGCGTCAGAAACGTTATGTATACGCATCAACTAATCTAACATTTAATCCATATTTTAGGCATTTATTTAAAAAATTCTAAAGTTATATTTGCATAGTACATGAAAACTAGCATTTATTTTATTTGTTTAGTAGGTAATTTTCAACAATTAGAAGCTTATAAAGCTTTTGTAAATTGATTTAATTTTGGATAAACTGTCAGGCTCTTTCATATTATTTAATGACTAGGGACAAATGATACATTGCTTAATTATTAAAAAAAAAAAAAAAAAATTAAGGTTTATTATTATCAGTACTTTTCTATCTTGCTGGTGCAAATCTCACCATACGAAAATGTTAATAATGTTGCAAATCTTGCCAAGCAAATTTTATTGATGACAACACACAGTTTACGTATAAAAAATTTTTAATAAATGTTAGTTCTAAGAATTTTTTTGCACAAGAAGTAATTTTAGGCTAAATGTGTTTTGCTTGAAATAAACTGACAGATTCTTCCTCTGTTCAGGCAAATCCCAAATTTTTATTGATTTTGGTTTCTCATCCATTTTTGATGTATTAGGAAAAAGATGTGACTAATAAGAAATGAATGCAGCTTGTTTTAAAAATGTGGCGGTAAAGAGTTACCAGTAAGGATATTCCATTTGGTGTTGGTAGTATCTATTTTGGCGACTTTATAGAGCTGTACTTTACTATCATTCATTATGATAGGCAAATATCCATTTTCCTTCATTATGATTATTACATCATTAGTTATATAGTAAAGATATGGAAGCACTTGGATGCAGACAGCAGTAAATTTTGTTTGTGTAAATAGGGTAATGTGGAGGTATTTGAGTTAATAAAATTTAACACGTTCATCTCCGTGTCTTCCAGATATGGGTGACGCTCTTCTCGTTCAAGTTAACACAAGATCTTGGGCATCGGGACAATGAAGCAAGGGGGGCACTTGCCTCTCCCTGGAAAATTCTAATAAGCATTTTTTTCTTTAACTTTAAAACTATGCTATCAGAATTTTATTTAAAAAAAAATATTTTTTCAGGTTGTGCCCCCCCCCCCCTGGAATTTTTTCTGGTGACGCCACTGCATGAGAGTAATTGTGTCATTTTTTATAACGCTAGTAGTTGCATGTCGGTCTATTCCCCGCTGTTGTTCAGTATAAGGGGAAAGCCGAAAGAAAGCCAGTAGAGAAAGATGAGCTGCCTTTAATTCATGCAAAACTTTTCCCGCAAACCTCTAACCTTTCTGAAAAACTAGAAGTAGGGGAAAAAATAATCAACGTTAATAGTCGCATCGCAGTCAAATACCGATTTTAGAAGTAAAATGTTTTTAACTGCTCAAAAAATATCAAGAATGACTTAAAAACAGACTATGTTAGAGAACATCCACTCAAGGTTAGTTACACAGAATTTTCTTACTTTATTTTTAAGGGGTGATCTGTTGGGGAAATTTATAATCAGTGGGCGGCAAATAGACCGATATGTGACTACTAATGCATTAATAGGATTTTTAAAAAGAAATTAATGGAATAAGCACTGAAATATAAATAAAGGATATACAACATAAAAATACTAAAAATATACACATTATGCTGTACTTTTTATTAATTTATATTTAGGAAAACATTACATTATACTATATCACATGGTGTTCGTTAAAACACTCTAAGCACATTTGAGGTGATTCTGGACAATAGAAACAATAGGTTGCATATATAGTGTTTCTTTTACATTTTTCTTTGCTTCTTGGCATTTGGCAGTTTGCTTCCTCTTCTGGTAACATAGAGCACACACATACATACTTCTTATAGGCTTGCTTTGCTGATTCTTACAAATCTATGAAGGGTGGGACACTTCCTTGTTTTACTCCTATTATTGTCGGGCATAGCGTTTTCTGAGGACAACTATTTGATAAAAAAAAGTTTCTGGAATTTTCTAATTTCTATTTTTTCATTTGTGGCTCTCTGGTACATGTCATCTCCGACGATCGGATTTGTGCCCAGTGAGAAGCTCAGCTGAATCATGCTGGGCAATGAACGTGTTAATAACGCTATGAGTCTGACTGAGGTACCTTTAATGATGACCTTTTTTAAGGGATTCTAGCTCAAGTTGTGTAAGGTTCAGACCGCATTGAAAATTCTAAATGGCTAGGCCATTGAGCACAACCTGGGCTCGAACCCTATAACATTCAATTCAAAGTTAGAATAAACTAATTATAAAACAAACAAAATCCTAACTAGGTAGAACAAGCGGGCAATGTTTTTTTAAAGTGGTTTGTTTTGTTTAGTTATAAGCTTCATTACTAATGAATATTAAAATTTATAAACTTAAACCCATAATTTAAAAAAAAAGAAAGCTTTCACAATTTTTTCTATGTCAATATTATAGTTGACAGGCAAAAATTGGGACCTATTTGCACAGCGCGCATATCCCCTAACCTGTGCTGCCGAAGGCAGTGGGGACTCGGTCTAACTTTTTACTCGATGATAAAGGATTATTTTCGTTTTCTTTTCTTAAAAATGAAAGTTTGACTTGAGAAAGAACACATGCACGTGCAGCACACATGGGTCTGCACTGCCGAAGGCAGTGGGGACCCGGTTTGAGTTTTTACCCGATGATAAATGAATTTTGAGAAATCATAAGGAGGGTGAAGGAATATGCACGCGCTGCGCATGGGTCTACGCAACTACAGCGTCTAGAATAAAGTGTGGAAAGTGGCGAATAAAATTATACTAAAAAAATTAAGCCTGTCACCAGACGTCATTGTAATCGAAGCTAGTGTCATGACAACAAAACCGAGACTCCCTATGGGTTAATTGTATGCTTAGATCACGTGATTAAACTGACGAAACTGGGAAAAGCCAATCAGGTCTTCGATTTGAGCAATAGCTTCGATCACAGCGACATCTGGGTAAGCTTAATTTTTGTAGCATCATTTTAACATCACGGTTATAGGCGATTGCCACACTGTTTATTCTAGACGCTGTAACGCAGCCGAAGGCAATTTGGACCCAGTGTGAGTTTTTACCCAAAGCTGAATGATTTTTTTTTTTTTTTTTGCAATTCTCTTTCTTAAGAATGAAATTTATGAGCAATAATAAATATGGAATTTTGAAAAATCATAAGGATGGTAAAAGAATATGTGCGTGCAGCGCACGGGTCTATTCTGTCGAAGACAGTGGGGACTCTGTTTCAGTTTTTACCCGATCACGATTTTTTTTTTTCTTTTCTTAAGAGTAATGTTGATGAGTGATAAGATGCAATTTTGAGAATTCATTCATTATAGCGATTCATTTAAAAATACTGACCCGCTAGCGGGCGAAGCTCGCTAGTGTCAGATATAAAATCCATTTCGCAAATCAGGATTACAATATTTTCTTATACATTGTATAAGGAAGTAAAAAGAGATTGTTTTTAGTAAAATTTTAACGTATTTCAAATGCTATTTTAATTATGTTTTCGATGCATTAGGTAGTCAAACCTTATTAACATGAACTGTTTCCACTATCCCCACCAAAATGAAGTTTGGTTATTGATAGTATGAAAAAAAAATTTTTCCTCTCGAGATTCACGTTAACAAATTTCAGTTGTATTAGGGTATTATGCATTTTAAAAAAGTTTTTTTTTTCTTTTAATGTTATGATTGATCGACTATTTTGATGCATTTTCAGAACATCAATAAATCGGTAATCAGGCAACAACTGTTTCCTGCTGATGCTTCAGTGTAAAATTAATCGTGACACAAATCTGATAGACCATGTAATAGGTATAATATTACAGGATTATCGTTTATGATTTGAATTTAAATACCGTATATTTCCGAATATAAGCCGAGAGTACATTTTTCCCTGCAGAAATTTGTCCAAAATTGCAAACCCGTGTATAAGCCGAATTGAAAAAATACTCTTTTTAAAGTTCGAGTATATCGCCAAAATGGAGAAAATATTGCCAATCAATACAACCTTTAGGATAATCTGTCCAATGAAATTGCACGAAATGCGTGCTTATCCAATAGAATTCCTTACCTTGCTTAGCCATAACGTAAAACGTTCGCAGTGTGTTCGCCAACGGCGATAGTTTTAACTCTGGCAACCCTATCAGAAGGGAGGCAAACACAGACGCGAATGCAAGTCTGTCCCGGCAGCCGAAAACGATGGCTACCGTAATACCGGGCCGGGAGACCAAACCCTAACGTCGATGAAGCAATGCCGCCGCTGGATGTTTACATAAATAAGCCGTGTAAAGTCCGATTGCATCGATTTTTTTTAATGACATATCTAAATTATTTTGTATATTTCTACTTTTCAGTATTTTTATCAGTGCTTCAAGGCAATCTTCAACAAAATAAAAATACTTCTATGAAAAAAACGAAGCTTTGCCGCTTTTGCTAGTGTAAGCCTAGAAACATTTTAAACAGAGATTATTTAAATTTAATTGTATAAATTAAAAATATGATCGGGAGTCCTGTTTTTTTCAAGTTTCTCTTATACTATTTCTGAATAAGACAGAGAATTTACTCCGTTCGTGCACTCTGCCGATGACTTCAGTTACCGGCAGGTCAAATAGAAATGTAAACAAACGTGACTACATCGAGCGTTTCGTGAAATAAATTTAAAATTGCTAATTTAAGAGTTTTATGTGTGATAATTATTTAAAAATAAGGTTTAATATAACTATTTTACTTTATATATACTTTTTAAGCTTAAAATATATGTATTCAATCATTGTTTCTGAAGTACGTTTTTTGCTAGAAATGTAGATCCGTATATAAGCCGACCATTATAATACAGCTTCCGAAAAATTTCCAAAAATTCTCGGCTTATACACGGAAATATACGGTACCTTATATTTATCCTTTCTTTAAACGGATATATTTCGGCATGCTTATTGCAGCCCTCTTCAGCGTCGAAATGACTTCTATGATTTAAATTTAAATACCTTATATTTATCCTTTCTTTAAACGGATATATTTCGGCATGCTTATCGCAGCCCTCATCAGCGTCGAAATGACGCTGAAGAGGGCTGCGATAAACATGACGAAATATATTCATTTAAAGAAAGGATAAATATAAGGTATTTAAATCATAGACCATGTAACTTTTACTTAGAAATATCATTCATGACCTATGAATATTTATTTAGAGAAATGGAAGTGTAAGGTTGAATTTTTTTGTACAAACTATGTGAAAAATATCCAAGCTGGGAATCAAACTCGAGCACCCCACTTACAGTGCAGATGTTCTACCACTGAGCCACCTTGGCTGATTATCAACTCGGCATTTCCCACATGACATCTGTTGGCAATGTCACTGTATTTGCAAATGCAGATTTAACGGGTAAACATATAAAGTTTAATGATAGCACAACTTTGATAGACCCTGTAATCTTTACTTAAATCTTAAATCATTCATGAACGATGATTTATTTAGAGAAATTTGAGTGTAAGATTGAATTTTGTATACCAACTACGTGAAAAAGGCCAGAGCTGGGAGCTGAAATCGAGCACTCCGCTTATTATGTATCGCTGAGCTACCCTGTCAGATACCAGCTCAGCATTTCCCATATAATATCTGTTTAAGTACCCGAGTTAAATTTTCAGCTCTGTCGTTTTTCATATAGTTGGTATAAAAAAATTATCCTGACATGTTAATGGATATTATGTAGGAAATTCGAAGTTGATAATCAGAGAGTCAGTTGCTGACAAGAAGCTGAACTCATGTTATTCTATGGGGAAATTTGTTTCTATAATTCCTCATTGCTTAATGCATTTATTAATTATGTATTCATGTTGTGAAAATCTATAACCGTTCAATTAGTATTACTTTTTAAAAAATTAATGTTTCACTTTTGAGTTTAAAAAACAAAAAATATTTAAATGTATTTTTAAGCTGAATAAAATGTTAGAAATTGCGAAAACAAGTAGTAGTATGGTTCTGAATTTTCTGAAGGTGAAAACAGAATTTAAGGTAAAAAAAAAAAAATAATAATAATCATGTTAACAAAACATGATCCTTCGTCAGGCGAATAAAGTAGGCATGAGTGTTTGTTTGCAGCACTCATGCCTACTTTGTACGCTTGGCAAAAGATCCTGTTTTCTTTCAACCCAAAACAATTTTTGTGAATGAAAGCGTTTTATGGTGTAAATTCAAAGTTTTGTATGTATTACTTTTTAACGTCAGTTTTGTGGTACAATAAGGTTTTTTGTTTCTTGGAAAAGATACTAAAAGCTCTCATTTGAGGATATATGTCAAGTATAAAAATATAGATACAATGGTTTTGTATGTTCACTTTTTTGTAATATTATGGATTACGTAGAAAATTATAATTGTAACATTTATATAGTTCATAAATTTTAGGCTAATTTAACCTTTTTACAGGCCAACGTTCCCAATTTGGAACATCAAATTAAAACTTATAGCACACATATTTAAAAGATGACTTGATTTTTTAAAAAAACAGAAGGAACATTTTTATCATTAGTTGGTAACTGTACAAAAAATCTTAAAAATCAACATTTTCATATTTCTTTTATCGAGTTATTTAAATATTCTTATTGTAAATAACTGCTACCACATTTAACTGTAACTGTCTGATTAGTCAATTTTTTTATTTATGGTATATATTTATAGTTGAAAAAGTACAAGCCACATTCTTTCTCTATTAGTGCTGTAATTGTGTTTTGAAAAATAAAATATTTTATCAAAGAATAATGCATATGTATAATTAATAGCTGCAGCTATTTCATTGTATTTAAATTCAATATTAGCTGTTAGTAAGCTTTAAATTTAAAATTTTGCTATTAAATATATTAATGTTTCTCTTTCAGGCTACAATGCTTTAATTCAAGGCTAATTGGTTATTGCTTGATGCTTGTGTGTTGTATTCAATTGACTATATCAAGTTATTTAGTTAAAATGAATGTAGTATATGAAGAAAAAATAGATCTAGCAGCAGTGAATTCAAACACAGCAAAAAAGAAATAATAATAATAATAAAAAAAAAAAAAAAAAAAAAAAAAAAAAAATGGAGTGAAGAAAGTGTATTGAAGGGGAAGGAAAAAAGTCTATTTATTGTGTAATCATGTAACCATAAACAAAGTAACAGGAAGGGGAGGGAGAGCAGCATATCTCCCCCTCCTCCTCCATTTTTAATGGATAAGATTTTGTAATTTATAGTGTTTAATCATAAAGTTTTCATTTAAAGCTTACAAACAGTTAAATACTGAATTTAAATGTAATGAACCAGCTACAGATATAAATTATGCACATGTATAGTTATTTGACAGTAAAATATTTTTATTCTCCAAAACTCATTTTCAACACTAACAATGAAGTTGTATATTTTCAGCTATAGAGTTTTATATATAATAGAATAAATAATTGACTAATCAGACTTTTACAATCAAATGCAATAACTGTTATTTACAATAAAAAGTATATTTAAGGTTTACTACACCGAATTATAAAGTTTTACGAAATATTGCGGCCACATCATCTTCTTATTATTTTTTTTCGCCTAAACAGAATAAATAGATAATGGAATAAATAATTGACTAATCGGGCTTTTATTTACAACGAGAAGAATATTTATCCAAATGATATCATACCAGATTGTAAAGTTTTAACAAATATCATAGTCATCTCATTAAATAATAGAACATATTATTCTATATTGTAAATAAACAATTACAGAAACATGACATATTACGTTTAATTTACATTAAATAAGCATAACATTTATAAAATATACAAATGTTACAATTATAATTTTCTGCATAATCCATAATAATATTTCAATATTAAACATTTAATCTTACATGAATATACAAAACCATAACGTAACATATTTTACACTTACATTTATCTTCCAATTCCAATGAGAGCTTTAAGTATAATTTCCGAGTAAAGAAGAGTTTCACTAGTATTTAATTCCTATTGTAGATTAATGAAATATTATAATATTTGTTTCGGATTATGTATTATCATTTCAAGAATGATTATTACAACAGACAAATTATATCCTTGTCTGTGACTATTACTTACTTCGATATCACTGGACAACAGCGGCCATGTTTTTTGAGGCGATAGTACACCTGCGATCGAGTTGTGAGAGCTCCGAGGCAGTCACAAATTTCCCCCTCATCGCTCACAACTTTGCGATCAGTTTTGTAAACAAATGTTGCGTTTGGATTGAAACACAGCCAGATTGCCAGATTTGCCCTATTTGTGATCACAATGTTTCAGCCTGGATGTAACTGTTCGAACGCTTATTGGCCAAAAGGTTCACGTGATAACCGATGTTTTTAGCTTCTGTTTGTGTCACGGAGTAGTTTGTGTTTACATTCATTTTTATCGAAACGATCGAAAATAAGCTTTGAATTTTAACTTGCATTTTTTTTTTTTTTTTTATTGCACACATCTTACATAAAAATGGATGGAAAGAGTTCGTTAGTGTATGAAAAAAAATTACTGAATAATTTATTTAAAAAAATAAAATAAAAAATGCATTTTACTTCATGAAAGTTACTTAAAAAAAAAAGAAATGGAAAAGGAAAATTTTGCAGTTCTCAGTGTCAAAATGTTAATTATCTTTGTAATTGCTCTAAAAAAAACTATTTTTGTTGAGAACAAATAAATGTTTTATGTGCTTAGATTTTATTACAGCATGCGAAACATTTCAGACAGTGATTTGAAAAATAAATAAATAAAACATTGAAGTTTAGAATAGAATTAAATAAATTTCACATTCTGTAGTTTCACCACTATAATCCTGAACTTATTGAAGTTATTTTCAAAGAATAAGAATATTCTCCTCAAAATAATTACAGAATAATAACTTCTTATATAAAGAAATAAAATAATATCCAAGAGAATATTCTCTTTGATAAATTTATCTATGCATGAAATGTAATTTATTTATTTTTGTATTTTTTATTTATTTTGTATGAACTTATCATAACAGATAAATTTTTATATTGGGCATTAATGCTTATGACAGTATTTTCTATGATGAAAATATTAAAAACAGTAAAAACAATCATCCATAATTTGCCTACCTACTGCAAAATAATGTATTTAACTTTTAACAATATTCATTATTACAATAAATTTCTTGTTTTCACTTTAATAAAATTTTATTAATTTTGGTAAAATTTATCATGTTTGCATAAAGGGATATTTGTTTTCACATCTCGAAATACTTTTTATTTTTGTTAAAATAATTACAAGATAAAAGGAATATTTTATATACCACGTTTTTAAATTTTCTGTTGAATCATATAAACTTGACAATTCTAGGTATTAATAAGTACTTAAAAAAAAAAAAAAAAAAAATTGATGAATTATCCCACCAACTTGAAAGAAAATGATCAAATGTGTAATAAAGAAAGCAATAGAAGAAATTTTCAAACATTTATTAATTGAATAAAAGTATTCAAAGAATGCATTGTCATCATGTTCTGAGCTATTCGAAAAGTTTCAAATGTCTAGCTAGTCGAGATGTTAGTTAAAAATCGATTGCAAGATTTATATTGGAGAAAAAAACAAGAAAGTGAGTTAATAAAAATGTGCTCAAAAAGTTGTCAGCCTCCCTTAATTAGGGAATACATGAGGTGTACAATAATATTGATAACTTTGTCACAGAAATGTTTGTAAATGGAATGATTATATTCATACGTGGACAATTAAAATAATTTTATAAGTATAGTTTAACTTTAGAAATTTTTTTATTCATTAATTCATCAACCGTGAATATTCATTTTAAATAGGTTGTTGGTATAAAGGTTGATTAAATTTTTCATAAACCAACTATGTGAAAAATGCCAGAACCGGGAATCGAACCCGGCACCTTCCGTTTAATGTGTGGATGCTCTTTCACTGAGCCACCCTGGCTGAAAACTAGCCTAGCATTTCTCAGATAACAACCATTGACAAGGTCACCATGGGCGTCGGCAGAATGGGGCATGGGGGGCCTTAATTCCATGCCCCCCCCCTGGAAAATTCTACTAAGCATTTTTTCTTTAAATTTAAAACTATGCTATCAGAATTTTATTTAAAAAAAATATTTTTTCAGGTTGTGCCCCCCCACCCTTGAAATTTTTTCTGGCGACACCACTGAAGGTCACCTTGTCTGCAAACGCAGATGTAAGAGGTGAGACAATGTTAATCGTAGCACAACTCCATAGACCACGAAATTTCAATTTAGAAATTTTTTTATTCATGAATTCATCATCTGGGAATATTCATTTTAAATAGGTTGGAGTATAAAGGCTGATTAAATTTTTCATAAACCAACCATGTGAAAAATGCCCTTATTCTATTCCCGGCTCTGGCATTTTTCATATAGTTTCCTATTCAAAAATCTTAAAAAAAGAAAAAAAAAAATCACTTAAATTAACATTGAAATCTTCATTACACATGTTTAACACATTGGCGGCTAATCTCGCGCCAGTGCATGATGGGGAATGCTGTTTGAAATGCCCGTCATGTGAGATCAGCAGCCAGTGTGTTAAAATTAAAAGGCCTTACTTTGAAGCTTGACAGAGCACAAAATGAAAAATAGAATAAAAGAACATAAATCTGATATTGAATTCGATAGAACAACCATTGCACTAACTAATCTTTATAAAAATAAATTTTGATAATACAAATAAATTAGCAAATTACAAAAATTATGTTTATACCATACATCACGAAACTTCCAAAAATTTAAAAAATGATACAGTTGCAACAGGGACAAACCATTGCTGAGCATAGACTGTAAGTGGTGCCATCTATTGCAACAACAGGACGAGGAAGATGCTTATGTTTACTTTAGTGATCTACATAGGCCCACCAGCGGCCGAGGTACTATCCTCAAAGCTGGTAGATGTGAGGTGCCAGGTTTGATTCCATGTCGTGCGTGTTGGCCTAGCCATTCGGAGTTTTCCATGCTTTTCTCCAAAACTTGCTTAAATACGGGCTAGGACACCTTAGAAAGACCCCCGCGAAGGGCATTCCCCCTGAGGCCCAAGACCTACAGCAGTCAATCGGCCTTATTCCCAAATCCAATTCAACAGTGATCTACATATTACGTGAAGCTGCTCCTGATGAAGTTGTGGAACCGTGACAAAAGCCTTGTGAAGCTTCAAAGTAAGAGCTTTTAATTTTAAATATATCTGAAAAAGTCACTTAGGAAATAAGACTTAAATTATATTTTTCTTGAGGCGTTTAAGAAGTATGTTACATTTTAACATTGAAAGTAAAAAAACACATTATTTAGAAGCATACTACAATACGACACGCTATTTATGTACATAATTTCTGAGTTGCTGCAGATACTTGTGAAAACATTGAAGTAATTGTTAGACGCAATGATTAAAGGTCTGCACGGGGCTGGGCTCAGCAGTATTCTTTCTTTTTTTTTTTTAAAGTTATAATTTTTTAAAAATACATCTATTTCTTTTAGTACTGCAGATTGTATTATTTTCTTTTAAACAGTGATTTTGCCATCGTTACCATTTTCGATCTGTCACCTTGAATGAACGTGCAAACATTTTTGTTTTTACCTAAATGTATAAAGCTGAAAGTTTGTCATTATTTGTATTAAAATTATTAGATTTTAACAAAAGTTGGTATACTAAATAATTACGGCAAAATCTAGCTAATGCCATATTCTTTTAGTTCAATCAGATAATTGGTTCAAAAGATATTAAACAAAATCCCATTGTAACTTTAAAAATAAAAAATAAATTCATGCCAAAAATAAATAATTTCTTCTGATGTCAAAAAGAAACATTTTTTAAAAGTAATTAAAATTGAGAGAAATCATGCTAAAAAAATGTAACAACTTCAGTATGGAACTCTGATATTTCGCACCAAATTAGCTCAGACGTTTGTTGGCATTATCTTTTCTTACGCAATTGTGATAACTAATTTAATTAATCGCCAAAATGACAACAAAAGTTTAAAATCCACTAAAGCGCTCTTATGCTAAAACTATAACATAGAAATTTTAAGAGATAAATATAGTAACCGATGCTAGGAAATGAAACACAGTTGTTGCATGCCTTCGTATGGAAGAATAGATTGAAATAAGTCCTGTCATACTAAATTAAATTCTGTTTTGTGCAGGGCATAGGGTTTTATATTTACCTTAAAAAAAAAAAAAAAGATTAATCAGGTCGATCCTGGTTTTATCGTTTTTTGTCTAGACCAAGCCTTACATTGCAAAATTAAAAATAAACAAAGGTAGGCTGGATAATCAAAGCATTAGTAGGGATCCAGCCTAGTCCCCAAAATTTTAGCCTGTACATTTTCTAGTTTTGATGATAGAAACTCACTTCTTGGTTCTGAAACCAGCTTAAAACTGGTGATGGACAATACAATGAACATCGCCAACAGATATTCACATAGACCTTATATATATAGACTACGCCACCAATAGGACTTCCCGTTATAGTGAATGTCTTCAACATGAGGGTGTAATCTGAAACCTTCATCCTTTGCGGTCAGCTCCGTATGTCACGTGACATAGAGTTGAGGGCGATTCTTCCATAAGAAAGCACTTATTTTTATCAGAATTCAAACAAAAAATTCTCCCCTTTAGCATGGTTTCTCACAAAAGAAATTTTTTTAAAATTAACCTATGACATTTTAGCTTTCCAACAATGCGTAAATCTAAAGGCTTGAATAAAAAGTGTGTGTACAATACATAAATTAATAAAACTCAAAACTACTTTCTTTCCTACGGAACAATCAAATAATATTCATTCTCATCTCTCTCTCCAGGTCCGCATCACGTGATAATTTCGCTGGGGAAGCTACTTCATGTCGCAGATGAATAATGAGGGGGGGGGTGTCGTCTATCTATATAAGGTGTATGGATATTCACAATTCCTGTGCAATGTGTTTAATGCTCACTCTGTGATTGCTGATACGTAATATAATACCTTCCACCTGCTACACCGTGCTCAATTTTGTTGACTTTCTTGCCTTTCAGCATTAGTTAATTAAGTGTGACCTTCTTCAAACTGCAGACACCATAAAATGTAATAAACTCACAACAATTGTTCTGGGTCGAAAGGACACAAGATCCTTTGTCAGGCAAAGAAAGTAGGCAGCAGTTAAAACGGCAACATGAGTACAGCACTCGTGCCTACCTTCTTCGCCTAATGAAGAGTTGCGTGTTCTTTCAACTCAAAACAATTGTTGTGAGTTTTTTTTTTTTTTTTTTTACGGTGTTTATTAAAAGTTTTGTAATTATTATTTTAAAATGCCAGCCTGTGGCGCTTTCTTATAGCCATTTCACAATGTCTGAATTTTATTTCATGATGCTTATACACTACTGATATTTCACAATAGCATTAGGGAACAGCTTTAACATAAAACCCCCTTAGTGAAATAAAAAATTTCGCAATTAAGTAGTTCAAATGATTTTTGGTAAGGTCTGTACTTACGCAATTGAAATAATTCACATTTAATGCATCGCAAAACTGGCAAAGAATAAAAGTTGCCAAGGAGGTACTACACAAAAGATGTGTCCATATTATTTTACAAACTAAATTGTGACAATAATAAATAACAGTATTCGATTAACTGAAATTAATATTAAAAAAAAAAAAAAATCTAAAGTATCAAACCTACATTGGTTTAAAACTTTAAATTTTGCCTACAGGGTCCAAATACTAAAGCAGTTCCTTAAGAGCGGACAATACCTAATCTCGCTGGCTGCCTTGGCCCATGTTATTCTATGGGAAAATTTGTTGACATAATTACTCATTACCTAATGAATATTTTTCAATTCTGTTTTCCCATGTAGAAAATTCACACGCGTTCAATTAGTACTTGTTTTCCAAAAATTGATTTTTTTAAATTTTAGTATTTCATTTTGCAACTAGAAAATGAGAAAAATGTATTTTGTGAAAAATCGCATTTTTGAACTCAAAATTAAAATGAAAAAAAAAATGAATTTTTCAAAAATGAGTACTCATTTAACGGTTATGAATTTTCGGACTGCGAAAACAGAATTAAAATATATACATTAGGTAATGTGTAATTGTCGCAACAAATTTTCCCATAGAATAACATTGTCCACAGCTGTTCGCAGGATTAGGCATTGTCCCCTCTTAATGAGAATGCCTATTATTTACTAGTTAGTTGTAGGGCGACTAAGGCACCTGTTGAAAAGTGATCATTTCATTTTATTTCTTTCTCACTTCAAGTAATTCATTTGCTAGCAAGCCTGTGCAAAATCTTCACACTCTATTTATCTCTTTGTTACCTTTAAAATTATTATTTTATAGACATTTTTCATATGCATGTGCAAATTTAATATTTATTTTTTTCATGTGAAAGCATATTTCATTTTATGCTGGGGAAAAAAATGGCAACAATAAAAAATTTAAATTTCTATTTTGAAGCTGTTATTTTCATATTTTCATTAATTTTAAAAAATCTAATCAAAAATTTGTTACTACAAATAATTTACCAAATAAAAGGGGCAATAAAAAGGGGCAGATTTTTAAAAATGAGTACGAAAATTAGGTGGCAACCTGCGGTCACACACAGACATGGTACAAGGCACTGATGAGCTTAACCAGAGCCTCCTTAAGTAGATGCCTTCCACGCGCAGCGAATCCCAATGTTAAATTAGGCAACATTTAAAAAACAAAACTAACGCTAGGTGACAGCACCTACGCAGAGCAACAATTTTCTTCTCTTTCATAGATAAGTTATATTTTTCATATAAAAATCTAGCTATTAATTTCAATTTAAAGTCCAAAATTGTATTTTTTTCTTCTTTTAATTTGAAAAAATGATGTGAAAGTGCTTTATCGTAAATATTTTCAAAAAAAAAAAAAAAAAAAAAAAAATTCAAATATTTATATTTAAAAAAGTATAGGGTTTAATTTTCTTCGGAAGTGGACAAGACCTATTTTAGCTTTTCAACTAATTGAATCTAATAAATAACACCTTTTTTAAAAATATATTATTAATTAAAAAACGAAATTTAAAATTAAATAAGCAAAAACATGGTATGTCTATCACGCGATTAAATTATTTTTTATATATATTTATTCAATAAAAATTTCAATTTTTTTTTTAAATTTAGATATCAGATGAAAGTTTTGTTTATATAAATTAAAATCTCTGAACTTTAAATGAGTTTCAGTTTAGAATGAATAATTTATAATGATAAATTATTAAAATCATGTCTTTTTTTTCTTTTTCTTGGTCATGTCCTTTACGTTACATTTTTACCTTATTAGGTGTGAATTATTTTTCTTAAATCGACAATTTTATATTACTTATAAGAAAAATAGACCAGCACATTAATGAGATAAGTTAACATTCAGTAATAAAAATTGGAGAAGAAAACAATCTGTTGTCTAGTCCGTCACAAAAAATAAATAAATAACCATTAAGATTTAAATTTTTAAAATTAAGGATTTCTTGAGTATAAGTTTTCTCTCGCACGAAGTTTTTTTTTTCCCCAAGATTTTATTAGCTTTACCAGTTCCGAGAGTGTATGCTTTCGAAACTGATAGACAGTTTCGAAATAAAGTTGTGTTATGTTTACATGTTTTGAGGTCTCCTGAAACGAAAAATAATGTTTTTAGCGGTTGGTCTGTGCGCGTCGGTTTGTCTATCTCGGATATACTTCGAAAATGCTGAAAGTGTATTTCATTTTGTGTTAGGTGTTTTTCATATAAGATTAAATTTAAATGCACAATCTGATGTGCACATAGTTTATTGAAAACATACAGGGCTATTCAAAATTAAGCTAAACGTTCTTTTCTGTAGAATGTAATTGACGAAAGTGCTTTGCTACACTTTTTTTTTATGTCGACGAATACTGTTGAAGAAGGAAAATTAATTTTTCGAACCTATAATGTAAACAAAGTATTTTTTTTAAGTTCTATTTTCAACTCAGGTTTTTGAATAAAGTCACGTTTTGGGGTTCTCTGAATACAAAAAGCATTTTTTTTTTCTGTTTTTAGTGATTGATTTATATGCATATTTATTATCAGAATAACTTAAAAACAAACAAATGCAGAAAATTCACAATTGTATTTTAAAACTCGTATTAGGTTTCAATTTGAAAAAATTGATAAAGATTGGCAAATTTAAGGATAAATTAATAACATCCTTGAAATATTTTTACTTCCATTACCCTACTACCGTAGGTAATGAAAGTATTGTGTTCGGTCCAAAAATTCGATATCGAGTTTTCCCCTGATTTATATTTTTAAGGTCTCATGAGTCCAAAAAAAGTAGTTTTTGGCAATTAGCCAGTATATGTGTGTGTGTGTGTATATGTGAGTGTATGGATGTGGAGAATTTCTATTTCAAAAAATCAAGTCATCTTTCTGTTATACCTGATAATTTTTCAAATCAGTAATCAAATTTAATTTTTACATGAATTTTTAATTCCATATTCCATTTGTGTGGTAAAAGGTTAATAAAAGTAATGTTATGAATCTTAAAACTTAATATTTTTAAAAAGAACAAAAGTAGAAATAAAAATGTTCTATTTTTTCTTTTCAATATTCCCAACACTTTTGTATCGATTTAACTGAAATAATCAAATTTTTATACGCATTTACACAAGTCTTTAAAAAACAGTGGTATTAAAAAAATATAAATCAATCTTGTTCCTATATTGGAGTATTTTATAGTTTTATTCATAAGTTACTAATGTAATTTATGAATAAAACTATAAAATACTACAATATAGAGTTACTTCAAAGTAACTAAGAACAAGTTATTTTTCTGTATTCCTACATCAATAAATAAAAATTTCATTTCATTTTGTAATAAGCATAACTATTTTATTTGTTAAATCTAACTTACTAACAGAGGTGTCAACCCTTCGAATGTTTATATCATAATTTCTTTTAAATTTATCCTCGTCTTAATCACAGAATTTACGATAATAAATAAAAATAATGTTTTTTGTGAAAAATATTATTGATATTAAAAAATCCGGAGGGTTGGTAATTTTGCATTAAATACTTATGCAGTTTACATACCTTGTCTTGAAATATGAAACCGTGAAAACTTATATTTTCACGGCGACTCCGATTTACAAAATGGAACGACGCAATACACCATGCATATTATTAAAAAAAAAAAAAAAAAAAAAAAAACCTCCCACATTTGTTAAATTAATAAAACGTAAACCATGAAGAACTCAATTGAATCGCGGGAAATAAACAGAACTTTACGACTCGGTATCAAGCGCCATCTACTGGCTATGTTCTTCTTGTGCTGTTGCCAAGTTTTCGAGCGACTCGCTAGGCATCTACTTAAGGAGGCTCTGGCTTAACTATACACGCTGATTTAAAATTAACTTTGTTTCTTATCAACATAATAAAATTCGAATAATTAATGCCATTTATGTTTCATTAACAGCTGTATATCACAGTACTTTGACACAATTTGGATTAGCTGAGTATTTAAAATGCTAATGAAAATATATTTATTTAAACATTTCTATTTATTTAATTAAACAAGAAAAAGCTTAAATATATAGTGACAAGCAAAGCTTGCTAAGTAAGTAATATAATTGATACGTAAATTATTAAATATACATATACATATTATATAAACTTTTACAAATAAGCATCTGCGAACAACAAGTTTTTGTATAAGAAAAATATTTCAATAATTTAATGAGTTATTTATAATAACAGAAATGTACAAATTTAATCAGTTTAGCTTAAAATTGGGATAATTTTAATGTACTCACCTTATTCATCTTGAGTACTTGTATCGCAACATTGCTTTGCACAAAATTACATGTTACAACAATCACTTTTATACATGTATGAATTCTTTGTGTATATGAAAACTCAAAGCTCAAGTTATGATCATAGAAATAATAATAACAAAAACAAATAATAGTATAAGAAATAGCATCCCCCTCCCCCAATCTCATTCAAAAGCACTGGTTATCAACTTTTCATAAATGAATACTGATAAAAAACCGCAATATAATAGCACTGCACTTAATCATAAAAAAAAAAATATATATATGTAATCAAAAGCTTTGTGTAACCTCCATTTTCAAAGGAAAAGACTCCAAATATACATAACATTTAAATGCATTTTTTACAAAGTTATTTTTTATTCAAATTATTCATTTAAAATTAGAATCGCAGACAAAAGTATTAAAAAAATAGAGCTCTTATACTTACCAATCAGATTAGTTGGGTAAGGGTCCCCTAGAAAGACCTCCATGAAGAGCATTCCACCTCGTCTGTAGTGTAGACAACTGGTCTTTGCCCAAACTTCAGCAAAACTAGCTAAGAAAGCTATCCCATTGCATTTACCTTCTATTAAAACAGAAGGCATCAACAGAACAACTCACTTGGCATTTGATTTAATACCATCTGATGTGTAGGATCTGCATATTTCACAGATAATGCGCTGACATAACCTAAAAATGATGAACTTAAAAAGAATAACATATTACTGTTAAATTAATATTGTAATTTAAAATATGCAGTTGCAATGAAATGCATATGGAAACAAATGATGTGCCATATACTATGTTATCCACATTAAAAGGAAATATTCAGATTAATCACACCAAGATTACAAAGTATGTGACAAATGTTTTTATAGAAATATAGAAAGTTTAGCTAAATTAAATATATATTTGTATATGTTGCTATTTTAAATTTTTGCCATTTTGCTATTAAAATCATCTTTGGAAGAGCCAATATTTACTTGCGATAAATGAAAAAATAAACTTGCTTTGACAAATATAATTAATTCGATTAAAAATTTCAATTTCACAAAAGTAAATATACAGTTATATCCCAATACTTCAGTTACATTTCTCCAATTTCATAAGCATACATAGATTTTGAATATTAATCATTAAAGTATTAATGCCCCCTTTTAAAAAATTTGTGTGATTACATGGACTAAGAAAATAAATCCATGCAGCTGCACTTAGCTTGTTGTGACAATTATTAATAAAGCATTTGCTATTATTATTAAAGCTTCTATGTGAGTATACAGTTTACCTATGAGATTGCAGATTATTATTCTTTTTCGTTATTTACTTATTCAATAATTTAATATGTTGCAGTAGAATATAAGTCGATAACAATAAATTAAAGAGAAAGACATAAATTGAAATAATTTATATCGGATGGTATGTAGCAGAGAAGAATCAAGTACTACGGATATTAATAAGCTTCAATTTTTATCACAGCATTAGCACGGAGAAGGTTCGTATGTGTACAGAGATGGTTATATACCGTGGAAACTATACGATTTGTTTTTAACCATCATTATTTAAAATTCTGATACAATGACATTACTACTTTTAAAGCAGTATGAGCATTTTTTTAAGTAAACAATTCAGAGCAATGAACGAATCATACATAAACACAAATAAAGAAGTTATCTTAAAACATTACATATTTCCATTTTTTTAACAAAATAATTAACAGTTAAAGGAAAGAAAAAGGTTTTTTCTCACTCACTGCAGCAGACTTTGACATCAACATCAACAAGCCGCGCCGCCATTATTATTTTTATATTTTGCTTCGCTTCTCGCTTCATTTACTTACGCTATTACGCATGCTCAGTAACGAAAATTTACGGTTAACCTTCCTCTAGAGCTAGGTAGAGTTTCTGAGCCTGAGGTCGCTTTTCAGCCTCGGTAATGTTAACTACGGTTATTGGTGAATACCATTTGAGCGTTCAAGTCGGGCTTTCGCGGTTAACCGCAGGTTGAGGTAAACGGTGAATACGACCGTAAGTCTCTACCATCTCCTCTACCTTAGAGGAGAGATAACCCTAGAGAGAGCATCCCAAAATCTTCTGCCAACATTGAAAACACGTGACTGGGGGACACCTTCCTCGGACAAGGGAGTCTTTTTGCATGTATTTGAATGGCGATCTCTGCTATGATACTGAAATTGAAAAAATGGTCAAGTACTGCGTCGCATTTGGTTGCAAAGAAAAATATGTCAGTGGAGGACCTATAACCTTTCACAGGTATGTATATACTTTTAATTTCTATTAACATAATAGCACAATATTAAAATAAATAGACAATTTAATGGATGAAATCCAAATTATTCGTTTAGTCATGTGTTTTATATACAGTTCTTTGCAAATTTAAGAAAAAAATAATCAATTATATTAAGGTTTTTGAATATTTATATGTTTAATATTTCCGTTTTTGATGTTTTTTACGTACTTTTCCGTAGAAATTGGGAAATAATGAAAGAAATTTCACTTGCATCCTTCAATCCAGATTTGGCGCGATTTGGCGAAATGTAGAAATGTTTAACAACCGTAATGCACGATAATATTTTTGTTTTCTGTACGTCATTTTATAGTATAACGAAAATAAATGATTGTATTCTTTTCAAAAAGCATGAAGAAATATATTTTATTCTTTATTTACAAATAAAATTGCCCCCCCCCCCTTTTTTTTTTTTTTTTTTCTTTTTCATATGAATTTAGAGATTTTTCCGTTTTGAAAATTTGTAATAAATACAAAACTTTGAAATCCCCATAAATTGCTAGAACTCGCATCAATTGTTTCGGGTCGAAAGAAGACATGACCCTTCGTCAGGCGAACAAAGTAGTTACGAGTGCTGCAATCCATGCGGCAACGCACAAAGCCGATGAAAAATGAAGAGCAATAACAAATAAACTGGAATGTAAATATAAATAATGTTGTGATCAGAATTATAAAAGGGAAAAAACAAAATAATTAAATAAAAAAATTGAAAAATTTTCAATTAAAATTTTAGATTTAAAATTAATATAATTTTAAGTTTAAATTTTTAGATTTTAAAATATCTAACTGCCTTAAAATTTCAATGTAAACTAAAACAGGAGCTACGTGAGTAATTACCAAGCGTGAGACAAGAACAGAGTGGAATAAACATCATTAACAAGATTTTTCTAATTTTTAAATATGATTTTTGTTTAGCTTTGAATTGTTTAGATTTTTAGATCTAATTTTAATTTTATTTATTTGTTTCATTCATTAATGTTTTTAATTCTGGTCACACCACCATTTTTTTTTTTTTTTTTTTGCATTCGAGTTTATTCGTTTACGGTGCCGCACTCGTGCCCACTTTGTACGCCTGATGAGGGTTTTTGTCTTGTTTCAACCCGAAAGAATGGTTGCGTGTTCTAGCATCTTATGGTGTTTTATCAAAGTTTTGTACTTGTTACTTTTAAACGCCAGTTTTTTTTTTTTTTTTCTTTTAAATTATTGAAGATTTGTTTTTCATTTGTTATTTTAGACTGAGAGAGTACAAATTAGTGTCTTTAATTATTACAAGGCAAAATTTAATCCCATATAAAATCAACAAATTGTTTCCTTTAAGAATTTTAATTTAATAAATATTTTATTATTTGAATTTATAAATATTATAATTTTCAATCGCTTTAATCTGCTCTTTTTACGCATAGTATAATATCGTATATAGTTACAAATTACTTAAAGTGTGTTTAGCATTTTTCCATTTTCTAAATGCACTGTGCTATAACAATTTGAATAATTCTATTATATAATTTTTACACTCTTCTGAAATTAAACGATTCGAAATAATTGGATTTGTAAAAAATGTTTTCCAATTTTCGATGAATTTGAGGTGTCCTGTACACGATTTGACCATTTTTAGATAACGTCTATCTGACTCTTTTGTGTGTGTGTGTGTGAGAGAGAGAGAGAACAAAATTTTGAGGTTTCTCTATATCAAGAACTATTGTACAGATTTTTCATACAAATTTACTCTTTATTATTATTGTTTTTTAATCTTGAATTTAGTACCTATCACATTGAGGAAATTGCCCAATTAAGTGGCGCTGCTCTACAACAATTTCTGCCATACTGTACCTCAGTTTCTATTCCGTACAAATGTACAAAACTTGATATGCGAGAGGAACATTATAGAAATTATACCGGTTCGATTTGAATACATATCAGCCGAAAGGTGGTATTGGTATACTGCAGTTTCTTCCCCTTTATGCAGAAAGGCTATACACAGCTTTTATAAGAAAATTAAGAAAAATGCTTGTTTATGATATAGGCTTATTTATAATTAATGCATGGGAACAAATGTACAATTTCGTTGTCCATGGGTTTATTTTATTATAATTATTTCTCGTGGTGTATTTAATTACAGCATTTTCTTTTCTCATGTTCTCTCTCTCTCTCTCTTATTTAATATTTGTTTACTATTATTTTTCTCGTGGTTGTTTACCGCAAAAGGATTATAAAGTATATTGATGTCTTAAATAAATAATATTCTAACTCTTGTACTACTAATAATAAAATTAAAATTAAATCATCCAAAAAAGAGTTTGAAGCATTTAAAAATATATCTCAGACTTTAAGCTTAACAAAGAATATTTTAAATAATCCAAAGTTAATATCCATTAAATTGTATTATTTCTTTAAAAAATATGTTTTGTTTTTAAACCTTAATGAATATGTTACCGTTAAAACGCGAAATCCGTTAATCTGCAGATTACCTAGCTAATCTGCAGATTAACTAAAATAACCCGTTAAAGTGTGGAATAAAGAGTTTTCCGCATTTTAACTAGGTAATCTGCAGATTAACGGCTTATGTGTCGTTAAAGTTCAAATGTTTGTTTCGAGCGTTAGTTTTTTTTACATTCACTATGACGTCAAACAGTCATGTGATACAGATACGCGAATCCTAGTCTGTGACGCGATTGACCTTCAAACACAAACCAAAACTTTTATCCCTTCCGCTCCGCTATGAGCCTAAACGTGGATCATCGAAGCTATGATATTAGGTTTCTTCTTATGACCAACACAAAATTTAAAGTAACAAGTAAGTTATAATTGTTTTGATTTATTTCTTCTCTTTTTAAATTCTGTCAATATAAGTTTGATACGGGTCTGCATTTTATTAATGAAATCTAATTTTAATTAAAAGCTTTCTCTCGTGAAACTTCATTTTCAATTATGAATACTAAATTTACAACACAGTAATTATTTTCTCCCGAAATAAAACTATTAAACCACAACTTTTTAAAACTAATTTATTTTAAAATTGATTAAAATTACTATTACTTACTGAAAAAAAAAAAAAAAACATGTATTAAATTTTAACTCTGGAAAATATGGCAATCAATATTATGACATTAGTTAATAAATACTTAATATGAAAATTTTATGCATTTTTTAGCACTTCATTACAATTTTCTTTTTTGTTTCTTTCAATTTCAAGTTTCCTTTATATATTTTATATATCATGATTATATTTTTAATTTTAATTTTGTTCGCTTTTTCAGATAATTTCGTTGTAGTTTATTACATAAAATGTGTTAATAAAGTTTTTTTTTTTTTTTTTTGTAAAATTAATATATTTGCTAAAATTGTACAGATATATGTATGCTGCAAAATATAGTTTAATAAAGCATTGGAAAACTGTCATTTTAATTTTCATGCGTTCTAAAAATTATTAAAGCAATTTTAATTATTTGAAGTACTTCTTAAAATGCTTCTGATATGTCTAATTCAATATTTCTTTAGCGAATTAAAAATTGGTGCATAACTTTTTTTAAAATATAGTAATAGCAATATAAGTTGTTAATAAAACATTTTTTTTTTTTTTTTAATTGTTAAATATTTTTATTTGAAAAGAAATCGTTACTGTATTACAATTCTAACATTCACTTATAAAATAGACTTTATTGAAAGCTATTAAAGATATTATATTTCATATTAAAAATGCATAACATCTTCAAACTTATATTGACAGAATAAAAAAGATGAAATAAATAAAAGATAAATAAATAAAACAAATATAACTTTAAACGACATAAAAATTAAAACACATACAGATTAAAATAAGTAAAGAAAGAAAAGAAAACTATTTTTTTTTTCTTTTCCCTAATGAAAAAAACAAATACAACACAGCGTGCTTTAACATTACACCACCAGAGATCTTATTTTCACTTTAACGAGTGTATAGTAGGTAATGTGCAGATTACCTAGGTAATTTGAGAAATGAAACAATTTTTCTCACTTTAACGGATCACCCTAGTTAATGTGCAGATTACCTAGCTAATGTGCAGATTAACTGATTTCTGCACTTTAGCGGTAACAAATATACTTTAATCTATATTCTTATTTTTTTTTTCTTCTTTAGCTTTCCTAAAGATAAAAGCAGGCGGAAATTATGGGAAGATAAGATTAGAAGAAAAGACTTTAAAGCTACCGATTATTCCCGCATATGTTCGAAACATTTTTTACCAGATAATTTTGAAAAAAAAATAGATTTGGAGGCACTTGGTTGAAGAAGGATGCCGTACCAAGTATATTTGAATTTCCAAATGCTTGTTTTACACAAAAAGCAAATGAAAAAACCCGAAGAAAAAGAAAATTCCAAACCGAAGAAGATGTGAGCATCCTTGAAGGTAAAATTTCAAAATATTTTTTAAGCTGATTACTTTAAATTATGATATTTGATTGTCAAAATATTTTTAAAAATACATAAAATTTATAAAATGTACTTTATTTTTAGATGCAGCTACTGGAAATGACGCGGTAAAATCTAGAAAAAAATTTAGATATATGGGTGAATTCGAGGAAAACGATATGAATTCGCCAACAAAAGCATGCAAGTATTTAAAAATTGCTTGTCGTGTCAAAGAAAAGAAAAATACTCAATTGAAGTCACTGAGAACTAAAAACAAGAACTTAGAAAAACGTGTCGCTTCTTTGAAAGAAATATTAAAGGCTTTGAAGAAGAAAGGTTTCATTTCAGATGCAGCTTCTAATGTCTTAGAAGTAAGTTTATTTATTTATTTATATTATTATTATTATTTTTTTTTTTTTTACTCAGAGAAGTAATTATTTAAAATAACTAAATTTAATACTGGATTCTCGGTAGTGCAAATTATTGCGCTTTCTTAATTATTAGCATCTCTTATAAAATTATATATATATAATTTTTTTTTTAATATAGAGCGCTTGTATAATATTATATTTATATTAAATAATATTGACAATGAATAGGTAAGATTTCACTTACCTGGATAAGACAAACAGCACTGGTACACCATGCGTCCAATTAATTATTTAATCCATTTGAAAGCCACATTCTTGATTCACCAACAGGCTGAAAAATAAACTTATGAACATATTAAACTATTATTTAGTTGTGTAAATTATGATGAATGATTTTGTAATTCTTCTTTTTCTTTTGTAACTTTAATTTCCTTGATTAAATACATATCTTTATAATAAATGTATATAATAAAATATATAAGAGCGTTTTCAAACGCCCTGTTTAACTAAAGCTACATATTCACAGAAAGACAACATTACATATACATCAGAGATTGAAATCGAGCAGAAGAGAGTTTCATAAAATGATGACTGGACAGTTTTACTTCCTCCTTTAACTGGGAGTGCCGCGTATTTTTCTCTCTACGTCTGCATTGAAATTTACTCGGGATAACTGATAGTCTTTAAGACAATTCTTGATTAAAATGAAAATTATCGGTCACACAAAATGTCAATTTAATCTTGTTTTGTGACACCCCTACTTGACCGGTATTTTCAATGTTCTCCTAAATTTAGTTTGTTTCTTAAAGTTTTAAAAGCCGGCCCTGGTAGGGGTTTTGTAAAGATGTCGGCAATCATTTCGTTGCTGGGGATATATTGTAGTCTGATGGTTCCTTCTTCATACAAATGTTTGATTAGATGAAATTTGACGTCGACGTGTTTTGTCCGCGCTTGATATTTGTCAGATTCAATTAATTTAATCGCTGATTGGTTATCTTCATAAATTGTGATTGGTTTTATTTGATTTAAATCTAAGTCATTTAAAAGTCTAATGATCCACATGCTTTCTTGAGCAGCGCATCCTGCTGCTATATATTCCGCTTCTGCGGTGGATTGGCTGACGCATTTTTGTTTTTTCGAATACCAATAAATTGGATTTTTCCCAATAAAGAATATATTTCCTGTAATCGACTTTCTGTCCTGGGGGTCGTTCGCAAAATCCGCATCCGCATATGCGGTTAGTATAGCAGGATGCTCATTGTCATATTTTAATTTTAAATTAATTGTAGTTTTTAGGTACTTGATGACTTTCTTGGTACTTTCCCAGTCACATACTCTAGGTCTTTCGTTGTGACGAGATAAAAGGTTGACGGCAGCACTGATATCAGGTCTGCTGACAGTGGCTATATATAGAAGTGCCCCTACTGCCTTTCTATAATCAGTATTGTCAGTTAAATAATTTTCATTCTTATAATCCTTTAAGTAATTTGTATCTATGGGAGTATTAGTGGGTTTCGCATTTTCTAAATTAAATTTATTTACTAATTGTTTAATCTTGTTTGACTGATCTATTAGCAAAGTATTGCTGTCTGGTCGTGTTATATTTATTCCCAGATAATTAGTAACGCTCCCAAGGTTGGTAATACTATATTCACGCCTAAGTTCTTCTATTATATTGTTTATATCATGTTTGGTTCCAGCAATTAATATATCATCTACATACACTAGTATGTAGACGGTTTTGTTATTTGTGTTTCTTTTGTAAAGGCATTTGTCAGTGGAACTTTGTGTGAAATTCAACTTTGTTAATGTTTCGTTTATTTTTGAATTCCAAGCCCTGGCTGACTGTTTCAGCCCGTAGATGGCTTTGTGTAATTTACAAACTTTATGTTCTTCACCGGGATTTATGAATCCCTCCGGTTGTTGCATGTAAATTGTTTCTTCGAGCTCACCGTGTAAAAACGCGGTTTTTACATCCAAGTGGTTTAATTCTAAGTTTTTATATAGGGCCATTACAAGAAAAGATCTAATTGTCGTATGAGACGCTACCGGGGCGAACGTCTCGTCATAATCTACCCCATACTTTTGGCTAAAGCCTTTGGCGACAAGCCTGGCTTTATATTTTTGGATTTCACCCTTATCATTATATTTCGCCTTGAATGCCCATTTTGAGCCTACTATGTGTGTGTTAGGGGGAGGGTCTACTAATTCCCATGTATTATTTTCGTTTAAAGAAGCAATTTCATCTTTGGCTGCTTTTAGCCAATTTTCCCTTTCTATGGAATTTTGTATCTGCAATATTTCATGGAAGGTTTTGGGTTCGTTTACGTTCATAGTATTTGTCATTAAAGCAAATCTGTCAGGTGGAACACCTTTGTTAGCTCTTTCCGACCTTCTCGGAATTGTTCGATCTGTTATGTCACGATTAACATCCTCAGTTTGGTCCGAATTTTGATTTATTTCATTTAATATTACCGGGAAGTTATTTTTATGATCGTTTGTTTCGCTAGAATTCCCTTCATTTGTATTATTGTTTGTCTCTAACAGTTCATTATCGATAGACTCAAAATTATTATCCTTTGTTTTTGTTTCAACGAACTTTACGGTTCTACATATCCTAACATTATTATCTATAAATACTCTATAACCTTTACTTCTAAGGTCATAACCAACAAGTATTCCTTCCTTTGCCCTGTTGTCTAGCTTCCCTCTTGTGTTTTTGTGAGTATACACATATGCCTTACAACCAAATGATTTTATATGCGAGAGATTTGGTTTATTTCCATTCCATTTTTCATATGGTGTTTTATCGCATGCACTCGTTGGCAATCTATTCTGCAGGTAATTAGCAGTCATAAGGGCTTCACCCAAAAATTTATTTGGCAAGCTGCTTTGTCTTAACAAACATCTGGTCATTTCAACCAATGTTCTATTTTTTCTCTCCGCCACGCCATTTTGAGGAGAACAATGCGGTACTGTTAATTGGTGTTCGATTCCTTCATTCGCGAGAAAGTTTTCAAATTCATTGCTTGTATACTCTCCGCCGTTATCGGTACGCAATATTTTTATTTTCCTGCCGAACTTGTTTAAAGTCAACGCATAATATTGTTTAAATTTATCAAACACCTCACTTTTATTTCGCAATAAGTATGTAAATGTGAAACGACTGTAGTCGTCTATAAACGTTAAAAAATAATTTTTCCCTCCTATTGTGGAAGTTTGAAAGGGTCCGCAAACATCTGAAACAACTAGATCTAATGGTTTTTCTGCCCTGAAAGTTGCCCTTTTCGAATATGTGTCATCCTCCAATTTTGAAATGATACAGATTTCGCATTCTGTGTTGTGTTTACATTTATTTAACTCTATTCCGGTTGCCATATTTTTGTCGACGAGTTCTTTTATTTGTTGTAGATTTTTATGCCCTAATCTTTCATGCCACAATTTAGTACAATTCCTGTTTTCGCAAGCTTCTACAATATTTACACTTTCGGAAAATTTTTCGCTCGTTTGTAGTTCATATAAATTATCTGTCAAGTTCGCCTCTATATAAGTTTTATTCCCGAATTTGATTTTACATTCATGATTTTTAAATATGGCAACACAACCATTCTCTGTTGCTTTCTTTACCGATATTAGATTTGTGGCTTATTGGGTATGTATAAAACCTCTTTTAAAGTAATATTGTTTATTTCCTTATCCGAGTTAATTACTTTAAGATTTACGTCGCCGCAACCCTGTGAGACTACGGAGTGCCCATTCGCTAACATAACAACACTAACCTTTTCGTTGTCTTTCAGATTTGTAAATTGGTTTATGTCGTTGCAGATATGCCTGCTACTCCCACTGTCGACTATCCATGAGTTATGCTCAGTTTTATCAATGATAAATGTAAGATTCTTTAATTTATTCTCAGTTTCCCTTATGAGTTGTGTTTTGTTTTTGTACTTGCTGGGATTGTTACCGCTGTTATGAAAATTATTATAATTCCTTTGGTTATGATTTGGTCTGGCGTTTAAATGCCAGCATTCGTTACGGGTGTGTGAATTCTTTCCGCAAAAATTGCAATGTTTACTTGGTGGTGTTTTACGCTTAATTTGAGTTTTATACGCGTTTTCACCTTTTGTTTGGTGATTTTCTGTCCTTTTAATATATTCGTCAAACAATTTGCTTTTAATGTACTCTGGTGTAAGTTCATCGTCATTTCTGGCTTCGATAGCCGTTATCAGGGTATCATAACTAGGAGGTAGCGAGCACAACATCAACGCTGATAAGTGCTGCTCATTTATTTCTTCTCCTATCGCTAACAATTTGTCCCTTAACTTATAAATACTAGTTATGTGTTCTATCAGATTTCCCCCTTCTGTTAGTTTGGTGGAATATAATTTTCTGAGTAAGAATAATTTGCTGCTCAGATTAGCCCTCTCATGTATATTTTTAAGTGCATCCCATGTCTCCCTGGCTGTGGACAAATGCTTAACATATACTATTTGTGTGTCTTCTATAGCTAAATTAATTATGGCACGCGCCTTTCGATCTTTAGATCGCCATTCATCAGTTAATGGGTTTGGGGGCGCTTCTATAATAACCTGGAAGAGATCCTCCTTCGTGAGGAGCATCTCTATCTTGAACTTCCAGTTATCATAATTACTGGAGTTCAATTTCTCAACTAATGTTATTTCTTTTGCGGGAGCTGCCATTTTGTTTATTTATTATTTTTATTTTTATCAAAACATATTTTTATATACCACGTATATTTAATTCTTTGAAAAGTTCAAATAATATTTGGAGAGAGAGTATTTACTGAGATAACAGTTATGAGTTTTTTTTTTTTTTTTTTTTTTTAGTTATGAGCACATACAAGTTGATTTCAGTATATAATCATTCACAGACAGTATTTACTGAGATAACAGTTATGAGTTTTTTTTTTTTTTTAGTTATGAGCACATACAAGTTGATTTCAGTATATAATCATTCACAGACACTTATACTATTTGTATATACATATAATATGCTTAATATTGAATTTCTTCAAACACATATGTTAATTATATTTTATAATTTCTTTCTTTTTAAGTCCCAGTGCTGCAATTTTATTTTGCGCTCTTTTATTTAAGAGACCTCTTTAATTAAGAGAATCAGTCTCATAATCTATTTAAAATAACTAAATTTAATACTGGATTCTCGGTAGTGCAAATTATTGCGCTTTCTTAATTATTAGCATCTCTTATAAAATTATATATATATAATTTTTTTTTAATATAGAGCGCTTGTATAATATTATATTTATATTAAATAATATTGACAATGAATAGGTAAGATTTCACTTACCTGGATAAGACAAACAGCACTGGTACACCATGCGTCCAATTAATTATTTAATCCATTTGAAAGCCACATTCTTGATTCACCAACAGGCTGAAAAATAAACTTATGAACATATTAAACTATTATTTAGTTGTGTAAATTATGATGAATGATTTTGTAATTCTTCTTTTTCTTTTGTAACTTTAATTTCCTTGATTAAATACATATCTTTATAATAAATGTATAGAATAAAATATATAAGAGCGTTTTCAAACGCCCTGTTTAACTAAAGCTACATATTCACAGAAAGACAACATTACATATACATCAGAGATTGAAATCGAGCAGAAGAGAGTTTCATAAAATGATGACTGGACAGTTTTACTTCCTCCTTTAACTGGGAGTGCCGCGTATTTTTCTCTCTACGTCTGCATTGAAATTTACTCGGGATAACTGATAGTCTTTAAGACAATTCTTGATTAAAATGAAAATTATCGGTCACACAAAATGTCAATTTAATCTTGTTTTGTGACAGTAATATGTATTATACTTATACGTAAATGATAATAATTATAAAAATTTTAATTGCACGCATATTTAATTAAAATATCTGTATACGTAGATCCCATGCTTTAAAGTAGATATACTATCATTACTTTTCTAAACTCCATGCTGTACATTTATTGTGCTCAGAGAGAATATGAGCTTTAAAAGTATATCTTAAATTTGCGTTTTGAGAGTGCATCGTGCAGCTTAGTGAAATAAGGGCGTTAAAAGGCTTGTGTTACACTAATGCCTACTTTATTTCTCCGATGAAGGATTGTGCCCTAATACTTCAAACCGAAACGCATGTTGCTACTTCTTGCAGTATGTAAACGTGCACTTACAAAGTTTTTATCAACTTGTTATGAATTTTTTCTCTAATTGTGCTGGGAAAAGCACTTGAATGTGGGGTATATGAATAGGAAATGCTAATTTATACTGATTGTGGTGATAATTTAATTTACTACCTACGCATACATATATATAAATTAAATTATCACCGTGACTATAATATTATTCGAAATACATCTCATTTAAAATTTCATATGTTGGTATCTTCATCTCTCTTTCATTTGCTGAGTGTTGTAAGGGAATTAAATTATTCAAATTATATATATATATATATATACTAGCTGACCCGACAAACGTTGTTTTGTCATATAAATTATTTCTAGAGAATATTTTGCTAGAAAAAAATAACTAACTTATTGTAAGTGTGTAAGGATGTGGTATATAAGTGAATCAGGTATGGAGCGCTGTGAACGGTGACTGTGAATTCCGATTATAACGTAAAAGACATAATTACCGAAATTTTCGCTACTTGCTTCTTGCTACTTGCTACTTGGTACTTTCTACTTGCTACTTGGTACTTTCTACTTGCTACTTGTTATTTAAAACCTCCGCTGAATGTCGAACAGCACAAAATTTTATTTCATACGGCAAATATTTCAATTTATGAGAGAATCTCTCATAGCAACGAATTTCACATGAGAATTCCGTCTTTTTTGAATAAGCTGTAACAATCTGGACCGATTTGATGAAAATTTTTATCAAAAAGTTATTACAATATCTAACATCATTACATGTACATTTATCACAATTCAACCAATCGATGCATGTGAATATGTGTATAGTATGAGCGAAGTGAAATGTAGAGTTCGTATTAAATAAAAACTTAAACTCGTTTTGATTAAAGGTGAAAAAGTTGAAACTCAATTTATTTTATAACAGGTATATTTTTTTAATCTACAAAAACTTAATTTATCGTAATGCCACTGGATGTACAATATTTTTGGTTAATCCTTGAGGAGTATACACAAACAAATTCGAAGGTTTTCCAACCCTGGAACACGCAACATATAATTGGCCGTGAGAAAAGCACGGATTTTCTAAATCTAAGCCACAAATTGGGACCCCTTTGGTGACTTTAAATATTTTAAGCCATTTTTGCGATGAATTGAAATGGCTATCTCAATTGTGGAACTAAAGATCTTGGCGAGAATTGCGGATACCTAAAACTCCTTAGTTTTAGGTATCCACAATTTTGAAACAAAATGGCATAACAAGTTCAATAATAACGTTGTTAGCGTTCTTTACATTGTATGTTTATACACCAAAATTTAAGCAAGTTCGGTCTTTTGTACTTTGTACAGTCGAGGAAAAAAAAAACACTTGCTATTATTTCGTTATTAATTAGCACACAAAAATATAATATACTAGCAGGCTACGCCCGCTTCGCTGGTCACTATATTTAAATGAATTTTTGAAAGAATTGAATTAATATTTATTTTTTTACACCACATTCTTGAAAAAACCAAAAAAAAAAAAAAAAAAGAAAAGAAAATGAAATTGCTCCAAACTTCGCTTAGGGTACCCGCTGTCTACGGCAGCTTTTTTCCCGCCCGCACTGCATCAGGTCTAGATTTCCCGTGACTGTAGAAAGATCTTTTCCGGGCACTTCAATCTGGATATTTATCGACGGTAGGGGGGATCTGCTACAATTTAAGAACTACGATTTTAAAGATGACTGTATCTCAGCATCTATTAAATATTTTAGTTTTGAACCATGTATTTTATAGCCCATGCTATTTACACTTTATTACAATTTGATTCCGACCAATGAAATAAAATAAAACAAAACAAAAAGTTGATTAAAAAATAAATATAACATATAAACAAATAAATTTTAATCCTTTTTACTACGTATATACTACTATTTTTCCCGATAAATACTGTAAATTAAAAAAATTAACAAATAAAAGTTTTTTCTTTTAAAGGAATTAAAAATTGAAAAATAAGAAGTTGTTCTACTATAAAAAATTAAATATAACTGTTATAAATTTTTTCTGCTGCATTACGATTAATAAATATAACAAATAAAAAAAAAAAAAAAAAAAAAAATTCGCCTTCAAATGAATGTATTCAATAAAAATAAGTTGCGTAATAGCCGTTGCTAAGATACGCAGACGATAGAAGCAAAATAATAAATCTATGAAAAATGAAGCATTAAAGCCAATATTTAAAATCGAAAAAACTTTAATTTAAAAAATTCAAATTCGAAATTCGAAAAAATCTCGATGAGGTGCACACATGCATGGTCCCAGGTACCTATATGCCAAATTTGGAAGCTCTGCGATCAGTAGTGTGAGCACCAGAGCGCAGATACACACACAGACACTTCTCTTTATTTATATAGATGAAGATGATGAGGTCATTTTATAGTAAAATTATCCATTATAGCATATATTATATTTCACTCCTCCATAAAAATTAATTTTAAAATCGTCTGCTTCTTTTATACTTTTATTTTAATAGAATTTTAATATAATTTAATTTATATATTAGTCATTTTAGCATTTTTATCCTAAGTAGCATTAGCAATAATATATATCACTTCTCCATTAAAATTTATAAGACCCTACAATAAAATTAATTTGTGCTTAATATCAACTCTACGAAAATTTTTATCAATCGCTTCCAAATTTTGACCTAAGGTTCAAATCTCAATCCTGTGGGTATTTACATCAGCTACAACGTTTTCGTCTTTATTCGTAAATAATAATTTAACTGTATTAAATAGTTTACTGGAATATAATTCAACGTATAACTTAGTCACAGCAACGCGTGACCGGGTCTGCTAGTTGAATTATACGAAATTTATTAATAGGTTAAAAAGTTGAAGATTCTTTGTGTAGATGGCAGCACCAAATATATTTCAGCTTTCATTTCAACCCAGTCGAAAGGTATCGACATCTGTTAGAATCATTTGGAGTTAACAGATAATTGTGACTGTCAAATAATAACAGACAAATAATTAGCAATAAATTAAAATTGCGACTATAAATTGAGATTTAAACTATCCTATCTCTCAAGTTGGATCGAACTGCACATGGTGTGCGAATTTTATTATAATCAGTTAAGTGGTTTAGCAGTCCATTGAAGATAAACATTGTGACACGAGATTTATATATATTAAGATATAATAAAATAAATAATAATAATAGACAGATAATAATTTTGCACCTTCGCAGATAAGAATGATTGTAAATTAGAATATGATAATTGTTGTCTTTGTGTTATTTAAAATACATTGATACCCAAAAGACAAAAAACTTGGTTTTTATGGTTAACATTTTTATGTGTGTACGTAGATAAGCGTAGCGTTCAAATATACGAAAAAGAATTAAATTAGGGCTTACTTTCAAAATATCCGTTGCTAAACACTTCGATGTAACAGTTAGTAATATGAAAACTGAAAACTTTACCCCTTTCTTCTTTTTCTTATTCCTATAATTACCTATTTATCTAACGTAAACCGACCAGATATCCTCATTTTCTGAGGAAAGTGTGCCCTTTTTAAGCCCTTTTTTTTTTTTTTAATATAGCAAATAATTTATTCGTCATAATTATTAGCTTTTCGACCATTTACTACTACGATTGGTAGTGGTAAAAAAAATAAAATAAAAATAATGATAATAAAATGCTTCTAAAATTCTAGGCAGCTATAGTGTGACGTTAAACTTATCTGTAATTGTGTAATAGTAATAATTTACAATGCTATTCACTTATAAAGGCTGTCATGTTTGTCACCTTACTAATAGTAGGAATGTGATCGTAATAATAAATATGATAAATTTAAATAAATTGCTTTAAAGAAATCTTTATTGATTTTTTTTTTTTTTTTTTTTTTTTAATTCCATAAATATTATTAACTATTTTCTCTCTCTCTCAGCTATCGTTACCTGGTCCTGCTGCAGAGTTACTAAAAAGAATGAAAAGTGGAACTGAAAAAAAGAAATATTCTCCAGAACTTCGGTCTTTTGCTTTAACGCTTCAATTTTATTCAAGTAAAGCGTATAGGTATGTGAGGAAAGCGTTCAATACGGCTTTGCCACATCCGAGTACCATTAGAAAGTGGTATGAGCATATCAAAGGAAACCCGGGTTTCACAGAGGAATCCTTTAAAGCATTAGAAATGAAGGTAAAAGAGGCAGAAGAAAATAAATAAATAAATAAATAAAATCATATGTTCATTAATTGTAGATGAAATGGCTATTAGACGTCAGATAGAATGGGATGGCAAGGAATATTCAGGTTACATTGACTATGGTACAAATGTAAATAATGATGATTTGACCGTTGCAAAAGAATGTTTAACTTTTGTGGTAAACTGTTTAAATGGAAACTGGAAAGTTCCCGTGGGATATTTTTTTATTAATGGTTTAAGCTCAAAAGAGCATGCCAATTTAATAAATGAAAGTTTAAGAAGAATCTTTGACACAGGTATAGAAATTGTAGCACTGACGTTTGATGGCACAAATGCAAATCTTTCAACAGCAAGAGTTTTGGTGGCTAAAATTAATGAAAATAATGCAGAACCTTATTTTCCACACCCAGTTGCTAAAAAAAATGTATGTATACTATTAGGTGCTTGCCATATGTTTAAATTAGTCCGTAACACATTGGCCTCTATGGGGTCCATGTATGACTATAAAGGGGATATAATAAAATGGGAATATATTGTACAACTCGAAAAATTGCAACAAAGAGAAAATCTGTCAGTTGCGGCGAAATTAAAACGAAGCCATGTCGAGTGGAAACGACAAAAAATGAAAGTCAAGCTAGCGGCACAAGTTATGAGCAACAGTGTTGCTGATGCTTTATTTATATGTATCAGCAGACCTTAAAATAGAAACATTTAAAGGTTGTGAAGCAACGGTCCAACTTTTAAAGTGCTTCAACAATTTGTTTGATGTCCTCAATAGCCGAAACTGTCTGAGAAGCTCCTTTCGGACTTAAAAATAAAAAAATCTATAACTACTTTCTTAGACTATTGAGAATTTTACATAAAAAGATTAACTACTGCACTGAATGGGCCGACTATATTAAGCAGCCAAAGGAAGGTTGGGTTCTTGGGATTTTTAACATGCATTGCTAGTATAAGATATTTACACGAGGAACTTGTTTCCACGAATGTTTTAAAATTTTTACTCACGTATAAGCTGTCACAAGATCACATTGAAATGTTTTTCAGTGCAGTAAGAAGCAGAGGTGGCGTTAACAATAACCCAACAGCTAAGCAATTTAAGGCTGCATATAAACATTTGCTTTGCCACCACGAAATAGTTTCCTCAGAAAATTCCAACTGTTTGGCATTAGATGATACAAGCATTCTGGATGTATCATCTGCTGTAAACAGATATCCGAAAAACATAAATACAAGTATTTCAACTTATAGTGAAAGTGAAGAATTAGAGATTGGGGAAGATTTGCCACTGGATTTGGGCAGTTTTTCATCTTTAGGAAAATATGTTGATGATGTCGTTGGATACATAGCGGGATTTGTACTTAAATCCTTAAGTAAAAAAATCAAATGCATGTATTGCATTGACGAATTAGCTAAAAATCCAGTGGCATCCAAACTTTTAACAAGAAAAAATCGTGGTGGGCTTATAATTCCGGAGTATGATTTAATAAGAGTATGCAGAGCAGGGGAAAGAAGTTTTAGGCAAGTACAAACTGAAAATAAATTAAAATCAAAGTTTGCAATGCAATTGTTATTAAATTATTCTATTGCTCAAATTGAAAGTTCAGTATTTTCATATGTACAACACATAATAAATCAACAAACATTAGAAAATCACCGAATATTTTTAATAAAAGCCGTCCTTTTTGAGTATTTAAAAATTCGTCTATATCACTACGGTAAAATTATTACTGCAAATTTGCAAGCAAACAAGGTAAGATATAAATTCAAAAATGACCATTTTTATGGGACATTAAATTTTTAAATATCTAGCTTCATCGACATCATTTGTATTTTTCTTTTATTTTTCATTATCAGCGGCAAACGAAAAGTTAATTTTTTAAATTTTCAAATCACGGTATTCTTTTTAATAAAATTGTTGTAGTAAATAAGTTTTTTTTTTTTTTTTTTTTTTTTAATAACTATTCTAACATATTGCATTTGTTTGTAATTGATTATTTAATATAAGTACTTTTTACTTCCATTACCCTACTACCGTAGGTAATGGAAGTATTGTATTCGGTCCAAAAATTAAATATCAAGTTTTCACCTGATTTACACGTTTTAAAACCTCCTGAGTCTAAAAAAGTAGTTTTTGGCAATTGGACTGTGTGTGTGTGTGTGTGTGTGTGTGTGTGTGTGTGTGTGTGTGTGTGTGTGTGTGTAAGTAAGTAAGTAAGTAAGTAAGTAAGTAAGTAATCTTCTGGCTATCATATCTTTGAAACTAATAAAGATAGAACTACGAAACTTCAGAATTGAGACAGATCTGGTGCACTCAAATAACGGCTCTAACGATTTTCTTCAAAATTGTTTCATTAATCTTTTTTAGATACCCTTTCTCATGTATTACGTGCCATCCTGATTAGGTAGTTAAGTTTTAGATCTCGGAAATTTGTGTTAAAAAAAATACCCCCCCCCCCCCTTTTTTTTTTTTACTCGCTATGTAAACTCTGTTTTATACGTCTTCATACGTGTATCAAGTTTCTATTAGTGGAAAATTTCAAAAAATGCATATAATATCTCCAAAAGAAAAAAAAATGTACATAATACGTGTAAAAGTGGGTAATGGAAGTCGTGTGGTTATTTCACACCAGATTTATTATTATTTTTTTAAACATAATTAAAACATGTTTCTCTTATTTGAATCATATATTATTTCTTTCCCTTCTCTAACTTTTGTAAAAAATGCTTAAATTATAATATACTGTTTACAAGATATGAAATATATATCCTAGTATTATTTATATATTTATTTTTAACCTAAATATGTTATAATAAATATTGTTTTGGGGTCAAACTTTCGAAATTGAGGTTTTCTTTATTTATAAGTTTTGAGGTCCCTTGAATCCAAAAATTAGGTTTTTTAGCAATAAGTCTGTGTGTATGAATCTGTTATTATCATAACTTAAGAAGAGATTTTAGCAGGAAATTCAAACTCAAAATTCTAAATTTCTATCATATGGCGATTTTCTTAAAACTCTTTAGTTGAAATAGGAGAAGTGGTTCGTGTGCAGGAACTTACAAAAGTATTCAGATACTTTACACGTGTGTTCGTTTCAAGTTCGATCACATACATTATTATATTACTTATTCTTATTTTATTAATTAATTAATTAATTATTTTTTATTTTATTTTATCTATATTATTATTATTATTTGTTGCAATACAGTTTTCTGCATGAATTTTTTAATGACAGCATACAGCATATTGAGATTAGTCAAATAAATTAAAAGGATGCCTTATTTTTACAATTCTGGGAATAATTTAAAATAAATTTTTAAATTCAATAAGTCTTATGTCTTAAGAATATTGCTACAATGTTCTAATGGAGGTTTGCTGATACATATATATCAAACAACGCTGATTCTAAAACTAATTAAAAATATTTTTAAAGTACAATAGAAAATTTTTAAGTGCAATGTCTCATAACTTACACGTTAAACTGTAATATAATAATGCATAATAAAAATAAATAAATAAAATAAAAGTAGTATGATTATCACACCGGATTATTCTATTGAAAATGGTGAACATAGAATTTATAATTAATTTATAGAATCACAAACAAGAATTTTAGATACATAAAGTAATTAAATAAAAATGAAGTACAAATAATTAAATAAAAAAGAAATATAATAAAAGAAATATATTGTCATTTACAAGATTTAAAAAAAAAAAATGCTAAGAAAATGGCTAGCATTATAGTATTTTAAATTATAACCTGCATTGCATAATAACATACTAGTTCAAAAACAACTTGTGCCATCAAATGTCTGGTTATTCTGGATTTAAAATCTGTAAATCGAAATATTTAGTTTAATTCTTTATTTGCACAATTGAAATTTGTAAATCAAAACCTTTAATTTAATTTTTTATCTGCATAACTGAAATTTGTATACCAAACATTTAATAAAATTTCTAAAACTGAAATCTATATTTCGAAATTACTTAAGAATTTTTAGTTAAAATTTATATATCTGTTATTGAAACCGATATATTGAAGTGTTTAATTGAAATCTGCATCTGTATAATTTAAACTTGTATCTGTATGTCAAACGTTTAATGAAAATTATTAAATTGAAATCTATGTATCTAAATATTTATTTTAAATTTGTATCTGTATAACTGAAATTAGTATCTATATGTCAAATGTTTAAGGAAATTTTTAAATTAAAATCTGTATATCGAAATACATTGTTGAAATCTGCATCTATATAATAAAAATATGTATTTGTATGTCAAACGTTTCATTAAAATTCTTAAATTGAAATCCGTAACTAAATGTGAAACTTTTAAGAAAATTCTTAAATTGAAATCTGTTTATCGAAATGTTTAATTGAAACATGTATCTGTATATCAAATGTTGGATGAAAATTCTAAAATTGAAATCTGTAACTTAATGTGAAATTCTAAGGAAAATTCTTTAACTGAAATATGTATATCGAAATGTTTAATTGAAGTCTGCATCTGTATAACTGAAATGTGTATCTAGATATAAAATTGAAATGGATATCCTTAATTTGAAATCTGCATATCAAAATGTTTACTTGAACTCAGCATCTGTTTAATCAAAGTATGTATTTATCTGTCTAATATGTGAAAATTCTGCAATTTAAATTTGTATGTATCGGAATTCTACATGTTTATATGAAACTGGTGGAACAGTGCTTAGAAATGATTAAAATTTGTATTTCAAAATGTTCAGTTGAAATCCGCACCTATACGTCAAATATGATTTAAGAAAAATCTATATATATCTCTTTTATTAAAATCAGTATCTGTATGTAAAGTGTTTAGTACAAATTCTAAAATATTACTCATTTTCAAATATTTCTATTATTTTTATTTTATGTGAAAATTCTGCAATTTAAATTTGTATGTATCGGAATTCTACATGTTTATATAAAATTGGTGGAACAGTGCTTAGAAATGATTAAAATTTGTATTTCAAAATGTTCAGTTGAAATCCGCACCTATACGTCAAATATGATTTAAGAAAATTCTGAGAATGTTCAATGTGTACTATCTACCGAAATCACTTACGAACGTTTAGTTGAAATTGTTATCTCTTTTATTAAAATCAGTATCTGTATGTCAAGTGTTTAGTACAAATTCTAAAATATTACTCATTTTCAAATATTTCTATTATTTTAATTTTATGTGAAAATTCTGCAATTTAAATTTGTATGTATCGGAATTCTACATGTTTATATAAAACTGGTGGAACAGTGCTTAGAAATGATTAAAATTTGTATTTCAAAATGTTCAGTTGAAATCCGCACCTATACGTCAAATATGATTAAAGAAAATTCTGAAAATTTTCAATGTGTACTATCTACCGAAATCACTTATGAATGTTTAGTTGAAATATATATCTCTTTTATTAAAATCAGTATCTGTATGTCAAGTGTTTAGTACAAATTCTAAAATATTACTCATTTTCAAATATTTCTATTATTTTTATTCTAAAGTAATCAGATGTTATAATTTATTCAGAAGTTTTTTATTACACCTACTATTTAAAATAAATTTATGTTGATGATAAGTTCTTGCCTATTTATACTACCATTAGTATTTAATTTATCTACAAATGTGACATCCATGCACACTTCACATTTACATAAAAAAAAAAAAAAAAGAGAGATACAGTTAGCAGCAAATTTGCTAAAGCACTAGCTATAACTCCTATTTAAAAGATGAGCACCTAATACTATTTTGTTAAGTAAATATTAGTTTTATATTGTTTATAAAAAGGTAAGTTTATGATAAAAATTTGCGATCAAACGAAATATATATATGAAAAGTATGGATGTGTGTATTAATAATTTTGCTGCTGACTGGGGTAATTTTCATGTTTATTGATGATTCTAATGAAGATGAAAAATTTATAACTAATATTTTGAACTATCCAATTGAACCTAACAAAATTATATTTGTAGCAGGTAAAATAATGGAGAAAATATTTCTGTAATTTCGACAAAGAAAAAGATTTCTAACGGCGAGCTGTAGCCAAATGTGGTTGCCTCCCTGTCACGTGACCATGGAAGAAGAGTATAGGAATTAAAACGAGATAGGGTAGCGAGCGCGGGAACAGAAGCTTCCTTTTCCGTATTCATTCAGCCGAGTCCAGAAAAGCGATTCGATCGCCGCCTGGTGTAGTATCTTTGAAACTTATCGGAAGAAAGGGAAAGCCCGCCCCTTCGGCTTCAGTCATCATCCGATTTTCGAGAACGACCAACGAACGAACAGCCAGAAATGGAAAAACGCGCTGATTGGTGAATTTTCAAGATCTGGTCGTCCTCTATCTGTAAGATGAAAATTACTACCTTTCCGTAACATTCGTAATACATCCTACTCTTTTAATCCGTGCACGTGACTAAGGTGAAAATCATTCAATGTTGACTTAAACTTTTCAACCCCACTTTTCCCTGCATGCGTTCTCTATCAGTATCTCTCCTCTAAGGTCTCTACCATTGAATTGCAGCCTATTTCTGTATGTTATGACTATGGTATCGTTTGTGCTGTGATTTTTATTTTGTCAGCTGTTATTTAAGCTGTGTTTTCTGGTGAAACTCAAGTTGATACTGGGTTTAACAGACCTTTAATCTTCCGAAATATTCTGTAAGTAAATTTTTAAGGACGTGGTTAGAGAACCGGCAGCCGGGTAAGTATTATAGACCCGGCAGTCTTCCGCGCTTGCGTATTAGAACTTCCAGGTATGGAATATTTGATCCGTAGCTGAAGTGCCGGGTGACACAGATAATGAATATTTTTTGAATGATTCTTATTCCTAACAGACAAATGCATAAAAGTAAACAATAAATAGTGTCAGTCAAGCATATAAGTCTGATGTGTATTTTAGCAATTAACGAACGAAAAGCGTCGGTAGCTGTTTTTCAACCAGTCAACTTTGTAATCAATCTAGCTGGTGCTGCCATCTTTCGAAATGATTTGAAACCAAAGATTTTCTAAAATTGAAAGTTTGGAGAAAACATGAAATTTTAAAAATGAAATTTCTCGTACTATACTGATTAAATTAAAATTTAGATTTTTTTAAATTAGTTTTTTAAAATCCTGATATAATAATAGAAACTACTTTAGAGAAACCATGCAAAGTTGAAAAATTAAAATTCTTGTACTAAATGATTGATTGATTTTTTTTTTTAGTATACTTTGGGATTAAAAATTTGAATATAATATATTAGAATACCGGAAAAATCACGCAAAGTAAGAAAAAAAAAAAAAACTTTTTTGTACTATACTGATTAAATTATATTTAGTTTTTAAAAATCAAAACATAATAAAATATTAGAATAATCTTTCGAGAAATCATGTAAAGTTTAAAAATTAAATTTCTTGTACTATATTGATTAAATTAAAGTTTAAAAATATATATATAGTTTCTGAAAAGTCCAAATATAATGATAAATTTGTATAGCCTATGAAGAAACCATGCAAAGTTGAAAAATTATTTATTTATTACTGTACTAATTAAAATAAAAATTTAAAAAATATATTTAGTTGTTAAAAATCAAAATATAATATATTAAAATAGTCTTTCAAGAAATCATGCAAAGTTAAAAATAAAAATTTTTGTAGCATACTGATTAAACTAAAATTTTTAAAAATATATTTAGTTTTTAATAATATAAATATAATGTTTTAGAAAAATCTTTCGAGAAATAATGCAAAGTTTTAAAATCAGACTTCTTATACTATATTTATTGCATTAAAGATTAAAAAAATATATTCAGTTTTTAAAAATCCAAATATAATAATAAATTAGAATGATCTTTGGAGAAACCACGAAAAGTTGAAAAATTAATCTTTTTTAGTACTATACTGGTTAAATTAAAAATATTTAATTTTTAAAAATAAGAATATAATAATATAGTAGAGTAATCTTTCGAGAAATCATGTAAAGTTCAAAAATTACATTTATTTTACTATACTAATTAATTTAAAAATTTTAAAAATAAATTGATTTTTTTAATCCAAATATAACAATACATCAGAAAAGTGATGTTTTTTGTGTAATGTAAAATCTCCCCCCTCCCCCTCATTTTACACACGTATATTTCAATCATGTACATTATCAGTTTTCTTTAATTTTCATTTTTAATTTTGATTGTGGAGTAATATAAGATCTCAGAATTATCTGTAGCAATTTGAGAGATTTGTTTAGCTTATCTAGCTTAATTATATTAAATTATTTAATGAAAGACAACGTAGCAGATAAAGAAAAAAGTATAAGAGAAAATAAAACTGAATAATGAAACAAATATTTAATGAGAGAGAAGAAAAAAAAAAAAAAAAAGAGAGAGAGTGTTAAAACCTAAAACATGGTCAATACAAATAAATGCGAATTAAAGCGGTAATATGAATTACCAAAAGCATGTGCCGATAACAGTCGTTCACTTTACCGGCAGATGAATAATAAATCACCCTGCAGTCATACTGCGCAAGCGTCAGAACTGCCGGGAGAGAGATAGAGATATAATAGAGACCCGGCTGCCGGTTCTCTAACCACTGTGTTTGATAAAATGCCAATTTTCTGAATTTCCAGCTCTTTTTCGCGTTTAAATAGCTTAATTTTCCCTTTAAAAAGCTCCAATAGGCAGGTAATGGATTTGGCGCCAAATTTGGTGACTTTTGGCAAGAAAATCCTTATTATCGATATACCAAAGATGGACGCTCTAATGTGATCGATTAAGGAGTTACGGGAAAATTCCCGAACATTTTGGGTTCGGCAGAGAAATATAAAAGAAAGTTCAGCGCGACAAACCCAGATCAGAGTCAGTCAGTTTCGTCAATGCTTGCAGTGCTTATTGAAGGAGTTCTGAGCCTCTTTGAATGAGACTTGCTTTATGTGTTATTGTTATATAGTTTGTACTGTGGATTTGCTGTTGACAGCTGTTATTTAAGCTGTGTTTATTGGTGGAATTGAAGCCGATTCTCAGTTTATAGAGCTGTATTCTTCTGGAATTTTCTGTAAATAAACTACTGAACTTTTGTAAGTTTCGCCTTTCATTTTCGGACAACTCACGAACCCCCAAGTACGCAACAATATATATATATATATATATATATATATATTAATATATATTTAATTCCTTTACAATACTCGGCAAATGAGAGAAAGATGAAAATACCAACAATGAATTTAATAATTAGATGTATTACGTATAAATTTATTGTCACAATTACCATTTAAGTAAATTTCACTGAATAGTAAAAACATGTTAAAGTACTTACGCAGAAGAGAAATGACGTATATCACTTAAACCTAAACTATGAGTTAGTTGTCTTAATCCATTAGTCCAGTAAATTCATGCAACACAAGATAAGAATTGAAAGAAATTAACCAAAATGACTATTGAAATAAAAAGGAATGCATGAAGGAAAAATGGAGTTAAAAATGCTGAAATCCAGTACCGATCTCATCAGGAAACTAGCAGTACTGTCAACAATAAATGCAAGATTTCGAATATTGTATAGCTTTTCAGCAATATACAACACTAGTTTCAATCTTGCATAAAAAAAAAAAAAAAAAAAAAAAAAGAAAAGAAAGAAAGAAAGAAAGATAAAAGGAAATTGGCTGATAAAATAACTTAACCATAATGAAAATTGGAATTCGTGAAAGGTGCTGGCCACATATATATATATATAAGTTACCGCTAAAGTGCAAAAATCAGTTAATCTCCAGATTAGCTAGGTAATCTGCACATTAACTAGAACGATCCGTTAAAGTGAAGAAAATAGTTTTATTTCTCAAATTAACTAGGTAATCTGCGAATTACCTAGATAATCTGCACATTACCTACTAGGCAATCGTTAAAGTGAAAATAAGATCTCTGGTGGTTTAATTTTACAGCACGCTGTGTTGTATTTGTTTTTTTCATTCGGGGGAAAATTAGTTTTCTTTCCTTTTCTTCTTTCTTTACTTATTTTAATCTGTATGTGTTTTAATTTTTACGTCTTTTAAAGTTATATTTGTTTTAATTTTTTTATTTATTTCATCTTTTTTATTCTGTCAATATAAGTTTGAAGATGTTATGAATTTTTAATATGAAATATAATAACTTTAATAGCTTTCAATAAATTCTATTTTATAAATGAATGTTAGATTTGTAATACAGTAACGGTTTCTTTTCAAAATAAAAATATTTAACCGTTAAAATTAAAAAAAAAAAAAAAAAGTTTTATTAACAACTTATATTGCTATTACTATTTTTTAAAAAGAGTTATACACCAATTTTCGCCAAAGAAATATTAAATTAGACAATTCAGAAGCGTTATTTAAGAAGTACTTCAAATAATTAAAACTGCTTTAATAATTTTTACAACGCATGGAAATTAAAATGACTGTTTTCCAATGCTTTATTAAACTGTTTAGCAAATATATTAATTTTACAAAAAAAAAAAACTTTATTAACACATTTTATGTGATAAACTACAACGAAATTTCTGAAAAAGCGAACAAAATAAAAATAATAACCTGGTGTGTCACTCACACGACTTTCTCTTACCCTGAAATTTAATACTACAAATACATGTTGCAGATTAAAAGGTAAAATAACGAGTACTGCAGGGCGCGAAATTTCCGCTCGCCAGCTCGCCACTGGCGAGTGGAATTTTTACTGTGGCGAGTAAAAATTTGGTCAAGTTATAGAATGAATTCTTACACGATACGGTGACAGAAAAGATTTAAATATGGCAAAATCTTGTGATCTTATAACCTCATATTTAACCTCTCCTTTTTCTCTTCTCAGAATGCCGAGTCTGTGTGCACTGTCCGACGATCGTCCTAGTCTAGGAAAGGAAAAATGATGTGCATGCATAAAGTTTTAATCTCTTCGGCAGTTTCGTTTCTCCCGCTTTGATTTCTCCAAGCAGAGTGAGAAGAGAAATGCGAAAGTTTGCCTATGCAATATTGGCGCATGAAAATGATCCTGAGCCCTTCTAAAGATACTGCTTATTTTTATTTTGTTGAATAATTACCAAAAAACAGTTCACATTTTCCAGTTTTTCACTGAAACGCCAAGGATTTGCGCTTGTAATGATTTGTAAGCAACGATTTTATCGAAAAAGTTATTCCGAAATGTTATTTCAAATGACAATGAACAAGCTATACACATCGACATTCCGTCTGATTACAAAAATAAAACGAATAAAAAAGACATTTCTGATGTAAAAAAATAAATAAATAAATAGGTAAATAAGGAAGCTTAATCTTTCAAAATAAAAAGATTTTCACATGATATTGTTTGACAAAGAGTTTTTTTCTTCTTTTTTTCTTTAATGAATCTTTCCATATATGTTATTAGATATTTTAATGTTTTTCAAATCTCAAATACAATACATTATAAGGACTTTTAATTATAGATGATTATGAGACATGATGATATACAACACACTTTTAATATATATAATTTTAGGCATATTTGTAAAAGCATTTAAAATAGTCAGGAAAAACTAAAAACCCAAAATGCATAAAAAAAAAAAAAGAATGACAACCCTAATTTATGGCGAGTAAAGAAATTTTTGGCGAGTGTAATCTGAGTTGAAATTTCGGACCCTGAGTACTGTCATGTAAACCTGTGTAAAATAATTCGTATTAGGCTTCTGAAGAGTTTTATACGATAATTAGTTCTGTGTGTGGGGGGGGAGGCACCCCCCCCCCGGTTTCATTAATGCACCGACATTTATATAGAATTTAATTCGGTTATTAAAAAATAATTCTGTTTTTAAAAAATAATTTATTAAAATTATCATTTTAAAAAATTATCTTTTATGATAATGCAGACGACTTCCATATTAGAGAAGTAGTATAACACTAAATATCCAAAAAAAGTCCATTTTATTCTCAATATTAAAAAAAAAAAAAAAAAAAAAAAAAGATTTTTTTTTCTAAGTTTTTTTCTTTAAAAGTAAAAAAAAATCGATAACTTTGAATTATCGCAGATCGATGGTTCAACCATTCGTTTTAAAGGTATTGGCGAGCCCTTTTGAAAGACACCCATCACGAAAATTTACTCCCCTCGAGGGGGGACTTCCCCCCCCCACACACACACACCAGGGGGGGGGAGGCGATGCTCCTACACACACAATTTGTTTTCCCTGTTGACTATCTCTATTACAAAGAATATATATTCGTTTCATTTGGTTTAGTGCAGTCTATAGACGTTAAACTCTACTTACCTGCAATTTCTCCCATAGACATAATGTATTAGAATTCTCTTGATAACCATTTGCTTGATCTTAACGAAAAGCTTACTGTAGCATCCTTATATGATACACATTTAGAATACCAAGTTTGAACTTTCTGCCATAATTTGTTTTTGAGATATGCTGATAACAGACAGACATACACACAGACCATTTGCTAAAAACATGATTTTCGTATTCACGGTACCTCAGAACATGTAAATATAACAAAAACTCGCGTTCGAAAATTTGACCCAAAAACAATACTTTCTGTACCTTATGGGTAAGAAAAAGTAAAAATGTAACCATGATATATAAAATATATAAAGGAAACTTAAAATTGAAAGAAACAACAACAAAATGTAATGAAATGCTAAAAAATGCATAAAAATTTCATATTAAGTATTTATTAAAGAAAGCCATGATATTGAATGCCATATTTTTCAGACTTATTACTTTTTTTTTTTCCAGTAAGTAATACTAATTTAAATCAATTTTTAAATAAATTAGTTTTAAAAAGTTGCGTTTTAATAGTTTTATTTCGGGAGGAAATAATTACTGTGTTGTAAATTTTAATATTCATAATTCAAAATGAAGTTTCACGAGATAGAGTGTTTAATTAAGATTAGATTTCAATAATAAAATGCAGTGCAGACCCTTATCAAACTTATATTGACAGAATTAAAAAAGAGAAAAAATAAAATCAAAATTAAAACAATTATAAATTACTTGTTACTTTCAGTTTTGTGTTGGTCATAATAAGAAACCTATAATAATCATGTCTTCGATGCTCCACGTTTTGCGTTTACTAATTATCATAGCGGAAGCGGAGCGGAAAGGATAAAAGTTTTAGTTTGGGTTTGAAGGTCATTCGCGTATCTGTATGACTGTTTGACGTCATAATGAATGTAAAAAAACTAAGGCTCGAAACAAACATTTGGACTTTAACGGCATAGAAGCCGCTAATAAGCAGATTACCCAGTTAAAATGCGGAAAACTCTTGATTCCGCACTTTAACGGGTCATTTTAGTTTTTCTCCAGATTAGCTAGGTAATCTGCACATTAACGGATTTCGAGCTTTAACGGTAACATATACAGTAATGGACATTATGATTAAATTAAACAACTATTGCTATAGTGTTTTAAGATAAATCCAGAAAGTTTTAAATTGAAATGTAAAAGAATCAATGTAGATCAGATTAAATAAAGATATAGTTTTTTTTTTTTTTTTTTTTTTTTTTAACTCAACACATACTTAAACGGTTGGCTGGACTTAAAAGGCGAAATTTAAGATTTAGCGGTGCAATAGCCAAAGTTTTCCTTTTCGCGATCACATTAGCCATTTTAACTCTAGCTCTGCATGAAAAATAAAGCTAAATGATAAAATACTGCAAATGATAATAATAACAATAATGAAGTAGTTACAATATTCATATATAAAATTATTCATTTTCAATGGGTATGGCTAGATCATATTGCAGAAAAAATACACTTTTAAAAATTGCATCTTTACTGCTGCTAGCGCCATTTAAAACCTAGCCTGTATATTAGAAATATATAAAGAGTATACTTTTGTTTTAAATTAAGTAAAAATTCGGTTCTGGTTCTAAGTTTTTACTTTCTTCTATATATCTAAGAAAAGAATTCGTGAAAATTTCCGAACTCCAGTTTTCGATGGATTTACACGTTTTGGGATGTCCTGAACACGATTTAACTGTTTTTACAAAATCTGTCTGTGTGTGTATCACAAATTTTGTAGACGCTGTATCTCAGGATCCAATAACCGAAAATTAACAAAACTTGGTATTCAGTTGGACCCTGATTTAAACTGATGCTGATTAGATTTGGGGATCAATTGTTCAACAAGTAGCGCTATGATATCATTTTTTCTAAATTTTTAACATGGCACTATAGGTATTTCGTAAAAATGTATGTAATGAGAGTCATTTTTTACATGTGATTGTAAAATTAATATGAATTATTCATAACAGTAGTAGCAAATTAGAAAAAAAAGTTCGTGCATGAGGAGCAACGCCCCCCCCCCCCCCTCCTTGAGGGAGTTTTCTCAATATGGGTATCTTTCGAAAGAACACGTTGTAGCGACGCCCTCAACGCCATTCAAATGTAGATAATCCTAACTTACCAATGGACAATGGGTTAACCTTTTGTCCAGAGGTACGTCTCTGGATTACTACCAAAACGTCCCTGGTTCGAATACAACCTACCGCAACACGCACTTTCCTTCAACGTCAATACCTTTAAAATGAATGGTTGAACTGAATATGTGACAATTTAAAAACAAAGTTATCGATTTTTTTTTTCATTTTTAACGGGAGAAAAAAAATGATGTTGGCAAAAATTTACTTTCTTTCGGCATTTAGTGTTATAATTCTGTGAGATAAAAATCACCTTCATTCATCATGAAAAATAATTTTAATAAATCCGCAACATACTAGTTTTAAACAAGCAGTTAAACCAAAAAATTCATAGTCGAATAGAGACAATGAATTTAAAAGTTGCCAATTAAGTTATATAATAAAGCTGTAACGCAAAATAGTCTGGATATAACGAATTTCTTTCTATTATATATATATATATATATATATATAAGAAAAAGTGGTATTAAATATCATGCGTTTCAATTTGATGTTGTACATGGAGATTTCTATAATATCCTTCTTAATATGGCTTATGTTATGCATTATTAATATTCCTATTAAGTGAAAGGAAAAGCAGCAAATAGACGGGTAGAGTCCGCTAAAGTTAATAAGCGAAGCAAGTCGGGGGTTGATGAGCGAAGCGAGCAGGAGCAGACCCCCCTAGTCTCTTAAAAAATTATAAACTTATTACGAATAACTATGAAATATAGAATATGTAAAATTATACAATACTTCATTCTAAAAAATGAATCCAAAAAAAACCTTTCGTTCAAAATTGCCGTAGAACTACATGTAATATGCTGTGTAATATAGTCCTATTTTTAAACCGAAGTATATAAAAAGCAAGTGTTTTCTTGAAAAAACAAAATACATCACTGGATTCAGAAAAATCCTATTAACATCATATATAATTTTAAAAAATTTGCCCGAGCCGTTTTAGAGACACTTTATTACAAATTTACGCCAACATTTTAAACGGTTTGACATCCAGATCTCAGAATATACTGCATGTTGAAATTTCAGGATAGAATTAAACTGAAGATAAAAGACTATTTTGTAAAAATCAGAACATTATATTCCATATTTGCTGAGGTATTAAATGGAGGTGTTTGCAATTTCTTTTTATTTCAAATTAGCCGTATGAGTTCCATGGCGTTCCGTTTGTCCTCCAACTTGCGTCGTTCGAGACACTGCCTTGGTCACTCAGGATAAATATAATTAATTATATATGATAATATAGTGGTCCACGTTTCATCTTTAAAGATACGACTCTCTACTTCTCGTCTCCGAAAGCTGAAGCCAATGCTATTCTGTGGGAAATTTTGTTCCATTATAACTCATTAACTGATACATATTTTTAATTTCCATTTTCACATTTAGAAAATTGACAACTGTTTAAAAGTTTGTCGCTTTCTAAAAATTGATTTTTGTAATTTTTAATACTTTATTCATAAGTTCAAAAATGCAAAATTTCACAATGTGAAAATTCGTATTTTACAACCTAAAAATAAAATATTTAAAAAAAAAAAAAAAAATCAAATTTTAGAAAGCGATAAACTGTTTAATAGTTGTGTATTTTCTGAATGTGAAATCGAAAATTAAAAATATATATTAGTTAATGAGTTATAATGGGGCAACTTCTCCATGGAATAACATTGGCCTTGGTTTCTGTTGACGATAATTAGAGAGTCCTCTTAAAGAATTTCAATTTATATGACGCGGTCAGAAAATCAGTAAAATTCCTGTGTAAATAAAGAGTTCTATGTAAATCAATTACATAAAAAATGAATAAATAAAAGTATGAACAAAATAAACACAGTAAAGACAAGAACATTTTTAACACGCCTTTATTAACTTGATATGATGTAACTATTAATGTATGTAACGGAATATTGACATTTAATTTTAGGCCACTTTCGGTCGTCCGATTGACCTGAAATTTTGCACACGACTTCATAATCAATGATAATACTACAGAGGCTGTTCGCACATTTTTTAGACGATTTTATTTCGCAGTAAGAAAAAATCGTTTGCATGGAGAATTTCATTTTCACAACAGTTATATTTTTGGAAGTTTTATTTATCTTCTGATATTTAGAATTTTTGTTTAAATGCAAAAATGCGCTTTTAAAAAGGCAGTGGATGGAAAGATGCGTTTCCACTCTTTCCAAAGTGAGTTTTTAGAGAAATCTTTATGAAAAGCATTTATCAGGAGAAAAATGGAAAAATGTCGCAACAGTAGATGAATCTTGGGTCTATTTACGTGGTTGCAATAAAAAAAGATCAATTTATTATCACAAAAGTGGAGAATTTTTTTTTCTACATGGTTCAAAGAATCAAAAGAAAGTTTTTCTAAAGGATTTATGATTGTCACTGGTTTTTCATACAAGCACAAGATAAAAGCAAAAGAAATATGACAAAAATGTCAAAATCAGCTCTAAATACTATCAAGAACATATTTTAATTCCAATTTTTAAAAATGAAAATCCAGATCTTTATCCACAATGCTACCAATCGGTTGAACTGTATCAAGACAAAACAAGCAGCCACACATCACAATCCGCAATTGCTTTTCTAGAAAAAAAATGGAACAAAAAACGGGAATTAAAACTATACCCTTCACTGATATTCCTGCTAAATCTCCTGATGTATCACTGTTGGATTTTTGTGTTTTTCGACTCTTAAAATCAGCATTATCCAAACACCGACCTACAACGCTTTGTGGACTTTGGAAAGCCGTCCAAGAGGAGTAGAAAAACATACCTCTTCCGATATTATAAAAAGCATTATTATCATAGAAATTACGGTGTAGAATGATAGTTAAGAACAAGGGCTATCAAACTGAACAAATAAAACACGAAATATGAGTGAAATTGTTTCAGTACACTCCATCAAAATCGTCTAAAAAATGTGCGAACAGCCTCTGTATATACAAGTGTTTCAGGTGCCTATCCCATCAGGGGCTGATTCTCAGGGGCAAGCAGCAAGATTTAAAAGTATGTAAATAATCAGACTTTCTCTTACCCTGCATTTCAATACACTGTAAAAATAAGATTCCTCCATTATTTCTTTTTGAGTTATGTTAATAACAGATGTATGTACTACATACAGATATATTTTATTGATCTGTATGAACATCTGGTAAAGAATTGAACCTTCGTATTCAGGAAAACTCAAAACGTGATATTATAGAAAGAAACAGAGTTGAAAACAGAATTTTGAAAAATATTTTATTTACAGTATGAGCTTCAAGAATTAATTTTCTTTCCTGAGCAGTGTCCGTCGACATAGTAAAATGCAGTAAATTAACACTCTATTATCCCCAAATTCTTATGCACTCACTTTTATCTGGAACGGTAGGTAGGCAGGTAAATTTGTTTGTGAATATCACGCTAGAAAAAAAGTTGGAAAATAAATTAGAAATATCAGTCGTATCGTTACAAATAAGGTACCAAATGAAAGGAGCGATTTTTCTGAATCCAACGGATTAACCAGCTTATCGATCGGACAATTAGATTTTTTTAAATTAACTAAAGTATTAAAATTAGGTGGCAACAGCAGAAGATTGTATGGAAACCGTTTGGAGAGAAAAGAAAACATCTTCTACTCATTAAGTCACATGTTTTTGAAGTGAGATTAAAAATTGCAGTTTTCATTTTTTTTTTCAAAATTTCTCTCACGAACACAAAAATTAATATACAGCCTGTACAACACAAGACCAACTTGCAGTTCAAATTTCATCAATTTTGGTTAATAAACAAAAAAGTTACATTTTTTTTTTTTTTTTTTTTTTGGCAAATTAAGTTTTATTCTAACTTCGAAAAGGTTTATGTGATACGATACATTAAGAATTTGGGTTTTAAAAGTTTTTTTTTTTTTTAAATAGCTTATTTATTATTAACTTGACATGATCTATGTAACTATTAATGCATACAATGGAATCTTGAAATTCAATTTCCAGCTATTTGTGGTTGTCCGATTGGTCTGAAAATTTGCCCATGACTTCATAGTCAATGGCAATACTATAACCTGATTTCCGTCTTTTTTTTTTTTTTTTTTTTTTTCATTTTGAGTACCAGAATTCCAGTTTTTCTAGGTAGTTAAATTCATAAAATAAAAATAAAATATCTAATTCATATGATTGCTGCACCTAATTAAAATTAATATTTTTCATAATAAGAGGATTGGACCTCCCTGCAATAAATTGTATGTTCTTTATCCGTATGAAAACTTTTTCTCACTAAAATATCAGGTATTTTTTCATTAATTCACAATTATCCCTGAAGAAATGTTCCTGCAGTTTTGAGACTGCTGTACTTCACAGCATCGTCAGATCCGGTAAACATTTTTTACAGTCCTCTAATTCAATACATGCCTTAAAGATTAGAAACTGAATTACTTGACAGATTTGATACTGTGTAAAACAGGCCTTTTTAGCACAGGAGCATCAACTCAAGGCAATTAGTAAACAAATGCAACAACATCGGGAACGTGACTGACAGCTTGAAAACGCCTTTAATCAAGTGTACGCATTTGAGATTTTTGAACAATCAGAGATAATAAATAAATCCTGATTGCGAAGAAGAATTACTAGATGTAGCTATGAATAACGAGCAGCTCTAAAAAGCACGACAATCCATGAATAATGAACAAAAAGAGTTATTTAATTGTGTTACAGACAGTATAAATAACCAAATGAATGGAGTAAAAAGACGAGAGAGACTTTTCATAACCAGTGGAGCAGGCACTGGTAAGACTTTTCTTTTTAACCTGTTGAAAAATCAAGTTAACCGGTGTTATGAAAATTAGTAGTTAAAGTCGGTACTTTCATCGGTGTGCAGCACAATTAGTGGATGGAACATGGAACTACATTACACAGTTTGCTGAAATTCCCTTTACAGAAAGATGAAATAACTATCAATATGCCCCTTCTTATTAGTAACTATTTAAGAGTAATGCGTCAATTATGGAAAGACGTTGAATTTCTTTTTATAGATGAAATATCTATGGTTCCTGATGAGATGCTTTGTATATGATCGACTCCTGTCTGCGACAATTGAAAATCGCAAATGAATTTTTCGGAGGCATAAACGTTTTATTAATCGGACATTTAATACAATTACCATCCCCAGAAAACAAGTTTTTTAACAGCCACAATATATGAAATCAGCTACTCTTTTATGGCAGCTTTTTAAGCTGGTCGAGCTTAAGGAAAATATGCAATAGCAAGGAGATTGTTGGTATTTTAAACGCCTTAAGAGTTGGAAAATTGACATCCGAACATCTTTCAATACTCCTAGAAAAAGTTTCGACATTTGCTGCCAATGAGTTCTCAATGAGGGAGCACTGAGAATCTACACAACGAATGATCAAGTAGATAAGCCCAACAAGAAAGTTCTCCAATATTTTCAGAGAAAAGGCACAAATATGTACACTATAAAGGCATAAGACCGATTTGTCGATGCTACACGAAATCTAGTAACTCGATTTTGGACTCTGTTATACCTAAAGACACAAATAAGATAGAAGGCCTTCCAAGGGTATTGAAAATTTTCATAGCAGTCAAAAAATATTGCGATCGAATATTCATGTGGCAAAAAGCCTAGTAAATGACAGTATGAGGTTTATCACTGAGAATATTGGCCACTCTTCCGATGCGATCAAGTGTATGATACGGATATTCCATCAGTCCGCGTCGACTTTAGTCCATATAGTGTGTGTGTAATGTAATTAAACCAATATAGATACAATTTTCTGCTAAATACAGCTATGTTATGGCCGAAAGACGAATGTTGCCATTAAATTTGAGTTGGGCGTCTACCTGCCGTGCAAAAAATGAAAGGCTCTATACGGTATAGATTATGCGGCTATTTATTTGGGACCACGTTTCTTTGCTGCTGTCCATTATGTAGCGATATGTCACATAATCATAAAGTCATTAAATGATTTCAAATATTAGAGCTTGACTGCTCAAAACTAGCAGGAAAGATTGTGTTTAATGGTGCGTCATTAGACGAAATGGCTAGATTGCGAAGCGAAGACATGAAGAAAAGAATTTTGAGCTAGATTCATTGTTACACTTAAATTATAAAGACTTAATTATGGTTCAGTTTTGCTTTAATACTAAAAAAAAAAAAAAAAAAAAAAAAATAGTAAAATTATCGTTTATTAAATTGAAAAAAGTATCATTACTTATAGATTCGTTTTTGTTTAAGACAAAAAAGAAATGAATGATATTTTAATAAAATGCAAAGACTTGAGCGTAATTAATTATAGTTAAGGTTTTTTCTTTAAGACTGAGAAAAATATATAATAAAATTGTACTTTTAAAAAATTAAAGTACACGCTTTTATTGAAATGTGAACTTAAAAGCACAAAATAATTTATAAATGCGTACAGTTTTTAATAGAAAGCGGTAAGATCTTGCAAAACTGGATATAACCTAATCCTTGAGCTAAGCTTCGAATAAAAATAAAATATTGATGAACATACAGATAAATATAACTTACTTTAATGGGGGAAAAGCGTGAAGTGTTCGACTTTAGTTCTCGCAATTTTTTGATTGCTGATTATTTATAAACATAGAGTAATTATATGAAAATGTAAATAAAGGGCACTCGACTCTTTTTTTCCATTAAAGTAAGTTATATTTATCTGTATTTTCATCGATATTTTATTCTTATTCGAAGCTTAGTTCAAGGATTAGGTTATATCGAGTTTTGCGACATCTTACCGCTTTCTAATAAAAACTTTACATTTATAAATTATTTAAATAATTTATGAATGCAAAGTTTTTATTAGAAAGCGGTAAGGTATTGCAAAACACTCGATATAACCTAATCCTTGAACTAAGCTTCGAATAAGAATAAAATATCGATGAAAATACAGATAAATATAACTTACTTTTATGGGGGAGGGGGAAGTAGGGTTTGTGCTTTTTAGTTTCTATTTTATTAAAAGCGTGTTCTTTAATTTTTTAAAAGTATAATTTTATTAGACATTTCTTGTTTATAATTTGTTGAAAAAGTGGTTAATAAATGAAAAACATTATAAAATGTAAAGTTGAAGTTTATTATTTTTTATCAGGAGAATAAAACAGAAAAACACAAGAAATATATAATTAATATAATGTGATTTTAGACTACAACAGTTGTCAAGCTTATTTGCTTTAAATGAAAAGTTAGGTGAAGAAGAAAAAGTGATATTTTGAAAATTCAGGAGAATATTATAATTGTATTATAGCAGACAAATAACGTGTGAAAATATACGCCTCAAATTTTAGCCAGTGAAGGATCTCTTCGTCCACTGAGTGAAATTGTTCATAAAATATTTGAATCTCGAGAAATAATGCATTGAAATGGGATCCATTGGAGCTCTGCACATTGGGCAGTACTGTCTCATCTTGAACCAAATGTCGGAACAATTCTTATGAAAACTGTGACCGCAAAAAAGGATCTGAATTACTGAAGAATTCTCCGTATCAAAACAAATAGAACATTTTATGTCTTCTTCCACAGCAGATGGTGGATCTCTATATTCTGTCTGATTCTCATAATTCAGAGTATGCGAGCAAGTTTTGTGAACTGAGGACTTCTTATTTGGGACTTGCTTAGACTTGCATCTTACGGCTGAAGGAGTATTATGGCGTGTGGAATGACCATTACCACAATTTCTTAAGGGTGTATGACGGAAAACAGATGAGGACGGAGGTGCAAATATAGATGGAGTTCTTGAACGCAAATTATAGGTCTTCATTATTCTATTCGAAATTCTTTTTTGGGTTTCCATTCTGAAAATAAAATGAAAAATTAATGAATAAATTAAAAAAAAAAATTACATAGAATGACAATTTTTTATTAAAATGTTGGAATGCCTTTATAACATTAGATAGAAAACAATTGGTTCCTATTCTACTTCTCTATAGAACTCTGTAATCCGTTAGAAAACTTCAAGAAAGCATTAGTGCCACCCTCTGCCAAAAATACGATTTTAACAACAACAAAAAAAAAAAAAAAAAAAAAAAAAAAAAATCTGGAATGACTCTACTCTACTTTCCGAACATTACGTAATTAACAATTAACGGTTGTATAAATAAATTAAAGTAAGACAAGTCGTTAAATTAAAAAATAAAATAAAATAAAATAAAATTGAATTAAAATTATAATAAGGCGTTTGAATATTTTTCGCCATTGTTTAATTTTATGCTATTGCACTTCAAATAATTTGAGCCCATAGATCATAGGATGAGGAATTTTTCGTTGTGTCTGTGTAAAAATCTACACCCTTGTGCAAATTAATTGAAACAAACTCAAAAAATTGAGATAACTAAGAAAAATTGCTATTTTATTTAAATTTATATAAAATCAAAACTTTTTAGTACATAATATGGTCTCCATGACTCTTTATTAACATTTGGACACGATTTGGCATGGATTCTACCATTTTTTTTACAGTCATTTATAATATTTGTGTCTTTGTACCATACATGAATTAGCACCGTGATTAGCTTCTCTAAACTTTTACAGTCCATATTTAATAGGCGATTCTTGCATATAGCCCAGAGATTCTCCATTGAGTTGATATCAGGAGAGTTCCCAGGCCATCCCAGTGTCTGAATTTGGTTCTCAGACATGAATTTTTCGACCATTTTGGATGTATGGCACGGGACTAAATGCTGTTGAAAAATCCCCATTCCATCAGGGTATCGTTTTTTCAACTCTGGAACAACCTTTTTATCCAAAATAGTTATGTATTGCTCAGAATCATCGAGCAGATATACTAGTACACGCATAAAAGTTTTATTCTCTAGGCAGTTTCGTTTCTCCCGCTGTGCAGAGTGAGAGTGAGAATAGAAAAGCAGAGAGCCTCTTTGCCGTCGCCCACAATCCGAGAGAAGAAAAATGCGAAAGTTTGCCAATGCGATACTGGCGCATGAAAATGAGCCCGAGCCCTTTTAAAGATACTGCCTACGCGTATTTTGTTAAATAATGATGAAAAAACAGTTAAAACTTTCCAGTTTTTGCTGAAACGCCAAGAATTTGCGCTTGTTATGATTTGTAAGCAACGATTTTATCGAAAAAGTAATTCCGAAATGGCTATTTCAAATGACAACAATGAACAAGTTATACACATCGACCTTCCGTCTGATGATAAAAATAAAATGGACGAAAAAGTCATTTCTGATGTAAAAAGTTAAATAAATAAATAGGTAAATAAGGAAGCTTAATCTTGCATAATAAAAAGATTTTCACAGGATGTTGTTTCACAAAGTTTTTTTTTTTCCCCTCTTCTTTTTTTTTTTAATGACTCTTCGCATTTATAGATATTTTAACCTTTTTTTTTTTTTTTCAGATCTCAAATACAATGCATTATAATGATTTTTGATTATAGATGATTGAGACATGATGATATACGACACACTTTTAATATATATAAATTTCAGGCGTATTTGTAAAAGCATTTCAGATAGTTAGAAAAAATAAAAAACCCAAAATGCGTAAAACCCGTAAAACAGAAAAAAAAAAAAGACAACACTATTATGTGGCGAGTATAACTTTTTTGGGGGTGAGTGTAATCTGAGTTGAAATTTCAGGCCCTGCTCTGCAGTCTACATTAATATAATAAAATGAATGAATAATGGATAAATAATATTTCCTTACAATAGTGTGATTCTTTAGTTACCAAAATCGTTGAAATGTATTTTCACCTCGAAAAGTTAGAACAGATTTATTATTTACTAGCAGGCTACGCCCGCTTCGCTGGTCACTATTTTTAATAGAATCACAATCTATAATATTAAAACACAAGGGTATTTCTTTAAGACCAAAATAGCCCGATCTGGGCATGCGCGAGAAAATTATGAACCAATTCAGAACGGGAATATCCCTTCCCCTTGATGCAATGCGATATGAACATCGATGATAGAACTCGAGCAGACGACAATGATATTTCGCATGTCTATGGCAGACGCCTGATTAAAGCTCAATAATAAGAACAATTCACATGATTAATTCATTGATTCATATTTTCCAAGGAAGTATATTAAAAATAAAACAATTCGTGAATACTTATCGGCTATCGCCGTATGCATTTTCATTTCACCGAAAATTTCCTACACAGGATAATATTTTAAGAGTGTTTGTGGCGCCATCTCTTATCATATAAACATACCATACCATATTCCTAATACTATTTTTTCCAGTTTCTTAAAAGAAAAAACATCTTTTAAAATTAATAAATTGTCGGTGTTTATTGTTCTTTAAAAGTTAACTTTAATCAATTGAAAACTTTGTTTAGAAAAAATGAAGGTAGATGTTTAAAATCAAAGGAAGTTTTATTTTATTTTTTTAATCTAATTTTAAATTGATCACTTATATTTCATTTCTGTACTATATTACAGAAAAAAATAATTTGAAAAGAATAACCTTAAAAATATTGATATTTTATACAAGTAAAACTATGCATAGAATAATTTATTATTAAAAATTTAATGAGCAAATTAACTTGCTAAAGTATTAAATGCATTCTTACTTATTCGGGCCCTGAGTAGTATATTCTATTTCTAAGGGAAGATAAATTGTAATTATAGAATGTAAAGAAAACACAAAACACTATTAAAATTTATTTTAAATTAAATTATTTTGCCTTACAAATTCATGTGATTTTAAAAGTATTTTTATTAAAAAAAAAAATCTGAGGAATTTTTTTTATTATTATTCACAGATTACAGATGGCGCCACTGTCATATTGTAACTGAAATGGAATATTATAGATGAGAGAAAATTAAAAAAATATGTATGAATAACATTAAATATTGATGTGTGCTTTCTTTCTCCATTCTTACCATAATTTATAAATTCTGTCTCTTCTTTAATTACTCCAAACATTCTTTTGGTAATATTTAGAGTAAAATTAGAAAAAATCTTCGGATTTTAATTTCATTATATGAACTAGCGGGCTACGCCCGCTTCGCTGGTCACTATTTTTAAATAAATCACAATAATTAATGAATTCTCAAAATTGCATTAATTTTTATCATGTGATAAAAAAAGAGAAAAAAAAAATTCTGATCGGGAAAATGTCCCCACTGCCTTCGGCAGCGTAGACCCGTGCGCTGCGCTCACGTATTTCTTCACCATCCTTATGACTTCTCAAAATTCCATGTTATTACTCATAAACTTTCATTCTTAAGAAAAAGAATTAAAAAATATATCATAAGCATCGGATAAAAACTCACACTGGGACACCACTGCCTTCGGCCGCGCAGACCCATGCGCGCTGCGCGTGCACGTTTGAGGATATACGTGCGCTGTACACGCATGTTCCTTCTCAACTGAAACTTTTATTATTAAGAATATTAAAAAAAAAAAAAAAAAAAAAAAAAAAAAACTTTTATCATCGGGTAAAAACTCGCACCGGGTCCCAAACCCATGCGCGCGCACATATTCCTTCTGAAATCAAACTTTTATTCTTAAGAAAAGAAAATTTAAAAAATCATTTCTCATCATGTAAAATGTCGGACCGAGTCCCCACTGCCTTCGGCAGCGCAGTCTCGTGCGCGCTGCGCGCGCCTATTCCTTCCCCACCCTTCCAGCCCCTCCTAATTAACTTACATATACCAATTTTGAACGGTTTAACTCAAATAGCTGAGATGCAAAAGAAAACCTAATCAGGACACCTTAAAATTGTAAATCAGGTGAAATCTCGAATTCCCCTTTCGATAATGTAAAAGAACTTTAAAATATCTTTCGAATGATGTATTAGAAATAATTTAATCATAATTAGAATTTGAAATATTGAAATTTAAAAATTTTACAGCGCCATCTGCCGGTAGAAATTTCTGTAATTTATTGTTCCATTCCAGATCACTTTCAAATGATGTATTACTTATGAAATTATTTTAATTAGTAGCTGAGATACAAAGGAAAACCTAGTCAGGACACCTCAAAACGTGTAAATCGGGTGAAATCTCGAATTCTACTTTCGATAATATAAAAGTAATTTAAAATATCTTTCGAATGATGTATTAAAGATAATTTAATCATAATTAGAATTTGAAATATTGGAATTTTAAAATATTACAGCGGGCCCCCACTGCCTTCGGCAGCGCAGACCCATGCGTGCTGCGAGCGCGTGTGAGTATATACGTGCGCTGTGAACGCATATTCCTTCTCAATGCAAACTTTTATTATTAAGAAAAAAAAAATCATTTAACATCGGGTAAAAACTCGCACCGGGTCCGAAACCCATGCGCGCGCACATGTGAAGATATACGTGCGGTGCGCGCACATATTCCTTCTGAAATCAAACTTTTATTCTTAAGAAAAGAAAATTGAAAGATCATTTCTCAACGGGTAAAAAGTCGAACCGGGTCCCCACTGCCTTCGGCAGCGCAGTCCCGTGCGCGCCTATTTCTTCCCCACCCTTCCAGCCCCTCCTAATTAACCTATATATACCAATTTTGAACGGTCTAACTCAATTAGCTGAGATGCAAAAGAAAACCTTATCAGGAGACCTTAAAACGTGTAAATCAGGTGAAATCTCGAATTAGACTTTAGATAATATAAAGAGAACTTTAAAATACCTTTGTCTGTCTGTCTGTCTGATATTCTATACGTTCAGCCCCTATTAAACGCAGAAGTACAAAAAATGACACGGATGCTCAGTAGCCTTCCCGAGGGGCTCCTGAAAACAGAATTTAAAATTTTAATTAGTTTCGGAGATATTAATTAAAACGTCGATCCTTGTCGATCGCAAAATGACCAAAAATCCACGGCTAATTGCGTAAAAAGAGGCATTCAATCAGCAGACGATTTTTTCCGCTGTCTGGAACGGAAACGAAACATCTGGAAATCATTAATGTCGCATGATCTTGAACTGGGGTTAAAAATTGCAAATTTCAAAATTATTCAAATTTTCTTTTTCGCACACAACACTTACGGCTCTATTCACCAATAACTTTAACTCCCGGTTGAACACAAAAACTTAAAAAGCGCATAAAGTCAGGGTGTAACTTTTCAGCAAAATTTGTCCCGTTGCTTTTGCCATCTAGCGGCATTGTTACTTTCAGCTGTTTTTAGCAGAAAATAACCAATCAAAGATTATATGGAATGTTTGACGCTAGATGGCAGAAGTAACCAGCCAAATTTTATTGAAAAGCTGCACCTTGCCTTTAGACGCTTTTCAAGTTTTTGCGTTGAACCGGGAGTTGAAGTTAATGGTGAATACTGCCATTAATAAACAACCTATGCAGCACAAAAGCAACCTGAAGTTCAAATTTCATCAATTTTAGTTAATAAACAAAGAAGTTACATTTTAATTGCAAATTAAATTTTATTCTAACAGGTAATCTATCTTTCAAAAGACGATAGAGTTTTCATAGCAACGAAATACATTTGAAAGTACTAAAAAAATGCTTTTTCTTTTTACTTCCATTACCCGACTACCGTGGTATATATAGGTTTTGGGGGCCTAAAAAATATTTATTTTTCTTTTTACTTCCATTAACCGACTACCGTAGGTAATGGAATTAAAAATTTCACGTGATTTACACGTTTTAGAATGTTTATGATTAAATTATTTTTAATACATCATTCGAAAGATATTTTAAAGTACTTTTATATTATCGAAAGTAGGATTCGAGATTTCACCTGATTTACACGTTTTGAGGTTTTCTGAATCGGTTTTCTTTTGTATCCCAGCTACTAATTAAAATAATTTCATAAATAATAAATAATTTGAAACCTTTGTTGATTTGGAATCGAACAGTAGATTACAGAAATTTCTACCACCAGATGGCACTGCAATATTTTAAAATTACAATATTTCAAATTGTAATTATGATTAAATTATTTTTAATGCATCATTCGAAAGATATTTTAAAGCACTTTTATTTTAACGAAAGTGGTATTCGAGATTTCACCTGATTTACACGTTTTGAGGTCTCCTGAATAGGTTTTCTTTTTATCTCAGCTACTAATTAAAATAATTTCATAAGTAACACATCATTTGAAAGCTTTGTTGATTTGGAATCGAACAGTAGATCACAGAAATTTCTACCGCCAGATGGGACAGTAATATTTTAAATTTTCAATATTTCAAATTCTAATTAGGATTAAATTATTTTTAATAGATCATTCGAAAGATATTTTAAAGTTCTTTTATATTATCAAAATTGGGATTCGAGATTTCACCGGATTTACACGTTTTGAGGTTTCCTGAATCGGTTTTCTTTTGTATCTCAGCTATTAATTAAAATAATTTCATAATTAATAAATCATTTGAAAGCTTTGTTGATTTGGAATGAAACAGTAGATTACAGAAATTTCTACCGCCAGATGGAGGTATAATTTTTTAAAATTTCAATATTTCAAATTCAAATTATGATTAAATTATTTTTATTACATCATTCATAAGATATTTTAAAGTTCTTTTGTATTAGCGAAAGTGGATTTCGAGATTTCACCCGATTTACACGTTTTGAGGTGTTTCGATTAGGGTTTTTTTTTGTATCTCAGCTACTAATTAAAATAATTTCATAAGTTATACGTCATTTGAAAGGTTTGTTGATTTGGAATTGAACAGTAAATTACAGAAATTTCTACCACCTGATGACGCTGTAATATATTAAAATTTCAATATTTCAAATTCTAGTTAAGATTAAATTATTTTTAATGCATCATTCGAAAGATATTTTAAAGTTCTTTTATATTATCGAAAGTGGAATTCAAGATTTCACCTGATTTACACATTTTAAGGTGTCCTGATAAGGCTTTCTTTTGAATCTCAGCTAATTGAGTTAGACCGTTCAAAATGGGTATATGTAGGTTAATTAGGAGGGGCTGGAAGAGTGGGGAAGGAATAGGCGCACGGGACTGTGCTGCCGAAGGCAGTGGGGACCCGGTCCGACTTTTGCCGGATGAGAAATGATTTTTTAAATTTTCTTTTCTTAAGAATAAAAGTTTGATTTCAGAAGGGATATGTGCGCGCTGCGCACGTATATCTTCACACGTGCGCGCGCATGGTTCCGCGTTGCCAAAGACAGTGAAGACCCGGTGCGAGTTTTTGCCCCATGATAAATGATTTTTTTTTTTAAATTTTATTTTCTTAATAATAAAAGTTTGAGCTGAGATGGAATATGTGCGCACAGCGCACGTATATCCTCACACGTGTGTGCGCAACGCGCATGTGTCTGCGCTACCGAAGGCAGTGGAGACCTGGTGCGAGTTTTTGTCCGATGCTAAATGATTTCTTTTAAAATTCCTTTTCTTAAGAATGAAAGTTTATGAGTAATAACATGGAATTTTGAGAAATCACAAGGAGGCTAAGGAATACGTGCGCGCAGCCCACGGATCATCGCTGCCGAAGGCAGTGGGGTCTCGGTGTGAGTTTTTACCCGATCACAAATGATTTTTTTTTTTAAATTTCTTTTCTTAAGAGAAATGTGAATGAGTGATAATATGCAATTTTGAGAATTCATTCCTTATAGTGATTCATTTAAAAATGCTGACACCCGCTAGCGGGCGAAGGCAGAGGGGACCCGGTGTGAGTTTTTACCCGATCAGAAATGATTTTTTTTTTAAATTCATTTTCTTAAGAATAAAAGTTTATGTGTAATAACATGGAATTTTGAGAAATTATAAGGGTGGTGAAGGAATACACGCGTGCAGCATTCATATATATGTATTCGTTCGCGCGCATTGCGCACTGGTCTACGCTGCCGAAGGCAGTGGAGATACGGTGCGACATTTTTCCCGATTAGAATTATTTTCTCTTTTTTTATCACGTGATGAAAATTAATGCAATTTTGAGAATTCATTAATTATAGTGATTCATTTAAAAATAGTGACCAGCGAAGCGGGCGCTCTAGCGCGAACCTTGACCATAACACCTGACGGCCAACTTGCCTTTTGCAAAACAGTTGCGTCTTTGCGACGCTTTTCGGGGGAAATATATTGTATCTTCGTTTTGCCATTTGTGGATGACAGATACTGTCCAACATCGCTTTCTGTGGAATATTGGCACGCAGCCAAAAAAGACGAGTCTAAATGGAGCGATCTAGTAGGGAGGAGGAACTAATAGCGGAGGGGTTTTTCTTGACGCGTTTTTCGTTCTCCTTCATTTCCACGTGATAGTGACTGCGCTTCATACTCTTTCTTTTTAAAGTATTATTTTCGTTCTAGAATTTGTGAATTCGACTTGCGTTTGAAAAAAATTGTTTTTAAATTAGATAGAATGGCTGGAACATCTAAGTCTAAAGGATTTCGAAGTAATTCGAAAGAAATTATTTATAATGTTATTAAAGTGTGTGATGAAGAAGCACGTTTAGGGAGAGTAAAAATTCCTATAACCCAGTCTTCGAAACGCGCGAGCATGCTTACAGGAATTTCTTTATCAAGTGTGTATAACATTAGAAAACAAGCAAACGATGAGGAAAATCCTGAATTCTGCTCTCCACAAAAAAAGCAGAAAAGAGAATCTACATCTCATTTGAAAATCGATTCCTTTGATATTGATGTGATAAGAAGAACAGTGCGGGATTTTTATATAACAGAGAAAAAAGTTCCAACAATATCGAAACTGCTTCCCGTGATCAAAGAAAAAATAAATTTTGCTTGGGGAAGAGAAACTTTGAGAAAAATTCTCCACGAGATCGGATTTAGTTGGAAGAAAACTCAGAATAAAAGAAAAATTCTTATGGAAAGATCCGACATAGTTTTATTAAGAACAAAATTCTTAAGGAGCATCAAGCAATATAGAGATGAGAAAAGGCCTATCGTTTACATAGATGAGACATGGGTGGACAGCAATCTCACATTTGGAAATTGTTGGCAGTCTTCCGAAATTTTTGGAGTTGTAGAAACAGGAAATGCATCTCGCCGTGTTATTGTTTTATGTGCAGGTGGAGAAATGGGTTTTTTACCCAATACCAATTTAATTTATAAAGCGAATGCTTCAACGGGAGATTATCACGGGCAAATGAATTCTGCGATTTTTGAGAAATGGGCCCGAGAGAAATTAATCCCAAATCTCCCTCCTAAATCAGTTCTAATCATTGATAATGCTCCTTATCACTCTATACAATTGAACAAGCCTCCCAATTCATCCCAGAGGAAAGAAGAGATAATGGATTGGCTTGCAAAAAATAATATTTCTTTTTGTTCTTCTAGCAGAAAAATCGAACTACTAGATATTGTAAAACGAAACTCACCAGCAGTTAAAACATATAAATTTGATTCTTTGATGGAAGAGCATGGACATTCGGTTTTGCGCCTCCCACCATATCATTGTGATTTGAATGCTATTGAATATGCATGGGCCGAGTTAAAAAATTATGTGCGAAATCACAATGCTACTGGAGATCTAGCGATGTCCAATTTATTAAAAATTTCCGAAGAAGCCATCAGCAGTATATCAGAAAAGAACTGGCAAAATTACTGCAAACACGTACTTAATTTAGAAAAAGAATATTGGGATAAAGACGGAATTATCGAAGAATTATGTGATCCTATTTGTTTCTCTGTTAATTCCGATACAGAAACGGAAAGTGACTCGGAATATTCCTCTAATGAATAATTAACATATAAATAAGAATAAAAGATGTAAGTTGTTACATTAATTTTCAAATTAAATTTGTATTTATTTATTTTCCAAATTCTAATATATGTTTTTCTATACAAGGAATATAAATATTTCCGTGTCATTTCTTTTTCTTTTTTTTATTCACATCATATTTTTATTTATATATTTTGAAATCTTTACTTTTCATTTGTTCATTAATTTAGTTGCTTTTAATTGTTACAAATTGAAAATGTATTTATTTATTTTAATGATTAAACGCATTTATTTTTTAATTGCGTAAAATCAAAAGATTCCAAATTATACTAGGAAATGTTTTTATACTTTTTAATTTAAATTATCTCAGATTAGAATGGAGAGAGACAGAATTTACATATTTTGATGATTCATATGTATGTGTTTCTTAATTTAATTGCATATGTATATTACAAACTGAATATGATTGATTCATGTTTTTTATATGAATAAAATATATATACTTAATCTTTCATTAAAATAATTAAACGAATATTAAATTTTATTTAATAAAATAAATATTTAATTATTTTTAAAAAATGCACAAAATCAAAAGAATAATAAATTTTTGAAAACTAATTATATCGAAAATGAACAAATTATTCTTGAATATCTGCATCTGAATGATTCAGTGGCAAGCATCAGCTTGAACCCCTTCCAACAAATCGACTCGTCGGTTTCCGCCTGTAAACCGGAAGTTTACCTTTCCACCTAATCGGTGGTTAGACTGTAAAACAGTGCTTCATCCGATGCTATCCATGTTTTGTATCTACCATTGCGTAATATTAAATACAGAGGCCAAGAACGTTTTCTTAGTTTTTCTACGGTATTTGCAGACATTTGATGGCAGACTGGTTTATTCACTTTTTTTCATAGCCAATTTGCTGTATCTGACGACAAATTGTAGATTGCGATACCTGTAGTTTCTTTGCTAAAGTCCTTTGAGGCAGAGGATTTTCTACAGCGATAAGTCTTTTCAGCTTCTTTTTTTTCTTTTTCACCAAGGACTTCCTTTCGTCTATATTTTTTTCCCTGGAGCTTTTGATTTCCAGCCAAATTTTATTTCTATTCGAAGTTTAGATAGTAATCCATTGGAAAAATGTCTTTTCTGACTTTAAATGCTTTATTTATAACAGAATTTGAGCAATCATCCTTCAAAAGCTTTAAAATTTCGTTTCGGGTTTGAGGATCTAATTTTGGAACCATAATTTACTCCCACTAATAAAAATAGCTAGATTGGTATTTTAAGCGTCTCACTTTTAAAATAAAACTGGTGATAAAGCGATTAAAATGTACCATAAATAGTTACATTCTTTCAAAATTGTTCACACAAATTTTGAATCAACCTGTATAGTTGTTCCTGAAGTGTTTTGAAACAATTATTCTTTCTTAGGTGCTTAATGACTGGCGTCGGTTATATCATTCTTGGCAAATTTATCGCCTCGCCGGCAAAATGGAAAAGTACCGATTGTATACTGTCATAAATTAACTAAAAAAACTCAACAGTAATTAATTGTACGGGCATTATAAAAAATAGATTCTAATTTTTTGAAAAGGTTAGTCTAATTTAATTATTATTATTATTATTTTAAGTGCGGAGGACTATTAAGTCTCAATCTACGGATAAAACGTTGTCGTCAGTTTTACGATGGTTGGACATACATCGAAATCGAAAATTTACCGAAAATATAATTAAATAATTTGGAAGCGATGTTATAATTTGAAAAAAAAAAAAAAAAAAAAATTCTAATAGTCCTCCATACTAAACTAAATTCTGCTTTTGCCAAATTTTCATCAAAATCTTTTTTTTTTTTTTTTTTTTTTTTTTTTTTGAATAAAAAAGAAAATTATTTTTATTTATTTATTTATTTAACAAGCAATTCTACCAAAACATCCATTGCCAAATAGTGACAAAAACTTAATTGTCGCCAAGGGGTTCATATATACTATATCTGTAACACAAAATTGTCTAGATATTACGAATTTCTTTCTTTTCTGAAAAAATATTATTGATTTTAGGTTGATTTCTTTAGAAATCGACCTATTGCAATCACTTCGTTTATCTATCTATCTATCTATCTATAATGAAAATTTTGTCATCACGATAACTCCCGAAATAATACTCGAAATCGAACCAAATTTGGACAGTGAACTAATCGTATAAATATCTTGGATGAGTTCGTTAACCAAGTTGCTCCGACGTTTTGTTTTCAAGTGGCAGCCACTTGAAAATTTCAAACCGACATTGTAAAAAGCATATTTAAAGCAAGATTTGCTTGAATTTTGTTGTAAATACAGGTCACATAAGGGTCTCAATGATGTTTATTAATGAAGTTTATCCGCCATTTTCAATAAAGTGGCAGATATTTTAAGTTAAGCGGGACCACTTGAAATCAGGCTACCACTTGAAAATTTAAAAGCCCTATAACTTCCGAAATAATACTCCAAATCGAACCAAATTTGAACAGTGTCTTAACTTATCTTATAAATATCTTAGATGAGTTTGTTAACCAAGTTGCTCCGCCATTTTGTTTTCAAGTGGAGACCACTTGAAAATTTCAAATCCAAATTGTAAAAAGCGTATTCCGAATTTTTTTTAATTTTGATGTATACATAGATTACACAAGTGTCTCAAATAACTTTATTAATGAATTTTATCCGCCATTTTTAATAAAGTGGCGGATATCTTAAGTTAAGCGGGACCACTTGAAATCAGGCCACCACTTGAAAATTTAAAACCATGATAACTTCCGAAATAATACTCCAAATGGAACCAAATTAGAACAGTGTCTTAACTTATCTTATAAATATCTTAGATCAGTTTGTTAACCAAGTTGCTCCGCCATTTTCTTTTCAAGTGGAGACCACTTGAAAATTTCAAATTTAAATTGTTAAAAGCGTATTCCGAAATTGTTTGAATTTTGATGTAAATACAGACCACAAAAGGATCTCAATGAAGTTTATTAATAAACGATATCCGCCATTTTTAATAAAGTGGCAGATATCTTAAGTTAAGCGGGACCACTTGAAATCAGGCTACCACTTGAAAATTTAAAATCCCTATAACTTCCGAAATAATACTCCAAATCGAACCAAATTTGAACAGTGTCTTAACTTATATTATAAATATCTTAGATGAGTTTGTTAACCAAGTTGCTCCACCATTTTGTTTTCAAGTGGAGACCACTTGAAGATTTCAAATTCAAATTGTAAAAAGCGTATTGCGAATTTTTTTTTAATTTTGATGTATACATAGATTAAACAAGTGTCTGAAATAACTTTATAAATGAACTTTATCCGCCATTTTTAATAAAGTGGTGGATATCTTAAGTTAAGCGGGACCACTTGAAATCAGACCACCACTTGAAAATTTAAAACCATGATAACTTTCGAAATAATACTCCAAATGGAACCAAATTTGAACAGTGTCTTAACTTATCTTATAAATATCTTAGATCAGTTTGTTAACCAAGTTGCTCCGCCATTTTCTTTTCAAGTGGAGACCACTTGAAAATTTCAAATTTAAATTGTAAAAAGCGTATTTCGAAATTGTTTGAATTTTGATGTAAATACAGACCACAAAAGGATCTCAATGAAGTTTATTAATAAACTATATCCGCCATTTTTAATAAAGTGGCAGATATCTTAAGTTAAGCGGGACCACTTGAAATCAGGCAACCACTTGAAAATTTAAAATCCCTATAACTTCCGAAATAATACTCCAAATCGAACCAAATTTGAACAGTGTCTTAACTTATCTTATAAATATCTTAGATGAGTTTGTTAACCAAGTTGCTCCGCCATTTTGTTTTCAAGTGGAGACCACTTGAAGATTTCAAATTCAAATTGTAAAAAGCGTATTGTGAATTTTTTTTAATTTTGATGTATACATAGATTAAACAAGTGTCTGAAATAACTTTATAAATGAACTTTATCCGCCATTTTTAATAAAGTGGTGGATATCTTAAGTTAAGCGGGACCACTTGAAATCAGACCACCACTTGAAAATTTAAAACCATGATAACTTTCGAAATAATACTCCAAATGGAACCAAATTTGAACAGTGTCTTAACTTATCTTATAAATATCTTAGATCAGTTTGTTAACCAAGTTGCTCCGCCATTTTCTTTTCAAGTGGAGACCACTTGAAAATTTCAAATTTAAATTGTAAAAAGCGTATTTCGAAATTGTTTGAATTTTGATGTAAATACAGACCACAAAAGGATCTCAATGAAGTTTATTAATAAACTATATCCGCCATTTTTAATAAAGTGGCAGATATCTTAAGTTAAGCGGGACCACTTGAAATCAGGCAACCACTTGAAAATTTAAAATCCCTATAACTTCCGAAATAATACTCCAAATCGAACCAAATTTGAACAGTGTCTTAACTTATCTTATAAATATCTTAGATGAGTTTGTTAACCAAGTTGCTCCGCCATTTTGTTTTCAAGTGGAAACCACTTGAAAATTTCAAATTCAAATTGTAAAAAGCGTATTGCGAATTTTTTTTAATTTTGATGTATACATAGATTAAACAAGTGTCTGAAATAACTTTATAAATGAACTTTATCCTCCATTTTTAATAAAGTGGTGGATATCTTAAGTTAAGCGGGACCACTTGAAATCAGACCACCACTTGAAAATTTAAAACCATGATAACTTCCGAAATAATACTCCAAATTGAACCAAATTTGAACGGTGTCTTAACTTATCTTATAAATATCTTAGATGAGTTTGTTAACCAAGTTGCTCCGCCATTTTGTTTTCAAGTGGAGACCACTTGAAAATTTCAAATTCAAATTGTAAAAAGCGTATTCCGAATTTGTTTGAAATTTGATGTAAATATAGACCACATAACGGTCTCAAAGATGTTTATTAACGAAATTTTTAATAAAGTCATTTTTAATAAAGTGGCAAATATCTTAAGTTAAGCGGGGCCACTTGAAATCACGCTACCACTTGAAAATTTAAAATCACGATAACTTCTGAAATAATACTTCAAATCGAACCAAATTTTGACAGTGATATTATCATATAATTATCTTGAATGTTTTCACTGGGCAACTTGTCCCGACATCTTGTGTCTAAGTTCCAGCCACTTGAAATCACACTGCCACTTGAAAATATGCCATCACGAGAACTTTTAAAATACTAAACTGATTCAAATAAAAGCTGGTTAGTGAACTTTTGGTTCAAATATCTAGGATAAGTTCACTTGATGACTTGATCCGCAATTTTATTTTCAAGTGGCGGCCACTTGAAAATTTATCATTATGGTAACTTTAGTAAGACAGAATCAATTCGCTTCAAATTTGGGTAGTGGATTTATTATTCAAATGTCTCAGATAAGTTCGCTGGGCATATCACTCCACTTTTTTTTACAAGTGGTGCCACCTGAAAATTTCTTATGATGATAATTTTTGAAATACAGATTTAATTTAAACTAGAACTGGACAATGAACTTATCGTACAAATATACTGGATGATTTCGATGGGCAAGTTGTTTTGCTATTTTGTTTTACAAGTCGCAGCCACTTAGACTGCCACTTGAAAATTTGCCATAATAATAATTTTTGAAACACGGCACTGATTTAAACCACAGTTGGACAGCAACCTATGCTTCAAATATCTTCGATGTGTTTGCTGGAACTTTAGAAATAGTTAATCAATTCAAATCAAAGTTGAAAAATGGATTTATCATTCAAACAACATAAATTTAGAAAATTCACGTAACTCATGAACCAATCACGTTATTGCTTCCATCTTTGGTATATCGATAATAAGTATTTTCTCGCCAAAAGTCGCCAAAAAAGTCGCCATAGAGGAAAAGTCGCGAAATTTGGCGCCAAATCCATTACATGCGTTACTGGATCTTTTTAATGCGTTTATAAGGAAAAATTAGACTATTTTAATGTTAAAACAAACTAGAAATGCAGGAAACTAACATTTTATCAACTTACTCTCTTTGAAAGAATTTCTACAAAAAAAAAAAAAAATATTTTCAAATTTGCAACGATATCTTAGATGAGCAACTTTCTCTGCCCTTTTTATCGAAGTGGCAGCCACTTAATTTTTCAACACGATACTTTTGAGATTTTGAATTAATTCGAACTATGTGTGTACAGTAGACTTATCTCACAAATACATTTCATATATTTGTCAACTTAACCCACCATTTTTTTTCCTAGCGCCGGCCACTTGAAAATTTTAAATTCACATAAAAGTGTATTTATGAACTGATTTGTTTAAAACTCCGTATGCGCATAGCCTACATCAATATTTCTACCAAGTGCATTAATAATTTGTAGCCGCCATTTTGAAACAAAATGACGGCTACTTGATAAGGAAAAAGAAATCAACCTACCCTTCCGAATAAGCCGGAAGGTCTTGTTTAGCATATTATTTCATTTTAAAAAATGGTATTAAATATTATGTATTTCAATTTGACATTAAATATGGGTATTTCCACTTTTTTTTTTTTTTTTAATGCAGTATTAATTTTCCTATCCAGTAATGGGTAAAGATGCGAATAGACGGGCAAAGCGCCATAACGGTTAATAAGTGAAGCGAGTCGTGGGTGCACAATTACTAATTTTTATAGTAATTTCAAACGATGAAACAAATACAGAAAAACTTATCATTTTCGAATTTTGTAAAATTACCAGGGTATGGGGTTTTCAGAGTTTCGCCGGAGGTACGGAAAAAACAACCTAATTGCGCCCGTATTGTTCCCGGCCTCAATCACCCTAGTCCAGGCAACGAAGGCCAAAATTTGACGAATAGAGGAACAAAATCGTGTAGTTTTGAAATTTTACATACTCATAGCCTAGAGGGTCCTGAACAACCTACTAAAAGTCCCCGCCCGTGGGGGGTGAGCGGGGGGCATTTAAGGGGGGCAATTTTCAGTTTTTATTAAATATCTTAAAAACTATTGCATTTAGAGAAAAAATGTCTATTACAAAATTAATCTACGTAAAATTTCCTACAAAAATGTATATTACATTTTGTTTGTACGATCATTAGTTTAGAAGATATAGGGAGATGAAATAACACATTTTCTTGAAAAATTCTTTTTTGCAATAGTAAAATCAACTAAAGTGTGCAATGGGCTCTTCCCACCTGACGTCAGAGGTCACATGATAGAGGAAAAACAAATAGCAGACGAAGTCTTGTTTATCTAAAGCGATTGCTGAAATAACATATTTTCTATTCTTATTTTTGATCAATCGTATTTAATCTGTGTTATTTTTTTTATACATCATCATTTTTAATCCATTTTATATCATTATTCATCATCATTTGTTTGCTGTATACATTTACAATCATCATTTAGTTTATACCTGTTATTGATGTTCATGAAGACAATGTTTAAAAACTCTGATTTTTCGTACTGAAATCAGTGACAGTGCAATAGTACTACGTAAATCCATTTAGACCAGTAACTAAGTTAATTAACTTTTTTTTGTAACACCTTTATGCAATTACATTAAATGAAAACTTCCTAAAATTTCAATTTATAATCCGTTAACATTCCACAAGAAGCTATTATTTATTGTTAGATCAGTTAATGTTACAGTTACACTACAATATACAAAAATCGATTCTTATAGGTAAAAATAAATAAACATATAAAATGTTTTTTAAAAATTATTAAATTTACAAATACAATTATTCTACTGTTTACAAATGCACTATATTACTTTTATTTTATTTTATATTAAATATTAACATTTTTGTTCTTAAGAACAATATTTAATTGAATTCGATTCTCAGAATTCGATTATTCGTTTTCCTCTATCACGTGATTGAGCAGACGACGGTGGGAAGAGCCCATTAAAAGAGTTCTTGTCAAATATTTTCTAATGTAAAAAACAAATATATACATAGAGAATATGCAAGGATAATACAGCATGTTTTGTAAGTTTTAAATAATTTTAAGGCTAGTAGGCGCAAGTGGCGGTTTGAGTAAAAATCTGGATAAGTCCAGTCAAAATAGGAAAAATAGAAAAAAAAAATCGTGTAGTTTTGAAGTTTTGCACACTCATTGCCGAGAGGGTCCTGAACAACATACTAAAAGTTCCCGCCCGTGGTGGGTGAGCGGGGGGCATTTAAGAGGGCAATTTTCAGTTTTTATTAAATATCTTAAAAACTATCGCATTTAGAGAGAAAATGTCAATTACAAAATTAATCTACGCAAAACTTCCTACAAAAATGTATATTACACTTTGTTTGTACGATCATTAGTTTAGAAGATATATGTAAGGATAATACAGCATGTTTTGTAAGTTTTAAATAATTTTAAGGCTAGCAGGCGCAAGTGGCGGTTTGAATAAAAATCTAGATAACGAAGACCCAAAACCGATCAACATTAAAAAAAAAAAATCGTGTAGCTTAGAAATTGAGCACAGTTATAAAGCTAAGTGCCCTGAATAACATAATAAAAATCCCTAACCATGGGGGGGGGGGCATTTAAAGAGGGCACATTTCAGTTTTTATTAAGTATCTTGAAAACTATCGCATTTAGAGAAAAAAAATCTCAAAGCTATAAGATTTTTTTTAATGTTGATCGGTTTTGGGTCTTCGTTATCAGGATTTTTACCTAAACACCACTTGCGCCTACTAACCTTAAAATTATTTAAAACGTACAAAACATGCTGTATTATCCTTACATATTCCCTATGCATATATTTGTTTTGTACATTAGAAAATATTTTATCAGAACCCTTTTAATTCCACAATTTAGTTGATTTTACTATTGAAAAAAAAAAAAAAAAAAAAGAATTTTTCAAGAAAATGTGTTATTTTGTTCCCCTATATCTTCTAAACTATTGATCATACAAACAAAATAGAATATACAATTTTTTTAGGAAATTTCACGTAGATTAATTTTGCAATTGAGATTTTTTTTTTTCTCTAAATGCGATAGTTTTCTAGATACTTAATAAAAACTGAAATGTGCCCCCTTTAAATGCCCCCTCCAGGGTTAGGGACTTTTAGTATGTTATTCAGGGCACTTAACTTTATAACTGTGCTCAATTTCTAAGCTACACGATTTTTTTTTTTTCTTTAAATGTTGATCGGTTTTGGGTCTTCGTTATCTCGATTTTTACTCAAACCGCCACTTGCGCCTGCTAGCCTTAAAATTATTTAAAACTTACAAAACATGCTGTATTATCCTTGCATATTCCCTATGTATATATATATATATTTTACATTAGAAAATATTTGACAAGAACCCTTTTAACCCTTTAAGCGTGTAGTGTTTGCTCCTGCGCGTGCACTGCAGTGGGGAGTGTTTCTCGCGATAGCAGGAAGGACTAAGCAGGCGCGCTGCATTGGAGATATATTCTCTTTCTCTCGCATGCTACAATAAATAAAATCTAAAAAAAGAAAGTAATAACTAAGTAAAAACATAAACATATAATTAAACATTCATTTTTTATTAGTTTCTTTTGGTGTGATAAATTTTAAAGCGTGGAATGTTACAAAGAGCAAACTCACAGTCTGAACACCATATCCTTGTCTCCTTTCTAATATTCTTGCCGTTTTTATTAGACGCATAGCAAACAACACATCGTCTTGTTGGTTCTCGTTTGCAGGGTGTGGCAGGTATATAGTCTGCGAAGTGTCTTTCTGTAGGACGCAATGGATCATTTGCATCACTTTTTCTTACCATATTTCCCGTCATGGCTGTAGACACTTGATATTTACGTATTATTTCTTCAATGACTGCAATTCAAAAATCCAACAGTTTTATATTTTTATTAGTTACCTTACTCTGTAGAATCGATGCATTGAAAAGACATTGATCAAGCATGCCTGAAAATTTTTTTTGTAGTATACTTTCATTCTTTTTCGTACTTTCTCAAAATAGGATAAATTTTTTCCCGCTCAACCACTTTTCCATTACAAGAAACTTTACTCATTTCAATATTGTGGATTGTACTCAATAAATGAACATATTTTTTATCTTTCCATTTGATTGCAAATAGTTTTCCGCGTTGAAAAGCAATAATGTCACCATTTCTAAGTTTTAATGATTGCATTTCTTTTGGAACATCTTTGCGGTTCACTCGAACTTTCCCGTACGAGTCAGTTTTGAATGATATAAGTCTATCACAAGATCTGGTGACATATAAAATTTATCGGCTGTAAGGCAGTATCCTTTGTTGAGCAAAGGTTGGATCAAACTTAGCACAATTTGCGATGTAAGGCTTTCCTTGTTGAAGTCTAGGCTTAGAATCATCCCCTTTCCAGTATATAAAATGTAATTCCATATGTAACCTGTGTCTGATTCACAGAGCATATATGAATTTCAATTCAAATCTAGCTCTCTTCAAGGGTATGTGTTGTTTCCAAGAAAGCCTCCCTTTATGTAACATCAAGCTTTCATCGATGCTAATGTCACGCTCAGGAGTATACAGAGTTCGAAATTTTTTCAAAAGGAAACTGTAAATGGGCCACATTTTTCGAAGTTTCCAGTAAGGATGAGTTTCTTCATCCATAGTTTCATTATTTGAAAAATGCAGAAACTTGCTTATCAAAGAAAATCTTTGCTCTGACATAACTTCAGCAAAAAAAGGAGTGCTCAGAAGTTTCTTCTTTGACCAATATCAGGCTGTCACAGGCTTCAAAACAATATCCTGGAGTAAAAGAAGAGCTAAATAAATCCATATTTCAGATGCAGTTACCGGTTTCCACTTGTGCACTCGGGATCTAACTTTCAGTACACTTATGTTCTTTCGCGAAAATTGTTCTGCATATGTATTTGTTACCTCTACTATAATTTCCACCAATTCCTTAGTTATGAATAGCTGGAAAAAATCTAAGGAATTATCAATATCTTTTACCTGAAAATTTATTCCATCAGGCTTTCCATAAAATTGAAAACGTGGTGGAGCTGAAGTTGCCCTTGAAACTTTACACCATTCTCGCACCGAATCCAAATTATTTATTTCTTCATCTGACTCATAACTATAAATACTTGTATTGGAATCAGATCCACTTTCAAAGTCAGAATTATCCAAAATGTGATCTTCTGAATCACTGGAATCTTTCGATAATAACGGTCTTTTCTCACAAAAGCGCCTAAAAACACCGCTACAGCTCGCCATTTTCACCAGAATGCGAAAATCAAACACACCAAAGTTTTCCCAAGAAATTATATTTCACTTTATGGAACTACTATTGCCATCGTGGCAAATTTTGGAAACAAAGTGTTTTTCCTATAAGAATATAAGGATATGACGAGATATTTCCGTCAAACACGTTGAAATGCTGAATTTAAAATTGGATGACGAGTAGGACTCGTCAAACCCGGTTATAGCATAACATTCCGATGACATGGTGAGTTCGTCAAGCACGCTTAAAGGATTAAATGCACACTTTAGTTGATTTTACTATTGCAAAAAAGAATTTTTCAAGAAAATGTGTTATTTCATCTCCCTATATCTTCTAAACTAATGATCGTACAAACAAAATGTAATATACATTTTTGTAGGAAATTGTACGTAGATTAATTTTGTAATTGACATTTTTTCTCCAAATGCGATAGTTCTTAAGATATGTAATAAAAACTGAATATTGCCCCCTGCCCCCCGCTCACCCCCCACGGGCGGGGACTTTTAGTATGTTGTTCAGGACTTCCTCGGCTATGAGTATGCAAAATTTCAAAACTACACGATTTTTTTCCTCTATTTTTTTTATTTTGACTGGACTACCCCACAACCTATAGTTGCGCCGGTACTTCACCCCCCCCCCCCCACACCACCGCAAATTACCCTACAACCTGATTGCGCCGCTAAATTGAAATACCTTTTGACCTCATCTACATGAACAACTGTGTCATTAATCAATCGCTCTGAAAAAATTAGTAGCATTTTTATGTTAACTCTTTATTTAATTGAAATTTTACAGTTAATTTAATTTAAATGTCTGTTACAATTTTAAAATTAAATTTGTTTCAAATTTTAATACCTATTAAAATTTTAAATTCAAATAAGAATTTTAAATTCAAATATGTAATTTCAAATTCAAATATGCATTTTAAATTCAAATGTATAATTTCACATTCAAATATATAATTTCAAATTCAAATATGCATTTTAAATTCAAATATGTAATTTCAAATTCAAATATGTATTTTAATATTGCATTTAAATTTGTTTCAAATTAAAATATTTATTAAAATTTTAAATTGAAATATGTATTTTAATCTTAATATCTTATAAAAAACTAGCTGACCCGTCCGGCTTCGCACGGATGAACAAATTTTAGTTAAAGATGGATTGATATGTAAAAAATCAAAAAATATATCAGTTTATATGTATAGTCAGGCAATGGACCATATTCCTCCTTTGGGTTCGAGACTATGAAAAATCAGCTGTTTTCGGAAAACAATTCTCAACTCTACCATAGCAAAGCATTGTGGCCTACAAATTTTTATCTTGCAATATTATTTATAAGAGTTACAGATTATATGAAATTGAAGTAAGAGTGATATAGTGATACCTTTGTTTTGTTTTTAATCCAGTTTTAGTAATATACTTTAATATTAATCAACATATGTAATATTAAAAGTTGCCATGTGAACTGTGGCGATGTTAACAAATTTAAATGGATGTTCCATTTAATAAATTCCTTTATTAAAGTGATTGAAATTCTAATTATTTAAGCTTTGATGTCTATATATATGTGTGTGTGTGTATAAAATGTTCTTATTAATCTTTATTCATTATATATATATGTGTGTGTGTGTGTGTGTGTGTGTGTGTGTGTACATAAAATGTTCTGCAATTTTACGATTTGGAATAGTCTTAACTTTATCATCCGATTCAGTTGTTTACATTTCTCTTTTGTTCTTGTTTGAACATTATTATTAAGTTTCACTGCAGAAATATTTAGGAAAATGTTATGCGTAACAATAAAAGGGCATCTTGAATCTAATTTGTTTACAAAATATCGGCCACGTGTTCGGAGATTTTACCTACTGTGACGTCACAGGAATATTGTCCATATTATTAACTGAAAAGTCAAAATATAATTTTAAAATTATTTTTTTTAATTAGTTGTTAAATGTTGGCAATTCGTACATAATGTTATTTATTTTATTATTTATCTATTTATTTCATAAAAAGAAATATTTCTTTACTCATGAATAAAAAATATTGAAAAATAAACCTATGACATGAAAATGTTTTTGATAAAATTGACGTCATAATAGCTTTAATTATTATTTATTTGTTTATCTCGCAAATATATTTAATTTTTTCCATAATTGATGGTTATTTTAATAATGTATATTAAGGGAGAAATCAATAATATGAAACAATATTCGTACAATATATACTATTACAGAATCTGGTGTGAAACAACCACACGACTACCATTACCCACTATTACACATATTATACACAATTTTTTGGAGATATATGCATTTTTTGAGATTTTCCAGTAAGAGAAACTTGATACACGTATAAAGACACATACCACAGAGTTTACATAGCGAGTTAAAAAATAAGGGGGGGGGATAGATAGTTATTTTTTTAAACACGAATTTCCGAGATCTAAAACTGAACTACCTAATCAGGATGACCGTTAATATTCCTGTAATAAGCACGTAATACTTGAGAAAGGTTATCTAAATTGGATTAATGAAACAATTTTCAAGGATATGTTAGAGCCGTTTTTGAGGTACAAAAACTTAGCATGCTCAATTATTGACCTAAAAACAATAATTACATACAAAAGGATATTTAATAGGAAGTTAACATGGCGAGTTTGAAAAAAATCCGTACAGGCGTTTTTAAAGGAACGGACTTGCGAGATCTGAAATTGAGCTGTTTATAGAGGACGCCTATCAATTTTCCTGAACTAACCAACTATATCATTCGAAAGGCCATCTAATAGATTATTTATATAGCAACTTTGAAGAAAATCATTAGAGCTGTTTTTGAATACGGGCTTACGGTCCCATTTCCGGTTTTCGATGACCCAATTCCGGTTTTTCAATTTTCACGAAAATTTGGAAAATTTATCTGTACACCAGACCTGAATCACTTATGAAGTTTAGTAGTTCTATTTTTATTAGTTTCGGAGATATGACAGCCAGAAGATTCCACACATACGTGTACACATACACACACACTGACCAATTGCCAAAACCTATACAATACTTCCACTACCTACGGTAGAAGGGTAATTGAAGTAAAAACATACATCTCGTATTTACTACGAAAAATACAAATTTTCGTATTACGTTTTCGATCGCCAAATACAAAAATCGCCAATGATGATAGATATCAAATCTATGCATTGTTTTCAATTAAAATATTGAAATTTTTAATTAAAAATTTATTTTACCAAAATTTATTATAGCTTCTAGCACTTAGAGAGAGACAATGTAACTTTTGATTAGTGGAAAAAAAAAAAAAAAAAAAAAAAAAAAATCGGCTTTTTAGTTCTAGCGATCGTTCTCTACATATACATATAATCATTTCCTCTTTATATATTAGTATAGCTATAGAGCATAGATATATTAAACAGGTTTCCAATCAACATAATGTAACTCAAATAATTAAATGCTATTTGCATTTCAGTAATGGCTGTATGTGTATGCACTATGTATATTGAGCTACTTGCCATAACTGTTATTTGCTAAAAATAGTCGCCAAATAAATTTAAACTTCTCAATACGCAAGCGAAGTGTGACGTCACTGACCGCCCGTGGATGCAAGAAGAGATTTTCCATGTTAATCGCTCATTGGATTTTTTTTTTTTTTTTTTTAATTATTAAAATTTTAGAAAAATTATTTCCCGATTTTAATCCCCATATTTGGGTTTGATATGTATTAGTTATTGTATGCATGCGTTAGATTGAGTTATTTTGCTGTCAAATTGAAAAAAAATTAATTTTAAATTTCAAATCTGTCACCCTTGGCATTTTTTGTATTTGGCGATCAAAATCGTAATACGAAAATATATATGCCAGATGTATATTTTCGTAATATGTATTGTACGAAATATTGTTTCATATTATTCGTTACTCTCTTAATATAAGTTGTTAAAATAACCATGATTTTTGAAAAGAATTAAATTATATTCGCCAGATAATTTGGCGATTTTTTTTTTTTTTTTCTGCCAAGAATGACGGATATCAAATCTATTCCGCTGCAACATATTAGTATATTATATCATATTATTATTATTTAGACATTTGAAAACAAATTTGACCTCAAATTATGATAGAATATTTATCCTTTCCCTTTTAATTAGTTTATTAGTTGGATATTTATTGAGTAAATATCATCCTTTGTAATGACATGTTTATGTTTTCAATTGAATATGTAAGTTTGCTATTTTTTTTCTAGAGTTTTGAAATATAAAATTCAAATTTCATCAATTTTACAACAAAAACAACTTAATCTAACGCATGCACATGATAACTAATACATATCTATATCCAAATATGAGGATTGAAATCGGGAAATAATTTTCCTCGATCTTTAATAATTTTTTAGAAAAAATCCAGATGGCGATTAACACAGGAAATCTTTCACTTGCATCCACTGACGGCCAGTGACGTCATCAATTCGCTTGCGTATTATTCTTTTAAATAATATTATAGTTTTAAAAAATTAAAGAACACGCTTTTATAGAAATGTGAACTAAAAAGCACGAAATATCTATCTTAGTATTAAAATTCAGGGTAAGAGAAAATCGTGTGAGTGACACACCGTAATATTTACATACATTTAAATCTTTAATTAAAATAACTTAGAATTAACAAAAACCATTTTTAAAAAGTCTCCCCTGACGGGGATCGAACGCTAGACCTTTAGGTTCGTAGCGCGGCGCCTTACCTCGACGTCGCATCGTTCACGTAGGGAAAGTATTTTTTTTACAATATAAATTTTTTGTTTGCTCCCAGAGAAGTTACAAACAAACATACATACATACAGGTGAAGCTAATAAATGCATAAGGGCCCTCTTCAGCTTCACTCAGCATTTCCTTTTCTAAAATCCAATGTTATCCTATGTAAAACTTTCTTTGCACTTAAAACAGTGACATATTAATTGATTGAGATGCGGTTTTTTTTATTGGATTACTCTCATTTCGTAAACTGACGCAGCTTTTGTAGATTTTATGAAAAAATAACAGTTGTTTTTTAAGAAAGCTGTTTTATTGCAATATTTGGGTTGATGCATTAAATGGCTTATAAAAAACTCTTTCAATTTTTTAAAACAGAATTTAAAAAGCTGCGTCAATCTCAAAGAGTTTAATTCAATGCGGAAAAAAATCCTGTATTTTAATAAAATTTTAAATCAATTAAATTTGCAAAGAAAGTCCAAAAATTTTACAAATTTGTGCCGATTTTCCTCTTTGACACACCCTTTATCTGGCTACGCCTCTCGTTCGTGGTTTCGAAGAAAAGATGTTTACATTTCTGTGGTGAAGATTAGGGCTGGATTATTTATCAATATATCCCCAAGTATCGATATTTTTTAAATATCCCGATAACAATATTTAAGAGTTTGGATCGTGGATCTTGTCTGACTCCGTCAGACAAAGAGGATAAGCAACAACAACAACAACAAGAGTTTGCTCTGCCAATATATCCCTTTAACGATATTCCGCGCGATCAATTGATATGCCGATAAGTACCGTTAAACGCCAACGACGGATTAATAGAATTGTGCTTCCGCTCCGCGCAAGCGCGCATCACGAATGAAACCCGAATTCCCGAATGAAACCCGAGCGAACGAACATTCCGAGCGAGCGAACGATCCCATCAGCGAACGGAAACCCGAACAAGAAGAGCGCGCAATATCTTATACTAATACCCATTCTATTATTTTCTCCCATCCCTCACTGATAAAATAAAAAAATATAACCCCACCCCCAAACGATCACTGCACTCCCACAATGCATATATTTCCCCTTCCTTTATTCCTGCATGAGAAACCTCACATCTAAATTATCACTGCTTTAATAAGTCCACCGCATAATAAACTAGTATGTTGTGGCCACCACAAGACTTTCTTCTATATTTACCTATACATATTCAATCAGTAACAATATTAAAAAAAAAAAAAAAAAAAAAAAAAAAAAAAAAAAAAGTACGAATTTTTTTTTCTAAGTTTTTTTTTTTTTTTTTTTTTTTTTTGTTAAAAGTGAAAAAAATCAATAACTTTGTTTTAAATTATCACAGATTTATAGTTCAACCATTCGTTTTAAAGGTATTGACGAGACCTTTCGAAAGATACCCATCTTGAAAATTTATCCCCCCCGGGGGGGTACTTCCCCCCCAGGGGGGGAAGCGATGGCCCCCCATGAAGAATTTTTTTTTCCTAGTTACATACTACTATTATCAATAATTCATATTAATTTTACAATCACAAGTTAAAAACAACTCTAATTATGCACATTTGTACGAATTTTTGTCCTATGCTGCCATGTTAAAAATTTAGATAAAATGCTATCACAGCGCCACCTGTTGAGCTATTGATCCCCAAACATAATCAGCACCAGTTTATGTCGGGGACCGACTAAATACCAAGTTTGGTTAAATTTCGTTAAAAAAAAAAAAAAAAAAAAAAAAAATGCGATATTTTTCTGTTTTTTTTTGTTAAAAGTAAAAAAAATCGATAACTTTGGTTTAAATTATCACAGATTTATCGTTCAACCATTCGTTTTAAAGGTATTGACGAGATCTTTCGAAAGATACCCATCTTGAAATTTTGCCCCCCCGGGTGGGAACTTCCCCCCCCGGTGGGGGGGCAATCGATGCCCCCACATGCACAAAAATTTTTTCCTAGTTAACTACTACTATTATCAACCTGATCTTTCGAAAGATACCCAATGTGAAAATTTACCCCCCCTGGGGGGGTATTTTTCCCCTAGGGGGGGGGAAGCGATGCCCCCCCATGCAGAAATTTTTTTTCCTAGTTACATACTACTATTATCAATAATTCATATTAATTTTACAATCACAAGTTTAAAACAACTCTAATTATGCACATGTATACGAATTTTTGTCCTATGCTGCCATGTTAAAAATTTAGATAAAATGCTATCACAGCGCCACCTGTTGAGCTATTGATCCCCAAACATAATCAGCACCAGTTTATGTCGGGGACCAACTAAATACCAAGTTTGGTTAAATTTCGTTAAAAAAAAAAAAAAAAAAATTGCGATATTTTTCTAAGTTTTTTTTTGTTAAAAGTAAAAAAAATCGATAACTTTGGTTTAAATTATCACAGATTTATCGTTCAACCATTCGTTTTAAAGGTATTGACGAGATCTTTCGAAAGATACCCATCTTGAAATTTTGCCCCCCCGGGTGGGAACTTCCCCCCCCCCGGTGGGGGGGGAACCGATGCCCCCCCATGCACAAAATTTTTTTCCTAGCTAACTACTACTATTATCAATAACTCATATTAATTTTACAATCGCAAGTGTAAAATAACTCTCTTTATGCCCATTTATACGGAAATTTGTCCTATGCTGCCATGTTAAAAATTTGCATAAAATGCGATCACAACGCCACCTATTGAGCGATTGATCCCAAAATCTAATCAGCACCAGTTTATGTCAGGGTCCAACTATACACCAAGTTTGGTTCAATTTCATTCATCGGTTCGTGAGATACGGTGTGACATACGAAATTTTGCGATCACAGCGCCACCTGCTGGACGATTGATCCCCAAATCTAATCAGCACCATGCCCCGTCAGGTTCCAACTATATACCAAGTTTGGTTGAATTTCATTCATTAGTTCGTGAGATACGGTGAAAAATACGAAAATTTGTCCTATACTGCCATGTTAAAAATTTACATAAAATGCGATCACAGCGCCACCTGATGGGCTATTGATCCCAAAATCTAATCAGCACAATGCCCCGCCAGGGTCCAACTATATATCAAGTTTGGTTGAATTTCATTCATTGGTTCGTGAGATACGGTGAAAACACTAAACCACAGACAGACAGACAGACAGACAGACAGACAGACAGACAGACATTTTTTAAAAACTATCAATTCGTGTTCAGGACACCCCAAAACGTGTAGATCCGTCAAAAAACGGAGGTCGAAAATTTTCGCGAATCCAATACTTTCTCTATATTACATATAGAAGAAAGTAAAAAATAAACAGTATTTATTGAAAGCCATCTGCTTTTCCCGCAGTATATTGACTTATTTATTACTGACTCTAAACGATAATATGAAATAATTTATACTACCGTTAGTATTTGATAATATTCCACATCACCACTTATGGATCGTAGGTGTAATACCAAATACCACAGAAACCACCAAACCACAGACAGGGCAATATGAAAACAAACGCTTATTATGACGAATGTATACAATATCTTTTGTTTTAGCTCATTTCCTGCTATTGGTTCATTGATATTGGTTTATTTCAAAGTGTCGATAACTTCTGGCCAATAAGATGCGACGTTCAATGTGTTTAACTCGCTTTGGGCTCAGTGATGCCAGAGTGGGGATTTTTGAAGCTTCTGGGGACAATTTTGGGGAATTCTAAAATGTTTGGGGACAAATCTGGGGAGTTCAAATGCTCGATGAGTTCAACTTTCTGTCAATGTTGGCAACGTAATGATTTATCCCTACGACTAGAGACTTTCAATAGCTTTATTGTTATTTGGGGATTTTTTTCAAAAATTGAGTTCATTTGGGGAAAAATCTGAGCTCAAATCAGAAAAATCTGCTTGATATTCTTTTTTGAAAAAAAATTGTTTTTTTTTCCTCTTTTCAGTGGAAAACCTGTTGGAGATTTTTTCGAAAAAAACCCTTGATTTGGGGAAATTTAGGACCTGTTTGGGGAAATAATTTTCGATCATCTGGCATCGCTGTTTGAGCTCCCTTTCTCCTTTCCCATGTTATCCAATGGGATTTTCGTTGCTTCGTTTTATAAAAATATCTCATTCAAAAATGAAGTTTTTCGAATTCTGTTTTTTGAATATTACTCTTTGACGGGTCGCCTTTTAACTTGGTGAACAATTTTTCGAAAAAATTAGTTTAAATATTTTATTTCAATAAGTAAATTATGGACTCTAAGTGTGGATCTCTAAGTAAAATATTTAAATTTATTTTTTCGAAAAATTGCTCACTAAGCTAAAAGACGACCTGTTCAAAGAGTAATATTCAATAAACAGAATTTAAGCTAAAAGACGACCTGTTCAAAGAGTAATATTCAAAAAACAGAATTCGAAAAAGTTCATTTTTTAATAAAATATTTTTATAAAACAACGCGACAAAAATCCCATTGGATAACATGGGAAGGGAGAAAGGGTGCTATCTGACTGATGTAAAATAAAGTTTTATCTTCAGTAATTTTACAGTGACAGTTTCTTTATAGAAATATATAATATTGGATAGTTTATTACTTTTTTTGTGTAGCGTTTATTTTTTCTCCTTCCTTTTCCTTCTTTCTTTCTTTCTTTCTTTTTTTTTTTCTTTTTTTTTTTTTTTTTTTTTTTTAAGCCGTACATGTTAAATAAAATTGGTTTAAATGCAAAATGAGTTACTTTAAGTAACAAAATGAAACTTTAACATAATATTGTTTAAATAATATAATTTTTATACTGACAATGTATACATATATATATATAATGTATACATATATATAATATATATATAATTCAATTTTCAATTGTTGTGAAACTATTATGAATGTGAATTGAACACATATACATTTGAAAAATATTGTAATGATTTGGTAAGCAGAAACAAAAATAAAAATGACAAGTAACTGACATTTAGGATGCATATAAGAGTTTTAAGTAAAAAACATTACTCTCTACGACCAAAAAAGGTGTATCCAATTCCAATGGCATTTCTTAACTATTTAAAATGATTTTCCTTTTTATTTAATACCTGCATCTTAAGACAAATTTTCTTAAGCTTTATTTTTAGTAGAATTATGAATTTTGATATACTTGGTACAAATAAAACACAGATCACATATTAGCTGTGTTAAAATATGATTTTAAAATAATTAAAGCTTAAAATGGGAAGAATAGAGGATAAACTATACAGAGGTATACTAAAAAGCAATAGTATAAGTTATAAGAAACACAAAATATTGATTCACTTTTTATGATTTTTTTTTTTTTTTTAATGATAAAGTTATGGTAGTAATATACCAGAAAATACATGGAAAACACTCTATACTTGTATACTTTAAAATTCGTGTGCATATGTTGTTAAAAAATAACGAATGTCTATTTTTTCTTATCTTGAAAGAAATATCGCAATATATCACTAATATCGATATTAACTTGGTGATATATCGCGATATTTAATTTCTGATATCGTCCAGCACTAGTGAAGATACGTCTACGCGTTGTGGTTTTTTATTCAGTTATTATTATTATTTTTTAAATATTATTATTATTATTATAGATTTCACCTGTATTACGGATGTGAGTTACATAACAATTTAGAAGACAATCGTTCAGAGACTTTTTTATAGGACATATATGATCACATTTTATTTTAAATAGTTTTTCATTGCGCGTAATACTAATATTATATGAATACTTTGTACATAAATCTGATATTTTACTGATAATGCCACGATTGACAATATACAAATTTTTTTTTAACAAGTTATATAAAACTTTTTACTAAATTAAGCAGATTTTCAATAATAAATTTCATTTTAAAGTATATAATCTGGTGTGGCACCCACACGACTTTTTATTACCCTACATTTAAATTTTATAAAGAGAAATTCAGATTGAGGAATAAAATATCAAGTACTGTATAAAATTCTATAGTAAAAAGAATTTAAGCTAGCTTTACGAATAATTTAATTTGACAAATAATTTTCTGTGGGAAGGGCTCTCAACCCACATTTGAAACTAATATCTACATTTCTATAGAATTCACGACTAATATTAAATTTAAAATTATGTTCAACAATAACTTTCAATCACATTTATTGACAACTTTAATCCGTATCACTCGTTGAAACTTATCAATATTGATCAAACTGTTCAAGTATGAATTTCATATGAACTTTAAAATATAACGCTTGAATTCCCTGCCGGTATTTAGTTTTTAAAGTTACACTGATAACAGACTCACAAAGAACAACTGTTAAAAACTTTGTTTAAGTATTCACAGAATCTCAAAATACGTAGTTATTTAAAATAATCTGGTGTGTCACTCACACGACTTTCTCTTACACTGAAATTTAATACTATAAATACAGGTTGCAGATTAATAGGTAAGAAAACGAGTACTGTTATGTAAACCTATGTTAAACAATTCATATTAAGCTTCTGAAGAGTTTTATATGATAATTAGTTCTGTGTGACGGGGGCGGTAGCCCCCCTCAACACCCCGTTTCATTAATGCACCTACATTTATATAGAATTTTATTTGGTTATTAAAAAATAATTTATTAAAATTATTATTTAAAAAAATTGTCTTTTATGATAAGGCAGACGATTTCCATATTAGAGAAGTAGTATAACACCAAATATCCAAAAAAGTCCATTTTATTCTCAATAAAAAAAAAAAAAGCTTTTTTTTTCGTTAAAAGTAAAAAAATCGATAACTTTGTTTTAAATTATCGCAGATCGATGGTTCAACCATTCGTTTTAAAGGTATTGGCGAGCTCTTTTGAAAGATACCCATCATGAAAATTTACTCCCCTCGAGGGGGAACTTCCCCCCCAGGGGGGGAGGCGAGGCTCCTACATACACAATTTTTTTCCCCAGTTAACTGTCTCTATTACAATATATATATATTTGTTTCATTTGGTTTACTGCATTCTATAGACGTTAAACTCTATTTTCCTGCAATTTCCCCCATAGACGTAATGTATTAGAATTATCTTGATTGTCCCTGTACACGAACCATTTGCTTGATATTAACGAAAAGCTTAGTGTAGCATCCCTATATGATACACATTTAGAATACCAAGTTTGAACTTTCTGCCATAATTTGTTTTTGAGATATGCTGATAACAGACAGACACACAGACCATTTGCTAAAAACATGATTTTCGTATTCAGGGGACCTCAAAACGTGTAAATATAACAAAATCTCGCGTTCGAAAATTTGACCCAAAAACAATACTTTCTCTACCTTATGGATAAGAGAAAGTAAAAAAAAAAAAAAAAAAAAAACAAGACTTCAAATTAAACTAAATATTTTATTTACTCTTAGGTATGAAGAATTAATTTACATTCCTGAGCAAAATAAGTTGTATTAATATTGAAGTCTAGGAATTGAGTGAAACAAATATTTTTAAGGACCTAAGCAAGTTGATTTTATAACTGAAGAAACTAAAACTAATTAAAGTTTGCAAGAAATGGGAGTCAAGTGTTTATGAAATTATTTATAAACGACGAAATCACACTATTATTTTCAAAGATTTTGCGCTCTTATTTTCGCGCCTAACATAAAAGCACAGCTGAAATTTTAAGTATGGTACCTGAACATGAACGCTGTTTCTATGCGTTCTTTTAGAATTACAGTAACTGGATATCAAGCTGTGTATCGATATTAATAAAATCAGACTTTTCTCTGTAAATTTATCAGGAAAAAAAAAAAGCGATATCTTCACTTTCCACACACCATAAAATTCGAAAATTACTTCAGAAAATTTTGTCTGTGTGTGTGTCATCGTGTCTGTATGTCTGTAACGCTATTATTGTCCGGGTATCACGTGAGAATGGCTGGATGGAATTCAACGGCGCTTGGCAGAAATTTAGGTCTTTACGCAACTAAAATCTGCCAACTTTTTCGAAATTCCCTCCCCAGTTATCGCCGGGATGGGGGGAACAAAAGTCAAAAACATGTTTGTAAGCATAACACCGCTCCAAATTACTTCACTGTAAAGAAATTGAACATATAAAGGATAGACATGAGTATAAATAAAACGTTATCTGCAATTTAGAAATTTTCGATTATTAACCCTTTCAGCTGCAGTGTTCCCGCTGATGGAACACCTATTTTAATTCTCAAGTGCAAAAACTCATCCCGTAAATTTTTTAGCAAAAATTTACGTTTATAACATATTAGAAAAGGCCCTTTTTTTTTAACCTGAAAATTTAAAATTTCTTTTATTTAAATTTTGTTCGTAAATTCCGGTGGCGAGAAATTTCGCAATTTCCGAATTTTTTAAAGAACTCTACAAAAAAATGGAACAAAGATGTTAAAAAAAGCTACGAGACTTCCTTAGAAAATTTCCAAAAACACATTTTTTTTTTCCTAATTTCCGATGTTTTTGTGAGGAGGGGGTTACGAAGGGTCAAAATCGAGACAACACTTTTAGCGCTAAATTTTTCCTGAGAAATCTATGGAAGCTGCGGTCACGAATTTCGGTGCTCGGATTATATGTATCTATCCGACACCTAAAGTAATGGGATTTATTGGAATAAATAAAACATTGCGATTTAGGAAATTTCGATTTTTAAGGGAAAGGAAGAAGGAAATCAACTTTTGGCGGAAAATTGTTCAAATTCCAGATTTTTAGTAAAATTTTAACAAAAATGGAAAAAAGATGTTGAAAACAGCCCAGGGGTCTTCTTTAAGACATTTTCAAAACACATTTTTTTTTTTTTTTTTTTTTTTTAAGGGGGGGGGGATAGGTATGTGTTACAAAGGGCAAATTCGAGTCACCACTTTTAGCGCTAAATTTGTCCTGCGAAATTTATGAGAGCTGTGGTCAGGGTCAGAAAGTTTGATGCTTGGATTGCTTATATATGTATCCGACCCCTAAAGTAACGGAATTTATGGAAATCTCCCCCCCTTTCACCCTGGGGGGTAGGAAGCAAAAAAAAAAGTTTGTAAGCATAACTCGGCCCCAAATTACTTCACGCTGAAGAAATTGCACATGAGGAAACAAGATTTGAGTATAAATAAAACATTATGTACGATTTTGTAATTCTTGACAGGAGGGAGGAAAGAAATCGTTTTTTGGGGGAAATTTTCAGAAATTCCGGATTTTTTAGTAGAGCTCTACTGAAATGGTACAAATGTATTGAAAAAAGCTATGTGTCTTATTTAGGATATTTCCAAAAACACATTTTCTTTCTTTGTGTGTGTGTGTGTGTGTAAAATTTTCGATTTTTTTTTTGGGGGGGGGAGGGGGGGGCGTTACGACGGAGCTTATTCGAGACCCTCCCTTTTAGCGTTAAATTTGTCTTGGGAAATCCACGGGATTAATGGTCGCTAAATTTGGCGCGTAAATTTTTTATATGTATCCGACACTTATTGTAACGGGATTTTACAAAATTCCTCCTTTACCCTACCACCCGGGGGGGGGGGACAAGAAACACGTGTAAAATCTCGTTTTTCCTTTTGAATTTGCTTTAAATTATCTTAGATTGGCGAATTTTGGTGTATGGATGAGGATCAAGTGTACGTATTATTTACTTTGGTGGGATTTCACATAATTTCGAACTTACCCGCTGGGGAAGCGATTAGAAGTGGGTAAGTCGCTGCCGAAGGCAGTGTGGACCCGGACTTCTCACGTTGCGAGCGGGAAAACCTCTACCGAACACATCGGAAAATGACAAATTTCATTATAAATAGACAGATAAATATATAGATAAACGAAGTGGTTGCAATAGGACGATTTAAAAAAAAAATCATCCTAAAAAGTTTTTTTTTTTCCCTAAAAAAAACCTGTTTTTTTGCCTACCCTTCGAAAAAAAGCATTTGGATGATATTGTGATCACTGACATACATACACATACATCATCATCATCATCATCATCATGAAAATAGTAAAAATGAACTCATGGGACCTCAAAACATGTAGATACGCCAACATCGCAAAGCCAGAATTTTGTCACGATTACAATGATTTCCTTACGTATGTATTTTCGGAAAGCAAAAAACTGCATGAAAGGTATGTGAATCATTTAATTTCATCATGCTTAATAACTAATTTTTAAAAGGTATATGTGTCTATGAGAGAGGAAATGACAATGCAGTTGTAAACAATGGAGGGAAAAAGTGGAGGATTGAAATTCAAGATATAAAATATACCTTTACATCCACCCTTAGAAAAATACAAATATTTCATTTATTAAATATTGTAAATTTTGCTTATTCCATGTCTATTTTGAAAAATTCAAATTGATTATACAAACATATTAATAAAATATCTGGTGTGAAACAACAACACGACTTCCATTACAAACTATTACACATATTATATGCATTTTTTGGAGATAATGTGATCACAAGATATAAAAGTGACCTAAAGAAGTAGAAACCTAACATTTTTCTGGTAAGATAAACTTTATACACATGTAAAGACATATAAAACGAAGCGTACATAAAGCGAGGTAAAAAATAAGGAAAAATAATATATATATATATATATATATATATGTAGTAGAGTTATTTTTTGAAACACCAATTTTCGAGATCTACCTAAACTTCTGACCTACCTAAACAGGGTAGCAGTTAATTTTCCTCTAATAATTACGTGATACATAAGAAAGAAATGGATTTATATAACAATTTTCAAGAAAATCGTTAAAGCCGTTTTTGAGATACCAAATTTTACCAAAACTCAATCATTGACAGGAAAACAATAATTACATACAAAAGCATATTTAAAAGTGAGTTAATATGGCGAGTTTGAAAAAAATCCGTACAGCTGGTTTTAAAGGAACGCACTTCCGAGACCTGAAATTGAGCTATTTATACAGACCGCCTGTCAATTTTTCTGAACTAACCAGCTATATCATTCGAAAGGACATCTAATAGAGTGTTTATGTAACAAATTTGAAGAAAATCGTTAGAGCCGTTTTTGAGATACGGACTTACGGTCCCACTTACGGTTTCTGATGTCCCACTTCCGGTTTTCAATTTTCTCCAAAATATGGAAAATTCATTTGTACACCAGACTTGTTTCAATTCTAAAGTTTCGTAGTTCTATCTTTATTAGTTTCCGATACATAATAGCCAGAAGATCCTCCCCCCCCCCCTCCCACACACACACACTGACCAATTGCCAAAAACCACTTTTTTGGACTCAGAGGACCTTAAAACGTGTAAATCAGGTGAAATCTCGATATCGAATTTTCAGACCGAATACAAATACTTCCATTACATACTGTAGTAGGGAAATGGAAGTATTTTTTTTTTTTTTTTTTTTTATAAATTGAAAGAATAAAGATAGCTTTTAATTTACTACTCGCAAATAATTAATAGTGAATAAAAGTGGACGAAATGGTATTTTATCTGGGACGGTTTTAACCAGGTTTTTTCGATTATGGAAAAAAACCGAACAACCCTGTATCAACATAACTTAAATAACTTCAGGAAATTCAAATTTGGTATTTTGAAATTGATATGTGGCTGCTACTTGTAAAGTTGATCAAGACTGGCAAGTTTCAAGACACATTAATAAGAGTCTTGTATTTGATTTATTTTTACTTCCATTACCCGACTACCATAGGTAATGGAAGTATTGTATTTGGTCCAAAATTCGATATCGAGATTTCACCTGATTTACATGTTTTAAGGTCTCCTGAGTTCAAAAAAGTGGTTTTTAGCAATTGGTCTCTGTGTGTATGTATGTATGTGGAAAATATTCTAGCTATTATATGTCGGAAACTAATAAAGACAGAACTACGAAACTTTAGAATTGAAACTGTTCTGGTGTACAGATAATCTTTTCAAATTTTGGTGAAAATTGGAAAACCAGAAGTGGGACATCTGAAACCGGAAGTGAGGCCATAAGTCCATATCTCAAAAACGGCTCTAACGATTTTCTTTAAAATTGCTGTATAAACACTCTATTATATATCCTTTCGAAGGATATAGTTGGTTAGTTCAGGAAAATTGATAGGCGCCCTGTACAAATAGCTGAATTTCAGGTCCTGCAAATGCTTTCCTGTCAAAACGGCTGTATGTTTTTTTTTTTTTTCAAACTTGCCATATTGACCCTCTTTTAAATATCCTTTTACATATAATTGTTGTTTTCTAGCCAACAATTAATTTTGTCAAGCTTTGGTAAAAATCGGTATCTCAAAAACGGCTCTAACGATTTTCTTGAAAATTGTTACATAAACCCATTTTAGATATCCTTTCTCATGCTTTACTTGGTTACAGGAAAATTAATAGTAATCCTGATCAGACAGATCAGTTTTACATCTCGAAACTTGGTGTTTCAAATAAATAAATAAACTCTGCCAATTTTCTTCCCCTTTCTTTAAAAAAAAAAAAAAAAAAAAAAAAATCGCAGTGCAAACTCATTTTTATGTTTTTACACGTGTATTAACTTTCCCTTACCGGAAAATTTTTAGGTGTCTATTTCATTAGGACAATTCCATGTCTTCTGTTAACATTATCTTCAAAAATTCCATATAATACGTGTAATAGTGGGTAATGGAAGTCGTGTGGTTGTTTCACACCAGATATTTAAATAAATGTAGGCACTATAATTCAACACTATTTATATATTATACTACTTATAAAAAATTTGACTTGTATAAAGAAACACGTATAAATAACAACACAAGTACACTTTCTTTAGAAAACAGAGCTGGAGGACTTATGCGACCGCACCTGTCCGTGATCTTCGAAATACGATCCCGAAGGTCACGACCTGTCGCACACCCCGTCCAGCTCTGCGTTCAGTAGTCTGAGCTCCAGAGTGCAGATAACCCATCTCTATATATCAGTAATGTTATAATGTTATATATCTTTGTTATTTTTTAGTTAAATTAATTATATCAAACCGCAAGTTTAATCATAAAAATATTTTCTTTTGTTAAATTTCATTGTTACAGAATTCGCCGATATAACTACTGAAAGCCTAAAACGGGCTGAATATAGAATAAAATACTTCGTCGGGTCGGGCTACGTTATTAAAATACATATAAATAGACTAGCAGGCTACGCCCGCTTCGCTGGTCACTATTTTTAAATGAATAATTATAATTAATGAATTCTCAAAATTGCATTAATTTTTATCATGTGGAAAAAAAAAAAAAAAAAAACTCTGATCGGGAAAAATGTCGCACCGGGTCCCCATTGCCTTCGGCAGCGTAGACCCGTGCGCGATTGCATATATATGAGCGCCCTAATAATTTTACAAATTCGAAAATATCCGCAATCGATTTGAAAGTATCAAAAACCTCTATGCACCAGTTTTGAACGATCTATCTCTATTTTTATTTTTTTGCCCCTCCGCTTCCTCCTCCCTTCCCGCCCCTCCCAATAATTTTAAAAATTCAAAAATATCCGCAATCGATTTGTAGGTATCGAAAACCTCGATGTACCAATTTTGAATTATCTTGATTGATATATATTTTTTTTTTGCCCCTCTGCTCCCCACCCGTCCCGGCCCTTCTAATAACTTTACACTTTCGAAAATATCCCCATTCGATTTGCAGGCCTCTAAAACCTATCTGTACCAATTTTGAATGGCCTAACTGTATTTCTATTTGTTTTTGCCCCATAGCCCCCCCCTTACCACCCCACCCCTACCCGCCCCTCCTAATAATTTTACAAATTCAAAAATATCCGCAATCGATTTGTAAGTATCGAAAACCTCTACGTACCAATTTTGAACGATCTGACACTATTTTTATTTTTTGCCCCCCCCGCCTCCCCTCCTCCTTCTTGCCCCTCCTAATAACTTTACACAATCGAAATTATCCCCATTCGACTTGCAGGCCTATTAAACCTATCTGTACCAATTTTGAACAGCCTAACTGTATTTCTATTTGTTTTTGCCCCATAGCCCCCCTTACCGCCCCAACCCCTACCCGCCCCTCCTAATAACTTTACACAATCGAAAATATCCCAATTCGACTTGCAGGCCTTTAAAACCTATTTGTACCAATTTTGAACGGCCTAACTGTACTTCTATTTGTTTTTGCTCCATAGCCCCCCCCCCCTTGCTGCCCCACCTGGGGGCTGAATTTCTAAAATTCCAGAAATTGGTTTTTAGATAGTTGCATTAGCTATATTTTAGAGCAAAAATTTCATGTATATCTATTTTTTTTGTTTGAGATATATAGGATTATGCGAAATCACGTTTTACGCATGTGAAATCACGTTTTGCCCCCCCTGCCCCCTTGGGGACCGAATTTGAAAAATTCCAGAAACCGATTTTTAGACATTTGTATTAGCTATATTTAAAAGCAAAAATTTTAGGGATATCTGTTTTTTTGCTTGAGATATGAAGGATTTTGTGAAATTACGTTTTGCCCCCCCCTCCCCCCATATCAGAAAAGTAGTATAACAGTAAATATCCAAAAAAAAAAGTCTATTTTATTCTCCAAAAAAAAAAAAAAAATAATAATAATAATAATAATAATTACGATTTTTTTTTTTCAAAGTTTTTTTTTATTAAAAGTATTAAAAAAAAATATCAATAACTTTGTTTCACATTATCATAGATCTATAGTTCAACCATTCGTTTTAAAGGTATTGACGAGACCTTCCGAAAGATACCCATCTTGAAAATTTACTCCGCCCGGGGGAGGGCGACGCCCCCACAAGCACAATTTTTTTCCCTAGTTAACAACTACTTTTATCAATAATTCATATTAGTTTTACAATCAAAAGTTAAAAATAACTCTCATTATGTACATTTATACGAAATTTTGTCCTATACTGCCATGTTAAAAATTTAGAAAAAATGCTATCACAGCGCCACCTATTGGGCGATTGATCCCTAAATCTAATCAGCACCAGTTTATGTCAGAGTCCAACTAAATACCAAGTTTGGTTAAATTTCGTTCATTGGTTCGTGAGATACAGCCTCCAAAAATTCGTGACACACACACACACAGACAGAGAGACAGACATTTTCTAAAAACTATCAAATCATGTTCAGCACATCCCAAAACGTGCAAATCCATCGAAAACCGGAGTTCGAAAATTTTCACGAATCCAATACTTTCTCTATATTACATATAGAAGAAAGTCCCCCCCCCCGGGAGGGATAAATTTTCAAGATGGGTATCTTTCGAAAGATCTCGTCAATACCTTTAAAACGAATGGTTGAATTGTAGATCTATGATAATTTAAAACAAAGTTATCGGTTTTTTTTTTTTGTTGTTGTTGTTACTTTTAACGAAAAAAAAAAAAAAAACTTTTGGAAAAAAAAAATCGTAATTTATTATTATTATTATTATTATTATTATTTTTTTTTTTTTTTTTTTTATTGAGAATAAATGGAACTACTTCTCTAATATGGAAATCGTCTGCATTATCATGGAAGAAAATTTTTTTTAATAATAATTTTAATAAATTATTTTTACTGAGGGAATTTGTAAAGGAAAATATAGAAGAAAGTCATGTGGTGGCCACAACATACTAGTTTAGTTAAATTAATTATATCAGACTTCAAGTATAATTATAAAGTATATATATATATATGTTTTAAATTTCACTGTTACGTAATTCGCCGGTATAACTAAAGAAAGCCTGAACCGGGCTGAAAATAGTATAAAGTACTTGGTCGGATCGAGCTACTCTATTAAAATACATATAAATAGATTAGAATAAATGAGGAAAGTTATTTGATGTCATGTGAAAATGGAAAAGAAAAAAAAAAAAGAAAAGAAAAAAAGAAACACAAAAATAAAAAAAGAAAGAAAGAATCAAAACAAAACAAAACTTCGGCGAAACCGCAATATGGATGTGGCTGATTTTTGATTTATTCTTCCAAAAAGTCAATGATTCGTCAGTGAATCTGTCAATCTTCTCCACCTCCTGTCAAAACCACGTGGGACACTTTTTATCTGCTTTCAGCCGGCATCGGAATTTTTTTTAGGTGAAGAGGGCCGTTAAAAATGCATAATGAAATGCAGATGGTATTTTTTTAATAGAGTTCTAACAACCACGTGACCTTTCTTCTTAGCAACCGTACTTTGCTGAAGGACAACGCTATTTTTTCCATGCCTTTGGAAGCGTAGTAGTCGAATTTTTTTATGCTTTTGCAAATACATTTACAACACTGTGTTACAATAAATTTGTAACACTATTCCGCATTGATAAAATGGGTCAGTGAGGTCAACTGTCCCTCAGCAAACATGCTCGTGACGTCATCTGTTAGAACTCTATTCACTTTTTATATTATTATTAGCATGAAAATATATTTTATTATATGTCTAAAACAAATTAACTCGTAAATCTTTTTGGCAACAATTATAAATTAAAATAAATAATTTAATAAAAGTTTAGAAGTCAGAATTTCTTATTTTATTTTATTTTATTATTTATTTTTAAATTCCAATTTCGTTTACACACATCAGTTTAATCATTGATGCTTAGATCATCTTAATATATATAAATCTCGTGTCACAATGTTTGTCCTCAATGGACTCCTAAACCACTTAACCGATTATAATAAAATTCGCACACCATGTGCAGTTCGATCCAACTTGAGAGATAGGATAGTTTAAATCTCAAATTATAGTCGCAATTTTAATTTATTGCTAATTATTTGTCTGTTATTATTTGACAGTCACAATTATCTGTTAACTCCAAATGATTCTAACAGATGTCGATACCTTTCGACTGGGTTGAAATGAAAGCTGAAATATATTTGGTGCTGCCATCTACACAAAGAATCTTCAACTTTTTAACCTATTAATAAATTTCGTATAATTCAATTATTTCCACTTTTTAAATTTTTGGTGTTAGCATAGCCGGCCACGTGTTACTTAGACTGAAGTGTAAATTGAATTCATATTATAATGAAGATAATACAGTGAAATTAATCCTGTTTTTTACTTATTTGTGCTTCATTGATCAAAACTTTATAATTTAATCTGTATATATATATAAATTACGTGTCACGATGTTTGTCCGGGGTAAACTCCTAAACTAAGGAACTGATTTTGATGAAATTTTGCACACTGTGTGCAGTTTGATCCAACTTGAGAGATAGGATAGTTTTTATCTCAATTTATTGTCACAATATTGTTTTATTGCAATTATTTGTTAATTATAGACCTTTATTAAAGTTGCTCCAAAATATCTGTGAGTTCCATTAATTTAATTGTTGCCAAAAAAAAAAAAAAAAAAAATACGAGTTCATTTTCTTTCGACATAAAAATAAATACATTTAATCAAACGTGAACGTTAAAAAATTATAAAAAGTTAAATTATGCATCTCACGAAAATTGACGTCATAATCAATTTAAAGATTTTATACACATTGATAAAGTGCTAATGTAGTTCTATCATAGATATAGTAATATATATATAGATCTCTCATCCCCATGTTATCGTAGAAAGATTTTTGATGCCGAAAAAAGATAAAAAAATAAAAGCTTTGGAAACAGCCATTAAGTGGTATTGAAAAAAAAAAAAAAAAAAAAAAAAAGAAAAGAAAAAGAAAAGAAAGAAAGAAATATGAATTTGAAACTGTATCTGGAGTCTTCCATTCCCCTTTAGCAAATAAATTATTCATAAATTTTATTTGCTAAAATATTAGTATGTATTCCCGTGTGTATTCACTCGGGGAAAGACGGCCATATTTTGGTAAAAATGTCGTCTTTTCCCAAATGAAAAGGAATAACTTTTTTCTCCCCAATGATCACTCTATTCTATATATGCTATACTATATCTATGAGTTCTATACGCAAGCGAAGTGTGACTCACTGACCGTCTGTGCAGCCAAGAAAAAGATTTCCTATGTTAATTGCCCACTGGATTTTTTGTAAGAAATTATTAAAAATCGAGGAAATTTATTTCCCGATTTTAATCCTTATATTTGGGTATAGATATGTATTAGTTATCGCGGGTGTTTGATTGAATTATTTTGCTGTCAAATTGACAAAATTTTAATTTTAAATTTTTAAACTCTGTCGCCCTTGGCTTTTTTTATTATTATTATTATTATTTGGCGATCAAAAGCGTAACACGAAAATATACATGCCAGATGTATGCATTGTACGAAATGTAATATGTATTATTCATTGTACGTATGTATGACATGTAATATGTATTGTACGAAATATTGTTTCATATTATTCATTACTCTTTTAATATAAGTTGTTAAAATAACCATGATTTTTGAAAGGAATTAAATATTTTCGCCAGATAATTTGGCGATATTCTTTTTTTTTCGCCAAGGATGACAGAAATGAAATCTATTCCGCTGCAAAATATTAGTATCTTACATCAGATATTTTATTTAGACATTTGAAAACAAATTTGACTTCAAACTATGATAGAATATTTATCATTTTCCTTTTAATTTGTATATTATTAGTATATTAAAATTTAAAAGCATGGTATATAAAAAGTTTTTTTTTTTTTTTTTTTTTTTAAATCTTATAATTATTCTTATCTTAATCCTCAATGTTTCCCATCTTTATTGACTTGAATTTACTATTAAAATTTTAACATACTCAAAAACTTCTCATCACTTCGTTAAAATACACTAAACTTTTCCAAAATCTTTTTGTATTTAAAATGATACATGTTTTTACTTTAAATGTCCAATCTTATATATATTATAAATGTGAATGTCCGTTTATTTGACTGAGTTTCACGCTAAAACTGCTCGATGGATTTCGATAAAATTTGTTATGGAGATAGCTTATACCCTAACTTAGAAAGTTGGCTGCCTTTTATTCCGAAAAAAAACTTTTTTTTGTTATTTTTATGCATAAAATAGCAATTTTTTAAGCTAATAATAGCAAAAAATTAGCCATTTAAATTTTAACCATAATTTAATTGTTGCCAAAATTAAATTAAATTATCCTTAATTTAATTGTTGTCGAGTTTATTTTTTTTTCCAACAGGAAAATAAATACATTTATCTAAACGTGAACAATAAAAAATAAAATAAATAAATAAATTATGCATCTCAGAAAAATTGACGTCATTTTAAATTTAAAATTTCTTTTACAAAGTGCTAATATAGTTTACGATGCTAATGTGTGTTGTACTAAAATGAGTTTTGTTTATAGATCCTCCTGGGTGATTTTTTAAATTGTTGCGTTAAAGTACACCGAACATTTTTCGCCAAGAGGTTTAATTTAGCAACAGCGATTTTAATCTAGGTAGTTCAAGAAAAATGTAAAATTAATAAAGTTGTGTAGCACGATAATGTTTATTTATTTTTTTATATACCATTCACTACGCTAATTTAACATACAAATAAATGAGCTGCTGTGTGTGACTGCACTTGCACGCTGTCGGGCAGAAATATTTGATTAATTCAAATTAATATTTAAATAACTAAATAAAGATATGTTTAATAGAAAGCGTAGTTTTGGAGACAAACTTGGCGAGTGGGCGACCAAATTTGGTGAAAAATGATAGTTTAGGGTTCCCGATGTTTCGAAGCTCTCCGACACACGGGAACGTAGACCTTGAGCGTACCAAGGGATTCTCGATGGAGTCATCTCTAAGCCCCATCGCCAAAAGTTATAAGTAGGTGTGAGTTGATTTTTGCGAAAGAGTATGTAGTCACTGCGATCCAGAGTTATTCAGAGACCTATTCTGAGTCATTGCACTTTTGGGATTGAGCTCTATGCAACTGGACATTTTTCGTGAGTGAGTGAAATTTTTTGCTCTGGTGTAGTTGATGTTATTTGCTTTACTCCTGTGGAACAAGTGACTATTTTTTAGACTGTCCCAGAACATTCATCAAATAATGACTTATACTGTACGAGTAACAGCTTCAACTGTTTCCAGAATATTCGAAGAATTAACACCAGCTATTGGACTATTTTCGAAAATATTTGTTTTAATAATAGTTTTTTTGTACAGATTCGAGAAGTTCAAAAAATGTTTGATATTGCCAAGGAGGTCCCAAACTAAAGCTGTGACGAAAATAGTCGCCAATCGAAATATATTCAGTTACAAAGAAATCATTTAAATATAGTGTCCAGCGAAGCGGGCAAAGCCTGCTAGTATTTCATAAGATTTCCAATTTTAAAGTTTTAAAATATTTATCAAATTTACTTATTTTTCTGGTTTAGCCTTATTGTTTTCCCTTTTATAACTACAGCTGTTGCCCTCTTTAAAATATTTAAAATGATGAGGTCATTTAATAGTAAAATTATCCATTATAGCATATATTATATTTCACTCCTCCATAAAAATTGATTTTAAAATCGTCTGTTTCTTTTATACTTTTATTTTAATAGAATTTTAATAGAATTTAATTTATATATTAGTCATTTTAGCAATTTTATCCAAAGTAGCATTAGAAATAATATATATCACTTCTCCATTAAAATTTATAGGACCCTACAATAAAATTAATTTGTGCTTAATATCAACACTACGAAAATTTTTATCAATCGCTTCCAAATTTTGACCTAAGTTTCAAATCTCAACCCTGTGGGTTTTTACATCGGCTACAACGTTTTCGTCTTTGTTCGTAAATAATAATTTAACTGTACTAAATAGTTTACAGCCGTATAATTCAACGTATAACTTAGTCACAGCAACGCGTGGCCGGGTCTGCTAGTTATATTATATTATATTATATCATATCATATAGAGCATTTCCTCGTGACGTCATGTGGTTGGCAAAAAAGCGCGCTCGACTTTCCCGCGCCCCGCCCACCATTGATTTTTCGTTGGTAGTAATCAAGTAATCGCCATCGCTATGCTTTTCCCAAGCCTTTTTGCCAACCACTCATAAAAGTTGAGATGTTTGTTTACAAACAAGGAACTGCCCTATTAAGTTATATTATAAGAATAATAAACACTTTTAACGCTATAATGACGTCAGATTTAACGTGTAGGTTTAACATTTCGAAAAGCTTTATATGAATTTCAATTTAATTCACGTGCAAATATATTTCTTTTCTTTTCATGTCAAGATATTTTGAAAACAAAAGGAACATGTACTGAATGTTTCTTTTATGTTGGCAGCAGCTAATTTTTTTTAATATTTCATTATTTCCATTTCTATTATGGTTTTTATGGGGATTTTAATTAAAATGCTCAGATTTTAAACTAAAATTTATTTTATGAAATTTAAATATAGCCTATAACAATCAGGCATACTGTAGCTTTTGGTCAGTGAAAGAAGTTTTAAAATCGGTTCAGTAGTTTCAGAGATTACCCTCCACAAACATACAATTTTTTGCACTTTATATAATGACTAGCTGACCCGTCCTACTTCGCACGGATGAACAAATTTTAGTTAACGATGAATTGATATGCAAAAAATAAAAAATATATCAGTTTATATGTTATAGTCAGACAATATTATCAACTGAAAAGTCAAAATATAATTTTACAATTATTTTTTTCAATCAGTTGTTAAATGTTGGTAATTTTTACTTTATGTTATTTATTTATTTATTTCATAAAAAGAAGCATGTCTTTACTCATGAATAAACTAGTATGTTGTGGCCACCACAAGACTTTCTTCTATATTTTCCTATGCAAATTCACGCAGTAACAATAAAAAAAAAAAAAAAAAAAATTACGATTTTTTCAAAGTTTTTTTTCGTTAAAAGTAAAAAAAAAAAAAATCGATAACTTTGTTTTAAATTATCACATATTTATAGTTCAACCATTCGTTTTATAGGTATTGACGAGACCTTTCGAAATATACCCATCTTGAAAATTTACCCCCCCCCCCCGGGGCGTAATTCTCCCTAGGGGGGAAGCAATGCCCCAATTTTTTTCCTAATTAACTACTACTATTATCAATAATTCATATTAAGTTCACAATCACAGGTTAAGAATAACTCTCATTTTGTACATTTATACGAAATTTGGCCTATACTGCCATGTTAAAAATTTAGAAAAAATACGATCACAGCGCCACCTGTTGAGCGATTGATCCCCAAATCTAATCATCCCCAGTTTATCTCAGGGACCAACTAAATACCAACTCTGGTTAAATTTCGTTAAAAAAAAAAAAAAAAAAATCTAAGTTTTTTTTTTTTGTTAAAAGTAAAAAAAATCGATAACTTTGTTTTAAACTATCACAGATTTATAGTTCAACCATTCGTTTTAAAGGTATTGACGAGACCTTTCGAAAGATACCCATCTTGAAAATTTACTCCCCTCGAGGGGGGACTTCTCCCCCAGGGGGGGGGGGGGGTGGCGAGGCTCCTACACATGCAAAAAGTTTTTCCCAGTTGACTATCTCTATTATAAACAATTCTTGTAAATTTCATAATGATTACTAAAACATAATTCTCTTTATGCACATTTATACAAAATTTTGTCCTATATCACCATGTTAAAAATTTAGAAAAAGCGGCATGGCAACGCAACCTGTAAGACAATTTTTACCAAAAGTTGATAGGCACTAATTTATGTCAAGGTGCAACTACATACCAATTTGTATAAAATTCTGTGCAGTAGTTCCTGAGATACAGTTGCCACAAAATTTTGTCACACACACACACACACACAGACAGACAGACAGACAGACAGACATTTTCTAAAAATGGTCAAATCGTGTTCTACAACTCTCAAAACGTGTAAATCCATCAAAAACCCAAGGTCGAAAATTTTTACGAATCCAATACTTTCTCTATATTACATATAGAAGAAAGTAAAAATATTGAAAAATTACCTATAACATGAATATGTGTTTGATAAAGTTGACGTCATAATTGCTTTAATTATTATTTATTTGTTCTTATAATATTAATTTCTATTAAACACAGAGCTTATGTGTTTTTAATTTTCTTAAATTTAACGTCCGCAAAATAATCTGGTTATTGTTTTAGTAATGGTTCTCCATTAGTGATCGTTAATATTTTTTGTGATTTTGGCGCTGAATTAAAAAGGTTATCGCAAATACGTAAAGTCCTTCGAGTGAAACGTCCTAGCTATTGCGTTACCAAATTTTAAATATCGCCAAAGAAGCCCTATACGAAAGTTGATTTCTAACGCGAATGCACATTTAATTTATTTTAAACTAGCAGGCAACGCCCGCTTCGCTGGTCCCTATTTTTAAATGAATCACTATAATGAATTCTCAAAATTCCATTAATTTTTATCACATAAAAAAAAAGAGAAACAAAATCTGAGTAGGAAAAATGTCGCACCGGGTTCTCACTGCCTTCGGAAAAAATTCCCAAAATGCTCTAACTCTTATTTCTATTATTTTCCCACTTCGCCCCCCCCCCTCCTGTCTATCCTAAGAATTTTACAAATTTGAAAATATCCGCAATCGATTTGTAAGTATCAAAAACCTCTATGCACCAGTTTTGAACGATATATCTCTATTTTTATTTTTTTACCTCTCTACTCCCCCCCCCTTCCCGCCCTCCCAATAATTTTAAAAATTCGAAAATATCCGCAATCGATTTGTAGGTATTGGAAACCTCTATGTACCAATTTTGAATGATCTAACTCTATTTTCTTTTTTTTTTACCCCTCTGCCCCCCCTTCCCGGCCCTCCT